>CM028137.1:378717857-380009642 GCA_016271365.2 Neoceratodus forsteri | reverse complement strand
CATGAGTGTGATATGGCAAATATTGTCACTCATGCAGAGTGAGCTCTGGATATTTCATGAGTGCCGAAGTGACAATATTTGCCATAGCACACAATCTGACCAGTGTATTCGATATATACAATAGGGCCAAGAGTTTTAGAAGTTTTGTTATGCTCTCTTGTGTTCTGTTCCTGTTTATGTGTTTGCTCATTCTGTGTGTGAGCTTTTCTGAATGGACTGGCAGTGTTATAAACTCTGGGAGACACATGAATGTGTTTTGTAATGCTAAATGAGTTAGTTTTAGGTAGGAGTGAGAAACATACTTTTGTGAGGCTGTATTGTTTAGAAGTCTGGCTGCAGTGAAGCTGAGAGCATCACAGTAATTGTAATGAGCTGAGAAGCAGTGTCAGAACAGCTGATACTGTTTTCAGTGGTAATTAAGTTAGCTGCAGGTAGAGTGCAGAGTGTTCTGTGAAATTGTGCTCTTTAGGATTCTGGCTGTAGTCAAGCTGATAGTATCACAGTAATTGTAATGGGTGAGAATCAGAGTTTGAGGAACAAGTGAGAGTGTGTTTCAGTGGTAGTTGAGTTAGCTGCAGGCAGTAGTTTAAACTGTTCTGTGAAGCTGTGCTGTTTAGAATTCTGGCTGCAGTCACAGTAATGAGCTGGAAGTTGGTGGGGGGGGGAGGATAGGTGTGTTTTGTAATGCTCACTGAGTTAGCTGTAGGCAGCAGTGAGACCTCTGAAGTATTTCTGCATTTGTGGCTATGGTAACAGCACAGGTGTTTCTTGCATGCTGAGGGGAAAGCTGCCTAGAGTGATGACCTTTTGTGACCTGTGTGTGTAAATGGCTGATATCATCACAGTAGAGCAGAGGATAAAAATATCACACTGCAGTGGATGATACACTGTTTTATCTCACTCATTTACCACTTACCCCTATTGTGTATAAATATATATATATATATATATATATATATATATATATATATATATATATATATATATATATATACACACACACACACACATATGTATATTTATACAATGTGTTTTGGCATAAATGTGGAGATAAAAAGTGATATCTCAGCTAGGCAGTGAAGATATCATTGATATCTTCATGTTCCTATACGTCATTTGTTATCTCCACGTTCATATATGTAATTTCAAAACTAATCTGGTTGATCCTGCCATCTGTGCCATCTTTTCAGTACCACTTTCACTTTAGACCCTGTTCCTGCTATTATGTAGCGTTAAAATTTCACATGAATCATGAGTTTCCAGTAGTGGTAAATCATCCAGTATTCCCACTCCCTGTAGGGGTATATTGCGATTATACAAAGGCCCTGTTTGTTTTTGTAGAAAAAAAAATATTTAAAAGGTCCCTTCATTTTCAAAGTTGCTGCTCGTTTGTTTTTCGCTGCTGACGGACTGCTTGGATTTTTTTGCAAGGTCTGCGCATGTGCCAGAGGATCGCCGATTGCCACCGCTACTGTTATGGATATTTTTAGCTTATTTGCTGTCGGGAAAATGAACTGCATTTTCTCTTCTTTTTGTTTTCGGGTGCATCGCTTTTCTACAATGGTGCAGCACTTTTGGTGAAGTTTTGAGGCTAGCGACGGAGTATCGGATGTCGGGTTAACCACTAGGTAATCTCGTCATCCATCCTTGTGCTTGGCAGTGGTGTGTTTGCAAGGAATGGAGGGATATGCCAGGGAGTTCCTGATGCGGCTGAGTGGTGGCTGGCACCTTTTCCAGTGGGTACTCTGGAGGATTTACAATGCTGAAAAGGTGTCTTTTATTTTGCGTCATCGTTGTTCTTAACATTACCATTTGCATTTCCAATTGCGTTCCCGTGCACGTTACGGTTTGCATTTCCATATGTGCTTGCATTTGTGTTTCTGCTTCCTTTGGCATTATTGTTGCTGTTACCATTACCATTTCCATTTAGAATTGCAGTACCGTGACCGTGCGCATTACAGTTTGCGTTTCCGTACGCACTTGTGTTTGCATTTCCATTTCTGTTTCTGTTTCCTTTCAAGTTATTGTTGCTGTCACAGTTATCTTTGTGTTTACAATAGTGGTACTGTGACTGCGTATATAAGTCAGGTATTTCCGTATGCACTTGTGTCTTCGTTTGCGTCACTTTTCGCTTTGACATCACTTTGCACCTGCATTTCTTTTAATGCTTGCTTTACAATTTACGTTTGTGTCACCATGTGCATAACCATTACCGCTTGCATTTGCATTACTGTTACCATTACTATGTCACTAAAAACCATGTGGTGGGGCCCCGCGCTCCCACCACCACATTCCATTCAGTGTTTATAGTCCTCATTCTCAAAAAGAAGGGAAATTAGAGGCAAAAAACTCCATTTAATGCATCAGTTAGGGTTGTTTCACAGTGACAAAAGTGAAGAAATTCAGTATTAGGGTTTAAACCCCCCTTGCACCCCCTCAGCCCGCCCCACCCAACCAGCATCGGGGTGTGCATTGGGTCATCAGTCCTAACTCTGTTGAGTGTGTATATATATATATATATATATATATATATATATATATATAGATATTTAGATATATAGATAAATATGTATTTAAATTATTATTTTTCTTTTTAATTTTAATTTTAAACTTTTTGGGGAGTGAGTGTTCCCCTGCTCCTATCCTGCTGTATTGCACCCTGTGCACACACAATCCCTTGTCACTCTCGGGACAATTGGTAGTGTGCTGATCTCTGGTGAGCTCCATAGATCCTGCCTATGAGCTATCATTTTTTTTTATCTTTCGCCTTTTGCCGACCTTTATTTCTGCACTCTGAAATTACTAACTAGCCCAGCCTACTGGGTGGTTTTCGCTCACTGCATTACAGAATTAGTGCATTTGCTGTCTTGTTTACTGAGGGAAACAGTCCTAGCTGAATTTCTCCCATCGCTTACTCAGAGCCACTAGGCTTTGGCCCCCGGGAAGATGGCTGCAGCAATCTCGCAATGTCAAGTGAGATCTGGGACAGCCCTCTCTTTACATGGTGGGTCCCAGGCAAGATGGCCGCCGAAGTCCCACGGGACTTCCTCGCATGATCTGCAAGTCTGTTATGAACTGTAATGAAGTCCTGAGTCTCATGAGAGTTGCATGGCTGCTGGGAGTACCATCGGGGAAAGGACATGGACAGCATGGCAGCAGAGAGTCTCGGTGGGCAGAGAAGATGCTCTCCTGGTGTGCACACTGAGACCCAAGCTTCGCTACAATCTGATGCCTAACCAGAATTTTGCCACTCTTGGACTATTGTGGCACGTTGGCCCTGGGATACCACTTGCTTGCTCAGTCCTGAGGATGAAAACCCTCTCTTGCAAAATGCCCTCCCAGCCTTGTGATGGCACAGGAGCCCAACTGCCCGATTGCTGGCAGCCCCCACTTCCGACCACACTGAATCATGCCGAAACAACTGACCATTGCTGCACTTCTCTCGTGACTGGACCAGGGAAATGCTAGACCAGAAAACTGTGGATCCCAGAAGCACCCTACCATTAGCTTATCCAATTCCAGTAAGTCTGCCCCATGGGGAAAATACCTGTAAAAATGCAGCCCCACCCTGAACAGCATTTAGCATGCCTGTATATTTAAATTACTTTTTCTCCTTAAAATTTTTTTTTGGCACATTGCCGGTGACAGTAATGCTTTGGGTTGTGCCACCCGAGGAGGTGGAAATGCTCTGGGCTGAGTGACCTAAGGAACTGGGAAACATACTGCTGATGACCCAGCCGGCAAAGGCCTAGTTACTCAGGGGGTTGCTCCCCCAAGCCTGGCCAGAGCAGGATCAGGAGCTCTCTCTACTCAACTGAATCACCTGACTGGAGCTTAGCTCTAGCTTTGGAAAAGAGGCTTAAAATTTTATCCCACTAATCAGTATTACTGATCCTCTCCCAACTGACCGCAGCCCATCCCATCCCGCAGGCCTTTCAGGCCCAATATACCCTTAGGCCTTACCTTCTTGCTGATTACTTGAGTGTCCAGGCAGAAAAAGAATGATACTCGACTGCCTGGACCCTAAGTAGCCTGGCCTTTGCCCCTCCCTTCCCCAGGATATTCCTAGCCAATGTCAGGTCAGGGCAAAGGCCATTGGCCACAACCCTCCTTGTGTTATACCTGGGAGGTAGTGGCCAAGGATTGGCTTTTGATCACTGGGCAAGAGACCTATCAGTGATGACCAGGAGGGGCCATATCCAGTGTAACACCAGTTACCAAAATACCTCTTAAATCTGCACAATCTCTTGTCTGTGATCTCTGCTGTAGGCTCAAACATTACTGAGTTTGCAGTATCATCTGGATTCTATACTAGGTGATGGCTAGGAAAGCCACAGTAGGCAAATGCAGGCATCGTAGACTGCACCCCTGATGAGGCAGCAACAGGTCATCCCCACCTCACTGAGTTTCTGACTTTTGATGCTCTCAACTCCTGTCCAATTCCAGTCTACACCTCCCAGTCCATGACCTAGTTCTTACTACCATTCCCCACAATCCTACTCAAATTCTGGTTTAACAATGTGGAGCAAATGGATCAAGAACCAACACTATTTTTTAAACAAAAACATGGCAGTGAGTTAGCAATATTCCAAGTCTTCCAGTCCAAATCCATTTCACCTGGTACCCCCCCCCATCCTTTGTCCCAGTCAGCCTATTCCAGTTCTGACTCATTCCTTGTTCAGGTCACACTGTGAAACGAGCTACTTGTTGTTCAGTGTGCCCTCCTAGTAAAACATTTCAATAAATAAATAAATAAAATTACAATATTGTTTTTTATCACATGACTTCAGGTACTGGGACTTGCAAATTCAGGCAGATCTTGTGTGGCCTGCATTTTATTAATAGCCCAACAAGTGTTTTTTTTTATGCAATGGAAGCTAATATTCCCTAAACAGAAACTTAAGTACAAAGCCATGCAGTGTAGTAAAATAAACATACAAAAATATAACAGTATGTACTTCAGTTATTTTACAACAAAAGTAGCAGGAGGCAACTGCTCATCCACCAGTTTTTTTCAGTCTCTTAAAGTTAATCCACCCCAGACTTAGAAAACTATTTCCTTCTATTAGTGAGTATGAGTCATGTATTTTCCCCCACATAAACCTAGATGTTAATGGTAAATATCACATTGTGACTTACTAAGAGATAAAGAATCCTTAGAGGTGGTTGGAACAAGAGGATGACCACTGGCAAAGTGGACTTTAAATTCCAGCAAGCTGGCACAAAGGCAGCATTAGGTTTTTGGTGGCCACCAGTAAGGTTATTTGGGGGGCCCATACCTCTCTACTGTGGTAGGCATCTTTATGTCATTGTGATGCCATTTTAATAAAAAAAAAATAGTTCTTGGAGACTAATACTCTGCACTGGATCAGACTGAGGACCCTTTGAGTTCGGGGCTCAAGCAGCTGCTGGGACTGAGGGTGCCTAATGCCAGCTATGGGCAGGAAACAGGAAGCAGAAATAAATGTATAAAGCAGCTGCAGCAGTGCTAATGTCTCCCTCATACATAGCACCACAACAACTGCAGGCAAATCAAATATACTTTCCAGTTGAGGCCAGGTATGTAACTTAGAGGTGTTATTTGGCTAATGAGATATTATTAGTTGTTGGAACAGCACTGCTTTGTTACAGAGATTAGGTGGAAGGGTTCCAGACAGAAATTACTACAAGTTAGACTGGATGAGTCTGAATTCTATTGCTAGAATAATCAGCTCAGAACTGGGGGCCCCCTTCGCAGACAGGAGCCCTAGGCCTGGGCCTTGCTGGCCTGTGCCTTAATCCAACCCTGGTTTCAGAATTTCTACTTGCCATTGTATAATGCATATTAATGTGGGCAGAGTCTGTACTTGGCCAACACTGAATAGCAGACAAGTACACATAGCTTGCATTGAATATTTAAGGAGTACACAGTTTTACAGTATGTGAAGTCAGTTAGAAATCTGTAACAAGTCAGTTTGCTTACACCAGACAAGGCTCACATTACCCACGTAAATCAAGCCACACTTGTTAAAGTAATATCCACCTCAATGGCTTAACTCAGTAAGTCTGCTATTTAAAATTGTTGAATGTTTTGTCCCTCTTCAGGGCACCAGACAGTTGATACCAGTTGGATTTGGCAATCCATTAATACTAAACTGACCTTTACCTCAAATAAATATATCCTCCAAATTAGGAAAATTGTTAATAACAAACCTAAAACTCCATGGATGAATAGAATAATTAAGAAACATATTAAAAATAAAAATAGGGCATTTATAAAAGTTAGATTATGTAATTCTCCGAAAAATTGGCATGATTATAAGCGTAACTTAAAAATATCTAAAAATAGCATTAAAAAAGCAAAAAGTGATTATGAATATAGGCTAGCGGCGAAGGTAAATGATAATTATAAAGCCTTCTATACCTATATAAACAACAAAAGGGGTGGTGCACCTGTTATAGGCCCATTAGAAAACCAAAATGGTGATCTTGAAACTGATAAAACAAATATGGCTGCTGTTTGTAATAACTATTTTACATCAGTCTTTAATAGTAAATCCTCCCCTACTATAAATCACAATTTTCATCCTACAAATATACAATTTAAGATTGAGGATGAGGAAATAGAGAAGTTACTTAAGGGACTCGACCCTAACAAATCGGCAGGACCTGATGGTATACACCCCCGTATCTTGAAAGAACTGGCACTCCCCTTATCTGGTCCATTGGCTGCCCTCTTTACTAAATCTTTCATGGAAGGAGTGGTATTGGATGAATGGAGACAGGCTACCATTATTCCCATATATAAAAATAAAGGATCAAAACAGAATGTTGAAAATTACAGACCAATTAGTCTGACATCTGTCCTAAGTAAAATTATTGAGGGTATAATAAAAAATATTATAGCGACCTCTTTACAACCAGACCTATCACAGCATGGATTTGTTAAGTCTCGATCCTGTATGACCAACCTGCTTGACTTTTATGGTGGAGTAAGTTTAGCTTTGGATGAGGGTGTAGCAGTGGATGTGATCTTGCTGGACTTTTCAAAGACTTTTGATAAGGTGCCACATGGAGAACTTATTGACGCTATGATAAATATGGGACTTGAAGGGAACATTACCAGATGGATTGAGTCCTGGCTGTTTGAAAGGACACAACGTGTTTGTATTAAAGGTTACTATTCAGAATACAAACCTGTGACTAGCGGGGTTCCACAGGGTTCTGTATTGGGACCCAGTTTATTTAATATCTATATATCTTCCCTGACATCCCCCTCTAACTTATGGTTGACTAAGTTTGCTGATGATACTCGTATAGGCTATACTATTAATAAATCCGAGGATGTAATTACTTTACAAACCACACTAAGTGAATTTGAAAATTGGGCATTAACTAAAAAACTTATGTTCAATGTTGAGAAATGCGTTGCAACGCATTTTGGGAAAAACAACCCTTTAGCTGATTATTATATGGGCAACAAACGTCTTAAGGTCGTTGAGAACGAGCGTGATCTGGGTATTAGGGTCAAAAATGATTTAAAATGTGGCTTATATTGCCAACATGTAATTAACAAAGCTGGGGGTATACTCCATTGTATTAATAAACATATTAAAAGTACTAATACTAAGGTCTTATTGCCACTGTATACTTCATTAGTCAGACCTCATGTTGAGTACTGTGCCCAGTTTTGGTCCCCCTGTGACAGCGGATCAATTAATGCCCTGGAGCGTATACAGAAAAGGGCTACCAAAAGAATTAATGAAGTTCAGGGTGTGGACTATGAAAATAGACTAGTAAAACTTGGATTATATAGTCTTGAGTACCACAGATTGAGAGGTGATATGTGTCTGGTGTTTAAAGCATTACATGATGATACCTTATGGGAGTCTTCGGGATTAGTTTTTAGAGAAGTGTTTGTGATACTAAGACTCACCCACTGCAATTGGTGGTAGAACGATGTCGAACAAAACAGAGAAGTACTTGGTTCTCTGTTAGAATATCAAAATTTGGAATGGATTACCAATTTCTGTCGTGACTAGTGATAATATGAATATTTTTAAAACTCGTTTGGATACTTTTTTAAGACAGAAGTCAATTAAGGGTTATTACTAAATATATTCGGCGAACAAAATTGACTACGGTCTTCTCAGCTCTGATCAACCTATGATACCTATGATACATGGGCCAGATTTGTAGCTTGGCCTTAGTTCTCAAGGGTAGGGGATGGTGGGGAGTGGGATTTAGGATTAGCAACCCCAACAGCACATTTTCATACTATGTGTCCATTAGGACTATGAACAAACCTAACTATGCATTAACACAGTGTTTGCAATCAATTTTCTTTCATTTTGAGAAAGTGGAATCATAGCTGGCTTTGAGCAGTGGCCTTCAGACCCTACGCAAAAGAGGAGGTGAGTTCTAACTTGCTTTGTGCAGTGCCCTTTGGGTCCTGCAAGAAGCACAATGTGCAAGACCCATGCGGGGGTTAAGACTTTAGTTGCACAGGGCCCTGTGTAAAGCAAGAGATGAGACATATTGTACTGTTAATACAATTTTGTTCACGTATGACTTTAATTGTAGTACTTAATGCATGCGATTTTTTTTTTTTATTTGTGTTTTTGGCCATTGTTTGTGGCTTTAGACTTTAAACATTTTGTTTTTGTAGGGGTTAGAAAATGTTTTATGATGGTTTGTAGCTTTAAAGCAGCAGTGCAATGAAATTGGGCAAAATATTTGATCCTACCTTTATTTTACTAAAAAAGATTCCAGGCATTGTCCAGTTTTATTTGGTGGTGAAATGTTCTACTTCCACCAGAATTTTAGCATTTTACACATATTTTTATTTAATATTTTTTTTAAGAAAAAAAGATGGCCACCAATTTGGCGTAGAAATAGCATTGCAGACCTGGCAAGGGTTAGGACTGAGAAAATAAAAAAAAATCTCATGGGGCTTAGTTCTCAAAACTAGACGCAAGCTGTGCCAATGGTGGCTTGCATCATTTGCTGGAGTGCCAGGGACCCTGCACCTGATTCATTATTGGATAGGGTCCCAGCAGCAACGTATCATAGCTTACAGCACATGTGGCCATGGACCTGAAGGACGGCACACCAGCGAGGTTTGCCGCAAGCTGCAGAGTGGTCGGGCAGCACTCATGGAAGGGGATATGTAGGTGCATGCACACTATCCGAAATATACCCGATTATATCATGTCACAAATAGCACATGAATACTAGCACTACACTTCCAACAATGACAGTCATTACAGAGGATTCCGACGTTGCTTCAGTGTAACTACCTATACAACCATGTATTGTAGGGTAAGGATTGTAAACAATGTACAAGGAATCCAATAATATGATGTAGTAACATTACATAGGGTCCTTATTGGTGGCTCAAATTGTAGGCTCCTATCATGTGTGTCTTCATAATGTAGCAACTTTGCTTGGGAACAACACACTACTGTATGCCATGGCTGTCGTGGAGGCGGGGGGGACCACAGCACATGCTTCCTCCTGCCCAGAGAGTGCTATGGGGGTGGTGCAAGGACCGATAGACCAGCCTTGGCTAGTCTAATGGTACTTGGAAGTGTGCCTTCTGGGAGGGCTTATGGAATCCAGATTTTGGGAATATGGCAGCCTACATCTGCCGCCATGCCCCTAGCACTCTGGCATACCCAGCAGCTCAGCACAGACCAGGCGCAGGGCCAGTCTGGTACACTGGGTCACTGTGGGGCACAGTGTGGCTTTGAGAATTGCTAAACTCCAGGTTCTGCTGTGTGACGCAGGGACCTTGCATCATAATCGGTCATTTGAGAATCGGGCCCTTGATGTGCAATATAAGAGGTCTCTAGGAAAGTAGATTTGACAGGTATGATTATACTTCTATCAACTGTGACTGAAATTAGCTTTTTGAAAAAACATTTTTCTTTGCACTGCTGATTTAAACATTTTGTTTGTGTGAAACCATCAAGCAGCATTACTTTAACTATTGAACTGCTCAAACAACCTTTGTGTTGGACTTATGAATGTTTTTGCAATTTATTTTCACACTATCAAGCAGCACAACCATTTTTGCTCAGTGATTTTACTGAAGAAGACTAATTAGCATTTATATAGTACTTTACATAATCATTGTATCTTAAAGTGTTTTACAAGTAATGAGAGACTGGCAGTGAAGTGACTGTAAATGTGTAGAGGCAGCACTTTCACACATAAACACCCACATATGCCACTGAACAATTGCAAGGACCTGTTTTACGGGAAGAGGGATGTTGGCCAGGACTCCGGGGAAAATCAGCTACTCTTGCAAAAAGTGTCTTGTGGTATTTTCCTTCTACCTGGACAACTACCAGGACAGCACCAGAGATGGGCAGAAGGGACTTCAGTTTAATGTTTTATCTGAAGGGTGACATATCACAGCAGTACAATATCCCCCTGATACTGCACTCAGGTGCAAGCATTTATGGTATGAGCCCAATCCCAGTGCAGTATTAGAACCCATGACTTTCAGGCCTAGAGGCAGATATGCTACCAGGTGAGTCACACTGACACCTTATGAAGTTTTTCTGTTTGATTAATAACATATAAGTAATTGACAATATTTTTAAATAGACTCCTTGCCTTGCAACCTTGTCAGTGTATTATAGACTGAGGAAGCACTCCCAACCAATTGACGTGCTTCTTTCCTCTGTGCATGAGACATTCTTATTCTGAGAATAGAGTCTGTTGTACAGCTGTCCTGGAAATGGGCAATTCAGGTAAAGTTTAAAAAAAAAATTAATATATTATTGATTATGCTTGATCAACTATATATTAATGTAACCCCTAGATGGCGCTATCCCAGGGGCTACTACCCCTGCCTGATTTGCCACTAACAGGTTGAGGGGCCTGAATCCAATGGCGGGTGCCTCCACCCAGAGGTCAGGGTTTGCAATAGTTAAACTTACTTGGTCACAGCCCTCTGGGACACTGCAACCCCTTTCTTCCCACTAGTGGCCCACACAATATATCAGAATTACCTTCACAGTATACACTTACCCCAGGGCTGGTTCAGGCACTGGGACCTCCTGTAAAATAAGATACAGTGCAACAATCACAGTACAATACTTTAACATAGACAAATACCTCAGGCAGTATAACTTTGCTGAAACAAGCAGCTCTGATTTATTTAGGGGAATATAACAAGGACGGGAAATCAGGTTAATTAGCTTATCACTTTACTCATCTACTCTATGGCTCTGTGCACAGGCCTATCCCTACCAGTTACTGTCCCTGGGTACCCAAGCCCTAGTGGCTAGTCCAAACCGTGGCAGCTGGTAGGGCCCTTTCCCACAGAGAAAGGAAAATTAGTTTAAACAGTCAGCAGTACAGTGATTCCATTTGGATTCAATGTGGCAATTCAACAGGGAGCGACCCTGAATTAGTACTCACGACCTCCAAACAAGATAGGGTCCTTCAATGTCAGCAGGGCTACTCTTGAGCTCCACGAGACTCCTCACACATTTATATGGCAAACTGCAACAGGCAAAAGTCCTTTAATGGCAGCAGGATTCACTTGAGCTAACCAAGCCTCCTCACACATTTATATGGTGAACAGTAACAGGCAAAAGTCCTTTAATGGCAGCAGGATTCACTTGAGGTACACAAGCCTCTTCACACATTTATATGGTAAACAGAAAGTACTATACCAGGCAGGCTGCTTCTCTATCCCGATCGCAATTACTGCACAATACCGGGAGAACACACAGCAGATTCAGTTCCTGACAGACTGAGTGCAATTCAGCAATTTCTCCAGTCTTCTACAGGGTGAGCCTGGTTTCTACTCTTCAGATATCCTTTGATTCTCTTCACAGGATGGATTCAGTCCTAACAAGCAGTTACACAAGCTGCAGACCAGAACTCTGGGCCTACACACATTTCCTGACTAAAACTGCACACTGAAAAGCACAGGGCTCTTCCTTCTTCACTGCCAGAGCTCAACTGAAACTCCAACAGACAAACCGGGCACTTCCTTTGAGTTCCTCCCAGTTCTTGACTGGATTGGCTGTCACTCACAATAGACTGCTCCTGTTGGTCCAAAAGGCAAGTCTAAACTACATCTCCCAGAGTCACTGCCATACAATTCTTGTTGGCTGGCTCCAGATTATGAGTCCAAGTTCTGATTGTCCAAGGCACCATTTAGAGCTAGCTTACCCCACACTGATTGGTCCAGTTCAGCAGTTCAAACCAGAATGGGAACTAGGCAGACATAGTTCTGACTGCAAAGAAAGCAGGTTAGACAAACTGTAATTTCATTATTACTCTAAATGGTTTCTGGCAAACAGTTACATATTTCAGATAGGTTCCTTTGCACTCTAGTGACTGCAAAAATGGAGTGAATTGGCAGCAGCTCGAGTGGTACTCAATCAAAGAAACACACAGTCCCCCATACAAACCAATTATGTCTGCAAGCAGACAGCTCTTAAGAGACAGTACCAGAGGTTCTAAAAACACTCACTGATAAATGGCTTAAACGCCAAACACCATTCAGGCTTGGAGCATTCAAGCAAGCTCCTGGAAGTCTTTTGGGAACCCCCATTTGCAGGGGGGTGACATTAATACCACCACCGAGACCACTCTTACAGTTGCAGCATGATCCCACTTGCATTCCTAGGGCATATTAGACAGACTGAAGTATGTTTTCTATTAGTCTAGGAGGCTCCTTTGATAGAGGTGGGTGTAGGCCCACTCTTTGCAGACTTCTCCCTGTTCTCCTGAGCAAGTTATTAGGTGGTTTGACCTTTTTTAACTGCCTTGTTAAGGTTGCATTGGGGCAAAGGATGAGAGAGGATGCATGAGTGTTGAGTGGGCATGTCCCTCTTAGGTCCCCGTAACCCTTAGATCCTTCTAGGACCCAAACGACCAGCTGTTTGAGCTCCCCTAGGAACGCTACTATGTGCACTTTAATAATTCCCTAGGTACTGTAGGTACAAAGGGTGACAAAAGAGAGGAGCAGATCTAAACATTACCAGCTCCTATGTTCCAAACTTTGGGTGTAAAACACAGTTCTTGAAAAAGTTCTGGCATTGGTCACCTGGCCTTTCACTGCATACACCCCCTGAAGGGCATCACAGATGGATGCTTATGGCTGGGCACAGTTGTATGAGGCCTTACAGTTAGGTATTCTCCTACCTGTGTCCTTTACTGTGTTGTATCATTCTGCAGTTGGCCTAGGTTGCAGTTCATTGTGTGCAGTATGCTCATCAGAGATAAGTGGCGATGGTGGTAATTGGCAGTGAAACATGTAGAAACTGCATGTGTAGACAGACCCACCAGTATCTCCATGTAGCAATTTGCTGTTGGGAGCCTTGCCTGCCTGCACCTTCTTAGGATGTTTCTGTGTTCCCTGATTGATCTGCAAGGCATAGTCCTCCATCTTGGATGCCTCAGATCTTTTAGTGATGTACTGTGGCTGGGCCTTCTGACTGGGTGACAAGCCACTGCAGGTCCTACTGGATTTAGATCCCAGTGAATGCAGGCATCTATGTCTTCTGTTCCTATCTCTGCCTTCTGCATGACTGTAGTGAGGTCTCACCATGAGTGCCCAGTGTGTTTGTGCATGTATCTAGAGATCAGTAGCTGTACTCATGGCATGATGGGAGTTTGAAGAGCAAGGGGCCCTGAGTCCAACCTGGCCTAATGCCACCCTTTCAGAGCAAAATGTTATACTTATTTCTATAATATTTTTTTGCCTTACTGTTTTGATACATTAAGGAATAAAATACATAATGCAAACTTCTAGCTTCTAGTCACCAACTTTACTTTGCCCTGCACTGTACAAGTAAGTGTCTCTATTCAGAAAAAACAGGTCCTGGCTGGGATCATTTGGTGCCGTTTGTACATGGGGAGCTGGGAAAAGAGTTGCTGTATAATGCAGTCTATGTAAATGAGGCAGCAGTAATTCCTAAGAAATAAGTTAACAGTCCATCATGTTTGTGTAGGTGTTGGACACTCTAATAAAGACTTTCTGTTTGTGAGGGTTATGGTGCTCTACTTTTGTTGATGTGTGTGGGGAAAACACTCACTGAGATCTCTCCTAGCCTGGGCTGCTGATGCAAACCTGTGAGTCACCGTGGCAGTGGTAATAACAAGCCTGGCCAAGTGAAGCATTTTAAACTTTATTTTAGTTGAATGTAGAGCTTGTTTGATGTCCTTACTGTATGAACAGTAGAGTCAACCAGGATGCAATGCAATACTGCAGCATACCTATAGCAATTGTCTTTCTGCTTAGCAAAATCCTGGAAAAACTAGTGGCCACCCAATCCATAGAATATCTTCAGAAGTACAACCTTCTCTCTTGCAACCCAGCATGGTTTCCGCAAGGGCCACAGTACTTCCACCGCCCTTCTCAAACTCACAAATGACATCTTTGCTTCTATGGACTCGGGCCTCCTGACAGGTGTGATTTTCATTGACTTAACAAAGGCATTTGACCTGGTTAACCATACCCTTCTTCTTGCTAAACTATGCTCCCTTGGCTTCTCTACCGATGTAGTGGCCTGGTTTAAAAGCTGTCTGTCCGATAGAAAACAGGCTGTAGTTTTCAACTCAGCCATATCTGACCTTTTATGTATACATGTTGGAGTACCCCAGGGCTCCATACTTGGCCCCTTGCTATTCTCAATCTTCATTAATGACATCCCGTTGCTTGCTCCTACCTGTTCATCTTTGCTCTATGCATATGACCTAGTCATTTACCATAGTGCAAGAAATATTGCCGACTTAAACCAACCTCTTGCCTCGGACTTCTCAAGTATTCAGTCTTGGCTAACAGAGAACAAACTCGTTCTCAATATTAGCAAGACACACTCTATGCTTTTTGGGTCACCTGCCAGACTTAAAGCAAACCAAAATGCCCTCAAAATCTCTTGTGCAGATGGCTCCCCACTGGTTAGCACCAGATCCTTTAAATATCTGGGCATTACTCTTGACAAATCCCTAGATTTTGACCTACACATAACTGCCACCTGTAAATCTGTCAACGCTAAGTTAGGAGCTCCCTACCGCACTACCTATGCCCTTACCTCATTGGCTAGACTAGCTGTGGCACAAGGTTTTCTGCTCCCAACCTTGGCATATGGCTCAGTCACGTACCTATCTGCCTCAAAATCCTCCCTCCATAAATGGGACACCACCTATAACAACATCGGCCACTATGCCTCTGCATCCCCACGTTACAAACACCATTGCCAGCTCTATACTGACTTAAAATGTCCTAGCCCCTCTGCCCATCAACTCCAGTCCTTTGGCTCACTGATTGACTGCATTGCCAGATCAGGCTTCCCACTATCCCTTTGCCTGTCTGCTTCACTCACAACCTGTCTCCTATGGGCTCCGATCTGCTGACCTAGCCCCTTTTCACATCCCCAGATGTAAAACTAATATGGGTGCATGCACTTTCGCATACATGGCTCCAAAGTACTGGAACTCCACACCTCAAACCGTTCGTTGAGCACCCACCCATGCTAGTTTTAAGAAACTTCACTGTGACCATCTGCGTACAACTAGCCTCTGAACTTGCTTTCATCCGCCTTAGACCATTTTTTCTCCCTGCCCTCTGTCTTCCCTAGGTAATCTACCTCTCTGACGCTACTTCTCCGCCTCTCTAAACAACCTCCTCATGTCTTTTCTCTCATCCTTTCCCCTTTTCCCCTGCTTCCTACCACTCTCCCTTCTTCTCCCCCCATTTTCATTAACCACAGATTTGTGGCACTTATTGTATTTGCTCTGTGTATACCTTTCTCTTGCAATGACTGTTTCTCACATTGTTTTAACTCTTGTTGTTACTTGACCTAATTGTATTTTGACTGCTTCATACTGAACAATTGTCTCTACAGCCCAAGTGTGATTGTTATATTGAATCAATGTTTTCTCTACACCTTAAGTTTGATTGTATGTTGATTTCCCTCCTTACTATGTTACATATCTCATGTGCTGCATCACATGTATGCTCATTTGTATTTCAAACTGTCTTTCTCCTGGGTCGTGCCTGAAAACAGGCATTCTTATGCCTAGTGCACCCACCCGGTTATCAAAAGCAAATAAATAAATACTGCAGTAAACAAGGCAGTTTCAATGGCTTTTATTCCCTTTTGTCATGCAGTAACTGAAGACAGTGCATTGCAGCCTAAACTACTCCACTAAAATATAGACCTATGTATGTAGCAGAAATATGTAACCTATGGTAGTTGGGGTGCAATCCTGACACATTCATCAGATGGTCAGAAATGGTTAAAAGTCACAAAAACTGTTTGAGCTTAAGGAAAGTCACAGGAGCAGGGCTTTAAGAGTCTGTATTCCATTCAGGGTTAATACAAAGGACCCCTGTGGTGAGCAGATTGTTATCTGGAAGGAAGAACAACAACAAGCTCCGAATACCCTCTCTTAGCTTTTGATTAAGGGAGAACAGGACTGGATCACTAACTGATAGCTGTACTTTATCATGTGAATGTAATGTCTGAAAGTTAGGTTTCTGAGTCACCCTCCAGCAATGTTAGTGACTTGTCCTGAGCTGGGTGACAGCTGGGTTCATGTAGGTACTAGCAAATCTACACCTGCTCATGTGGAAGACGCATGTTAGTTGCAGACTGATCACAGCTAGTGTTTTTAGAATTAAAAGGGGCTTCCAGAATAAAGAGTGGGCTGCCATCGGTGAGTGACAGCATGGGCTGATGATGCAATTGGTGGACCTTGAGAGGGTTAACCTTGCAACACAGCTTAGGCCCCTTTAGATTCAGTGGTGGAACAGGACACATCAGAAGACCATTAACAAAAAACAAACCATTCTGATTCCTAAGAGAGGAAATAACCCTGAGTTGGGGTATGATGTTTGGACTGTAGTCTAGTTACTGGAGAGGTTCTTCTTTCTGTAATCTTTTTTGTTCAACTATTTTGCATTCCCTAGTGCGTTTTGTCCTTTTTGTATTTTACTGTATATTCTGTAATTTAGTAGTGTAAATACTAAATATGTATATAAAAGTCTCCGTACAGTACAAGTCACATTTAACTGTTCCTCCAACTCACTGCTCTTTCATTATTTTTTGTGCTGACAATGCAGTGGCAGTTCTAAATGCTTAAAATACAAACCCTGTTTCAACCAGCCATCAGCTCACATGCAATCTACATGCGATGCACTTTTAGCAACTGTAAACTCCCTTCACCTCCCATCCAATGTTCATGCAATGCATTTTCAAATGCATTTGCAGTGCGGTAGTTACTGGCATTCAGTTGAAATTGGGCTCCAACTCACTGGTTCAGTAATTTTTTATGTGTTGCTTAAAGGGAGCTTTCGGCAGTTACAGTATCACTGAACTTGTGTGACCAGTGTGCCTGTAATAACATCTATGGCAAAATAAACTATTCATGTGCCCCAGTATGAGTAGCAGTAGGATTTGTTACCTAAATTTTAAAAATATATACTTTAGCTCAGATCGAGCACATTACTTTAGTGCTCGGCTGATCTTCTGTCGCCAGATGCCTCTTCTCAATGTGAACACGCACTGCGTGAGTGCGAATCTCCTGAAAAAGAGTACATGATCGTTGGGATTAAAAGTATATGCTCTTCTGAGCATGGGGATCTTTGTAAGAATAACAAATAGTGTTGCAAGTCTTACTTTTACCACTTTGAAAAACAAGACTGCGATCCTGAACATGCACGTGATGTTGTCATGGACTTGATGCACATGCTCAAGAACGTGGCCCTGTTTTTCAAAGTGGTACGAGTAAGACTTGCAACACTCTTTTTTATTCTTGCAAAGATCCCCATGCTCAGAAGGGCATGTAGTTTTAGCCCCAACTATCCCTTACACTTGTTCAGGAAATTCACACACATGCAATGCATGTACACATTGAGAAGAGGCATCTGTCGGTGGAAGATCAGCCAAGCATTAAGGCAATATGCTCGGTCTGAGCTAAAGTATATATTTTTAAAATTTAGGTAATACATCCTACTGTTACTCGTATCAGGGCACATGAATAGTTTATTTTGCCATAGATGTTATTACAGGCACACTGGCATACACATTCAGTGATAGCTGCTGAAAGCTGACAGTGTCCCTTTAATGTGTACACTGCTGGTGCACTGCATTGATAAAAGTTTCCAGAGAGCTGCAAAGTAAACTGAAACTGAATAGCAGCTAGAAACAAACCAGTAGGAAACTTTTATTAATTCATTGAAGTGATCTGTGGACACATTAAGCAACTCATTGAAAAATGCTAAACCAGTGAGTTGGAGGGACAGTTTAGTGTTACTTGGACTGTACTCTGTACAGTCTTTTATGGGACAGATAAAAAATGCATTTCTGTTGAGCAAACTGGTGGTGTGTTACTAAAGAGCATGACTACCAAGCATGAAAGTAATCTGCATCTGATACAGAGTGTTGAGAGGTCCGGTGAGTGACAGAAGGGTTGGTTCTGTTGTCAGAAGCACTGGGTTAGCAGTGGCCAGTGGTGGGACAAGAACCAGATCAAGATACCATAATAGTCAGCCAGATGGTGCAGCATTAAACTACAAGGAGCCATCTGGGCATCTGGTTGCTCTTGTGTGAGTGTATGACAGACCAGTGGCAGTGAGACAGAAGTTTGTCACACCTTATATGCAATGTACTTAACCTGTACCAATGGGGTGATATTGTTCTGTTTCTCTTGGGCTTAGCACTGAACATGTACTTTGCCCTGGAAATGTAGGAAAATTATTGCCTTTGGTTTGTTGCCAGGGTTGGTAGGGGCTTTAGGGAATAATGTGCTCTCTCAATAGCATAGTAATCACCACATGGCAAGGAGCCCCTGACCTACTGAAGGTTTGTTTTGGATGAAGGTCATCATGTCAGCCCCTTCTGATTTTTCTGGTATCCTAGGACCAAATTATTGTGGCAACTTCTCCCCTGTTGGTCCTCAAACCAGTCTATTAGTTTCAAGACATTTTAGTGTGGTCACTTTAATTCCTCCAGTCCTCTAACCTGTATATTCCACTGAGCTGATTCTGGCTTTGGCATCATTCAAATGGAAAATGAAGTTTCCCCGGGTCAGGTTAGAAATGTTTGTCCTCAGCTACCTCTAAAAGATAATCTTGATGGGACCAGTTTTCAAAATAACTTTTCCATTTTGTTTGTGTTGGCCTCCTGGCTTAGTGGTGAATCTGTGGTGGGCACTGTTTTGGGGGCTGGGGCCATGGTGAGACTGGGAAACCATAGCTGTGTCCATCTGCTCTACTTTCCTTGCCATGTGGGTGCTCAAACTTACTGTACTATCACCCAAATTAAACTATAGGACCCTGATTGACAGACAAAAAGAATTTAAAGGATTAGACTTATAAAAAGCTGTATTTGATTAGCCAGGATTGTCTGAGCTGATCTTGAGATATCCGTTCACCCTGAGCAGATCATGTGACTTGTCCCAGACTGGGTTTGTGTATAGCAGTTGGCACATATTATGAGCTCATGCATGTCTGTACATGGGGTAGTGCCAGGCACAGACATGCATCAGCAGTGCTGACATGGAAAACTATCCCCCACTGCCCAACCCAAAACTGTGACCAACTTATGGGTCATGCATTGAAAGCTGTTTGAATGTTCCCGTCACTATCTCCCAGGTCAGTCAGTGCCCCCCAAACCTAGCCCAATCAGCCCCTAGTAGTCTAATGGATCCTCTTTCCCTAGCCCATTCCCATGTTATTTTGCTGCTAATTGGCAGGCCATCATAGTTCTCTATCTCCCACTGGCTCTAACAGGGCTGGGCACACTGCTACAACACCCATACAGACTGGAGATTGCAAAAGTGTGACCTGACCTGGAGCAATCGCCATGCTATTTGAGGATGAGATTTGCATGGAGACCCCACACCCTCCTGTGCAAAATGCAGTGGCACAGAAGGGTTGTGCAACCCCCTTTGAGCATAGCTTTGGGATGGGTGAAGCAGGCAAGGGGCTTGCACTAAATTGTGCTTCAGGAACTTAGTGCCAAAGGGTTCCAGGTCGTTTCAAAGTTTCCCTGGCGCTCTCAGGATGTATTTAAAAACAGTTGCTCTGAGGAATGAATAATAAAATCTTAGAATAACTGGAACAGTTCAATCTAATTTATATTTCAGAGTCACTCTAATACCTTTATTGTTTTGCTACACCTGGGTATCTAGAGCAATGGTCCTTTCTCACCTTACGTACAGGTAAAGGAATGGCAAATGAAAATTTGGAAGAATACATGATGTGCCCTAAATGCAGACTGAAAAATAATACAGGTGATTTTGTTATTCAGCTGCTTTTGGCTTTTTCTCTGAACCTCTGAGTATTGCTCATTCACATGAAAAGCACAAATCTTCTGGTGCCAGGTAAAGATAAAAGAGTAGGCTGAAGCCTTTGTGAGCACATCATGTAATTGTATTACTTTACATCACTTGATTTTTAAATACATTGTAATGATTTGTTGTGCGATTCATTGGATAAATATGACAAATCAAGCTTTATCCCATTACTCTGCAAAGAGCTGTGACACAATTTAGGAATATTTAAAAAATAATATGACTTAAGCTACCCAAATGATGCTAACTGAAACAGTCTGGGGTTTGTGTGTATGTTATAAAACCCAGTATATTATTACTGAAATTCACTCTCCAAACCAGCAAACAATCCTAGAATTACTGGAAATGTATTCATTCTTTTATACTTTTTCAAAATATGTTCTGTTCTTAGACACAATGTATTATGCAGAATTATAAATCGAAACAACAAGAAAACCTGTTTATATGCCATGACAATTGTCCTGTCATGCCCTCCAGGAGTGTATATATGAGTTCAACGTTTCTGCACTCAACCTTATGTAAAATTGCCTCTGTGAACTGAATGAGGTAACATTATTAAGGGATGGCACAAAACATTTATGACAAGCCTGTCCTTTGGCTTCATCAGTTTATAATACGGATAGGGTCATCACCATTGGGCATAGAAACATGGAAACATACTGTAGATTTTGTGAGTAGAAAAGGACTGCAAGGCTCATCCAGTCTACTCTACCTCTACCTACCCTATATGGTGGCAAGTTGCTCCCAGGTTCTCCTACCCTGTCTGGGTGATTTTTCCTTTTAATGATATCCTTGTGCCTGTCCCACATATGCTTGAACCCTGTCACTGTCTCTGCCAGCACCATCTTCCATGGCAACCTGTTCTGTCTATCCACCACCCTTTCCATGAAGAAATGCTTCCTGACTCCCCTCTTGAAATGCTCATGGCACACACACTGAGTCGTGTTTGAATAACACATACTTACCAAACTGGTATGTATTCCACAATATTCTCAGTATTGGTCTTTACTGTGTAACAAGTTTCTATTTTTCACACACATTTATTATGATTATTATTTAAATGCCATCACTGATGATCATGACACATTTTTTGTGTTTGCCATGTGTGTGTGTGTATGCAGCAAACATTTTATTATGGTAGTTGGCTATTGAGACGTGTGACACTGTCTGTCCAATGCAGAGTAGTGTTTTAGGGGCATGGCAGTGGCACACCAATCATCAGCCAGGCTGATTATGACAGAGTTTTGGCTTGCTGGGTGGAGGCGTCATGGACTTCAAAAGGAAAAGCTGAACCAATCATGGGTCAGCATTTCCCTTTGATCTACCCTGCCTAGCAACCAGAGCTGATCCATCATGATCAGGCTAGAATGCCTGGAATGTCAAACATACAGGGGCTAACACCAGCTGTAACAGAAAACCATTCATCAATGTCTGTTACTGGTGCCCCATAACTGTCCTCCACACTGACCCTATTAGCCCCCCTACAAACATAACACTGACACTGAAGGTGCTCAATCCGTCAGTGACCCACCTCATAAGCTAAACCCCCGATCCACTACCACACTGCTCCCAAAGCGTGGTCACATCTCTAAATGTCGCTGAAGCACCAGAAGGCTTGTTCACAGCTGTACATGGATATCTGTTGTTGCCACCCCTGTAACTCTCCCACCCATCCAACTCTCCCTCTCAGCACCCCCCCCACACACACACAAACATAACACTGACATTGGGGGTGCCCAATCCCCTAGTGTTGCTGTTGCTCTCTGTTGTTGCCACCCCATAACTGTCCTGCCTATCTGACCCTCCCTCTCAGCATCCCCTCAGACATAGTACTGACACTAGGGGTGCCCAATACCCCAGTGGTGTGACCTCAAATAAAGAAAACCTTCCCTCATAGCTTTTTTTTTTTCATTGACACTGGGGGTGCCCAGTCTCCCAGATTCACTGTTGCTTTCTGTTGTTGTCACCCCTGTAACTGTCCTGCCCATCTGACCCTCCCTCTCAGCACCCACAATGCCACCCCCCACAAACATAACACTGACATCGGGGTGCTCAATCTCCCAGTGTTGCAACCTGAAATAAAGAAAACATTCCCTCTTTGTTTTTGTTTTTATCTTAAATAAACCCTGTAAAAAGAAAACCTTCCATCGATGTCTGTTATGGCCGTTACCGTCCCCCCACCTGACCCTTCCTGTCCACACCCACCCCCCCAAGCCATTACTTACCCACCGGGGGTCCAATGCTTTAATCCTCTCTGGACCGCAAACATGTCTTCACTCTTATAAGTCAGACTGAAAACTGAGGAAACAGATATGCAGTTCAATGTACTTCAATGGAGTTTTGAACTTAGTGGCATAACTTGGCCATTTTTGCACATTTTTCCCCAAATTTTCAACAAGCCTTTTTTGGGATCCCATCTCATGAACAATTTCAGTGAAATTTAGCAAATCTGTCCTGAAAGGTGATTTTTGTGGTCCCTGCACAAAATCACCTTTCAGGTAGGAGCCGAACATGTTCTGTGCCCTTGGTTATGAGGCGGAGTCGTAAAAAGGCTATGCTGAATTTTTTGTGTAAAAATATTAGAAAACAACAAAGTTATGAGGCTACATTGAATTTTGTGAATGCAGGCTTATAACTTTGGTAATTTTCAATATCTTTACCTCAAATTTACAACATAGTTATTTCTTTACAACACCTCATAAATGTGACAGCTGTCATTTTTCAAGTCCTGGCCAAAATTTGTTTTTGCATCCCAAAAGGTGATTTTGCAGTCACTGTGTGAAATTTCCTTTCAGACAGCAATTGAAAATGTTCTCTGCAGTTTTTCATGAGTTGGGTTCATAAGAAGGCTATGTTACCAAATTTGGGGCAAAAATATTAAAACATAGCAAAGTTATGAGCTTGCTTTGAAATTTACAAATGCAGGTATTAACTTTGCTAATACATAACCCACACAGTGTACCACAATGCATCTAGTACCCCAGGGCTTCTATACCAGTAGCGAATATCCGGCATTGACAAATGCTTGTTTAATTTAAATTTTATTAAGATTTTACAGTATATCAGTACAGCTAAGTACATCAGTGCAAAATCATAACCAGTGCTACCAGAATTACTAGCTACATGCAATTACATGCTGTTTCCCTACTCCAAGTCCCCCTTTGGCAAAAGGGTCTATGGTTGCATATGCTGGATCTCAGCGACCACAGCTGCCACAGAAACTGACAGCAAGTGCCCTCAAGCCAAACTACAAACTTCTTCAACTTAGCAACAGCTGAAATATCTGATGTCAGTGTGGATGGACAATTTTGACATTTCATGCTGTCTGTTAGACAGTTTTGACAGGGTCCAAAGGCTTTTCAGTTTCTCCAGACAAACCATTTCTTGACACTTTGTTACCATAGAGATCTAATAGATGAAAGGAATAGAGGGGTCATCACATGACTCCATAAGTATGGCCAGAAAGAGTAAGTACACCTAAAGTCTACAGTCATTCTGCAACATGAATGCCATCATATAAACAACATTTTTTTGTGTTATTGTGAAACTGTATTTGAATACAGTACTTATAAAAATTTTCTGTTAACTTTTGAATATTGACACACTTCCTTCCTTTCTTCGCTGACAGGAAAATAATGTGTTCTAAAAGCAAAAGAACAGATGTGCACAGCTGTTCCGATGGACCAGTGGCAGTGCTTCACTCTGCTATACAGATGATCCAGGTTCAGGAGGGAGCTTGAATTGTCATGTCTGGAGGTTGACCTGAGCAGCAGCTGTCACTCAGAAGTGCATTCTAGTTAAGAGGACAGGCTTCAGGCATCAGGTGATGCACTGAATCCTTTGGTGGGCCTGGAGAGTTTTCTTTCTGTACAGCCTTCACTGTCCATGTCTGAGGCCATCAGTAAGCTCCATCAGTGCCATGGAAGGATGGAGGGCTGGGGAGAAAATAGGATAAAATCCCACAACTTTTAAATGCCAGCTGAGATTCCTGACTATCCGGGGTCCTAGGGCTATGACACTGGGATACTGTACACTTGGTGAATTGCCTTATGGGGGGGGGGCGGGACAGACCTCCCTGTGGAGCTCCTACGTATGAAAGGGAAGTCATGGGAGCTCTTGGATGGTTGCTGGACCCAGAGGACAGAGGAATACCAGGCCTGAACAGGGTATAGATCAGGGTAGAGCAATGGATGTGGTCTACCTAGATTTCAGTAAGGTTTTCAACACTGTTCTACATAGGAGACTAGCAAGCAAGCTCAGTAGCTTAGGAGTGGGTCCAAAGGTCATAAACTGGGTAAGAAATTCATTAGGGGACAGGCAACAGAGGGTGGTAGTAAACAGAGTTCACTCTGTGGAAGGAATGGTGACCAGCAGGCAACCTCAGGGATTAGTGCTGGGACCAGTCCTCTTTAATGTCTTTATAAATGATATTGCAGAGGAACTGTAAAGGATGGTTTGCCTCTTTGCAGACGACACCAAAATCTTTAATAGGGTGGACACTCCAGGAGGATGGAAAGGATGACCAAAGACCTGAGACATCTCAAGGAGTGGTTATAGGTATGGCAATTGCATTTCAATGCAGAAAAGTACAAAATAATGCATCTGGGACACAGAACTGCAGGGGCAGAGTATAAAATGGGTGAAGTGGTACTGACAACCGCCAAACAGGAAAGAGACCTGGGAGTAGTCATATCAGATGTTCTAAAGGTGTCCAGGCAGTGTGACGAGGCAGCTGGGAGGGCTAGTGGGATGTTGGGATGCATAAGGAGGGGTATCGCCAGCAGAAAGAGGGAGGTGGTGTGGCATCTCTATAGATTACAGGTAAGACCCCACCTAGAGTACTGTGTCCAGTTCTGGAAACCACGGGCAGGATTCACGAACGTCAGGGAATGTCCCGCAGCTGCAGGAAAACCTCAGCGCTAGTGGGTTTCCACTTGCGAAGCCGCAGGTCGTCCATAGCTCCGGGTATTCACTAAGGTGGAGCTGGAGTATGACTGGTTCCATGGATTACAGCAGCTTGCAGGTGCTGTTGCCAGGGACAGCACCACAGCTGCGGGAGGCTGCTATGGGCAGTGGGACCCACCATAGCACCCTCGGCAACTGCTGCAGCTGTAAATTGGCTGCTCCGCAGCTGTGGCAATTTCGAAGCGCAACTGGGGTTGCGGAGTGGGACTTAGTCTCAAATCACTTTGTGAATCCTGCCCCACATCTCTGGAAGGTAATAGACAGTGTGGAGGCAGTTCAGAGGAGAGCAACTAAAATGGTGCAAGGTCTGCATCAAAAGCCTTATGAGGCAAGTGTAAAGGATCTCATTATGTACACCCTGCAAGAGAAGAGGAAGAAGAGCATATGATAGAGACATTTAAATACTTTACATGGGTAAATAAGGTACAGGAGGGGAGTATTTTTCAGAAGAAAAGATACTAAAGAACAATGGAACATGCCATGAAGCAGAGGAGGTAGATATATGAGATATGTAAAGAAGTACTTCATCACAGAAAGAGTGGTGGATTCCAGGAACAGCTGTTGATTAGAGGTGTTGGGGTGAAAACAGTGGTGGGATTCAAGAATGCATGGGATCAGCATAAGAGAATCTTTGTGGAAAGGAAGGTGGGGGAGGAAGAAAGAGCCGAAGATCATGTAGGGTCTGCAGTGATACTATAGGTATGGAAAAATATGCAGACTGGGTGGGCCAAGCATGCTTTATCTGCTGTCAAATTTCTATATTTCAATGTTTCTATGGGACCAGGGTATATCAACGATGATGATATCATGGCCAAGGGAGAAAAAGTGATAGAAAAAAGACAAAACACTGGGATCAGTCATGCCATTCAAGTTGGGTGTCTGTTCTTATTCTTTCACAAAACTACTGTTGTAGTTCAAGTTATGCATGACAGTCTGTCTGGATTCATAAATCAACTGAAATTTCTAAATGTATTCAGGGGGGCAATTCAGTTTATACCAGCAGCCCTGATGTTTGCTGCTCCATTTAGGAGCTGTACTTGCCACCCCATTTTAGTGGCTGCGACTATTACTTGAGGTTACTGCAGCACTGATTGCCACTGTGTCCTGTAGCATAATTGGTTTTGTTAATCTCAGTATCCATATTACTGGTTTATCAATGACTGTTACTGCTTCAGCAGCTTGGATTCATAGTCCATCAGCAGCCCTGACAAGGAGAACATAAATTGCTGTATGACTACCACAGTCCTGGTGAGCATGAAAGCCTCAGACTGCCACTCTATCAATGACCAGAACACTTTCAAAGAGCAGCTTAATGTAAGTACAGTGCCACCCACCTGTATCAAGAAATCTGTGTGAGATGTCACTGTTCACTGAGTTACAGATTGAAATACTTGCCATTGGATTACATTGAGATCTTTATCGAGATATCTCCTTTATTGGGCCACACCTTTGGAGCTGTAAGCCAGAACAGTCAGGACCAGTCAAAAACTTATTCTAGCTGGGAGCTGCCCACAGGAATGTGCAGCATTGCTGCCCATATAATGTGGGCAGCCCCAACACTTCTCAGTTTTTTCTTCTGCCATCAGTCATTCTTGTCAGATATGCCACTGTGTGCTGCCAAAGAACAGAGAACTTCTGTTCTGATATTGTTCCTGCGGCTACAGAATCTACAAATATGATGCTCACACTATTTGTACTGTATGTGTTGTTTGGGCCTCTCTTACAAAGTGAGGGCCTGCAAGCTGTGCCAGGGTTTCATCCAGGCTACAAGGTGACACCAACGGAAGGCCTTACAAACCTTCCTCACCAAAAAAGCATTGAAAGCCATGGAAAAGCTGCAGATTCTGCTCCTGCTTCTACCTCGCCATTGATCAGGAAATGGTCATTGAAGTCAAAAGACAAAGAGAAGTCATCATCATTAAGGCCCTCCTTCTCTTCTTCCAGCCATAAGAACAAGCACAAAGATAAGTCTTCCTTGCTGGTGAGGTCGAGGTCATCATTGAAATCAGGTACATCCTTGTTGGCACCCATTCTGATGGCGTCATCTACAGCCCCCGACTGTCGAACAGACACCAATGTCAGGGCCTGGCTCAGGCACTGCCATACCTATTATGGATGGTGCATTGCTACCATCATTGGGTTCTGACTCTTTGTTGCAGGTAGCCCCGAACCTCTTTCAGGGCTCCATTGACTCTTATGCTGTGCTGGCATTGTTTTCAGATTTGATACAATGCTTTCTATCATAACTGACATGGTGGTAGGTCTGCGGTCAACAAGGCTGACTGAACCAAGGTCTTCTTCCATACATTCCAGAAGCACACAAACTTTTCCTGCTTTTCAGTTACTGCCTATGTCACTGACTGCTTGTTTGGCTACTGTTGCCATTCCTGATGACAACAACGAGACGAAACATAATCCTGACTTCATGGACATTGAGGGGGATTTGGAGGAGGAGGAGTACAAGGGTGAGGAGCAGCTTGAAGATGGTAACTTGCCTTCTAGCTCCACCATCTCATCCTGCAATGAGGATTCTATGGGTTATACAGCCAGGTGTCTCCCTGAAGATCCATCTTTTCATGCTTTGCTTCAGCAAATGCAGTCTGCAAAGGGTTTTGCTGTTGAGGAGAAAGATTCCACTAAAAGGAATCTCATGAAATTTGTGGAGGTTCCTTCCACAACTTCAATTATTATTCCTCCTGTATGTCCTGCACTAGAGGATGCTGCCTTTGCTGCTTGGCATAAGCCCAAAATGCTGCCTGCAGTTCCAAGGAAGGCAGATAACAGTAGCCTGCTCCATCTGTTAAGCCTTGTTATGCGGCACAGTCTGAAACTGACACTGTAGTCACGGCTGTTCATGATTGTTCTAGGTCCCCTAGGCACATGAGTACTTTACCTCCAGGTAAAGAATCAGGGAAGTTGGATATAATGGGTGTAGCCACTCCATCTTCCCATTTGTCTAGGGGCTTCTGATGTTACAAGAAGGGAAGGGGGGCCTACTCAAAGAGACCCGGACCAGAACATTAAACTATCATGGAGAATAAAGTGGTGTTGTCTTACCATGGCCCGGGTCCTACTGCAGCAAAATGGAAACCGCTACCCCTCACTACTCCTCTGGATTCTGCCTGATGGAACCGGAGATCTTCTCTAGTCTTGTTCATCTTCAGAGTCTCCCACCAGCATTCCAATCCAGGAAGCACCAACATCATAGGGGCTGCAAGCTTTAAACTCCCCCCAAAGGAATTTGGTTAGAAATTCATTAAGTTCTCTGGAATTCATATATCTAGTAATTTTTTTTTTAAGAACAATCTGACACATTCAAGAATAAGCAAGAAACCAATTTATTACACATGAGGTCCCAATGATTTCTGCCAGGACCCAGGGGTTCTCATTGCTTGCTTAAAACTTATCAGCCATCTGGCTCCATGGAGCACCAACTATTTACAGAATCAAGGGGGCATAACACTGAGTGAACAGATGTTCTAGGCAGCATTCCACTCCAGGCAGCTGACAAAATCACAGAAATTGCTATTACCAAAGGCCTCCCTCGGACCTTCGCTGGACCTTAGAGCCCAACCTACCCTCTGGCACTGGTAAGTTGTTTCCTGGTTTTACTTGTTCTTTACAAATTTCCCTGGTCAGTCTTCCACCCAACAGAGAATCAAGCTGCTTCTCTCACCTGGTTCTGTTCCAAGGGATGCAGGAATTTTCCTTCCTTGACCAGTCCTTTCCAATCCTTAAGGATGCCTGAATCCCCTTACACCGTGGCCAAAGTCACACCCAGTCTCCTTTCCACATAAAGAATGGGGGGGGGAGGAGCTCTCAAATTGCTTCTGGCCTGTGTCCCCACACACCTTTCATCCTGTGTTTGCTCTAAGTTACCAGGTCCGGAGGGCTTCCCAAGGTCTGTCATAAATGACCTGCGGCCTGCTTGAGCAGCTTGTGATTGGCGCCCTGAGGCCTGCCCCTCCAAGCAGGCCCCATAGTGGGTGAGAAGCCTCTGGCACCCCCTAAACCAACCTGTACCACCCTGCCACACCGGGAGCCAGAAGAGAAGCTGCCACCACCCCTCCCCTGGAGGAATCCTGCCACAAATACTCCAACCTTGGCAGTCCAGGCCTATTTCCTTTGGGCCTGGGACCCCACCAAGCTACCACCTAGGGACTCTCACCACTCTTTCTCCCTGGAGCCCCATCTGCCCCACTCAACGCTAGCAGGCTAACTAATGCCCTTCCCCCGCACCTCCCATTACTGGCACTACCTTGTTCTCATTGGGGGGTCCCACCCTGAAAATGGCCCCAAACCCGGACCAACGAGCTCCTTCCTGCCTGCCTCTCCTGCCATATTCCAGCCAGCCTCCTGTCTCCCCCAGGCTACCAGCGCTCCAAGATTTTAAGGGCTAAAAGATCCTACCCCTAGTGGCAGTCTCACAGTATAGCTCAAAGATGCCTTCCCCAAGAAACCTACAAATCCCCTTAACTGAAGGGGAAGGCACAAAACAGTGGGGCCCCTAATGGTGAACGTAAGCCTCTCTCCCAGACCACTACTTCCAGGGTGCTGTTTGATCCTCTCTAGCTGCTCATGGTAGATCCAGTCTTCTCTCATTTCCTCCACAATGTCCCACTGTCTCTCCAACAGGTGAGGGTAGTCCAGGCTCTTATACTCCATCCTCAATCTGCGCTGCACCCATCGTTCTGCTTGGCTCCATTCCAGCAGATCCCTTATGCTAGTCCTGCATGCTTTTCCTGTTTCCAGCCATCCTCCCTTCTTGAATTCAGCATTTAGAAGGTCCTCCCTGTTGAGTCCATCCATCCTGCTCCATAGAGCATGCAAGAGCTCTGGGATGCAGGGGGCTCTATCATTAGCTGTAATCACCAGGCGGTGAAAAGGCTTAGGTTTGGCCCAACAGATGTCATAATCATTTAGTTGAAACTTTTTGCCAAGAAACTTGCCTTCATCAAAGTTCTCATCATCAGTCAACAACCCTTTACCAGGATTTCTCTCCTTCTTTTCTGGTGACCCCAGACCAGTAGCAGCAGTTTTAGACTGCACTTGCTCTGGAGAAATCAACCATGACCTTGTAGCTGGAAGGCTACCTCCAGACAGAGGCCTTAGCGGCATTCCCCTGGGTCCTGGGGGCTCACCTGCCAGTGGTCTAAGGCCCCTGCCCCTCCCTCTGCCATGGGGAGTAGAGGCAGCCAGCAAGGAGGAGCTGGGCATACAGCTATGTCCCTCCTCATCCTTCTTTTCCTCTGCTGCAGCTGCACCTTCCCCTTGTACCTCCTCCGCTTCGATGATCATATTGGGAGTAGGCCCTCTCACTGACTCTGGCTTCTTCACCTGCTCTGGGGTCCACTCCTCTAACAAAAGCAGTTACACAGCACTAGGTTCCAGACTTCCTTCTGACCATACCGAGGATGGGTCTTCTGACATGCTAAGGGGATATGCCCAATGAAAAACTGGAGGGGCCCAGTCAAATATGCCTCCAGGGCCAAGCTCAAGCACAAACTGCAAGCTGGTAGGCTGGTTATTCCCTCTCCTTTGTAGCCACATCTAGCACATGTCTCATCTGCCTGCCCTTTTCCTACAGTGTTCCACAACCAGGACAGTAAGGATAAAGGAACCATAGTCATGGGTTCCCCAGAGGGAGGCACACCTTCGTCTCCAAACCCCCACCCAGCCATCTGTGACAATGGGTCCATACCTACGAGGCTAAACCTTCCAGAGTTGGTGGGTTCAAGCAGTTCTAAATTTCAAACCTCCCCTTTGCTTAGATGTCTCAGCTCAGTCCTCCTTGTTCTGCTCACTTCTGCTCTCTCTCCAAAATAGCAATCCCTTCTTCACTGTTTTTCCCCTCAGCTCGCCCTCCAGCTAATCAGACAACAGGCTGGGATCACATAACTGGCAGACCTCACAAGCCTGCACATGAAAGCTGTTTTTCGGCCTTCCACCTGAATCACCACACCCAGGATGAAACTTTAAGTGCATCACATGGCCTATGCAGCCCAGGCCAGACCTGTCAGCCCTCCGTTCTGGGACATGGGGCAATAGGGGTGTGAGCGGTCCCCAAAAAACATCCCAGACAAGCCCACACATGTAGCCACCCCACCTTTCCATTGGTCTGGGGGCTCCTGATGTTACAAAAAGGGAAGGGGGGCCTACTCAACGAGACCCAGACCATAACACTAAACTACAATGGAGAATAAAATGGTGTTGTCGTACTATGGCCCGGGTCCTACTGCAGCAAAATGGAAACCGCTACCCCTTGCCACTCCTCTAGATTCTGTCTGATAGAGTTGCAGACCTCCTCTTGTCTTGTTCAACTTTGGAGTCTCCCACCAGCATCCTTGCCAAGGAAGTACCAACATGATAGGTGCTGCAAGCTTTAAACTCCCACCAAAGAAATCTGGTTAGAAATTCATTAAGTTCTCTCCAGAACAAATGGTTTGACACCTTTTATTGGACCAACAAGGATGTTACAAAAAGAACAAAGAGCTTTATCTTTCAGACCAATAAGTCCTTCAGAAGAATTTCAGAAGATTTTAAGTTCTCTGGAAGTCATCTATCTAGTAATTTTTTTTTTAAAGAACACTCTCACGCACTCAGGAATTAGCAAGAAACCAATATATTACACATGAGGTCCCAGTGATTTCTGCCAGGACCCAGGGGTTCTCATTGCTTGCTTAAAACTTATCAGCCTTCCGGCTCCATGGAGCACCAACTATTTACAGAACCAAGGGGGCATAAGACTGAGAGAACAGATGTTCTAGGCAGCATTCCACTCCAGCAGCTGATAAAACCACAGAAATTGCTATCACCAAAGGCCTTCCATTAGACCTTCACGGGGCTTTAGAGCCCAACCTACCCTCTGGCACTGGTAAGCTGATCCCTTGTTTTACTTGTTCTTTACAAATTTCCCTGATCAGTCGTCCACCCAATGGACAATCAAGCTGCTTCTCCCACCTGGTCCTGTTCCAAGGGACGCAGGAATTTTTCTTCCCTCATCAGTCCTTTTCAATCCTTAAGGATGCCAGAATACCCTTACTCCATGGTCAAAGTCACACCTGGTCTCCTTTCCAGATAGAGAATGGGGGAGTTGGGGGTGGCGCTCTCAAATTACTTCTGGCCTGCTTCCCCCCACACCTTTCATGCTGTGCTTGCTCTAAGCTACCAGGTTCAGAGGGCTTCCCAAGGCCTGTCATAAATGACCTGCAGCCTGCCCGAACAGTGTGTGATTTGTGCCCAAGGTTTACCCTTCCAAGCAGGCCCCTTAGTGGGTGAGAAGCCTCCGGCACCCCCTTAAGCCAACCCGGACCACCCTGCCACACTGGGAGCCAGGAGGGGAGCTGCCACCACCCCTTCCCTGAGGAACCCTGCCACAAAACCTCCAGCCTTGGCATTCCAGGCCTACTTCCCAAGGACCTGGGACTCCACCAAGCTACCTCCTAGGGACTCTCACCACCCTTTCTCCCTGGAGTGCTATCTGCCCCACTCAACGCTGGTAGGCTAACTAATGCCCTTCCCTTGCATCTCCTGTTGCCGGCTCCACATCACCTTGTTCCCAGCATTACCTTGGACTCTGGAATACAGCCCCAAACCTTGACCAACAAGCTCCTTCCTGCTTGCCTGTCCTGCCATCTTCCAGCCAGCCTCCTATCTCCCCCAGGCTACCTGCACTCCCAGCTTTTAAGGGCTAAAAGAGCCTGCCTCTAGTGGCAGTCTCACAGTATAGCCCAAAGATGCCTTCCCCAAAAAATCTTCAAATCCCCTTAACTGGAAGGGAAGGCACAAAAGAGTGAGGCCCTTAATGGTGAACATAAGCCCCCTCTCACAGAGGGGGCTTACATGGGCAAATGCACTTATCCCAAAACATCCTTCCTTTGGTCTGCAGATTGCTAATTAGCAGGCCCATATGATAAAATATCAGAACAGCCTATGGAAGTCTGCACTTACTTCTTTACAGGTCTTGCCTGATGGCTCCGCCAAGACTGACTTGCTTAAAACCATATTAGCTGGTTCGGAAGTTGGCAAACATCTGATGAGTTCAGCATATGGTGTGTCAGGTGCCTCGGCCAGGGTGCAGCCTCTGAAATCTGCATTAGGTATCTTGCGTGACTCAGAGTAGCTGGCTTTGCTACTGATGTGAAACAAGTTGTTCTGAATGCTCCTTCCAGGGGCCTCTCACTATTTGGTAATGTTCTTGAAAATGTACTTTGTGAACTTAAGTCTTCCAGAATGACTCTAAGGTCTGTGAAGGTCCTTTATCCTCACCCACCAGAGGGTGTCACAGGGGATCTTTTCATAGCCCTACTGCTAGAGGTAACTGTATATACTGTCAGCAGTCCCGCGGTAAAGGTGGTGGTACCCCCCCCGTCCACTCCCCCTGGTGCCCATTGAAAAGCACCCTAAGTACTCGGTCCCAGCAACCTTGCCAGCCCTGGTGTCTACTGACTCTCTCCTGTCTTCCCCCACCCTCAGCTGTTGCCTTCAGGGGTGAGGGTGGAGGGAAAGATCTCCCTGCATCTAAATCAGTGGAGGGAGATCACAACGGATGAGTAGGTCCAGGAAATAATAGAAAAGGGGCATGTTCTGGAATTAATAGAAACCCCTCCAGGTCATCCTCTGTCCCATTCCTCTTACCCTCTGGGCCATTTGTTCCTTCTAAAAGAGGAAGCCCAGACCCTGCTTCAAAAACATGCTATTGAAACTGTTCCCCTGCAAGACAGGAGTGAAGGGTTCTATTCCCAATACTTCCTATTTCCAAAGTGAGTGGGAGATTTACGTCCTGTGCTGGACCTCAGAGACCTCTGTTTGTGCATCAAACACAAATTGTTTTGAATGGTGTCTCTGCAAGCCCTGATTCCCTTCTTACAAACAGGGCACTGTCTCTGTTCACTGGAAATAAAGGCTGCATGTCTTCATATCAAGATCAGATAGTATCACAGATAATACCTCCACTTCATGCTGGAAGGCAGGCACTATCAGTTTCCTGTTGCCCTTTGGCTTATCCTGGGCGCAGCAGATATTTACCAAATGTTTAGCAGTGGCTAAGGCAGCCCTTTCCAGGGAAGGGCTTTAATGTCTTCCCTTATCTTGGCAATTGGCTCCTGAAGGCCAGTTCTAGGGAAGCAGTTCTTCACACCCTTTCCCAAAAACTGCAACTGTCCAAGGCCTTAGGAAGAACAGTGAATTTGCCAAAATCAGTGCTGACCCCATGCCAATGCCTACAGTACATGGGGGTGGTACTGGACATGAACATGGGGTGTCCCTCCTGCCACAGGACAGGGCAGACACCCTTATTGCTCATCTCAGCTCCTTCCAGACACAAGGGTCCTGGAACACAGTGAAGGCTGAACTACACATAAATGTCTTTGAAATGAGAGCTGCCTTATACAGCCTCCAGGCATTTCAGAATCATCTCTGCCCTGGTCCTCTGTTTATCCAGATGGACAATGTCAGTGTCATGTTGTACATAAACAAACAAGGGAACACTCCTATCCCCTATGCAGGGGAGTAATGATAGTGTGATACTGGGTGATGCCTCATGGCCTTTTTCTGTTGGCCGTTTTTCTCCCGTATCTCCAAAACATCTTGACAGGTAAGCTAAGCAGGTCTCAGTGGTAAATGACCTGTTTGCAAGATGGAGTCATCCAGAGTTAGACTTTTTTGCATCGCCACACAATGCAAAACTGACATGTTTTTGCTCGCTCACTCCAGGGCCTGGAGATTTTGGTGAGATGCATTGTCCCTCTCTTGGAAAGGAAAATTCCTGTATACATTCCCCTATTCCTTTCATACAGAGGGTTCTGCTCAAGCTAAGAGTGGAGATAGCCAGCTCAGTTAAGAAGGGGGATAAAACCTTTTATAGGTACATTAGGAAGCATAGAAAGGTTAAGGGAGGGATAGTGAAGATTAATAAAGAAGAGGGGAGGTGGGCAGAGGGAGACAGTGAAAAGGCAGAGATACTGAATGAATACTTTTGCTCAGTATTCACAAAAGAAGAAGAGGAGGAGTTACCTAAACCAAACAGTAGAAGCACTCTGGGTAGGGGGGTTGACGCCAGTCCATTTACAGAAGAAAGAGTCCTGAAAGAACTCCTAAAACTCAAGGTGGACAAAGCAATGGGGCCTGGCGGGATTCACCCTAGAATCCTAATTGAGCTAAGGGAGGACCTAGTGACATCACTAACCACACTTTTTAACAAATCATGGAAAGATGGGGTGGTACCTGAGGACTGGAGGAGGGCAGATGTGATTCCTCTTCACAAAAGTGGGAGCAAGGAAGAAGCAGGAAACTACAGACCTGTTAGTTTAACCTCAGTGGTGGGGAAAATGATGGAATCACTTCTGAAAGAAAGAATTGTTCAGTACCTAGAGGCCAGCGGAGCACAGGACCCAAAGCAGTATGGATTCATAGCAGAAAGGTCATGTCAGATGAATCTAATCCATTTCTTTGACTAGGTGACCAAAGTAATAGACCAGGAAGGGGCTGTAGATATGGCCTACCTAGACTTTAGCAAGGCATTTGACACAGTCCCCCATAAAAGATTAATAATCAAGTTAGCCAGCCTGGGAGTGGGTCCCAGGGTGGTAGCCTGGGTAGCAAACTGGCTGCACAACAGGACACAGAAGGTAGTGAATGGAACACATTCTGAAGAAAGGAGGGTTACTAGTGGAGTACCTCAGGCTCAGTACTGGTTCCAGTCCTCTTTAACGTCTTTATAGGGACATTGCAGAGGGTCTGGAAGGAAAGGTATGCCTCTTTGCAGATGACACAAAGATCTGTAACAGAGTTGATACACAAGGGGGTAGAAAGGATGAGAAGGGACTTGGCAAGGTTGGAGGAATGGTCAGACATATGGCAACTTAGATTCAATGCAAAGAAGTGCAAGTAATGCACCTGGGAAACAAAAATCCAGGAGAAGAGTACACAATAGCAGGGGAGGTACTAACGACAACAATAATGGAAAGGATCTGGGTGTAGTCATAGCAGATGACCTAAAGGTGGGTAAGCAATGTGAGAAGTCAGTAAGGAGAGCCAGGGGATACTGGGATGCATAGGAGGGCATCACAAGTAGAAAAGGAAGTGGTTATCCTCTGTACAGACAGTTGGTAAGACCCCATCTGGAGTACTGTGTGCAGTTTTGGAGACCTCATCTACGCAAGGACATAGACAGGATGGAAGCAGTCCAGAGGAGGGCAACTAAAATGGTGCAGGGTCTACATCAGAAACCATATGAAGAGAGACTGAGAGAACTTAATATGTATACCCTTGATGAAACGAGGGACAAGGGGGACATGATAGAAACTTTTAAGTACCAAGGGAATCAACAAAGTCCAGGAGGGTAGCATCTTTCAGAAAAAGAGATGTGTAAGAACAAGGGGACACGATTTAAAGTTGGGGGGGGGCGGCTCAAGAGTAATGTGAGGAAATCCTTTTTCACGGAGAGAGTGGTGGATGCATGGAACCGCCTTCCTGGAGAGGTTGTGGGGTCTAAAACAGTGGGGGAATTCAAACATGCATGGGACAGACATAAGGCAATTATAGTGGGGGGTTGCAGGAAGTAGGCTGTTGGTTAACTAGAATCTGCAGCTTATCCAATAGGTAGGGAAATGGGCAGACTGGGTGGGCCAAGTGGTCTTTATCTGCCGTCAAACTCTATGTTTCTATGTAGAGTGCCACTCTCATCTTCATAGCTCCTCTATGGCCTCAACCAATATGGTATCCACTCTTACAACATCTAGCGATAGAGCATCCTGTTTCTATGCCCTTGAATCAGGGTCTGTTGTCAAAGGACTGGAGGTCTCTGGTCTACTCAGACCTAATGTCCCTATATCTACATGCATGGCTGCTGAAGCATAGCCATCACATAGTTTGAGGTGTCACCTAAGGTTGCTGATGCCTTGTATGTGGCTAGAAAGCCTTCTGTCGGACATGCCTATTCCTTGAAATGGAAGCATTTCACTTTGAGGGCCGCTCCTCGGAATATGGACCCTTTTAAGTGTCCTGTAAAATCCATTTTGGAATATTTGCTTTCATTATCTGATTCAGGTATGCAGTGTTCCTCTATAAATGTGCATTTGGCTGCCATATCAGCCTTTCATGCACCTATTAGGGGTCTGCAGAGAGGACCACAGGCCCAGGCCACACTGGTCACAGCAAAGAAGGTAGGTGCACTGCAGGTGTAGTGAAGAGGAATGTAGGAATACCATATCTATGGTCAACCTGTTTTGTAATAACCTGCAGGAGGATTGGTAGAAGGGGGGAAGGGTGAAATTATAACAAAGAAAAAAGGGATAGAAATAGAATTTGACAGCAGATAAGCACTGCTTGAACAACCTAGTCTGCCCATTTTCCCTGCCTACTGTTACACTACAAACCCTACTTGATCTCCAGATTTACCCCCCTTCCTTACCACTGAGGTTCCCTTATGCCTATCCCAGGCATTCTTAAATCCTGTTACTGTTTTTACCCCTTACCATTTTCACTGGGAGGCTGTTCTAGGCATCCACCACTCTTTCTGTGAAGAAATACTTCCTCACATCTCTCCTAAGTCTTTTCACTAACCAGCAGGGAAAGGAGATTGCAACAAAACCCTATCTAAGGTCAATCTGGTTTTTAGTAACCAGCAGGAGGACTGGTAGCAGGTGGGGGAGGGTGAAATTATAACAAGGAAAAAGGGATAGCAACAAAACCCTAAAGAAAGCTTACCTTTCCACTTAACAGCAGAGAAGGGGAATTGCACCCAAACCCTACCTAGGGTCAACATATTTTGTAATAAACTGCAGGAGGACTGGTAGCAGGTGGGGGAGGGTGAATCAAGGGGAAATTAGAAAAAGTGGGATATATCCCTAACTGGAAGTGCATAGGACAAGAAACTGGAGATGAGAGAACAGGGATGAGAGAATGTGCAGGAAAAGGGGAATGCATAGGCAACAAGATAGAGTGGGGAAGGTCATGTCCTGCAATAACTGTGGTGTAGCAGTCTTTCTGGGAACAATATGGAACATAGGGGGATGTCCAGTGTGTAGGAGTTTTGAGCAGCTAAGGGCAGAAGTAAGACAGCTCAGATGGGAGTTGAGAAAGGAGTGGTATACTGAAGGAACAGGGCAGTGGGGAGTGAGGCAGGTGGGAGGTGACCAGGGGAGTGAGACTATCAGACAGGGGAACAGATGAGGCAAGATCACACAGTATTCAAGGGTAAACCTTCCTCAGAAGGTTAGGGTGCCCAGGGATGGGGAACAGCAGGTTGTAGGGGGAAGGGGTGGGAGCTCAAGAGTTGCTAAGGGAGAGAGGACTCCAAAAGGAGTGCCCTTATCAAACAGTTTGGCTGCTTGTCTGAGAAGGGGAGAGGGGAAACAGGAGGTGAGGTAGGATGTCCGGGTAGGAATACAAAGGTAGAGGGACAAGAGAGGGGGATTGAGACCATGCAGAGAAGTCAAAGAAGGCAGGGGAGAAGAAGCGAGCCTATTGGAGAAGAAAGAGACAGGGAGATAAAGGCTTCAGTTAGAGGAAGAGAGGGGTTGGTGGTGATAGGCACAGACAAGAGGAATGAGAGGGTCTTAGAGGGGAATGAAGGCACAGTTGGGGGAAAGGAGACAACAGGGGGACACTAATTAAAATCATGGTGCTGGAAAGTGAGAAGACAACTACTACAGTAGTAGGGGATGGGAGGAAGGGGAACATGGGTGAGGGGGATGGAAGGTTGATAATCATTGGGGACTCCATAATTAATGGTATTCACTGGGGAAAGAAGAGAGACACGGAGGCCAAAACAGAAGTGGTCTTTATGCCAGGGATGACAGCAGGGAGGGTGGGTCTAAAAATAGGGAGGGTGTTAAAAGGGGGTAGGGGAAACCAAGCATAATTATACACCTAGGCACCAATGACCTAGTGGAGGAGGAGGAGGTGGAGGTGGTAAAAAATAGGTTCAGAAAGTTGGGGATGACCTGCAGGATGGTAAATCGTACGAGGATAGACTGGGGGCCCTAAGCATGTGCTCCCTGGAGGACAGGAGGGAGAGGGGAGAGGGGAGACATGATTAAGACCTTCAAGTACATGAAAGGAATTAATAGGATGAATAAGGAGGGTCTCTTCAGGCTAAGCTGCAGCCAAATCGCGAGGGCGAACAGCCTTAAGTTGGGGGGGGTTTCAAGAGGGAGGTTAGGAGACACTTCTTTACAGAAAGGGTAGGGACCTAATGGAAAGGGCTGCCAGAAGAAGGGATCTCATTGACGACAGTGGGCAGCTTCAAGACAGGCTGGGATACATATAGGGGAGGATAAAGGTCATGGGAGGGGAGGAGGAAAGGAATGGAACAGTCAGGGAGGGTGAGAGCAGGGACAGCAACCTGAGCTGTGAACCCTGCACAATAAGCTGACTAGATAGACCAAAAGTCCTAATTCTGCTGGCTTCATTGTATGTTTGTATTGATGGCCATATGGTTGCACAATTATAAGAGTCCCATATTTTTCTGAGAAATATCCTTCATATAAAACCTCTTATCCATAATCCTGTCCCCCCTTAAGACTTGAATTTCATACTTGAATAATTGACTGTGGCTTCTTCTGTGCCTGCCGTGACTTGTGGCCAATATTTTCCTTTATGGAAAATGTTATTTTCAGTTGTCATAACCTATGCTTATAGAATTTCTGAGCTTCAGTCTCTAATGAATGAGTCTCCTTATTTGATTTTTCACAAAGACAGAGCCTCTTTAGTACTAATCCTAAATTTTTACCGCAGGTGGTATCAGACTTTACATTGAACCAAATGATCGCCTTCCTGTTTATTACCCAGAGCATGCCACTAAGGGTGAAGCATTGTTCCATACTCTTGATGTACCTAGAACACTGAGATACTGTTAGTCACACTCTGAGCTGCAGAAAGGCTTCTAAACTTTTTGTTTCGTTCACCCTTGGGCAAGAGGGTGCACCTGTATTCAAAAAGTGTATGTCCAGAATGGCTGGCTAACGGTATAATTTTTTTTCTTGGAAGTATGATAAGGAACGTTCTGATGCTGTTTATGGTCACTCGTGAGGGGTATGGCCACCTCTGTCACTTGCCTTCAGAATGTCCCTGCTGCTGACATATGTGCTGCAGCCACATGGGGCACTGTACATACTTTCACTAAGCACTACTGTCTGGACATTGTCTCTCATAGACATGCTAGCTTTGGACTTGCAGTACTGCAATGCCTTCTGTCCTGATCAGATATCAGACTGTACCATCCTCCCTGGGTGCTTTGTACTGCTTTGGAATCATTCTAAGGGTGTGGCCCAGTTGAGGAAGTATCTGCAATGAATATAGAATGGTTATGTGTAATGGAGGCTCGGGTGTCACTATAGTCCAGAATGGCTTTTTCCATCTTCAGAATATCCACCTGATTAGACTTCTTATCCCCCCCAGGACATTGCCACACTGATCTATGCATTTGTGACTTCCATTCTGGACTACTGTAATGCTCTCTACCTCAGGTGAATGGGGGCACGCTATGATGCCTACAGCTGCTGCAGAATGCAGCTGCTTGGTTACTAATGGGCTTACCAAGATCAAGTTATATTTTTTCAGCACTACATGACCAGCACTGGCTGCTGGTGAAGTGGCATATCTAATTTAAGATAGGTCTACTAAACTATAAAGCCCTACACGGACTGAGTCCAGCCTACCTGGCAGAGCTCCTGCACCCGCACACCCTAGCTCACCCACTTCAGTTGGCTGAGGAGGGCTTCCTCAGGGTTCCAAGGGCTAGAATGAAGAGTTCTGGTGACTGTGCCTTTGAGGTGGTGGGCCCGTCGTTGTGGAACTCTTTTCCTAGGAGCCTGAGGGAGGCCCCTCGGTATATGCTTTTAAAAATTCAGCATTGAACTAAAATGGTGCTCTGTCCCAGTACCAGTCACCCAGTATCTTAGGAGATACATAAGAGGTTGCTCACGTATTAAGAATTCCAGGATGCTTAGGCAAGGGAAGAAGGATTGCAAAAAGCTACTACTTTTACTCCTCCTGTCAGGAAATATCCATCCCAATCCAGGTCCACCTGGTAACATTCGGACCTGTAGGGACCTCAAAGGAAAATTAAAGATCATCTCACTAAATCTTGGATGCCGGCTCCCGAAATTCCCCCGATTAGAAGCCTGGGTTGCACTTGTCCAGCAGGACATACTGTAATAGCCCTAACAGCAACTTTGCTCTCCTCCAAGATACGTGATTCTACAATTGCTGTACAGGGGTATAACCTATTTAGGGAGGATCGACAAGGCAAAGGGAGGTGGCTGCCACAGTCTGTACAACAAACCTGATTGGCCTGAGATTGGCCGCAGACAATCTCTGGGGAAACTGTGAGTGCCTGGTTGTCAAAATCCAAATGGGAAACGGACGTAAGATTCTCCCTGTTCTATCAGTTTACATACCACCTGGAAAACAACAAAGGGGCATTGAAACGTTTGCCAGGTACTTTAACCAATCTTGCTTAAAGGGGGAATCAATAGGCACTGGAGACTTTAATAACAATTTGGCAGCTAAATCTAATGGTGCCACTAAGGACCTAGTATCTAGCCTTTTTCTAACTCAGGTGGTGAAAGATTGCACCAGAATGAACTATAAAACAGGGACAAAACCCTAATTGACTGGATACTACCCACACTCTCTGAAAGAATTATCAAGGTCGAGGTCCTGCCCGATGCCATTAGTTACCACTCGCCTGTTCAATGTGAATGGTCTGCCCAGATCCCAAAGACACCTGCTAAAACAACGGCAAGTAGGGTCCTTCCGAAAGGGTTAACAGGTGCCTTCAAAGCACAGCTGGCCTAGATTGACTGGAGCTTTTTGGATGCCATCCTGGACATAAACACAATACTTGACTACTTTATGTCCAGTTCGTGGATGCGTGCAACAAATGTATCCCCTTAAAAACAAACTATCAAATGTATCTCATCTGGTTGGATCACACCCACATTACTTGCCCAACTACAAGGGAGGGACAATCTCTGGTGTTGAGCAAGGAGCACTGTGTCACCTGAAGGCCTTCACAGATATAAGGAAGCTCACAACGCGTGTACCATTCCTTATAAAAAGTTCTTCGGAATACCACTGTAATACCATCCATTTGCCATTGCAATACCACTGTGCTTACCACTGTACTACCATTAAGGTTTTCATGGTATCACAGTGGTTTGTTTCAATTCCATTGTGATACCATTATACCACTGTCCTACCACAGCAGCAAAAATGATCAAAGTGTAAACTACCATAGTATAACCTTGGTACCACTGGGTAGCACCATTGCACATTTTGTAGCTCACCACTGTGTTGCCATTGTGGTGCCATGGTGTTGCCATAGTGTCACATTTGGTAAGGGATGGAGGTTAGGAAAGCTAAAGCCGACTTCTATAAGGACTGGCAGAATAAAAATTGGAGCAACGGGAAGAAATTTTGGGCCAGCCCAAATGAATTCCTTGGCAGCAATGACAAATCAAAACCGACAATACTTAACAGAAATGGGATGATCACCACTGCGCAATTCGAAATAACAAAAACCTTCAATGAGGCCTTTACTGACCTGAGCCTGGTCCTCCCCCCTGACAAGGCACCTGAGGACAGTGATGATGAACTTACCAGACAAAGTACCCAAATTGGCCTTTGCACCAATCTCCCCAAATTCTACTTTGTGTGTCACTGTGAAGGAAACCCTCCACTATGTGAAAAGGGTCATGGGAAAGACAAAGATGAGTGGGGATTTGGTAGACATTAAGCTACATGCTCTTGCGATTGATGAGCTAGTAATTCCCCAACAAAGATTTTTAACTTGTTCTTGCGATTCTCTCAGTTCTCTGACATCTGGAAAGCCACTATAGTTACAGCTGTGCTAAAAAGTGGGGACCATTCTAAAGTGACCAACTATAGGCCAGTCCCTGTCCTCTCCCCCCTGTCTAAGGCACTGGAAGAAATTGCTTCAGACCAACTAGTCTCATACCTAAACAAATATAACCTGATGTGTAAACAGCAACATGACTTTAGGAAACTACATAGCACTGTAACAGCCCTCATTGTGTACACCAACCAAATGCATGATGCCCTGGACAAACGGCACCTGGTTGGTGCCACATACATAGACTTGATGAAATCCTTCAACCTCATCAACCACCCTCTACTGCTGGACAAGCTCTCCACCCTGGGACTCTCCTCTGAAACAGCATCTTGGTTTCAGTGTTACCTCATGGTGTGGTCACAGAGAGTAAGGATTGATGGAGTGCTCTCTGATGTTAAGTGTGTCACAGTCGGGGTCCCCATGGGGTCTATACTAGGCCCAATCCTCTTTGGCCTGTTCATTAACAGACTCCCAGAAGCCTGCCCTCATTCAAAGATGTTACTTTATGCAGACAATGCAGTTATTTTCAATAGTAGCCTACAGCTTGGGGATCTTTCTAGTGACCTGTAATTAGCTTTAATTCTATGGAGGACTGGTCTGAGAACAATAAACTTATCCTAAACTACAGAAGATAAAGTCAAGTGCTGTTTGCTGGGCATCACCATAAGAAAAAAGTCACTCCCTTGGTTATCCAAAGTTCACTTGGTGCTACCCTGGAACAGATCTAATAATTTAAGTATCTAGGTGTCACCCTGGATGACACACTCTCATACTCCACTCATGTTGACAACTTTGCAGATCTGGCCAACAGAAAACTAGGTATGCTCTTCCAACAATGTTTAAATCTTCCTGCAGAAGCTAGACGCCTGTCAGTCTTAAGTATGGTCCTCCCCCTCATTGACTATGGTCTACCAGTCTATGGAGCTGCCTTTGATTCAGTCCTAGGCAGGGTAGAAATGGTCCTCAACAAAGTCTGTTGGTTTGCAAGTAGGGCTGATAGACTTATTCACACTTGCTCCTTGTATGCACTAAACAACTGGCTCCCCTTGCAGGATAGGCTGAAAAACCAGTCCTGTCTGCTGCTTAGAAAAGCCCTCTTGGGCCTCACCCTGTCTGCAATTGGTGACCTCTTTCGCCCAGTCAATAACAGCTACTCCACAAGGAGTATGTCCAGACATGCCCTGCAAGTCCCCTTTCTCAAAACTAGCCAGGGTAGACTCACATTTTCTATCCAAACCAAACAGTGGTTTAATGAACTCCCTGAATCCTTATTGGACCTCCCCAAAATTACACCATTTAAGAATTCGCTAAGAAAGGAACTTGCTTTAAAATCTGTTTACTGTTATTTTATTTGACCAAATACCTCTCTGTATAATGTTGTGACTTGGCTGCCTTCTGACTGAACTCTATGCTGCTATACCTTGTTTGCAGCCATAATGTTTGTACTTGACCTGGCTCCCCTTGAGCTGGTGAAATCTTATAGTATATACCGTACCTATTCTAAATTATCTATTTGTTACTGATGTTGCTTCTGTGCATCAATGTTGTGTATACCTGTATTTTACTGACATGGAACCTTTGGAAAAGAGCACTTGTGCTCAAAGGTGTTATCCAAATTTCAAATAAATAAATAAATAAATAAATAAATGGGCTCATGTTTTATTTATTCCCTCAAGCATTTGGAGATATTACAAAATCCATATTTATAGTTTTAATATGTCTCAGTGAATTTCATGTTTTAGGGTATTTTATGTCAATTTTAATGGAATAAGGTTGTAGTATACATTATGTTTTATGTTTTATCTGTCATTACTATGGATTATTGATTGTGTTTTTATTGTAATGGAGCCCTAGGCTTCCGGAGAAAGGTGCCAGATATAAATAAACACTACTACATAAGAACTTAATGTAACAATAGTTTTTCGAGAGACTCTTCTCTTTCTCCCTTTAGTTTTTCTGAGGATTAAACCAGATGCTGTGCTAAGACCTTATTCCATGAATTCTGTTGCCAGCCCCATTCCTCTCCTTGTTTGCCTGGTACTAGTTTTCAGTCTCCTGGTTCCTCATGGTAAGTGGCCCTCTGAGGCTTATCTCTGGCAGGGAAATGAGGTGTACTGGGGCTACCCACATTACATAGGCAGTGTCACTGCATACCATTGCAGGCAGCCCCCAGCTAGCAAAAGTTTCCAAGTGGTCCTGAAGCTAATGGCTTATAGTTCCAAAGGTGTGGCCCAGTGGAGGATATCGTCTCAAAAATCTACTGTTATGGTAAGTTCTTATGTAACTACTCTTTCTGGTGGCATCCTGCATCATATCACAGCAAAAACTTGATAAAAGCGCTTGATCCTGGTGAGTAACACTGTATGTGGACTGAGGAGTGTGTTTGGTGGTAAACTACATTGCCATCCACCAGACTGAGTTCCCAGTGTGAGATTTTACAGTTTGCTGTGTGCCAGATTGCAGTAAATACCATTGAATTACATTGAGTTCCTACAGTATCCTGCAAGATATCACAGTACACACTGTGATACTGTACTTAATCATTGTGGATGGCACTGTATATAGATACATGAGGTTTCTTCTATTGACCTGTATGGCAGACATATGCCCTACACTGCCCAGAAAACCATGTGATGCCTGTTTTAGCCACTGTTATAGTAGATCACTATGCTGATACCTTGCTGCAGCGTGGCCATGGTTGGCATGCACATGCATCTTGTGCCATATGACTGGCTACTCTATGAAGAATGAAAGCTTAGGATACAAGTGGTGTAACAGCCAAGCAAACCAGATTGAGGAATTAGACAGGGAACTGGGGTCCAAAAATTGGCAGATGACCAGTTCGGGGAGGCAGTGATTATGGGGGACTTCAGTCTGCATGGAGTAGAGTGTAAGATCCTGGCTACCACCTGTACTAGGACCCAGGTGCTGCTGTATACATTCCAGAGTGGGTTCATGAAGCAGTGTGTCCTGGAGCCCATCAGGGGGTGGGCCATACTGGACCTGGTACTGGCTAGTGGTGCACCTGACCAGCAAGTAAAGTGGAGGTATTGCTTGCAGGAACCAACCCCCACCTGTGTGGTTCCTCTTGGACATGGGCAAGGAGAAGAGTACAACAGAAACAAGGGTTCTAGACATCAGGATAGCAAACTACAGTAGGATGGGAGAGATTCTGGGATGGCAGCTTGCTGGGATCAGGACAGAAATGAAGTTGGACCAAAAACGGGCCGTACTCAAGGAGGGGCTGTTGGCTGCCACTAATGTGTGTGCCAAACCCAAGATCAAAAACTCTAAAGCCAAAAATCCCAGCTGGTATTATAGGGAGATAGCCCAAGTGAGAAAGTTTAAGAAGTCAGTCTTCAGTAAGTACAAGTGCACCCAGAGAGATGAGGACAGAGAGGAGTAATGTACTAAGGCAAGGGAGGCAGGCAGAGAGGTCCAGTTGGCCAGGGTCAGAAGGGAGCTGCAGCTGGCAGAGAGGGTGAAAACTGGGGTGAAGGCTTTCTTCCAGTATACCAGGGAGAAGAGGGATATGAAGGATGGGATAGTCAAGTTGAGAAGTGAGAGGGCGGAGAGAAGTGAAGAGAAAGCAGAGATGCTTAACAAATACTTCTGTTTAGTCTTCACTAAGGAGAAAAAAGGTCTAGTATATCTGGGGAAGAGGCAGGGGGCAATGGGGTGGGAGGGGACACAGAAAAGGAGACTGAAGTTGACAGGTTGAGAAAAGGCTTAAAGGCCCTGAAGGTAGAAAAATCCCCAGGACTGGATGGCATTCATCCTAAGGTGTTCAGAGAGCTGTTGGATGGTCTGGTGGGTCCCTGGTGGAAAGTACCACTGGACTGGAGGACAACACATGTAGTGCCACTACACAAAAGCAGACTGAGGGACGACCCTAGTAACTACCAACCGATCAGTCTGACCTCGATAGTAGGGAATCTCATGAAAACCATACTGAAAGAAAGATTGGTAAGTTTTCTAGAAGAAAATTGGCTCCTGGATGGGAGGTTGCACAGGTTTGGTTTGTGTCAGGGCGGTCCTGTCAGACTAACCTGATTGATTTCTTGACTAGGTAACCAGGACAGTGGACAATAGACAGGGGCCAAATGGTGAACATCCTGTTTCTGGATTTCAGAAGACCTTTGACTCTGTTACCAGAGAAGATTAATCACAAAGCTGGAGGACCTGGGGACGAGGGGAAACTGGCTATGTGGATTAAAAATTGACTGCAGGTAGAAGCCAGAGGGTTGTGTTCGGGGGAGTTCTCAGAGGCAAGGCCACTCCCTAGTAGGGTCCCACAACACTTCAAACTCAATCCGTTATTATTCAACATCTTTATCAGCGACTGTGCATGTAGGGTAAAAGGCAAGAAATGCCTTTTTGCAGACAACACAATGCTCTGTGGGAGATTAGACACAGAGTAAGAGAGATAGGTTATTAGAGAGGACCTGGCTAAGCTAGAGAAATTATCAGGTATTTGGCAACTGGGATTCAGAGCAAAAAAAGTGCAAGGTAATGCACTTGGAGGCAAAGAACCCATAAACCAAATACTGGCTGGGTGTTGTGTAGGTTACCAGGCATGAGGAGAGAAGGACTTGTGAGTGATCATCATGAGTGACCTGAAACACTTGGCACACTGCAGGAAAGCAACAGCCAAAGCGAACTGGATGTTGGACTGCACAGCCAGGGGTATAACCAGCAGGGCAGTGGAGGTCATTCTGCCAATGTACAGGTGAGCTTGATGAAACCAAGCTGTTAGACATGTTCAGGGCCTAGGACTGAATGATGAGGCCCAACATATCACTAGCTGTGCTACGCATCCTCTCAGATGGCACGCTCATATGGATGCAACTGATGTATCTCATAGCCAGTTGTACCAAGTGAGAGGATGAATGCATCTTCTGTGTCCAGCAGCCAATGGATCAACTGGAAGTGGCTCAACAGACTCTGCAAAATAGCTGTTCAATATATTTTCTGCAGAAAAATGCAGTGACTGTGACCTCTTCTGTTGCTCTTGATGTAAGGATGTGCTGAGCATTGCCCAATCACTCCCTTTAGTGCTACTTTCAGTAACAGATATTTCTTCCCTATCTCTACCAGTGGAACCAGACCTACCAGATAGAATTCCCTCTCTCTCATAACCTTCTGCATTAGCTGCCGTGTCACCAGTCCCCTCATGCAACCCAGTCAGCTCATCACACAGCTCTTGCTGAAAATGAATCACTCTGTGGCTAGCTTAGCCATGTGTAGGATTTCACATTTGAACCAGGGATCCAGCATGGTTTCAGAAATATGTCTGTGACTATCCAGCACTTTTGCAAACCTTACATTCTGTTCTATACCTAGGGTATGTTTACTTTCCTAGGCTATTTCTATGCTATAGTTATGTCGGTTCATAGCTCAGGCTTGTGCTATGTACTGTAGCTGAAAGATGTAGGTTGTGCTTGGATACAGAGGCCAGACCAATAAGTAGGACAATGCTTATGAGGTAGTAATTGTATGAAATGATTAGTGCTTAGATACTTCAACTCAGACACGAGCAAGCCAGTGATTATAGTACATGTGAACTGGATAGTATATGCATGGTGCTCAGATGCTTGAACTGATGAGTAACTTGCCATTATTTGATGTTTAGGCCTTTCTCTGTATCCCACCTTAGGAAGGATGCTTAGTCGAGTAGGATGAGACCCCCAAAAGAATAATGATTGCAGGTACGGTTACCTCCTCCAACTCTGGAAAGTGTGGCCAGTAGCACGCAGGAGAGGAAAAAAACCCATGGGGGGGAAAACCTCTGAGGACCCAGGTATAGGGTAGAAATGGTCAAACCTCCAGGCCTAGATGCTGGGCGAGGCAGGTGTAGGGTAGAATAGTCAAACTCCCAGGCCCCGATGTTGGGTGAGGCAGGTGCAGGCTACGCCCCCACATGGCCAGCGAGAATGGCCATACCCCAAGTAGACCTGGCGGAAGGGATAGGAAATGGCCAAGCCAGCCTCTATGAAGGCAAGTAGGACAGGGGAACGTCACCACGGAGGGCCGCCCAGCACAGCAGAGATCCCAGAGGTTGAAGCTGAGGGGGTGGTGTAGGCAAGCAAGGAGTGCACAGCACTAGTCAGTCTATCAAATAGAGTAGCAATGAAGCAATAGTTCCAGCAGATGTCCAATAGGGATGAGCAGAACTGAAGAGAAGCAGGACATAGGCAGTATGGGCTAGCAACGAGCTCAGACCAACAGACAGCACGCAGACCGCATGCCAGGAATAAGCCATCCAGGAGGCAAAATGAAATATGAAGGAGCAGGAACAACATACCTCACAAGCGGCTGGAGGGAACGAGGGACATGTCAAATGAAGGCAGGTATGCACACCAGTATGTCAGCCCATTTGAAATAAAATTGCAGCGGGAGCAAATCAAGTGTTTTAGGATAAGGTAACAGTGCAGCAGCATGTCTCTTGTCAAGCGGCTTGTGAGCACATGATAAAGTCTCGTACAAGTCACTGGTAAAGATGTTTGAAATATCCGAAACCATGTCATCTTCTGTAGTCCGGAATCCCAATGGTGTACCCTGGCTCCCCATGCTCTTGGAAACCAGCTCTTCCCTTGAATTGGACTGGGAAGCTGGGAATTTAGTGGTGGTATAGTGCCATCTAGCAAGCAAATTTATTTATTTAGCTTTTGTTGACCGGGTAAGTGCACTAGACAAATCCTGCCAATTTTCAGGCACGACCCGGGGGATGGGGATACAGACGAATGCCAACTGACCTTGAACCAGATTAAGCTGTTGGTGGTATTGTTAGTGAATGAGGGAAATTTGGCCTGGACACTGGGGAAATTCCCCTACTCTTTTCGATAAGTGCCATGGGATCTTTAACATCCACCTAACTACCACCAATTCAAGCAGATGGGACCTCGGTTTAACGTCTCATCTGAAAGACGGAAATGTGGGACGTCAACACCATAGATACGGAGAATATGAGCAGCATTGATGGCTGAGTAAATCAGAAAGTGCCAATCTGCAGTACAGGTGGGTATGTTGTTGTATGGCAAGGGCGACATGTAGAAGCAGGGCATGGAAAGGCAACATGCTAGAATGCTGACTGGTAAAAGTGAACAGGTAGAATGGCAAGTGAAGAGCGAAAAACAGCAGTTCTGTAGAGTAGGCAGCTGTAATTACGTGCAGCGTGAGGCAACCCTGGAGGTGCTGGGCTGCATTTGGTACATAATTGAGTATAATGAGGCAGTTCAAACGAGGAAAGGAGACATAGCATGGTGCAGATATGCGGCCAGAAGGAAGCCAGGAAGTGCAAGTGGCAGCGTGATGCCGTGGCCCAGTGGTAGAGATCCTGTCGCAGAGCGAGAGAGTGGCAGCGCCATGTGCAGAGCAGGCGATGGAAGAATTAAATGGGTATAGAGCTGAGTGGAAGGAGAAACATGACATCTGCAGCAGCAGCTGGAGGAGAGAACTTCTGGAGTAGATATGGAGCCGAAGAACTAGCTGGAGTAGCGCTAGGCTGAACGTAGTAGGAGCCCAGGGGAAAGAAGCCAGGATGGCAGATGGCAGAGAGGAACGAGCGGCCGCTCCTTGGGTGTTGGACTGCCTAAGCAAACAGAGGATGATTCTGTTGCAAGGTAAACACTGGTGATGAATGGAGCTGTGATGGACAAATTGAGGTGCGGCAGGCAGAGAAAGCCAAAAAGGAAAAAGAAAAAAAATCAGAGCAGCACAGAAGTGAGATGGCATGGTGTGGGGGGGAACACAACTAGAAAAGAGGAGGGCAAAGCAAGGCAACAGCCAGGCAGAGAAAGGGGGGGCAGAAGGGCAGAACAAGACAAGGCAGGGAGGGGGGATCCAGGCGCGCCACCCAGAAGCGAGTGCAACTCGCTCTAAGCAGAGCGGCAGAGCCTGATGCATTAAACAGGATGTGGGGGAGGAGCTCTTCCCCCACATAACTACAGGCATGCGCCTTTCAATTAAATCCCACAGCTACTCCTATCTTGGTGAGCACTACAAGATAGATTTCACACCTGTTTTCTGTGCCATAGCTAGTGAAGGTTTAATTTGCTGAACTATTTCTGAGCTATAGTTAAATCTCACAGCTACACACTTTCTGGGTGGGCACTACAAAGTAGTTTTTATTCCTGTTTTTTGTGCTATAGCTGAGCCTTGCAGCTACACCCTATCTGGGTGAGCCCTACAAGTTAGTTATCTGTTTGTACTTTAGCCTCATTCATAAGCATCTATTGGTATGGAGTTCAGAGGGGAAGCAGTCAGTTGTGGCATCTGTGGGGCACTCTTCTCTAGTGATATGCTCTGGAGGAAGGGGAACTGCCCCATCTGGTGGACTATAGCAGAGCTCTAGACTCAGCTGGTGGCAGCAAGGGAAGAAATATCTCAGCTGCTTCTCCAGCTCAACCGGAACCCACCTCCCCTACATCCCCACTCTCCAAGAGACCCACTGGTCCAAGGGGTTGGGGAATGGTAGCTAAAAAGAGGTTTTCTAGTCCAGCACCATCTGGACAGTGAACCAATTTGCACCTCTGGAGGAGGCTCAGGCACCTGACTCCACTGGGGGAGGGGACTCTGAGTCAGTCAGTGGGAAAGAGAAAGACAACATGATGGCATCCATGTGGAACAAGTCTACTAGGACAGTCTTAGTGGTTGGGGACTCCATGATTAGGGGGAAAGAGAGGGTGGTGGAGGGTGTGTGTGTGTGTGTATGTGTGTGGGAGCAGAATGATCCATTGCCTTCCATCCATTATCCAGGATTTAGAAAGGATAGGAAGGATGACTGAGAGGGAGCAGGGGGAGGGGGTGCTGGTACTCCTGGGTACCAATGATCTGTCATACCAGTGAATGGAGACTGTGAAGTGGAACTTCTATAGACTGAGGAATAAATTAGCAGCACACTTGGCCTTCCTGGCCTTTTCTGAAGTCCTCCCTGTGTAGGACAGGGAGGGGAAGCAGGATAGGATAGCATAAAGAGTGAGGTAATTGAGGTTAATGGGTGGCTTAAGGTATGGTGTCAAGAAAAGGGGTACCACTTTATGGGGGATTGGGGGCCTTTTGGGACAGGAGGCTCTTCAAGGGTGATGGACTTCACCTGATGAGAGATGGGGGGCTTGTGTGCTGGGGCAGAAGTTTGACATTTGTATCATACACTTAAACTGACTGTGAGGGAAACTGGGTCTAGGGGAACCATGGTGGCAGGTGAAAGGAAGGGGAGTCTAGCAAGTACTTCCCCACATCTGAGGGCTTGTAGCAGCACAGCGGGTACAACATTTGTGGCCCTAACTGAGCTAGGTAAGGAGACATTAGAGAGGGGGAAAACAAAGTGCAATCACCAGGAAAAACATAAGGAGGAAAGAACAAGGAAAACACAAGGGAAGTAGCAAAGTAGTGTCAGGGGCAAATGGAAGGGGTATGCCTTAATGCCAGGAACCTAGGTAACAAAATCTGCAAGCTTAAAGTGCTGATGGCAGACACTGAGGTGGACTTTGTGGCAATCACAAAAACATGGAATTAGGAAAATAACTAGAAACTAATGGTCCCTGGGTACTCCTTATTCAGGAAGGATAGCGGAACAGGTAGAGAGGGAGGAGTAACCATTTTTGTCAATGATGACATCAAGTTGGTGGCAGATGGGTGCATCAGGGATAGGAAGGTGGAGACAGAGTCATTGGGGTGCAACTCACAGCAGCCTTAGGCAGGAAACTGCTCTTGGGGGTGATCTATAAACCTCCAGGGCAAGGGAAAAGAGGAACAGAGAGCTCAGGGAAGAACTTGAAAGAGGAGTGTCAAAGGTGGAAGCAGTGACGGAGGGTGATCTGAAGCTACCAGACATAAACTGGGATGTTCCAGTGGCCAGCAGCACCAGAAGTCAAGTCTTTCTAGATGCCTTCCAAGACTGGTACAGCTACAGTAGGTTAGGAAGCCACCAGGCAGACTGCAGTTATAGCCATGGTGTTCACCAATTTGGAGGCAGTAGAAGCTGTGAGACTAGAGGAGCCACTGCGAAACAACAACCATAACTCCATTTGATTCAGACTGGTCCATGAGTTTGGAAAACCCCAACTGCAAACTGAAGTCCTTGATTTTAGTGGGATGGACTTCAATAGGCTAAGAGAGCTGGTCAGGGAAACTTAGCAGGGGTGGACAACATAGGTGGAGTAGAAGAGACACTGGACATTTAAGGAGGCCATTCTCGAGACATCTAACTTAAGTATGAGAATGGTAACCAAAAATAACAGGTTCAAGAGACCATTATGGTTCTCAGCAACATGCAGGAAAGCAGCGAGGTCCAAGAAAAAGGCCTTCTACAAGTATAAAGAAGAGCAGTGGGAGGAAGAGTGGGGAGAATATTTACTAAAAATAGGAATGCAAAGGAGGCATTCAGGGAAGCAAAAGCAGACACAGAGCTGTGTATAGTGGAGGGGGTCAAAAGTGCAGAAAAACAGTTCTTCCAATATATTAGGAAGAAAAGAAATAAAGGAGGGGGAACTGTAAGACTAGCTAAGGAGGGTAGAATGATAGAAGAGGATGGGCAAAAGACTGCTGTCTTCAATGATTATTTTTGCTCAGTTTTTACTAGAGAGGACAATAGGCCCTCCTTGCCAGAGAGTGGCATCAAGGCAGCCACTAAGGGAATCCAGGAAATGAGGCAGTCAACATTTACAAGCAAAAGGGTCCAGAAAGGGCTGGCAGCCCTACAGATAGTTAAAGCCCCGGAACCAGATGGATTGCATTTAGTGTTACTTAGGGAACTGGCAGTGGAACTGGTTGTATCCCTGGTAGGTCTATTTAACAGCTCACTGGGGATGGAGTGGTTCCAAAGGATTGAAGAGCGGTGGACATGGTGCTTCTCCATAAGGGGGGGGAGCAAGGAACAAGCAGGAAACTAGAGACCTGTCGCTCTTACTTCTGTTATAGGGAAACTAATGGAATCAGTGGTCAAAGAGGATCTCATGGACTACTTGGAGAGCAATGGACTCCAGGATAATAAACAGCATAGATTTGTGGAAGGGAGGTCTTTTCAGACTAGCCTGATTTTCTTCTTTGACTCAGCGATGAGGGATTTGGATAGGGGCCATGCTATTGATTTGCTGTACTTCAGCTTCAGCACAGCTTTTGGGCCTGTGCCTCATAGATGCTTGTTGAAGAAGATGGAGGATGTGGGTGTGGCTAAGATTATAGCAAATTGGATAGGTAACTGGCTAAAGGGGAGGCTGCAGAGGGCTCTGGTCAATGGGGTCAAATCAGAAGAGAAGGAGGTCATGGGTGTGTACCACAGGGATCTATCCTGGGTCTGGTAAACTTCAATATGTTCATCAATGTCATTGGTGAAGGAATCCAGGACCGGTTGTGTCTCTCTGCGGATAACACTAAGCTCTTTAGGAAAGTGGATAGTGAAGGACTCAGGGAAATGCATAGGGACTTACAAAAGCTACAGGGGTAGTCTAAGGTTTGACTGTTGAAATTCAGCACCAAGATGTGCAAGTTAATGCTTTTAGTGTACAAGAATCCCAGGACAGATTACTGGATGGGTGGGGTGAGACTTAACACTACAACTGAGGAACGGGACCTTGGAGTTATCATCAGTGACTCCCTAAAACAATACAGTCTGTGCAACAAGGCATATAGCAAAGTGAGTAGGGTACTGGATTGTATCGGGAGGGGTATTGATAGCAGAAGGGAAGAGATAATTCTTCTATATAGATTCTTAGGGAGGCCACACCTGGAGTGCTGAGCAAGTTCTGGAGTCCTCACCTCAGGAAAGATAGGGATAGGGTGGAGACAGTGCAGCACAGGGTAACCACAATGATTTAGGGCCAACAGAGCAGGTACTATAAGAAACACCTCAAGGCACTGAACATGTACTCGCTGGAGACCAGAAGGGAGAGCAGAGATATGGTAGAGACCTTCAAGTTTTGAAAATAAATTAATAAAATGAACTGTGGGGAACTATTAGATTGAATACTAACTCATAGTCATGTGGATATGAGTGGAAACTAACAGGAGAGAGGTTCAGGAGTGTCATGAGGAAATGTTATTTTACAGAAAGGGTGGTGAAGCTGTGGAACAGTTTGCCAACCAAAGTGGTTAGTGCAAAAAATGTTGGTGGTTTCAAGCATGGTTGGGACAGACTGAAGGTATAGTACTTGCTCAGGGTGGCAGAAACTGGGAGGAGAATATGAGGGAGGTTGGGGAGGGCTAGGACCCTAGAGGGACAGTAGGTCCCAGGGCTAAATAGGGAACTCAGGTAGACTGGATGGATAATCAATATTTTTCTGTCATCATTTTCTGTATTTCCATGTTTCTATTAAATTCAGTTTGCAGCTGCTCACCAAGCACATTTGCCCCATCTGGAATCTCCCTGTTGTCCTGTACATATCTCTCCATGGATGCTTTCTGTATATGCACTGCTGGGATCAGCTGACCCAAAGTGGCAGTGGATGCACTTAGATCACAGGTGTTCCTCTCAAATGACTCAAGTAATCTCACCATGGCATTATCTGGTGACCACTCATGGTGGCCTAGGACTCCTCCAATATTGAACTTCATAGTATGTCATGACATGCATGCTTCTGTTCTAGCAGTCTAGACAGCATCAGGTATGATGAATTCCATATGGCACTGACATCCTATATCAAGCGATGTTGAGACAGACCAAGGTGTTGTGGCACTTCTTTTACTTGGTTAGTTGCCTTTACAGAGTGATGAATATGAGCACAGATGAATCATGCTTTAGAGGCAGTCTTACTAGACTCAGTACTGTAACGTAGTGCAGATTTTTCCACTAGAATCAAAATGTGGGCAAGGCAACTAGTGCTGACAACATTTCCATCAGCGATTGCTTTCACCATATTTGCTTCATTATCTGCGATGAAAGAAAATCAACGGGTAGCTTGGTACTAACTGTCCATGACTGCAGCATGTCTTGAATGAATGTCAGGATATTCAATGATGTGTGGTCTTTCTCCATTAGCCCAACACTTAGAAGAACAGACCAGTAGTGACCGCCAGGCTGTGGAGGGATGAAGGGAGAGCCAGTGGTACAGGGATAGAAGGAGGAATCCACAACAGGAGACACAGGGTTTTGAACTCACCAGTGTGTCGTCAAGGAGAGATATACATGCATGGTGTTTGTATTGCTCCAGAGGTACAATGGAAAACTCCACCCATAGCCTCAGAAAGTAGTGTGGCAATTGTTGTTCTCACACTCTCATATATCTTTGGCACCACAGTGTGTGAAAATGTGGAATGTGATGGGAGATGGTACTGTGGCTGGAAGTGCTGCAGAAGTCTGTGAAAGCCAGTAACTTCCACAAATGAAAAGGGTTGCAGACCCAATGCCATCATTTCACCTATGAACTGCATGATGCATTGAGCTACTGGATGAGTTGGCTGGCACTTAGTTCTAGCTTGGAACATTTCCAGTATTGGCATTGCCTGTGGATAGGGGGGAGGGATGTTCCAAATTTCTCAGATTATGTGCAGATAGCAGGGGACTGGTGCCTGGCTGGAGTGCTTGGGGTGCATGGAGGAGTCTTTGGTGTTGAGGGAGATGGAGTAGTAGCAGCAGCAGCAGGCACAACTGCATTTTTTTCAGAGACAAAATATTCTGTGGCATTGCCAGTTCCACCAGCACCACTGCCTGCATTATCACCATGAGATAGGTCTGATGGAACCACAGGCACATATCTTGATGCTTTAAGAACCGGGGGATGTTTTACCTTTAGGTGGTTCATTAAGGAGGAGGTTTTAAATTTGCCAGAGATTTCTTCTGCTGATAGTCGTGTTGCCCAGTGTGCACACTGCCTTTCTGTTATCTTCTTTTAGTAATGCAAAATGCAACCATACTATGCTCTTACTGCTTCTGACACCACTCATGTGGCTAGTGTCACCAGTACCACCACCAGTCTTTTGGCTCCCACTGGCCTTTCTTGTTTGGACCTGTGTTTGCAGGTTTTCCCCAGCACCACTGGTACCCCTGCACCTGCTTTACTTGGATTTTCAGGTTGGGAAAGAGCCTGCTGAACAAAGTACTGAAGGGTAGCTTGCTGAGTTACTTGGGGAGACTATAACCTTCTTTCTCCTGCCACTGTGACCTCGAGAGGTTTAGGGTTTCTGGCCACCCAACTTTCTTTCTTTCTTTGAGGCTCTCAGGGTACTTCCCATACTCTGCCTCATCATCAAAGCTGCTTAGGTTAGCCGCCTCAGATGATGTATGAGTGGGCAAATCTCCTTCTAGAAAGTACTCAGACCTGGATGAGTGTGCCTCCTCCTCATCTGCACTGAAAAGTTTGACAGTAGAGGAGACAGGCCAAGAAACAAGAGGTGTCACAGTAGGGGTGGACATAGTACTGGAAATAGTTGTGCAACTGGCTGGGGCCACAGTGGAAGTAGTGGCCAGTGTCACCTTAGCAGTACTTGTGGAAGGAGTGATCTCAGTCACAGTGGCAGGCATGATTTCAGTCACAGTGGCAGGAGTGGCTGTCTGGATCACTGTTGCAGCAGAAGTTGGGATACTAGCAGTCTCAGTGGATGGGTGATGGATCAGAGCAGTGGTGGTTTTTAAGGAGGATTTCCTCATCCTGGTGGTACTGGTAGCAGTGGCAAGGGATGAAGAGGACACATTCACATTGATAGTTACAGTGGCAGTTAATGACAATGTCCTCTGAGCAGCACTACTAGTACTTTGAATTCTACTTTTATTTTTTTCCCTGGTATCAGCTGTTGTCATACTGGTGCTGGTGGAGACTGCAGGCTTTAAAGGGGCAAAACATAATTTTGTAAGGTGAATGCACACTGAGGATTGCTCTACAGTGTGCTGCTACTTGCTGCTGTACAGCTGCTAGAAACTTTGCTGGGGCTGCTGAACCAACTACATATTCTGGTACTATGTCCTCTGTCTGCCATGGTTGTATTCCTCACAGGAAGTTGTATGAAATTTAAATTATTATGAAATATAGTAACTCAAGTAACTGCAGCAATACAAGTCTCACTGTCAACTGTTAGTCAAGCTAGATTACCCTTAGGAAAAAAATTACCATTTTTTAAATCCCTTTTTGGGCACACAGTCACAAACTTAGAAAAATGTCTTGAGTGCACAGCTTTGCACACACACGGAACAGAAAAGCAACACATTGAAGCCATGGGAGTCAGCCAGCTACTCCCATTCTACCAGCTACGGTGCACTCGTACTTGCTTAAGTGGCCATAGAGGTACCCATGTCTGCATTCCTCACAGGAAGATTTCTGATATTAAATTTGAATTATATTTATTATGAAATAAAGTCAGTCACATCACAGCAGCAATGCTGAGCTGACAAGTCTCACTGTCAATTAATAATTGTCAAGCCTAACTGACTAAAATTCTCAGAAAAAAATATTTTTTTTTAAATTTCTTCAAGGGCATGAAGTCAGATACCAACAATAGAAAAAGTGGCCGTAAGCTAACTGCATGTCAGTAAGACTATTTGCCTTGTTCTTTGTTTAGGACAACTAAGTTACAAAAACCTTAAATTTCTAATCAAAATAAACACCTACAGAAAAACCTTCCTCTCTTAAGCTCTTAGTCCTCTTCACTACACTGCAGGTTTAAATCACACACACACACACACACACACACACACACACACACACACACACACGTGTCTGTGCATGCTGTTGTGGGCTGCCTGCCTGCCTGTCTCTCAGCAAATACTAAACAGCCTTTGTATTTCCCCTTTCTTAAAAACCTAATGTTCACACTACATGTAGAAAATCAACTCTCTCTAGCTTGGGATTTAGACAGGAAAAAAAACCTGTCAAGATTTCTGATATTTTTTTGTAGTTTTAACAAGTGGATGGGATTATATGCTTTCTCTGCAGCAGCTCAAGTCATTTGTCTCTCCTGCCTGAAGCTTTTGTGAGAGGCCTCTGATTGGACAAGAAGTCTTGAGAGATGTTGAACTCCTGCTAGATAGCAAAACACCGAGTAGCCACAAACCGTGCTGACTGTTTTACTTCTTGAGTAATGAACAGCCTGTTATTCGCGGTATTGAGGAAATGATATTCATTACTTGCACACCCCTACTGCAGACCCCATCAAAGTGGTATTCTTAGTTCTTTACAGATTGATTTGCTAGCGAATTTCTTCAGTTGTAATGCACACTGACTTCTGTTTTTGAAATCTTTTTTGTTGTGATCAGATTTAGTTCTTGTGAAAGGTACTAAATTGACAGCACTAGAGACTGAAGCCCTCTATTTATCCACATAACAGATATAGCATGGTGACCACAGTGCCCCACCCATGTTCTCACCTTGACTCAGAGAGACTAAGGGCTGTATATTGAAACTGCGCCGGGCAGGGGCGCAAGCTCAAGCACAGCACAACTGGGCTGCGCCAGGGCATGGACCAGGCGATATTCAACAGTGTTGTGCCATGGCACAGCACTGTTGAATATGGCACTGATGGTGCACGCACTGCACACGGTGCAGTGGCACTGTGCCAGTGCAAGTGGCAGAACAGAAGCAGGGGGATGCGTCAGTGCAAGTGCAGTTGCGCTAGGTGCATCAACCACGATATTCAGCACTGGGCATGAAAATGAGGCCATTATATGTGCAAGGCACGCATGGGGCCATTTGCATGTCATTATGGCCCCATTTGCATGCGGTGCGCCGATCCCTGGTGACTTGCGCCTGGTGCCCTGCCAGGCTACAGCAGTCAGGGACCGATGCCCTGCAATCCCACGGCAGTTCCCCCACTCCCGTATGCCCGATCGTGGGCAGAGGTATTGAAATAATCCTGGTGGTCCAGTGGATACCCCCCCATCGCCTGATCATGTGCATATGTAATAATAAACCCTGGTGGTCCAGGGGAACACCCTCCAGCGCCCGATCTTGGGCATATGTAAAGCTAACATCCCTGGTGGTCCAGTGGAAACCCCCATCACCTGAACATGGGCGGACATAGCAAAAGACACCCTGATGGTCAAGTGGACCCCCCCTCCCCACCTGCCACTGAGGTACCCCGCCACCCAGCAACCCCCCAGTCAGCAGTGGGCGGCAGCACCTTGCCATCATGCCAACCGCCCGCCCGCTGACTGACAGAGTACAGTACGGTCTGTACACCTATTGGTTCACTGCGTGGACCAATGGGCATGCAGACCATACTGTACTACACAGGCCCGATATGTGAATTAACGCATTCATTGTTACGGATGAGGTGTTAACCGAGGTCCCATCTGCCTGGATTGGTGGTAGTTCAGGTGGATGTTGAAGATCCTATGGCACTTATCGAAAAGAGTAGGGGAATTTTTTATTATAATAACATCAAAACAATAATTACAAACGTATTAAAGTCATACTAAACAAAGATGCAAAACAAGAATTCAGGATACACCATAGTGATAAGGCACAGTAAAACCCTACAAACTGTGAAGGAAAGCAAAAGAAAATAGCCTTATTTATTTATTTATTTATTTTTTAACCAGAAAAACATACTATTTATATTTGATGAACATTGGGAATCCCTTCCACCAGCTGGTCACCTTCCAAGAAATGGATTTTTCACAGTCTTTCACATAAATCCTTTCCATAGCCCCTTTAATTAAAATGCTGACAGTCTCATAAGACATCCTTTTTTGATACAAGACCCACTGACACCGGGCTTGCCACAAATAATAAATTAAACAACAACAAAAAAGTTGCCATGTCTCCCTATCATAATGTCTACTCAACTGAAAATTAATACCTAAAATCAAGGTATTATAATCTAAATACAATAACCAAGACATGTTCCATTTAGATGACAGGAATTTCCATAAAGATGTGGCATAGGAGCAAAAACATAAAAAATGTTCTATCGATTCTTCTTGAGCAATACAGTCCGGGTAAGGACAATATCTTTCAGTCACAACTTTTATGTTTTGCATTTCCTCTGACGTTCATTCGACCATACAAGGAAAGCCAAACCAATTCCCACATATATTCGGGTAACCGAGGAGTGTTTAATCTTTGAACAGCCATTTTTACAGAAGTCATGGGGCAATTTTTAAAAGCAGGTTCAATTGGATAAAGTAATGTCATCACTTTTTTATACAACTGAGGCCCAGTGCTATCCTTAACCAATTGAACTGAAATACCCCATTTAAACAGCTTCTTTGCCACCAACAAAAAATAGTGTGGCAGTTTCAGTGATTTGATCGGTTTTGGATGTAAATTTTGCCAAGCTAAATAGTAATGTGCCAAAGTTTGTTTAAGCAAATACCCATGTGGGGTCATTTGAAGAGTAAGTCCTAAACGAAGATTATGAGAGATGAACAAAGTGTGAAAAAAAAATCACCGGGTCCACCATCCCAAGCCCACCTTTATGTTTTTCCAAATAAGTACATTGCCATTTTATCAGATTCAGCCGATTACCCCATAGTAATTGAAAAAATATACTATAAATTCTGGTTTCTAAATTTGTGGGTAAAGGAAATACCATTGCAGTATACAAAAAACAGGGAATAACAAATTGTTTTAAGATCTGTACTCTCTTAATTTTTGACAATTTCCATTTTTTAATAATTCAATCTTCCCCTCAATTCTATGTAGTACAGTATTCCAGTTGAGTTCAGGTAAATTGAGCGACCCATATAATAAGCCCAATATTTTAATAGGCTCTGATGAAATTGCAATTCCTCCAATGGTCTTATCCTCTGTATCCCCCTTCCCTACTAATAATCCCTGGCTTTTTGGTTTTTGTATTTTAGAGTTAGACACCCTAGAAAAAAAAGCCATTAATTCTAAAAAAACTGAGACATGTTCAACGTTGGAAAAAAATACACATAAATCATTTGCATAAGCTTGAATGAAATGCTCAGAAAACAAGGGCGGGCCTAACATACCCTCCCATTTGAGAATGTTTGTCACTGATCGTAGTAAGGTATCAATAGTAAAGGAATATAAAAGAGGGCTCAGAGGTCATCCTTGATGAACCCCACAAGGCATGTGAAACCCAGCACCACATATGCCATTCACAATCGGGTGGACTATTGCCCCTACATAAAGTGATTTGATCCAACTAATCACTACCGTAGGTACTCCATAATACCTCAAGGTCAAAAATAAGAACAGGCGATACACCCTGTCAAAAGGTTTTTTTTTGGTCAATGGAGACAATGCATCCCTGCTTTCCTTGAGAATTAATATATTCAATAAGATCATGAAGGATCATATGGGCCTGCTGGATTTTCCTTCCAGGTAGTCCACAAAATTGATAAGGGGAAAGCAATGTGACTGCAAATTGTTTCAATCTATTATTCAAAATTCCTGAAAAAAGCTTATAATCCATCTTTAAAAGCGTGATCGGCCTCCAATTCTCCAAATGTGTAGGCCTCCCCGTTTTGTACAGAAAAATGACCAATCCAGCAGAGAACCACCTAGGAAAAACCGTACTGGAAAGGAAAAAATTAAAAACTAATTCCAAACACCTGCTGAATTCAGAAGAAAAGGTTTTATAAAGCTCCGCCGTTAGGCCCATCTTGTCCTGGAGAAATACCTAACTTTTGGGACTTTATTACTTCCTCTATTTCTGATCGTGTTATAGGTTTTAATAATGAAGATTTTTGTATGGGTGAATCAGGTATATTTATGGAAGACAAGAAATACTTCATTTCCATTACGCTGGGAGGAACTTTAGGTGCATGTGATAAAAAAAAATCTTTAATGATGCTCTGCAAACTCTCCGTATCAGTCACCATACTACCCTATTGATTAACTAATGCAGTTAAGGAGGCATTAGATCTATACTTTTTAAAGACCTCGAAAGGATCACCATGAGGCTGTTTTTTTAACCCATATTGTTGAAGAACTTTAGCAGTTTTTGCCCTGTCATATTGCACCAGTAGCATTTCCTTTTTCAGTGTATGAATCTGTGAAGAATAATCAAACTTTGAAGTATTAGCCTTAGAGAGTAAGTAATATAATTGTTGTCGTAAAGCTAAATAACGAAGGAAACTAGAATTTGATACCATTTTCCCCTGATTCTGAAAAAAGTTGCACAAATCAGTTTTTGTATCCCACCACCATTGCCCGATGTCATCATATAAAAAGGCGACAAACAACCTTGCCATCAGTAAAAATACAAGTTTTTGCGTTCAGAGAACCAAAATTAAATGAAGCCAGGACTGAAGGTTAAACAGTTAACTATCTTTTTTTCTTCTTTTCTTTTTTTTACTTTTGTAACCTTCCTGAACCGTAAATGGGAAGGGGGGGCTATCCCTAGCCGGTTGTGAGTCTAAGTCATGACACTCCATGACTGAATCTCCCCACTGGGATGATAGAACCTCAAAAGGGTTACTGGTCTCCATATCTGTAGTAGAGCGGTCCACTAAAGGAGGTTTTAAATTCTTGGAGGGCCTTCTCACCTGCAGTGGCACCATAGTGACTACCTCATGGGTCCGAGCCTCCTGTTTTTCAGTATAACAAACTGGGGATAACATAGGTAAGTCATCCTTTAAGGTGTCTGGTAATGGAACTTCAGAATCCACAATTAAAGGCTGCGGTTCAAGGATATTGATGGCACTGCTAGAAGCTTGATTTTCTACCACTACTCCAGAGGCTAAATCTTGAGCTTTTTGAATAAAAAGATCAGGACTACTAATTGATGCCTTATTCCTAGCTGCCCAAACACATTCGGAAAAGACATGTCCCGTGTCCTCACAGAGATCACACTTGGTGTGATTCATACATTGGAAGGCTATGTGACCAATCTCTCCACAATTGTCACAACGGGGTTTATCACATGAACTAGATAAATGTGTATGAGAACCGCATTTGTAACATGCCCTGGGTTGGCCCGCATAGAAACATACCCCCCTATCCCGGCCCAACAAAAAAGAGTTTGGAATATGCAAAATCCCTGAATCCGATTGTCTAAGTTTTACTTTAAATCTCCATCCCCCTGTCCAAAACTGTTGGTCGTTAAAAATTGCTTCCGGAGAACTCAAAACATCACATTTCTGGGATAACCAATACAATATGTCATCAATATGTACACCTTCATTCCTCAACATGATTGTTACAAATTTAACCAATGGTTTAGTCAGGGGGATTACCAAAAACAGGGTCCACAAGGGTGAGAATTTGACCTGGTTGTAACGCTCCCAGAATAAATCCAGGGCATATGCTGAGCAAAAGCTTATATCAAAATTGTCCTCACCACATATATTAATAAAAGCAAATACTTCACATGGGGAAAAATGCAAAGAATCTTTCAACAAATATTTCCCCACATAATGCCTGTTTGGTCTAACTTCTAGACCACCCTTATATCTCAATCTAACAGCATTACGTCTAGGGGCTGCTTCCTTCTTTATTTTAGAAAATAAATCTGACAACAATGGTTTATTAGAGTCCTCTTCTTTTTTGTCGGCATGAAGGTGTTCAGTATGCAAGTCAATCAAAACCTCTGAAGGCTGTACTTGTTCCTGGGGGGGGCTCCTGCTGCTCGTTAACTGTTTCCAAATTAACTTGTGCAGTGGGTAAAACAGAAATGTTAGGACACCATGAAGGCTCATTTTGCGAAAAGTTTAATTTAGGGTCCCAGTCTGGAGAAGGGCACCAGGAACCATTATTAAAGGACCAACCTGCTTCCCGCAGTGCCGTTTGAGGGTTCCAATTGTCATCTGATAAAGGTTTGTCAATAGTAATGTTCTGCACACGACAAGACTCAGAGTCATTTTTAATTACCCCCGATACCACTTGTTTGTCTGGTGAGACCTCCAAATGTCTCTTGGCCGAAAAAACAGCCGCTCGTTTTTCCTTTCCCTCAATCCCCACTGTATCAATATGAGCAACCATTTTCTTTGGAAAGGTAAATTCTGAAACTCTGACCTGATCTAAAGGGTTTGTTTGATAAACACAGCTTACCTCAGGCTTTTGTGACTGCATAGAAACAGTAGTGGAGAGAGGTTTGAACACAAACCCAGAATCCTTAGATAGAGTTTTCTTTGGCGTGCAAATTACAGGGCAGTCAGACTCTACCGCCTGCAGTTCTTTGTTGACTCCGGTTTCCATGACAACGGTTGACGCTTCAGCCGTAATTTCAGCGGAAAGACCACCTGATTTTGGCTTTTGGCACAGAAAAACAACATTTCCCTTCCTGCCAGCCAATATTCCTGAATCAGGGTCATAATGCACAGTACTTGCCTCCACACCTGGTTTCGTGGCCAACGCTAGACCAGTTCAAATCTCCAGTTCTCGGAAAGCACTTGTCTCAGGCACTGTAACCTCAGGTGAATGCTTTAAAGTGCAAGAATTTAAAAGCTGTTTCACCCGCTCTTGTTCTTGAGTGAGGTTAGGTAAGTTGCAATCAATTTTTGTCTGCTACAGCACATAAGCATTATCCTCCGGCGCTTTCGGGTTCTCTTGTGCCTCTAAGTATTTCACCGATAAAACGGTGTCTCCGTCTGCATTGCCAGAATCAGAATTGCCATTTCCAGTCTCCGTGTTGAGAACTGCAAAATCATCCATACAGGGAACCAGCTCCCTATGCTTCATGATGACCTTCGTCCACCAGAGCTGAGCCAACAATGACTCAGATAGCCACTAGCCCTCTATGGCCAGCAATGCAGTAGGAGAATTTCCCCGGTGTCCTGGCCAAATTTCCCTCATTCACTAAAAATATCACCAACAGCTTAATCTGGTTCAAGGTCAGTTGGCATTCATCTGTATCCCCTTCCCCTGGGTCATGCCTGAAAATAGGCAAGATTTGTCTAGTGTACTTACCCGGTCAACAAAAACTAAATAAAAAAAAAATAAATCCACTGGACCACCAGGGTTTTAAAAGTACAGTTACCCATGATCGGGTGATGGGGCGGGGGACACAACTGGTCCACCAGGGTCTTTTTGACTCATATGCCCACGATCACACGACTGGGTGGGAGGGTACAATGCTCCCAGGGCAGGGCGCTTGCAGACAGTGTTCTGGGTGGGCGGGTGGCCACCCACGGCTGGCAGCTGCCGTTTTGCACCCTGCAGTATGGCAGCTCACCTATGGGTGGCCAGGATTTGTTTCTTGTTTTACCAGGCACATCTTTGCCCCCCCCCCGAGCGGCACAAGGCAAGTTTGTGCCAGCATATGCGCCGCACATCCTGGGCTGAATATTGGGATGTGCTGCATATGCATGGGCACGCCCCCTGCACTTGCACCACATACATTACTGATGTGCCCTGGCGCATCAGTAATTGCGCATTGCAACTTGTCCCTTTGAATATCGCACCAGGGTGCATTGGTGGGTTGCGCATGGTGCATCCCTGTTGGGCTGTGTGCAACACATTTGAATATCCAGGCCTAGGGATATATGAGTAACTTTCTTTGACCGCTCAATGAGTATTCATACCTGGCATTCCAGCTACTCTACTAATTCTGTTATCATATTTATTGTATTCTTCTTCTTGTCTCTGTATATCCCAGACCATTCCCAAAAATGGGCATGTTGTTGCCAAGCACACTTACCTGGTTACCAAAAACCAAATAAATAAATAAATAACTTAATTAATTAATTAATTCAGATCCTGAAGTAAATTATTTGATACCATTTATTAAACAAACATTGATATTACAAAAAGAACAAAGTGCCTAAGCTTTTGGACCAACCATGTCCTTCCTCGGAAGCTTATGGCAGTTATTTAGGAAAACACATACTATTAACACCCAAATCATACATAAAAAAATCAGAATGAATTCTCTTTGGTTTAAAATACACATTTAAACCATAACTGAAGCATAAAGAAGAACTAGATTTCACCAGTTTGCTGTTAGCTGTGAAGCCTTCCAAGGTCAAATGTCCACAGAATAAGATAAGAATCCTTTAAGCAGAAAGTTCAACTAACTTAAAAACTGAATGTCTAAGTGTATCATGTGAATACAGTCTATTAAAATGTGATATTATTGTATGTTAAAAAAAACTATGTAACAGAGATTTTCTATATATGGCATTAAGTGGGTTTAAAGTAAAGTTTACCTAGTGTGAGAAACTGTTTCACACTTTTATACAGTATAAAACCTATCTGGAGACATTTTCCCAACTACACACTCAACCAGTTACTATATTCCATAAACATTGAGAGCTTCAGTGCTGTAGCATGATATTATACAAGATTGTATCAATTGTCAGTATAAGAGCCAAATTAAAAAAAAAAACTACCCTTAAAAGGACCCCCAAGTAAATGAGACCATGCATCCTGATATGTTCAGAGTTCAAAAGTGTGCCACTATATAATCAAAATACTATATGTACAGAAGCACTATAAGGAATCTGAATAAAAACACAAAGGAATTAACCCCCCCCCCCACCTGGGGAAAGATAACTCATCAAAAGAAAGTGCAGTATATATTCACTACATTTATTTATTTATTTATTTAAAATTAGTGACCAGGAAAGGTACACTGAGCCATGGCTCATTTCCAGGTGTGACCCGGGTACAAGGTGTACACAGAAAGTAAGCAGAGAAGTACAACAATTTCTTGATTTCAGAAGTTAAGTACAAGCAGCAGGGACCTTTTACAGAGGTATGCAGAACAGTGCAATTAATTTCTGTTCAGATGTGAATTTCAGCATCCAGGACAGGTCATGTCTAAAAATTGCCAAAACAGCATAACTCAAAAGTATGTATATACAGCGTTTACAATTGGTATCACAATAGAGTGAACTAGCATGAAATCAGACAGTAAATTAGCAGTGTGCGAAATGTGGGGCTGTCTAGTGCAGAATATTGACCAGCAGAGGCCACCCATGTTAGGCCAGGCCCGGATTGGGGTAGGACCAGATGAGCAACTTGGGCAGATGGGGAAGGGGAGGAGCCTGAGGAATAGTTTAATAGCTGCGAGGGAGGAGGCCTGGTGAAGGTTGGGAGGGAGATTGTTCCATAGGAGGGGGAGACGATAGGAACAGGTAGCTTGACCAGAGACAGAGAGGGGGATGTGAGATGGAAGGTGCCTGTGTCTCTGTGTCAGAGGGGGTAGCCAGAGTAACTGGCTGGAGAAAGCTGGGAGGAGAGGTAGGGGGATAGTGAGCCTAACCAGTATTCAGCTATGAGGGAGGCACTGTGAGCAGTCCTTCTGTGCGAGAGTGGGGTCAAGGATAGAGTGGAGTAGAGGAGGTATTGGTGAATAAGTGGGGGAGAGGCAGTGGTGAAATTACAGAAGGAGTTGAGAAGGATGTCGAGTTTTGAGAGGGATGAGGCTGGGACTGTACCGTAGATGATGTCCACTTAGTCCAGCACAGGTAAGATGGTTTTGCGTATGAGTTCACTACGAGTGGGAAGGGGAAGACTGGCTTTGTGGCAATAAAGGATGGCCAGCTTGGGCCGGAGTTTGGTGCAGATGTCCTTGATGTGGGTGGAAAATTTGGGGCACCGTCTCAAGGGGAGATCCTTCCAGGGTGTAGATTGGTGGGGGAGCAGGTAGGGAGGTGAGCTTTTGTCTTGAACCGAATACCATGGTAACCGTTTTTTTGGCATTTAGTTTGAGCTGTTTTTTTTGGAACCAAGTTTGGACCCTGTTAAAGTCTCTTTGAAGATCTGGAAGCACGCTATCGTGGGAGGGGCCTGAGGCAAAGATGATGGTGTTGTCGGTGTATAAACGCACATTAGAGGAGAGACAGGTGGAGGGGAGGTCATTTATGAATAGGGAGAAAAGGATGGGGCTGAGAATAGAGCCTTGAGGGTTGCCTGAAAGGATGGGTAGTGGCGGGGGAGAGAGTGTCACCTACTTGTACAGACTGCTGCCTGTTTTGGAGGTAAGAGCAGAACCAGTTGATGGCAGGATGAGCAAGGCTGAAGAACCTTAATTTGCAGAGTAGCGGGGGGGGGTAGGAGACTGAGTCAAAGGCTTTTGCCAGGTCAATGAAAATGGTGGAGGTGATTTGGCCTTTGTCCATGGCCGAGAGAATAGAGTCAGTTACATGTAGCAGGGTGGTGATAGTTGAGTGATGTTTTCTAAAGCCTGACTGAAATGGGGAGAGGGAGCTGTTTGCAGAGAGAAATGCTGACAATTTGGTTAGCATGAGGGATTCTTGGAGTTTGGCGAGGGAAGGGAGGAAGAAAATGAGTCTGTAGTTTCCCTGTTGGAAGGGGTCACCACCTTTATACAGGGTATGGATTTTGGCCAGTTTCCAGGTGGTGGGGACCATAGCTGTGGTGAGAGAGAGGTTGAGTATGTGTGTTAAGGGTGCTGCTATGGCTAAGGCAGAGATGTGGAGCATTCTGCGGTGCAAGCCATCAGGGCTGATTCTGGACTGGTTTAGAGAGGTGAGGGCAGTGTAGACTTCCAGCGGCATGAAGGGGGAAAGAGGAAGTCGGAGGAGGAGGAATTTGTGGAGTAAGGTGGATGGGATGAGTCTGGCAGGGCACAGGAGATGAAGAATGAGTTAAAGAGTTCAGCTACAGAAGCAGGTTCTGATACAGTTCTGCCATTTAAGTTGAGGACTGGGCTGGCTTGCTTAGAGGGAGGGTTCATAAGGGAGTTTAAGACCTTCCAGAAAGATGCAGGGGAGGCTTGGTTATAGGTAAATTGTGCTTTGAAGTATGAGGCTTTTGATTGCCAAATTGCATTGGTGCATTTGTTTCTGAGAAGTTTGTAGGTTGGAGGTCACGAGGAGCAAGGGAGGCTGTGGACAGCCTCCATGCCTTGTCCCTGGTCTGACATAAGGTGAATGAGGTCCAAAGTGATCCAGGGGTGATGGTAACATTTAACTCTGGCTTTCCTGAGGGGCGTGTGGTGGTCCCATGTGCTTAGGAAAATGTTGCAGAAGTGGGATAGGGCAAGGTCGACATCTTGGGAGGCAAAGACTGGGAGCCAGTCCACATTAGATAGGTCATGCTGTAAGGCAGATTCATCTAGGAGGTGTAGCAGGTGAGATCAGATGAATTTGGGGCCGGATTGTGGTGACTAGATTTTGCGGATGCAGCCGGTGATGCAGTGGTCGCTAAGGGCATCAGAGAGGGTGCCTGAGGCAGTGATCCTGTGAGGATGGGTGGTTAAAATCCAGTAGAGAAGGGAGTGATTTTGAGACCACTGGTTTAGGCGGGTGGCTCCTTGGATTATTTGGGAAAGATTTAGAGATTTGATCCTCAGAGTGGTGGTTTTGGCAGAGGAGGAGAGTCAGTCAGGTTGAACTTGCATAGTAAAATTAGTTCACCATTTGAAGTGATCGAGGAGATTGCTGAGATCACCTTGATCAGGGAGTCGGGTGAGGGCTTTGGGGGGCATAAAGAACCCCAATGTAAATGGGGGAGGATGAGGGAAAGAATAGGTGGGCTACTAGGGATTCGTGGGAGGATGAGCAGGATTCCTTGAAGCTGATGGAGAGCAAGTTGAGGAATGCCTGACATACAGCACTAACCCCCCGCCTCACTTGCCATGGTCCTGCTGGAACAAGATGTAGTTTGGGATGGTACGCGAGGAGTTGGAGATTTTGGCAGATAGCCAGGATTCCGTGACACAGAGTATATCTGGTTGGTACTGGTTTACCCAGACGGAGAGAGCATCTAGTTTAGGGAGTAAACTCCTGGTGTTAATGTGAAAAATATGGAGGCCCTTGGGGATAGAATCAGAGGACTGGATGGATGAGAGAGCGTGAGCTGGCAAGGTTTGTCTTAGCACTAGGGGGCCAGAGTTAGGGTGAATGTCACCTGCCAGGAGTAGCAGTAGCAGGGGGATGGAGAGACGAGAGGATTTCTTGCAGCAACTTGTACTGCTTGTAACTTGTAAATGCTGAGTCAGATTCACCTCTGAGATCCATCTGGGATGCCCTCAAGGCTTTCCTGAGAGTCAAATTCATTAGCCATGCTGCCTATCGAAATAAGCTCCAGAAGGGTAAGCGTTCACAGGTTTTGGCCTCTGTAGCCTCATTAGAAGCTGAACATAAAGTGACCCATAACCATATTACATTAACTAAATTACAAGCAGCTAGGGAGGAATCTAACAAATTAATGCTTGACCGAACTATTAACTCTCTGCGTTATACGAGTCAAAAATATTATGAGGAGTGGGACAGAGCGGGCAAGCTCTTGGCTATGCGTCTTCGGAAACAGGTATTGGACCGTTATATCCCTAAAATTAGTGGGGCTGGGAGTATGGGAGAATCTTTGGTGCAACCAGCTGCAATAGCAGGTGCAGTTGCAGACTATTATTCAAATTTATATAAACAAGAAAGAGCTCCAGGGCATTGTCAAAATATAGACTCTTTCCTTGAAAGGGTCGAATTGCCAGTCCTTACTGATGAGCAAGCTTTAAGTCTAGAAACTCTGTTTACGGAAGAGGAACTGAGACAGGTGATACTTTCTTTGAATTCAGGGAAGGCACCTGGTCCAGATGCTTTTATGACAGAATTTTATAAAATCTTCCTAAAGGAACTTACTCCAATTCTGTTAGCTGTATGTAATGTTGCTCATGAGAAGGGGGTGATTCCAGGTTCCTGGGGGGAGGCTACGATCACAGTGTTGCCCACAGAAGGAAAAGACCTGATGGATTGTGGTGGATATTGCCCCATTTCTGTGTGTTAAATGTAGATGCAAAACTATTTGGAACATTGATTGGGAAAGACTTAAAGGAATACTTCCTGAATTGGTGCACCCGGACCAAATGGGCTTTGTCCCAGGGAGGCACATTCAAGATAATATCTATCTGTTACTTAATGTGTTGACCGCCAGCTCCTATATCCGTCCTTCAGAGCTCGGAGCAGTGATTTCATTAGATGCTTAAAAGGTGTCCGATCACCTGGACTGGGTGTTCTTAAATAAAATTTTGAGAAAATTCGGGTTTGGGAGAAAATTTAGGAATTGGATAAACCACGTATACACTGACCCCTGGGCTAGGGTTAAAGTAAATGGGGTGTTTTCTAATAGATTCACAATTCAGAAAGGAACTAGGCAGAGGTGCCCACTTTCTCCCCTTTAATTTGCAGTAAGTATGGAGCCCTTTGCAGCTTCTATTAGACAGTATTTAACTTATAAGGGTAGCAGGGTAAATGGGATGGAGATCTGGATCTCCTTATACACAGACGATACATTATTATACTTAATGAACCCGGTGGTTTCAGCCTCTTATGTGTTGTCCCTGATACAGGAGTTTGGTACCATCTTAGGTTTCTGGGTAAATGAGTCCAAGACTGAAATGCTTCCAGTTTCAGATTTGGTTACTCAAACACTCCCTATGGTCGGGCAGTTTCGATGGGCGAAGGGTGGCTTTCGTTATTTGGGAATTTGGATCCCGGACAACCTGGAAAACATATATGTTACAAATTATCTTAAATTGCTCAAAAATATTCAGGGGGATTATAACAGGTGGTGGGAATTACCTATTTCATTGTCAGGTCACATAGACACAGAATGAATATTTTGCCCCGCCTCCTGTTTTTATTTTCATCCCTCCCCTTGAAGCCCCCCCTGAGCTTCTGGAAAACTTTAAAATCGGCCACCTCCAAGTTTATTTGGAATAATAAACACCCTAGGGTCAGATGGCAAATTCTGCAGGGTCCTAAGCGGGGTGGAGGCCTGGGATTGCCTAATTTTGTCTTTTATTTTTGGGCAGCCCAGCTACAGGCTTTTAAATCTTTGTGGCCAGGCAAAGATCGCCCACTTTGGATGGAATCTGAAATATCTGTTACTCCGGGAATTAAATTAGTGGACATTTTTCATTTGGATTGGGCAGATCTTTCCAAGCTTCAGGTATCTAATAAATGGGCAGCAGTGCTTAAACAAGTTTGGATTTGGGTTGCTAGGAGTGGGGGATTTCCATTGAAACTATCATTAAGTACTCATATCCGGGCTTGTGCAGATTTTCTCCCTCTACAAACAGATTTGGGATTTCGAACATGGGAACGGCTGGGCCTTTATAGACTGGGACAACTATATGATTTACAGCATTTTAAAAATTTTTTCACAATTAAAACAAATATTTGGGCTTTCAAATAAGGACCACTTTAGGTTCTTACAAATTAGGCATTATCTAAGGAGCAAAGGGTTCACCTCCTTGGACTCTCTGGATCCCAACCCATTAGTGGAGTTTCTTTTCCCTCTTTTTTCCAACAGTAATCTGACTCATTTGGTTGCTCAAGTGGTCTCCTTTTTTATTAAACAACAACCAGATCCCATAAGGAAGTTGGAGGCCAAGTGGGAGGAGGAACTTGGATGTCAGATTAGTATTGCAGAGTGGGAAAAGATTTGGGGTGGAGTGCACAGGGCTTCCTCCTCTTTTCCTTGGTGGGCTTTCTGCTGGAAGGTTAACATCAGTTTTTTTTGGACCCTAGTTATTACCCAACACTATGGTTCCTCAGTGTCAGACCTGTGTTGGAGGGGCTGTGGTGAGTGGGGCACACATGCTCATATTTTTTGGGGGTGCCCCCAAATTAATAGATTCTGGCAAAATGTCATTCGTGAATCAGAAAAGATATTTCAATCACAGTTTCCCTTTGATCCCAAATGCTGGCTTATGGGGATCCCTCCACCTACGCTTGTTACTAGAGATTTGCAATTTTTGTCCTATATATTGATTTCTGCTGCTCAAAAATGTATTACGAAAAAATGGCTGGAGGGTTGTCCCCCAACTATTGATTCATGGTACTCCACTTGTTTGCAAATTCAACTGATGGAAAAACTAACTGCTCAGTTAAGATTACAGACATAAAAGTTTAAAAATAGGTGTTTGCTTTTCTTCCACTATCAGGCTGTGAAACAGAAGAAGACGGTGCTAGACATATTGGCTCAGGTTTTCTAAATAGGTGGGCTTTTTTCCCCCTTCTCTTGAGGCTTCTGATACCTCACCTTATATACGTAGTGTAAGAATCTAGAGGCTTAGCCACTATCTTTTCTTCATTTCTCTGTTATCAGAGTGTAATCTAAAAACATAATGGGGCCCTTAACCTGATTTTATATTATATATTTGGATTTTGTTATCTTTAACTTGGAATATATTCAAGATATGGAATACTTCACATTCACTCAGTGAGTTAAGTAGTTAACAATATTGGAAACTTTGGTTTTCTCATGGACGATGTATGCAGGATCTTGCCTGGGGAGTGCTGCCCCCCTCCCAGTTATCACCTAGTTTGTGTTGTTGCAAAGAAAAATAGTTTAGTTATGTAAGGGGATGTGGTTTAACACTGAGCCTTAGGTCTGGTGTTGCCTTACCCTTTTCTTTTTCATTGGGTTGGTTGTATATTGTGTTTATGTTTTTGTATTTCCCTTTTCCCTATTTCCCTAACCCAGTCCCTTATCCCATTTGTAATTCTACGGGTTTTGATTTTAATTTTAAATTGTTCCATGTCTGAGTGTGAGTTTTGGAAAAATTAATAAAGTACTATTTCAAAAAAAAAAAAAAAGAACCGGGACTCCTCAAGGAAGAACATAAACAATCCAGTAGGCTGCATTTATTCTGGACCTGTCCTGCTGGCTGTACTGCTGTTAAGTTACAGGTAAAAAAATACTGTATATTAAAACTCTCCTTGGCTTAGAAGATATTGGTTCCTAATTTAGAGTATGGAGCTACCAATAACTAATTTAACATTTATTTTAAATTGTTCTACTAAAGATAATGTATTCCAAATGAAGCTGTGCATTTTTTACTAGAGTTGTGCATTTACTGAGAGTAAAAAAGTTTTATAAAAGCCTAGAAAATTATCATCACAGGGAACTATGTATACTAGAGTTGTAAATTTCCTGTTGGGGGTTTACTGAGAGTAAAAAAAAATTATAAAAGCCTAGAAAACTATAATTATAGGGTGGTAAGGAAAATTGACAGTATGTTAACCATTCTATTGTGACAGTCTTCAGAGTCACCACATGAGACCAATTATTCAGTAAGCGCACAAAGCACAATTAGGGAGGGGTAGGATTGAACCTGGGGATAGAGTATATCTCAGACCCTCCTGGGAATTGTTTAGGCAGTGCATAGTATTGCCCACTGCTGGACTAGAAGTCTGAAGTGGCAAAAGTGCTTAAGGGCAGTCTGTATTTAACTTTTGCAATTGCCAGCTTAAAGCTTCTAATATCTATTAATGTTTTGCACTGTATTTGGATATATGGTTGAAGAATTAATCATTTTTAAATACTTTTTTCTGTAACAATTGTAATGACCTGAATGATCCAACAATAATACTTGATGATGATACAGGTAAAAAAAAAAAAAAACCCACAGAGGGTGGTGGCCGCATAGGACCACCTTCCTGAGGAGGTTGTGGGGTCTAAAACTGTGGGAAAGATCAAGAATGCATGGGACAGACATCAGACGATTCTAGTGTGGGGTAGGAAGAAATAAGCTGTTGGTTGAGTGGGATCTGCAGCTTATCCATTAGGTAGGAAAATGGGCAGACTAGGTGGGCCAAGCGATCCTTATCTGCTGTCAAAGTCTATGTTTCTATTGACTTTTGATCAGAGCTACTGGTATGTACTGTATGTTAAAAATAACTTAAGAGTGACTGTGACATGGTCTACCAGAAAGTAACAGTCTTGTGGGAGCCAAGGAACATAAAGAATAATAATAATAATAAAAAATTAGACAATACATAATTGTGCCCTGTCCTGCAGTTACTGTCATGATTAATACCCACTAACAGTGGTACCAAAATTGGAAACACACAGAGCTGAGGCTGAGCTCTTTTCCTTTACTGAGTTTTTGTTCATCTATTCAATGTATCAGTAAATCCTTCTGTTCAGTTTATGACATAAGTTACAATGAATGTATTAGAAGTAGCAGGCTTGCTTTTTATTTATTACTCATTTAAGTTCACCCTTATTTCTAAATTGGAGTCAAGCAAATTTGAACAAGATCTATGCACCAGTGGAAGTTGTACTCTTTAAAGGAGTAACTCTGATAATCTGGGAACATAAAAGCGTGTGGTGCAATATTCAACATGCCATTAGCGAATAACATGATTTAATAATAAGTCAGTTCAATAGATCATTAAAAACTCAGTAAAACAGCTCTGTGTTTCCAGTTTTGGTGCTGGTGCTGAGACCCAGCCTGTGAAGTGGTATAGTGTGGAATAGTATCAGGCACCTGTTTCTTTGTATGGCACAAGACTGCTTTGACTGTGAACACATGTTGAGGACTTTACTGAAAGACTTGGGAGCTGAGGGAAGGTTTGTACATGTTGATGTATAACAGTGACAGGGAAGGAGTAGGAGACAGCAAGAAAGGGGATGCAAATAACAGGAGGAAGAACTGGAAAGAATAAGCAAGTTAGGGTTAAAATCAAAACAGAGACAAGGAAGGGTTTATTAATGTATTTATTTATTAAGTAAGATTACAATAACATTTTACCATACTGTCAGCCACAGATGTGTAAAGAGTTCTTTACAATTAAACACCTTAGATCCTTCATTGGTAATGATGTGCTGAATATGAAATACAGAGCATAGTTGACATTGGCATTCATTTACACAAAAAAGTGGTTACAAGGTTATAAAAGCACACACAGACATGGAGCCAGTGCAATATGCAATAAACATTCCAATAAATTAACACGTCAAGGATTAACAAGATCCTGAGGGTAGTAACCATTCACAGGAAAGGGTGGTGTCACCAGAAGGCATGTGACAGGGGCAGTAAGGGGGGGCAATGGGAGAATATGTTAATTTAGGGGTCAAAATCAGGGGCAGGGGAGGACTCTGGGAGAAGGATGAGTGTGGAATAGAAGAAAAGAGTGAGAAAGGGGTCAAGGGGGTAAGTTATTAATCTGTTTAGTTTGCTGTTTAGAAGCAGCAACCAAGCCTTGATAAAGCATTAGTAATGATGAGAAATGAGTCAGGCAGCCTCATCTCTACGTATGCTTTTTTGCTGGTGACTGGTCAATGGATGGGGACATTTTTGAACCCTATTTCTTGTGGAATTGGAACATGAGCAGTTCTTTTATTTTCACTTGGGCAACCACTGTATCAAGTTAAGCAATGGATGGTTCAGACTTCATGTGCAGCTATTGAAGCGAATGGGTTGACAGCTCAGCTCTTAATATACTGTACTAAATATTCCTATATGGTATAACTGCATTCTTAATGTTGCCATCTTTATTGTGTGTATATTTATTGTATTTTTCTATTGCAAAAACTAGTTTAGAAAAAGTGCAATTTGTACTCTCATAAGTGCCCTTCTGATCCTCCGCCTCCCCCCCCCAGCTTTTACCATCTTCCTGCACCTATAGTGGGTCCCTCTCTTGGTGTGTGTGTGTGTGTGTGTGTGATCGATCATCGCAGGGGAGGAGGGGGCATTTTTTCGGGCTTGGCGGCCGGCTCTGGATCGGCAGAGCTCGCCTCTCTCCTTTTTGCTGCCATGCAATGCAAACCCTCTTACGACATTGCTACCACTATCGAGTGAAACTTTTTTTTTTGCACCGCCCCTCCCCCACAACATACACACCAGGTGGTAGCTGCTTCCACCTCCAGCCTACTGACACCCTGGCCAGGCGTGCTCTTTACAAGCAGATTAAAGCTTCAGTCCCTGGGGCTATGGAAAAGTAACTTCCTGTTGCGATCACATCTTCCACGGCACTGGCCGCCTGCAAACCTACTTTTAATATGCATACCTTGCATGACTGCAAACATAGTTTTAATTGGCATAACTTGCACAATATTGTCAGGGATACTTTTTCCTCAGAATTTTCTTCTGCACTTCCGAAAACTGGTGCTCTTATCTGACGTTGTGAAGGATTTGAAGTAAGCTATAGACTAGTTTCTCTGCAGGAAAAATGCGTCTTTACCCCCACCCAAATCAATTACTCCGACATTATAGTTTGGGTAATTTGTCACTGATTATTTTTTTTTTTATTCTTGTCCCTGATATGTGAGTTGGGGTGGGGTGGGGGTGTAGAGAGGTACACTCTGGTCTCTCTGAGACAAAAATGAGGGACAAGGCTTAAAAATACTAGACAGATTACCACAAACCAGAGCAAATCTTACAAACTGACAGTATCAACTCAGGATTTTACTAGAATAAGATACTTAGTAAGGGGAGCAGTAAGTGCAGTGAAGGGATTTCATATCAGTGCTAGTGTTCTCTGGAATAATTGAGCATGTTAATTTCTTTTAATGTTTGCTATTGTTCCAGATGCCCAAGTGTGATTAACGGCTCCTTAAGATCTTGCACCTAGCGGTACAATGTTAGGGATCACACAATGGACTAAATATGAGTCTTTAGCACACCATTAAGTATCCCCAGCTAATCTCTTGGCTTTCAGCAGGTGATGTTAAGTGCCCTAGTTTTGTAACAATATATTTAATTACATCTACTCTTGGTGTAATTTAAACAGAATTTACCATCAGAATTGGCAATATGACACAGAAAAGATAACTCTTGGTGTATTAACATTCCATATTTTCCACAGCAGCTGACTACATTACCCTCATAAACATACAATTTGACACTAGGTAAGGACCACAGGGGCCATCCTAGTCTGCCCATTTTCTTCACAAACTTCATTATGCAGCCGTGGTGGATCTGACAAGACTTTGTTGTTAATGTTACGCAGGGTAGAGATGCAGCAAAATGTTAATTTGCTGGCAGAGTTTCGGCCAAGTCACTGAATCTGCCTCCATAGGTCATTTCATGAAGTGTCCCATATATTTAAAAATTCGTCATTTGTAACTTTGCCTTGCTTTTGGGTTTTTTAAGTGCAAATTGCACTTAAAAGAAAACCAAAAGCAAGGAGAAGTTAGAAATGGTGACCCCATAAGTCCCCCTACATTCAATTACCTGGTGTCCAGTGGTCCACCCCTGGTTGATTGCTGCCTGATATAAAATAAAATTATTAATTCAATCTGTGGTGTCTAGTGGCCCCCCCCCATATCAATCACCAACCCAGTGTTGAATAACATTATATTTCTCAACTGTCTAGCGGACCTCCCTCCCTATTCCCATCCCCAAATGTTGTCAATTACCAGGTGTCTAGTGAACCCTTTAAACCCCCCCCACCCCATCAGGTAGTTCCCCTTCACTCCACTTCCCCCTGACCCCAAACAGGTGACCAGCATAGCCCTTCACTCTTCACCATGGCTGGCCACCTGATTGAACTGGAATGAATGAGCATGTACTTATACAAGCACATGCGCATTCACTGATAGCCAGGCCAGATCACACTCATTCATTGAGCTCTTTTGGGATGCGCAGACAAGAGCAGAAGGCTCTTGTCTGCACCCCCCAAAAAGAGCTCAATGAATGTGCATGATCAAGCAATGAATGAACGAACACATGCTTGTGCATTCCAGCTCAGTTGGGTGGCCAGCAGTTGGCGGAGGCTCTACGACGCCGGTTCGACAACACGGAATTTGCGCAAGTTGTGATTGGCATAAATCCAGATTGACTCCCGGTCCGTGTTTCTATTGGGGGCTTTGCCCCTGAACCCTCATGCAGAGGGCTCTGCCGCCACACCCCCATTCTAAATATAATCAACTTCGAGTCAGAGTTGATTTGGGAAGGGGGTGCAGAACTGGGAGAGAGTGTGCCCCTGTCTCAGGTGCACCAACACAGTGACCTGTCGATGAACTATTGATTTTGTCGACAGTGATGTAGGTCGCTGTGTTGGTGTCACTGTTGGAGGGGTATACTGTTAGGGGAGAGTGGAAGGCTATGCTGGTTGCCTGCTCGGGGTTGGGGTGGGGGGAGCAGGGTGATTTGGCAGTACCTAATGGGATGGGAGTCCACTTGACATCAGGGAACTGACAACATTTGGGGATGGGGATAGGAAGGGGGTCTGCTAGACACCAGGGAAATAATGTTATTCAACATCTGGTCGGTAATCAGCGGGAGGGGACACTAGACACTGGGGATTCAATTAATGATTTATTTTACATTGGGCCAGTGATTGGTTGGAGGTACCACTAGACACCAGGGATTTAATTAATAATTTAATTTTACAATGGGTGGTGATCAGTGATCGGCCGGGGCGGTGGCACTAGACACCAGGGTTTAATTAATAATTTAATTTTACAATGGGTGGTGATCAGTGATCGGCCGGGGCGGTGGCACTAGACACCAGGGATTAAATTAATAATCCCTGCTGTCTTGTATATTGTAATCCCAACTCCATGTATCATGTACTCCACTTGCTATGTATTTAGTTATCTGGTGTGTTTGTCTTCATTCTGACGTGGTACCTCTGTAAAAGAGTCATTGACTCAAAGGTACTGTAATCCAAGATATGAAGAAAAAATAAATAAATAAATAAATTTAATTTTACATCGGGCAGCAATCCGTGATTGGCAGGGCGGGACACTAGACACCGGGAAAGTTTTATTCTATGTGGGGTGACAATTGGTTGGGGGGGTGCAGACTAGAGACTAGAAAAAGAACTCAGCAAAACGTGGAGTTTGAACTCTGCCTGTGGAGCTGACAAACTCCGCTGGAGGAGTTCAAACTCTGCATTTTATGGAGTTTTTTGGGCAGGGCGAGGTTGGGCTTCGCACCAGGATTAAACTTCTCAAAATGAAAACCATAAAATATTTAACGGAGCAAATTTTCCCCACTCCTTCCATCTCTAATACAGGATCAGTTACTCAAATACCAGTTTATAAACAGAAGATAGTCATATTATCACACAACGTAATATAGTGAACAAGAGGTTGGTATGGATTGGTCAATTGAAATAAAGATTACAAATTATTTACAAGAGTTTAACAATCAAGCCTCCCTATCTGATTTTTTTTCTTTTGCCAGATGCTTGTTGAAAATAACAAGTTTTAAGTGATAGCTGAAACAAATCACATCTTGTATTTTATTTTGAAAGAATTACAGTAACAAACTCAAACTCCTGGTTCAGTGCCCACTGCCAAAGCGAGAAAAGTGCAGTAATATGTCATCTAGGTAGAACATTCAGAGCAAGAAAAAGATACTACATTTTTCTTGATAAACAAAAAAAAAAAAGCTTACCAAGTGAGAAATTGGAATAAAATGCTTAGAGCAGTTATGGATAATGAGCATGTTTTATTCTGGAAATATGTAGCCAAAGGTTCTAATGTTTATTCCAGACACCTTGGGCCCATTTTTGCAAAGAGCTGTGGTCACTGCAATGGACTTGTAGCTGGGAGTCTGATGCAAGTGCCGACTTGTGTCAAACCCTGCCGATGCTGCTATTTTCAGAGAAATGTGCCTCACATCCCCTGCTGCAAGTCCCATGCAGTGCCACAGCTCTGTTCCGCCAGCTTCCCCTGGTGTACCTTTGAGTCCGTGGGGGAGCTGGCTTACAGGGCTTGCACCACAGCCTTGGCGCAAGCTGCCGTAAGGTGAGGGTAATGTCTTAATGTGCATCCCTGGTTCTAAAATCGGGTGCAAGTGCAGAAAACCCTTGGCCTCAGGTGCGGCATACTTTGTGGGGACACAGGGATTTGCCAGAAGCCCTGCGTCCCAGTTTGAAAATCAGGCTGCTTGTATCATATATACTTTCTGACATCTGGGTCTCTCATTATAGAAATGTTTTTACACATAGCGAGATAGGAGACTATAACAATGAGTGACATAAAATTGAAGTGCATCAAATAGAGGAATTAATGGAAATATGAAATCCCCATCCCCCAGGACACATCTGGAAATGAGCTGTTACAAGAAACATAGAAACATAGAATTTGTCAGCAGATATGGAGTGCTTGTCCTACCTAGTCTGCCCCTCTTTTCCCTGCCTATTCTGCCACTGCAGACACAACTTGTCTCTGGCCAACTCCTCCCCTGCTTTGATACCAGTTTTCCTTTATGCGCTTCCCATGCTTGCTTGAGGCCCACCACTGTTTTTGCCCTCCCCCACTGAAAGATTGTTCAAGGCATCCACCACCCTCTCTGTGAATGAAGACTTCCTCATATCCCTCCTAAACTCCCCATTCCAGATTCATTGCATGCCTCCTTTTTCTTGTACACCTTCTTTTCTGAAAAATGCTCCCTTCCTATACCTTATTCACCCTGTGTGGTATTTAAACATCTCTATCATGTCCCCCTCCCTCCTTTCTTCTAGGGTGTACATGTTTAGATCCCTCAGTATATCCTCATAGGACATTTGGTACAGCCACTGCACCATTTTTGTTGCCCTGCTTTGGATGGCCTCTATCATGTTTATGTCCTTTCTGAGGTATGGTCTCCAGAACTGGAAACTCCAGGTGTGGTTTCACCAATGACTGATACACTGGCAACACCACCTCCCTCCTTCTGCTGGTGATACCCCCAGTGCACCCCAGCATTCCAGTGGCTTTCCATACTACTTTGTTGCATTGCCTTACCAACAAAAGGTCATCTGTCATGAGTACCCTGGGTCAATTTCCTGTTTAGTGACCGTCAGTACCTCCCCCATTCTCTACACTGCCTCTATTTTTTTTCAGATGTTTGCACTGAAACAAAGGTGCTATGCTCTTGATCAGTCGAGCTTTTTCAGGTCTCTATTCATGCTCTCCACCACCTCCAGAATGCACGCCCTATTGCAGATCTTGCCATCATCGAGACACACCTTCCCTTCCACTTCTTCTGCAGTGTCACTTATAAAAACAGTAAAGAGGGCTGGACCCAGTACTAAGCCCTGAGGAACACTGCTGGTCACTCTCCCTTCCCCTGAGTGAGTGCCATAAACCACCACCCTCTGTCAGCTATCCATCAGCTGATTATGTACCCAGTGTATTACATTGGTTCCCACCCCTAAGCATCCCAGTTTTTTTAATAAGCCTCCTATGTGGCTTTGTGTTGAAGGGCTTGCTGAAGTCTAAGTAGGCCACATCTAACACTACTCCTTATCTATTCTCTGGTCACCCAGTCAAAGAAGTCTGTCAGGTTTGTCTGACGTGATCACCCTCCTGTGAATCAATGCTGCCTTTGTTCCTGTAACACGCTGGGTGCAAGGTAATCTACAAATCTTTCCTTTGGAAGTGACTCCATTAGTTCCCCCACTACTGATGTATGTCACACTGATCAGCCTGTAGTTGTCAGCCTCTTTTCTACTGACACTCTTGTGTAGCAGGACTACATCTGCCCTTCTCCAGTCCTTTAGGACCACCCCTGTATCTAGTGAGTTATTGAACAGGACTGTCAGAGGTGCATCCAGTACCTTCCTAAGTTCCTTCAATACCCTTGGATGTACCCCATCCAGCCCCATAGCCTTGTCCACTCTCAAGTCCCTTCAGGGCTCTTTTCTCTTCAAATGGACTTTCGTCTACTTCCTTCCCTCCAGTGATTCAGTAACCTATATGTGGCCCATCCCTTCCCCTTCCATTGTGAAGACAGACCAAAAGCAGGCTATCAGCTTTTTCCTTATCATCCTCTGAAAAGTCTCCTTCTACACCCCTCAGCTTCACAATTCCTCCCCTTGTCTTTCTTTTTCACTTATATACCTAAAGAAGGTCTTGTCCCCTTTGTTACCCCCCACAGATATTCTTTCCACAGTTTGTGCCTTAGGGCCTCTCTCTGCTTTCCCTGCTGCTTTCTATTTTGCTGGTATACCTCTCTGTCTTCTACCATCTGCGTCTCCTTGTATCTCCTGAATGCTGACCCTTTTGCTCTAACCCTTGCTGCAACCTCCCTTGAGAACCATATTAGTGTCTTTTTCCTCCTGTTTTTGTTCACATCTTTTACGCAGAGGTCTGTAGCCTTCACTATTTCATCCCTTAATCTGGCCCACTGTCCATCCACGCCATCAGAGTAACCCCTCCCCCCGCCAGAGCGTCTCTGAGGCATTCACCCATTTAAAAAAAATTTGTCCTTTTGAAGTCCTGGGCCCTCATCCTTATGTGGTTTGCCTCCACTGCCATCTAATGTTAAACCACACTGTATGTGATCACTGGTCCTCAGGTGGCATCTGACCCTGACATCCACAACACTTTCCCTGATCATAAGCACCAGGTCCAGTATTACTTCATCATGAGTGGGTTCCTTTACTAGCTGTCTCAAAAATGCCCCTGCAGGGAGTCTAGAATAACCCTGCTTCTAGCCAAAGCCATGGACAGGAGGCTCCAGTCAATATCTGGTAGATTTAAGACCCCCATGAGTAGTACCTCCCCCTTATTTTGCCATCTTGCTAATGGCTTCCTCCATTTCCTAGTCTAGATCTTCCACCTGTGCAGGAGGTCTATAAATCCCCCCAGTGTTAATGGAGGGTCCGGCTGCTGTCTCCAGGGTGACCCACAGTACCTCCAGCTCCTCTTTACTCCCTTGTAGTTCAGTTGCTTTGATATCTTCCTGATATATACCACAACCCTCCCACAGTTCCTCCTCTCCCTATCCTTCCTGAACAGCATGTATCCTGGTATAGCCATGTCCCAGTCATGATTTCCTGTGCACCATGACTCAGTGATGGCCACTACAGTATGTCCAAGTCTGCCTCTGCCATGATAGCCTCAAGATCTGGAATATTATTTCTAAGACTTCTTGCATTAGCACACGTCACTCCACATCTTTCTGTCACCCAACTTGCAAGCCCCCCTTCCTTCCTTTGGCCCTGCCTTATTTTCCCCTCATATAATAATATTTGTTCTTTGCCCCTTTGTCTCCAATTTCCTTTCTTTTGCCTTGAACCTATTCCCTGGGGGAGTTTTCTCCCCTCAGATTCTCCTTCCCTTCTGCTTCATTTTTTAGGGGAGGGCAGTATATGCCTCCCTCTGTCCTTCTGTGACCTCTCTCTCCCCCAGCTAGTTTAAATATCCATCAAAGTAACATTTAAACTGTCCACTGAGAACTGCAGTTCCTCTCCTAGATGGGTGCAGGCCATTACCTTTGCACATGCCCACATCCTCCCATTCTGGTCCCCAGTGTAGCTGAACAACTACTCTCAGCACCATTCCTTCAACCACAAGTTGACACTGTTGATGTGGAGTTCCCTGTACTCACCTCGGCCATATATACGTAGCACCTCTGTGAAGGTCACCATGTACACTGCCTGTTTCAGGTCCCTCCCCAGGTCCCTCAGCTCACCCAGAACAATCCCAGGTGCATCCTGTGACAGGAAAATCCTGCCACTCTTGAGGACTGACCTTTTCTTAAATCTGTTGCAACAGTTCTTCTATTTCTTAGCCTAATCTATCCTTTACAATTTCAAGTCCAAAAGGTTGGCCACCTATGGGTGCCCCCTCCCCTTTCTTGACTATGCTACAGTGTCCTCTTCAATTTTCCTTTTCCCTCTCAGGTCCTTGTATAAGGAGGTTATTGTGATGACCTCTGAGCTGATGTAAAACAACAGGCTGTGTTCCTCATTGCTGGATTTAGTATGCAAGAGCACTATGTCATAAAATACCCTGATGTATATGCCTTATGTGTATGAAACCTGTAAATGTTGAAGATACCACGACACTGGGTGTTTTTTTATAAAGGTTAAAAGTTACTTAGGTGACTTTATTAAAGAATTAAGTTACCGGGGTAAAGATATCAGAAACCCCACATTGTGTTAAAATGCATATAAATTACAGATTGTATGAGAGGCCCTTTGTCATCATGCATTCATACTTTAAGCTGAACCAGCCTAAAATTTCATGGTGATTTTCATACATCTCATGATGCTTAACATTATGGGGATATGTGTGATGTTGTGTTTCTTTGAAACCTGGCTTTATTGCCAATGCCCCTTGGGTTAACCCTTGCTTCAGTGCTTCTGCACTGAGGTTCTTTGTCTTTAGCTTGCATTTGAGTTTTTCTTTATTGAGCTCCCCATCACTCAAACACACAAGACAAACAATAATTTTCACTAAAGAGATAGAGCAGTAGATCAGTGGGTCAGTAGGTGCTGACTAAGTGCAGCAGAAGGAAATGCATAGTTTGTTGCTGCAAACTGATATATTGAAGAAGGGATATGCCATTGCTTAAGGTTATCCCTTGTGTTTTAGATAAACATCACACAGAGATTGTGTGTTGAACGTGAAGTTCTGTGTCTGGTCCATCTGTTATCCCACAACCCCTCCACAGACTTGGTGCCAGCAGTGGGATAACTTGTTGGAAATGTCTGGATTGGGCTAGGGGGACGTTGTCTGGTGGATATTCCCCTGATATCCCAGGTGGACTGATGCACCAGAAGTTGCCAGAGGAGAACCCGGAGAAGAAGGTCTGTGGAGTTCTGGACAGAACCATGGCTGACAGACTGGGAGAGAAGCTGCTGCCTGGACTGGACATGGGAGTATGGAGGAAGGCCATGCCTGAAGACAACAAAGAGATGCAAGGGGATGAGGAACTACCATGGGGTGGAGGCAGACCAGAGATACAAGACAATTACACCCCGTTGGTGGAAGACGTCATGAGGCTAATACGGTGGATGAGTGGGCAATGGCTGGAGGCAGACTGACTATGCAGAGATGCAGAACACTGGTGCCAGGTGCTTGAGAGGTCCCTGCCAGAGAGTTTGGATAAAGAATCAGGAGAGGATTTTTCATGGGCTCAGCTGGAGGAGGACCCCTGACTGAGCAGGATATTCCTTTGTTACCTGTGTTCCCAGAATGTCACCTGTTGGAGGTCAGAGATGCAAGTATGGAACTTGAAAGTGAGACCCCAGGTAAGACGTGCCTAGTAATATAATGCTGGGGTTGAAGACTCCAAACAAGCAAGAAGAAGCATATGAGGCTGAAGGGTCTTTTCTTGTACTGATTCAGCTAAATCTATTAACAGTATTGACTGGAGCATACTGCAGGCTAAAGTTGCTAATGTTGCCAAACTAATACAGTATGTTAAGGTCAAGGAGAGTATGCAGATTAATGGTGTTGTGGGGCAAAACAATGTTGGTGGTACAAACTGAAGAAGGGTGTTCTGTTTAACATGAGGCCCAATCCCCGTACAAAAAGTGTGGATGCCCAAGAAGTGGTGCCTGAGGCCTGCAGACAACAGCTGATGGAGGCTGCTCAATCCAGTCCCTATGGGCACCTGAAACATAGCTGTGTCTTGGCTCGGCTAACTACTACTTATTTCTGGCCTGGTGTGTATAGACAGGTGGCGGCCTACATTAGGACCTGTCCAATGTGCATTGTAGTGGAAATTCCTGCTGGGAACAGAAGACATTCGTTCAGCAGAGGTACTTGTTCATGGGGAGTGGGAAGAGTGTCTCAAAGGGAAAGGGTCATTATGGAGAGGAAATGGTGCCTTTGGAACAGGGGAAACCTCCTGCCCAGGACACATGGTACAAGATGGTAACAGTCCTCAGTACTGTTAGTTCACATATTGCTGAGATGACCACTGTAAATCATGATGATGTTAATGACTTTCCCTAAAATGAGATAGTACAGAGACTGATACCATTTATCTCAGTTGAGAAATGTGTTAACGCCTCAGAGTAAAGAATGATGATGTCCACTATGTTATGATGAAATGTTTATCATTAATAGGGACCCTGAGATGGAGCTTCTGAAGATGGATGGGTGGAAGCTCCATCCCTTCCTGGGACAAGAAGGTGGTAAGCAGTCTTAGATAACTGCTTTCCTCTTAAGGTGGGGGATATGTGACAGGGAGACCCTGCCACTCTTGAGGACCGACCTGTTCTTAAATCTGTTACAACAGTTCTTCTATTTCTTGGCCTAATCTATCCTTTACAATTTCAAGTCCAGAAGGTTGGCCACCTATGGGTGCCCCTTCCTCTTTCTTGACTATGCTATAGTGTCCTCTTCAATTTTCCTTTTCTCTCTCAGGTCCTTGTATAGGGAGGTTATTGTGGTGACCTCTGAGCTGATGTAAATCAACAGGCTGTGTTCCTCATTGTTGGATTTAGTATGCAATAGCACTATGTCATAAAATACCCTGATATATATGCCTTATGTCTTTGAAACCTGTAAATGTTGAAGATACCATGACACTGGGTGTTTTTTATGAAGGTTATAAGTTAATTAGGTGGCTCTATTAAATAATTAAGTTACTGGAATAGAGATATCAGAAACCCCACATTGTGTTAAAATGCATATAAATTACAGATTGTTTGAGAGGCCCTTTGGCATCATGCATTCTTGCTTTAAGCTGAACCAGCCTAAAATTTCATGGTGATTTTCATACTTCTCATGATGCTTAACATTATCGGGATATGTGTGATGTTGTGTTTCTTTGAAACCTGACTTTATTGCCAAGGTCCCTTGGGTTAACCCTTGCTTCAGTGCTTCTGCACTGAGGTTCTTTGCCTTTAGCTTGCTTTTGAGTTTTTATTTATTGAGCTCCCCATCACTCAAACACACAAGACAAACAATAATTTTCACTAAAGAGATAGAGCAGTAGATCAGTGGGTCAGTAGGTGCTGACTAAGTGCAGCAGAAGGAAATGCATAGTCTGTTGCTGCAAACTGATGTATTGAAGAAGGGATATGCCATTGCTTAAGGTTATCCCTTGTGTTTTAAATAAACATCACACAGAGATTGTGTGTTGAACCTGAAGTTCTTTGTCCAGTCCATCAGTTATCCCACAACCCCTCCACAGACTCGGTGTCAGCAGTGGGATAACTTGTTGGAAATGTCTGGATTGGGCTAGGGGGACATTGTCTGGTGGATATTCCCCTGATATCCCAGGTGGATTGATGCACCAGACGTTGCCAGAGGAGAACCTGGAGAAGAAAGTCTGTGGAGTTCTGGACAGAACCATGGCTGACAGACTGGGAGAGAAGCTGCTGCCTGGACTGGACCTGGTAGTATGGAGGAAGGCCATGCCTGAAGACAACAAAGAAATGCAAGGGGATGAGGAACTACCATGGGATCGAGGCAGACCAGAGATACAAGACGATGACACACTGATGGTGGAAAACCTGATGAGGCTAATACGGTGGATGAGTGGGCAATGGCTGGAGGCAGACCGACTATGCAGAGATGCGGAACACTGGTGCCAGGTGCTTGAGAGGTCCCTGCCAGAGAGTTTGGATAAAGAATCGGGAGAGGAGTTTTTTGTGGGCTTGGCAGGAGGACCCCTGACTGAGCAGGATATTCCTTTGTTGCCTGTGTTCCCAGAATGTCACCTGTTGGAAGTCGGAGATGCAAGTATGGAACTTGAAAGGCAGACCCCAGGTAAGACGTGCCTAGTGATATTATGCTTGGGATAAAGACTCTAAACAAGCAAGAAGAAGCCTATGAGGTTGAAGGGACTTTTTCTTGTACTGATACAGCTAAATCTATTAACAATATTGACTGAAGCATACTGCAGGCTAAAGATACTAATGTTGCCAAACTGTTACAGAATATTAAGGTCAAGGAGAGTATGCAGATTATCGGTGTTGTGGGGGCAAAACAATGCTGGTGGTATGAACTGAAGAAGGGTGTTCTGTATAACATGAGGCCCAATCCCTGTACAAAAAGTGTGGATGCCCAGGAAGTGGTGCCTGAGGCCTGCAGACAACAGCTGATGAAGACTGCTCACTCCAGTCCCTATGGGCACTTGAAACACAGCAGTGCCTTGGCTTGGCTAACTCCTTCTTATTTCTGGCCTGGTATGTATAGACAGGTGGCGGCGGCCTATATTAGGACCTGTCCAATGTGCATTGTAGTGGAGATTCCTGCTGAGGACAGAAGACATTCGTTCAGCCATGGTACTTGTTCATGGGGAGTTGGAAGAGTGTCCTAAAGGGAAAGGGTCATTATGGAGAGGAAATGGTACCTTTGGAACAGCTGAAACCTCCCGCTCAGGACACATGGTACCAGATAGTAACAGTCCTCAGTACTGTTAGTTCACATATTGCTGAGATGACCACTGTAAATCATGATGATGTTAATGACTTTCCCTAAAATGAGATAGTACAGAGACTGGTACTGTTTGTCTCTGTTGAGAAATGTGTTAACGCCTCAGAGTAAAGAATGATGATATCCACTATGTTATGATGAAATGTTTATCATTAATAGGGACCCTGAGATGGAGCTTCTGAAGACTGATGGGTGGAAGCTCCATCCCTTCCTGGGACAGGAAGATGGTAAGCAGTCTTAGATAGCTGCTTCCTTCTTAAGGTGGGGGATACATGATAGGGAGATCCTGCCACTCTTGAGGACTAACCTTTTCTTAAATCTGTTGCAACAGCTCTTCTATTTCTTAGCCTAATCTATCCGTTACAATTTCTAGTCTGCAAGATTGGCCACCTATGGGTGCCCCTTCCCCTTTCTTGACTATGCTATAGTGTCCTCTTCAATTTTCTTTTTCCCTCTCAGGTCCTCATACAGGGAGGTTATTGTGGTGACCTCTGAGTAGATGTAAAACAACAGGCTGTGTTCTTCATTGTTGGATTTAGTATGCAATAGCACTATGTCATAAAATACCTTGATGCATATGCCTTATGTCTATGAAACCTGTAAATGTTGAAGATAGCATGGCACTAGGTGTTTTTTTATAAAGGTTAAAAGTTGCTTAGGAGACTGCATTATAGAATTAAGTTACCGGGGTAGAGATATCAGAAAACCCCTGTTGTGTTAAAATACATATAACTTACAGATTGTTTGAGAGACCCTTTGGCACCATGCATTCCTGTTTTAAGCTGAACCAGCCTAAAATTTCATGGTGATTTGTATATACTGTACATTCCATAATGCTTTGCATTATGAGGGAATGTGTGATGTTGTGTTTCTTTGAAACTTGGCTTTATTGCCAATGCCCTTTGGGGTCACCCTTGCTTAAGTGCTTCTGTACTGAAGTTCTTTGTCTTTAGCTTGTTTTTGAGTTTTTCTTTATTGAGCTCCCCATCACATAAACATACAAGACAAATGCAGGGAATAAAATCATTTTCACTAAAGAGATAGATCAGTAGATCAGTAAGTGCTGAATAAGTGCAGAGGAAGGACATGCATAGTCTGTTACTGCAGACTGATTTCTTGAAGAAGGGATATGCCATTGCTTAAGGTTATCCCTTGTGTTTTAAATAAACATTACACAGAGACTGTGTTGAACCTGAAGTCCTGTGTCTGGTCCATCTGTCATCCCACAACCCCTCCACACATCCCTAGCTTTTTCCCCTACTTTCCTGTTTGCTACCTTCTTGAAATTCCTTCCTGCTCCCCTTTGCATCTTTACTACTGTTAGATCTTTCCCCTTAGTGCCCCACTGGAAAACTTATTTCACCTTACCCTAAATAAGGTGTCCCTCCTATTCCCACTAGTGGCCTGCCTTCTACCCTTTACCTTTTTCCTGCAGTGTGTGTAACAACAGAAGTGACCAGGTACCTTACATCAGTCAACTGACAGAGCCCCTGCTTCCCTGTGGCCCTCTGTGGAGGCCTGCTGATTCCTAAGATGCTAATACCTGTTCCATTTCTTCACTGTTCTACTCAGTTGCTGGGACACCAATGTGCTGGGTCATACTGGACAAGGAAATCTTTTATAGTGCACTCATTTGAAGACAGTAAGCCTCTTCCATTACACACTTGATTCACAGGGCTTCCAGAATCTACTCAGCCCCAAGATAAATCCCTTGAGCTAGTCTCTTTTCTCCCCACTTACCCTGCTGCTTTCAGTATGAAGGAGGTGTGGAAAAGGATGAGAAGGGACTTGGCAAGGTTGGAAGAATGGTCAGAAGTATGGCAGCTAGGATTCAATGCAAAGAAGTGCAAAATAATGCACCTGGGAAACAAGAACCCATGGGAAGAATACACAATGGCGGAGGAGGTAGTAATAACAGCAACAAAAAAGGAAAGGGACCTGGGGGTAATCATATCAGATAACCTTAAGGTTAGCAAGCAGTGTGAGAAGGCAGTAGGGAGGGCTGGGGGTATACTGGGATGCATAGGGAGAGGCATCAGCAGCAGAAAACAGGAAGTTGTTATCCCTCTGTACAGACAGTTGGTGAGACCCCATCTGGAGTACTGTGTCCAGTTCTGGAGACCCCATCTCCGCAAGGACATAGACAGGATAGAGGCAGTCCAAAGGAGGGCAACTAAAATGGTGCAGGGTCTGCAAGAGAAGCCATATGAGGAGAGACTAAAGGAGCTTAATATGTATACCCTTGAGGAAAGAAGGAGAGAGGAACATGATAGAAACTTTTAAGTACCTCAGTGGAATCAATAAAGTCAAGAGGGTAGCATCTTTCAGAAAAGAGGACGTGCAAGAACAAGGGACACAATTTAAAGATAGAGGAGGGCGGTTCAGGGCAATGTGAGGAAGTATTATTTCTGAAAGCGGTAGTGGATGCATGGAACAGCCTTCCTGAGGAGGTTGTGGGGTCTAAAACTGTGGGAGAATTCAAGAATGCATGGGACAGACATAAGGCAATTCTTGTGGGGGGTAGGAAGAAATAGGCTGTTGGTTAACTAGGATCTGCGGCCTATCCTGTAGGTAGGGAAATGGGCAGACTAGATGGGCCAAGCGGTCCTTATCTGCCGTCAAAGTTTATATTCAATATAATATAATCAGTTACGGGAGTGCACGACTGTGGAAAGTTTTAAATCAGCCTTAAAGACTTATTTATGGCACCAGGCTTATGGAAGTGATTAACTGATTTGTATTAGTATGTTGATGTTTGGTTTTAAATGTTTTAGTTGATTTGTTCGATCTTATTTGTAAGGCGCCTATGTTTTTGAAAGGTGCCTTAAAAAAAGATATTATTATTATTATAAGTAAATATAAATATAGCTTTAATGTAAAGCTAGGTGCTTACACTGTAAGCAAAGTCTTGCTCTTTCAGCACAGGACTCCAAGTAACCTGACCTTTAAATCTGCTGTCTATTGGTAGAAGGCATCAAGTCTCTGTCAGCACCACTACCTCTCCATTACACATCTGATTATAGGGCTTCCTAAATCTACTCAGCACCAAGATTAATCTCCTGAGCTAGCACCTCCCCCCCCCACGCTACCTGTTACAATTTTTAAAGACAAATTTCAAAGTGCCTCAAACACTGCCCACACATCCCTTCTCCCAACTTACCCGGCTGCTTTCAGTATGAAGAGAAATATAAAACAGGGTTTTAAATAATTGATTAGCAGTTTTTTAGTTGGGACAATGCTAACTGTAAAGAACGTATTTATGTAGGTTTTCTAGCAGTGGTATGTTTATTAAACAAAGTGAGGCATGTGCTATGCATTTTCACAATGTTTTAGCACTTTTATGAGCAAAACGCTAATTAAATAAAACCCTGCTTTAAGGTAAAGCTAGGTGCTTTCACTCCTCTCCATCAGCAAAGTATGTTCTTCGAGTTCAGTGTCTTTCCTGGTGAAACTTCTGAAATCAAGCAATCAATAAATGCACACATGCAAAAATAGAAGTACTTAACACTAGATAGATAACCTAAACAATTAAAAAAATCACCTGACACATACCCGTCATCCTTCTGGTCAGCCATTAAGTCCCTCCTCAATCCTCCACACACTGCCACCTCCCCTACCCTCACTGAAAATGATGCACCAATATCTGACCCCTCAGTAGTGGAATCCATCTTCAACAAATACTTCACATCCTGTGCACTCCCTAACATGCCCTGCCCCCACTTCCCATCCCATTCTGCAGGCTTCAACTTCCCCCATCTCCTCCTCAGAAGCCTATCATGCCTTAACCTCCTTAAATACCACCAAATCAAGCCCTGATGGGCCTTCACCCTTTACTCCTGTGCTTCTCTGCCCCAGCCATCACCAACCCTCTTACCATATCCTCAGTCTCCCCTTAACCACCAACTCAGTCCGCACACCATGGAAATTTGCCAAGGTAATTCCCCTCACCAAGGGTGGTGATCCCTCCCTACCAAACAACTACCATCCCAGCTTCCTCCTCCTCCCCTCTCTCACCAAACTACAAGAATCTCTGATCTTTTCCAGATTGTCTGACTTCCTTTCTTCCTCAAACTTCTTCTCCGACTACCAGTCCAGTTTCTGCGGACACCACTCCACTATCTCCTTAGTCCTCTGAGTCTCTAACTCCATCCTTTCTGCCGTGGACCATACGGGCACTTCACTGCGGCAATTTTTATAGCCCTAGCTAAAGCATTCAATTCCATCTGCCATTCACTTCTCTTACAAAAACTCCACAGAGCTGTTTTTTCTCCTCTGCTGTGAAGTGGTTTAGCTCCTACCTCTGTGGTGGGATGCAATTAGTCTTAGTAAGCAACTCTGTCTTGCCTCCCCTCCCCATCCTCTCTGGAGTACCCCAAGGATCTATTCTAGGTCTGATTCTTTTTTCACCGTTCATTAATGACCTTCCAAGTGTTTGCAAACACTCTAGTATCTGCCTCTTTGCTGATGACACCATCCTTTACACCTCCGGTCCTACCCCTGACTCAGTCTACCCTACCCTCCAATCTGATTTCATCTCAGTCCACTGCTGGTTCCAAGACAACCGTCTCAAAGTCAACACCAAGAAAACAGTCTCCATGACTTTTGGGACCACCCACAAACTGGATAAACTACACCCCCACCCCTTCTTCTCCACCTTGTATGGTTCCACCCTTGACTCTGTCTCCTCATATAAATAGGCAAGGCAAGGCAAATTTTATTTAAGAGATGCCCATCCCGGAGGCTCTGGGTGCCGAACATTAAAAAAAAAAAATACTATGCATTCTAAATAAAAACAACAATATCACAGATACAGCACAATATATATATATATACAGTAGCTTAGGTAAAGAAATCAAAGCCTGAAAAGCCAGTACTAGCCTGATATAGTTTCTGAAACAGCAAGGACTATAATGCGCAATCCGGGAAGGCTTGATTATAAAAGAAGGCCTTGAGGCAGCATTAAAAACCTCCACAGAAGGGGCCTCCCTCATAGCTGTAGTAAGCGAGTTCCACAGGACGGGAGCGGCAACACTAAATGCTCTGTTGACTGCTGTTTTTAACCTCGTCCTGGGAATCGCAAGGAGGCCCCTAAAGGAGGAATGGTGGGGTTGGGTTGGGACAGCAGAAATGAGAAGGTCCTTCAGATAACCAGGGCTCAAGCCATGTAGGGCCATAAAGGTGAGAAAACCCACCTTAAAGAGGACCCTCCACCTAACTGGCAGCCAGTGCAGTTGACACAGGACCGGAGTGATATGACAGTATTTAGACTGTCCACTCAACAACCTTGCCGCCACATTCTGCACCAGCTGCAGTCAGTGCAGGGTACCCCCAGAGACCCTGAGATAGAGTGCATTACAGTAGTTCAGCCTGGACGTCACAAAGGCATGTACCAAGGTGGGGAGGTTCTGCGGAATAAATAGGGGCTTTATCCTGGCGATATTCCTCAGCTGATAAAAGCTGGTACGGACTGTGGAAGACACCTGAAACTCAAGTGTCAATCCACTGTCCAGAATAACGCCGAGATCCTGCACCCTAGAGGAGGCCTTCAATGGTACAGAGCCAAGAAAAAGCCCTGTCTCTGCACCAGAGGCCAAACTATCACTCCCCTGTTCGACTCCACCACCAGTACCTCCGTCTTATCAGGGTTCAGTCGCAACCAGCTGGAGGCCATCCAGTCATTGATTTCAGTGAGGCAGCTATCAAGCGCTTCCACTGCACAAGATGTTCTGGGGCAAAGGAAAAATACAGTTGGGTATCATCAGCATAGCAATGAAAATCCAAGCTGTACTTCCTAATGAGCTCTCCCAGGGGCAGCATGTACATGGCAAACAACATCGGTGACAAGACCAGACCCTGGGGAACCCTGCATAACAGTTGGCCCGGGGAGGAGGAAAAATTCCCCATCACCATCCTCTGCCTCCTGTTAGATAGAAAGGACTCAAACCAGCAGATGACCATGCGGCAAGTCCACAGAATTCCTTTAGGCAGTCAAGTAACACCCGATGGTCAACCATGTCAAATGCTGAAGAGAGATCGAGGATACCCAGGCTTTTGACTCAACCAGCACCTTGACTACTCCATTCATGTTGACTCGATGTCTGTAAAGCTTTGCCCCAAACATGGAGTGCTCCATCAAAAATAAAGACTCCATCCCTCCTTCCAGCCACCACATCCTGCTCTCCAAGACCATCCTCCCTCTGTTTATCTATGGCGATATTATCTATGCCTCGGCCACTCCACCACCCACCCCCATCTAGACACCCTCCTCCACTCCTTCTGCCACTTTGCTACCAACTCCCCACTTCAGACTCACCATTGCTCTCTTCTCTCCTCCTTAAACCTTCACCCCCTCTCTCTCACAGAACACACATTCAAACAACATGAAGTCTTGCAGTATTCTGACTATATGCAGTTATCCCCAGCACTTGAACTGCTGCAGAGAGGAAAGGGTTAACTCTATGCCAAGGCATAGAACTTTCAGCTCGAGCTTGGTTTTCAACCTCTGTCCCAGGTACTCCTCAGTGTAACCGTCAATTTCTTACGAGCACTATGCTAACTATAATCAGAAATTGTTTTTCTAAAATTTTGTGCCAAAAGGCAATAAACAGATTTTTAGGGTCCAAAAGACTCAAGTTGAGAACCTCTAAAAGAATCCAAGTAGGTACAGTAGTAAAACTTAATAATATATATTTAAAATACTAACAACAAAAACCTCATTCTAAGTAGAGGTAACCCAGGTACACTACTTGGGTGCACCACTGCACCTGCCGACCCACATCCCAAAAACAACTAGGTTCCATGAGGGGAGGCAGGGAGGGAGGTCAGAATACAGCAAGACTCCATTAGAAGAAACAACATTACTATGGTGAATAATTTTTTCTTCAAACAACATGAAGTCTTGCTGTATTCTGACTGTATGCAGACTACCAAGCAGTACCCCCTTGGAGAAGGGAGTTACAGAACCTATTCTGGGAACAGGCTGTGTAGTACTGCTGTGCCAAACCTAGCATCACTTCTTGACTCGAAGTTGAGAGAGTAATGCTTGGTAAATGTGTGAACAGTTTTCCAGGTGGCTGCTTTACAGATTTCCACTAAAGGTATGTCTCTGGCTGCTGCGACCGAAGCAGCTGTACCTCTGGTGGAGTGAGCCCTCAGGCCTGAGGGTGGCTCCTTCCCCAACTTTGAGTAGCAGAACTGTATACCGGAGACAATCCACCTGGCAATAGTTCTCTTAGTGGCAGGTTTACCTTTGCCCACTTCTCCATAAGTGAGGAACAGCTGTGAAAAGTCATTTCTATGGGTCTTAGTGAATTCTATATAATAACTAAAGACCCTCTTTACATCAAGACTGTGTAATCGTCTCTCCCCAGAGGAAGAATGGTCAGTGAAAAATACAGACAATGACATAGATTGGTTCAGATGAAAGTCTGATACCACCTTGAGAAGGAACTTTCTATTCGTTCGAAGGACCACCTTATCCTTGTGAAATGAAATGAAATCAGGTTCCACTGATAAAGCTTGTAACTCACTGATTCTCCTGGCAAAGTTAATGGCTACCAGGAACATAGTTTTCCAAGTCAAGTATTTTAGCTCAGCTGAAGATAATGGTTCAAAAGGAGGCTGCATAAGCTGTGCAATGCAGATATTCAGATCCCAAACAGGAGTAGGCTCCTTAAAAGGAGGATTGATATGAACAAAACCATTGAAGAATCTCTTGAAAACTGGATGGGAGGCTAGGGAAGAATCCTTCCCAGCTGAAAGGAAGGCAGAGATAGCTGCCAAATGCACCCTGAGAGTGGTAGGCCTGAGGCCTAAACTGTTAAGATACACCAAATAGTCCAAAGTAGTGGCAGTGTCAGCTGGATCTGGCTGAATATGCCTCTGAGAACACCAAAAGCCAAATCTCTTCCATTTGGAATTGTAGGTTTTCCTAGTGGAAGGTTTTCTACTAGCCTTAAGAATGTCAGGGTTGATTGGGAAATATTCAGGCCTGCATATTCTAGCTCCTCAAGAGCCAAGCTTTGAGTCCGAGAGTCTGAAGGTTGGGATACGTATCCTCCCCTGTGATGAGGTGAGAAGATTGAACTGTCTGGGAAGACAAAGAGGAATTGTCACTGACATTGACAGTAGTAGGGGGAACCAAGGCTGCCTGGCCCAGTCTGGAGCCACCAGAATCACAGTGCACAGTGTGCCTCTCCCGGTTATCAACTTTTAAATAATTAAATAAAAAAAACACAAAATTCCTGCTCAGTTATATGAATATTTTAAATAGTTGGTGGGCAGCGATACAAGTACATCTGTTTAATTATTGCATTAGAGAAAATATCATACCAGTCTCATGAAGAGGAAATGTAATTGTGCCACTGTATAAAAAGGAAAACAGGCTTATTGCCTGATCAGTCTAACAGACATACTGGTGAAACTCTTTCCTAAAAATATCCTTACAAGATTACAGAATGAGCTAAGTAAAAACAGAAATCTTTTCAAAGTTTCAAGCTGATTTCAGGTTAGGATATTCCACCTATGACCACTATTTTGTTCTCTGTCACATTATTTTGTCATTCTTTATGATTAAAGGTAAGTCTCACGAAACTAAGGTAGTGCAGTTTGATGTTAGCAAGAAATCTTCATATGTATGGAAGCATCATGATAAAGTTAATGAAAATATTAAGAATTACACTTGTCTTGGTTTTATATTCATGTAAAACCTATGATGTTTAAGTTGCTTTGTGGCTATATATATATATATATATATATATATATATCTATATATACACAGTATATATAGATATATATATATATATATATATATATATCGATAGTGGATGACTAGCCAGAGCAGCCACTGCAGTGGCACAGGGGCCCAACACACTTGAGGACCCATTATAGTTATGCATTGACTTGCTATTTTTTGGCCAAAGAATCCACATTTTTGCCGTTGACTGTCTGTGACAGTCACCTGTTCTGCAGATGGCAGCAGAGAGTCGCAGATTGGAATCGAAACAAGACAGAGGGGGAGCTGCAGAGCAGTAGTACTTACTGTATTTTAGTGTGTGGTGACTGGTCTGGCTTGTGTGGGTGGGGCACCGCACCCATCTGTCAGAGTCTCAGTCTGCCTGCTTTGTTCTTGTTGCAGGGGGGGCGGGGCCGGCCCATGAGGAGGGGGGGGTCACTCTTGCTGATTCATTGAGTCAGCTGCTGTTGCTAGTAGATGGTGCTGCTGCTGGGCGGATCAGCTGCTAACTTAATTAGCAGGCCTCCTAGCGGTGGTGAGTGGTGGCGGTAAGAGAACAAGCACACAAGGAGGGCAGAATGGGTCCTTCACCAAGCTCAAGCTGTAACTTGCTGGCTGACATGTCCTGATTGGATAGGGACACTGTCAGTCAGTCTGTGGTAGGCAAGGCTGAGGGCCAGATATATTCACGTTATTGTGCAAGAGCCGAGTTAGATGATAATTAGATTGAGCACTAATGGCTAAATGTCCTGTCTGTCTCAACAGTGTTTGTTCTTCTTGTTGTGACTGATTGACTGTCTCTATTAGCTAGGAGTAGTAGCATTTAGAATAGCAGCCACCTTCAAGCTGGGTTTCTGGCTATTTTTGGTGGTGCAAACTAGGAAATTTCAAATTATGAAAAAAAACGTTATGTTGGGCACTACATTGTAATTGTTGTTTCACCTGTTTGACTGAGGGTGGGAGTCAGGACCGGGTGGACTGTCTGCTACATTATACAGCATTTAGCATAGCAGCTGCCACCTTAGCTGGGTTCTTGCTTTTTCTGGTGGCACAAAACAATGAAATTAAAAAAAAAAAACTTATTTGGTACAGCGCTGTTTGTCTGTGGGTGGAAGTTTGGACCGGGTGGGGTCAGTTAGTAAGTATAGACTCGGTGCTTATCTAACAGCTGCACCGCAGCAGCGTTAGTAGTACAATACTACAAATAATACTGTACTACTTGTTGCTGGCTGGCCCGGTAAAGTTACAATCTCTCTCAGTCAGACTACAGTACTACTAGTCAGTGAGTCTGTAGTGTTTGCCTTGCAGCAGCAGCAGTGTGTGAGACTCCTGAGAGTAGGCCTGACTGTGACTTTTTTTTCTGTGCGTCTCCAGCCTGCCAGGCCAGCCTTTGTCTGCCTTGCGTGCTCTGTTGCCTGAGCCGTGAGCCTCTTGCTCTCATCAGTAGCTGACTAGCTAGCTGAGCTCTAGCTGCACTGCAGAATTGAACACCTCCTTTATGTGAATCTGTGACTCTCTCTCTGACAGAATTGATGACCTGATCACGTGTGTGTTTGTTTTGTCTTTGCCTTTGTGACCTGTCTTGTGCAACAAACCTCCCTCCTTTATTTGTGGCCTACTAGCTAAGCTGACTCCGAATCTCAGTCCTCCTCATTATCCCTTTCTGATCTGTAGTTGTTGACTTCTTGTTATTAGTCACAAAGTTACTCAGACTAAAGAGGAAGACTGCTATAGTGCTATAACTGCACTGACTGACTCACTGTTGAGATTGAGAAAAGTGGAGTGCTGTCTGCAGCAGCTGCCAGCTGCTTGTGTGTAATTGTGGTAAATAAGTAAAAAAAAAAACCCACAAAAACCAACCCTACCAAGTTACTGTCCAGGGCCTGCCCTGCCCCCCTCCTAAAAAAAAATGCACTATAGTGGCAGTGCGGCACTCCCCCGTCTGTAACAAATACAATAAGGGTGCTTGAGGGAGGTGGGTGAAGGGTGCGTAAACAGGTACTAAAAAAATCAAGGGGGTTGCTAGGACGGGGGGATGTTGGGGCAGAATGGGTGCTGGGTGAGGTGGGGACCCAAAATTGCAACCTGCACTGGGGTCCTTCTTTCTCTCCTTCTGCCACTGATATATATATATATATATATATATATATATATATATATATATATATATATATATATATATATATATATATATATATATATATATACATTTAGAAAATGTCCTAGTAGGCTTACTCAGTTTTAACAAGAGATAGGTATGGTGGTAATACAATAGATGCAACTATTCATTCAGCAAACGTAAAGCTTCTGTCAAAAATGCTTAATGGAGGGGGATATGGAACCTATTGGACCTTGAGTTACTGTATTTAATTCAAAAAATGGGAATTTTCTGGAGTAATATATTAAGTATGCCAAGAGGGGCACTTAGAAATGCAGTTTGGGCTGAATTAGAATAGCCACTGCTGGAAGTATATGCCAGAACAAGGCTGTTTGCACGCTGGTTGAAATTACAAATGATGGAGGAGAACAGGCTCCATAAGATGCTGTACAGTAGCTTATCAGGAGATGCATGACCTCAAAAACAGGAGCCTGAATGCAGGCTGGCTATTTAATTTGAAATTATTATGGGAAGGGGTAGAGTTGAAAGCCCTAATACCCCTCGTAGAAAATGGTATAGTAATGAATAAAAGTTACAGAAAGTGTTTTTTTAAATTGGATAAAGCATGGGAAAATAAAGATCTGAGCTGTGTGAGTGTGTCTACTGTACATTTAGCCCATGGCTAGCACTATGGAAACAGAGTCATCATCTTGAACCTTATCTTTTGGAGGAAGCAGACCCTAAGATAGCTAAGATTAAGCATCACATAATTTAGGTTTCAGACATGAGTCTGATCTTCTCATAGCACAATATGATTAACACAATTTTGTTTCTATTGTTTTTGCCTTGACTACATTCCCCTGGAATGATTTATACATATCTATATCTCTATCTTTATCTGTATCTGTACTATTTCTTTTCAGCTCTGACACAGACACAGAAACTTTGCAAACAAGCTCTTGTGCTCGAAGGTTATTTCTAAAAACCTCAATAACTAAATAAATAAATAACTGGTAAATCACATACATATGAAACCATTTTATGTGGCCTCAAATTCCATTGCCCAGAAGATACATGTCATCCTGTTTTGCCCTACGTATGAAAAGTTGAAGAGAAACTGGTTAGCATCCCATCTTTCTTGATCTCTTGATCCCCACAAAAACAATGCTGATGAACAAGTCGCCGGCTAAGGATATGATCATGGGGGTATATGTGTGTGTGTGTTTGTCCCTCACTGCACTAACGAAGCAGACTAGACAGAGCGAGGGTGCTGCCACTGACTTGCATGCCAAGTGACAGAAAAATGGTGGCAGATTGAATTTTAAAATTTTAACAGGCCCCATGATTTTAGTGATCAGGTCTGTTGGGAATGGCACTTTATCTAACCTGGGCTCTGTTGTCTGACACATGCCAGGGGTATCAGCCAATCAAAGCCTGGAAATTTGTAAGCCTATTTTCTAATATGGCTTTTGTGACGTATGTAGGCAAGTTACTATGCAAATGCATACAGCCGAGTGCTACTTTATTTCTCACCATGATAAGCACAGCATTAATATAACTGGGGTCAACAAATGCAAATGGAGCAGCAGACAAGGTCATGGTGTAAAAAATAGTGCACAAGTATTTTTTCCCCAGCTGCAAACCAGATTGATGCTATCCATAAGAAACTACTACCTTGAGGCTGGCTCAGTGACTTGGTGGGCTAAGGCACCATGTTAGACTGGCGACCTAGGTTTGGGAATAGAGCAGGGTCAGTTTGGGGACTGGTCATTGGAAGGATGACTGAGCATCCACAGACAGTTTTCCTGCTCCTTTGAGGAGTGGGGACAGTGCACACTTGACTGCTTGTAGATTAGGTGGTGCATCATGTGGCCGCCTCTCAGAGGGCCGGGCACAGGTGTTCAGCTATTTGCAGTGTCTTTATGTCACATGCTCATGCCTATGCCATTGCATGCATGCTGACCTTTCGGAAGGGTATAAAAAAACAGACAAAAATGCCCCCAGCTTACAGGATGAATCCAGCTGCCCCCACACCCTGTACCCGATGACCCAGGTGTTACCACCAACCAGATCCATGCCTCACTGGAGGTAAGGATCTCCACCAACCCCACCAACAGGAGCAAGCCCTGGGGGGGGGACAGACTGGAGAATGTGAGACCTGGGAGAAGTCAGGGTGATGGAGATGGGGTGGCTGGTACAATGGGGATTGACGAAGACAGAAGCAGAATAAAGAAAGGATGGGAAAGAAAGCAATTTCTCCCATTTTTTGGAGTGCTATGTAGAAAGTAAGCTTGTATTCTGCTCTCCCACATTGCTAGATTGTTGTGAAAATGATTCTCCCTTTGACTATGGGAATGTGGTTTATGTTGCCGTCTCAAATCTACTCTAGCCAGTCTGGATTCTTTCTTCCATTCTTTCTCTATTCTTAGCTTTGATTGCACTCCCTGCACCTATCAAAATGTATGGGTCTGATTGGAGGGCCTCTCGGTGATATACAGAAAGATTGCTGCCTCAGATGTTCTAAGGACAAGAGAACTTGGAACTGAAGGTGAGAATTTCTACCACCGTTAGTGACGGTGATACTCTTGTATCCATAAGAGGCCCTCAAACCAGACCAATAAACGTATTACAGATTGTACAAATTGTTTTGCTAAAATTATCTTTTTTTCTTCAAAAGGTTGATGGTACAATTGGCCAGTGATAAGTCCATCAAGGCAGTGGACCACATGAAACACTTTTAAAATAAAAGCGTGTCACCCACAACTGAAGGATCGCTGTGATTGGTTGGGAGCATCACATTATGCTCCTAGAATGTACTCTCCCTTTTCTCACCCCTCATTTGCTTGCAGATTCCTTTCTTACTGTGTATCCCTCATTTCCAAATTTTGGTTAGGGTTTGCTCCTCTGCTACCTCAGCTCCCTCCTTTCTAGAACCCTTTTTCTCAGGTCAGCTTTCTTTCTGAGAGACAACTTTAAGAACAGTGCTGTATACCTCTCAAGTGGCAGCATAGACTTGTAGTTGGGAGATGTTAAGTGTTGTGTTACAGTTGGGTTAGGAATGCTTAAATTAAAGGTAATGTAATAGAAAATGGATTCAAATGTGTGTATCTGTTTCAGCACTCTCTTGTTTCATTTCAGTGTTATCCAGACATCTGATATACTTCCGCTCTTTTTTTTATTGGGAAATTATTTTTACTGTCACTGATTCTGCCTGTCATGCTCTCTCTCTATCTCTCTCTTTCTCTTTCTCTCTCTCTCTCTCTCTCTCTCTCTCTCATTGCTGTTATTAGTGTTCATTTCTATTTCCTGAACATTTTCAGTTCCACTATTCCACATTCAGTATTCAGTAAGCATCACAGAACAATGGAACTGATATTACAGAATGCCCAACGAGCACAGAACTGGCAAGAGAAAGAATGGCAGCTAAGGGTATTAAAGAGATACCACTTTTGGCATCATATCTTTTTTCATGAAAATAAATCATTTTGTGATTGCTTAGTTTTAGTAGAATTTGTTGTTGTTTCTGGTTGCATGTATCTGTTTTCTGTTTTTTATTAAAATAGAAAAATATGCTACTTATTTAGCCATACCAAAATATGTTTTGTTTCAGATCCTTAAACTCTTCTTAGGTGTACATCCTAAACATTAGAAACTACCCACACACAGTCCAGCCCTTCATAAATTTATTGTCTCCTCTCACGGCATCATGAGTAACTAGACTGTGTTGGGTTTTCCACTTTCAGGAAGGATGCAGTAGTAGTGGATAAGGGACTGTGTGGTAACACCAATATGGTGGGCAGTCAGTTTGACCCTTTTATTAAAAAAGGAGGCAATCAGCCTGATACGGCAATAAATTCCACAGTGGGTGAGCAACCATAAAATGTGTTGTTCAACATAGGGACCATTTGAGGACTATGGGGGGGGGGGTTGACAGTGTCCCTTTAAATGTCTCAAGACATATAACTCTTTCTCCACAGAACAGAGAAAAACTCCATGGGACCGCTATTTGAAGAGTTAGCAAGGTGCTAAGAGGCTAACCATGGTCACGTACAGTACATCTATGTGGCCAGCAGGAGGTTGTATTTTGTGCTATTTGCACCTGTTAATGGCTTAAGGCCCAATTCACAACAGCTTCCCAGCCCATCCGCGCATGTAGAGGGGCAAGAAAAGCTGTAGAATGCCCCCTACACACAAGACGGACACCACTGCAGCATCCACAATTGGGGATGCAGGCCCCTTCTAATCTCAGTCCTGGCCTGCACACCATGCTATGTGGGCAGGCAAGACAGGATGGGCAGAGGGAGGGATTAGTTTGTATGAGCCTGATGCTGAGAACAAACTCTGTAGCAGAGAAGGCCAGAAGAGTGGGTGACTACTACATCTGCAAAGGGGCAGCATTAGCAGCTACTTGCCCCCCTGTGCCCAGCCACAGAGAATCGCTCAGAACCCGATTAGCCCTCCCTCCCTTCACCAGTCCTAAGGGCCTCCACTGTGGGTTAGGGCATTATCAGCACCAGCTGGTGTGTTTTAGAATATTACATGTTCTGCAGTGGTGATACTGCCTTCCTGAGGGGCTGCCATATCCCTACATGCCCTGCATCCTGTGCAAACAGGTATCCACTAGCAGACTGGCATGGCCATCTGATTGGATGCCCAAAGTCCAGACCTGCTCCACATACCACTGCCACCACCTGCCCCAACCCACGGCTCTGCCCTAGTGGAGTGCAGAGACAAGGGTTTGTGGATGTTATCCCGTGAGGATGGGCATCAGGATGTTCAGATCATAGCCAGGATATGTTCTATTACAGCATATCCAGGTCACCTACATGGAGTGGGCCCTTACTTTGTGCTGCACTCTTTGGGGTATATTTGTGCACATTTTGGGCACTCATACTGAGCTCAGAGCTTGTTCAAATATAGCAGACTTTGGGCCTTCTGCTAATTTGCACTCCTGAAAGGTACTTTACACAGCACAAAGCTCCACTTTTGAATATGGGGCCTCCTATGTTTAGTTAAGTGGAAAGGCTAGGGATGCTACCATTTTATAATCATATTCCTTATGTGACAATGAGTATGCAACTAGGTCCAGTGCTTTTCATGTTGGGGGGTTAGGATTACCGAAAGTAACCCAACTCCTGCTGTATCTTAATGCTGTTACTAAATTTGTTTGGAGATTGTTTAAAATAATACTGAATAGAAACTCTGAAGCTTACTTCACACTCCATCCCACATGCTCACCCACTTTGGTCAATGTCACTACATGCCCCATGACCCTTGTGGATGTTGTGTAGCAACCACAAATATTTTAGCCAATTAAAATTCTGGAACTGAGCTCTTGCTTTTTAGGGCTGTGGGTGGAGCCTAAAGCCGTTTTGCGATCGTAGCTCTAAAAACAGCCTATCGTGGAACCTTCCATTGGACTTTTGGAAGTATCCTTCTGAAAGACCAATGGAGCTTGAAACACTCCACCATGATCGGCCGCTATGGAATAACAACCACACTATTTCGGCTGTTACTTCCACATTCCATGACATGAACTGTGAATGCACAACTTGCATGCATGCACAGTTCTGCTGGCTCTGTCATGTTGTGAATGGCAAAATGCCATTCTCCGCAACTGCATATGCATAAGTGCCGTGCATGTGCAGTTGCATCGCTGCCACCGTCAGCACTGACAACAAAGAAAACACACTGACATCAAGGTCCCCAATCCTCGTGTCAGCATTCTGTAGCCCCCCCCCCACTCATGTGGCACACTGGGAGCCCACCCCAGCATGACCAAATTTTTCTCTTCCCTGCCAACATTGGGGTCTCGAATCCCCATATCAGCACTATGTTGCCCCCCACTCATGTGGCACACTGGGAGCCCACCCCAGTGTGCCCAAACGTCTGTTTGTTTTTCTTGTTTACCTGTAAATAAAGAAAACAGACTCCTTAAGTATTTTTCCATGTTTTTTTTTAATCTGTCTCCCCACTCATGTGGCACACTGGGAGCCCACCCCAGTGTGCCCAAATGTCTGTTTTTTTTTTGTTTACCTGTAAATAAAGAAAACAGCCCCCTGACGTGTTTTTCCTTTTTCTTATCTGTAAACAGAAAATGGTCCTAGTCATCGCCCAGTCCCCCTTCCCCTCCCACCCTCCCACTGAGCACCCACCTCCCACACCCCCTTACCCCATGCTTACCTCCGGGTGTCGCTGTCATCTTCTCTGGACCTGGACATGTTTGCACTCTTCAAAGCCGAACTGCAAACTGAATAATCAAAGGTAAACATGCTATAATGCCTTTCAATGGGGTTTTCAACTTATTTTGATAAATAAGCCATTTCTTTGAATTTTGAGCCCACATTTTCAACATGGGGTTCTTGGGACCCCACCTCATGAAAACTTTCACTGTCATTTCGTTACTCAGTCTCAAAAGGTGATTTTTCTGTCGCTGCGCGGAATTAGGGTTGTCAGAACCCTCTGAAGTTCTGGGTTCTAGTTCTAGTCTAGAACTTTTGAAAAAGTTCTAGGGTTCTAATCTTTTTTAGAACTTTTTAGAACTCAAACCCTATTTTTTAATTGTGCTGCCAGTAATGAAGATATTGATAAAATACATGTGAAGGAAAAACTGTTCAGTATAAGGGAGGAGAGAAATTATCATGTGTAACATTGATTGGAATACAACTAGGTTTATTTATGGTTTCTTCTGTTATGCTAATGGCAACAACTTATGTAACAGACCTAGACTCATTGTGGGACAGGAGTGTGCCAAGAGGCAGATTGCACAGATTTGCTTCAAAGCTTTGTGGGAAAGCTGACAATGTCCCTTTAAGAGATGATCTAGTGTAAGTTAAACACTTGGATACACATGCCTCTGGTGATGTAAATGAGTCCTTAAATGTTTGTGAAGTACAGGTACACTGAATTACTTGACTATGGTGACCACAATTGGATTATTGCACTTCTAAAATGACTTGTTAAAATGTTGCTGTTAGAGCTGACAGAATAAAAAAACCCAAAAAACTGAACTGCAGTTTTTATCAGGGGCATTTAGGAAGCAAGATGTTTTAACATTTCAGTGAGCACTGAGGTCAGGCTTCGTCAGCTTTTTGTCTGTGTTGGGGAAGTGTAGGTGGAGCAGCCTTGCAAATGTTAATACCAGCTGCAATTAACAACCAGGAGCAAAAGAGCAAATGGCTGGGTGTGTTTTTTTTTCTTCTTTCTTTTTACTGATAATATAAACTGAGTCAGGAAGACAGTAAGGCTAAATGAAGTATCAGTATAGCAGTAGCAGACATGGGCATGGGGGGGAATAAAATCAGAAGTAGACACTGCTGGCAGTATAGCCTAGAGATTAGAGTAATGAGCTGTTAATGAGTTTAGTACATCCAGTAGACTGACTTGGGTTTGATTCCTACAACCTCCACTTGCATACTGTGTGATGCTGAGCAAGTCACTTAACCTCCCCAGTAATCCCAGATCACCCCTGAAAACAGGCACCTGTGCCTAGTAGGCCTTACCCTGTTTCCAAAGATTAACATGAAATAAATAGACATCTGCTAATAAAAGTATACAGGACAAGCAACAGACCTGAGGAATGCAGCATATTTTTTTCATATGAACTCTGATCTGAATAGCTTCTGATATCAATGAAGGACAGGCATTAAACGTTACTTTTTTTTTTTTTCTCTTTTAAGCAAAGCTGCAGAGATTCAGTTGTTAAAAAAAAAATGCAAGACAATGTCATCTAATGAGACAATAAACATGTAAGCCAAGACAGCCTTGAAGATATATGGCATGCTCTGTACTTCAGAATGGTTTTGCAGAGGAAAGTGAGCTGTGTAAGAGAAGCAGCGAAGGTCTGAACATCTTGTTTTACAATAAACGTGGCTTGCACGGCTAAGGTTCTTCTGCAAAAAGACTGTCATCAGAGTATAGAAAAATGAGAGCCAGGGCACATTAGTAATCATACATAAGTGAAAAAAAAAAAAGACGTATACAAGGAAAATGGAGATAGACAGCACAGTAAAGAATTAACAGCGATGGATGTAATGACACCACATACATGGAAAACTACTATACTTGCTAACCCAGAGCCAATCTCCAGTTAACTCCTTTGTTGTGAAACTTACATAGGGCCAATCACAAAAAGCTGCTGCTGCTGGAATGCAACCTTGGATACCGTGACCACCGAAGCCCTAGAGAGACAGTTCAACCATGGAATGTTATGCTCTTGCAGATCGCAGGATGCGAGCGGACAGCTGCAGATAAGACAGAGAGAGAAAGAATTCTGTGCTCGCTGTCTGTGCTGCATATCAGGGAGGTTGTATGTATCTGGTTCTGTCTGAGAGGGGAAACAGTGACAAGTTCAGGGGACAGTGGGACACTGCAGGATGCTGAGCAGATGGCTGCTGACTCTCTCTCATCATCGGGAGTCAGGACCCCCACCGAGCTGGTGCTGGGAAGGAGAAGTAAAAGAAAAAGTAAGCTGCCGCCTGCTTCATTACCAATGATTTGAACCCTTTTGTGAACCATCTAGTGTTCGAGTTCTAAATTAGAACTCGAACACCAGGGTTCGAGGAGGGTTCAAATCTTTCTCGAACTAGTTCTGACAACACTACGCGGAATCACCTTTTGGAACCAATTCACAAAATGACAGTGGCACTGCTCATGAGGTGGGGTCCCAAAATGCCCATGTTGCAAATTTGGTAAAAATATTCCACAAAATGACTGTGTGATGAGCATGCGTTGGACAGTTTCTACGAATGCGTTTAACTTAGCCAATTTTTTATATTTTCCCTCCACATTTTCAACATTGCCATTTTTGCATGCCTCCTTTTAAACAGTATAGCTGTCATTTATCACATCCTGCCCAAAATGTGTTTTCGCACCTGTGGCACATAATGGCCTGGTCGCTCTGCGAAATCACCTTTTGGGGCAGTGAACAAAATGACACTGGCACTCTTCATGTGGAGGGGTCCCAAAAAGGCCATATTGAAAATTTGGTGCAACACCTCCAAAAAATAGCCAGGTTACACCCGAGCATTCAATGATTTCTACGCACACATGTAACTTTGCTCACTTGGCAGCCCATCACAGCCCTATCAGCTCGGACCAGATTTTGTTGAAACAGGACGGTGTCAATATTTTGTATCATAAAAGAGATGCAGTCTTTTTTTAAGCACAAAGTGTTATTCCCAGTGATTGACAAATAGACTTATGTCCCATTGGTATGCAATTTTAACTCCTGTTCACCAGTACTGGTAATAAATGTAAACAGTTGGATTTACATGGTGAATACAGTAACACAAAGAAACCATGCTGGTCATAACAGTTAGTACTTGACTTGAAGGAAGTAAACTAGAGTTTTTCTTTAGACAATTAAATCAACTTTAAGTTTTGATTTATCTTACTTGATAGTATCTGATTGATGTCATTAATGGGGTGTTCTGCCTTTCTCATCTCAGTTTTAGCTAATTCATCTCAAAATATAGAAGCCTACAGACCTCTTTTCCAAGTTTTCTAGATCAAGTTAAGAGTCCTGTTAATTTGGTTCATTGGAGTACATTGGGGTTAGTTTTCTAATCATTTTTATGTTGCTTGCACGCATGTGCAAGAAACATAGTGCCATCATCGGAGATTTCGGAGGTGTGTCCTCCTCCTCCAGTTCAGTCAGTGTGTTGGCAGGTGCGGCCCTGTAAGCCAATGCATTCTGGAGCTGTCTATGACAAGCTCCAAAATGCAGTGGCATGATTGAAGGGAGCTACGCTTGAGTGAGCAGCGATAAAGACCTTCGGCTGCTCACCGCGCAGCTCCCCAAGACATCCACACAGGCATCGCGCCCCGCTCCCCACGCACTGTATAGCCGGCCAGGGTGCCCAATCCCCGTCGGCTGAGCTGCATCCCCCAGTAGTAAGTGCCACGCTGGGAGCCCACCCCAGCGTGACAAGTGATCCTTAGGCGATGGGGTGCCCAATCCCGTCGGCTGAAGCGCCCCCAACCATCCATGTGCCATGCTGGAGCCCACCCCAGTGTGGCAAGCGTCCCGTCATCCGTTTTTTCCTGCAAAGAAAAAAATGGTCCCGTAGTCTCCCTGGCTCCCCTCACAACCCCACCCACCCTGCGCACCCTGCCTCCCACACCCCTCACCCCATACTTACCTCCGGACCTCGGTGCGGCGATCTTCGGTGGACCGGGAACACGTCTGCACTCTTCAAAGCCGACCGCGAACTGAGGAAATGCCGGTAAGCTGTATAATGGGCTAGATAGGGGGTTTCAACTTTGTTGCATATCTCAGGCATTTTTGGGAATTTTTGCACCAAATTTTCAACATGGGGTTTTTGGGACCCCTTCTCATGAATGATGTCACTGTCATGGCGTTATTTGGGCCGAAGGGTGATTTCGCAGTCACTGCAAAAATCACCCTTTGGGCCTGAATAATGCCATGACAGTGACATGGCAGTCCTAAAACCCCATGTTGAAATTGTGAAAACTCCAAAATGACTGTTTTACAAACGATGGATTTAGCGCAGTTCCTACAAGGCTTCGTAAGTTCACAAAATTTCAATGTTTTCACTCCAGATTTTCAACATTGTCATTTTACCACACCTTCTTATGAGTAGTACAGCTGTCATTTTCACATCTCACCCAAAATGTGTTTCCGCCCATGTAGAGCACAATGGCGCAGTCGGTTGTCTTGAGAAATCAATGTCTGGGACAAATTAAGAAAATCACAGTGACACTGTTCATGAGCAGAGGTCTTAAAATGGCTATGTTGAAAATTTAATGAAATCTAAAAATGACTGTTTCTGACGTGCGTTGTACAACTCCTATGCACACTACGTGAGGATTGGCAATTTTCAATATTTTCGCTCCAGATTTCCAACATTGCCATTTTGCCACACCTTCTTATGAATAGTGTAGCTGTCATTTTTCACATCTCGCCCAAAACGTGTTTCCGCCCATGTAGCGCACAGTGGTGCAGTCGGTGTGCGAAATCAATGTATGGGATAAATTAAGAAAATCACAGTGACACTGTTCATGAGAAAAAGTCTTAAAATGGCTATGTTGAAAATTTGGTGAAAAAATTCCCTTCAGATGTTCTGCAATATTACTAATGAAGACATCGAACAGAACTGGCCCCAGGACCGATCCCTGCAGCACCCCACTGGTGGCCCCCTCTCCCTAGACTGCATACCATTTACCACCACTCTCTGCCTCCTGTCTGTTAGACAGTTTCTAACCCAGTTTACCACCCTTTCCCCATGCCCAGCCTACCCAGCTAGTTTATCAGCCTCCTATATGGGATGGTGTCAAAGGCTTTGCTGAAATCAAGGTAAGCGTTGCCCACTGCCCCACCCTGATTCACTTCCTTTGTCACCAGTCAAATAAATCAACCAGATTTATCTGACATGATGTCCCCACTGTGAATCCATGTTGTCTATGGTCCTGGGTTCCGATGGCATCTAGATGCCCCACTATCCTTTCTTTAAGCAATGTCTCCATGATCTTCCCCACTACTGAGGTGAGGCTGAATGGCCCATTGTTCCCTGCCTCCTCTCTGCTGCCGGACTTGTGTAGAGGGACCACATGTGCCCTCCTCCAATACACTCATGTTGAATGACTCAGTGAACATGGCTGCCAGAGGTACTGCTATCTCCCTTCACAGTTCTGTTAATATCCTTGGGCGTATGCCATCTGGCTCCATCGCTTTGTCCACCTTCAATTTAGTGAGCTCCTGCAGGACTCTTTTGCCTTTGAATGGACTAGTGTCCACCTCTTCACCCCATTGGCAACTGCTGTACTGCTGTGGCCCTTGCCCCTCCCCACTCTTCTGTGAATACTGAACGGAAAGACACAGTGGATGTCTTGGGAGGAAGGCATGAAACTGTCACTTCCAAATACCTAAACAGCACATACAAGCAAGCAACATTTGGCATTGACAAATGCTTGTTATTCAAGTGGAACAGCAGGTTGAAAGCTACAGGGTTAATGTTAGGGGAAGCTGAACAAATGGCATAAAGTATTACAAGAAAAGTAATGCATGCCTAGAATAGCATTCATCTTTGACTACACAGCCAGGAGACAGCTAAGAAAAGGAACTGTCTGGTCTGTTTTTTGCTGGTTTCAGACAATACAGAACTCATTTGTGATTCCATCTGCAATCGGCCATCGTCACTGTAGATACGGTTATCACCAGACTCATTCAGGAAAATCTGCAATAGCATATCAAGGTCATCTCAATGCATATCTCTCTCAGTCTGAATGTGCAACAGTAAGCACAGTGGAAAGTGTGACGTTATGGCTGTGTGGAGTGAGGGATTTGCATGTAATGAGGACTGAGATCAAACATTGTAATTTGTGCTTTGTCAGCTAAGTGACTGCTGAGTGTACTGGTATCAGCCTACAGTGCATTATAGAATATGACAGCCAGCTGATGTTGATGGTGCATTGCTAAGTGTTGACACAGAAACAAAATATCAGCCCTTAGTAATTGTGGCTTTAGTTGCATTTTTCTGCAAAGAAAGCTATGTCATTCTATAATGCAATACATAGAGAATAATGCTTGTTCAGGTGTGTATTATGAGGATTTCTTACACACCCAAGAGCTGTGTTAACATGGCAGCAGCACTCTGGCATCTGCCCCGCTCCCTTCCCGCTGTACTTGCCATTTTTGCTGCTTACACAGCCTGCCCTCGCAGTGCTGCAGGTCGCTCTGAGGAGGGGGCTGTAAATTCACCGGAGGATGATGGGAGACTGCCTTTTCATTGGAGCAGCACAGCAAACCGTCCACACCACCATTTAAAGTGCTTGCTCCGATACTGATCTCAGAGCTGAGTCAGATCAAAAAACTGATCCAAAGGGAACTTAAGACACTCCAGAAAGTGTCTACATTGCAGTATTTGCAGTGCATCGACATCTGCGTTTGGGTTGATGCGCTGCAAATAGAGCAGTGTAAATGGGGCTAAGGTGTGTGAACATCCATAAACCTCAAGAGCGAAGCTTGAGAGGTTTATGAAGTTATCACACATTGAGGGTGTGTGAAAAATCCTCATAAGACAAACCTTGCAGTGGCTTTATTTTTTATAATAAATGGTGCAGAGTTTTGATAGAGAATTGCATGCTCTATTTCTGTTGGGAGTGAGCGTGTCTCTTGGCAGCCACCATAGTGAGTGGCTTTTGATTTGCAGAGAAGTGACCGACTGTTTAATGGTAGATCTTCCTAAAATGAATATTTATTGCCTGGAAATGTTGTGGGCTGGCTGGAGAATGGGCAGGTGGGTGGCTTGAGTGAGTGACATGAGGCTTGGTTTGGTTTAGTCGGTTAGGTCTCAAGCCCTTGTATTTTGTGTGTTTTAGAGCAATGACAGCACAAGGCCAAAAATGCCATAATAACCTGGTATCAAGTACAGTAATTACAGCATTTACCAGGTCATTATATGTACAATAATGGATGAGTGTGTGTGCGTATAATGAGAAATTATGTGCACCTGAGGTGTGGGATGCTACATAAACCCGAGGAAAAGCCTGGGGGTTTATATGAGATCCCACACGAGATCCACATCATTCTCATTTTCACCATCTATTGTTATATGTAATTGCTAACACATCTTTTTGCCAATTTGGAAGCGACGTTCCATTTTGGGTGAGTGTTTATTTAAACAAATATTCGTAAATGACAAAAAGAGGATTTACAGTACTTTGCTGGACTTAAATGGGCTGGAAATTTGTTGTGGCACCGTTGACTTTACTGAAATGAGTCAGCTGTGAGAGAATTCCTGTCAGAGGGTTTTTTGTGCTGTGCGACTGTGCACGTAGTGCAAGCCCGAGCTAGGGAGAAAAAAAAATTGTTGCATGCTCGCCGTTGTAACTTGTGGGTTATAACGGCGAATTATGTGTTAGTTTCCCAGTGGAAAAAAAGACGTGCCAGTTATTACAGTATTTTAAAAGTAATGTGCAGTGAGTTATTACAGGAGATAACCAGTTATACAATAATTCATAGATGCCTTTAAAGAACAAGGTGATGATTTCCCTGAGTGATGCTGGGGGCAAGATAAGCTATGAGGTCAAAGGCCAAGTGACTTTTACTACTCCCATTTTCAAGAGATGAAATTTCAACAAAGGTCTTCACTGACACCTATATTTAAAGGGGAAGTAATCATTGCTGGGGTCACTCAGACTGCGGAAGCCCATGAAATGATCTATCAAATGAGGTACTGGGCTTACCTGCAGGTGTCAGTAGTCCGGAGATAAAAGTATCTGAAATCATCATTCATTAAATCAAGGCTGCAGCAATTTGATGGAGCTTTGAGACAGAAAGATGTCACCGAGGAGCAGCAACATAAAACTTGCACCTCAGTGACATCACTTTCTATTTCAAGAGTCCATGAAATGGCTGCTGCCTTGATTTACTTTACAGTGGATTTAAATATATGGCTGGACTCTTGACACCTACAAGTAAGCCCAGTACCTTGGTTTTAAGATTGTTTCATGGCCTTTCACAACTTAAGTGCCCCCAGCAATGCCCTTTTACAGCTTTTTGGTCAGGCCCCACCCATCTGTTCTGGCCCCCATCTGAAGAAAGATATAGACATGGCTGAGAAATTAAGGAGAAGCGCAATCATGGTGACTGAGGAGTGGGAAACGTAGGTTATGAGGATGGGCTGACAGAACTGAGACTGTTTCCAATAAAAATAGAAGAATCAAGCCAGCCCGATGGTGCTTAGGGTTGAGGCGCTGGATGTGTCAGGAGTGAGCCTGGGTCATCGGGGGTCAGCAGGGGAGGAGAAGGATGAAGCATCCATAGGACTGCTCTCCTTCTCCGGGGAGGGGGGAAGGTTGCCATTGGTGCTCTGGCAGCCTCTGGCGGAGGCTGGGGGTCACTACAAGAGCATTGGCAGGGACATGGAGGGAACGTGCTCGGGCAGACGCTTGGCACGGAGTGCGTGCAGACGAACGCGGCCGCACTCGGGTCCTTAGGCATCATTGCACACCACAGCCATAAGGTGAGAAAAGTGGAAACAGGGGCACTAGTTGCAGTGGCATGATGGCCATCTCTAGAGGGGATTTGTTTGGTGCCGATGGTGTGCGGCAATACTGGATCCTGATCTGGGGGGTTGAGCTAGGGGGAGAGCTCCCCACCACCCCGCCATGGGGGCAAGCCATGGGGGTAACTGCAGGACCCGAATATGGAGCCAGAGTAGAAGTCCCAGGAGATGGTGGCCTGAGTACCGGGGAGGATGCCTAATGTGTAGAGGTAAGGCAGACTGGTGGCCCCAGGGTGAAAAAGTACGAACAAAAAAAAAAATAGACGAATCAGACAGGTCAAAGATTTCAGTCTTCAAGTACCTGGAAGGGATAACACTGTCAGATCAAATGCTGCTATTGACGATGCAGGGTTTTATTTAACTCTAAAAATTGATTAGCGTTTTGCTCATAAAAGTTCTAAAACATTGTGAAAATGCATAGCACTTGCCTCACTGTGTTTAACTAACATAATACTTCTAGAAAACCTATATAAGTACTTTCTGTACAGTTAGTATTGTCCTAAGAAAAAAAACTGCTGATCAATTATTTAAAACCCTGACGATGCACAGGGTGATGATTCAAGGGAAATGTATGGAAGAACTGCTTCACAGAATGAGTGGTGGATGCCTGGAATAGAGTTTCAGATCAGGTTGGATCAGTTGATACAGTAATGACTTTCAAGATCAGACTGGATAGCTGCTTTAAAGAAAATGGAGTAACAGGGTATTCTCAAATCTGCTAGTGGGAGGGAAGAACCTAATGGACCAATGGTCTTGTTTTTCTTTTTCAAGTTTCATGCATGTATGTAACTATGTATGCATGTATTTATGTATGTAATTATGTATGTATTTGTAACACACAGTTAGCATGTTTTACTTTGATCTGAAAAAGTTGTTCTCAACATGCTTTAAGAAAAACGTTTCCAGAATGTTTAGAACAAATTTCCACAAGTGCAGCTGTCAGTGCAATGTGCTCACTACACTGTTGCTAACAAGAGCACAAGCTCAGCCTCAATCTCAGATGTTTTAGTCTCTCCGTAACTTGGTAATGCAAGGTAGAAGAAGGCACTTGGCCCATCGTTTCCACCTTCCCATACCATGTGGGCTATAGGGTTGCTTGTCCCAATATGTATTTATCTAAATTGTTTTTAAATTACTGGGCATTATTTGAGTCTATTATAAATTGGGGTAATTTGTTCCACAGTTTTACTGCTCTAATAGTAAAGTAGTATTTCCTTTTATTTGTTATGACCCTGGGTACCACCAGTTTTTTAGTGCGACATCTTAAGTTTAATGGTTTATTTGCATAGGTAATATTACATTCAGCCATTAGATATGCATCATTAAGTATATTAAATAATAATAGGTCACCCCTCTGGTGTCTTATTTCCAGATCAAATAAGTTTAGCTCTTTCGGTCTGTCCTGATAGGACAGGTTACTAATTCTTGGAATGAGTTTATTGGTCTTATGCTGAACACTGTAAGTTTTTTATCCTTTGTCAAGAATGGAGCCCAAAAGGATGATGCATAATCCAGATGCGGCCTTATATAGGACTTGTTTAAGGGCAGGATACATGTTTCTTGCCTAGAAGTAAATGCCCTCCTAATTGATGCCAAGATCCTATTTGCCATTTATGTAATATGATGGCAGTGATCACTTCCTGAAAGGGAACTCTTAATGCTGACCCCCAAATCTTTTTCTGTTTTAACTTGGTTTAGTGGGTTCCCATTAAAATAATATTGTGTCTGAGAGTTTTTGGCTCATTGGTTTTTGGTTTTTGGTGCATTACAACTCATTTTGTTATGTAAAATTCCATTTTATTCTTAGTGGCCCAGTTTTTTAAAAAAACAGTGTCTTTCCTAAAACTGTCAGAGCAGCGAGCTGGGTAAAACCATGGTTTCAGTGTAATATTTATTCTGTCAAAATGTTTTAAAAAAACAAAGGTGCTAACTGTAGTAGTATAAGAAATAAACAAATACAAATTTTAAGAACTTTCTGGTTCACATAGCTCATTGATTATTATATCATTGAAGCCCTCAAGCTTCTCTCTCGTGCCAAATAATGTCACAGCACCAGTTAGGTGTGTAAATCAACTTGTTCTTAACCGTTTTGTGTTACTTATTCTTTGTATGTTGTATATATGTATGTGCTATATGATAGGAGAACCAAACCCAAAATGTGTTATGAGTCATGACACCATATATAGTATTCCTGGTACACGTAAACCCAGCTTTACAGTACTTCACTTTTCAGGGGCAGTAATCCATAATGTTTCATAAGCACAAAATTCACCTTTTAAATTAGCATGAAAACATTGTCTTTATATCCCGGACTTCATTATATCCTCTTCCTGCTTAAGTGGTAATTCTCTTTGTGACACAGTCTGTTGCTGTTGAACTGAAAATGATCTTGCAAACAGATGAGAAAACGATCACCAAGAAAAATCAGGAGGGTTAGGTGAAGTTTGAAACACAAAGATCATGTAAATGTCCACAGTAAAAAAAACAAGGAAAGATAAATACAGAAAAATAATGAACTAGAAGCTGAAAAAAAATGAACCCTTTGAAGTGGCCACCCCATGTTTATCAAGCTCTCCTAGAACACATTGTCTTCCTTCTCATCTTCATTTTTTTTATGTTAATCCCAAATACCCTCCTACCTAAATGTAGTTTCAGTTCAATATATTGTGTTATTCTTATAATAAGAATAAATGTTATTTGATTATGTAAGGGGCTATGGATAGGCTTGCTTAAAATGATACCATGTAACCAAGGCTATGATGACCTCTAGAAACCCAGGGCTTGATTTTCAAGGAGCCCATAGAATGATGCAAGTTGTGTCATTCTAAGGGCTGTGGCAAACTCCAGGTGTCTCAGGGACCCTGCACCCAGTTTCATAAAAGGGGGGTTACCAAGGCCAAAGACCCAGAAATTGCCACAGTCGCAGGCTTGTGCCAAACATTTGGCTTACCTGCAGGAATTGACACTGGGATCCAACCCCCCCACCTGGTGCAACACTAGAGGGGCCACAAGGGTTGGGGGGCTGAATCTGCATGCCAGGAGGGAACCAGGGGCAGAAGTAACATGAGGGGTACCCTAAGGGGCACTGGGGAGACATCGGGAATGATAGGTTGTTATGTGGCATCTGGTGGGGGTGCAATTTGCAGAGCCATATAGCCAACTGGATGGGACCATTCCATGGGGGGTTGCCAAGGATGGACTGTAACATGGCCCCAGGTGGGCACAGCCCTGGCAGCTGCCTCATAGATGCAACAACTCAGTCAGAACCTTGTAGGCAGGAGGCAGCCTTCCCTACCGTGGGAGGTTGGGTACGAGGGGATTGTTTCAATGCCTAGAGAATGTTCCCCCCTACCACTGGCAGCCTACAACCTGCAGATCCTGCTTCCTGCCTACAGGGTTCTGAGTGGTTGTCACCTATGGGACTTGCACCAGGGCTGTGCCCACCTGGAGCCATGCCAATGTACATCAATGGCAACCTCCCACTCTGCAGTCCCATCTGACTGGTTGCATGCCTTTGCAAATGGCACCCCACTGGTTGCCACATCACACCCTGTCATTCCTACTGTCTTTCCAATGCCTCCTAGGGTGCCCCCATGCTCCTTCTGCCCTCGGCACCCTACTTTCAGATCCCCCCAATCTCCGCAGTGTCTGACAGTGGCACAAGTCCCTTAGTCCACCTCCTGGCTGGTCTACCTTGAGACCCCTGCTGCATCCACGGTGGGTCTTTGCAGCCCTGCATGGTGTAAGCCCCCTTGTAACCTGGTGCATGGGTGCTTTTGTCACAAGGGTGACTTGGGTGCAAGGTATCCTGATTTTGATGCGGCCTGTGTTCAAAAATCAGTATTGCTACACAGCTCGATGCAAGGTTCCTCTTGTGTCATACCCATTTGGTGCAGGCACCTTGCAAATATTTTGAAAATAAGGCCCCCAGTGTGAGACTGCATGACTATAATCTTCAATAACAGATTTTATTCAATCACAAATTGTAGTGAGAAAGAAATGATTTAACCTACTGGAAACTGAACCCGGGCCCCCAGAATACCATCCCGGTACTCACACTACTGAGCTACAGGCTCACATGGTTGAACCTGGGATTCCTGAACTTCCTTTCTCTGGTATTGCTCATTTTGCAACTAGGTGAATATATCTTTGCCAGACCCGTAGTGGTTTGTTCCTGTTAAACCATGGTGTTAGGAAGCTAAATCAAATTAAACAAGGCAAGTCTGTGAGTAAAGAACATTACTGTATGTACAGTACTTTTTTTGATTGGTAACACTGTTCCAACTGTCACGTTATAAGATATATAATATTCTTCAAAGGCATGTGTAAGATTTACCTTGTTTCATGGCGTGTGGTGCAGAACTGGTAATGGAGCAAGTGGCTTGAATTGTTTTCTGATTATGTAATTTTCCAGAAGCACTGCAGTCCCTAGATTTTGTAAGGCAGTCTCCTGTGTACAGTGCCTCTGGCAGTATAATGCCATCACAGAGAAGAACACTTTGAGGTGACCTAACTCCACTGAAGCAACTCTCCTTGAGGTGCCTTTGTGTAATGTAGTACAGCAACTGATTAGTGAATTACAGCGACTTTTTGCCTTAAAGGGTGACAGTGATGCCTCCCCAAACTTTTAAAACAATTGTATTTGACAGTCACTAGAAATAAAGTGCATTTTGGTTTCTTTGTGTAATCATAGTAAATTTGTAACAAGAACTATTTTATTTTAAATTTTAAAAATGTTAAAATATAGCACTCTACCTTTTTTGTGTTTGCTGCTTCTTCCATGAGTACTCAGTAAGACAATACCCCTTGAGAAGCAAAATTATGTAGTTTCTTCCAAACAGACACGTTTCCTCTTGCTAGAAATTAGAAAACTGAACCACTCTGCATAGCATAAAAAAAATATCTTACCGTGATTTATACTAGGATCTAAGAGGAAGAAGAAGACAATAAACCCATGGAGGCTGTCCCCACTCCTCACTGGTAGTAGTTAACTAACTCACCTTTGGGTTCATCCAGACTCCTTCTTAAATGGCTCTTTCATTTTATGGTCTACAGTGTGTTGTGGTAGGGCATTCTATACTCTGACTACCATAAAACATATTCTTCTTTCAGCCATAAATATGTATTGTAACCCCTTCCTATGGCCCCTGAAAATGTGCTGGTATACTGTATCTCCTCTCTTAAGATTTTGACTCAAGGAGTTTCATTGCTGCTTACCATCAACAATGTCATGTAAGAGACCGGCCCTCCTTATCCTTCTTCTCTCAAGGCTAAAATTATTTTGTTCTTTCACTCTGTCTTCTTAGCTCATCTGGTTTAGCCCACAGTCTTCTTTGTCATCCCCTTCTGTGTCCCCTCCACCCTTGCTACATCCTTCCTCTGGAAGGTGTGCTCAAAACTGCCTTGCCACCTTGAAGTCATTAGATATGATTACCCCCAGGTCTCTTTCCTGTTTGATGGCTATCAATACCTCTCCTCCCATATTATACTCTGCCTCTGGGTTTCTGTGCCCTAGGTGCATGGTTTTTCACTTTTTCCCATTGAAAACCAACTGCCATATCATTAAGTATTTCTTGAGTTTTCTCAGGTCTTTGCACATCTATTACCCCCACTGCAGTGTCCACCCTATTGCAGATTTTGATGTCTTTTGCAAAGAGGGATACCTTCTCTTCCAGCTGTTCTGCAATGTCACTTATAAGGACATTAGAAAGTACTGGACCCATTACTGTACCCATTAGTTCCCCTCTGGTCCCCTCCCCACCTCATGTGAATTCCATTTACCACCACCCTCTGTCGCCCATCCATCAACCAGTTTCTTATCCAATTTACCACCTTAGGACCCACCCCCAAACTGCCTAATTTCCTAATGAGCCCTCTATGTGGTATGGTGTCAAAAGGCTTGCTGAAGTCTAAATATGTCACACCCACTGCCTCACCCTAATCTATATCCCTGGTCACCCAGTCAAAGAAATCTATTGGATTTGTCTGACATGTCCGCCCACCTCCCCCATGAATTCATGTTGTCTTGGGTCTTGTAACCTTCTGTATTCAAGATACTCCACAACCCCTGCCTTCAAAAGTGACTCCTTCAACTTCCCTACCACTGATGTTAGACCAACCATCCTATAGTTGCCAGCCTCCACTTTGGTGCCACTTTATGAAGTGGTACTACATCTGCCTTCCTCCTGTCCTCTGGAACTACTTCTGTTTCAAGTGAATTGTTAAATAGTCCAGTCAGAGGTGCAACCATTATCTCCCTGAGTTCCCTCAATGCCCTTGGGTGTACTCTGTCTGGCCCCAGAGCTTTGTCCACTTTCAGACTGGAAAGTTCATTCAGTACTTTCTCCTCTGTAAATGGACTTGTGTCTGCCTCCCCTCCCCATGTTCCTAATGCCTTTGTGTGGTTCATCCCCTTCCCCTTCCACCGTCAAGACTGAACAGATATATCTGTTCAAGATATCTTCTTTTTCCTGATCTTCCTCTTCACAGTCTCCCCTGTCCTTTTTAACTTCACAGTCCCTCCTCTTTTCTTCCTCTTCCCACTTATGTATCTCAAAAAGGTCTTGCCCCCTTTAGTTACCCCTTTGGCTATCCTTTCCTCAGTTTGCACCTTTGCAGTCCTCATCTCTTTCCCTTCTTCCTTCTACCTTTCCTGGTACACTCCTCTATCTTCTTCTCTCTGCATCTCTTTGTACTTTACGAATGCTACCCTTTTATTCTTAACCTTTTCAGCAACTTTCTTTGGGAACCACAGTGGTCTATTTTCTCCTCCTGTTTTTGCTCGCTTCTTTGTGCAGAGGTGTGTTGCCTTCGCTATGCCATCCTTTAATTTTGCCCACTGTTCCTCCACCCTACCCTGTTTATTCCCTCCTGCTAAATCATCTCTGCGGCATTCACCTATAGAACGAGTGTTGCAAGCATGACACGCTCGCTCACGTTTACATCTACTATTCTGAAGCTGCCGACTTGCTCGCTCTCATCCCTTTACAGTCAGTGGCTTATTTTAAAGAAAACTGAGTGCAATTACCAAAACAGCACAGTTTTCAAATTTTTTTTTTAACACACACTGCCTTAGTTTACATCCCTGCAACCACGTCAGTTATGATTATTGACACAACCTGGTCACGTTACTTTAGTGCAGTAAAAGAGAAAGCGCTTTATGGATAATCAGTCGGAGCATGGCAGGATCAACCAGATAAGTTGTTTATACAAACAAAAAGAGTTGAAATCCTAGCTGTGAGAGCCGCAGGATGTGCAGAGACAAAGAGGGAAGGGATTGGTGAGTGACAAGGGGGGGTGAGTACAATTACCTAAAAAAGCACTGTTTTCTAAGTTTTTTTTAGAAGACTGCCTTAATTTATACCCTAGCCACCATGTCAGTTACGATTATTGACACCACTCGGTCATGCTACATAACAGCATGGAAAGTAAAAGTGCTTGACAGATAAGTCAGAACATGACAGGATGAACCAGATCATTTTTTTTTTAAATCAAAAAAGCAGTATGTTGTGTTGAGGGGCAATATGGAGAGTTGTGTTCACTAATCAATCTGACTGAAACAGGACTGAGTTTGTAATCAATAACAATAACAATACTCATGGCTAACTTTCGGCATTGACAAATGCTTGTTTTTTTAAAAGGTCACACTTTAAGTGTCAGTTTTAATGTAACTGTGGGGTACATAATTATTATTTACATGCAGCAGAGGCAGTTATGCTGTAGTTACATGTTTGCAGCAAGTAACTACGTTGGAATTGCAATGCAGTTCCAGTGTAGGTACACTGTAACTACAGTATAGTTAAGGAACTTAAAATAAAGTGTTACTTTTTTAAAAAGTAGATCAATAATTCATGGTTTACATAAACCACGGAACTGTATTCTGTGGTTTATATAAACTGTGGATTAATTTTCCGCAAACACATAATCTATGGCATATTATTCTGTGATTTACCTGTATGTAGAAATGCTTTTGTGGAATTCTTTGAAATTAAGAAAGGAATTCTAAAAAGCGCTTCAGAAGTGCAAATGCCATTTGGCATGAATTCTTCTGGTAGAATTTCACATTTGGTATAAAATCTAATCCTAGCATTGTTGCTTGCACTCAATATCTTTCTTACTTGGAAGAGGGGAGGGGCAGTGAATGCTGTTGGGTGGGGTGGATTTTGTACTTGCCTGACACTGAGATTGGGCTTCCAGTGTTGGGAACCCTACCAGGTCAGATTGTTGTGCGCTTAATAGTGTACTACATTCCAGCTAACCTGAAATAGTGCAGTGGTTGAAAGCAAATGGTGCAATACTGCTAATGCTGCTGTACACAGTATTGTACCATTTGCACTATACCAGGCAGAGGATAAGACCTCTGCTGGGACAAGGTTCCACCAAGCAATTGCTGTGGCTCAATGGATTGAGCCACTGCAGCAAGGAACCCAGGCACTGCTTCTGGGACTGGGTTTGATTCCCAGTCCCAGAAACTTTTTATTATTTGCATGTTTTGTGCAATTTCAAGTTGCACCCCCCCCCCCGGAGTTGAGAATCCTTATTGTGGGTTTGGGGGTGCAACCCCCCATAACAGTGGGTGTGGGTGAGGAGCCCTCCACAAAAAATAGACTTACAGGTATGCCGCATGGCAGAAATTGTGCTGTATTTGCAGTGTAATTTTACCATGCGGCTCGTTGGGGACACGATGTGGGGAGGGGGGATTTTGTGAGACACTCAGGTTAGGCACCCGATGACCCTGCTAGGTGAAAAAAAGGACACATGTATCATATAAGCCACATGATTATCTTTTATCATCATGCAGCTTGTGTGCAAACCTCAATATGTGGTTGATACTGATGCGCATGTCTGTAGTCACAGCTTTACTTTTCAAATCTTCATTTAACTGTGTCATACCACTTGTTTTTACATGGGAATCACTTTCTTGAGTTCAGCTCACTGTCTACTTTTAGAAAATGACTTTTGCAAACATTACTTTAAAAAAACAAACTTGTCCATGCTTTAGTGCCACATTATACTGTACTGTGTACACGCAGGAGCAGTGGGCAGCCAGGAATGATGTCGGGTAAACATACTTTATGTTTTAGAAAATGGGCATGACATTTCCTGGTCTTTGACTGGCTGAGACCCCTGGCAAGGGGTACATTTATGTGCCAACAGAGGTCAAGCAATAACAAGTCCCAGTACCAGCCTGCCCTTTCACAATAAATATCCTTACGCCCAATTCATGACTTCACGACTGCCATTTTTTCTTCTTGATTAGCTAGATTCACCACTGTACCCCTGTTCTCAAATACACAATAAAATCAATGAAAAATATCCCTGTTTATCTGTTTTTACAGGTTTAACTTCAGTTTTATGTGCCACTCACTCTAATTTTGCTCTTCACCTCCCATGAATGCAGCTCTGATCATGATCCTACAGCTGCTCACTTGCTTCTTGTACTCCTGTAAGCCAACAGCATGACTACATCTGTGAGCACCACAACCACAAAACTACCGTGTCTCTCACTGATGCGGTAGTTCACTCGCTGCTTCAGTTCACTTGTTACTGCACAGTGACAATCAACAGGAAAGAAGCAGGAGGGGATAACTCTTGGGGGTGAAATAGCACAGAAAACTCAACTCACTGGCACAGAACAAAACACAACAGCACTCTTTACTACCAAAGCCAGCAGCAGAGGGACTACTTTGTAAAAATGCTTTTATTAATTTATTAAGTATTTAAACAATTTTTTATCTTAATTTTTTTACTTTAAAATATAGACAAATCCCATTTTCTAAGTGCAATAATACCTTCCATGGTGGGAAGTATGGGCTATACAGGACTTTCCAGGGCTATAAGGCCCTCCGTCTGTGGCGTTGGGCTTCATTACACTTCAGGGTCATCTAGTATAGCTCAATACCACCACCCTGGAGGTGTGGTACTTACGCTTCAATTATTATTTTATGGCAATCTGTGACAATATATATAATGTGATGACTAGGCACAGAGATGGCTGCAGGTACTGTTATCAAATGAGGATAAAAAAATCAGCTAAAAGCTAGCAGTGTTGCTTTAAATGACAGATTCTGGGTCACCTATTGAGTGCATCCCACTGCATTTGCATACTAGCTACTGTCTTGTCAGTTTATACGTGCTATGCTAGCACCATTTGTGCTCATTATGCTATACAAGGGCAAGTATTGCATTCTTACCAAACTAATGGTTTAACTCATATTCTTGTGCCACTTTATTCCTATTGTACAGATATGTTTTTACTTTACTTTCATCTGTACTTGCAGTTACTCTTGAAAATGTATTTCCCAGCTTGTTTATAACCATGTTTCTCCTACTGCCACCCATTCCCTTGCTTTCCTAGGCCAGTGTCATTCCTGAAAAAGGTCCCTTGGACCAGTGTACAGTTCCAGAAAATACATGGTCAGATGTTTCCTGAAATTTCTGAGATATCTCGAGAGAAATTCTCTGTCTGCTTGCAGTACCAGTATAGTGCCACCGGAGATAATCTCTTTTGCAATATTGCAATATATCTGGAAATACCTGACCAGATTATTTACTGCAACTTTACTAACCCAGTGAACAAATAACTAACTAAATCAATAAATAAATAAGTGTACAGAGGGAATTGCAAAGGATAACCGAGTGGGCTAACAGGTGGGACATGTGTTTTTCCCACCGCGGCTGCCACGGCCCCACTCCTTTGGGCTGTTATGCTGTACCTTCCCCCAATCCACCCAGGCAGCATCAGCAACCCCTCTTATCACCCATCAGTCCCATAGGTCTGACCTGTCAGGCATGCCTGTTCATTCAGATCGATCTCCAGTAGGGGGCTTAACCGGGGACATCAGCATGGGAGGCAGGAATGATCTGTGCTATGCGACCTAGGATGGTGTAGGGGAACCAATCCAAGGCTGTCACCTGGGGCTGTGGCCACCATTTTTCTTTTTTTCCTGGTTCTGCCTACCCTTCTCCCCTATTGGCTGCATGTACTCATTGCTGGCCTTGGGGGGAATGCCTGACATTGTGTGGTCACCCACGCCATCATCGGCACCACAAATAGCCACCACCAGGAGCTTCGAAATAGCAATTCGACAGCCTCTGTCTCTCCCTCCCAGGAGGAGAATGTCCATGAGACACTCTTGAGCCTCCCTGCCAGCCTGTTCTCCTGATGTCCCTGGCTTGGGGCATGAACCTGGGTCACCAACATGCCAGAGCAATCCCCATTGCTCGGTGCCATGGAAGAAAAATTCACAGTGTTACATTTAGGAAAGAAAAAGAGAAGGGCAAATTATGACTGAGATGGGAGTGAATTAAGGATAGTGGAGGGAGAACATGATCTACTGTAGATATTACAACAAGAGACTGAAAACATGCAAAGTAGTGTGAATCAGCATATAAGAAACCAGCTCCAGAAGTGGGGTGTATAAGGTGGAATGTTATTATCAGATCAAGAAACGTGATGTGTGAGACCTGAACTGGAATACTGATGCCAGTTCTTGAATCCTATTGCAGAAGGGTTGTAGATAGATTGGCGTGGGTTCAAAGAAGAGCAACAAGAATGATAATAGGGATAGTAGTATGGAATATGTGAAGTGACTAAATGCTCTGAACATGTTTAGACCACAAAAGAGAACAATCAGAGGAGATCTAATTTCTCTGTGTGGTTTCCTATAAGGTCTACAATTAAGCAAAGAGCTGGGGCTATTTCAGAAAGAAAATAAATCCAAAATTAGGGGTTATGGCAAACAGTCAAAAGGGGAAATATTCAGTGGAGAAAGGAGGAGTTACTTTTTCTCAAAAAGAGTGGTGAGAATCTGGAACTCCCTTCCAAGTAACGTAGTAAATCCAGCTAATAAAGTAAAGTAAGTAAAGTAAAATTTATTTTTAAACGCTTTTCAAAAAACCAAAGTGCTGAACAAATAGAACAACATTTAAAACAACATATATTAAAACAGTATAAATAAAATTATTCTCCATAAGCTTTTAAAAACAGATACGTCTTAAGCTCCGATTTAAAGCTCTCAACAGTCAGGCAGCCTCTTATCTGACGAGGTAGAGAATTCCACAGGGCAGGGGCAGCGTAGGAGAATGCACGGGCCCCAGATGTCTTCAGACGAACCCTGGGAACCTCAAGCAATCCCACGCTGGCAGATCGGAGTGAACGAGAGGGGCAGTATGGAGTAAGGAGATCTTGCAGATACTGCGGTCCCTGTTCATGTAGGGCTTTGTAGGTCAGTAAACCGACCTTAAAGGTGATCCGCCACTGAATCAGCAGTCAGTGCAGCCCGCCCAGCACAGGAGTAATATGACTATTTCTAGATATCATGGTCAAAAGCCTGGCTGCTGCGTTCTGCACTAGCTGCAGGCGGCGGATATCAACACCTGGTAGCCCTAGGTAAAGGGCATTGCAGTAATCATGGTGGGTGGTCATGAAGGCATGGACCAGAATAGGAAGGTCAGCCAGAGGAACCAGGTGTTTCACCCAGGCAATATTCCTAAGATGGTAGAAAGAGGACTTAACGACGGCCAACACCTGAGATTTCAGGGTCAGACCGTCATCAATAATAATGCCCAGATTACGTACCTGGTCTGAGGTCGAGAGCTGGACAACATCAAGCCAAAGGCCCGATGGCACCCCATCCCTACGACCCACCTCAAGGCAACCTGGGTCCACAACCAACAGCTAGGTCTTATCCAGGTTTAACCTCAGCCAGCTAGCACTCATCCAGTCCCTGATCTTGGATAGACAGCTGTTAAGCAAAGGGACTGCATCATCCTGTCCTGGAATAAAGGATAGATACAGCTGGGTATCGTCTGCATAGCAGTGAAAACCCAAACTGTATCACCTAATAATGTCTCCTAATGGCAGCATATATACTGTTGAACAACATGGGTGCCGAGATGAAGCCCTGTGGCACCCCACAGGACAGAGAGATGGTGTCAGAGGAATAAATTCCAGTGACAACCCTCTGTGTCCGGCCTGTGACAAAGGATCGAAACCAATGTAGAACTGTTCCAGACAGTCCACAAAAAAAAAACGCAAACGCTCCAACAGCACACCATGGTCCACAGTATCAAATGCTGCAGAGAGATCAAGAAGGACTAAGATAGTACGAGCCTTTCGATCTCTCGCAATTAGGAGATCATTTAAAACCCGGATGAGAGCAGTCGCAGTGCTATGTCTTTTCCTAAACCCCATCTGGAGAGTATCATAGATATTGTGATTTGTGAGATGGTCATCTAGCTGTGACGCAACCACCTTTTCGATAACCTTACCCACAAAGGCCAGGTTAGAGATAGGTCTGTAGTTAGCGAAACAGTCTGGGTTCAATGAAGGTTTTTTAAGGAGTGGTTGAACGACCGCCTCCTTTAGGGCATTAGAAAAAAAACCCTGCTCCAGAGATTTCCAGACAATTTTGGCAAGGATCGGGCAGATAACCTCTATGCAACCTACTAATAGGGCGTAGGGCCCGGATCCAAATTACAGCTGGTTGGTCGTACAGTCTGAACAATCCTCACAACATCTATGAATTCCAGCCTACTGAAGTCAGACCAGGCAGCATGGGTGTTTGTTTCCACCTGCAGATCACCGCAGTCCCTTAAAGAGGGGGCTGGGCCAATGCCCGACCTAATGCTGGCAATCTTATCTGCAAAGAACCGAGCAAGTTCATCACACTTCATTTGTGAAAAATCTCTTCCAGACTGCAGACAGAGTGGATTGCACAATCTGTCGACAGTCTGAAAGAGTTGAGCTGGTCGGTTCCATGCAGCAGCAATCTCCTTGGACAGGAATTCTGCCTTCTTACAGGTGATTGCTGATTGATAGGTACTATAATGATCCATCAATATAAGTTTGTCAGCATCCAGGCCAGATTTCCTCCAAGCTCTCTCTAACCTTCGCCCCACTCACCTCAGCTCCTTCGAGACTCATCAAACCCACGGAGTCCTTGAGCGCTGAGTGAGTGAAACAAACGAACAGGAGCAATTAGATCCAGGGCCTCATGCACTGCCTTATTATAGGCAAGAACGAGATCCCCTAGATCCATGCACTCACTTGAAATACTCAATAGGTCCAAAACCGCTGATAGACCTTCTGGGGTAACTCCCCTTAAAGGGTGGTACCGGACCATCTCCTTAGGGGCAGGCCTATTTGGGGGTGCCCCGAAACTGAATCTTATGGTATGGTGATCCGTCCACACATTTGGTTCACCAGCAAATGCATGACCTCCAACTCCAGCAGGAACACTAGGTCCAATGAGTGACCCCCTGTATGGGTAGCAGAGGTAACCACCTGTGTAAGGCCCAAAATAGTCATAAGTTTGAGGAGATTATTCCCAAAATGTGAGAGTTCATCGTCTACCCAGGTGTTGAAGTTGCCCAGTATTAACCATCTGGGCGACTCCAACGCCATGTCAGTGATGAAGTCTGCAAACTCCTTCAGAAATTCTCCACCATCACCAGGTGGACGATAGATGAAGAAAATCCTGAACCCTACACCTGCTCCCAGGAGACACTCAAAGGATCGAGTGTGGCCCACTGGAGTATCCACGAGACCCAGCTCCATTCTAAAAAAGATGGCTACTCCCCCACCCCTACCTTCCAGCCTTGGGTGGTGTATCACCGAGAACCCAGCTGGAACAGCAGAAGCCAATATAGGGCCTGCATTCTCGTCCAACCAGGTCTCTGTGATGCATGCCAGGTCAGATGTTTCAACAAGATCTGCTATAATAGCGGTCTTGTTTCTAATTGATCTGGCATTACATAACACCACTTGGGTTGGATGAGTTTTCAAGGAGGATCGCAGTACCTGCCCACTATTTGTAGAGCCCTTGGGTATGGAAATCGGACAGGGAGAACCCCTCTCATGATTCCATTTTGCCCCAGGGCACCTCCTAGTCCCTACTACCTCTATCTGTCCATCCCTTTCCATTCTCCCACTCTGCCCAGCTAGGATAGAAAGAGTTGTTCTGTACTTTATGTGCAGTCCTTATTTTAAAAGTCACTCCTAGTCTCAGTATATAATAGCGTCACTGGTGCTTTCTAATGGTTTTGTGTTCTGAACTTCGTATATTTTGTCAACAAGTGTACCTGCAATTCACTGTTTTGTCTTTCTTGCAATACATGTACCCTGTTACCAGACTGCTCTTGCTTTGTTCCCCTTCCCCCAGATCACTCTTGAAATCAGCTCTGTCTCAGTGTGCCTTTCCTGGTTACCAATTTTCAAATAAATAACTATAGTAAAATAAATAAGAAAGAACTATATACATTAAAGGGAAACAAATGTAACATGTTATCACCACTGAAAAGTAAGCGTGGGACAGTCTCCATGGGCAACAAGCCATCTTCCGTCCTTCTTATCCTTTGCTTGTAAGTATGTTCATAGATAGATAGGCTGTGGATGGAGTATTTCTAAGTTCTCAAACTGCATCTGATAATGACTGCCACACTACATCGAGAGTAAGCAGCTCACTGTAACACCATAGATTTGAATAACTTCTCAATGTAACACTACAGATTTGAATAACTTTTATTCTGTCCTTCCTGGGCAGCTCTGCCCATTCAGCTAAGGGGAGGCTCCCCACCAGCCAGGAGGTTAGAATCTTGCTTTTAACATTCCTTTACTGCTTGCCTCTCACAGTTGCAGAGTGCACTGTTACAATACCTCAACACCACTGGACTCTATCATATAAGGGATAACACATGACAAGGTGTGCGGTTATAGGGGACTAATGCATGCCTTGGCAGGTTGATGGGGTGAGGTATAGCTAACACAGAAATATAGAATTTGACGGCAGATAAGGACCGCTTGGCCCACCTAGTCTGCCCATTTTCCTACCTAACAGATAAGCTTCAGATCCTAGTTAACCAATAGCTTACTTCCTCCTACCCCCCCACTAGGACTGCATTATGCCTGTCCCATGCATTCTTGAATTCCCCCACTGTTCTTGACTCCACGACCTCCTCAGGGAGGCTGTTCCATGCATCCACAACCCTCTCTGTGAAAAAATACTTCCTCACATTACCTCTGAGCCGTCCCCCCTCTATCTTCAAATTGTGCCCCTTGTTCTTGAACATCTCTTTTCTGAAAGATGCTACCTCTTGGACTTTGTTGATTCCTTGAGGTACTTGAAAGTTTCTATCATGTCCCCTCTCTCCCTTCTTTCCTCAAGGGTATACATATTAAGCTCCTTTAGTCTTTCTTCGTATGTCTTCTGGTGCAGACCCTGCACCATTTTGGTTGCCCTCCTCTGGACAGCTTTCACTCTGTCTATGTCTTTGCGGAGATGGGGTCTCCAGAACTGCACACAGTACTCCAGATGGGGTCTCACCAACTGTCTGTACAGATGGATAACAACTTCCTGTTTTCTACTATTGATGCCTCTTCCTATGCATCCCAGTATCCCCCCAGCCTTCCTTACTGCCTTCTCACATTGCTTGCCCACCTTTAGGTCATCTGATATAATTACCCCCAGGTCCCTTTCCATTTTTATTGTTGCAATCACTTGTGGAGTGCATTATTCTCTTATGACCACACTCCCAAAACGCAAGGTGAGGGCACAACAACCAAAGAAATGATGTAGAAAAACAAAGAAGCAATCAGGAAACAAGTGAATGCAAGTGGTTTTATTACAGGCAAAAAAGCGATAAGACGGCTGACTAAACCTTGACGCTTTGAACCCCACGCAGGTTCTTCATTGGGGAGTGGGGCAGGCACTCAGTTAAAACTCCATTTGTACAAAACAGTTAGAGTGGTTGTGACAACCCACCTCTCCCTCTGGGCTGAAACAGCTTTTAGAGAGGTGTGTGTCCTTGGGTATTCGCTGCCACCAGCCGGACTTTCCTTCCGGCACTTCTTTCAAGTGTACAAACTTGAATAATCACACGTGCAATTGCACAAGTTAAAGTCTGGTAGTGTGTCTCTTTCAGGTGGCCGATGCTACACAGAGTTTACCTTAGCCAGTGGAAAACCAAATCTTACCTTAGAAAAATGACATCAGAGACACAACTGTTGAGCAAATAAATAGCTTTTACTTAACAGAAAGTGCAATGAGCATTTACAGGAAATGTATTTACAACACAAGAGAATAACACTTATACAGGAAAAGTAAACAAATGTTTTAAACAACAGATGGCAAAAGAAGAAGGCTATTACTGAAATATACTATCACTAAACTTACCCTTCCCTGTCCTTACAAGAGGCACTGGACCCTGTTCTAACTGCCAGCTCCCAAGGACATACCAGGTAGGCTCCAAGCTTATGTTTCCCCTCACAGCTTCCAGGGCAAGAGAGAGTTCTCTGTCTTACAGAAGCTTATATAGTCTATGGAGACTAGGTCATTCCTATTCTCCCCTTAAATGCACCAACCACCTAACATGTATGTACTTAATTGTCCCAATCAGAGTGAACACCTATTGGTGACCAATTATATTCCTTTTCACCTTAAGGTTATATTTGAATGATCCAATCCATTCAAACTGCCCTGTGTCCGTGTCTGCAAAGGTCTGTGTGTGTCTGGAGATGTCCACTCGAGATTTATGACCCAGCTCTTATCTAGCAGCTAGGAATTCCACAAGCTGGTTGCTGCTGGAGGATTTCAGCCTCAGTGTATTTTTCCACACTGCTAAAAAATAAGGCATCTACAGAATCCAAACCATTAACTCTTTCCTTCTCATTTCTGTCCATCTCCCCAGATAATGAAGGCGTGTCCCTTGAGGCTACCCCAAGTGACACAACCCGTTCATCTGATACTAGGGAGTGCCCAAAGTATCCAGCCAGGCCATTAGCCCTGCCTAGATAGCCCATCTGCATTTGCATTTTGTTTGCCACTGCGATGCTGTATGGTCATGTTGTATGCCTGCAGTACCAAACTCCAAACGTAGTAGTTTACCATTTTGTCCACTGGACCTATGAAGCCAAATCAGGGATTATGATCTGTGACCACAGTAAATTCTCTCCCCATATAGGTAAGGCTGCAGCTTCTGAAGGGCCCACACTATTCCCAAGCATTCCTTCTCAATTGTGGCGTATGCCTCCTCTCTGGGCAAAAGCCTTCGGCTGAGGTACACAACTGGGTGCTCCTCCCCCTGCTGAGTAACTTGGCTCAGCACAGCCCCCAGCCCATGATCTGAGGCATCCACATGAACCATAAACTTTAAACTATAATTGGGGCTAGCCAATACAGCTGGGCTGCTTAAGGCCTTCTTTAGCTCCTGAAAAGCAACCTCACAGCCTTCTGACCACTTCACTGCATCTGGCTTTCCCTTCTTGGTTAGGTCTGTCAGGGGCTTAGCCAGATCGCTATAGCGGGGAACAAACCTTTGGTAGTACCCTGCAGTCCCTAGAAATGCCCTGACCTGTTTCTTTGTGGTAGGAGTAGGCCAGGCCAGGATGGCATCAACCTTGGCAGGCTCCGGACGGATGTGTCCACTACCCACCCGGTGCCCAGGTAGGATACTTCTGCCATACCTATCTGGCACTTCTCTGCCTTGACTGTCAGACCTGCCTTCTTTAACCTGTGGAACACATCCGCACATTCTTGATGTGCTTATCCCAGGTCTGGCTATATATGGCTATATCATCCATATAAGCCAATGCAAACTCACCTACCCCAGACAGAATGCGATCTACAAGCCGTTGAAAGGTTGCAGGTGCAGTCTTCATTCCGAATGGCATTACCTTAAATTCGTATAAACCAAATGGAGTAACAAACGCTGATCTTTCCCTGGCCGCAGGGGTCAGAGGTACCTGCCAATAGCCCTTTGTTAGGACTAATGTGGTCAAATACTTGGCTCCCCCCAGTCGCTCCAGGGTCTCCTCTGTTCTAGGCATGGGATAAGCATCAGACTCCGTGCAGCTGTTAAGCTTCCGGTAGTCCACGCAGAATCGTGTGGTGCCATCCCTTTTGGGGATCAGTACCACGGGTGATGCCCAGGGGCTACTAGATTCCTGGATTATCCCCAGTTCCAGCATCTCTTTGAGCTCCTCTTTCACAGTCTGCTTAACATGCTCAGGTACCCTGTAGGGGGACTGTTTCAGGGGATCCTGGGTCCCTGTATCCACATGGTGCTCTGCCATCGTGGTGTACCCTGGTTTCCCTGTGAACATGTCTTCAAATTCTCTCAGCACACCCCTAATTTCTTGCACCTGGGCTGGTGTCAGCTGTTCCGAGAGGGTAAGGCTGTCCACAGAGGATGCACCCCTGGCCTCCCCAAGTAGGTCCACCAGTGGATCTACCTCAGTTTCCTCCTCTGGAGCACTGCATACAGTGAGGACCATTTCCTCTCTGTCATGGTAGGGCTTCAGCATGTTAACATGATACACCTTTCGTTTGCATCTCCTGTCCGGGAGCTCTATCATGTAATTGACGTCACTAACCTTTTGGACAATGGAGAATGGCCCCTCCCATGCTGCCTGTAACTTATTCTGTCGGACAGGGATGAGTGCCATCACTCGCTGTCCCACCTCATATTCTCTGGCTCGGGCCCCACGGTCATACCAGACTTTCTGCCGCTGTTGTGCAGTGGCCAGGTGCTCCTGAGCAAACCCCATGAGCTCCCTAAGGGTCCTGAAGTTCAGGACATACTCCACAACAGACTCCCCTTGGGAGGCACGGTCACCCTCCCATTTGTCCTGAATCAAATCTAGTGGCCCCTGCACCCTATGACCAAACAGGAGCTGAAAGGTAAGAACCCTGTGGACTCCTGTGGGACTTCCCTGTATGCAAATAGGAGATGAGGCAAATATTTGTCCCAGTCTCTCTTATGCTGGTCAGCAAAAGTCCTTAGCATGGTCTTAAGGGTTGAATTAAATCGCTCCACTAGACCATTAGCTTGGGGATGGTATGGGAGGTTTTGAGCTGCTTTACCCCACACTTCTCCCACAAACTACTCATTAATCCTGACATAAAATTGGCACCCGGTCTGACAGTATCTCCTGGGGAAAGCCCACCCGGCTAAATATTTCCAGCAGTGCATCTGCCACTGGTCCTGCCTCAGAGGATGTTAGGGCCACTGCCTCTGGGTATCTAGTGGCATAGTCTACAACTACCAGGATATACCGCTTGCCAGTGCGACTTGGGGTGCTCAATGGCCCCACTATGTCCACTGCTACCCTCTTGAAGGGTTCATCAATAATGGGCAGGGGCACCAAAGCTGCCTTGGCCTTGTCCCCCATTTTTCCTACCCGCTGGCACTGTGGACAAGTCCGGCAATAATTTGCCACATCCTTGCCAATACCAGGCCAGAAGAAATTGTTGGTGAGGCGCTTTTTCGTGCGCCTCACTCCCAAGTGCCCTGAAAAAGGGATATCATGTGCAAGGGCCAAAAGCTGCTGACGGTGAACCTTAGGGACTACCAGCTGCTGGAGTACCTCACCAGCTAGCCCTTCCTCTGTTGTACATTCTCTGTACAACAGCCCATTGTCCCAGTAAATGGACTCTTTACCCCCTGAGAATGCTCAGCCCTATGAGCTATTTCCCTCAGTTTTCCAGGGTAGGGTCAGTTCGCTGTGTAGCACTCAGCTGCCCTCGTCTGACCTTCCAGTGCCCTTCTGAAGGAAGTCCTGTGGGTTCCTCTATTTGTGACTGGGGTTCTGGACTGCAGCTTCTAGCCAGCCCTCCCTGTGCTGGACACTTCCTCAGCTGCTGAGGGTGTGGCTGGACCACCCAGAGTCAACCCCTCTTCCCCTCAGAAGCTTGCCCTTGTGCCTGACTACGAGTTACAACACACACCAGTTTTTTACGGGGTCCAAATCCTTCCCACAATCATATTTACAGGTAGGTCCTCTACAACTCCACCTCCTTTCTACATGGCCCCTTCCCAGCTCAGGAAGACTCTAGCCATTGGTAATGGGACTGGTGGCCCTGTGAATGCCCGAACCTTGGAGTATTTCCCAGGCACGATCTGCTCTGCCCGAATGAGATCTTGCCTTACCAGGAGATGTTAGCACCTGTGTCCCATAGTCCCTGTTACTATTCCATTAACTGTAATGGGCGCAGATTCTCATCAGAGGAGAGTGGTTCTTCAGACTGGACACACCCTACAAACACACCAGTGCCCTTTTATCACCCCGCCCCAATATCTCTGCCCCTTAACCAGTTTCTGAGGGGCAGTTATATCTCAAGTGTCCCTTGATTGCAAATATGACATTTCTTGGGACCTATTTCTTGAGTTCCTTAGAACAAGAGGGCTCTACTTTGGGCTCAGGTGCAGGCTGGTTTCCTTTGGGCTGCCCCCATGGGATCCCTTATACCCATGTGCTGCCCCATACCATAAGACTTCGTTGTGTGTGTGGCGGCTAGACAGATACCGTCAGCTTCCTGCCACCTCTGTGGAAGAGGCGATGCCCTGTCTATGAGCCATACACATGTCCTCAGGTACAATTTTAAGGAATTGTTCTCTCACCAATACATCTTTAATCAGTTCCACAGTAGTTGCTTTAGCCCTCCATCCACCTATCAAGGTAAGTATACAGTTTAACCTGCAGTTCTGCATAACTGTCTTCTGGGCTTTTCTTTAACTCCTAAATTTTCTTCTATAAGCCTCAGGTTAATTCAAACGTTTCAACAACACTGTTTTTACTTTATCATAATCAGCATAGTCTTCATTACTCATTTTAGCAAATGCATTCAAGCTCTCTCCGTCAGCAAGGGTGTGAGATAAGTTGACCAGGAAGCCTTATTTAATTGTAATTGATTACATACTCTCTCAAATGACCTTAAAAATAAATCAAGGTCATCTCCCTCTTTAAACTGAGTGAACAATTTAGAATTCATTTTGGCTTCATGAGGTAAACTCACTCCACCATTACTCACGGTTTGCTGACTGCGGAGGGTCATCATCTCCTTCTCGTGCTGTCGTTCCTTTCTCTTTCTTGGCGTTCTTTCTCCTTTTCTGGCGTTCTTTCTCTCTGTCTTCCGTTCCTTCTCTTTGTCTTGGCGTTCTTTCTCTCTGTCTGCCAGTCTCTTTTCTTCAAGTTCTGTCTCTGCTTCCTGTCTTCTTGCTTCTGCTTCCAACCTTCTTGCTTCTGCTTCAGCATCCAGTCTTTCGCCTCAATGCCTTGTCTTGCAGCAATAGCTGCAGTCGCAGTGCCTCAAGCTGGTTTGGGGGTCTGCTGCCTCAGTTCCTGACTCACCCCCAGCGACAGTCTGCTTCCAGATCATGTGCCAAGAGAGTAGCTATGAGGTCTGCCTTTTCTTCTGCTTTAGACTTTCAGGCTGAATCCCTTTTCCTGGCACCTTTCAAAAGCTGTGTTACAGTAAGTGAGTCATACTCCATGGAGCTCATTCTCTACTGCTACACTTTACTGTGCTATCTAGAAACAAATAAAACTGTTGTACAAATGTATCCTCTTGTATCCTGTTTTGCAATGCTAAGGTAACTGTTCCACTGGCAAATACTGTATCTCAGTGTGCTCGCGATCCACTATCCTCATCCCCACTATACAATATGTGACACCCTCTCCCTCTGGGCTGAAACAGCTTTTAGAGAGTGTGTGTCCTTGGTATTCGCTGCCACCAGCCGGACTTTCCTTCTGGCACTTCTTTCAAGTGTACAAACTTGAATAATCACACGTGCAATTGCACAAGTTAAAGTCTGGTAGTGTGTCTCTTTCAGGTGGCGGATGCTACACAGAGTTTACCTTAGCCAGTGGAAAACCAAATTACCTTAGAAAAATGACATCAGAGACACAACTGTTGAGCAAATAAATAGCTTTTACTTAACAGAAAGTGCAATGAGCATTTACAGGAAATGTATTTACAACACAAGAGAATAACACTTATACAGGAAAAGTAAACAAATGTTTTTAAACAACAGATGGCAAAAGAAGAAGGCTATTACTGAAATATACTATCACTAAACTTACCCTTCCCTGTCCTTACAAGAGACACTGGACCCTGTTCTAACTGCCAGCTCCCACGGACATACCAGGTAGGCTCCAAGCTTATGTTTCCCCTCACAGCTTCCAGGGCAAGAGAGAGAGAGTTCTCTGTCTTACAGAAGCTTATATAGTCTATGGAGACTAGGTCATTCCTATTCTCCCCTTAAATGCACCAACCACCTAACATGTATGTATTTAATTGTCCCAATCAGAGTGAACACCTATTGGTGACCAATTATATTCCCTTTTCACCTTAAGGTTATATTTGAATGATCCAATCCATTCAAACTGCCCTGTGTCCGTGTCTGCAAGGTCTGTGTGTGTCTGGAGATGTCCACTCGAGATTTATGACCCAGCTCTTATCTAGCAGCTAGGAATTCCACAAGCTGGTTGCTGCTGGAGGATTTCAGCCTCAGTGTATTTTTTCCACACTGCTAAAAAAATAAGGCATCTACAGAATCCAAACCATTAACTCTTTCCTTCCCATTTCTGTCACAGTGGTAATCACATTGTAAGAGCAGCACCAGAAAGATGTTCAGTTTCAAAACAAAGTAACGTAATATATGTAACATATATTTATGCAATAGGTGCAGACATAAAGCCTGTGTGATACATCTGTGTACCTGACCTTCTATGTGTATAAATGTGAAATCTCACATTTATACACATAGTAAACATGTCATCACAGATTTATACACATAGTAGACACATCATCACTCCCTCCCCCTGCCTGCCAGCCGGCACTTCTTCCCAGAGTTTTATTTCTCTTTGGAGTTCCTCCAGTCCATCTCCCACCCCCCCATCCTACTTCTAAATACCTCCCCTGCTTCACCTCACACACACTTCCCACTACCACACTCACTCATATCCTACCACATGGAAAACTACTCCAAAATAAACGTCTTTGTAAAAAAACCTTTAGTGAATTCACGAACAGGTAGTAAAGCACCATGCTACAGGCTCTCTTTCCCCACCCCCCACACCTGCCCGCTCACTCACTCATTCATTTGCCACTCCTCTCTCCAGTGGCCAAAACCCAGCGATTTAAAAAAGAAATCTCAATAACAGCAGCAACAAAATGAACTCACAGCCAGCCACTGACCTCAAAAACAAAAAAACACTGTCTGCTGTGTAACCATACTGCTTGTTTCAGGCTTGCTTTTCTGGTCTGCTGGTCTCTAACTTGATCTACGCACTACACAGGCTTGCTTCTTCACTCCATGAATAGTGAAGGCAGGAACAATCAGATAAGGCAGTAACAACCAGATAAATGATTTACAATAAAAAAAAACAGAAAAAAAAAAAGAAAAGCGACCAAAAATAAAAAATCACCACAGTGGCTCTCTTTAACTGTTGCTAAGCAAGAAATGGAGCTGTCATGTTTTCAAATCTTTCCATCCCTCCCATATACTAAAAACAACCAATAAAAACTTCACTCTTACTGTTGTGCTGTCGGCTGCACAGCAACCATGCTAGCAACCGTAGAAACCACACCAATCTTGAGCATGAATGCACAAAATAATCCCACTAATTTTATAGAAAAGAAATTCAAACTTTACTAAAAATAAATAAAAAAAATCCAACAAGTTCCTTTCCTACTGCATAAATGGAATATGCAATGGAAAACTTGTGGAACAAATGATTTATCTTCGCTTGAGTAGTTTGACCTCGGACACCTCACTCATGGCTAATGCCATTCATGAGGTTACCTGAGATCAAACTACTGTTGTCCTGAATAAATAATTTTTAACTCATTTCCATTACATAATATATATATATATATATATATATATATATTAGATAAACCACTCTGAGGTGTGCGGTGCGCACTCTGATATACTCATGCTGGTGTGTGTCAACCACCCAGGCATGCATATATCAGAGCGTGACTGCACACCTCAGAGTGGTTTATCTATCTTATAAAATGTCAAAATTATTTTGGGGGGAGTGCAGGTGTGCGGTTGCGCTATGATATACACACAGTCATGTGATGTGTTCCAACAAATCAGCAGATATAATCTTTCCTACCCATTTTATAAATATATATATACACACACATATCAATTAAATTCAAGTAACCTAAAATGGATAAAAGAGAAAAAAACATCTGATAGGTTGTAGCAAAGCAGGGCACATGTGCTGCAGACAGTCACTCTATTGCAAGGGAAATCTTTGGTTCAGGTGTTTCACACCTGACATTTAAGTTCTAAACAAAATATAAAATATGTATAACAAATATTATATATATTTTATTCTTTTAATGATTTGTTTCTCATGTAGATTTGTTAGTGAGGGAGCCATGCTGGAGTACAAGAGGTGCTTCTCTAATCTACATGAGAAATAGATCATTCAAAGAATGACATGTATGGTAGAGTAAATGTATATAAAAAAATAGAGTGAAGGCTGACAATGTACAGATATTTATAATATGACAGAGGAAGGAATACTATGGGGTTATATCTTTCTGAACTCCCTGGCTCCCTCAGGCACCAGATGAAACTGCTTCTCTCCGCTCCTTGCTCCTGTTTCCCCCCTCCCTGACTGCTTCCCTTGCATGTGGCTTATTCCTAGCTGGAAATGCTGCTGTACACAAATTTATTGCTCATGCCTTGTGTGCTTATTTTGCATTTATTTTGCACCTATTCCTATATTTTAAAGTAATTTTCAAGGATTTGCTAGCACTCACCTATTTTGATAGCTGATGCAGGCAATAGTAATTTCTGGTAGTTTTTATGATTTTATTGTCAGCCAGTGTTTTAGTGGAAGAGATCATAGTTTGGCCCCACTGGAGTTACCAGCCAATCCCTTCCACTTCCTGATAGCTCTGTCATGTCACCGTGCTCAGGCACATAATGACATGTGATCAGGGAGAGCACAGGAACGCACCCAAATGAAGTCAGTAGAGCTCTAATTCTTTTGCATTGTTATGCATAATAATGGCCAGTTGGAGATTAATGAAGGCCACCACTCAACTAACAAGGGCCTTGTTAGTCACGTGGTAGCCTCCATTAATCTCCAACTTGCCATTATTTTGTACAAAAATGGCATTGAAATGGAGCCCCATCAACTTCACTGGGGTGTGCCCCTGAGCTCTCCCTGGTCACATATCATTACATGCCTGAACGTGAGGATGTGACAAAGCTAATGGGCACTTGGAGGTATCGCCTGGTCACATCGTTAGGGCCAAACTACAGTCCCTTCAAAATTATAAAAATATACGAGAAATTACAGTCACTGGCATCAGCTATCAAAATTGGTGAGTGCTAGCAAATTAACACAAAGTTGGTAATCATTTTAATCTTCAAAGAAGAATCAGCATTTATATAGCACTTTCATACACAATGTATCCCAAAGCACTTAACAAGAAATGCTAGACTGGTAGTGAAATAACTGAATGTGTAGTGGCAGCATAGCCATATCAGCACATCAGCACCCACATAGCCTGGACAATTGCATGAATTGGTTTTATGGGAAGCAGAACATTGGCCAGGATACTGGGAATGTTCCCTACTCTTCGCGAAGACTGCCTTGGGTTCTTTTACTTTCACCTGGACACTGACCAGGATAGCACCAGGATGGGTAGAAGGGACCTTGGTTTAATGTCTCATCCAAAGGACGGCACACCCAACAGTACTTCACCCCCCCTAATAGCGCACTTGGAGGTCAGTGTTTTTTAGGTATGAGTCCAGTCCCAGTGTGGGATGAGAACCCACAACCTTCTGGTCCAGAGGCGGATGTGCTACCAACTGAGCCACACTGACACCTTGTCTCTAAGTGTACTTTATTGTAACTGAAGAACAGCATCTGTGCTATGTTTTATGTATCATCTGCTCCCTTCCTCCAGGTCACACCTGGAAATGAGCCTCAGCTCAGTGTGCCTTTCCCAGTCATCAGTTTTCAACTAAATAAATAGACTCTGGGTCTAGATTCTGTAATTGCCTATATAAAGCCAGCTATCTGGCAAAACATTGGCTATTTATCCAACAGGCTGGGCAAAAATAAATAATATCTTATCACAATAATTTGTTGCTTGAATGGGTCTGTGGTTGTGACAGAAAATCCTATGCCAAGGACTTCAAGTTCACTGCCACCACCATGGGTTTTTACCAACAGGATCCAGGGAAACCTGTTTCTTACCTCCTCCTTTGCACAAGGTCAGGCAGGTCAACACAAAAACTGTGGGTAAAGTGCCTCTTCAGAGACGGACTATAGAGTCCAGCAGAAGTAGTAGAATTACACTTTTAAATAAAACAAGCAGCTACTGATTCTATAACAATAGATGCTTTACTAAAAAACTCCAAGTATTTACAACAGGATGTCTTTACAGGAAAACAAAGGGTTGCACATTTACTAAGAAGCAGAAAATAAAACGAGTTGAACAGACAGTTGATGTACAGCAGAATTCTGAGCTATTCTGACCTAAAATCCATTACCTGCCTTAGCTACAGAATTGCATTGTCCCTTACTGTGCTATTTTACCAGTCAGCTACTCTTTGTATGGCAGGACCCCCAGCCTTCAGATGTTCCAAGTCCAAGAGCAAGTGCTTTCTTACAGCACCACAATTTATTCCTTACTCCTGTGGGGAGGGATCTCACCCCCTTTGAGTGACAGTCATCCACTGCCCCCACAAATGGGTGTGCCTGTATATGGGTATGTGTGTGTTGTGTGTGTATGTGTGGATGGATGACCTCATCCAGATCAGTTGGCTCACCCCACACCCACCCCTGCTCTGTCGACTTTTATGATTCTGTTTTGAAGAATGTCCAAGGTGTGTGACCCCACCTTTCTTGCCTTATAAGCTGACTGTGGCTTTCAAACTAGCACTCTCCCATGTACCTTACAGAATCTGTGCCTGAATGTTTCCGAGGAAACAGTCCCTTGATCAGCTTTAACCAAAGTTTCCCATAAGACCTGTTTGGTCTTGTGACATGAGAAGCCATGTTTTGTGCCCACGTATCACAGCAACATTATCACATCACCAAAAATAAATTACTACATTACTCTGGTCACATGTCCATCACATCTCCCCCCCTCGAAAAATGAAGGCATGTCTCTTATCGGTGACCCCCAAGAGACACTGCCATTCATCTAGGGCTTAGAGAGTGCCTAAAGGAATATGTTATGCACTTAGGCCAGCTCAACAATCCATCTGGATTGGCATTCTGCTCATCACTCCAGCTTCCCCATGGGCATGTACCCACATTTTTGCAGTACCCCCTTCTTTACCTCTGCCTGGGCTGGTGTCAACTGCCCTGAGAGGGTGAGGTTATTCACTGAAGATCCCTTATGGGCTTTCCCAAGGAGGTCTTCCAGGGAATCAGCCTTGTTCCAGTCCTCTGGCACGCTGCACACAGTGAGGATCATCTCCTCCCTATCATAGTAGGGTTTAATCATGCTCACATGATATAACCTCTGCCTACGCCTTCTGTCAGGCAGCCCTACTACATAGTTAACTTCACTCAGCTTCCTCATTATGGAGAATGGGCCCTCCCATGCTGCCTGCAGTTTATTGTGTTGGACTGGGACAAGTACAGTACCATCAATTGCTGCCTGACTTTGTACTCCCAGGGTCTGGCCCCATGGTCGTACCAGGCTTTCTGTTGCTTTTGTGCAGTGACTAAATGCTCCTGGGCAAGCCCCCATGAGCTCCTTAGCCTGGCCCTGAAATTTAGGATGTATTCCACCACCAACTCCCCTTGTGTGGCATGGTTACCTTCCCATTCATCCCTGACTAAATCTAGGGGCCCCTTCACCCAGTGACCAAACAGGAGATCGAAAGTTGAGTACCCTGTGGACTCCTGTGGGCCTTCACTGTATACAAGCAGGAGGTGGGGCAAATATTTGTCCCACTCCTCCCTTTTGTACTGGTCAACAAATGCTCTGAGCATAGTTTTAAGGGCCCCATTGAACCACTCAACCAGACCATTTGTCTCAGGGTGATAGGGTGAAGCACAGAGCTGTTTCACCCACACTTTTCCCTCAAACTGGTCATTAGGGATGATATGAAATTCATCCTCTGGTCTAGCAAAATCTTCTGAGGAAATCCCACTTGGCTAATGATTCCCAGGAGCTCATTAGCCACCTTTTCTGCCTCAGTGGAGGACATTGCCACTGCCTCGGGATACCTGGTTGCGTAATCCACCACAACCAGTATGTATTGTTTGCCCATGTTACTTAGGGTACTTATGGGCTCCAATCTGTCCACAGCTACCCTCTTAAAGGGTTCATTGATAATAGGCAGGGGGCATCAAAGCTGTCTTAGCCTTGTCCCCGACCTTTCCATCCTGCTGGCACTGTGGACAAATTCAACAATAATTTTCCATTTCTGTGTACATACTTGGCTAAAAGACATTGTTGGTAAGCTGATTTTTTTGTGTGGTTAATACCCAGGTGGCCTGAAAAAGGAATGGCATGGGCCAGGGCCAGAAGCTGCTTGTGGTAGTCCCAGGGGACTACCAGCTGCTAATACCTCTCCCCCTAGCTCCCTCTGTTGTGTATACTCCCTGTGCAATAGCCCATTCTCCCAATAAACTGACTTTTTACTCCCTTGAGAGACTTCAGCACTATCTGCTGCTATCTCTCTCAGTTTTTGGAGGGTAGAATCGGCTTGCTGTGCCCTGCCCAGCTCCTCCCATCTGACCCTCCCCTGTTCCCCTTCAGTAGGAAAGCTCCCTCTAGGAGCAGCCTCCTCTGGCTGCAGCTGGGGCTCAGGGCTGCTACTTCTAGCTAACTGTTCACCCACACTAGCCACTTCCCTAGCTACTGAGGGATGGGTCTGCACAGGCTGTGTCACCCCCCCCACCCTCAGAAGCTTGTCCTTTTGCCTGGCTATGAGTAACACATACTAGGTTTTCCCTGTGGTCAAAATCATTTCCCATGATTACATCCACAGGTCAGAGATCAGATACAGCTTCCATCTCCTGTATCCCATGGCCACCCTCCCAGCCCAAGAAGACACAAGCCATTGGCACTTGGACCACTGGACCTGTGACTCCCTGAATCCTGGAGAATTACCCAGGCAGAATCTGCTTCACCTGGATCAGATCCTGCCTTAGCATGGAGATGGAGGCACCAGTGTCCTTCAATCTCTGTGTTACTGTCCCATTGACTAGCATAGGGTGCATATGCTTGGTGGAGTTTGGTGGCACTACAGTGTGTGTGCAGTTTGCCAACAGCAATGTACTGTTTTGGCCACCCTCTTCCCCAGGCTTTTGCCCTTTATTCCTGTTTTTAGGGTAGTCATAGGATAGATGCCCCACTTTCTGGAAAATCCAACATTCCTTTGCCCCTGGTTCCTTGTTCCCCTTAGAATCAGTTGGTTCTGTTTTGGACTTGGGTACAGGCTGGTTTCCTTTAGGCTTCCCTCCTGGGGTTCCCTTAAAACTATATGCTGCCCAACCTCCATAGTTCTTAAGCTGCAAATGTGGTCTGCTGGCCACATACAAATCAATACTTTCTATTGCCTCCTTTGTGGAGCTGCATGCCTAGTCCAGTAACCAAATGTGCAGGTCATCAGGTACAATTTTAAGAAACTGTTTCCTTACAATTACATCTTTAGTGTGCTCTACAGTCCTTGCCTTAGCCCCATCTACCCAATGATCTAAATAAGCACACATTTGGACATGCAGTTCTACATAACTGTCTCCTGGGCCCTTTCTTAATTCTCTAAATTTCCTTCTATAAGCCTCAGGAGTCAGTTCAAAATGTTTCAGTAACATTCTTTTAACTTTATTATAATCCATGCAGTCATTATTGTCCATTCAAGCAAAGGCATGCAAAGCATGGACAGTAAGCAATGGGGTCAGGTGGATCCTCCAAGAAGTCTTGTCTAATTTAAACTGCCCACAAACCCTCTCAAATAATTTTAAAAGCAAATCCAGATTGTCTCCCTCCTGGTACTGCAGGAACATTTTAGAATTAATTGTGGCTTCATGGGTTGAACCCCCTTTGCCATTACTTATGGTTTGCCATGGTGTTTGCTGGCGCAGTTTCTCCATCTTGATCTCATGCTGTCATTCTCTCTCTTCTCACATAAGGATCTCATGCTGACAAATCTTCTCCCTTTCCTCTCGCATCAGGATCTCATGCTGGCAAACTTTCTGTCTTTCCTCTACCTCCAGCCTTGCTCTCTCCTCCTGCATCCCGATTTCATGCTGCCGAGCCCTCTCTCTATCCTCAACCTCCAGCCTTGCCCTCTGCAGTTCAGCATCCCTCAGCACAAGCTCTGCTTTCAGGATCTCCAGCTGAGGTTGATTAAGCTGCTCAGCTCCCCCTGCTTGTGCCACAAGGTGCCCCCCTTGCTCAGCCACTGGTACCTCAGTCTCACTACTGGGGTCACTGTCCTCAGTGACCACCTACTGACCAGGTATTGGGCCATGCCTATCTGAGACCATCTGCCCTTTCTGCAGCCAGTGATGTGCCAACAGGGCTTCCATGAGTGTACTCTTTGTCATGCCCTCACAGACAATCCCCTCTCAGCACACAGCTCATGAAGCTGCTGTACATGAAATTTTACATAGCATGATTAGCTCATATTCTCTAGCTGTGCTGCACTAAGCTGTCTAGAAATAATAAAAAAAAACAGTAGTAAACAATGCAACCTTTTGAAATCTTGTTTCGTGACTGGTAAGGTATATTTCTGCTGGGACTGCATCACCAGTGTGCTGTCTCTCTCTCTCTCTCTCTCTCTCAGAGTTCGTGCCTCACAGAAAAGCACACTGTATAATGCTCTGCACTACACTGGTACCAGCTGCAACACTGATCCCACCATTACCACCAATGTGACAGAAAATTCCACACCAGGGACTTCAATTTCACTGCCACCACTGTAGGTTTTTAGTAACAGGATCCAGGGAAACCTGTTTCTTACCACCTCCTTTACACAAGGTCAGGAAGATTAACACAATAACTGTGGGTATAGTGCCCCTTCAGAAATGAACTGCAAAGAGAGTCCAGCAGAAGTAGTAGAATTACCCTTTTAAATAAAACAAGCAGTCACTGTTTCTATAAAAATCTATGCTTTACTAAAAGACTACAAGTATCTAAACAGGATGTTTTACGGGAGAACAAAAGGGTTGCACATTTACTAAGAAGCAGAAAATAAAACAAGTTGAGCAAGCAGTTGGTGTACAGCAGAATTCTGAGCTATTCTCACCTAAACTCCTTCACCTGCCTTAGCTACAGAATTGCACTGTCCCTTACTGTGCTATTTTACCAGTCAGCTAGTCTTTGTATGGCAGGGCCCCTGGTCTTCAGATGTTCCAAGTCTGAAAGAAAGTGCTTTCTTACAGCACCATAATTTATTCCTTACTTCTGTGGGGAGGGATCTCACCCCCTTTGAGTGACAGTCCTCCACTGCCCCCCCAATGGGTGTGCCTGTGTGTGTGTGTGTGTGTGTGTATGGATGGCCTCATCCAGACCGGTTGGCTCACCCCACATCCACCCCTGCTCTGTCCACTTTTATGATTCTGTTTTGAAGAATGTCCAACATGTGTAACCACACACTTCTTGCCTTTTAAGCTGACTGAGGCATTCAAACTGGCACTCTCATCTGTCTTACAGAATCTGTAGCTGAATGTTCCCTAGGGAACATTCCCTTAAACAGCTTTAGCCAATATTTCCCTTGAGACCTCTTTGGCCATGTGAGATCAGAAGCTATGTTTTGTGCCCAGGTATGACAGCAACATTATTACATAAACACAATACATTAACACAAATAAATTATTACATTACTCTGGTCACACGTCTGTCACAATGGTTCTTATCTTATGTATGGTTATTTTGTAGCCATGTCACTTTGTTGTACATATGTAAAACTGTCTGTGTGAGCAGCACTACCTACATATGAGCAAGGGGCTAATGACTGCAAAAAGTGGAGGAGGGGCTGTATTCTGAAAGAGCAGCTAGAGATCATGATGACATGCTCAATTTTAAAGAGCAGCTGACACCTTTGGGAAAACTTTGGAAAACATGACATTAAGACACAATTCAGTATGTATTTCATATAATGTCTATAGATTTCTCCTCTCCATTATTTAGTACTGAAGAAATTTCCACAGAAACAAGACATTTATCCCTTAGAGTGCATCTGCCTCTATAGCTAATTCCCTACTTCAAGTTATAATGCTCTGTTGAGACATCACAGTCTGTTGCCATGGGAATAACTGTGATGTCACAAACAGAGTATTATGACATCAAGTTGGGAAGAAGCAATAGGAGCTGATGAACCTTTAAGGAACAACAGTCCTGTTTTCAAGCATATGACTCCTAGTTATAAATAATGGGAATAGGCACTACAAAGCAAATGAGAAATATAAACGGTTCTGTGTCTAGATATTATGTTTTTCAAAGTTCTTCTTGAGGCATCAGTGGCTCTTTAAAAGGGCATTAAATGCCTGAGAGGCTTAATTGACCCAAGTATAAAAAAGTGTGTGTGGGGGGTTCCTCTGGTTCTGACACCCATGCATATGAGAGAAATGATTTCGGAGTCTTATAGTATTGCCTTTTCCCCTCACAAAAGAAACCCTGAATGCCTGGTGTGTGAGATCTGATATACAGTTCAGCTGTGTGTGGCAGCAAGTAAAACTGTAACCAGCAGTTCCAGAAGGTCAGTGTGCAGGAAAGAGTCATGCACGGAGCCACAGCATGCCTTGCTCTATCATTTCCTTTATCAGAAAGCATCATTGAATACTGATTCTTCTGCAATTGTAAGCAAAAAAATAGTATCACATGAGCCATATTTGAAGAGATCTATGGCTCTTAGCTTATTCTTACAGCTATGGAACCACAGTTATGCATTTGATTTCAGTTTACTGAAGTAATTTAAATAAAAGGGCCTAGTTAAAATAATGAGTCAACAAGCAGAGGCATTGGCCACCTGAATATGCTAACCATTCTTCTAGCTAAAATTGAATGAGAATAGGACTGTCATGTGTGTGCCTTATATTACTACTGTATGTACAGTGCTTCAGCAGGAAAGCCATGATAAAGCCTGCTATTGTGTACCAGCAGCTTCTTACTGGAGAAAATAAATGCAGATAAACAGATGGTAATGGGTTCACATTAATTACACAGTTGTTACCCTCAGAATTAGCCAGACCCTTGCACACTACCACAACACAACATGATTTTCTTAAGATTCTAGCACAGGTCACTCCAAGGCTATGCATATTCAGAATGCACCAGCACTATATCTTGTCTGTACCTGGCCAATGTTCCTAACCCACTTTCCTTATTTGTGTAACCACAGCTGAATATTTCCCTTGTAATTTCCCTCTGTGCCCACACCTGTCCCACTTCATTACCACTTGTATTGTTAGAATGCTTTATCTGCATCTGTAATGTATGAGTATGCATCTGCTGTCCCTGGAGACTCTCGTAAAAACAAGAGGCTACATCTTCATGAGGTGATTGCAGACAGCAAAGTTATTGAATCAATCAATAAAAGAATACCAGTTTTTACTGATTTCTACAGTATTTGCCTTAGTGAGACAGAATGCTGGTGTAGCTGGTCCTGTGATAATAAAGGCATGAAGGGTAACCTTTAAAGAGCCTCTGTCATTGATGAGACAACATAAAAAAATTAATATTTAGACAAATCCATCTTATATTCCATATTTTGTTTTGTAACGCACACACTTATTTCTTTATTGCTGATTACAGTTGTATAAAAACAGGGTCTCTTACTTGTCTGTTGTGACTACTGATCTTATTTATTTATTTATTTATTCATTCATTCATTCATTCATTTATATATTCGTTCAATTATTTGTTTTACCAGGTAGATGCGCTAGACAGTACAATGCCTATTTTCAGGCATAACCTGGTCTTCTCCTGACATCACATTTCTGCTTATGACTTCACAATCTATTGCTGTGGAGATAGTTGTGGTGTCATAAACAGGGAATTATGATGTCAGATGTAGACAAGCAGCCAGAACAGATGAAATCTAGGTGACATTATTCTTATTTTCATGCACTTATCCTCAGTAATAAAGCAAAAAAGGGGCAAGAATTACAGAAAATATAAGAAACAAACAGAATTTTGTCTACATCGTGCATATTTTAAAGTTTTCTAAATTGGTTAGGGGCTCTTTAATTAATGATTTCTTGAGCTACCTAACCATACATACAGTACTGTATTTTAATCTTGTGACTTAACTCAAACTGTCAGAGATGATACTCTTACTCCATAAGAGACATCTCTTGCTGACCGGTAAACATTATAAATCACTCGACTTTCCTGAGGGACTTATAAATAAGCATTAAGGCATGACTGGGTGCACGTTGTGCTGGGATAACTGCACATCTCAGGTGGGTTAAAACACTAGGCCAAATCCTGAGTGCTTCCACCACATGAGAAGTGCCATTATCCCAGCACAAAGCACACCCTAGAGTGTCACACTGTGATTAGAAATAGGTCCTTTTGGATTAAAGAAATAACTTTTCTTAAACTTGCTTTGTTTTTGCACTACTCTGTCGACTGGGGTTCAGGAAAGACCTCTGGCCATCAGGGTGCCAGCACGGTAGGGGGGAAAGTGGGAGCAGGATCGAGCAGCCTAACAGTAGCTCTCCTCTTACGGGGAGGTCATCGCCCCCCCTGTAGTTCATCTGCCACTGGGTGGAGGTCTAGTGGCCAAGCAGGTAGGAGGGGGTGGCAAGTCAGGAGGGTGTCTCAGACTGCGATGTGTGCGTTCCTTCACATGCACATGCACGCGCCTGAGTAAGGGGACGGGCGAAAACCGGGGACACAAAACACCAAAAATGTCAATTAAAAAAAAAAATGCTTGTTTTAAATTTAAATAAGTAAAAATAAGAATGAAGGTAAAAAAGGGAGAAAAAGGTAGTACTGCTGAGCCATTGTTATTTTTCTGTTTGTAAGTAAATGGCATTTACAACATTTATTTTATTTTCTAAATAAAAGTAAGTGAATTGAGTTGTACTGTTACAGCTGCGCCATCTTAATATAAACAGTCAGTGAGGTGACAGATTTTTTCCAGTGCTGTTGTACTGGGATATCAGCACTGGGTTTCAAGTTCCTCACCCAATCAGGTTTCTGGATTTTTATTCCCATTTCATAATTAAGCATTAAGGTATAACCTGGGGTTGTGTTACTGTCAGTTAATTTAACACGAGTGATCATGAGGTACAAGGCGTAGCTTTACTCCTGAGCATAAAAGCCATAACAAGTTCTTTTAAGTGAGGTATTGGACTTAACTGTAGCTTGTGGCAGTTCAGAGATATTGATGACAATGTCTGCCCCATATCAGTAACACATTTCCTCCGTTATATCGAACTCTGTGATGCCATACAGGGTGAAGCTGTGCCTAACCAAGTATTGACATCACAAGGTTCTATAAATGGTAGAAATGTAGTCTCAATACAGGGCAGGATTTTTCAAGGCTATATCTGGACTACTGCTCATTTAGAAAAAAACGTTTCATGGGCACTAAAACTCTGAAGAACACAGTTCATAAATGTTCCCCTTTAATGTTAAAAGCAAAATCAGTGTCACATCAGTTTCTATCGCTAATGTAGTTATTTTATTTATTTTTATTTTTATTTTTTTTATTTTAAACTATATTTAATACATTATTTATTGATGTATTGATTGCTTGATTGATTGACTGAATTTTGCTAACCAGGCAGTCCCACTAAGACTGAAAGTCCCTTTGTCAGGGGTCACCTTGAATTAATTACAATGAAAACACAGATAAGTAATGGACATGACTTGGATTACATTCAAACTGGTACAAATTACAAGTGAATCTTAGAAATGGAGGTTAGAGACTTTTGAGCTGTACAACACAAAAGCTATTACATTTTTCTTATTAATGTAGAAGAATCATTCATATAATGTTCACCAAACAGCACTTGCTGGAATTAGTTGAGTAGCTAACATTTGCTGTAGTCAGTATACTAAATTCCAATGCATGCTAATCTTTGTCTTGATTATGGTAAATAATTTCATAAAAACTTGACATATGGATGATAGAAACAAGAAAAGATCATTTGTTCCCTACAGACTTACATCATTTTGGTAACGCTGAGATCCATCTTCCTGCTGTTTAGATATTAGTTTAATTTGTTTTTATTGGAGTAGTAGCAGGGTTGTTTTAGAGTAGCTAAGATTTTTAGTGAGGTAGATTGAGGAGTGTAGGTTTTATTTTCTTAGCTTTCTAGATCTGTGTGGTTTTGGCACCGGTTTTACTGTATTTCATTTTGTCACTGTTACTATAGCCACAGCTTTGCAGCAGAAGTATATGATTCTACCTGGTAGAAACTGCCGAGAAGAGTTGCCTGCAATTCCGAAGCATAATCCTCAGAAGGGACAGTGGGCTGCTTTGGAGATTGATGAGCTGGGTGGCTTGGACACGGAAAGAGCCACAACTGGGTGTTTGTCAGCTTCTTGCAGTGCACAGAGTGGGATTACCTGTGCAATGGCGGGGAGGTGAAGAAACTGTCTGCAGAGTAGTAGAGCTGGGCCAGAGCAATGACTAGAGATGAGAGTGGAAGTCAGCCCAGCTGCAAGGAATAAACTGGAAAGGATCCCACAGAAACCCACTTCCACAACCAATTGAATGACAGTTCCAGCACCTCTGTCATCTTTCTCCACTGACTATAATAGGAGAATTCCTCTGCCTACAAATAATAGTTCTACCACCTAGAAATCTAGAAGTGAGCGTTCTATCACTTAAATATTTTAAATTTAACCACTGCCCAGTTGTGGCTTTTTCTCATGGTCGGGGAGTGGCTCTTTGTAGTGGTCCAGTGCTCAGCTCATCAGCTTAACTCGAAGCGAGACTGAGATTATATCTCAGGGGGCAAACACCAAACATTGCTACTAGAGTGGGTGAGAGGGCCTCTGGGTCACTTTAACTCTTGCTGAGATCTGTTTCACTAGGTTCTGATTGCATTTGCTTTGTAGTGGCAGGGCAAAGGTTTGTTATATACACCATGATCATTGAATCTAGCTGAGTAGGTAACTGCTTCTGTGAGAGAGGAGAGACTGTGTTTCCACTTCCCTAAAGGATCACTTGTCTAATCTGGGATAGTTCAATTGGACTAGGGAGTAATACTTCCAAACTGTAACTGTTTTATTCCTGTTTATTCATGAACTCTGACACCAAAGACTGTTTTTACCACCCAATTTGACTTACAATATTTTGTATTTTTATTTTAAGACTGTTATTGTTGCTTTTGGTGTGTGTAGGAGTATGTATGTAGAGGTCAGGAGTACATGTGTTTGAATGGTTATGTAATTTATTATATATATAACTAAGTGTGGTGACTGACTGGCTGTGTAGGTATAGATTTAGTAGCGTGTGTGAAGAGGGTGGGTCAACATTGGATGGGTGTGGTCGATGTTTATTTTAGTTGAGCTGCAACGTGTCACCTGCAACAGACCCCAAGGCTCAGCTACTCCCCATCCTTGCTACGGGAACTATGCCCCTTCCAAGACCCCCCCCCGGCCAAGTGCTGCATACCGGCAGTGCAGGAAGTAGTGATCAGGAAGAAGCATGGGGGGAGCAGAAGACTTGGGGAGGGTACTATTAGGGTTGTGAGGACCATGAGATGCCCTGAAGCAAAATGGGGGCTTGTGAGATGCCAGATGTGTTTAGTCCCCATACTTAAGAATCCCACCAGACTGAGTCGGAAGGTAGCTGAGGGGCCGGCTGTCACCATTTGGCCACTTTGGGCAGTGCTATGCAATGCTAGCTTGATGAGGAATAAGTCTGCAATTATCATGGATTTTACTTCCTTAGTTGATCTAGCTTGTATTATGGAGAATTGGCTGGGGGATGATTCTAGCCTGGTCTTGGAGTTGTCAGCCCTGGCTGGGTTTTCTGTAGTGCACTTCCTGAGGAAGGATTGTGTGTGTGGGGGGGGGTGGCCATCTGTTTTAGATCTGAGTTGAACCTGGTGGTGCACTCAGTCGCGGATACTGCATCTTTTGAAAATTTGGCTGTGCATAGGGGTTCAGGTGAAGATTGCAGAATCAGTCTCAGGTACTGACCTCTGGGAAGCAAGCAAAAATTTCTGCAGGGAATCGCAGACTTCGTTGCTGACAGAGTGTCGGAGTCATCAAGATGGCTTATTCTTGGTGACTTCAGTGCTTGGGTTGGTGATGAATGATCGCAGATCGATCAAGATTTCCTCCAGGGTATGGACTCTGTGGGCCTTGCACAAGTTATTCTTTTGCGACGCATCAACATGGCCATGACTTGGACTTGGTATTCACTCTGGGGCTTGAGGCTGATAATCTTGAGATTAATCTGTTCACTTGGCCAGATGACTGTGCCATCAGGTTCACTTTAAGGGCTCCCCCTTGCATTCCACACCTTGTGGAGGTAATTCAGTTCCCCCCTTTGAGTGGGCTTCAGCCAGAGGGACATTGATGGTCCTGGAACCTCTGATGTGTTGACAGCATGCACTAGGGGACTGGAAGAAGCTGTGGCAGCCAAGAATAGAGCTATAATGGTGGCTTTTCACCTCATGGCACTGGTTTGTGTGTGCCCACTAGTTTCATGTCTTGGCATACCATGAATGGAGGGTTAGCTGAGGAAGCTGAAACCAAGGGTTGGGGCATTGTTGTAGAGGAGCCAGGATCCAGGAAAACAAACTGGCTCTGATGCCTCACTATGATGAGTATCAGAGGGCAATCACTTGGAAAGAGGCAGAGGTTCTGCCTAGGGAGATTGCTGCTGGGAGGAACTGACTGGCTCTGCTCTTGTGGATTGTGGATAGGCTTCTCCATCCAGCCTGTCCAGAGCCCATGAGAGCATTTTCATTAATGAAATGTGAGGAGTTCATTCGGTTCTTCTCAGAGATGGTGTCCTCTAATAGGACAGGGTTCACTCTAAGTGGGCTATCACAGCCCAGCAGTGTTGAGCCTTCGAGTCTGGGATGCATTCAGTGGTCTTGGGGAGAGTTTTGACCAGTGACAATGGTAGAGGTGAGTGAGGTGATCTGAAAGCAGCAGCCAACATTCTGTCATCTGAATCCAGGCCTGACGCACCTGCTTGTGAGTGTATTGAACAACTGGGCCCAGTATTCACTTTGATTGTCCGGTGCTCCCTGCCAGAGAGGGTGTTCATGGCACTGAAAAGTGCTTTTGTGAAACTTTTCCTGCAAAAGCCATCTTTGGACCCGGATGTCCTGGCAAATCACTGAGCTGTCTCTAACCTTCCCTTTTTGGGAAAGGTTATTGAGAAGGTTGCTTTGCTTCAGCTTGAGGCACACCTCATTGCTTTTGACATCTAAGAGCCTGTCTAGTCTGTTTTTAGGTCCAGGCATAACACAGAGAGTGCACTAGTTAGTGTGCACAATGATCTGCTCTGGGTGAGAGAAGAGAACAGTTAATTCTCATCCTTCTTGATCTCTCTTCAGTATTTGACACCGTGGAGCATGGGCTGTTATTGGACCAGCACAGGGAGTTCGTAGAACTTGCTGGCAAAGTTGTCTGCTGATTTGAGTCCTATCTCAGTGGCAGGATACAGAGGGCAGTGTTGGGAAGGTTTTCCTTGCTCCTGAAGGTTTTGTCCTGTGGCATACCTCAGGGTTTGGTTCTTTCACTCAAGTTTTTTGCAGTGTACATGCTACCTGTGGGTAAAATCATTAGGCAGTATGGGCTTGAGTTTCATGGCTATGCTGATGATACCCAGCTCTGTATGTCCTTTGCACCTGGGTCACCAGGTGCAGTTGATGTGCTTAATAGGTGTCTGACTGAAATCCAGGACTGGATGTCATTAAGCTATGAGACTGAACGCAGAGAAAACTGAAGTACTGGTGGTTGAGCAGGGATGTGGGGTGAGAGTGGCAGCTACTGAGAGGGAGACGGGGCTTTAGCCCATCTAGGCTCTTGGGTGCCACAAAGGTGAAAAATCTGGGAGCCATTCTGGATGAGGGGCTGACACTTGAGGCTTAGGTGTTGGTAGTAGTTTGGAATAGCTTTTGCTATCTGTGGAACATCAGCCAGATTAAATTCCTTATCCCACCTGCCGTCCTGGCCACATTGATGTGTGCATTTGTGACTTGATGGCTTGACTACTGCAGTGCTCTATACTTTGGGGTCAATGAGGGTATGCTGTGATGCCTGCCGTTGGTGCAGAGAGCAGCTGCTCAGTTACTGACTGGTCTCTCAAGGTCATGTCATGTTTCCCCAGCACTGGTTGATCTGCACTGGCTGCTGGTTAAGTGGTATATCTCCTTTAAAGTTGGACTTCTGACTTATAAAGCCCTACATGGGCTGAGCCCAGGCTATTGGGCTGCATTTTTGTACCATAGTATATCTTCACATCCTCTCCCTTCCACGGGGGGGGGGGTGCTCCTGGTAGTTCCAAAGGAAGAAATGTTGAAGACTTTGGGTGACCAGACCTTTGAAGTAGCGGGTTCGGCCCTCTAGAATTCTTTGCTGAGAACAATGAGGAAAGCTTCCCTGGTGGAGGCCTTTCAGCAGGGTCAAAAACATTTTTGTTCATTCAGGCATTTGGGACTTAACCTTCCCCACAAGTGTGCTATGTAATTTTTTAAGTACTGAGTAGTTTAGTTATTAATTTATTTACTGAGAATGCAGTATTATATTTTAGACAGTTTTATTTTTTGGGTATTTGTTTTATGTATTTTAAGATGTTTTATTTAATTTGCTATTACTGCTTGATATTGAAATGGTGCCCTGAGCCTCTGAGAAGGGTGCCACATAAAATAAGGACTGCTGCTGCTAATACTACTACTACTACTACTACTAGTAGTGCACCCTCTTGCACCTAATACAGGTCTCCCATAAATCTGATAGTAGTATTCACCTCATTTCATGTCCCCATCCCATGAAATAGGTTTTCTTTGTGTCCTGATACAGATGTCCCCCCTCCATTCTTCAAATGCAAGTCCTGCAGTTACTGATGCAATCTCCTTTTTTACTGCGGCTGTTTTTTCTCATTTCCAGTGCAAGTCATCTATTCCCTGGCACCTAGTAGTCCCCTCTCCACCTCCCTCTCCTCACCGTTACCCTCTTTCTTGTCCACATGGTTATGAGCAGTCATGTTGAGATAACTTTGTGTGACTACCTGAACTTGCAGCCAGACTGGTGAGAGCCACTATGCTATGGAAATGACTCAGTGGGCAATTAAAATTGCAGTCCCCAACCCTCTTCCTGGTCACTAGAAAAGGATTATGTGGGTACTCAGGATGAGTTTTCAACTACATTGAGCATGGCTTGGTGGGGTTGCAAATTTTGTGGGATTGCAAGGTGGTCTTAAATCTGTTGATACAGTTTGCTTGAAAGCCCATTTTTTGTCAGCTTGTTCTGTATATTTAGTACTTCATCAGTATGTTAATTGTGTGCTTTAAAACGGAGAAAGACATCATCTCTGCTATGAAACTGTTGAAGAAAGATAGTTGCAATATCCTGATGTGGAATGAAAATTCCAGCACTTGGATAAGATAATTATTGAATCTCTTTTGTTCTTTCAGTCTGTTGTAGATCCCTGTGCAAGCAGTCCCTGTCACCATGGAAACTGCAGCATCAGCGCTGATGGTTATATCTGTGTATGTAATGATGGCTATCAAGGTGAAAACTGTGAAAAGCCACTGCTAATTGCTCCAACCTCCATCTTGACAAAGACCCCAGTATCAAGGCAGACCAGTCCAGTCTCACCAACCCATGAACCTGATACAGTGTCACCTCCATTACAAAAAAACAGTGACACTGCCTCCATGGCAACCAAAAGCAGGACAGAAAGTGACTGATCTGAACTGGGATGAGATAGAGGTGAGCTGTTTCCTATTTATGCTATTTGTTTTCATTTTAGTATTCTTGTTGTTTTACTCTCTTCCAAGCCATGGATTCTAAATGAAACATGTTGGTTCAAAAGAAATCACATTTAGTTTGGTTCTTAAAACCCTGAGATGAGATGTCATAGTAAGTATGACAGTTACAAATGCCCTTCAGGCTACATAAGAACACATAAACATGCTACATGTTAATATGAAGCATCTTGTAAGTCATTAAAATATATGTCAGGGGAGAAGAAGGCTAAAACAACAGAGCTGATGACAGCAGTCACAGAAAGCGTCTCCAGAGAATTGCAACGCCAGTCAGAATATAACAATAGAAGGCAACAAACTTACATGAGTTTAGTCCAGCAGCACACATGTATCATGCCTCACAGGCAAATTTTTCCAAGAGTGTCCAAGACCAAGTTTATATAAGTGACAAATTCCAAGTTCTGTGAAGCAGTAGAAAAATGACCTCTTCACCGCAAACCACAGGGTTGAAGCTAGCCCAATAGCACGGCAGTGATGTTACTGCCTGCTATGCCAGCAGCCCAGTTTCATGAGCAAACTGGAGTTGCTGGGAGGGAGAGGATTGAGTATGTGAGGGACTGTTCACCTCTCATGTGGAGGGGGGGTCATGCTTCCTGCAGTAGGGGCCTGACACTTAGCGGAGGTTGATTGTCAAGCAAGGCAGGAGACCCAGAAGAGTGTGGACATTGATAGGCAAATCCCGTCATTGCAGATCAACAGCCCAATCTGGAGGAAAAAACGTCCTTACCACAGCAGGATGAGAAATGAAGGGTGATTCTCCTGTGGGCCTGGTTCCACAAACTGGGGACCATCTGGATCCTGCTTCAGAAGAGGAGGAGGGTGATCCACTCCAAGCCCACCATGAAGGGTGAGTTGTTGGGGGATAAGGGGCAAGTCCCAAGGATGGTGGCTGACTGGGCTGGGGGGGTGCCATCCAGACAGGGATCAACAAGAAGTGAAGGAGGACAAATAATGTACCAAGTGAAAAAAACTGACAAGGTTGAGTGCCTTTTTTTTACAACAATCTTTATTAGCATGCCTCATCTGATACAATATTTATGCACAATGCTTCAAAACAGCAGTTGGCACAATTAGTTTCCTCAGGGCAACTCTTGCCAAGGAGCTGCCTGTCCAGTGAGTGGCACAGGGTTTAAATGTCACAAGATTATGCCGCAGCAATATAATGTGCTGCCAATACAGCATGATATATTGCAAATGGCATAAGTCTTGTTTTTCAGGGTGGCTCCCCCCAAACCCCCAACTAAATTATCTAACTCCGGGGAGGCGGGGGTTATCAGTAAATATTGCACAAAGTGCGAAAAAGTTAAATTCCATCTATCTGGGACCAGGAATCGAAATCCGGTCCCAAATGCATTGCCTGCCTCCCTTGCTGCTAGTGGCTCATCCTATCGAGCCACAGCAGCTGCTCGGAGAGACCCCTGTCCCGGCAGGATTCTTATCCTGCACTGGGAAGACTGAGAGGGTGCACTACCGTGTACACTTCCTTTTGTGGTTTTGCACCCTCTTGCTCTTCCCTACTGCACTGTTCCTACCTCGTGGTCATGTCATGTGCTGCAGAGCATATGACGTATTGACCCAGTAGGCCGATGAGCTAAATTAGCCATATTGTGAATTTTTATTTTCCTCCAAGGATTATTTATTTATTTACCATAGAGCTGCTGTAATCTGACTTCTGAGATTGCGTTGACCCTCTTAGGACTGCCGCAGCTCCGCCTCAAAAATCCACATTTTGACAATATGAAGTAGGGAACATGGCTGTAGTACTATTACTATAGTACCAGCACAGTCAGGGTACTGCCTGTCTTTCTAAATTTTTTTTAACTTTGCAGTGAATTGTACATGTCAGGGGGGAGTTTATCCTTTAATATTAAAGCAGCAGTGCATGAATGGTGTGGAAATTTTGACCTATATTTTTTTTATGCTACTTTAGATTGCCCGTTATCTCCTGACTTGCATGATACCCTTCTTTCTCAATTTTTAGTCTGCTTTAATACTTTTTTCCACATCTGATATAATAAAAGGAGTGCTCCTTTTAATATGGTTTGGACCAGATTTTCATCAGTATTTGTATCTGTTTTTGAACACCTATTGTTCCATAAGGTCAGGGAACAATATGCCTGCTAAATAATTGTTTATTTTAGTTACAACAGAAGTGATTTTAAACAGTTGATGCACAAAAACAACTGAGAATACTAAAGAAAACGACCAAGCCATATTAAAAGGGGTGCTCCTTTTATTATTCAAGATGTGAACAAAAGTACTAAAGCAGACTCAAATTGTGGAAAGAAAGGTATAATGTAAGTCAGTAAATAAGGGGCAATCTAAAATAGAATAAAAGGGAATAGGTCAAAAGTTTTACCACATTGATGCACTGCTGCTTTAAATGTTAATATGCCAGCATGATTTTTAACTCAAAGTTAAAAACATATTTTTTTAGGAATGCTTATGGATATTATTTGTGTAGTCAGGGTTTTATTGTTTTTTATGTATTTCACAATGTATTTATTTACCTACTATATCCCAGCTGAAATGCAATATTTTGTTTTCAGTGGGGGTTCTGCTCCTGCCCGTTTTTATAGCTAGGTGGACTGAAGCAGTGAGAGGTTAGTTGACTTTGTTTAGATTTGCGCAGTGAGTAAGTAGCTTTGGTTGGATTTGAACTTTGATCTTTTGGTTCCCTGGCCAGTGCTCTAACCATTTTTTTAGTTAGTTTGTTTATACCTCCTCCTTCACCACAGCCAGCACATCCTACAGAGTCCCTATGGTGTCCAGTGACTGTTCATCCTCGTAACTCTCATGGTGGCCTGTCCTCCATTGTGCCTAAGTTTACCCCTGGGCAGGGAAGGAGAGAGGACCCCATACTCTCCCCTTCCTGAAGAAACCCATAAGGCTGGTGGCTGAGACTATGGTTGGGTCTTGGCTCAGCACCGGGGTTCATCATCCTGCATGGCTTGTGGGGCATTTCCTTGTTCCATTTCCCCCAAGAACATCTTCATACAAGGTGCTCCAAGGGAGTGCACATACACCCACAGGTGTACTCAGCCCTTCTGGGGCTCAGCAAATGTACTCCCCTCTCTTTTTGGCATTCCTAGCTGCACTACCACCTGTGGTCACCCAGGTGGCAGTGTTGCAGAGGTAATGACGTCCCCCTACCCCCTGAGGAGGAGAGCGCCTGCTGGGATGCTCGATTCTCTTTCCCTTGGCCAGCCCCCGGCAACCCAGGATCATTCCCAAACCTGGACCACCAGTGTCAGGAGTAGCAGCTGTATCACTGCGCTGATGGGCCATCCAGTGGTCTAGCCATTAAACTATGCTGTCTCTTCTGATTGGCTGACTTCTAATCTTCTGTAATGCACCTCAAGTGACCTGCCTGGAGATGGTTGATAACATGAACATTTCTTACCTTCAAGGGAATTTTTTTGTCTCCTAGCTGTGCATTTGTCATTCCTGTGAGTGTGGAGGCTCCACCCTGTGCATTGGCGTGCAGGAGATCAAACTTGAAAGCCCACATGATGTCCCTAGGCAGCTTCTGTAGCTCCCAAGTTTGAGGACCTCCATAATAAACTAATCTTAATACTAGAAATTATCCCCCCAAAATAACTGCACTGTTGACATAATAAACAGCACAACTATGTAACTCCTCAAAGGCTGTAGAACAGATACTATAATAGAATAGAAGTGAGGGAACAGAGAGAGAGACAGCTTTACATATAGGTAAAAAGGATGACCTAAAGGTAAGACATTTTCATTTCTTCAGCACAAAGGATGCAACTGCCACATCTACATGTGGGATGTATGTAGCAGTATTCCCAAACCCAGTTAGGGCAAGAAATATAATAAGCTGAATAAAACTGAGGCTGTGGGAAGTGTAACTCAACACATTAGCCCAATTGCAACATGACAGCTTGAAGCACCTTATGGTCCAGCTCTGCATCAGCAGAAGCAGCTACATCCAGCTTATAAAGTCAGGATTAGGTGGCAGCCTTGCAAAGAAGCACCCTTCCATTCAGCCCAGGAAGCTGCCATCATTCTAATAGAGGAGGCCTTCACTCCAAGTGGAGGTGGCTTGCCCTCCTTCTTGTAAGCTTCCAATATACTGTATAGTGCATAACTCACCCTGGAAATGGAAGACTTAGAGAATTTCGTAATGATGGTGGCAAAGCATGAAGAGACTGGAGGATTCATGGTGTAGTTAGTCCTGAGCAGGTAGTTCTTGATGACTCTGCAGACATCTAAGATTTGGAATCTTTTCTAAAACTTCATCTTCAGATTAGGCCAGAAGGAAAGGAGGACCAGTTCCTTGTTGATGTGTAACCAGGGATTCACCTTTGGCACAAACTAAGGGGTAATGTGAAGGACAGCTACAGGTATAGGAATATACTGACCTATCACTCACATATATGTTTTTAATAATATCAAGTTTATTAAACCACTGAGAAACTTAGTAGGTCCCACACACCACCATTTCAGAGGTTCACACCCCTTCCACAGGGTGGACTGTAAATGCGCTTTGGCTTCACTCCCTTCTTTCCTCTTGAGTAGGAGAAGGAAGACAAGCAAAATCACTTTTACAAGCAGCTAGAGGATGGGTAGAAATGTACTAATAAACACAAATACAGAGAGCAAATGCAAGACTACATATTTTGAAGCAAGAATGCTCAATGCTATGGTACCCAAGTCCACCATGAGGAAGGGGTATTAACCCTAAAAACATTGATGGGTTGTGGGACCTACTAATGTTCTGAGTTGTTTAATAAACCTGAAATTATTAATAACATAAATCTGGAAAAGTGGTCAATATGGTCCTATAACTGTGGTGTTCACTGATCCCACGAGAAACAGCTAGCTCCCAGATCTTTTACTGCTTTGCTTACAGTATTGAGGGAACATCGGGCCATCGGGCTCCGTTTGGGTAGTGTGAAGGACTGTCTTATCCTTATGAAAAATTAAATTTATTTATTTATCTTTTGTTGACTGGGTAAGTGCACTAGACAAATCCTGCCTATTTTCAGGCACGACCTGGGGGAGGGGGGATACAGATGAATGCCAACTGACCTTGAACCAGATTAAACTGTTGGTGGTATTTTTAGTGAATGAGGGAAATTTGGCCAGGGCATCAGGGAACTTCCCCTACTCTTTTTGATAAGTGCCATGGGATCCTTAACATCCACCTGAACTACCACCAATCCAGGCAGATGGGACCTCAGTTTGGCGTCTCATCCGAAAGACGGCACCTCAGAAGTGCAGCACCCCTCTCATGCTGCACTACAGTGTCAGTACTGGGGATATTAACCCAAGTGCCAGATGTGGGAACTGAACCCACAGAGCTCTGATCTCCTGACCTCAGAGGTGAATGTACTACCTACTGAGCCAGTGACACTGCTTTTGATAAATAGAGCTCTGAGGTGGCCAATATACCAAGCCTTCTTGTCTGCCTTGCCAAAGTGATTGCCAGCAGGAATATGACCTTTAAGATTAAAAATCTCAGCAAAACAAAGTGCAAAGGCCCAAAACATGCCCCTGGTAAAGGCACTGAGTACCAAAGTATGGTCCCAAGGAGGCACACTCTTTTTAACCTGAGGCTGCTGCAGCAAAATGACTTTGAAGAACCAAGCCTTATGAGGATGTGATCACAATGGTTATGTGTCTGAGAGGCATAAGTGAACTCTCAGAGCTGCTGCATGCACCCTGATAAGGAGGGGACTAAGCCCCATGACACATCCCTTCTTAAGAAAAGAGAACACAGAATAAACCATAATAGAGAAGACTTGAGAGGATTCATGGAACCATGAAACCATTGAAGGGAGCATATCCACATTTAATGGTATATTTTGGTCAACAATCCTTTCTTGGACTTTAACAAGGTACTCACTACTTCCTTGGAGTAACCACATTGTTCCAAAGTTCCCTGTTTAAGGTTAAAGCTACAAGCATCAAGTGCTGCTGATTGGGATGAAGGTTTGGACCTTGTTGCAGAAGATCCTTCTTGAGAGGTAGCATGTATTGATGTCTGGTTGAGCGGTAGAAAGGAAATGATTCATGGGCATCATGGCAAGTGTGGGGCCATTAGAATTGTTTGAAGTTTGAATCTCTGGTCAAAACAATCCATCTTATTTGGTACAGAAAAAATGGCTTGATGGAGAGTCCATTCTGCTGTGAGGATGTGATACCTGCTAAGCCATTCTACTGCAGTGTTCCTGGACCCCTGAAGGTACACTGTTGATATAGATGGGAGATAATATTCCATCAAACATAGTAAACATATAGCCTTCTTTATCAAGGATCTGTGCCTGATCCATCCCTACTTGTTCAGGTGGGCCACTACTGTGCAATTCTCACTGACTGTCAGCACAGTTCTCTTGCAGATTCTGTGCCTAAAAATGTTGAATGGTTTGGATCACTGTCTGCATCTCCAGAACATACAGTGGTGTCCCCCTGGATGAAATGCAGTTTTGTAGCATTTTGCAGCACTCTGCAGAATGCTGCAGCAGACCTACTAAATGAAGCAATGTAATTTCAATGGTAATTAGTCCCCTTCATCATTCAGAACAATATGACAATGCCAGGATGAAGAATGCCACAGTTTCCTATATGACAAAGGTGACTAATTGCCATTGAGATTACATAGCTTTATTCAGTAGGTCTGCTGCAGCATACTGCAGAGTGCTTTAAAAGTAAGTTTCATCCTGGGGGATGCCACTGTAAATGAGAAATTGTCTGTTTTTGAATGCACCAATACCCCACCTGAATCATGCTATCCCCCTTATGTGCTCCCCAGCCGAAATGACTGGCATCTATATAGAGCTTAAGTGGCTCTGATGTTGCAGCAGATGCATCCTGTGTAGGTTCCTCTCCTTGAACCACCATGGTAAAGATGTCCTGATGTCTCTTGGTAGAATTCAGCTCTGAAGAGGGTTCCTGTTCTCTAAGACCAGAAGGCTAGAAGGAAGGTCTGAAGAGGACATAGGAGTACCTTGGGCCAGGCTATAACTCCTATACAGGCTTTAAGGGCCCCCAATACATGCATCTTATCGTGAGACAAGACCTGTCCCTTTTTGAGGAGCACAGTGAGCTGTTGCCTGAGTCTCTGCTTCCACTCTCTAAAGATGACATGGGAGCCTCCTGATGTTAAAGTGAGCTCCAAGGTGGTCCAGCTGTTATGAAGGGTAAATGAAGCTCTTCTCGAAACTGATCACCCAGCTGCATGATTGCAGTGTTGTGACTGAGGTCTTGATTACACACTTCACTTCCTGGAAAGACAAGGCTCTGATTAGTATGTCATCCAAATAAGGATACAGATAAACACCCCATTGCCTCAGGTATACCACTGTCACTATTAGGATCTTGGAGAACACTCTTGGGGCTTAGGAGAGGCCAAAGGGCGGGGCCACATGCTGGAAATGGGCTTCGTCTATCACAAACCTTAGAAAGGAGATGTGCAAGCCTGATCAGTTTGTGGAGGTATGCATCCCTGAGGTTGGTAGAGCACAGATAGTTTCATTGGTAGACCTCGTTGATGATAAATGCTAAGGACTACATTTTGAAACGTGTTGGGTATATGAGGTGATTCACATACTTGAGGTCCAGCTCTGGTCTGAATCCTCCTGATTTCTTGGGGACTATGAAGTATGTGGAGTATTTGATAAGGCCATGCTCTGATCTAAGCACCTACTGCACTGCCCTGATGCTGAGAAAGTAGGCTAGAATCTCTGCCACAGATGCCTTTTTTTTCTGAGACTTTGAAAAACAGGGCACCTTTGAACCCTGGAAGAGGAACATAATGGAATTCCATCAGGTAGCCTCTTTGAGTAATTTTTCTGACCCACTTGTTAGGGTAAATTCAGGCCCATTCTTCCATGAACTGTGTTAGTCTTTGCCCTATCAGTGGTGGAAGGAGGGCCCATGTGCATTACCTACAGAAGGAGGAGTATACCGTATTTGGTTGAAGCCTTCTCACTCTTTGGCACAGGGTCATAATGTCGCAAGACATTATGCCGCATGGCAAAATCATGCTGGCATAATTCGGAGAGTGCACAAATTGGGAAGAAAAATAAAATGTCTTGGACCGAGAATCAAACCTGGTCCCAGAAACAGCGCCTGGGTTCCTGCTGTTGTGGCTCAGTCCAGTGAGCCACAGCAGCTGCTCAGAGGAACCCACTCCCAGCAGAGATCTTATCCTCTGCCTGGGAGTGTGTGAATGGTGCACTACCGCGTACAGCAGTCTACGCGGTATTGCACCATTCGCTGTCTTGGACAGTGCTCTTTAGGGTTCACTACAATGTTGTACACTAGTAAGCCTACAACATTATGACCTGGTAGGTCACTCTTCCCTATTCCCTTGCTGTTTCTGGGCTGTTGGTACTTAAAATGGGGTTTTGCCTAACATGATCTTGGTCCCTGAAGGGATTTCCTACTCTAATACTGATTTGAGTCCCAAAAGGCACAAAAGGAAGAAGAGTGCCCGCTGTCACCCATGCCCCTGTTCCTTGAGCTTCTGACTCTCATTGGATTCCATAAGTGTTTGGCAGGGTATCATCAGATATTATCTCGTCATTGTATGGAGCTCTGAGAAGGAGCATGTTTGATTGTGTATCCACCTTGCAACATTTTAGCCATAGATTTGGATGAGGCATCATGCTGGCCGTAATCCCCCTGCCACTACAGTATCGTGGGGGAGTCATCACAGGCATCTGCTGGGAATGCTACACCCAGCTCCACCATCCCAGTCTGCTTCTCAGTCACTCTTCTTGATGCTTTACCCTTTCTGGGGGAAGAAACCACCACAATGTCTGCAATGCTACTGCTCCAGTCCAGTGAATAACAAGCAATATAGGCCCCAGCAATACTAATTTGCTTTCCAAGAAAACTTATTCTAATCTCCTGAATTTGTGACATAATAAACAATTTTTTTCCTACTTTCAAAAGCAGTGCACTAGGGAGAACAGAAGATTAAAACCAGCAAAAGCTCACCCTCCCTCTTCTTTGCACTAGAGGCAGTTAAAAGGGAGAGACCTGTAACCTAGGAAAGCGGTGTCAGTTTTTTTTTTCATATCTATTTTGGTTCCACTTTCAGAAGCAGTGCATTAGGGAGAGAGTGGGGTAGAGCCAACTAAAGATCCCCCTTCCACTTTGCACCTGAGGCAATTAAGGGAAGGGATCTGTGACCTGAGCAAGCAGTGACAGTTTTTTCACAGATCCATTTTGATTCTGCTTTCAGAAGTAGTGCATTGGGGAAAGCAGAGAGGTGGAGTCAGCTAAAGGTCCTCTTTCCCCCTTTCACTTTGCACCTGAAGCAGCTAAATGGGAGGGATCTTTGAACCTGGACATGTACAGCATTTCTTACCCACAATACCAGGCAACCCCAGGAGCCTGCAACCCACTGGAGCTGGAGGACCACAGGAGTGAGAGGATGGCATCTGCATTGGGTGTCCACAGTTCTGTAGGAGCCTCTGAAGGACTGTGACCCTCAGGTGCGTGTGGACCCCCAGGAGTTCTACAGGAGACTCTGAAGGAGCTGCAACTGTCTAACTGCAGTTGGTAGGCACAAACGGTATCTAATTTTTAGTGTCATTAACTATTTCTAAAACTGTTAAAACCTAGCTTCTACCTATGTAGGGTAAAGTTATAAAACAGGCAGACAGATAGGCTGTGTCTCAGGTGGGGGTGTTCCTGTTTACTGCTAATATTGTTAATATTAGCTTTTACCTGTAGTCAAGGCCACTGATTTTCAGTGATTAAAATAATGAAATTCTGTTTTCAAGACTTGACATTCTGGGAATTGCACCAGTGATCGTAGCCTAATTTCCAGATTTTACCAGGATTCTACTGTTGTTCTTTTAATATGTGTATAAATAATAAAAACAGAGGAAATTTAGTATACAGAGAATTAAATAAAGCAAATTGAAAATAGTACAGGAAGCAATCACATGGAGAATACAAGTTTTGTAGATTTACAGATCTGATATAAAATGCCAAATTCCTCAAAATTCTTTTTTTTCCAGTTTTCAGGCAGCCCAAAAGCTGAGGAAGGGACGTTGCTCAATAGTAGACCTTCTGGGAGCTACTTACTCAACTGACAGCAGCAAGGGAGGAAATATCCTAGCTGTCACTCCAACTAAGCTGGTGCACACCTCTGCACCCCCACTACCCCAGAGGCTCACTGGCTTGGGTGAGGGGGATGGGGTGGTGAGGAAGGGGAAGGAGAGATCAGGTGGCAGGAGCAGTCACCCAGCAGTCAGCCATACCCAAGAAGTACCAATGACAAATCAGTTTGCACCCCAGAAGAGGTATAGATGCCTGACTGTAATGGGGGGGGAGGCCTTGAGTCAGTTGGTGTTGACGGGAAAGAAGACATGGTGGTACCCTGGCAACAATAGTGGGCAGAAGTAAGAAAGGAGGATTCTGGTGACAGGGGGCTCTGTGGTTAGAGGCATAGAGAGGGTTGTAGGCCATGTAAGAAGGGAGTATGGATGGTCAAATGCCTGCCTGGAGCATCAGCCATCTGGTATTGTGAGAGGATAGGGAGGATCATGGCAGAGGTGAGGGAGCAGGGAGTGCTGTTACATATTGATGCCAATGATCTGGCAAGCTGGCCTGTAGAGACAGTGAAATGGGACTTCCAGAGGCTGGGAGACAGACTGAAGAAGCAGTCATTTCCTTGGCCTTTTTTGAGATCCTTCCTGCCTGAGGTAGGGAGAAGGGGGGGGATACAGTGAGGAAGGAGAAGATCCAGTTTAATGGGTGGTTACAAGGGTGGTGTTAGGAACTGGGAATCTCTCTTTCATCAGGTCACACCTATGGAACTTAGCCATAAGGCACTGGGATCCCGTGGAAGCTTTTCTGCAGCACTCCCTCCTCAGTTCTTTCCTGCCGTCAATCATTCACAAAAGGACTCTGTGAAAGCTTCATTACTCAGTTAAACCACCAAAATTACTTACCTTTTTCTTTGGTGAAAGCCCTTGGAATTACATTATTTTAAAGTGATTCCCTTTGTCTTTGTATGTGGAGAACTACTCCTTTGTTGGTTCTTTTACATAAGTGCTGCTGCGGAAAGAGGATTTCTTCAGCTGACGACCACAAACTCTGCTGTCTTGGGCCTGATCACAACATTCTTGCCTGCAAGCTTTGCCTGAAGTTCAACCTCACCACCCCTGCACTGATGCAATTAAAGCCCTGCAGAAGATCCTCAGGGAGCAACAGACAGCCAGCAGAGAGCAGGGGTCTACAGGGGATCTCTCCTCCCAGTCGCCAGCATTCTCTTTGGGCTCTCAAGCCACCAAGGCCCAAGACAAGTCCTTTGGGAAACACTCTATCAGGATGAGGACAAGTCTAAGGACCGTTCCCCTCAATGGTGATCCCAATCCCCGATAGATTCCTCCTCCTCCTCCTCTTCTCATGAGATCGCTCTGTCAACTGCTTTTGCATTGACTCCTCACTCCATGCAGGCCTCAGCTCCTATCATGCCCCTCATGGAAGTGAGTTCTCCCAGCCTTCTCAGTGCTGTGGAGGGGCCGACAGCTTCCAGGTCATCTGCCCCAGCCCTGCCATTGAGACCTCTTGAATCTCAAGGTCTACAGGCACCGGGCCCACTGCCTCTACTATTGCTAGTGGCAGTTTGCTGGAGCTAGGATTTGTGGCTTCTCCATCAGTTCCTGTGTTGACAGTTCTCTCTTATCCTGCGGTCAACCTTAATGCTGTTCTTTCTTTTATTACCTCAGCTCTCATACAACAGCTTGTTCCATGGCCTGGGCCATCGTCACCTGCACCATTGGGTGCTGTCTTGGTGTTGATGCCAGTTCAACCCATCCATCCTGTACCTTCTAGAGAGCCGTCACTTCTCTGGCTGTTGGTTCCTGCTTCAGAACAGGCCAATGTAGAGGAAGAATATGGTCCTGATATCATCCTCTCTGAGAAAGAGGATGAGTAGGAAGACATTGAGTTTGTCTCCTCTGACCGGTCTACTGTCTCCTCCAGGAGTGAGGACTCGGTTAAACACACCTTAAGGTCCCCTTGGAGGACCCTTCTTTCTTTAACATTATGAAACAGCTCTCCTCCACTGTGGGGTTCCAGACTGAGAAAGAGGATGTCACTAGGAGGAACCTGGTAGATTTCGTGGAGATCTCAGGATTTCCACCCAAGGTTATTCTTCCTCTGCTTCTAGCACTGAATGATGCTGCCACTGCTGCCTGGCATAGGCCCAACCTGGTATCTACTATGTCAAGAAAGTCTGATAAGCTTCAGGCACCTCAGGGGTTGCCTTTTTATGCAGTTCAGCCAGAAACAATCTCAATGGTAATCAAAGCCGCTCATGACAGGAGTAAGGCACGCAAGCACCTTAGTTCCCTCCCCTCTGACTAGGAATCCAGGAGGCTTGACCTCTAGGGCAAGAGGACTCTTGCCTCTGCCACATTCGACCATACAATTGCCAACTACTTGGCTCATTCATACCAGAACACCCTCTGAAAGAAGGGCAAAGCTGTTGCTCAGGTCATTCCTCCAGGCCTCGGAAGATGTTAGTAAGCATCTTCTCAGAGCCACCTATGAGATATTTGATACTACAGCCAGGCAGTTGCCACTGGCATCTGCCTTAGAAGGCACACCTGGCTTAAAGTCGCTGGCTTTGCTGCTGATGTCCAGCAAAAGGCATTAAATTCCCCTTTTGTGGGACACAAACATTTTAGCCCAAATGTACAGGATATCATTAATGACCCACAGGCCTCCGACAGGGCTACCAGGTCTGTCCACTCTCTTTATCATACCCAGCCCTGGAGCAGACCAAGGTCCTCCTTTCCGGAAGGCCTCTCACCAGGACCAAGCTCCAGGGTAAACGCAGGGCCAGCACTGCCTTGCCTACCACCTCCTCCACCACTGGTCCCTCTGATAAGCACCGTAGGGGAGGAGGAGTGGCCCCAGTCTCCAGTTCCACCTCAGCCTGACTCCTTGCCAGACCCCCCCTCCTTTTTTTCCAAGCCAGGAGGTGGTGGTCGGAGGTCTGTTCTCCCTCCATCTTCCACAGTGGAGAACCATTACTACAGATGTTTGGATCCTGCAAATAATCAAACAAGGCCATGCTCTAGAACTTCTAGAACAGCCTGGCTCCAACCTGTTATCCTCTAGACCACACAGTGGTGCTCAGAAAGGAGGTGCTCACCTCGCTGCACAAAAGTGCCATAGAACCAGTGTCCAGGTGGCAAAGGGAAAACAGGGTTCTACTCCTGGTTCTTTCTGGTTCCCAAAAGAACTGGGGACTTGAGGTTAATTTTGGACCTCAAGTAGATGAAGCTTTTCATCCAATACAGGAAGTTCCAGATGGTAACTTTGCATGGCCTTCTCCCTCTGATCAAGCAGGGTGACTGACAGTGTTCCCTCAATATGCAGGATGCCGATCTGCATATCATGATTCACCCTCCTCACAGGCAGTACCTGCAATTTCTTTGCCAAGGGGAGCATTATCAGTTTAGGGTGTTGCCCTTTAGATTATCCTCTGCACCATGAGTATTTACTAAGTTCTTAGCATCTGTAGCAGCTGCCCTCTGATGCGAGGGCCTCTATGTTTTCTCACACGTGGACGACTGGTTACTGAAAGCCCACTCTCAGGAACTTCTGTTATTAACTCTAGATTGCACCATGAAGTTGTTCCACACTTTGGGCATCACTGTCAATTTTCCCAGGTCTGTGCTGACCCCAACCCAGCAGTTGCCGTACATAGGGGTAGTACAGGACTCTACTCAGGGCAAGGCCTTCCTTCCTCAAGACAGGGCAGACTGCCTCATTGCCTAGGCCCAGGATGTGACTCAGTGCCAGTACATCCCAGCCAGGAAGTTCTTGACACTGCTGAGCCTAATGACCATAGCCATTGTTACAGTCCCTTTGGCCAAGTTTCACATGAGGGTCCGCAGTGGACTTTCAGGGGCCATTGGGACCATCGTTCAGATGCTCTGGTTCAGCTGATCATTGTCTCTTCCCCAGTCCATATGGTGCTTCAATGATGGATGAACCAGGTCAATCTCTTAAAAGGGATCCCCTTTCTTATCCCCACTCCTCACCAAATCCTCACCACAGATGCTTTGGGCTTGGGTTGAGGAGTCCACCCTGGTCATTATCAGACCAAAGGCATCTGGTCCAAGTGGGAGACTCATCTCCTCATAAACATTCTAGAAATGAGGACAGTTCTGCATGCCTTACAAGCCTTCCAGAACCATCTCTGTCCAGGACCTCTGCTGGCACAGTCAGACAACCTCAATATGGTCTATTACATCAGCAAGCAAGGGGGCACCCATTCCTACCCCCCATGCCAGGAAACAATGAGGGTCTGGTATTCAGCTCTAGATAGTGGTGTAGAACTGTTAGCCATCCATGTACCAGGCACCCAAAATGTCTTGGTGGACATCCTCAGCTGGTCACTGTCCAGAGTGCACAAGTGGGAACTGCTGGCTTCAGTCATAGAAGACCTGTTCAACAGGTGAGGTCATCCAGAGTTGGACCTTTTTGCATCCCTACTTAAGAGAGAACTGCTGTGTTTCTGCTTGCTAGATCCAGGGCCTGGAGTTTTGTGGTGTGATGCATTGTCCCTCTCCTGCAAAGGGAGGTTTATGCATTCTCACCATTTCCTCTGATTCAGAGGGTGCTCATCAAGTTACAGATGGAGGGTGCCACCTTAATTCTGGTGGCTCCATTCTGACCTCATCAGGTATGGTTTCCATTACTGCAGGAATTGGCTGTGGAACCTCCAGTTCCCCTGCCCCTCTGCTGGGATCTGTTGACACAAGCACAGGGGACTCTGGTCCACCCACACCTTAAGTCCCTCTACCTACATGCATAGCTGCCGAAGATGTAGTTATTGCTCAGTTTGGGGTGTCTCAGAAGGTAGCTGATGTCCTTGTGGCTGCCAGGAAACCTTCCGCCAGGGTCACTTACTTGATGAAGTGGAAGTGATTTGCTATCTGGGCCGCTTCCCATCACCCTGGACTCTTTCACTTCTCCGGTGAACTATATCCTTGAGTATCTCCTGTCCTTGTCTGATGCAGGATTCCAATACTCTTCTATTAAGGTGCACCTGTCTGCTATATCAGCCTTCCATGTGTCTATGTTGATGGCCTACTGTGGCCCAGTTGGATGTGGCCTGTACCTTCCTGCAAGGTATTCTCCACTTGAAGTCTTCTGTCTGTAATCCGGTTCTGGCTTGGGACCTGAATTTTGTTCTAGAGAAGCTGACCCTGCCTCCTTTTGAGACAGCTGCATGTTATGAGCTTCACTTTCTGCCGTGGAAAGTGTTATTTTTAGTTGTTATTACTTCTGCTTGATGGATTTCAGAGCTACAGGCTCTCATGTGTGAGCAGCCATATTTGATTTTTCACAAAGACAGGGTCTCGTTGCATACTAATCTTACATTTCTTCCCAAGGTGGTGTCTGAGTTTACTCTTAATCAATCTATTCACCTACCTGTTTTTTTCAGAGCAGGCTAATATTGGGGTTAAGCATTACTTCATACTTTGGATGTTCATATGATTCTCAGAACTATACGCACCATACTAAGGACTACAGAAATCCCTCAGTTTTTTGTGTTTTTTTCACTCTTGGCAAAGAGAGTGCTCCAGTTTCTAAACAGTGCTTGTCCAAATGGTTAGCCAGCTGTATTGTTTTTTGTTACAGGAAGTACGGTAAGGAACTTCCTGAGGTTGTCAAGGACCATTCCACTAGGTGCATGGCTACTTCCGTTGCCTGTTTCAGAAATGTGTCAGCAGCCGAGATTTGTGCTGCTGCAACTTGGAGTGCTGTCCACACTTTCACCAAGCACTACAGACTGGACATTGCCTCCAGAAGACAGACAGACTTTGGTCTAACTGTTCTTCAGGGACTTCTTTCTTAGGCCTCTGGTCTCCTGCCACCAAGACTGTCTTGTGCTCAGTGCTGCTTGGGACTTGTTCCATAGCTGTGACCTGATGACATAAATATCCCTGAAGAACCCTTACAAAAATGGAATATATTGCAATATATTGAAAATATGTGCTAATATATGCCAATACACTGAGAAATACATTGCCCCAATGTAATATATTATATATTATGAAATATTATTTAAATATACCGACATAATATATTTCTAACTCATAGTATGCAAAAATATATATCACTATATTAAGAAATACATTGACTAAATGAAATATAATACACAGCATATTTCAGCATATACTGAAACTATATACTTGTAATTAAAGTAATTGTAAATGATCTAATATATGTTAAATGTATCGAAAGAATATATTTTATTAAAAATATATATTTCAATACACTGGAAATTATGTTAAGTATATCAATACGTTGAATTGATGAAATACATTAAACAATATATTTCAGAAATATAAATTCTTAATGTATTTCTGCCTCATGCATTGCTTGAGATCATGTCAGTCTATTTAGTAATACATTGCTTGAAATATATTATTAGTATATTTCAAAATATATACTCTGTTCTTTGTATATGTTACATATAATTTTCATATATGTTACAAATATTTTTTATATATGTTACATACATTTTATACATGTTACATATATTTTTATACATGTTACGTATATTTTTTATATATATTACATATATTTTTTGTAAATACTTAGTCTCGTCCCGTGTGCATATTTACATAACTAATTTGTATATTTCAAAAACATAGTTTATCATCCAAAATCATGATAATTTCTAATTTTACAATAATTTTGAATTGACAACATTAGATTACAGACTGAAAGGAAAGGTTCAAGTTATAAAGCAAGTGCATGTAGGATCTCACCCTGTCCTAAAAGTGAAACAAAATAGGGTGGTATAAATACTGATATGAGCCCCTAATAAGCATGAGCTTGTGAAGTAAGTCTAATGTGTAAATATAAAAGTATAAAATATCTGTTTGAGTTAAAGCTGCCCTGCAAAACAACAATTTCAATGTAATTATATCCATGGTTACTAGCAAGATGAACTCCTGTTCTACAGATAAAGGTACATTAAATCATAAATAATTGCTGTTTCTTTTTGTCTGGTTAAGTAAATAGTTATATTAGTATATATTACACATGTATATTACATATATTTGTAAATATAGGAAACAACATTTGAAATGTAAAGCAAATACATGTATACATATATTAGCAATATACCAATAATGTATATTTACCATGCTTATTTCAATATATTTGGAATTTAATCAATATATTTTGCAATATACATAGTATACTAAAGTGGCAATAACATGTATATTTATAGTACATTGCAATATATTTGCAAATTTTAAAATATATAGAAATATATTGAATTTCCAATACATTACAATATACTACAAAGCAAGTAGATTGTAATACTGTATATTTCACCATTTGTAAATATATTGTTAATAATATATTTTAAAATGTATTTCATTTTCATAAGGGAAGATAGAACAGTTATATAAGAACTTATAACAGTAGATCTTCAAGGGAATCTCTATCATCAGGTCATACTGTCCCTCCCTCCATCCCCCTTCTCTCTCTATAGCTCAGCTGTCCTGTTGCTCCAGCCTTTTGTTCACTGGGCACCTTCTCTCTCTCATTGGCTCCCTGGCAGTACTCCAGTCTCTCATGGCCTCCTGCTAGGAAAAGAACTGAGGAGGGAGCGGGGCCATCTGCTCTTACCTTTGAGAAAGCATTAGCAAAATGCATCAGGTGATGTGAGTGGGTGTGCCCCTGCCTCTTGCTGCAACAAGGAACTTTTGCCAGCCTGTTACAGGCTTGAATGTTTTTTATGGACTCTGATGGACTTTCTAATGGATTACAAATGACTGCTCATATTTATTATCCTATGGAACTGTGAGTGCTTGATTTTATATGACTACACTTCTGCACTTTATGTTTTTGTGCACTCTTAATAAAATACTTTGCACTTGAATGGAAAGCTACAGTAGTTTTTTTGAAGCAACACAAACTGTGTACCTTTGTAGCAAGTGCCGGTCCCTATCTGCTTCCAATTATTAAACGCGATAATGCATTTGTTATGCACCTGATTTGTGGTCTGCCTGAAATTGTGTTATCCTATACCCACACCCTGTGACATATGGTGTTAGCAGTGGGATTTGACTGAATGTCCAAGGAAACAGGGGGATTTCAGTCAGGTGGTGACAGCCCTGGTACCCAGGATAACCGGCAGAGGTGCATGGTGCTAGGTGCGATGAGGAGGATGCCTGCTGGAGGTGTTGTCATAGATGAGGGACCAGATGAGAGACCACGGATGGGTCAAGGTGAATCTGAAGGCCAAATGAAGAACCTAATGTGGCTCATATGATGGATGAGTGAGCACTGGCTGGAGGTGGACTGATGCCAGAGAGAGGTGGAACACCAATACCAAGTGCTACTGGAAAGGTCCCAACCAGAGGATTTGGAGGAGGAATCGGTGGAGCAAGATCCATGGGTTCTGGAGGAGGAGGACCCCCCTGATGGAACATTTGTGACCAATGTTTATGGAGATCCCATTGTTGCCCATTTTTCCAGGCTGCTCTTTGGTGGAGGATGGTGCACGAGAGGTGGAGACCCCAGTTAAGACTTTGGCAATGTATTGCTGGGGCAGAAGACTTCAAGCAACATGGAAGGAGCTATTTTGACTGAAGGGACTTTGCCATATTTTGAACATCCTCCCAGAAATAAAATGATTGTTCTCTTGGTGCTGACTTGGGAAAGTTGCAGGTTGGGGATTCTGAAGTTACCAAGTTATGAGAATATGTAAAAATCATGGATGGGAGACAGGTTAATGATGGCATGGGTGAACAACAGATATGGTGGTATGAACTCAGGAAGGGAGCACTATATCACATGAGGCCCAATCCCCAGATGAAGCAAGTGGATGCCCAGGTAGTGGTGCCTATGGCATGTAGGAAAAAGGTGATGGAGAATGCACACTCCAGTCATTTGGGGCTGAGCCATTGGAAGGTATTAGATAGACTCACACCGTATTTCTGTTGGTCTGGCACGTATAGGCAGGTGGCAGCATAAGACCTGTTATAGGGGCAGACAGATAGCGACCCCTGATAGTGTCTGGTGTTCTTAGCCTTTGTTGATTACACTGTGAGGTCTTCTGGCACCATGCAATTCTGCTTAAGGTAGAGCCAGTACAAATTCTGTCATGGGGATTTGCAAATGTTTCCCATGATGTTTTGCATTATTGGGGTATGTGCAATTGTGTTTCCTTTAAAACTTGGCTGTATGGTCAATATCCTCTGGGATAACCTATGCCTCAGGGCATTTGCTCTGGGGTTCTTTTTTAGTTCATGTGTCTGCTGTTCTTAGCCTTTGCTGATTGCACTGTGAGGCCTTCTGGCACCATGCAATTCTGTTTAAGGTAGAGCCAGTCCAAATTCTCTCATGGGGATTTGCCTATGTTTCCCATGATGCATTGCATTATTGGGGTATGTGCAATTGTGTGACCCCGATAATGATGTGGGAAGAGTAATCCAGAGGATGAAGGGCATGAGGTGGCACCCTTGGAAGAGGGGGAGACTCCCACATAGAACAGGAGAGGCTAGGTGGTAGCCAACACTATTAGTAGTGTATAAGATTTGATACATAAACTGAGAGGTTAGGGACAGGCTGTTAGGCATGCAGCATAGTATATTACTAGCCTACCTTTAAATGTCTAATTGGGGATGGAGCAGGGTAGTTCTCCTCCAACTGAAGGCAGTTCTACTGGGTGCTGGATTGTCCAGCCATTCGAATGTATCTGGTCAGGGAAAGTCAGTAGATGGCATAAAATTGTCGTTAGTGGTTTTCCTAAATGTATGTGATGATACTGTAGTCTACTAATGGATAGACTAATTTCAGAATAATTTACGATGGCTCAGGATATTTCTATAATGATGGAAAAGATACCATAATGTTTAGAGCAGCCTGTGTATCACACACTTGACCCTGCTGCCATAAACAGATAAAGTATCAAGGAAATATGCTTTGGTTTGATAGGACCTTAGCAAGTAAAAAGATAATTATGAAAGGGATCCTGAGACAAAGCTTCCGGTGAGGGTGGGCCAAAACTCCACCCCCTTCCAGGGTGTTAGTTGAGATTTGGACAACTGTAGGATGGTTGCCCTCTTATGCAGAGGGGGTATGTGTGACAGGGTGACCCCTATCATAGTGGATACCCCTAGGATAGATTGAAACCCCTTCACCAAGCAGTTTATATGTTTTATACAATGTCCAACATGCTGGTTGGCTGGTTATAAATTAAATGCTGAATTGCTTATAAAGCTTTCTGTGCATATTAACCTAAAAACTAGCTAGAAACCAGCCAAACCCTCAAAGAATAGTGAAGTTATATGTTGTTTTCTTCTCAGGTCTTTGGCCATAAAACAAAACTAAGGGTGCAGTTTCAAAATGAGAGGGCAATCTTAATATATGAATAGCAAAAACTTGTGTCTGCTTTTTCTAGATGTTAGCAGCCCCCTTTTAAGATATACTTTGCAGCAGATAACATGGGGTAACAGGACCCTGCAGGAGATTTTAGGAGAGCACAGAATGTTCTGACCTTGGGAGTGACCTTTTCCAATGTTGTAAACAAAAGAAAAAAAAAAGAATTACACGTTCTTTGCTGTGCTCCAGGTGCTAACCAAACTGTTCTCTATGGGGCAACAGTGGCCCCTAGAGGCTAGTTTTATGTTATGACTGCTGTCAATCAAAAGGCAGTGGAAATGTTTCCAACTTCTAGTGAGCTTATAAAAAGCCTTACCTCAGTGCTGAGATAGGAGATAGGGAGTTCAGTTGGATACTGACAGAGGAAGGTGGAAGACCTCTTGGTAGTGTATGCTTTCACACTGTTTGATTCATGCTAGGCTAAAGAAATGCAGTAGACACTGCTGGAGTGAAACAGTTGTTATTTGATTTCTTTTGACTAACCTTTTGTTTCTTATTTTCTGTATAATTTATTTGTTTTATCCACTCTAGAAATAAAATGATAAATGCAACCATGAGTTTTTTTATGCACCTGATTTTGCCTGAAATTGTGTTATCCTATACCCACACAGTGACACATTTTATAACTCTCAATAACTATAGAATAAATATTAAGCAATTGTGCAGAAAGTTTTTAACATACGTTCAAATAGAACAAAGTCCTTCCTTTGAAGGTATCTCTAATTCTACATTTGTCTCTCTCTCCATCTCCAACAAACATTGTGGCTCTTTTTGTAAGAAGTCTGAGCCTAGCAGATAATTTCTGCATTCTGAGCTCATTAAGGAGACATTCTGTTTTCACACAAAATGTATCAGAGTTCTTGTCAGTTTCTATCCTGCAGATGAACAACATAGAAGATGATGTCCTAAAACTAATCTCTGGGTGACACCTCTGCAAAAGAGTTTGTGGAGTTCAAACTGCATCTCAAAGTTAACCCTCTGAGTTCCAAATAGCTTTTTGCAATCATTTCAACAATATTACTGTATACATTTGCAAACCAAGGGATCCCAAGTTCATACAAAGATTCACATATATTTTTATAACCACAACTGAGCAAGGAGGAAGAAAAGACAGAAACAGCAAGAGAAGGCAAAGAGAGACTGGGAGGCAGAGAATCATGAAACCGTCAGAGTGATCAGTTCCTAGATCACACAAGAAAATTTGATTGCACAATCAGACCAACAAGAGACACAAAAGGAGAGGATAGAACAGATCCTTGCATTTAACTCTTTCTGCATAAAAAATGAGACAGGGCCTTATTTAACCCTGTCACAGGGAATATGGAATTGGACAAGTATCATTAAAAAAATAGAAAAGCCAAGAGGACAGTAAGATTGCAAATAGTTTTTTTTCAGAGATATATAAGGGAAAAAATACAGCAGGAGAGATTGTCAGGCTATGGGGGGACAGGGTGCTGGGGGCAGGGTACTAGAGGAAGATGGGTAGAAAGCAGCCATGCTGAATGACTACTTTTGCTTGGTATTCACTACAGAGAACAGTGAGCCCTTACCTGAGAGCAGCATAAAGGCAGTTGATACAAGGGTCCTAGAAATGAGGTTGCAGAAGTATATTAGCAAAAGAGTCAGAAAAGGGTTAGAAGCCCTGAAGGTAAACAAGACCCCAGGGCTGGATGAAATGCATCTGAGGATACTAAGAGAACTGGCATCAGTGTTAGGTGAACCTCTGATCAGGCTATTCAATAGCTCTTTGAAGCAAGGGGTGGTTCCCAAGGACTGTAGGTTGGTGGTCATAGTTCCACTATACAAAGGAAAGGACAAGTAGCAGCCAGTAAATTATAGACCCATCAGCCTTACCTCCATGATAGGGAAACTGATGGAGACACTAGTCAGACATAGTGGAATACCTGGAGAACAGTGGGCTTCAGGATAGTAAGCAGCATGGGTCTGTGGCAGTGTGGTCTTGTCAGACCAACCGGATAGTATTCCTTGACTGGGTAACAAAGGTAGTTGACAAGGGGCATGCTTCAGACTTATTATATTTTAACTTCAGCGAGGCATTCAACTTGGTGGATGCCGAAGGCTGCTGAAGATAATGGGGGATCTGGGTACAGCTAGGGAGATAGTAAAGTGGGTATTGAGTTGGTTGGCGGGGAGGCAGCAGAGAGTTGTGAAAGGGCTTAGATCAGTGGAAAGAGAGGTCACCAGTGGAGCACCACAAGGATCTATCCTTTGCCCAATCCTCTTCAATATGGTTATCAGCAACACAAGTGAGGGAATCTAGGGCAAGTTGTGTCTATTTGCAGATGATGCTAAACTTCGTGGTTGAGCTGACAGCATTGAGGGGATAGAGGAATTACAGAGAGACCAGAAAAGGCAGGGAATTGTTCCAAAATCTTGCACATGAAATTCAGTGCCAAGAAGGGTAAAGTGATGCACTTAGGAAACAAAAGCCCCAGAACAGAATATTTGATAGGAGGGATTCAGCCAGGCACAACATCAGAGGAAAGGATCTAGGAGTCATTAGCAGTGATATCCTTAAACAAACCAGCCAGTGTAACAGGACTTTTAGCAAGGCTAACAGGATGCTACAATGCATTGGCAGATGGTTCAACAGTAGGAAGCAGGAGGTACTGTTATCTCTGTATAGGCCACTGGTAAGGCCACATCTGGAGTACTGTGTCTGGTTCTGGAGTCCTCACCTAGACAAGGACAGGGACAAGCTAGAGACAGTACAACACAGGGTGACCAAGATGATTCAGGGCCAGAAAGGCAGAACCAATGAGGATCAGCTAAAGGTGCTGTACAGGCATTCAAACAAAAACCAGACCCGGGAGGGGTGATGGTGGATATGACTGAGACCTTCAGGTTCCTGAAAGAAATAAACAATGTGAACTGTGAAGAGCAGTTTACCAGGATGAGAGAAGCTAGGCTAGGACATGGGGTCATGAGTGGATGTTAATGGGGGCAGGGAGATTTAAAAAGGATGTGAGGAAGCATTATTTTACAGAAACAGTGGTTGAGCCATGGAATGGTCTGCTGACGTAGGTGGTGGGTGCTCAAACCATAAACAGTTTCAAACACAGCTGGAATAGAAGTAAGGGTATAGTAGTTACTCAGCGGGATGAGGAAGGCAGAAACATGGAGAACAAAAGGGGAACAGGGCCATCAGTCTTTTTCTGCTGTCATAGTCTATGCTTCTACAGTCCAAAGTGTGTGTGTGTGTGTGTGTGTGTGTGTGTGTGTGTGTGTGAGTGTGTGTGTCTGTGTGGGTGTGTGTGTGCCTGGATGGCATTTATTTAAATTTGCTTTCCTATTGCAGTTGGATAACTTTCCCTTCAGTTTTGGATTACCATTGTGCAGTATTAAAGTTTGCAATTTAAATGCCTCATTGATTGCCCAAGAATTATTTTTGTGATTAAGTTCACTAAAGAATTATTGATTTCTTTTGTCCATACTGATGTTTTACCAAACAGTCTCCAAATATTCTCTCTCTCTCTCATGCTTGAATATCCATGCCTATCTCTCCAATCTAAATTAGCTATTTTTACTAAGTTGCCCCAGTTTTCTATGTTGTTTCTGTCTTTACAAACTGGAAAAAAATACTCAGGTCTTTGCCTTTCTCATTTAAAAAAAAACAGAACATTAATATGCCGTGCTGTTGATGCAGTGGTAGCGTAACCACTCACAGGTTTGGGAACAAGCATGGGGTGTTGAAAGGCCAGAAAGAGAGAAGAGGACTGAATATCCCACTGGACACTTTCCTCCACTGTGGAGAGGGGAACCTCGACTCTGTGATCACCACCTGGGTGACAACATGTGTCATTGCAGGCTGGTGCGAGTTCTGCTATAGTAGGGATGCTGGTTGGCTGGATTGGTCATTAATGCATGACATGCTCATGCCTGCTCCCAGCCAGTGTCCCTGGAGAAGTGGAGAACAAAGGAAATGCCCTGATCATTGCAGCATGATGGCTGTGCACAGTCCGAAAACCCTACACCCACTGTCCTGGGCACTCTCCCAGCCACACAACCTGCCTGATCCAGAGAGAACTAGTCCAGCCCAAAGGCTTCCATCATTGGGAAGGGATACCATAAGAGAAGGACCAGGAGTCATGGTAAGTCCTGGGAGAAGGTGGGGTGATGGGTTTGGAACCCCAAGGGGTCCTGCAGTGGGGCCAAGGGCCGGATAGAGAACAGGCAGCATAAGCAGAAAGCCCAAAAAAAAAATAAAAAAAAAAATAAATAAATAATCCTTTTGGGACTGAAATTTGGATCTTAGTTGACAGGTTTGAGCCAAAGTGTTTTATCTCTCTATTGAAAATTAAAAATATTTTTATATAGTGCTTTAGTACTAGATTTTCAAACCTCTTGATGCAGGACTTAGGCTGGAAGGTGACAAATGTAGAGAAAGGAGACAGAGATGGTGAAATCTAGGGAAAATGAAAACAGATGTGCACATATAGGTGGAATGCCCATGTGAGGATGCCAACCCTGCCCACCACACACACACACACACACACACATATACACACACACGCACACACGCACTCACGCACTCACAGGATGGAAGTGTGTGCAGGAATCCCACAAATACAAACGTACCATGCACATATGAAACCAAAAATGTGACAGTGATAGGGGTAAAAAAGACAGACTATGGGGGAAAACCATAAGGTGAATGAAATATGTTAGTAGCAAATAAGTTTGCCATTTAAATTGGAGGGCTGCTTGGAGCCAAGGCAGAAGATCAGCTTGGTTTCCCTGTTTTTTCTTTGGTCAGCATCCCAGAAAGCTTGCTGAGGGACACAAGTAGAAATATCATTGACACTGTGGTCCCTGGAGGTAACATGGGATACAATGGGTTTATCAGTGTCTCCATTCCAGACTGCCCTGTAATGTTCCCTGAATCAGTCAGCCAGGCGTCTGCCAGTTTCTCTGCTGTAGACAGCTGCAGACTTCCCACAAAGAATACAATATACTACATTAGTGGAGGTGCATGAGAACTACTTGATGATGCAAAAAACACCTGTGGGACCTTGAATTTCAGTGACACTAGAAATAAATTTGCAGGTGTAACAGCAAGTTCTTTGCTAGGTTTGGTACCTAGTGGGGAGGAATTATTAAGAGTATGTAGGCTGCTTCTTACCAGGAGATTCCACTAGATGGGTGGTTGGTGGAAGGAGGCAATAGGTGATTCTGTAAAGGAAGCTTTGATATTAGGGTAAGTTTGCAGAATAGGGAAGTTCCTAGTGATGATCCTGTGAAGAGAAGGTATACTGTGATGGAAGGGAAGCACTAGTGGATTGCATTGTTGTTGTTACGTGACAGTATCCTTCCTATGAGGGTCAAGGTTGCAGGGCATATTACTGACCCAGGAGAATACTCTGTCCACTATGCTTTTAGGGTAACCCCTGTTAACAAAAAAACTATGCATTTGAGCCTGCTCAGCAAAATCATCATCTTCACTGCATAAACTGCAAAGTCTAAGAAACTGCAAATATGACAAATGATTCTTAACATGTTTAGGATGGAAGGAGCTTTGAAGGAGAAAGCTGTGTGAGACAGTGGGTTTGTAATAAACTGGTGTCCTCAGTTCAGTGTTCTGTACCAACAGTTTGATATCTAGAAAAGGCAGTGTGGAGAAGGATACTTAGCAGTGCACTGAAGGGATGAATGGGTCGTGGTAAACTGGGACACCCCACCCTCCAATCGCCATCCCTGTAGTTTATTAATCTTTCCTTGGCATTTAGTGGCAGCCCCCCACCCTTTGATCACCATCCCCATCCCCATAGTTTATTAATCTTTTCCTGGTGTCTAGTGGCACTCCCACCCTCCAATCGCTGTCCCATAATGTTTTTCTGTTTCTCTGGTGTCTGGTGGCACCCCACCCCACCTCCCATTGCCATCCCCGTAGCTTATTAATCTTTCCCTGGTGTCTAGTGGCACTCCCACCCTCTAATCACCGTCCCCATAGTTTATTAATCTTTCTGTGGTGTCTAGTTGCACCCCCACGTTCCATTTACCATTACCATTAAGGTTGTGTCTTTTCCTGGTGTCTAGTGGCATCCCCAACCCTCCAATCACTGCTCCATTAAGGTTTTGTCATTGTCTGGTGTCTAGTGGCAACCCACATGCTACGATCACCATGCTTTTCTGAAATAAAGAAAACGGTCCCTCAATGTATTTCTTTTCACCTGTAAAAAAGAAAACGCACCCACATCCCACCATCTCACCATCCCACACTCCCCAGTACATCCCCACACCACCACACACCCTCACTTACCTGCACAGGTGACAGGCAAAGATTCACTCTCCGATCAAAGACACGTCTTGCTGCTAGAACTGCTGACAGTAATGTGAGAAACTAAAGTATGTGCAGGCGAAAATGTATTTCAATGGGATTTTCAACTTTGATGCATAACTTAGCCATTTTTGCATATCTTGACACCACATTTTCAACATGACCTTATGGGGACCCTACCTCATGACCAATGGTGGTAGAATTCTACTAATCCAGTCCAAAAGGTGATTTTGCAGTCACATGGCAAAATCACCTTCTGGGCAGGATTTGAAAAATGTCACCACCCCTGTTCATGAGGCAGAGTCATAAGAAGGCTATGTTGAAAATTGGGGGTCAAAATATGTAAAAATGGCAAAGTTATACACATACATTGACATTTTACTATGTTCACTCATAACACTGGTAATTTTAAATATTTTCACCCCAAATTTTCAACATAGCCATTTTTTACATCACCTCATAAACATGACAGCTGTCATTTTTCAAATCCTGGCCAAAATGTGTTTTCTCACCTGTGGCATGGAATGACGTGTCATTGGGGATTTAAAAATTCTCAGCATGGCATTCATGAGATGGGGTAATAACAAGGCTATGCTGACAATTTAGTTGCTGTTTTGGCTACAATGCAAGTACAGGGCACTGCAACATACATGTGCACATCTATGGAGGGTGGGAGGCCCTGCGATCCCACAGGGAAATGAGGATACATTTATAGTATCTCAAAAAGTAAGGAAATTCTTTGCAAAAAAAACTGCATTAATGCACCAGTCAGGGTAACTTAATGCCACAAGAGTAGGGAAATATGGTGTTACGGTTTCTAACCCTAACGCCTCCCCAAACCCCCCCCAAGCAACAAAAGGAAAAACACTAGGGTTTTGGGTATCCAGAGTCTTGGTGAATCAATGATGGGATCTTTCTTGAGGGTTGTCAACCTAATGCCCCGTGGGCCATGTGTGAAAAGGAGATCATGTGTTATATTGTTTGCTAATGGAATTGAGTGGGCATTAGGGTTGACAACTTCCAAAGCACACACCACAACTGATGCGACAAGATTATGGAGACCCAAAACTCCAATGTTTTTTCCTCTTGCTGCTTGGGGTTGGGGGGTATTAGGGTTGGAAACTTTAGCACCACATTTCCCTACTTTTGTGGTGTTAAGTTACCCTAACTGGTGCATTAATGCAGTTTTTTGGCTAAGAATGTATATAATATTCTTTGGTAACTGGATAAGACTTACTGGGCACAAGGCCCATTTACAAGGCAGACCTGGGAGCATGGTGAGCTTAAGCGTCTTGCTCAGACTCAGGGCCACACACCAGGCAAGTGGAGGCTGTGGGAATCATGCACTGCTATTTGGTGCTCTTATCTCAAGGCTATACTGCCAGCCATTTTCCCTTGACCTTTTGGCTGCCCATACAGTTCTTTAGATTATCATTTCCAAAGCTTGTATCAGCTTTTGAGGATGATGTGTTATTAATATGTGGAATCAGTGCAAGTGACAAGTAACCACTTACATTTATTTTTATATAAAATGTGGTGAACAGGCCAGGCATGCTGAGCTGGAGTTCATTTCCAGGTGTGACCCACAGGAAGAGTTACAATATGATACAGCGATAACAAGTATAGTGACAACTTCCAGTGCAAGTATAAGAACAACACCATTCAAAGTGCAAATAATAATGAAATATAAAAGAATTCAAAAACTCAGCAAAATATATACATTATGAAGGTACAAAGGATAAGAGCTAGGTGAGTGTGCAGCCTGTGAAATGCAAATTACTGAAAACAAAAGTAGGAGCATAAAAGTATAAAATTATAAACTACACAGAATTTTAAGCTGTACAGTTTGGTAGTTGGTGCAGTGGGTAAGAATGAAAGGGGTGAAGTGGGCAGGAGCTGTAATTCTGGAGAGAAGAGGAAGATGGCTCGCTACATTGACATACTTTAGAAAAGTGTGTGAGCAGGAGGATGACAGATGGGCAGAGACAGAGAAACACTTTGGATAAGGTGGGGTGAATAACTTATTATGAATATTCAGGTTGAATATTATATTCGAGATGTGAAATATTCGGGTATTCAGTATTTGAATGTGTTATTCGGGGCTTGTTAAAATAAAATGAAACCGCCCCCTCCCCCACACTTCTCCCTAGCCCAGTCCATTAAAATACACAACCCCCATTCTCCACCCTCTGCTGGAATCTAATATCCCCACCTCCTTCTCCTAGCACCCACAATGTGATATTTTGAATATTAAAAAATTCCCCGGCGATGAGGAACTGGCACAACCCACCATCTACACAGCCTGCCACCATCTTTAGTGCACAATTTTTGTAAAATAAATATGTTTCCCTACTTTGACATCACCTTCCTCCCCCCTCCCCAGCACCCAGTTCTTATTAAAAGTAGCCAAGTGCAACAAAGAAGGTCACTGACACAACCCATCTTCCTCCATGGCTGGCCGCCTTCTACTGAATGAGAACGTTCCTACACTTACTAAAATAGTAAAACTAGCTTATCACGTTATCAGCTGCTTTTATTATGTGAGCAAGCATGGGAGTGATTTCAGTAGAAGGCAGCCCGCCGTGCAGGAGGGTGGGTTGTGTTAGTCACCTTGTTTGTCATGTCCAGCTTCTTTTAAGAATTGGGTGCTGGGAGGGAGGGAAGAGGGTGGGAGGAGGGTGCTGCGAGGGGTGGTGGATGAACATATTTGTTTTACAAAAAAAGGGTGCTAAGGAGGGCTGTGGAGGTGGGCAGATTTTGCAGGTCATCCATCATGGGAGTTTTTTTATATTCAGAATATAAAATTGTGGGTGTGGGAAGGGTGTGATGGGGATGCTGTTGGAGGATGGGGGATGGGGGTTGTGTATTTTAAAGGACTGGGCTGGATTGGAGGTTGGGGGTTGCTTTGTTTTCTTTTTTGTTTAAGTAGTATTCCCAGAATAACGAATAGCGCATTATTCATGGTATTTATTTATTTATTTATTCAAAATGTTTTACCAGGAGGGCACACTGAACTGAGGCTCATTTCCAAGTGAGACATGGGGCAAGGGGGAATGGGAAAGTAGGACCAAGAAAAGATAAGCCCGTAGCACTCAGGCATATAGAGTCTCTGAAATGGGAAAGTACACAATAAATATACAGTACATACAGGTAAAATACAATGATATATATATATACACATATAGGTAAATGTAAATACACAATGCAGTAAACAAGATAAGGGGGGATGGGGAAATACTATTCATTACTTACACACCACTAACACTGGACTCCATATTGAAAGCATTAGTGCAGCACTGACAGGCATAGTACTGCACTAATGGGATACAGCATGGTCGCTGTCCTGTTAGCGCAGCTACTGCTATATCCAAAAGTATACTTGGTGAATTGCTAAGGGGATGACATGGTCATACTAAATACACCACTGCACTCACGTTAATGAGGTGAACCTGTTGCATACATGGTGCAGTGGTATATTTAAGCAATACATGAGGGGGGGTGCATTTTGGTGCTGTTAGCCCACCATGGTGCACCGTCTGGAGTGCCCTACTGCGATTATGAAGCGGGTCCTTTTTAGTAAATTGGATTTACTTTTTGAACATATTTTTGTTGAGCTACTTTCAGCCAGGCTGTTGTGTGGCGATAATGGCCCAGCTGAAGTTACCTCTTGGTTTCAGGAGTCAGCATTATTTCAATGCATTTCATGGCAGTGCTATTTAACATTTCCAAAACCCTATTCTTATCAATATGTAGTAATGGATGACTCCACTTTGCTGGGCAGCAGTGGTGCCTGTCAAACACACTGAATATATTCCCTTCCCTTATCTTGTCCCTGCTGTGATGTAGAAAACATCCTTGGTGCTAAAAGTACCCCAATCTCACCCAATGACCTCTCTTACACGATCCCTATTTGAACTTTAAAAGCATTCTTGGTACTAGTATTAATCCACTCTTGCCTTGATTTGTTTTGAAGGAGCTGAATTTCAACCAATCAGGAGTTCCTACTCAGGAGGATGCCATCCCTGGATGTTATCATTCATTCATTCAGCTGCTAGCAAAAAGATAAGCTGATGACTCCCACTAGGGAACACATTTCCAAACTTTTTACACCCCGATGACTGTAGCCATTAACTATTTGGGGGCTTGTGGGATGAGGGAGATTGGATGCTACAGGAGGTAGGGTGGGAGTTGCTTGAATTATTAGGAGTAGGTTGTTACTTGTTTGGAGTGGGTGGGGGTGGGACTTTTTACAGCATGGCAACTGCCTATATAATACTTCTACAGCAGCACAGCACCTATTACTTTACTGGGACTGTGGGAGGTAGGAGGGAAGTGGATGCTTGTGGGGGGCTGGGTGATTGGGGAAGATGCCTTAAAATTATGCTAGGAGGTAGGCATGAGTGGGTGATGGATTGATGGTGGGGGCAGGTCTGAAAAAACATGTTTTTTATTGAAAAAAACTTTGCTGAGCAAAGCTGGTGCAAAAATCAAAACCTTCACTATGCTACATTTAGTGAGAAGTTCCTGGCTTAGCACCAACTTCACTGGTGAAATTTGTATTTGATGTACCTCTACTCCTTTGTTCCCTTTCCCAGGACAAAACTGTTTTTGACTTGAGGCGTTTATTGCTCAGATTTTTGCCCACAAATTGCAAGGTTTGTGATTTCCTATTGCCATCCATGCAATGGGTGCAAAGTGTCTTTCACCATTAACCATACCTTTTGCTCCAGGTCAAAATGGTGATTTTTTACTTTCATTTATGAAGATAAAACTTGTGATGCACACTTAAATGCATTGAAAAATCTTGTTTATGCCAGGCAGCTAACTCTGTTTTATTTTCAGAGTGCTAGTGCCTCTCTTATAATTCAGAAGCTTGTTGATGACACAATGATCAACTGACACTGAAAACATCAATAGAGGATCCCAATAAACAAGAAGAGTGGACCTATGAAAAACTGATTGAGGCTTATGATGGGGGAGGTACTTGATGGGGGGGAGGTAGACACAAGTCACTTTACAGAGGAGAGAATCATGAAGGGTCTTGCAAATTTGAAAGTGAACAATCCTATGGGGCCAGATGGGTTACACCAAAGGGTACTGAGGGAGCTCAGGGAAGTACTGGCTGTACCACTGACAGTCCTTTTTGACAACTCACTGGAAACAAGGTTAGTTCCAGAAGACTGAAGGAAGGCAATGTAGTCCCACTTCACAAAAGCAATAGCAGGGAGGAGCCTGTCAACTATAGACCAGCCTGACATTAGTGGTGGAAAAGCTAACAGAGTCAATGTTAAAAGAAAAGATTGTGGAATATCTTGAATCCAATGGGTTACAAGACTCAAGGTAACACAGTCTTTTGGGGAGGAGGTCATGAGAGACAAATCTGATAGATTTATTTGAGTGGATGATCAGGGAAATAGATCAGTGTGGGGTGGTGGACATAGCCTACTTAGATCTGTCTTTGTGGACCTTACAAAGGCGTTTGACCTTGTAGACCATTCCCTCCTCCTTGGCACGCTTTGAGATCTGCACCTCTCTGACAGTGTTGTCAAATGGGTTGGGAGTTACCTTTCCGGGAGATCCCATCAAACCTCCATTGAAGGTCACCTCTCCTCTGCATGTCCATTCCACAATTTTCAGTCCAATTTTAGGAAACTTCACTCCTGGTTCTCCAGGAACGGCATGCTCCTTAACTCCAAGAAGACCAAATTCATGATCTTCTCCAGCTCTCAAAAAGCACCTGTAACTGGCTTTACCCTTCTCGACAAATCTGGTAATCTCATCGAATAGGTGACTGAATTCAAATACCTTGGTCCCTACCTGGACCTCTGCCTCTCCTACAATCTGCATATAAGCAACCTTATAAAGAAGATTCATTCTAGGCTCAGTCTTCTCTACAGGATCAGAAAGTTCCTGCTTCCCACCTCTAGACCACACCTGGCTACCTCTCTACTTTTGCTCATAATAGACTGTGGTTCCATTGTCTTTTTTCCTCCAACATCCTTGCTTCTTTACTCCAAACTAAGAGCTGCTTACAACAGTATATCATGTTTTGTCACCGGTCTTCCTTGGAGAACTCACCACTGCACCCTCTAATCCTCCCTCAGCTGGCCCACCCTTGAAGGGAGGTTCCACCCCAAAATACTCTCCTTCCTTCACAAAATCTACCTCAAACTGCTGCCACCTAGCATCAACTCCCTTCTCCCACTCTCAGCCCCTGGGCAGTTGACCAGAGGTTCCTCCATCATGGTCTTCAACACCCCTTTCTACTGGACCAAGCAGGCTCAAAACTCTATCTCCTACACCGGGACACAATTGCACAACAAGTTACCCGATAAAATCCAGGCCTATAAGACTGTCCACTCTTTCAACTCCTCCCTCAAGGCCTTCCTCCTTAATACATCCAACTACAGTTGCCCCACCCGGTCTCATTGCTGAACCTAGCCTGGCTCCTGAGTCCACTTAAGACTCCTGTAATGCTACCATCTCCAATAGATGTGCACTATCCCAACATTTCTGCACTTATTTTTCTCTCCTATTTGTCTTTCCCTACCTTATAATTATTGTGGTTCTTCATTCTTTGTCCATCCTGTGATCATCATCTGAATTGTTTAACCATTTTGTATTGTATTACATCGCTACCCTTGTGAATTGATTTTCTGTATCTTCTATACTCTGTTATTTTTATTTTTACCTTTTTATTGTACTACTACACTGGATGTTTGTAAAAATGGGCATTTTTGCTCACATACATTCCAGTACACAAATAAAAATCAATTGATTGACTGATTGAAATTTCAGTAAAACTTCTGACACCATTCCGCAGTAGAGGCTAATAAAGAAACGAGTCATTTTAGGGGTGGACCAGAAGGTGGTAAACTGGTAAATAAATTTAAGAGATAGATAACAGAGGGTGGTAGTAAACAGAGTTCACTCCATGGAAGGGATGATGACCACTGGGGTGTCACTGGGCTCGATACTGGGAACAGTCCTCTTTAATGTCTTTGTAAGAGATATTGTGGAGAAATTTAAGTGTGCCTTACAATCTCATCTCTGGTCATCAACGTTTTGTTGACTGATGTTTTAATGACGTTGTTTTAATATTTTATATATAGTATCATGTATTTGTGTTTTATTTATTGTTTTAACAAGTATATTGTTAATGCGCCTTGGTTTTAGAAAGGTACAATATAAATAAATTATTATTATTATTTATTATTATAAACTGGAAGGGATGGTCTGCCCCTTTGTGAATGACACCAAAATCTGCAATAGGGTGAACACTCCAGAGAGGATGGAAAGAATGTGCAGATACCTGAAAAAACCTGAGGAGTGGTCAAGGGTATGGCAGCTGGGTTTCAATGCAGAGAAGTGCAAAATCATGCACTTGGAGCCCAGAATCCCAAAGGTAGAGTGGAATACAAAATGGGAGAAGAGGTATTGACAGTCACCAAATGGGAAAGGGACCTGGGAGTAATCATATCTGATGATCTCAAGGTGGTAAAGCAGTGGGACAAGGCAGTGGGTAGGGCCAGTAGGATGTTGGCATGCATAGGGAGGGGTATCACCAGCAGAAGGAGGGAGGTGGTGTTAACTCTGTTTAGATCACTGGTGAGACCCCAGCTGGAGTGCTGTGTCTGGTTCTGGAGACCACATCTCAGGAAGGACATAGAAAGGTGGCAGTCCAGAAGAAGGCAACTAAAGTGGTGCTGAATCTGCATCAGAAACCCTGCGAAGGGAGATTGAAAAACCTCAATATGTACACTTTGGAGAAGGGAAGAAGGGAATACCTTGGAAAAGATGCACAAGAGTAAGGGGACATGCAGTGAAGGTGGTAGGAGGTAAATTCAAAAGAGATGTGAGGAAGTACTTCTTCACTGAAAGAGGAGGTGGGGGGGGGAGTGAAAACAGTTGAGGGCATCAAGCATGCATGAGATAGGCACAAGAGAATCTTAGTGGGAATCAGGGAGGGAGGGAGCTGGACACAAAGTAATGTGGTTACAGTTCAGGCAGGGAAAAACATGGGCAGATTGTGTGGGCCAAGCAGTCCTTACCTAATGTCAAATTATCTGTTTCTGTGAGAATCTGCCTGTGGCTAAAACAGGTTTTATTTTCTACTGAAAAGGCTACCACAAGTATTTTAATGAATCAATATCTTGTTCAAGGCCACTTAGTCTAGAGTTTGATAAAAAGAATAGATGCAACCATTCCTCAGGAGCTGTGTTTACACAGCATACCATGACAGGTCACATTTGTTTATTCTTTACCTACGTCTTGTGAATGTCAAAGGCTGTGCTTATAATCTGCAAAATGGAGCTCTGAAATAGAAGCAGGAAAACAGAGAATGATAAGGACTAATAAAGACACAAGCCTGGAATTTCAATGCTTAGGACGCAGAACTTGTGGCAGTTGTTTTGCCACTGCTGCATCTCTGCAACTGTGGAAAAATGTGTGTGTGTGTGTATATGTGTGTGTGTGTGTGTGTGTGTGTGTGTGTGTGTGTGTGTGTGTGTGTGTGTGATTTTGTAATATTTTTATGCATTTCTCATGCCTTACTCACTGTAGGCAGAAAAATGAGGCATGTGTAATTTTAGATGCACATCTTGTTGCACTTGCGACATGAAGTTAGGCCACGTTTTATGTGGTGAAACAGTCATGTTGCAAGTGGTGCAACACTGTGCTACAAGTCTTTGAGAATTCAGCCCACAATGTCCATCCAGTCTGCCCTGAGACTCTACATGGAAACTGCTGCCTTCCCCCCATTTTCTCCTTTTGTGTAGCCTTTTGAAACCATCCAAGCCAGCTTTGAACTTAGCAATGGTGCCTAATTTGACCACTGGCCGGGGCAAGCTAATCCAGTTCTCCACTACCCTCTCCTTAAAGACATACTTCTTCATGTCCTGTATGACTTTTCCCACCCACCAAATTAAAATGTCCCCCCCCCCCTTTGTTGTGCTGTCTTCTTCTTTGGAAGAGTTTGGAATATTCTACCGTATTATAGTCCTACTAAAACTTGAAAGACTCTATCATATCCTCCCTTTCACTTCTTTTCACCTATGAGCACATGACCTATGCCTAAAGGAGCGGAGCACCTCTGCACCATGTATGTGAGGCGCGGAGACACTACGCACCCATTACAACCCCCACATGGGATGTACTAAGGGGGGGTGCAGCCTGCACGCACCTGTTCCCCCACCTGCATGGACTGCTATGTGCAGGGGGTGGGAGGGGGCATGCCAGCACTATGTGGCATGCACATAGCTGCATAAAGCTGCTCATCGGGATGTGTAGAGGGGATAGCTGGTATGCCAGGGTAAACCCTGCCGTAAGTCCCCTATGTGCCCCACACATCCATCCCACACCAAGGGGACCACTGCCTCCACTACCACTGGCCACATGGGGCCCCTGACCCCAGCACCCAGTCATGTCCCTCACTGTTCCTGTGTCTGTCAACCCCCCATACACTAATGGGGGTACTGGCCCCTAATCTGCAGAGACCCCGTCTGCCCACCTCTGTAACACCTCACACTCAGGATGGTGTGGTAGGCTACTGCAGACCCTCCCCCACACACAAGCACCCTTGTGGCACCTCCCCGACCCCCGTACTACCCCAACATACTGGGGGCATGGCACTACTGGTGGCACATCCCACCTCTCACCTTCACGACCGCCGGCCATGTGGACAACTGTGGGGGAGCGCAGCCAATGCACCCCAATCACATAAGTGATCCTCTGAGGGATCCGGATGGGCATCCCATTGGATGCCAGCCCAGCTGTGCAGGTCTGCCCATGGCAGCCCCATGCAGACCTTCGCATACCCGTGAGCTGGGGGCGGTGCCATGGACAGGGTGGCCAGCGGTCATGAATGCTGCTATGTGCACCTGTCCACATGTGCAGAGCTTCACGGGTGGGATATGCACCTTTGGCATGTAATTCCCACCCATTGGAGCATAGGTGGCAATGTTAGGTCACATCTGCATAAATGCACACAGAGTATTGGAAGGCTGTACAGTGTAAGTCTACTGCTCCTCTGACAAAGCTCTGAGCCAGAGTGAAGTGCCAGGGCATCAAACCAGCACTGTTTGACACTCTCTGTAACTCACATACTTATACACATTGGACATGGCTGTTAGTTTAATGCCCACTGTGGCATAAAATCTGTATGCAGCCTACCCATCCTCTGTGTGCATTTGTGCAGGTGCATCAAGTCCATTTGAAACTTTAGCAGCTAGCCTGCCTATCTGGTGTACACTACCTGATTCTACATAGCACAGCCTCCTTTTCTGTTTTGTGAGCACATACTATAGTTAAGCTTACCAGTTTTTCCTCATATGATTTTATCTGTTGCCCTTGAATTATCTTAGTGGCCCTCCGCTGGACTGGCTCCTGCCTATCCCTGTCCTTTTTTAGATGCGGGCATCAGAATTTAACATATTGTAATACTCATTATGTGACCTTACACAAACAATGTATAATATATATCACTGTCACAAGAGGTAGGATTTAGGGATGGCATGAAGTTTTAAAGATCTAGTACTGCCAAAAATCTGCCGACAGAAAATGATGATATTACTTTTAACACTGACCAGATGTTACTTTTTATATTCTTTTTCTATTGACTGATTTGACAGAAAGTGAGTGGACCTTCCTGGGCAGTTATGCTGTCACAATCAATGAGGTCACAATGCTGATGAGGTTTGAAGATGTAAGCCCCACCATTTCTGGGGTCTCACCTTGTGGGGCTATGATCCCCGATGACTGTTTCCACTCTTCTCTATGTCACTTATTCTAATTTCAGCCTCTGGGCTTGTGGGCCTGATGAAGTGGGGATGGCAGAGCGGGGCAAGTAGTATCCAGATGCCCTGGTAGGAGCTGAGCCAGGGCTCCACACAAACATCTTTATGGTAAGACCCACACAACAGAACTGTGATCTTGGCCTCAGGACTGATTTTTGGTACTGAAACTGTGTGAAATGGTGTGAAATGGTGCCATTGGATGCAGATAATTGATTCTCTGCCCCAGGAAGAGCAACAGGACAGAAACAGAAATGGCTTTGTGGTCACTACCAGCGCTGCTGTGCATGCGTGGTAGCACCTGCACAGAGCTGCAACCAACAAAGTCCCCCACTCTAGGGAAGGCAATGGAGCTGGGATTAAAGTTAAGCCATGCATAGGCACCCTAAAAAGTGTTTCCCAGCCTCAGAGCAGGTGGCAGGGCTTGGAGATGAAGCAAAACAAATGTGCATGTGTGCCCAGCATTGGAAGAGCATATCAAAAGTAAGTTACCTCCCACAATGGAATCCCAGATTAAAAATGGGCTAAGTGTAGTGCTCCCAGATTGCACTGGCATTGTTCCTGTAGCTCCATGGCACATTTCCCTTGTTTTCCTGTAGCTTTCATTATGGCCAATGGAAGCCTAATTCCCCTGTTTACAACATAAACATTCCAAGTCTATGGGAACAATCTTCCTGTAAATGGCTTCATTCTTGGGGTTGGTAGTATAGCCTAGAGGTTAGAGTAACAAGCTGTGAATGAGCCTGGTACATCAGCAGACCTGGGGTTTGATTCCCACAAACACCACCTGCATACGGTGTGACTCTGAACAAGTCACTTAGCCATCCCCAGTGCTTCTGGATTGCCCCTGAAAACAGGCATTTGTGCCTAGTGGGCCTTACCTGGTTATCAAAGAATAAAATATAAATAAATAAAATACAGGAATCCTTGTAGATCTGGGAGCCCTGTAAGCGCCATTACAGTATAAACAAGCATCTCCCTGGCCCCAGGACAAGCAGCTAGCCACGGCAACATGAAAGCTGCAGCACAGAGCTTAAAGTAAAACAGCAGCAAGCTGCAGAAGACTGCTACAGATAAGTAAATAAACTTGGGTGGCACCCATGTACTCCCCAGCCTCTGAACTCCTGCAAAGGTTGCTAGGAAAGGGGTCGGAGGTCAGCACACAAAATGCCGGTGAACTTAGGCCAGTCAGAAGCATGCATTGCTTTCCAGCCTGCTTGCAAGCCCAGAAGGACTGTGCTAAGGTTCCAAACATAACTTCCCGAGGAACAAGACTGACTAATAGGGTGTCAGGTTTCATCCCCTATAAAAGGGACTGCTCCCAGGGCTCTGGACTAGTTCTGCCAGTGTGCCAGTGAGTGGAGCTGTGAGCTGGTGATCTACTGCCTACCAGGAACTGCAGGCCTTAAAATCTAAAGATGTATGAGATCCCAGCAACAGACTACTTTATGAAAAAAAGCAAGCAATTTTTATTAAAACTAACAGTCTGAAGGTGATGATTAAAGTTGGGGTTTTTCCTGCCCCACTATTGACTTTCCCTCTCTTGGAGTGAGCTTCTGCAAAGAGCTACTAACTAACCGAGAAGCCACTGCCTGCTTTAGGGTCACTGGAGCCACTGCACCTGCAGCACTAGACAGATGGGAAAGAACTGAGATCAGTGAGTAAACACTAGATGACCCCCGGGAAACCTGCCCTCCAGACAGGAGCATGTCCAGCCATCTTGCCGTGACATCCTCTGATACCAGAGGTACCTGTGAAACTACAAAACTGTGAGTAACCAGTGGTGTTTCTGCCTCCCAACAGGGAAAATTCTGATTGTGCCAGGGTCTGAGGGAGATGCCCTGTGCAGGACTTTGGCATTTTGATAAGTCCAAGCAGAAGAATTGTGGGGACCATCCGGCCACCCATTTGTGTGTGGATTGCAAATAAGGGTCTGTTTCTGACAGTTGAGTTTAATTTCTCAGCAACAGTTTGGGTTTTAGTGTATTTTGCCTACAATTGTTGTGAGGTACCCACTGCAACTAAAAAGAGAGCTCTTGTCCATAGCCTTTGGGGGCATTTAAGTTACATGCACCATCTTGGAGGTTGAAGGACTGCCAGAAAGTTGGCAGACAGTGTGGGGAAATAATTGTTGCTACTGCACAGAGTATTACGATTTTACTTCTAATCCCTTGCTCCCATTTCCCAGCTGTCCCTTGTTCTTTTTGTACCCTCCCCTTTAAATATTTTTTTCTGTGAACTGTATTTATTGGTTTGGGGGTTATTATTGCTGTTAAAATGTCACTTGTTTTGAGGTAGGACTGTGTGGGCAGGTTACTGAGCATTAATAGCCTTGTTTGTTAGCATCCAAGTATGCCATATTGCTACCCCAGGTGGGGGCACTGTGCCATTTTTTATCCCAAGCACCCAGTGTAGCACAACTTTAGGCATCCTAGGCTGATCTCCTCAGAGAGTTTGGAGAGGTGACACTAAGGGCTCTGAGTGGTCTGCTACAAAGAGAAACAGAAATAAATATGCCAGTGTCAAGATAGAGTGCTGTTCGACACATCACATTGAGCAGTGTCAGGTAGAAGATTTTACGGTCGTCAAAAGTTGAAAGAAAAAAGTGCTCCATATACACAGTGGAGTTGCCATATATACAGTTTAACAGCTGGTTATGTTTGATGTCTCCCTATTCAAGAGAAGGGCAAGGCTAGACCTAGGCAACTACAGTCCCGTGAGTCTTACAAGTTGTGCAGGTCCATGTTCTTCTGTGCATTACCCATCATTGTCTGCTACATGACCAGTGTAAGTGGACAAGTCTCTTACTCAGCCATGACTACCACTGACTTTCTTTGTTGTACAACTGTGCATCTCGAAAAGTCCCTAATTATCTCCTAGCTCACCTCACACAGAGCAACACTTACCTTCTCAATTCCCAGAATGAAGCATGACTTTGGTAGAAAGATCTTTGCATTTACAACACCAGACACCTGGAACAAACTCCCTCTCCATCTGAAGAACACTTTTAGCTTGCTAGTATTCAAGTTCAGTCAGGGCATAATGCACTCCACATTTATGACATTAGGTAACTAAAATATAATTTTGATGAGTAAAAGTGCTTTAAACCTGGAAAAATAGATACCTGTACTTTGGAAGTACCTATGGAGAAATTCCAAGGATTGGGATGATTATCAGTCCTCATATATATTTTAAGGGTATTTCTTAAACACTGGTGAGTTAAGTGAGTGAGTACTCACCTTATCTGGATCACTGAGTCCAGTCTTTCCCTCTGACTTGGAACTCCTTGTACTTTACAGTATTTGTTTTGGTCTAGAATCCCCATCTCCCAGATTGTGATCATGCTGCAGAACAATGCTCATGCTCTTTGTTTGCTGTAGCCCCACTTTATTAGTTTACTTTAATTACTGTGTGGATGGTCTTACTTTTACAGTTTTCTCTTCCTATCTACAGTATGTTTTAGCATGCATGTAACTATTCATGCTGGTCTATGTTAACCTTGTGACTGTTTCTATTCTCCCTGAGGCCCCTGTCTAAATGAAATGTTGCATCTGATAGGGTTATTCCAGTTGGGGTAATTTCAAAGAATTAAATAAATAAACACATACATACGTACTTAGACTATTCAGCCTAGATAAGAGAAGGCTGAGAGGAGACATAACTATGGTTTCTCAAATATTAATGGGGATATCCTGGGTGGAGCATACACATATGTGAAAGCTGGGGAGTGCATGCAGAACTAGACAGAATGCTTTGAAAGTCACAGAGGGGGAAGAATAAGGGGAAACATTACAATGGAATTAGTTCACACAGATGGTGGTTAACATGTGGACAGTGAGTATGCAGAAGCTAGCATTGTTCAGGCATTCAAAGCAGGACTAGACAGATTCCTGAAGGAGACAGACATTGAGGGTTACTCATCATGGTTCGGGTTACTTCCCAGTTGTTAAGCTTAGATGTCTGGCTATACTCATGAGAGAGAAAGATCTTGTTTAAACACAAATACAGGCAATTGTTAACCTTAAATGGAATGAAAAACATTTAAGCAACCCCAATGCATGTAATATTTGTTTGCCCCATTCTACTTTGGTAGACATCTCTCTTTTTTAAGTGAAATTCTTTATTGAGATCATCACTGCATTACACAGTGGGCTGGATAGTCAAACTGCACCCAAAAAGTGCGCAACAGCAGGAGCAAGCGCAAGTCACTTGCGCACATGTGCAATAGACGCGATATTCAAACATGGAGCAAGCCAAATTGCGCAACAAGCCAGCGTCTGAATATCGCACAACCTGCGCTATAGCGCAACTAGGAAGGGGAAGCTGAGCAGAGACGATGCGCTATGGCGCAACAAGGGCTGCCCAGCTGAGCAGCCCAGAGGTGCCATAATGCAAGCAGGGAGCCCCCCAGCAGCAGAGCAATGGAACTGCACAACCAGGGAGGTAGGCAGAGGCCCACCACCCATGCCACAGATGGGCACAGGGACACACTGCAGAACCAACAATGTACCCCCACACCCCAAGCACAGCATAACTGGGGGAGGGATGGAACAGCCATCGGACCATGGGGACAAGCAAACAAAGCACAGCTGGGCCATGGTGCCCCAGCACACCCACCGGCAAGCTGAGACTGCCACACAAGGAGGCGGACCACCCCATGGCACAGCAGCCCCCCTCGTGCACAGCACACCCTGCACCGTGACCCCAAGACACCCCCCATGAGCAGTGACCACCACTGCGGGAATCCCCATGCATACCACCACCCCCCACTGCCACACTGCAACCTCGTGTACCACAGAACCATACAAGCCAGACCCACCATGAGCCACAGCAGCCAGCACAGACACCCACAGTGGTGTGTGGAAGCATGCAGCACACTGGATGCAACACAGTGCAGGGGCAAACACATACCCATACCCACGGGGACACTAACACAGGGACGCAGTAGTGTGGCAACCAAGCCCCCAGTGTGGGCCCATGAAAACTGTGCACACACAGCCTGCAGTACCTCATGGCACAGGGGTGACACCCACCCTGTGCATGAACTGTGGCCCTGTACGCCACCAGCAGATGCCTGAATCACAAGTCACAGACAGTGGTACACAGCCCCTGCAATACACACAAGCCGCAGCATGGAGGTGGAGACAGCAACTGCGGAGGCCATAGTGTCACCCGAGGCAAACATGCACACACCATTAACAGGAGGCAACCCAGCATGGTGATGGTCGCAGGATGACCTGCAGGACAGCCACCACTGAGAAGGCAGAAGACCTCGGAGGCCACAGACATGCAAGGTGTCAGCTGCACAGGCCAAGGATGGGTTGACAGGGCACAATGGACACAGAGCAGGCACCATGGACCACTGCACACAGTAATGCAACGCACAGGAACAACACACACCAAAATACCGACTGATGGCCACTCCCACACCAGAGACACTTCCCCACGCACACACACACACACATACCCATGACTGAACCACCCCAGATGCCATGCACACCACTGCAACTGAGCACCTATAGCCAGCTGCGAATCAGAGACCACCACAGTATTCATATCAAAATAATTGTATTCCAAAATATAACAACAACAACTATTTACAATTATGTACAAACATGGGAGTGGAGGGACAGGAACAAGTGAGGGGTGGGTAGAGGACAGGGTGATTATATGGGAGAGAGGGAGGCGGGGTGTGAGGTGGTCAAGGGAAGGTTGTCTCTCTTCACTGGCGGCTAGCCTGGTCCTCTGCTGCCTGGGGCTGTTGTCTGGGTCGCCTCCTCCTCCTCAAGCCATGCTGCTGCAGATCCTGCAGGATGGCAAGGAACTCCTGCGCCACCTGCACAAGGTCCTGGATGGACCACTGCATTCGCAGGAGTATCCGCACACCTAGAACAAGGGATCAGAGTCAATGGGTGTGACTGTCCATCCCCCTGCAGCCCACCCAGTATGCATGGCAGACAGCCATGTGCCACGCTCCTGTGATGGTGTGCGCCCACCCACAGTGACCGTGTCCACAAGACATGCCCAACCAGGCAGCAACAGCCATGTGTACCACTGCACACACCCACTGCCCATGTCCAGTACAGCACAACTAAAGCCTGCAGTAACATGGCTGCGGTGAGCAGAGCAGTGCCACAGCCATGTGCCCAGTGCACGCATGGACCACCACTGGCGCACCCCAGACATGTAGTGGCACTGGACGGTGCTGACTGTCACATGTCGCGCGGCATGGCAGTGGTGTCCATGGATGGTGGCCTGCCTCGCCTCCCACCCTGTCACACAGCATGCAGTAGCAATCATGGTGTCATGGCACTCACCCTCATCGGGATGCTGCTGGCGTTGTGGGTGTTCACTGCCACGATCCGGTCCTGCAGCCACCACCCTCCGCTGCCCAGAATTCCTCCTCCGCTCTGCCACGCCTGCGGGAGACAAAGGGAAGAAACACATCATGTACAAACCCAAAGCATATTCCCCGCCCCAATGTGTGTGTCACCCACCCAGCCAGACCCACCCATCCCATACCCTGTAAACACCCCACAGCCAACCTAGACCATCCCTCCCTATGTGCTGGACATGAGACAGTGTTACCCATATGGACCATACAGGTGTGTAGACGATCACCCACCTGGACGAGGCACCATGCCCTCCTGGCACGCACTGACCGCAGACGCGGCTAGCGTTCAGGCTCCCTCCGTCTCAGGTCCCCATACTGGTGCCTGCACTGTTCGCCATTCTCCTGCGGCCAGTGGCCACCTCCAGGTCAGTGGCCACCTCTTCCCAGACCTGGGTCCTGGCCCTGTCCAGTGGCACTCACCAAACAGTGGGCCATGAGTGTGGCTCCACAGTGGCCAAAGGTTGGCCAGCTCAAGGGCATCACACTGAGGGCTCTCCCTGTGCCATCTCTAATGCCATAATAGACAATATGGTGCTCGCAGCCGCAACCCCACGTGGAAGTGCTGCGCGGTACATCGCCGCTATTTCTATCGCGCTTCGTCACCGAACAGCCGAGCAGAGCCGCATACATGCCAGACGAAGGTTTGTAAAAGGTCGCACAAGGTTAGGTCAGTGGCGCAAGGCCACGACAGCACCATCGACGTCTACACGCTTCTGCGCGAACGGTCACCCGCGTACAGTGCCACAGTGACTATTGCGCAGTTGTGCCACAGTGCCATTTGGTTCCCAGCGCTGTAACGCCACTGGCACAATGGTGGCCATGTCCTGAATTACTGATCGAGCACAGCACGTCATCAGCTCGGCAGACGCCTGTGTAAGCCACCTGGGCATGCGCAATGTGGTGTACTACACAGTCACGGAAATGCACCATTGGCTCAGCCGGCTCAACCGTATTGCGCAAAGCGCAACGGCGCGATATTCAGCCGACACATGCAAATCATCTGATCAGCCATTCAAGCGCGGTAGGCGCGATTGGCATCTCATTAACAGTTGCTCCACTCCTAATTTGCATGCATTGCGCTATAAATATGGGACATTGGGCTGCGCTGGCCAGATTCAAGTTACTGCAGGTGAGGTGGGTTGTATGCTGTGTGATGTTCTGGACAATGGTCATGGGATAACGCTGTAGACTGCACAGTGACAGGTGTCCACTTTCACCCATACAGACCGACATGACCGAGCAGAGCCAAGGTGAGGGTGAGGATGGTGGGCGGAGGTGGAGGCCCAACTTCACCACGGTGGAGACAGAGGCCCTCTTCCAGGCCTACCTGGAGGAGGAGCCACTACTGAGTGGACGGCGGGGCACCCCTCAGGCCCGTGTGGCTGCATGGGAGGGGGTAGCTCAGGCAGTGAATCTGCACAGAAGCCACCAGCGCTCCGTGCAGGAATGCAAAAAGAAGATGGGGACAGACCGCAGGAGGGTGGAGGAGAAGGTGGCAGCCCTCAGGGCGGCATGTGCTGGCACAGGCGGGGGCCAGCCAGCGGTGGCGGAGCTGACCCCGGCTGAGGACCGACTGGCTGCATCAATACATAGATACATAGATACATAGACAGTGTCGGCAGATAAGGGCCTATGGCCCACCTAGTCTGCCCATTTGAGCTTGTAAGTTCAGTTTGTTTTCCTAGAAGTCTATTTCCCTTACCCTGACCTCTAGAATTCCTTTATGTCTATCCCATGCATTCTTAAACTCCGTGATTGTTCAGCCCCACCACTCTCTCTGGCAGGCTGTTCCACTTGTCCACCACCCGTTCAGTGAAGAAATTCTCTCATGTTTCCTCCTGGAATCGCCCTCCCTCCAACTTCATCCCATGCCCTCTAGTCCTGAAACATCTTTTTCGCTTAAAATAGTGTTTTCCTGCACCCTGTTCCTCCCTGTGAGATACTTGTATGTCTCTATCATATCCCTCTCCCTCCTCTCCTCCAGGGAGTACATGTTCAGTTCCTTCAACCTGTCTTCATAGGATTGTGATGCAACCCATGCACCATCTTTGTTGCCCTCCTCTGAACCTCTCTACCCTGTTCTATGTCCTACGTAGTCCTTATGCAGTGGAATGCTATTGAGCGTGTACCAGGAGGTGGATTCCAGACAGGTGGAAGCCCATCACTGCACGGTATGACATGGTGGTGTTATTGGGAAAGGTTGTTCATGCACTCCACATGTTCTCACTTTCTGTTACAGATCCTGGTTCGCCTCAGGGACGGTGGTGGTGGGTCCAGGCAGTGAGGAAGACCTGCTGGAGTTGGAGGAGGGTCCATCCACCTCTGTCGCCAGCCAGCATGCACTGCACCAGCATGCACGCCTGGCTGCCAACTCTGTTGTTGGTGAGTCAGGTGTGGGGGGTGCACAGCCTGTGTCTCAGCAGTCTGGCATGCAAGCATGCCAGCACGCTGTGACTGTGGCTGTAGCACGTACCTGCACCATTGATGATGCAAGGACTGCAATGGGCAGTGACATGTGTGTGTCCATGATGGACACACAGCAGGCCAGCACGCGTGCCCTGGGCCTAGCTGGTTCCAACGTGGTGTGCCAGCATGTCGGCACAGTCCCAGGCTGTGCCTGTCAGCACCGTGGGGCAGCACGGTGGCTGTGCAGGTGTGTGCACTGTTGCAGCCACAGCAGTGGAACGAGTGGTCCCTGAGCACAGCGGTTGGAGGGCAGCAGCAGCAGTCACCCACCAGGTCTGGGGTACAGTGTCCAGCGATGGCACATGCCCCGCCCTTTGATATGCCCATTCCTGGTCCTGGTGAACAGCGCCCACCCTCAAGGGGTGTTGAGCATCAGGACCTTCCATACCCTGGGGACAGGGATGCCTTCTGGCACAGTACCATTTGAAGAGTACACCGCCTGGCGCGGAATCAGTACAGCAGCAAAGGCGGGTTGCAACGTCTGTGGAGGCACTGTGCATGGCTGTGGAGTGGCACAGCAGGGACTGTGCTCTGATCCTTGCAGAGATGGTCCATATGTGGATGGATGTGACCGCCACCATTGACAGGCAGACCCAGGCATTGGTTGCTGTCGTGGCTGCGTTGGCACACAAGCAGGTGCCCTGTACGCGCACCCCACACAGTACGCTCTCCACTCCCATTCCCGCATCATGCGACACCCAGCCTGTTGGACTCGGTTCTGCTGTGGGCATCCCGAGCACCCCTGGTGCAGGTATGTTTGCATACCAGACCCCAGTGCGGACAAGGTCGTGATCGCTACAGTGGGGACCCCGGTGGTCCATCGGTGCCACCCATGATGCCCCTGCTCAGCCTGCCAGTGCTGTTGGGTCATGGCGGGCTGCCCACGCATCCGCTGTGGCCGTGGAACTGTGCAACATGACTGACCTGTCTCCCAGTGCGGCCCTGTCTGGTGCTGCCTCAGGTGTAATGTGCGTTATGGTGGGCAGTGCACTGCGGGTGCCCTTGCCCGACACGCCGACATTGACTGGACTACACCTGCACAATGTCCCAACTGCTGTCCACAGGTGCGTGTGATGTGATGCCTGCATTGTACTGTACACCAAGGTGCAAGGGTGCCCAGCATCTGACACACGTACTTGGACAGTACAGGTGGTGGGTGCGGTCTGTGGATCTGTGTGTTTGCCATCTCTGTTCCTGCTCTGCTGTGCACCTGCCCATGTATGCTTTGTGCCTGGTGTGTGTGTGTGTGTGTGTGTGTCCATATGACCGTTCACCCCTCCCTGATGGTCTGTTAGTGTGCCTGGTCCCTTACACTCCCCTTGCCGTCATGCACCCCTGGTGTGTTACTCTGTGTGCCTGTGGGTTGCGCCAGGACAGTGTTGGTTGCACATGGCCCCTTGACTTACCTGTGTCATGCATAATGCTCCTCCGTGATGGTGTCCCGGTGCAGCTGGGTCTGCTGGATCAGTCGGGGGTCCCGCCGTCCAAGGGAGGGCTGCTCATCACCATCATCACCAGCGCCACTGGCATCCCCATCGCTGTCCCCTTCCTTGACCTGAATGGCTATCCCACAGCCTTTGGCCATGTTGTACAGGATACAACAGGCCAGGAATATCCCACAGGCCTTTGAGGGGCTGTACTGTAAGGCACCGCTGGAGGTGTCTAGGCATCGGAAGCATGCCTTGAGCATCCCAAACACCCGCTCGATGATGTTGCATGTGGCGGCATGCGCCTAATTATAGCGTTGCTGCGATGGGGTCATGGGGCGCCGGTATGGTGTGAACAGCCAGGGACAGAGTGGGTATCCGCTGTCACCTGTGTGGAGATGAGTATCATGTTCAGGTCCATATTGCCAATATCACTGTGTGCCACTACCATAGCACCTGTGGCATTCCCACCCTTGCCCCACGTTTGCAATTCCTACATGCATACTCACCCACTAGATGGCCTGTGGGTATGTCCCCACTCTCGAATCGATGGCACAGTGTGGACTGATACCATATGAAGGCATCATGTGCTCCCGCCAGGGTGTGTGGCACAGACATTGATTATGTGCCCAGTGGCATCACACACCACCTGGCAGTTGACACTGGAATAGCCCTTCCTGTTCCTATATGCAGCCCCATCGGGGCCAGATGGCGTGCGAATGGCCACATGGGTGCAGTGCATGGCCCCTAGCATGCCAGGCATACGTGCTACCCTGTGGAACTCCTGCATGTTTGCTGTACGCTCTGCCGCGGTGCTGGGGGAAATGGATGTGCTCTGCAGCATGTGGCAGCAGTGCGCTGAGGAATTGGGTGAGGATGCATGACGTGGCTGACTGTGTGATGCCTGTGGTGTCCTCTGTCGGCCTCTGGAAGGTGCCTGTGGTGAGCAGGCACATGCAGGCTGTCACCTTGGTCTCCACCGACAGAGCGTGACTCCATCGTGAGGGTGCCTGCATCACATCACTGCACAGCTCACAGAGCCGCCTCAGTATTGCCCTGTTCAGGTGGTACCGGCCCACGATCGCTACATCTGTGTACAGCTCAAAGCTGATGCGGGCACAGTACTGCCTGTTGGGGGCGTACTGCCGAAGGGCCCTTCCACGGCCACGTCCCCCTGCAGCATGCATTCTCACCCCTCTCATTACAGCTTCCATGTGGAAGCTGGCACTGTCCATCTCCCTGGCTTGTGACCCCCGGCTGATGTTGCTCTGTTACCCCGCTGTCCTGACTATACCGCACTGCACCAGGTACCCTGCTGGCCTCTGCAGCCTATGGCCCACACAACTTCCCTTGCCTGCCCTGTTCTGTACTGTCGCTGTCTGTCTCTCTCTGTCTGTCTCACTTGGCATCCCTGTAGCGTTCTTGCGTCTCTTACTTCAGCCTTTTTATTTTGGCTCATTTCTGCTGTGGCGCACCTTCTGGTTGTTCCGCTATTGCACATTGCGCAAACCTTTGAATATCGCATTGCGCTCTTTATGCATGGATCCACCCCCTTCGGTTGTGCATGCCTTCATTTGCATTGCGCTGTTGCTCAGCCTGTTTTCAGTGGCGCAACTGCCTCCTGCTGAATATCGCGGAATGGTGCAAATTCGGACTTGCGCATGTGCAACCCTATTGCGCATAGCGCAACCCTTTTGAATATCCCACCCAGTATGTATAGCAGACAGACATAACCCTCAGCTACAGTACAAATAAATGGGTCACTTCGTAGTATACAGAGAATAATACAGTATATTTTAGGGTACAATGTAAAGGCTGGCAGCAGTCAATACTCAGAATACTCAGTAGTCTGATGCTCCCCAGTGCTAACTAGTTTCATAGGAGCATCCACCTAACTCCCTGAATAGGGAAATGGGAGGTTGTGCTATTTACTGGATTTACTGGATTTGTATGGGACAAAAAAGGCCCAAGCTCCCATCTTGATTGTCCTCCTCGATAGTGGATCATTTTGTTTTGTGTGAATTTATGTATGTCAAGCTTCGATTTAAAGGTATCAAAATTAGTTAGATTAATTGATTCCTGTGTTAATGAATTCCATTGCTTGGATGCTCTTATACAGAAGTAATTGTCACGCTTGTTGGTGTTTGCCCATTCAACTAAAAGCTGTTTATCATGAAGTCTACCTACTGTACGTTTGTTGGATAATATTAGTCCGCATTGTTTTATTTGTATAGGTGATTTTAATATTTTAAACATGAGAAGAAAATCACCCCTGAGTCTTCTTGAGTGAAGTGGGTACAGTTTCTGTTTCTTTGAGTCGCATATCAGAAGATTTATTTTTGAGTCTTGGTATCATTTTAGTAAGCCATCTTTGAGTTTGTTCCAGTTGGTTTATATCTCCTTTAAGGTATGGGCTTCAAAATGGGGATCTATAATCTAGATGTGGTCTAATATATGCCTTGTATAGTGGGACTAAGCATTGTTTGGATTTATTAATAAAGGTTTTATTAATTTGTTTTAAGATAATATTAGTTGTTCTGGCCACCTTGTTACACTGTGAGGTGGATGATAATTTATTATTAACTAAGATGCCCAGATCTCTTTCATAGTTTGATTGTTTAAGAAGGATGGAATTTAAGTAATACCTAGCTTGAGGTTTTTTTTTCCCGAAGTGGAAGACCCTACATTTCTCAGTGTTGAAGGTCATACGGTTTGTTTTAGTCCATAATTCAATATATTTGAGATCCTGTTTTAATAGAGTGATATTTTCTATTGTATCCACTCTACTGCCAAGTTTGGTATTGTCGGCAAATTTTGAAATTTGATTTGTTGAAGGAAGAATCAAATCACTTATGAAGATGTTGAAGAGTGTGGGCCCCAAAACCGAGCCCTGTGGTATACCACTAGTAACTTGGCCTCGGTCAGAGAGAACGCCATTTATTTTTTCCACTTGTGTCCTATTATATAACCAGCGTGATACTCAATTAGTTAAATATTGAGAAAAAACAAGTTTATACAATTTTTTAATAAGCAGGGTATGAGACACTTTGTCAAATGCCTTACTATAATCAGTGTCAGTGGCTCAGTAGGTAGCACACTCACCTTTGAGGCTGGGAGATCAGAGGGCTGTGGGTTCAGTTCCCACATCTGGCACTTGGGTTAATATCCCAGTACTGACACTGTAGTGCAGTGTGAGAGGGGTGCTGCACTTCTGAGGTGCCGTCTTTCAGATGAGACGTTAAACCGAGGTCCCATCTACATGGATTGGTGGTAGTTCAGGTGGATGTTAAAGATCCCATGGCATTTATCGAAAAGAGTAGGGGAATTCCCCGGTGTCCTGGCCAAATTTCCCTCATTCAATAAAAATACCAACAACAGCTTAATCTGGTTCATGGTCAGTTGGCATTCATCTGTATCCCCCCTCCCCCGGGTCGTGCCTGAAAATAGGCAGGATTTGTCTAGTGCACTTACCCGATCAACAAAACTAAAATAAAAAAAAAAATAATAAAATGACATCTGAGGGAATATTGTTATCCAAGTAGCTGCTGATGTTATTATAAAATGAGACTAAGTTTGTTGTACAGGAATGTCCTAGATGGAAACCATGTTGCAATATGTTCTGAACACCTAATTGTTGCATTTCTTTCTCGATTAATGATGTAACTAGTCGCTCCATAACCGTCCCTATAATGGATGTCAAACTGATAGGTCTGTAGTTCTGGATGCTGGATTTATCGCCCTTTTTGTAAACTGTCGTAACTATGGCTTGGCGCCAATCATCTGGCAGGGTTTTAAATAATTGATTAGCAGTTTTTTTCTTGGGACAATACTAACTGTACAGAAAGTATTTAAATAGATTTTCTAGAAGTGATGTGTTTGTTAAACACAGTGAGGCAAGAGCTATCAGTTAAGAAGGGGGCTAAAACCTTTTATAGGTACATCAGCGAGCGTAGAAAGACAAAGGGAGGGATAGTGAGGCTGAATAGAATGAACGTTGGGTGGGCAGAGGGGGACAGTGAAAAAGCAGGGATACTGAACAAATATTTCTGCTCAGTATTCACAAAAGAGGAGGGGGAAGTGCCTAATCCAATTAACAGAAGCACTCTTGATAGGGGGTCGATCCCAGCTCTTTCACAGAAGAAAGGGTTCTGCAAGAACTCCTAAAACTGAAGGTGGACAAAGCAATGGGGCCTGATGGAATTCACCCCAGAATTCTAAAAGAATTAAGGGGGGAACTAGTGAAACCACTGGCTACTCTTTTTAATAAATCATGGGAGGATGGTGTGGTACCCGAGGACTGGAGGAAGGCGGATGTGATTCCCCTTCACAAAAGTGGGACCAAGACAGAGGCAGGAAACTACAGACCTATCAGTCTGACCTCTGTGGTAGGGAAAGTGATGGAGTCACTTCTGAAGGAAAGAATAGTTGAGTACCTAGAGGCCAGTGGAGCACAGGACCCAAGGCAGCATAGATTCACAGCGGGAAGGTCATGTCAGATGAATCTAATAGATTTCTTTGATTGGGTGACCAAAGTAGTAGACCAGGGAGGGGCTGTGGACATGGCCTACCTAGACTTTAGCAAGGCATTTGACACAGTCCCACACAAAAGATTAATAGTCAAATTAACCAACTTGGGAGTGGGTCCCAGGGTGGTAGCCTGGGTAAAACATTGGCTGCACAACAGGACACAGAAGGTAATTGTAAATGGAGTCCACTCTGAAGAAAGAGAGGTTACTAGTGGGGTACCACAGGGTTCAGTATTGGGTTCAGTCCTTTTAATGTCTTCATCAGTGACATTGCAGAGGACTGGAAGGAAAGTATGCCTTTTGCAGATGACACAAAGATCTGCAACAGGGTTGATACACAAGGAGGCGGAAAGGATGATAGGGACTTGGCAAGGTTGGAGGAATGGTCAGAAGTATGGCAGCTAGGATTCAATGCAAGGAAGTGCAAAATAATGCACCTGGGAAACAAGAACCCAGGGGAAGAATACACAATGGGTGGGGAGGTAGTAACAACAACAAAAAAGGAAAGGGACCTGGGGGTAATCATATCAAATGACCTTAAGGTTAGCAAGCAATGTGAGAAGGCAGTAGGGAGGGCTGGGGTATACTGGGATGTATAGGGAGAGGCATCAGCCGCAGAAAACAGGAAGTTGTTATCCCTCTGTACAGACAGTTGGTGAGACCCCATCTGGAGTACTGTGTCCAGTTCTGGAGACCCTATCTCCGCAAGGACATAGACAGGATAGAGGTAGTCCAGAGGAGGGCAACTAAAATGGTGCAAGGTCTGCAAGAGAAGCGTATGAGGAGAGACTAAAGGAGCTTAATATGTATACCCTTGAGGAAAGAAGGGAGAGGGGGACATGATAGAAACTTTTAAGTACCTCAGTGGAATCAACAAAGTCCAAGAGGGTAGCATCTTTCAGAAAAAGAGACTTGCAAGAACAAGGGGACACAATTTAAAAGATAGAAGGAGGCGGTTCGGGGCAATGTAGAGAAGTATTATTTCACAGAGAGGTAGTGGATGCATGGAACAGCCTTCCTGAGGAGGTTGTGGGTCTAAAACTGTGGGAGAATTCAAGAATGCATGGGACAGACATAAGGAAATTCTTGTGGGGGTAGGAAGAAATAGGCTGTTGGTTAACTAGGATCTACGGCCTATCCTGTAGGTAGGGAAATGGGCAGACTAGATGGGCCAAGCAGTCCTTATCTGTCGTCAAAGTCTATGTTTCTATGTATGTTTCTATTCATTTTCACAAAGTTTTAGCACTTTTATGAGCAAAACGCTAATCAATTTTTAGAGTTAAATAAAACCCTGATCTGGTATATCATTTTGAAGAAGTAATTTGTTAAAAAGTAATGTAAGCGGTAAGACCAGTGGTTTGGATGTTTCTTTCAAAAATCTTGATTGAATATTATCTGGTCCAAGGCTGGTAGATTTTCAAAGAAATTATAAGGATTTGCTAACCTCTGAACAGTCAAATTGTTATGGGATAGATCCATTTTTGTAAACTGGGGGGGTTAAGTCTGATTTATTAAAGACAGAGCAAAAGTATTTATTAAAAAGGTTTGCTAATTCATGATCGTGTTTAATGATAATCCCATCTTCTAATAGAGGACCAATTGTCCTAATATTACTCTTTTTGCTATTAATGTACAAAAAAAAGATTTGTGATTTGATTTAATATGAGCCAATTTAAATTCTAATATAAGTTTTGCTTGTTTGATTATTTTTTTTAAGTACAGAAACTGCTGGTTTATACTATACATGTTACACATGTTTTGAATTTTTTAAGCTTTTTAAATAAATATTATTTTCTTTTTATTTGTTTATGAATGGACTTTGTGAACCATATAGGAATTTTACCTTTTTTGTTGTATTTTATTTTTGTTGGAACATATTTTTCGTCCAAATAAAGAAAGAATTGTTTAAGTTCTTTCCATGCACTATTGATGGGTTTGTCCTTACATTTGTCTTCCCAATTAACTTCAATTAATTTAGTAATTATCAGATTGAAATTGGCTTTATTATAATCTTTATGTTTGGTGCTTACAGTAAGTTTGGAGATTTTGGTGATCATACGAAGTTGAGCCAAGTTGTGGCCATTACTACCTATTGAGGAAATGATGTTTGTGTCAGAGAATTTATTTTCCACATTTGTGATAACAAGGTTGAGTATATTGGTTAACCTAGTGGGTTGACTCACTAGCTACTCAAGGCCAAAGTCTATGCATACTTATGTTAGTAGTCTTTCCTGTTCCGTTTTAGTGGTAAGTGAATCCCATTTAATACCTGGCATATTAAGATCTCCCATAATGAGAGTATCTCCTTTATTGACCATGTCTGAAATAATGTTGATTAAGTCTGACGTGTAAAGAAATTCTGCAGAAGGTGGTCTATAACACACACCAATGGTTAGTTTAAGTTGACCTTTAAGTTATATTGTGACCCAAAGAGATTCAGAGTTAGTTAAAGTTTAACTTCATAAGACGGGATATCGTTTCTTACATATAACCCCCCACCTAATCTATCTGCTGTCTTTGTGATATAGTTTGAAGTTAGGGATCTCTCTGGACCATTTCGAAGGTGGGTCCCACCAGGACTCTGTAATGGCAATAACATCTACAGTAAGTCTAGTAGGGTGCATTTCACTTGTAGTTTTGACATATTAAGTTTGTTTAAGGATCTTGCATTAAATGGTAATATGTTACAGGGTCTACTAGAGTGATGTTTGTTACCTGTTATTAGAGAATTGGGAACCTGTCCATTCTCCCCCCTGTATGCTAGTTTAAATGCTTATTTATTACAGAAACCATAGTTCTTCCCAATAGGGCACTCCTTGTTATCACAGGGCAGTTTGAAACTCTAGCTGATGAGTTGGCAGACTGAGGCATGGGAACACTATGTGGAGGATAATGGAGATATGGGGCTGGATGTTTAAAGGTCAGAGAATGTTGCATGGTGCTTGTGTAATAAAAAATGATAGAAGGAGCTAGCTGCGTCAAAACTTGCATCAGTTCTAATTTCATAATGGTGTTTGTATCAAAAAGAATTTGCATGTGCCAGGCTGTCTAGTGACATGTTTGCATCAAAACAATGGTTGCACCATGTTGGGTAGTTATGTGGGTATAGTGGATGTGAATAGTGCGGTGATATTGAGATAAATTTATATTCAGGTACATGACATTATGGTGTCATGGTGGCTTGGACTCTAGACTCATAGTGGATATTTACTTCCTTCTGCTAGTTCTGTGGTTTGAGTATATACTGTTATGTTTTTACAATCTGTACTTATTAGGACTTATTGTCTCATTTAATGGGGGGGGGTTCATGACAGGTGTAATTCCTTTTTGGGCAACTATTGTAGTGATTGGTGCAATTGATGGTGTATTAGGATTCATGTACATATATTTCATTTTAAGTAGTTACTTTCCCCGGGGGAGTGGGGGATTTAATTCCTAGGAATTTTTGTTTAGATTCCTTATTTTGATTATACACTGACAATTTATTGAAATCTGTACATATTAGACTGCATAGTCTCAGTTTTGTGGGAGTCCTTGACTAGTACTTCTTTATATCTGGCACTTACACTGACAATTTGATATTATCATGTATAAAATTTTGTTACAACACTGAAGACCTTAAGGTTTCTGGAACATAATAGCTGGTTGAGAGTATGTTGGGAATATATCTCCAGCCAGTTGTACTTTTATTAATGTGATACACTTACTCACTTAGGGTAAATATCACTTTCATCCTTCTACATGCCATGTAAAGATAATTTCTGTCGTAATTTGTGGGACTTATGTTTTATTTTTTACTTGTTGATATGTCACATTTTGGCATGTAGTTGTTTTCTCCAGGGTCATTTTATTATCATAAGCCATATTCACAAACTAACAGAGTTCCTCGCTCTGGAAGTATGTGTTTGGGAGTTTTTTTCACTTGACGTATAATTTAGTGAGCAGAGAATCTTAGTGTTTTGTTATTCATTAGACTGATACATGCTATAATATACGTGGGTTGAACTCTCTGCCTGCTGTTATCTCTGGACAACCTTGAACCTTTAAGTTTGGTTCAGCTGAAAGCACACTTAAGATATTCAAGCTCTCTGATGTCACTTTAATTATGTTCTGAAACACCTGTTTTAAACCAATGAGAAGTATTTCTGGGTTTTTTTCTGCATGTTCTAATTGATAATAATATGGGATTTTCTAAATAACTGTCATTAAGCTTCTGAAGAAGGACTTGTTGGTCCAAAAACTAAAGCTATTTGTTCTTTTTGTAGCATCCTTCTTGGTCCAGTAAAAGGTATCAAACCGTTTGTTCTGGATTTGTTCTTACTAGACCAATATGGCATTAAACAGTTTGTTTGTCATCCACTTATTTGGGATTTTCAAAACATGAAGGTCCTGTCAATGATTTACCCAGCCACAGCTGGCCTAACTGACACTGGGGCATATACAGAGGCCCTCAGCAGGTGGAAAGACATGACTGTTACTATGAATGGCACTTTGCTGCAGGAGTCCTGCAAGGTATACATCGTAATGCTGTCTCGTGTACTGCAGCATGTAAAATATTGTTTCCAGAGAAAAGCTCAGCTAGTGCTGTCATGTGAGTGCTATGATTGGAGTGAAGAGGGTGAATTATATTCAGGTTGGAGGCAAGGAGAATGGCAGGGGTATGCAGGGAGGAGAGGGGAGTGTTGGGTTAAGAAAAGTGAGGTAGAGCAGCTATGTACCAGTCATAATGTCACACACTTAATAGCGTACGGCATTATGGTGAAACCCAGACCTGTGTGCTTCACGAATTGGATCCCCCCCCCCGAGTTGAGAATCTTTAGTGGGGGGGTCCAGGGGACATGGGGGGCAAAACCTCCCACAGAACAAAGACACGATGCCTCATGACATTAATCATGCAGTGTGACAGTGCCATGCGGCATTATGTCTTGCAAAATAATGACTCGTGCCGAGCAGCTACTGTACCTTACCAGCGAGCTGTGTTTGTGCAGACGTGATAGACCATTAGGCCTAATCTGCTGGCAACTATATAGATATATATTTAGAGAGAGAGAGAGAGATTTGGATATAGAGCCAATATTCCCCTGCAAGACTAGTTCAGAGTATTTTGGGAGCTTTTACAATGCTATTGTCTAGGAGATTTCTCCAACCATATTTTTCGATGTAGCTTCCTTCATTCTCGCCCCATGTGTCATATTTTGATGCAGTTTCTATCATTTTTGCCTCATGCATCATATTTTTGATGCTGAAGACCTCTTGCATTTTTTGGGGGGATTTTGCCACAGTGAATGCTTTTCTTGCAAAATGCAGTGCACCGTATTTGATGCAAATGGATTTGATGCAAGTTGGATGTTTGCTACACATTGCATTGGTCTAATGGTCCTTTGAAAATCCAACCCATGGAGTCCATCTGGTCATGAAGTTTTGCTCTTTGTGGATGGCGTGGTGGCTAGGAGCTCAAAGCTCACCAGCCCTGCCAAAGCTGAGGGCCAGGTGAGTAGAGAGACACTAGTGGTTGGAGCCAAAGCATCAGGATGAGAGAGTTACCTTTAGCTTCCATCAGGGCTGACAGTATCTATGCTTTGTTGCTTAGAAAGGTGAGCTGCACCAGACATGTCTCCTAGGAGTACAATAGATAAGGAAATGTGGATAGGCCTGCAGTTGTTTTTCATGCATTCCTGCTCTATATCTGTATTTACAAGAGACAGTGGCACTCATTGTGGGTCAGCAATGCTGCACTCAAAGGCCACACAGGACAGAGAAAACAAACTGTGACACACAAAAGAGAAGCAAAACCCAAGCACATAAAAAGTGCCATTTGAGGATTTAATAGCCAGTGGTGCACAATATCCAGACAGCAGGGTAAAAGGCAAACCCCAGCGCTTCATTGCAACATACATGAGGCTTCGACAGGAGGCAGATAGATGCAGATGATGACCTCTTAATATTTAAATATGTCATATTAAATCTTTAAAGAGCATTATTTACTTCCTTGAGTTTTGCTGCTCTTTTGTGTGCCATGGTTGTGTTCTCTGCTCTATACCTGTCCCTAAAGGTTTCAGACAACCTCATAGTATGTGGGTTAGGTAAGCACCCAGGGTTTGACATCTTCAGCAGTTGATGTTAGGGAGTTTACCCACAGCTTGAATGGCTTTTTAGGGATTTTATTATTTCAAATTAAAAAAAAATGGCAGATGCAGACTCAAAATGGGAAAGAAAGGTATCACATTAGATAGGAGATGAGACAATTAAAAATGGAATAAAAAAAGTCTAGGTCAAAATTTTCAATATTAATGGTTCTGAAAGCAAAAATCAGGGAAACCATATAATCTCGATATGGCACATCAGGGTGTGCATAATTGTGGGATAATGGCACTTCCTGGGTGTATAAGGCACTTGACTTCCTCTAGTGCCTCACCTCACCTCCTGAGCCATGGCATTATCCCACAAAAACACACACCCTGTCATAACTTATTGCGTAACTATACGAAAGGCCATGGGATATTAGTGTCGGTATGGTTTTCCCAAGTTTCCTTAGGAGAGTTCCTTTTTAAAGGACCACAGAAGCAGTGGATGGGAAAACAGAGAAGGCAAATGACATTGGCAATGAAAGGTAGCACTAGTAGAATTTATATAACTAAACATTGGGATGCTGCTGGAATTCAGTCAAGGCAGCAAGAAGACTACAAGACATAAATTAATTGAACAATTATAAATATCCTTGAAGGGCAGTGGGGCTCCTAGAGAATAAAAAAGAAATGCTCATCTTTAGCTTTTAATGAACATGATAGGGGAGAGGATTGAAAACATATCAGGCAATGAATTCAGCATAATGATTTAGGCAGCTACTAAATAATAAGACCCATTATACCATTATCCTGCTCGGATGCACTTGTAATAGCACCAGTTCTACTCTTTGAAGTGCTTCAGTGTTTTATTTTCAGGGGTAGATGCTTTACTGACTAACCTCTTCTATTATGTATGAGGGGAAAAAAAAGCAGGCGAGCAGCCCATAGACCTGTATCTTTTGCTAACTCCTGCAATTAGTTTTACAGAACACATGCCATTTGGAATCTACCAAAATTAGATTACTGCCTAGCTTTCCCACAGAGGGAAAGTCTGCCCTGCTGCTTTTCAGCCTGCCCCACATTAATTCCCATTAGCGTTAGGAAATGCAGTATGACAGGCACAAGTTTTATTCTGGGTTAAATGTCATCGGGAAAAGTTCCTATAAGCAACACCTAACTTGAAATTGATGTTGTCAGTATTTAGATGACTGAGGGGAGAGGAAATACTTCAGACAGGGAGAATGTCTTGATTCAGAAGCTTGACTGAAAGGTGTCAGGGGATCTAAATAGCTTTGTAACATTTATTTTGTGGTAAATCACTTTTGACACTATATGTGTTAATCACAGCATGCTTTTGGAAAGTAAACATTGAATATATTATTAATTGTGTACATCCAAGTGTGTCCAAGCGGTTTCTCATGTACTGTGCATGGAAAATGGTTCTGCTTCAGCTATGAACTCAGCTCTAAGATGACACCATTCTGGAAAGAAGCTGAAGTAGCAATAGTAATAATTCTAGCTACAGAGCAAATGTCTATGTTTATTCTGTTCTAGAAAGAATTAAACGGAAGTTTATTTTATGGTGAAATGCTAATAATGCTTATATAATGCCGTACAGTATGGTATAATTCATTACAATGCAGTATTGTATGATTCATACAATTGCCCACAAATAAAAAAGTCCAACACTTTGAGTGTCTAAGGGTATAAATCTCAGTCTAGTCTTTGATCTTCGCATAGACCATGTAGCAAAAAACATGCATCAAAGGATTGGCATGCTATACAGATGCAAGCACTGCCTGCACGTGTGAAACAGAAAACTGATACAAATGTAGTTCCTTCTCCCCAGTCTAAAACAGAGCTTCTCAGCTGAGGCCACCGTAGCAGCATGTGGCTACCAGCACAATTTCCTGCAGCCACCGAGCCAGTACAGAGGTAACGGAATGGAAACATGGGCGATACATTTCAAGTGAAAATACATCATGGACTTGATTTATTGTAAACTGTTTGAAAACATGTGTTGTATCAGGGGGTTTGGCAGTATGTAAGTGGATATGAAGGGAACAAAATAAGGAGTGAGGCCACCAGAAAGTTCTGATGGTCTCAATTTTAGGCCCTCTGAGGCCATGAGAATTTGGGGCTTGATGACCCCTGCTCTAGAGTATGCTCATGTTGGCTGCAGGATGGCAATTCAAGCAATACCACATAAGCTGTTATCTACAATTAAGCACATAGGTTTATATTGGATGCATGTCGCTTTACACATCACTGTGACCTATATAAGTCACTCGGCTTCCTATCTCTGTAGGATAGAACAGAGCTGCATTGTAAATGTCTGTATATCTCCCAACTGCCTGAGTGGCCTGCTTACCAAGAGCATCTCTATTTATAGGCTACAGTCACAAAGTGAATAATAAGTAAAACCGTATGTAGCACTGCAGCACAGAAAGCTGGACTGCATGGCAGACCATGTGAAGTGTATGAGCAGCCTTGCCCAATTCAAGTCAGCTCTGTTACTGCAAAATAAGCATTTAGACAAACCATGCAACTACCACAAGGCATAAAAGGTAATCCATTGCATTTTTAGTGACTAGCTGCCACTCAGTTGTTATGCCCCATTACTTAACACTATAGCCTGCCTATCTTATTCTTTCTCCAGGGTTTCTATTGGCAAGACCATTTCCCCCCTTAAATTCTGTGTAATTGTATAAGTAAGATGTAACTGTGTAGTTCTGTAAATCATGTATAAATTATATCTTTGTATCAATGGAATCCTAACTATTTTACCTGTGTAGGCAATTGGCCAGATGTAAGATAAACAATTTTTGTAACAGTTGTTGCTGTTAATACTGTGTTAAATGCCCTACAGGACCCTCTTGAAAATTAGTTTATATGCCTTAATGAGCCTATCTTGGTGCTGAAAACTTCAAATAAAATAAATATAATAATATATATATATATACTAGCTAGATACTGTGTAAATTGATAATTGTTTGAAGGTAAGGTCTGTCTGTTGCTTGCAAATGTAGAACATGAACAGATATGTTAAGTTCACATAGCTATTAAATTGCCTCTAGGATTGATTCCTAGTGTTCTGCACCATAAATCGTCTGTCATTTATTCATTTTAAAATGGCATTGATCAATGGAATGAGTGGATTGGTGGACAGTGATCACATGACCATGCAGAAATGTCACTCAGTGCACACCTTCCTTAAATGTTATTGCCCCTCTAGTTACTATTTAAAAAAAATTTGAACCATTTCACAAATGCAATGATGCACTCCAGGGCATGTATGAGTACTTCATAGATGGTTGATGGCCCTTGGCTATGTCTCGTGCCTCTCAGTGCAGCATGGTTCATGCTTTGATTAAGCTTGACATACTTCCTCTACAGGTGTTACTCAATTCAACACTGATAGAAGATGTGCACTACTAGTTCAGAGTCACAGAAATCTCAGGTCCAATTCAGGAACGGATTGCATCTGATGCAAGTTACTGGTGCAGCAAACATATGGCGCAGGGGGCTTGCAGCAGACATTTGTCGCCAATCGCAATTCTGAATTGGGTGCACCAGATGCATCAAGTTAGACCAGCTCCCCCCCGATTTAACTTTGCTTCCAAGGGGGATCCAGTTTATGGGGATTGCACCAAACCTTTGGCGCAAGCTGCCATAAACTGTGGAAAGGGTTGCAAATGCACCAGCCCTTCTTGAATCGGGCTGCGTTGCACCAGTGTTTTGGCACAGCTGCGCCAAACATTGGGGATCACATAGGGCTTGACGCAAGCCCTGCATCATCCTTTGTGAATTGGACCCTTCTTGTCCCTTTACAAGTTTTAATTACTTGTGCCAAAAATCTTTACTCTTTCATAAGTATGGGATTAATGACTAAGTATGTTTTGGCCTAGGTGTCTTCCATCTTTCCAAGGCCCCCATACTTATGACACAGCGTGTTTTGTCCTGGATGTCTTCTGTGTTTTTGAGGTTCCCATACAGTACTTCTGTCATTCTGAAGCTCCGATACTTTGCTCTTTTATAAGCATAGGAGCCTCGGAAAGACAGAAAATTGTTCAGGTCAAAACACAGTGGGCAGGATTCACAACGCATTATTTTCCAAGTTCCACTCCATAACTGCTGTTGTGGACTGGAATCGCCAGCAGCTGCAGCAGTAGTGATTCACAGCCACAGCTGTTGCGGAGGGTGTTATGGCTGCTTCTATCAGCCATAGCCCATTCCCACTGCTGTGGCCATCTCCCCGGCAACACCACCAGCAAGCAGCCATAGATCATGGAGCCGGTTGTAATCCGGCTCCACCTTTGTGAATACCCGCCACTGCGGGTAACCTGCGGATCTGCAAGTCGCAACCCACTTGCGCCAAGGTTTACCCACAGCTGCGGGTATTTCTCGAGTTTTGTGAATCCTGCCCTGTGTGCTTAATATCCCACCCTGCCCCCACCCATGCGTTAATTCAGCAGTTTTTGGTCTTAGTCTATTTTTAAAGAGTTAAAAAAATGGTGGTGGGGGGAGGACTACTGTGCTGGTGTAAATGAATCTATTCAGTACGAATAGCTATCATGCAAATAACACCATTTTAATTATTAAGTATGAGTGCTACTTGGTTTTCTTTGGGCTGTACTATGTGTCAGTCAACTCATACCACTTGTGACTCTATGTGCTGGTGCAATGCAAACACACTTACAGTTTAAAAGAATCTGGTGAAAATCTTTAGTGATGTTACGCTCATAAGCTAAGAGTGACATGAATCCCTTTTATATCACTGGACAATAAAATAATTCATGCCACTCAGTTATTTCACTTTCAGGAATTGTGGGAAAAATAGGCACGGAAAATGTAATTTCATCTTCTCATTAAAGGCATTTCTGTCTTGCTCCCAACGCTTTGCTTATTCTGATGAACTGAAAACACAATGAGCCTTTTCCTTGAAAATGAGATTAACTAAATGAAAATCTGCTTCATTATTACAAAGATTCAGAAGCTATAGGTGTTTAATGACCAGTGCACTGCAGCTCAGAGGGAAAATGAAAAGAAAACAGTTGTACGGAGGCCTTGAGAAATAAATCTAAAGGAGCTAAAAAGTCACTCAGACTAGAATTAGCCATGTGATTGTCACATTGATTTGATCACCTGGGTGTAACAATGGAACATACATTTTATGATAAGCACACTTGGAAAAAAGAACTTCATTTATCTTTAGTGTACAATTAAAGCCGGCTTACAACATGATATACTTTTGTAATGCTCAAAATGTCCAATATTTTATTGAAATTTATGCTCATGTCTTGAGTAAATTAAACATAAATTATTATTTTTTTGCATGCTATTCAAAGGCAATAACCGGTATTAGACACCACTAACAATTATTCCTCCTCTGAAGTGAAAACGAAATTATGGCTGCCAAATATGGGGTTTTACTGAAAAAAAAAGCTTAAAGTAACAGTTCATGTTTTACCCAAATAACCTACATACAATATTATTCTCCTTTCAGCTTGATTGAAAACTTTCTTTGGAAAGCACACAGTGAATAAAATGTGCACAGTTGCCTATCTAAGTACCCCTTGTTCTGCACCCCTACTGTGCCCCCCGTGCCACTGCTGTACATCAGTTGAATTAGAGACATCACTGTACTGGAATTAGAGTTTTGGGGGTCTCCCAGTGAAATACTGTAAGCCATAGGGTTCCCCACCCAACTCATTGAAGCCATGTTGTTTACAGTATACCATATGCACATTTTAGTTTCAGCACAAGTGACATCTTTTAGATTTTTTTAGGGGTAGATAATTTGAGTCTTTGGAGCCTCTCTGCCCAACCAGTCCATGTCTGTTCATTTGCCTCTTAATGGCTAGGTCTTACCTCAGGGAATAATTTCATGGCATTATGATGTCACATCAGAAGGCTCTGCCCAGCCCAGTGGTACCTTCTATGTAAGCATTAAGACATGGCAGGGTGTGGGTTGTTCTCTGATAAACACACACCCCAAATATGTCGTGAGGCACAAAGCCCTTGCACCAAGTGCCTTCAGCACCTGGGAAGTGCATTTATCAGATTACAACCCACACCCATGGAGTTTCTTATTGTTCTTATAAAATGGGGCCTGTAAAGTTTACATTTTAAGAAAAAAAAGAAATAAACACATGCAGAATAGTTTTAGAAAATGGCATTTTGTTAGTTTTTAACATAAAATAGTTCACGTACTATACTACATTAAATTTAATGCACTTGTAGCGTACAACTGCTTGGTTGTCAGTAGAGGGTGGCTGTAGGTGGTCTGAGGTGCAGCCAAGGTAATTAATCCAAGGAAATGACCAGCATCGAGGTTGCAATTATAAATCTAATTGCAAAAACGACTTTCATTTTTGCTGCTTTTTTTACTTGCATTCTAGTTTTAAGCATTTCTAAGATGTTAATAACCGATTCAGTAGCCAGTCAGAAGCCTCACTAGGCTCATGAATATTTAATTAGACTTATAATCAACCTTAAAAGGAAGTAGTTTGAAAAAGGTTGCCAAATTTGTACAGAGGTTTCAGTTTTTCCAATAACATTATAACTGACTCATTTGCTGCACATGTACTAATATGTGACCATCTGTAAGAGAGTTAGGGCCAGCTATTCAAAACTTTGCCCTGGGGCTAAATTAACACTGCCCGGCGGGCAAACTTAGCCTGAAGCACAAAGCAAACTATATTGAAAAGGAATAGCCCAGGGAAAACAGCTTCTGAATATAGCATGGGAATGAGGCCGGGCAAACTGGGCAGGGAGTGTAGGGCAAACTTAGCCCTGGAATAAGACAGCTCTGAATATAGCAACCAGGAAGTGCAAACCACAACAGCAACACAGTGCACAGTAACATGAAGGTAGATAGAGGTGAACTATGCGGCCAATGTGTGTGCCAACAAATGTGTGGACCCAGTAGAGCTGCAGGCAGCACCGCATGTGAACGTACAGTGTTTAAAACTGTATTTGGAGAATACTGGATGGGCAACTATGGAGAACCAGTGTGTTCTGCAACAGAGGGATTCTGATTCACTCTGATCTCGAGAGCGAAGCTCAAGAGAGCATCGGAATCAGAAGCCCAAGGTGGCAAAACACACTGGCTGTGCACAGGGATGCTCATCCTGTCTTTTTTATAGTGTATAGTACTGTGGGAAAAATGTGTTTTGTGAGTTCTTTTGCTTTCAAAATGAAACTGACTCATGCAGTCTCTAGAGGTTCTAGAATGCTGTTCTACCACAGTAGGGTAGAACAGCATTCCATGACTTTGGAACTGTAGTAGAACAACATTTTGAAAGGGATGGAATTCTATACAGAACAACATGCCACTACACACTATAATATTCCCTGAACTGTTTGCTCAGCACTAACATGTTTGCGTGGGTTTAGCGTAGGGCTAAACCGTTAGCCCAGTGCAAACACATTTGCCCGGTGCTAAACTTTGCCATATTCAGAAGTGACATGCAAATGAGCACCTCATTATGCCCTGATTTTCATACAGTTTTGGCGTTACTGCTGGGTCCCACAGCTCCATCTGTAGGTCAGTCTGGAAGTAAAGAAGCTGGCCAGGTCTGACCACAGCTGCACCTGTAGGTCAGTCTGGCAGTGCATGATGATAGCTGTAGGCTACATGTAAACAGTCCAACATAGCATAGAATATTGTATCCCAGGGGACAACACAGATAGACACATATGGTGGTGGTGGTGCTGGATGCAACTGTCACACTGTAGGTCATGCTACAGTACACAGCAGACACTACAGTAGCAAGGGGGCCAGTAGTGTGTGGACACAGCACTGCCTATGGTGTGTAGGGCGGTGCTGATGACTGCACTATACACAGTGACATGCCCAACATGCAGGTGTTTACTGACAGTGGACATTACTGTTACGCTGTTGTGTGACCCACAGATGCTGCACCTCTGGCATGGGATGCTCACAGTGACAGATACAGGTCCGGCTTTGAGTGCTGTGGCAATTGTACAGCTGTGCGGTATGTAAGACGGTGGGGCATATATTATCAGAAAGGCACACTGATGTTGGGATATTCCCAATTCTGGCCCCTGTGCACTGTGTGAAGTGTCCCAGCCTTGTGTCTACTCCTGGTCTGTGGCACAGCCTGGCCACCCGTACACTCTCCCCTCAACATCCTCCATGCCCACAGTGCTGCATGTGTGTGCTGACATGTGTTGGTGTCCACAGAAGAGTGGTCTGCAGGTGTGTGCTGTATGGCCACACTGCCATGCTGTCCACTGGTGGCAGGTTCACCACTTACTGCCTGGCATGGATGGGACTGGTGGCAGATGATGGCATCATTGTGATGCAATCAGTGAGCAGCATGTTTCCTCTATGTCTGGCTTTGTCTATGAGCCATATTTATTTGTTAGGGTCACGCAAAGCCATGCAAGAGCCGTGCAAATACTGCGCAAAGCCAAAATGTCACGCAAAGCTTGATTCCCCAGGGTTAAGACTACCTTTTCCTGGGCCGTAAAGTGTCACGCTAAGTCATGCAAAACCACTTTGTGAGGCGCTAGTCACTGAATATAGCATTGCACCTGTATTCATGTACACACCCCCTCAGTTTGCCCCTTTGCATACATTATGATTTTGCCTATCACTAATGCAGTTTGCATGTGCTGTTTGGCCTTTTGAATATAGCAAACCCACACTAATCCCACGATAAACCTGTGCAAATGGTTTGCGCTCAGTGCAAAGTTTTGAATATCTGGCCCTTAGAGACTGTTTTCTAATTCCTCAGAATTACTTTTTTGAGACTGTAGCCATGCTTTCTGGTAATTGTGTGGTTGTGTAACTTCTGAAGAATTACCTAAGATCCATAATTCTGGATCTACCAGTAAATGAAGTTATGTACTGGAGTTGCTGTGCAAATCTTTCTTTCTTATAGAAGCTGATGGCAGATAAGGACCTCAAGGCCCATCCAGTCTGCCCATTTTTTCTACCTTATGTATGTGAAATAGGCCTTTACTCTGTCAATAGTCTATTTATTCATACTCATCTGTATCGCTCCCTTATGCCTATCCCATGCCTGTCTGAAGCCCTACACTGTATTCATATCCACTACTTCCTGAGGTAGGCTGTTCCATGCATCCACCACCTTTTCTGTGAAAAAGAACCTCCTGCCATTACCCCTTAATCGGCCTCCTTCTAGTCTCATGCTGTGTCCTCTTGTCCTGATATTTTACTTATATAGAAACATATTAGACTCTTTCACATTGTTAATGCCCTTAAGATGTTTGAATGTTTCGATCATATCACCTCTCTCCCTCCTTTGCTCTAGGGTATACATATTTAGCTCCGTTAATCTGTCCTTATATATTTTCTGATGCAATCCCTGCACCATTTTGTTTCCCTTCTCTGGACTGCCTCCATTTTGTTAATGCCCTTGTGCTGGTGCGGCCTCCAGTACTGCATGCAGTACTCCAGATGGGGCCTAAGCAGTATCTTGTAAAGAGGGATTATTACCTCCCTCTTATAACTTGTGATACCCCTACTAATACACCCCAACATCCCTGTAGCCTTACCTACTGCTTTAGTGGTTTGCTTGGATGATTTCGGGTCATCTGTGATGATGATGCCCAAGTCTCTTTCTTCCCTTGTGATTGCCAGCAACTCCCCTCCAAACCTATAGGTAGCTTCAGAATTTCTCTTCCCTATGTAAATGATCATGCACTTCATTACGTTAAACCCCAGTTGCCACTCTTCAGGCCATTTTGCCAGTTTTTCCAGATCTCTTCTCAGTCTGCTCACCCCATCTGGATCATCTACTCTGTTGCAGATGTTGGTGTCATCTGCACACAGGCAAACCTTATCCTCCAGTCCATCTGCAATGTCACTGATGAAGTTATTGAAGAGGACTGATCCCTGAGGTACCCCCCTTGTGACTTGCGTCTCTTCTGACTATATACCATTTACCACCACTCTCTGTTTTCTGCCTGCCAACCAGTTTGCCACTCAGTTTACCAACTTCTGACCCACCCCAAGCTTCCCCAGCTTATTAATCAATCGTCTGTATGGAACAGTATCGAAAGCTTTGCTGAAATCAAGGCAGGCGACATCAACTGCACCCCCTTGGTCCACCACTCTGGTTACCCAGTCAAAGAAATCTATGAGATTAGTTTGGCAGGACCTTCCTGTTGTGAACCCATGCTGTCTGGGATCCTGTGCTTCTATGGATTCCAGGTGTTGCACTATCCTTTCCTTAAGCAGTGCCTCCATAATCTTGCCCATTACTGAGGTAAGACTGACTGGTCTGTAGTTTCTGCCTCCTCCCTGCTGCCACTGTTGTGGAGTGGGATCACGTGAGGCCCCCCATCCAGTATTCTAGGACCTCTCCTATGCTCAGAGACTTACTAAACAGTTCTGCTAATAGCTCTGCTAGTTCCACCCTTAGCTCCTTTAGTACCCTGGGATGTATGCCATCGGGTCCCATTGTCTTTTCCACCCTGAGCTTAGTGAGCTCTTTTAGCACTCTTTCTTTTGTGAAGGGACTTGTACACATCTCCCTCCTCCATGTGTCCATGATGCTGAGTTGTGGGCCCTGCCCTACCTTCTCCACAGTAAATACTGAGCCGAAGTATCTATTTAGGATAGATGCTTTTCCTTGGTCCTCCTACACACACTCCTCCTTATCCTCTTTGATCTTAGCAATACCCACTCTGGACTTTCTCCTTTCATTAATGTATCTATAGAAAGCATTGTCCCCTTCTTTAACTGTTCATGTTAGTATTTCCTTGGTTTGGGCCTTTGTCTGCCTTACTGCCTTCCCTGCTTCCCTTGGGGAATTTTGGTATTCCTCCGTATCTTCGTCCTGTTGCATTGACTTATATTTCCTGAAGGCCAACCTTTTGGCACTGATCTTTGCTGCTACTGTTTTTGAGAACCAAAGGGGTTTCCTTCTTCTTTTGCTCTTGCTTTTCTCCCTAACACAATGGGATGTTGCTTCAAGTATTGCATCTTTAATGCTTGCCCACTTTGCCTGTACCCGCCTACCCATATTTCTTCTTGCCAGGGCTAACTTAACTCTGTTGACCATCTTATCAAAGTCAGCTCCTCTGAAGTCCCATATTTTTGCCTTGGAATGGAATGATTTAGTTCTAGTGGCCAAATTGAACCATACCATGTGATGGTCACTGGCCCCCAGGTGACCTTCTACCTGGAGATCTATAATCCTTTCCCCATTAGTCAGTACTAGATCCAGGATAGCCCAGTTTCTTGTGGGTTGTTGTAACAATTATTTGAGGCCTTCCCACTGCAGGTAATCCACTATGTGTCTAGATCTGGAGGATGTTCCTGCTGGAATTGATCAATCTGTATCTGGCATGTTGAAGTCTCCCATTATCAGAATCTCCCCTTTAGCTGTCATATTTTGTATATTTTCAAACAGTAATGTGTCTATGCCTTCCCCTTAGTCTGGATGACTGTAGACATCCCCAATTTTTATGGCTGCCCCATTTCCTATTTCCAGGGTGACCCACAGTACTTCTGGCTTCTTATGTGTATTCTGAATTTCTGTAGCTTTGATATTTTCATTGACATAAAGCCCCCCCATTTGTGCACCTCAGTCTCTTCTGAACAGTACATAGCCAGGTACTGAAGTCTCCCAAGGGTGATTACTGCTGAACCATGTCTCACTAATGGTTACTATGTCCAGTTTAGCCTCTGTCAGTGTTGCCTCCAGGTCTGGACTCTTGTTTCCCAGACTGCGGACATTTGTGTACATGATTTTTCATTTGCCAGGTTTCTTGTGTTAGTTGTGGAGCAAGCTCTGGCTTTTCCACTGCATGTCGTATGGGGAGCCAGACCTTTTTCCTTAACTTATATCCTCAAACTTTAAAAATATCTGGGCAAAACCAAAGCATGTGAGATAATGATGCATGATGACGTGCAGTAGTAGCAGTAACATTTTTTTATTCATATCAAAAAAGATGATTACATCACCAGCAAAGGCTATTCTGAAGAAGACCCATTGATTCTTGACTTGCTGGGCTTACATGATAATAATTCAATAGTTTAAATTGTGTCTGTTTCTCTTGCATATCTTTACTGGGTTTAGTTGCATTAGTCCATAGTTCCTTCAAGACCTTATCAGTCAAGGATATGTTTAGATCTTCTTCCCAGTGAGATTTTGCATCTGAGGTATGGTGTAATGGAGGATCAGTAATAATTTTATATAGAAGACTGGACCGTGTTGGTGGCTATGGAAGTGTGTACTGTATAAGCCAACAGATGTTGATATGCAGGAGGCTTGGTACTCAGAAGCCAGTGTTGCAAAGGCTGATGATAATGACAGTGTTCAGCTGGTTGATGGGGGTAAACTCTGTGCAGTTGAAAGGATGCAGCCCCATCAATCACACTGGTTTTCCATCCATTAGTCTGCTGTCAGCATCATGAGACTTTGAGTATTAACATCAAACCTGACAGTCCCTGGCAGTGTGTATATTTTTCTCACTTTTAGTGGTTTCCTGTAGTTAGAGACTGGAGTCTGGAGAGTGTCTCTTTAACACTTGTCTGCTAGTGGTGTTCTGCTGAGAATGCTAACTTCCATAGAAATTATATTCAGTTTAAATGGGTATTATAAAAAAAAAAAAAAAAAAGTGATATCTCAAAAAGTAAAAATGATAGAGAAAAAAGCAGCAGCAACAAAATTATACCTCTGTTCACTGGGTATGTAATAGTATATAGTGTATGGTGATGGTTTGTTCAGGATAGAAGTCCATCCTAGCTGAAATGTTGTTGTACCACAGTTAAAAGGTCATGGAACGCAGTCATACCACACTGTGGTACAACAACATTTCAGCTCATTTTGAAAAGGCACAAGCCGCGCTGTTCAATGGAACAGCTGCAGCAACAGAAACAGCAGGATCAACCAGATAATCATTGCGGAAGCACCGTTGATGAGCATACAACTTCAGCAGGATCAAACAGATAACTATGAAAAATGCAGGATTAACCAGATATGTTTAGCTATATCTGAAAAATCCACTTGTAGGATTAACCAGTAGTTTAAAAAACTCACATGAAGGAAAGCGATTCCCCCGATTCACTCATCTCGCTTAGCGAGAGATACCACTACCATGTTTTTTTTTAAATCCTGCCCACATGAAACTTTTAACCAATTGCAGCCCATGATACACATGTAGGGACATCTGGAACCCAGCAACCACACCACTAACCCTAGCAACCAACATAGAAAACCAGAATGAAATGCTGAAGATAAAATGACTTTTCTGTTCTAAAAAACATTAAACATTTTTCCACTTTAGTTTTAGGGGCATTATACACTATAAAAATAGTGGATGGACAACTCTATGCCCAACCAGTGCGTTATGCCACCTCAGGGTTCTGATTGCCATGGACCTCTCAAGCTTCTCTCTCTAGGTCACTGGGAATCAAAACCCCTCAGTGGCGCAACACACTGGTTGTGCATAGTTGCCCATTCACTATTCTCTATGTGTTGTTTCACCATCTTCCATACTTTGGAATAAGGTGAACATATTTTATGGTATGTTTTACAATCTTGAAAATGGAAACAAAATTTTAAATAAAAAAAAATAGTTCCTGTCAAACAAATCCTCATTGCTTATAAACCGTATGGTTTATAAACAAATAATCAATATGTAAAATGCTTGCAAATGTCTCAGGAATGAAATGAGGTAATGGTCATAAGTCTATGATAAAAGATGCTGGTTCTACACAATGTGGTAGTACTTGGTATACATAAACTTTTTTTTTTTTTTGCAAATGTGATAATTATTATCTAACAATTCTGAATCCTCTGTAATAATACGTGATATAGAACTAGTAACTTTTATCATAGACTTATGACCAGTACCTCGTTTTGTAGCTAGGATCTGAAAAAACATTTCTCATGTTGGTTATTATTTCATGATACATACCATTTAGAATTAATGCTGATTTCTTTGAAAGGGACTTCAAATTATTATTTAATTTTTTATTTTCATGGCACTTTCAGGATTGTAACATACGTAACACCTTCAAAAGAATTAAATATGGTGAAGCAACACAAACCACCACTTAGTCCGTGAACTGAGGAACAATTTACCCACTGATACTTCTCTATCTCTCTTAAATTGTCAGGTATTTCTTTCTTTCTTTCTTTCTTTCTTTCTTTCTTTCTTTCTTTCTTTCTTTCTTTCTTTCTTTCTTTCTTTCTTTCTTTCTTTCTTTCTTTCTTTCTTTCTTTTCTTTCTTTCTCTCTCTTGCTCTCTCTCTTTCTTCCTTCCTTTCTTCTTCCCACCCTCTATTTTTCCCTTGTTATAACCTCTGAGAATTATGCACAGAGGTTTGATACAATGTTCTCTTTTTCAATAAAGCTTTTTACCTCCCAGTGATACAGGCAGTTATCAGCCCTGCCCCTGCTGTCCCCCAACTGGCCATCCAGTTCCCCCAGACCTACCTGCCGCAATCTCCCATTGATTGCCCCATGTGGCTGGGCCAGGAAGGGTGAGCCATCCTCCCTCCAGTAGTACACATCCAGATGTCAATGTCTGGATGATGGTGCAAGCCGGAGAGTAGTATGCAGGGTTTCCATCTTATGATATTAACAATTATGAAAGTAACTTTAGGTCACTAGTAAGCTGGTTCTCCAACAACAAACTGGTCCTTAATTGCAAAAAAAACACAAAGACCATGCTGTTCTCTAGCCTCCCACAGAAGAAGAAAGTTCCACCCTTTGTCATCCAGATCTGCCAAGGACAAAACCTTGAACAGGTGGAAACCTTCAAATACCTTGGAGTAACTTTAGATAACTTACAGCCTCTGAAGTGCAGGTATCCAAGAATACACCACAGCCTGGAGGGTTTTATTGCAATACGAAAATGGCCTATCTTCCCAATTCAAATTATTATTTCAAACAACTTTAAAATAATAGATAAATATTTTTAAAAATAAAAGTTTATTGTAAAATAGTTCTTCTGAGATTTGGGTGCCACCACAGGGCACTGTGTTACTGTTGAAGTCTATTTTGTACAGCAAGTGTGAGCAGATTTTATAGATAAAGATGTAAACTTTTTAAATTTTACCTTTATTACTGGTCATTCACATGGAGACTATCTTAAGGTATGCTCTACCCATCGGCTAGCAGACTATGGTTGTTTTTTCAGTGACAGTATCTCAAATCTTGATACCCTCACAGTCAATAGTGGTTTAACCATGGAGAATACAGTAAAGAGTACTCCTCCTGACAGTATTCTGTGGCATTCCCATGGAGAATATCTCAAATCCAGCTCACTCAAAAGCTTGCAGATCTGTTTCCAGAGAGAATACCATAAGGCTTGCTCCTCTCCCATTTATCCTTCTTGCAGTGGGGTTCCTTTGGAGAAACTCTCCGGGCCTGCTTCTGCCACATGCCACAGTGGTATTTACAAGAAGAATTAATTAAGGATTGCTCATAACGCCCCCTGCAAACCTGCAGTGGTGTTCCTGGGCAGTGTATCTGAAGATTTGCTCTTCACAAAGCCTGCAGTGATATTTTCAGGGAGAATACCTCAAGGCTGGCTCCTCTCACTTGTTACCAGCCTGTGGTGGTGGTGTTATTTTTACTGGGATTAGGAGAATTGGCAGTGAGATAGGGAATCAGACAGCTACTGTTGATGGTAATGGGGGGTTACTCCCTTTGGTTGCAGCAGGAGTCAGTTGCAGGCATCACTGCTCAGTCTAATGGAGGGAAGTGATCAGCAACTTAACAAATAGGATACCCTGAGTCCAGTAAGACTAACAACCCTAAGAGATTATCCCATCAGTGATGAGACTAGCATAGTGTTGTTTATGATAAGGTGACCATAGAAATTAAGGCCTGACAGAGGTGGAGCTCCCGACACATCAACTTATTGTATGGATCTGTGGCATAAAATAAAAGAAGAGGAGTAAAAATACTTGATATGTGGAGTGAGCCCTTTTTATTTACATTTGGTCTAAATATATTAGCATCAAATATGTTTAGAACATGTCAATGATGAACAGAAAACACCATTAATAGTTGATTTAAATTACATATTATGTTCTCAAGGTGGCCACGTCTATGTTTCATCCTCTTTAGTTTAAACATTTCTCTGTTCAAAGTGTTTCCACTGTAAAGTTCGAGCAGCGAAAAGTGGAGTAGATATCCATTGATTCTGCATGATAAATTTAATACTAATGTTTGGGTTCAAGAATGAAGAATACATAGATTATATTCCATGCCAATAATAGCATTTAAGAATTAGCATTTCTCTTGAATTAACTTGAATTGTAAAACTCAAAGAAACGTTAATTAACTGTACTGTATGGCACATGAAAATAAAGCTGAGTTTTAAAAAAAAGCTCTATTACACTGCAAGCAAACTTTCTGCATTGCCAAATGCTTGTCTTAATGTTGCAATTTATTATGGTTAAAGATTTTTTAAGGTTTTCAGATTTATTACATTACAAATATATACTTCAATCCTGTATCAATACAGCAGTGTTGATGCAACTAAACAGAATTACCAGAATGTATTCGTTGCATCATGTAAGTGCAGGTGTAAAGAAGGTGACCAAATAGAACCACTAACATTTGGCTTACAACATGTGCCATTAAATCTTGGGTCTCAGGGGTATCTTACCCAGTTTTGCCATGTCATCTAGAGGGATTAATTTTTTATTTAATTTTTGTTGACTGGGTAAGTGCACTAGACAAATCCTGCCTATTTTCAGGCACGACCTGGGGAGGAGGATACAGATGAATGCCAACTGACCTTGAACCAGATTAAGCTGTTGTTGGTATTTTTTTTTATTGAATGAGGGAAATTTGGCCAGGACACCGGGGACATTCCCCTGCTCTTTTCGATAAGTGCCATGGGATCTTTAACATCCACCTGAACTACCACCAATTAAGGGCAGATGGGACCTCGGTTTAACATCTCATCCAAAAGATGGCACCTCAGAAGTGCAGCACCCCTCTCATGCTGCACTACAGAGTCAGTACTGGGATATTAACCCAAGTGCCACATGTGGGAACTGAACCCAGAGCCCTCTGATCTCCTGGCCTCAGAAGTGAGTGTGCTACCTACTGAGCCACTGACACTGCTTATATATAAAGGGGCCTACCTGATGCAGCACCTAAGGAGTCATCTAGGAGAGGTCTCTAATGGTGGTCCAATGGACGGCATCCTGTAGCACTAGGGCATGGCATGCACAGTGCCAACCTGCATCACAATCAAACAGAACACACACAAAATATCTACAAATGGAAGACAGATTGCTTACGCCATAGTTAACAGTACCTGAACCAAATAACTGGCACCTGGAGCCCCAGGTACCTTGGAACCTGCTGCCATGTCTGACTCCGGTAATCACTAGGGGGCTAAAGCTAAGCCGAGGTGTGGCAGTATCAGCTAATACCCTCTTCAGGCTTCAGGAAAATTATGAAAGGTTGCCACAAGGTCATGTAGAGTGAGAGGGAGTTGGCCACTACATGAGTCATTCGGGACTTGTTGGCCACCTGTGTAAGGGCATTAAGCACTTCATTTGGTTGCTAGCCTTGCTTGTAGAGCAGAAAGCAGCTAACTGAGAGAAGCTACATTTTCTTATTAATTTAACACTTTTATCTCAGCAGGAGTCAGTGTCAGTTGAGATTAAGTAGTGAGATACTTTATTAGAAGTAGAAGGGGGCTTCTTTAGGGTTAAAAGAAGAAAAGAAAGAAAGTCAGTGTGTGTTCTGAGCTGGGAAGGGTACTGTGTCGGCTGACTTTACTAAACCAGTAGGAGGAGAGAGAGCTTAATTGGGGGTGTGGCTTAGACACTATAAAAGTAGGTGACTGAAATTACAACTGCCTGTTGCTAGCCTTGCTTGTAGAGCAGAAAGCAGCTAACCCTTGCCTCAGTGTTTGCGCACAGAGGTTCTTTGTCTTTTAAATAGTTTTTTTTATTTTAATGGGTTCACCACAACATAATCAAGACAGACTGTCTTAGGGTAGCTGGTTCATTCCACTGGGGTGTCAAACAGATGAGGCATACTGATGAGTCCTGTTAGGACAAAACACATGTCTATGTCATCTGTTAGCACCCTTTGCAAACTGTGTGAGAGGCCTTTCAGCACCATGCAATTCTGCTTAAAGTTGAACCAGCATAACATTCTGTGGTGATTTGCATATGCAGCTCATGATGCTTTGCATTGTGTGGACATGTGTGATTTTGTATTTTCTTGAAACTTGGCTTCCCAGCCAAATGCCCTTTGGGGTAACCCTTGCCTCAGGGTTTGCACACAGAGGTTCTTTGTCTTTTAAATAGTTTTTTATTTTAATGGGTTCACCACAACATAACCAAGACAGACTGTCTTAGGATAGCTGGTTCATTCCACTGGGGTGTCAAACAGATGAGGCATACTGATGAGTCCTGGTAGGACGAAACACGTGTCTATATCATCTGTTAGCACCCTTTGCAAACTGTGTGAGAGGCCTTTCAGCACCATGCAATTCTGCTTAAAGTTGAAGCAGCATAACATTCTGTGGTGATCTGCATATGCAGCCCATGATGCTTTGCATTGTGTGGGCATGTGTGATTTTGTATTAACTAAAAGAAGCTACATTTTCTTATTAAGCTCACACTTATATCTCAGCAGGAGTCAGTGTCTGTTGAGATTAAGTAGACAGATACTTTATTAGAAGTAGAAGGCATCTTCTTTAGGGTTAAAAAAAGAAAGAAAAGAAAGAAAGTCAGTGTGTGTTCTGTGCTGGGAAGGGTACTGTATCGGCTGACTTTGCTAAACCAGTAGGAGGAGCGAGAGCTTAATTGAGGGTGTGGCTTAGACACTATAAAAGCAGGTGACTCAAATTACAACTTCCTGTTGCTAGCCTTTTTGCTTACTAATTGCCTTCCATCCCACCCACCCTAAGCCGGTTCTACTTTTGTAGCCACTGGATTTGACTGTCAACAGGAACTTCCTGTTTGGCAGTAGGAAGGGAAGGATCATAGAGAAACATTGGTTTTGTCAACCCTAAAAGAAAAAAGTAGATCACTCTCCCCCTCCCCCCAGCTGCTGGTGGTCTGACATTGAGCAAGGATGAAGGAGGCTACTGAAGAAGATAGGAAGTTGCTGTCCAAGAACAGGAAGGGTGAGAGTTGTAAGGAGAGGAGAGAGTAAGCATATGGAGAAACAGGAGAGGGGACACAAAATAAGACGTGATAGGAGTGGTGCAGTGCAATGGCTGTGGGGCAGCAGTGTTCCGGGAGATATTCTGGAGGCTGCGATGCTGTCTGATTTGCAGGCACCTCTCTGGCTAAGAGAGGAGGTTGCCCGTCTCCAGGCTGACCTGGCTAGGATTTGTGAAACCTCCTCCCTCACCCAGGGACCACCAGGGCCAATGCCACTACCTCATAGGTTGCCAAGAAAGAGGAGAAGCTGGACCAGGGTGGGCTCAGGGACGGAGAGGGTGGTGGAACAGAATTGCATCCCTCCAGCTGTACCTCTCCACAATTCATTTGCTCTTCTGGTGGATAGTGGTTCCTCTATGGAGGCACCTGCAGAGAAGAACAAGGAGGATGCTGGGAACCTTTACAAAGGAGATCCACAGGAGGGTGGCATGGGACCCCACAGGGAAAAACAACTCCTGGTGGGGACTCAATCATTAGGGGTAGAAATGGGGGGAGGAAGGGAGGTAGGGTGCCTTCTTGGCGCCACGGCTTGGAGGACAGTGAATCCTCAGGATCATGGGAGCAGCTGCACAGGGAGGAGCTGGATGTCATTGTCCACCTAGGGACAAATGACCTGGCTAGGAATGGGATCAGAGCAGTGCAAGAGGAGTTTGTAGAGTTGGGGAGGGGCCTTAGACAAGTAGCGCATACGGTAACCTTCTCGGAGGTGCTGCTTGTCTATGGCAAGGGTGATGCTAGGGCACTCCTCACCAGGGAATTCAATGAGTGGTTGAAAAACTGGTGTGGATCTTAGGGTTTTGGCTTCTTTGGGGACTGGGGATCCACCTGGAGGGATACAGACCTATACTGGTGCGATGGTCTGCATCTGTCCAGGGAAGGGGAACCAGGATCCTAGGTGAGAGGTTTAAATGCTTCATTGGCAAGCATTTAAACTAGCCAATGGGGGGAGGCACTGAAAAGGAGCAGGGAAATCCCAGCCTCGCCTCACAAAACATGGTAGTTAGTGAGGTAAACACCAAGGTAGAGAAGTTATTAGGGAGCAGGACAGAGGTAAATGTAAAAAAAAGGCAAAGGCAGTAAGGACAGGAAGGGGGCTAAAAGGGGTAAGGCTATCAAAAAGTGGAGTGTGATGAGAACCAATGCCCGTAGTCTGTGTAACAAGCTCCCTGAACTAGTGACCTTGATGGAAGAGGGTTGCTGGGATATTGTGGCAGTCACAGAAACATGGTACACAGAGAACCATGACTGGGATGTCAACATACCAGGATACACAATCTACAGGAGAGACAGGGAGGGTAAAAGAGGAGGAGGAGTAGCTCTCTATGTAAAGGAAGGGATCAAAGCAACAGAACTAAAGAGTAAACAGGGAGCAGATGAGGCACTCTGGGTCACCCTGGAGACAGGAAATGGCACCACAATCTGCATGGGGGTTGTATACAGACCCCCATCTCAGGGGGAGGGAATGGACAAGGAAATTATAGAAGGCTTCCTGAGAATGGCAGAAAAAGGGGAGATATTGTTGATGGGGAACCTGAATATGCCAGATGTTAACTGGAGCACCTTTGCTGCAGGCACATTCAAGAGCAGGGTCATTACTGATGCCCTACAAGGGGCATGCCTCAGTCAGCTAGTATTGGAACCCATTTGGAAGGGAGCAATCTTAGACCTGGTACTCTCAAATGGGGACAGAGAAAGAATCTCAGATTTAGAAGTGGGTAGCCATCTGGGAACAAGTGACCACCAAACAGCGTGGTTCATGATAACCATAGCCATACAATCAAGCCATACAAAAGCAAGAGTATTGGACTTTAGGAGGGCTGACTTTGGGAAAATGAGAGAGTGCCTCAGAAAAGCACTAGCAAACAGGCAAGAAGGAGGGGTGGAGGAACAATGGGGAGTAATCAAAACAGCCATCACAGAGGCAACAAGCCTTTGTGTAAAGCAAATCAACAGAAAACAATGAAGGAAAAACATGCTATAGTTCTCAAAAGAGGTGGCAGGGAAGGTTAAGGCGAAAACGATAGCATTCAGGAAATATAAGGAAACACAGAAGGAGCAGGACAGAGAACTTTATCAGATAAAGCAGAAAGAGGCTGGGAAGGCAGTCGGAATAGCAAAGGCCCAAACCGAGGAAAGGATAGTCAATTCTGTTAAGAAAGGGGATAAGACCTTTTATAGGTACATTAGGGAATGAAGAAAGACCAAAGGAGGGATACTGAGGCTTAATAAAGGGGATGGAATGTGGATAGAGGGTGACAGTGAAAAAGCAGAGATACTGAACGAATATTTCTGCTTAGTATTCGCAAAGGAAGAGGAGGGGGAGGTACCTAAACCAAACAAGAGAAACACTCTGAAGATGAGGGTCGATACCAGTCCATTTACAGAAGAAAGGGTTCTGAAAGAACTAATAAAATTGAAGGTGGACAAAGCAATGGGCCTGATGGATTCACCCAAGAATTCTAAAGGACTAAGGGTAGAACTAGTGACACTTGACTACTCTCTTTAACAAATCATGGGAAGATGGAGGGTACCTGAGGACTGGAGAAGGCAGATGTGATTCCTCTTCACAAAAGTGGGAGCAGAACAGAGGCAGGAAACTACAGACCAGTTAGTTTGACCTCAGTGGTAGGGAAAATGATGGAATCACTTCTGAAGGAAAGAATTGTTGAGTACCTAGAGGCCAGTGGGGTACAGGACCCAAGGCAGCATGGATTCAAGATGGGAAGGTCATGTCAGACGAATCTAATAGATTTCTTTGACTGGGTGACAAAGTTGTAGACCAGGGAGGGGCTGTGGACATGGCCTACCTAGATTTTAGCAAGGCATTTGATAACAGTCCCACACAAAAGATTAATACACAAGTTAGCCAGCCTTGGAGTGGGTCCCAGGGTGGTAGCCTGGATAAAAAATTGTCTAGACAACAGGACGCAAAGGGTAGTAGTAAATGGAGTCCACAGTGAAGAAAGGAGGGTTACTAGCAGGGTACTGCAGGGTTCAGTACTGGGACCAGTCCTTTTTAATGTCTTTATAAGTGACATTGCAGAGGAACTGGAAGGAAAAGTATGTCTCTTTGCAGACGACACAAAGATCTGCAACAGGGTTGATACACAAGATGGAGTGGAAAGGATGAGAAGGGACTTGACAAGGTAGGAGGAATGGTCAAATGTATGGCAGCTTAGATTCAATGCAAAGAAGTGCAAGGTAATGCACATGGGGAACAAAAACCCAGGAGAAGAGTACACAATGAGTGGTGAGATACTGACAATAGTAAAAATGGAAAGGGACCTGGGGGTAATTATGTCAGATGACCTAAAGGTGGGCAAGCAATGTGAGAAGGCAGTAAGGAAGGCTGGGGGGATACTGGGATGCATAGGAAAAGGCATCAATAGTAGAAAACAGGAAGTTGTTATCCCTCTGTACAGACAGTTGGTGAGACCCCATCTGGAGTACTGTGTGCAGTTCTGGAGACCCCATCTCCTCAAAGACATAGACAGAGTGGAGGCTGTCCAGAGGAGGGCAACCAAAATGGTGCAGGGTCTGCACCAGAAGACATACGAAGAAAGACTAAAGGAGCTTAATATGTATACCCTTGGGGAAAGAAGGGAGATAGGGGACATGATAGAAACTTTCAAGTACCTCAAGGGAATCAACAAAGTCCAAGAGGGTTGCATCTTTCAGAAAAAGAGATGTGCAAGAACAAGGGGGCACAATTTGAAGATAGAAGGGGGATGGCTCAGAAGTAATGTGAGGAAATATTTTTTCACAGAGAGAGTTGTGGATGCATAGAACAGCCTACCTGAGGAGGTAGTGGGGTCAAGAACAGTGGGGAAATTCAAGAATGCATGGGACAGACATAAGGCAGTCCTAATGGGGGGGGGGGTAGGAGGAAGTAAGCTGTTGGTTAACTAGGATCTACAGCTTATCTGTTAGGTAGGAAAATGGGCAGACTAGCTGGGCCAAGTGGTCCTTATCTGCTGTCAAATTCTATGTTTCTGTGTAAGGGATGGGACCTCATGCATTCTCCATTTGCAAAGCAGAAGTCTTTTTGCCTGCATACTTAGGATGGCTATCCACTTGTGGTCTTGAGGGTTGAGGTGGAGATAGGAGGTGTGAATACCTAATAGCGGTACCTCAAGTGCCAGGAGCATCGTTTTCTGTAGGGTTTCAGACCCCAGGGTGCAGACTTGCTGCCACAGAGGTTGAATTTTTTGACACTGCCAGAGAATGTGAATTAAATCCTCTCTCTCTCAGCCTGGCACCTCCAACAGAGGTAATCTTGAATCAACTTGGCCTTGTGTAGGACAGTAGGGGTCCTGTACCTGGAGTGAATGATCTTATTCTGAATTAGTGTGCTTCTAGTATTTGGGTAGGCTATGTGGACCAACTTCAGACAGGATTTCCATTCCAGATTTGAGATCTGCATCTTTAGAGCCAGTTCCTACTTGTTTTTGGACTCCCATGCTTGGGAGGGCAGGAGTGCCCTCAGGGAGGAATATATATACACAGCTGGTTTGGCCCTTCTGTAGGGACAGCCATTGCACTACAAGTAGTGCAGGTGGATCAAGAGGGTGACTACAGGTATGTGCTACTATGGCATTGTGAAGGTGGAGAAATTACCATAGGTCCTTGGAAGGGATGTCATGTCTTCCTCTCAGTCCCTGAAATGAGTCACGGGAGGTGGTACCTGGGATATAGAGATCACAGAGGGAGTACAGACCTGCATTTGCCCCTGATGACCAGGAGATAGAAAACTTCTCCACCGTGATGTCAGTATTGCCCAATAGTGGGGTAAGGCATAGTGGGGCCGGGTTAGAAGACGGTTTCTTGTGGAGCAAGCCCCAGTAGTCCAGGGTGGGACCAATTGTAGGGTGGGATCTAATACCTTTAGGAAGCCAGTTGTTTACCAACAAGGTTAAATGTGCCACTTTGCTGTATGCCCTCTCCATATCTAGCCACTGTGGGCTCTTTTGGCCCTGATCTGTGACTGCTTGAGTGTCTGAATGGCCTGAAAGGCCCACCTGTATCTCTTACATAACCCCCCCTAAAAATGGGAGTTCCCGAAAAGTCTTCCTTGAGCTTGCCTAAATGCTCACTGCCAGGCTGGTGTCTTGCATTTTAGCAGTTTAAATGTGATTGCCAGAGTGTGTCTGTATAGCCTCTGTGTACTGTCTCTTCAAGAGCTGCCTGGATTGCAGTCATAATTAATCTGAGAGGGAGCTCTGTTAGAAGATGTACTTGTTTGCTGATCATTTGTTAAAGTAGTAATAATATTGTAGTTTGTTCTAACCTGCCTTCTTTGCAGCATGGACAGTTCTGTTTGTTTCCATCATCTTGGTCCTGGACTACAGAATGGGCCAATCAGTACATTTGGGACTCTAAAATGGAGCCTACCTACAGGGCTTGGTGGGGCCAAAACTTGTAGGAATTGTAGTTTTGGGCTTTTGGAGCCTAAAATAACCTGGGGGGGAGCCCTTGTTGTGACTGACAGACAGATCAGCCAACTGAACCTTTTGGATCTTGGGGAAAGTCCCAAGTCCCACATTACTTGCAATTTCAGTTAGATCTGAGTTGGGAAGTGAAGAAGTAACAGCTTGAGATAGTTCAAGCAGCAATTCATAGTGGATTCACATGGGAGAAGTGTGGAAAGGCCTGAGTTTGGCCTGCACGCATGCCTGCTGTTTCTGAGAGGGAACTTGTGTTTGTTTTGGACTGAATGGACTGAATTCGAACTTGGAGAGTGAATTAAGCCACTGAATTGTGACCAGGCTTTAACCTGAAGAAGACTGAAGATTTGCTGAATGCGATCAGCCTGTCAGGACTTCCAGCTACCTCTGAACTCCTGGATTGTGCAGAGACTCTGTAATTGTGACCGCAGAGCCACTTGCCTGGTACAGTAGAATTTCCTTACACGTGAATGTGCTGTGTGCTTATAGTGGGTCATGATTTGGTTCCCCACTGTGTGTCTGAACTGTGTTTTGCTTGCTGGAAGCTGCATCCAGCTCCATGGACTGAATCTGTATCCATTTCCATTTGCCTGGGCCCTGCTACGCTGGCCCAGCCAGAATACCTGAAATGCAGAGAAAGTCATCGACGAGAGACCGGCCTGGGGATCAGCCCCCTGCTCAGTGCCTTGAACAGGAATGATGCCTTGGTGATTCATGTGGGCCCTGCTTCTATAGGCACTCCAGCTCAACAGCCTGCAGTCTCAATTTCGTCTTGCCTGTGTCCAGCATTGGGTATTGTGAGGAAACATCAGGGTAGCTCCCTGCAGCAACAGCTAAATCTAAAAGGGTTGTCATCTGATTGTCTTGTTGCCTGTTCTCTCATGAACTGAGTCCTCTGGCTCTGGATTACAAATAGTGTGTGTTGTGCATGTTGCTTTCTTCCATCACAAGGCCCCAACCAGCTGCAACGTTCCTGGCTAGCCCACCATTTTCCTACCTGGGTACCCAGAGTATGTGATTGTGTAGGGACTCTGAACTGCTTGCATAACTGTCTGATTAATAGAGCTTTTAAGCAAATCAACCTGATTACACCCCTCCCTTGTTCAAGTCTGCTGGAGAAGATACAGAGGAGAGCTACAAAGATGATAACTGGTCAGCAGGGCAAGGAATATGAGGGAGGTTGAGGGCACTGAACATGTACTCCCTGGAAGACAAAAGAGAGGGGACATGATTGGGACATTCAAGTACTTGAAAGGGATAAATAATGTTGATAAGGAAAGTCTCTTTAAGCTGAGTGGCAACCATATCACGAAGGGACAGTCTTAAATTGGAGGGTGGGAGGTTTAGGAGGGATGTCAGGAAGCACGTCTTCACAGAAAGGGTGGTGGACACTTGAATTGCTCTGCAGGAAGAGGTCATCTCATTAAAGACAGTGAGCAGCTTTAAGAGAGGCTAGGATAGGCATAGGGGGAAGATAAGAATCATGGGTATGGGTAGGGAGGATGGGAGGAGTGAGGAGGGAGGGCAGGGACATTAGCTCAAACTGTGGACCCTGCAATATGAGCAGACTAGATAGACCACATGACCTTCTTCTGCTTTCTTCTTCATATGTTTGTATGTATGTAAGTCCCCTGAATAAATCAGATTTAACTTTGTTTGCATTTAACCTGACTGTGGTTCCAGTTTGTGCCAAGGGTATTGTACTGTTGTTATTTGCTGTGCTTAACCTTGTTTTACAGGGAGGTCCCCAGGGTCAAGCTAGAGGAACCAGCCCTAGTGGTAAGTGCAAACAGTGTGGGTAATTGCCTGGTGAAAAAGGGTCATTGTGAAAGTGACTATTGTGTACTGTTCAGGCCACTAGAAGGGGAAAAGGGGGGTTACAGTGTCCTGGAGGGCTGTGCCCAGGTCAGCTTGACCACTACCAACCCTAACCTCCAGGTGGAGGCACCCATATAGGAACCTAGGTGCCTTAGCCTGCAACTAGCCGAGCAGGCGGGGGTAGTAGCCCTTGGGATAGCGCCATCTAGGGGTTACATCTTGGAGGCTCACCGCTGGGATTTTTTGCCTTCTAGTGGCCGAAAATTATGAATTATTGTTAAAGATTAATGGCTACCCCAGTAGAAATGGCTGTACACCAGTTGGTGGGGTGGTGTAATGAGCAGGAAATCGACCCCCAAAATGCTTTGCTAATACTGGATATTCCCCTGGGTACCAGTAAAGACACTGTAGAGGGAGCACTTTCCAATGTTGAATGTTTAAAAAACCCTGTAGTGGTGGGTCGACAGACTGATTTGATCGCCCAAACTTTCATAGCCTTGGTAGAGTGTAGTGGCCTCGTGGACAGCTATAAAGTGCCACAGATTATTGCCTCAGAAGGGGTCCTAGCCACCTGGAGAGTGATAACAAAAGACAGTAAAGACCCTGGAGAGGATGAGCTCCCACCATTATCTGAGACTATTGAAGAGAAATTTGCTAAGTTGTTGCTGGAGGAAGGGAAAACCATAGAGGATTTTAAGAAACTATTCTTGCCACCTGGGGGTGTTCCTTCCCCATCTCTCCCTCCCACTCCAGCACCTGTTACTACCCCACCTTCTGTGCCAGTGCCAATGCTGGCCCCTATATCTGTACCTATCATTAGTCATGACTCCTACCAAAGGCTATAAAATTTTCCTGGGCACCCTCCCAACCCCCAGGGGGAGGATGACTGGGAGACCTGGATCGACTATGTTGCCTCCTTGGTACCCAGGTGGCAGTGTGTGGAGGCTGAGAAGTGGAAAAGAATCATAGAAAGTTTGAGGGGCCCCGCCCTTGAAGCCATTACATTTTTGAGGTCCACGAACCCTGATGCATCTTCTCAGAAGTACCTATCTGTACTTGAAGTCAATTTTGGGAGCATTGAGTCAGGGAGACTTTGATGTGGAAATACCAAGGTACCAAACAATGGAAGGGGAAAGCTTGTCTGTGTATGTTACTCACCTAGAAAGAGCTCTGCAGAAAGCTTACCGGAAAGGTGGGGTAGCCACCAGTGATTGAACCGTGTGAGATTGGGGCACATACTGCAACATGCCAAGCATTCTAAACTGCAGATCATCCAGTTAAGGCTCCAGTACAGGAGAGATAACCCACCTGACTACTGTGTCTTGATAGAAGAACTCTGAGAGGTAGAAGGTGAAGAAGGAGATTGTAATTATGGGGTGAATGTAGCCCAAGTGACCATGGCACTGGAAGGCCCTTCCAAAATGGAGACCACTACAAGTGTCCCGCTGTGGGCTAAATGGTGGGAGGAGGAACTGCTGAAGGAAGTCAGAAAAGTACAACCAGGTGCATTCGCTGAGGGATCCCCTGCTGACAGAGACCCTGGTCCTGTCAGGATATGACTGTTATGGGGGTGGGGGTGCACCTTCAGACATCCTTTACTAAGGGTGGCTTCTCAGCTGAGCTCAAGGAATTGACTGCCACCCTAAAGGAACTTTTGAGACATGGTACACTACCAGCAGAAGTCAAATCACAATCTCCCATCAATGCTCCAGCATCCCCTGTTTTCTTTTCCCTAAGGATGCCCCGAGAGGCTGTCATTTGTCACAATTGCTGCAAGGATGGCCATATAAAGAAGGAATGCTGGTCTCAGAAGGACTTGGAGAAAGTGGTGAACCGGCTTCAAGGAGAGCTTTGGAAAATGAGTCAGTGGTCAGGGGCTGCATGAAATGACTGCAGTGAAAGCTTCAGCCATCCTAACTCAAACCCCTCTGTGGCTAAATCGTCTGTCCAGACCCCTGCTGTTGTCCCTCCAGACTAGTCCAAAATAGTGGGCCCTTCAATGAAGGCTACTGTGGCTGTGAATGGTATTCCTACTCGGGCTGTGCTTGACAGTGGGTCACAAGTGACAATTGTATTTCAGGACTGGTATGACAAACACTTATCTGATGTGCCATTACAATCCCTGGAAGGCCTACATGTGTGGGGGCTGAGCGACAAGTCTTATCCCTACCTAGGATATGTCCACCTCTGGTTGTCCTTTCCTGCAACTGTAACTGGTGTAGAGGAGCAAGTAGAGACACTGGCCCTAGTGTGTCCCCCCACCGGACTGTATGATGGGGTTCCCCTGTTAATTGGAACAAATGCCCACAGGTTTGGGAGACTAGCACAACTCTGCTATGAGAAACAAGGGTGACTGGACAGGCCCCAACACCCAGTGCACAATCCATGGAGACGTCCACCTAAAGAGAAACATAAAAAACAAAATATTAATGTTGGATGCACCAGGAGATGGAAAGTTGCCAGAAGGATTATTGGTTAAACTCAGCATCTTGCCTGCCCATGCCCATGCCTATGCCCATGCACAATGAGTGATGGTCCAGATTCAAAATGTGTCAGATAGGGAGGTCCGGGTGAACAGAGGGATGCACTCTAGCTACAGTGCACTGTGCAGACACTGCAATATTACCCAATAACAAGTACTCTGGCCAAGAGGAGAGAGTGACCCCGGACTTATTTGACTTTGGTTATTCCCTGCTACCAGCTGAATGGAAGGCTAGGATTAGCAAGAAACTTGCCCAGAAAGACCAAGTGTTTTCGTTAAAAGAATGGGACATGGGGTGTGTCCAGGGTGCAGAGCATCATATACCCCTGCATGACAACTGGCCATTTTGAGAGAGATCCCAATGCCTTGCCCCAGTTCTACCCAAGTAAAGGGGGGTGGCAACATGGAGTTGGTGAGGACTTTGGCCGTGGGAAAGGAGTATATCACCTTGATCCAAGATCTAAACCTCTTACCCATCCTCATCGCATTCAGCACCTGTTGTATGAAATCCCATTCCAGGGAGTCAAAGGCATTCTCGAAATCGACTGCTATGGCTGAAGCTGGAATATGAAGAGTTTTAGTTTAATACATTAAATTCACCAGCGATCTGATATGGTTGGAGCTATAGCGACCTTTGATAAACCCCAACTGGGACAGGTGAACAAGAATGGGAAGGAGAGGGTTGAGACGGTTAGCAAGGATTTTAGCCAGAATCTTACTGTCTGCGTTCAACAGAGAGATGGTTCTATAGCTGGCTGCTTTCTAGGAGTCCTTCCCCTTTTCTGGGAGGATGGTAATCTCTGCCTTCTGATGGGATGGGGAGGAAGCACCCATCTCTAAGGCTTCTGTATACACCTGTTGGAGTATAGGAGAGACTATGGGCTGTATGAGTTGCCAAATCTCCAGGGGGAAACCATCCCCTCCCGGAGCGTTTCCCTTCTTTAAGGACAGCAGGGTGGAGGATACTTCTTCCATGGTTAGCGGAACATCCAAAGCCAAAGCTAGTTGTTCCGAGATAGTGGGGAGGTTGAGGCCTTGCAGGAAGGGGAGAACACCCATAGGGTCAGGTTGCCTGGAGGATGTATAGAGAGTGACATTGATGTCAGCCATGATGTGGTTTATACCATCTGTCTTGGTCTGAACACAGCCCTGTTTGTCCACCAAAGCTGCAATGTGCCTCCCAGCTTGCTGCCTTTTCAACTGGTAAACGAGGATCTTCCCTTCTTTTTCGCCACCCTCCCAGCACTTGTGTTTTAGCCAAAGGATTAAGACATCGGCTTTCTTGGAAAGTAGTTCATTTACCTCCATCCTTAAGGCTACAATCTGGCGTCCAGACTGGGACTGGAGTGAGGGACTGGAAAGAGATTTAAACGTGTCCTCCATCGGCTGAAGCTGTGACTCGAGGTCCTTAAGATGGTTTACTCTTCTCCTCCTTCTTCTATGGGCAAAACCCATGATTGCCACCTGCAGGGTGGTTTTAATGCTTCCCACATATTACCAACTGAGGTATCTACAATCGGTTTGTCCTGAAAAAAACATGCTGGCCTCCCACTGGAGCCAAGGCGCAAACTCGGGGTCCCTTAATAATAGGGAGTCCAGCCTCCAAGATGGGGAAGTTGGGGAAGGGGAGCCACATGCAAAGGTCAGCCACACTGGGGCATGATCTGAGATAACTAGATGGAGGACTGTAGTCTCCAGTGTACTCTGAGTAATACCTGGAGGGGTTAGTCAAAAATCAATTTGGCTGTGGGAGCTATGGACTGGAGAGTGGAAGGTGTAATCATGCTCCGCTAGATAGAGAATCCTCCAGATATCAGAGAAGGCCATATCCCCTTGCAATTGAGTGAGGGCCTGCATTCATCTGGAGTGGGGCTCTATATTGGAGGGGCATCTGTCTAAAAGGGGATCAGAAGTGAGGTTAAAGTCTCCCCCCAGTAACAAGGGAACATTGTTCGTAGCCAGCACCCCTAGCTCCTGGGCCAACCCAAGAAAAAAGGATGGAGAGTCCTTGTTAGGACCATAGACATTGCTCAGCAGCAAAGGACCCTTGGCCATGTCCATATGTGCCCCCACCCACCTCCCACCTGGGTCACTGGCCTTCTTGTTGACTGTCAAATGCATGTTCTTATGCAGGCATATCACCACTCCTCTCTTCCTAGTGGGAGCAGAGGCATGGTCACCTGATCCATCCAGTCCCATTTTAATCTATCATGGTCCTCCTTAGTTAGCTTGGTCTCCTGCATTCTCTTAAGGTGTGAAAGCACCCGCTTCCTCTTATGGGGGGTATTGAGTCCCCAAACATTCCAAGTAATACAAGTTGTGTCACCCATTTTCAAAGGAGCCAATACATACTGTAAGCATTTTGTAATGGGGGAGCAGAGACCTGGAACAGGAAGCCGGCCCCCCACCAGAGCAGCCAAATACAGAGCAGGGCATAGTAGGCAGTGAAGATAGAAAGTGGCAAATCCTTTAAACAACTATAAGGCATGAAACATATTGACAACTATATTTGTGTGTGTCCATATAATACTCTGAAACATAACAAATGACAAACTACTGTATATAAATAAGGCAATACCTTACAACACATTTGGGAGTGTAGAGGTATACTACAGGCTGTAGTGCCCTGCTGATGGCCTGCCTCTATTCTCTGGGTGCACAGAGATGCAGTCACTCCCCACGGCAGGGTGGGATAACCCCAGGACCTGCAGGGGTGGCAGTTGCGTGGGTCTCACTGGTCGAGTCAGAATTTATTTATTTATTTTATTTATTTATTCAATTTTGATAACCTGGTAGGCCCACTGAGCACTGAGGGCCCCTTTTCAGGGGCAACCCAGAATTAGTCATACAGTAAGAACATTTCACATATACAGCATATAGCTGTGCTGATCATTTCAGTTTACAATCAAGTCAGTACATCGTAGGATTCAAAGACAGTACACGGCAGGATTCAGGCATTCATCAGGACAAATGCAATGTACAACCACATTAGTAAAGAACAGACCTTTTACAGGGTGTGTAATTAGTACAGAAATAGAACAATTAACAGTACACTTGCGTCTCCTGGATTGGAGAGGTTTCTACTGGACTGACCAGGGCCAGGGTAGGCAGGGATATAAGCTTTGTCGTTCTGTGCTCAGGTGCAGGAGTATGCACTTTTATCTAGTAGATGCTCACAGAGCCCAATACGGAAGGTTCCCAAGGAGGTTACATCCTGGAGGTGTATTGGGAGCTTATTGCACAGTACTGGTGCTGCATAGACAAAGGATTTGCTACCAGCTGTGGTTCGTACCCTAAACTCTTATAAGAGATTTCTCACTGTGGTGCGGAGCTGTCTACCTAATCACTTTTAAAAAGAAAAACTAGGTGTGGCTACCTATAGCCCATAAGGGTAGGCAACATATGTAATTGTTTGCTGGTAGGCAGAACTAGAGGGGGGAGAGCTCCCATTCCAAATTGGGGTGCGAGGCGGGGTGATGTGCTGGCCATTGCACCTGAGCTTCTTTCCCAAAATGAAGGGGAGCTAAAATAGTGGGCTCTTCAACCCACATAAGGCCTGGGGGGGTGGAGAGGTTCTTGAATTTACTGTGGATAAGGGAGACAACCCTACAGGGGCCAGAGATGGAGCTGAGTAGGCCAGTGTACCAGAAGGGGCGTGAAGAAAAGGGTCTGTCCAAGCTGCCCCTGGCTGCCCCATCTGGGTCATTGGGTCCAATTGTACATCACCAGCAGAGAAATCCAGGCAGGACCTCCCCAACCCCTTGCACTCCTGTATGAGCCCTCTGCCAGGGCCCAGCTAAGCTCACTATGACCATGCTGTAAAATCTGCAAACCCACATACATAACATGCATAAACATTGGAACCACAGTAACACAGCTTCAGAACTCATTGCTTTTTTCATTATGTTCTTCCATGTCCTGAGACCCAGGCAGCTGTACACGGGGTGAGCAGGAGGTCACTGCTGGTCATGAGTACTGATGGTATTACAGCAACCAACCCCACACACTAGTCCAGCTGTCGAATGATCACCCCAGTCTGATCCCTCCCATTATGAGAGTGGGTCTGGAATCGCCAAACTCAAGCCTCACACAAGCAGGCTATCACAAGGAGAAGGGGGAGAGCAAGTGGGGCAGGCAGTCTCTCACTTCCTACTCCGGACCAATAACTATGGGGACATTATATACAGATCAGCAATCAAATCCACTCGTTTAGCTCTAGAGTGTATGACAAGCTATCTAAACTGCAGAAACAGCTCCACTGGTATGGTGGTGCGAAATAAATATAAGTCAGTACAAAAAACAATATATCGCACTCACCACTGCAAAATGACAATGGCATTATTGAAAATTTAAAAGTGCCTCCCAACTCCAAAGCAAAGCACAGTGCTGACAAAATAATCCCGACCGGTTTCATGCCTACTAGCATGTCAGCAGAGGGAGGTTAGTAACACCAAACAACTTTCCTGTCCCCATCGTAAATGAATAGGCACCAGAACCACCACCCAACCACCCGCAAGCATCCCACCTCCCTCCTTATAGTATAAAGGATACAAAAAAAAAAAGCTGTGAAAAAAGTGCTGGAGTGAGCATGCTCACTCTTCAGTGTCCTGCCTCAGAATGAATGAATGATGATATCCATACCTATAGTAACAAATGATTGGCTGATAAGTGTTCCCAAACCTGGTAAACCAGCGTACTAAGCAGCAACATGACTGCTGCACTACATGGGGCCCTATTTTCAAGAAAGTTTCTTTCATTCTGTGCCTATGGCAAACAAATTTTGAAAATATTAATTTATTTGAAAATTGGTAACTGTGAAAGGAACACTGAGCCAAAGCTCAATTCCAGGTGTGATCTGAGGGAAAAGGGAAAGAAGACACAATAAGTGATACCCAGCTATAATGAAGATTTCCAAAATAAAGTGCAAACAGTGTACAACTCATGATGGTACAAGTGCAAACAACAATAAAAAGTGACAGAGCTGAGACCATGAGCAGCACCAAAGCCCAGTTAAAGGTGACAGGAAATGGTTTTTACACCTCTAGATGCCCTCCAGTTGTTCTTTTATTGGATACCCAGTATTCTGATATACTTCTGACCTGTTTTGTTATATTAAAAATCTAATTTTGGTGCTTTTGTAACTACCCTGAATTCCTCTCTGCTGAGCAGTTGCTGCTGTCTCTTTTCATACTGCCTGAACATTCTACTACATCACAAACTCCTTTTCAGGCCATTCAGATGAATGGCCTGGAATGGGAGTCTGTGATGTCATAGAATGTCTTAGATATATGAAAATTAAGAGCAGTAGCTAGTGAGAAGAGTGGAAACCAATGTAGATCTGAGGGCACCCAAAAGCTACATTATTTATTTATCAAAAAATCGTCAAAGCATACCAGAATACATAACTGGCATGGAAAGGAAGATGGGAGGGCAGTTAAATATGCAAAAATCATTTCCTATTTCCTTTACCTGAACAACAGCAGGTTGAAACAGTTCTGTGTAACAGTTGTAGGCACATCAACTGACCCCAGGAGGGAGACCATAACAGTGGTAGATTGGGCACCAGGAGCAGGTCAGATAGGGAGCTGACAGCAGCAGGTGGGATGGGGAGGAGGTTTAGCTGGTGCTTAAGTGAAATGGGGAGGGAGAGAGATGGAGAGAGGAGGGTAACAGGTTCCAGAGGAAGAGAAGGCAATTGGAGATAGCAACTGGAGAATATGGCCCCTTCTGATGTCTGGTTGTTTATTTATTTATTTAAGAGTTTAACCAGGAAGGCATACTGAGCAGGGTACCACTCGATTCCAGATGTGCCCTGGGGAGGTAGGGGGAGAGGGAGATACAGTGGAATACACATTACAATGTATATAGATCAATACAGTCAAATAGATTAGTCACTATCAATATAACTACACAGGCAGATTGTCAAATAGATTAGTCTACATCAATACAAATATACAGACAGGTTGTCCAAAATACCATCAAGGGTAGCATTACACTCATAAATATAATAACATCAACATCATACCAGTAAGCATGATGGTCAACAGCAGGTGAAAATAAGCAATGAGAAAAAAAATACAATAAACAGTGGCCAACAAGACTGCAAGGTTTCAAATGGGCAGGATGCATGAGCAAGTAGTGAAGTGTGACTTGAGTAGAGCGTTGAGGTGAGGAGTGCTAGTGGGTTGCCTAATATCAACCAGCGAGGAATTCCATAGCTTAGGTATTTGGTAGCTGAAAGCAGCCTGCCCAGACCTGGTGGACCTGAAGGGAATGTGAAGTAGCTGAGAATAAATGTTCCTGAGTGAGAAGGCTGGTGGGGGAAGGGCATTAAGAGAGGACACAAGGTAGGAGGGGAGGGACTTCGACCAGAATTTTGCTGCTGTTCTTGCACAGTGTAACAATCTCTGATTATGGAGAGAAGGGAGGTCTAAGGAATGGTATATGTCGCAATGATGGGTACTGGGAGGGCAGTCCAGGGAGAAGTGGCAGAATGAGTGGAAGAGTGGGTCTAGTCTGGATAGGGAGGATTTAGGGGCTACACAGTAGACTACATCCCCGTAGTCCATTATTAGGAGGATCATCTTTTGAACAATTGCCAGGCACATGGGTAGGGGAATGTAACTTTTATTACAGTATAAAGTACCTAACATGGGGTGCAACTTCTTATGTATAGCATCAATATGCACAGTGAAGTCAAGATACTGGTCTAACCAGACCCCGAGGTACCTGAAGGAAGTGCAAACCTCCAGGGGGGAGCCATCCAATGTGTGGAAAGGTGAGGTGGCGGGGAGTCAGGAAAGTTTGGCCCTGGTGCCGAATGTTAGGTAGACCTTTTTTTAGGGTTTAGAAATAATTGATTTGAACTGAACCAGCATTGGACAGTGTCAAAATCCTGCTGTAGGCAGGCTGTCACAGTGGAGGGGGATGCCCCAGAGGCATACAGCACCGTGTCGTCTGCGTACATGTGGATATACGTATGAGGGCAGGCTGCAGGCAGATCATTGAAAAAGATAGAAAATAACAAAGGGCCTAGGGCAGAGCCTTGGGCGAACCCTGGTGGTAACAGGAAGTGAGGTGGAGATGGCGGAGCCAATACGGACTGACTGGGACCTGCCTGCCAGGTATGACTGGAACAAATTGGTGGGCGGCTCAATCAGACCAGCTTGGGTGAGTTTGGACAGCAACAGTGCATGAGAAACCGTGTCGAAAGCCTTAGCCAGGTCAATGAAGATAGCCACGGTTATCTCCCCATTGTCCATGCCCATGAGGATGGTGTCAGTGAGAAGGAGGAGAGAGGTGATGGTGGAGTGATTTTTCCTAAACCTGGCCTGATAAGGGGTGATGATGGAGATGTAGTCAAGGAAGTGGGAGAGCTGTGATAGTAAAAGGCACTCCTGGATTTTGGCTAGGATGGGGAGCAGCGAGATAGTTTGGTAGTTCAGTGGTGCCTCCTTGCGGTGATGTGACTGTATTTCCATTTTGTAGGGACAGTACCAAGTCTGAATGATTCAATGAGGACAGAAGATGGAGCATTTTGGAGTCAAGGCCCAAGGGGCATTTTCCTTTGGGGGGATTTAAGGACCAGAGAAGTTTTAATGCCTCGGTGGGTGTAACACGGCGAAAGGAGAAGTTGGCAGATGAGGAGAAAAATGTGGGATCAGGGGGAGGGAGCCAGGAGTGAGAGGAGAGTAGAGAGGATGTACAGTTTGTGAATAGGAATTAAATTCTGTGGCTACAGCATTCGGTGCCGTGATAGTACTTCCTTTTTTATTTAGGGTTGGTGTAGGGGGTTGGGCCAGCGAGCTGAGGAGGGACTTAATTGACTTCCAGAATTGTGCTGGGTGTGTAAAATTATCGTGGAAAGCAAACTTGAAATAATTTGATTTGGCCTGCTGAATGAGTCTTGTGCAAGCATTCCTTAACAAGCGGTAGTGTTGCAGAACCATTTGAGTACCTGTTGCCTTATAAGTTTTCCAGGCTCGGTCCCTGACCAGTAGTTGCTCCAAGAGATTGTCGGTTACCCAGGGTAGCTGGGCGCCCCTTACTCTAGATCTTCTGAGTGGCACGTGGGAGTCCAAGATAGCAAGGAATCTGGTCGTGAAGAAATTGAGGACCTCTTCCATGGAGGGAGCCCTAGAGATGTAGGACCAATCTATGTTGGTCAGGTCTTTTAGGAGTGTGGTCAGGTCCAGGGATTTGTAAGATCTATTGTACAGTGTATGGGGGGGGGGCCTTAGGTCTGAATATTTTCTGCACCATGTAAATCATGTGGTGATCACTGAGAGAGTCCGGTAGTAGGCTAACGACAATTATACGATGGGGGTGGGTGGTTAGGGCCCAATCCAGTAGAGTGTGCTTCTTGGATTTGTGGTTTAGGTGAGTGGGTTCTGTTATTTGTTGGGATAGGTTTAGCGTGTTTACTTGCCATCATGCTTTACAGCCTGTACTGGCTAGCCAGTTCAGGTTGAAATCCCCAAAGATATGAAGCTCGCCCCCAGCTGTTAGGGACCTCAGGGTGCCTAGGTGGTCTAGGATGATAGGCAGCGGTGTGTCTGGAGAGCAGTATGACCCTGCAACATATATAGGGATTGAGTGAGGGAGAGAAATTTTAATCAGAAGGGAGTCTATTGACAACGTGGGTGAGGTGGGCCTGATTGTGGTGAACTGGAGTTTGGATGAGATGTACATGGTAGTGCCACCACCCTTCTTCTTACCCTGACGGTCCTGCCGAATGAGGGAGTAGCCAGGTATTGAGAACTTGGCATCGAGGTTGTGGGGCTTCAGCCAGGATTCTGTGATGATTAAGATATCAGGGCTCAGTGATAGGACACTTGTTTGTAGGGCCGTTATTTTGTTCAGAATGCTACATATATTTAGGTGTACTATTTTGAAACCTCTCAGAAGGTGATTTGCCGGGGAGGAGAGGAGAGGAGTCCATTTTTATGGGAGGTAGGACCAGGGCTTCATTCTACATCACCAGCTATAAGGAGCAGGTGTGCCAGGTGTTGTTTTAATAGGCATATGTACCTTTGTGACTTGCAGTGGATAGAGAAGTGTTACGGTGTACATGAGGTAGACATAGTGTCCAAATTGTAGGAGACATTTAATGCAGACATCTGAGCATAAAAGGAGGGAGGGAGGGAGGATGGCAGCTCCCACTACCCAGTTTTGCCAGCAGTGCAGATGGTGGATCACTAGGGTAGAGGAAGAATGGGAGGGTTGTTTCACAGTCTCGGTAATGAGAGGCAGTGAGAGTTATGATATGGTTATGAGCAGAGCAACCAAAGCTAAGGAGAGAGGGAACTTTTTTTTTTTAAACTGAGTTTGGAACACTGCTTATGACGGGCACTAGTGTTAGAACAGTATAAGGAGCAAAGGGAAAAGTGGGCTGATTGGTTCAGCGAGTCACGCAGTACAACCTATTTATGTAGAAGCTCACCAAGGGTTGTGGTGGGGGTGGTGGGGCATCCGGCACGCAGCGCCGGTGGGGATTCCTCTCACACAGCCTGCTGAAGCTCAGCCTTGGGCATGGGATCACTTCCTGGGTTTTTTGGTGATTTAGCGATCTGTGGAGCTTGGGGGAGGGCTGGGCAGCCTGCTTGCCCTCACAACCTCTTGAGCTATGGAAAAGAAGAGAAGCGAACAAGGTTTAAATAACTCAAGTAGGTGGAGGAGGAGCAGAAATTATCAGTTGAATGACATTGCTTGCAGTGGGAGGTTCCCTGACACGTGTTACCTAAGAATAAAATTACATGCAGGTGACTCAGAATTCGAATTACAGCTGATTCTGATTCAGCTAGCTATTTAGTTATTGTTCTTAAATTTAAGCAGATGAAAATGGCAGTTGTGTGTACTTAAATATAGGCAGGTGAAAGCAGAATGAATTAACAACCCATGCACAGTAGCCTGATTAAGCTCCGATGTATTAAAGCCTAGTTTCTGTACAGAGATCCCTTAAAGACCCCTTCAGGCAGAATAAGTGTGTGGTAGTAGTGTTCCTTAAAGTTCCCTTCTGCCTGGAGACAAATACTGCAAGATGGAGTGGTGGAACAGGCAGGGAAAAACTATCTACAGTGCTTTGCAGACAGAAAAAAAGCAAGCATCTGTGTTCACAAATGGCGCCAAATTCAAATTCCTCTCACACAGCCTGCTGAAGCTCAGCCTTGGGCATGGGATCACTACCTGGGTTTTTTGGCAATTCAGCGATCTGCGGGGCTTGGGGGAGGGCTGGGCAGCCTGCTTGCCCTCATGACCTCTGGAGCTATGGAAGAGAAGTGAACAATGTTTAGATAACTCAGGTAGGTGAAGGAGGGGCAGAAATTACAGGTTCAGTAACATTGCTTGCGTTGGGAGGTTCCCTGAAATGCATTACCTAGGAATAAAATTACATGCAGGTGACTCAGAATTCAAATTACAGCTGATTCTGATTCAGCTAGCTATTTAGTTACTGTTCTTAAATTTAAGCAGATGAAAATGGCAGTTGCTTGTACTTAAATATAGACAGGTGAAAGCAGAATGAATTAGCAACCCATACACAGTAGCCTGATTAAGCTCCGATGTATTAAAGCCTAGTTTCTGTACAGAGATCCCTTAAAGACCCCTTCCGGCAGAATAAATGTTTGGTAGTAGTGTTCCTTAAAGTTCCCTTCTGCCTGGAGACAAATACTGCAAGATGGAGTGGTGGAACAGGCAGGGAAAAACTATCTACAGTGCTCTGCCAACAGGAAAAAAGCAAGCATCTTTGTTCAGAAATGGCGCCAAATTCAAATTCCTCTCACATAGCCTGCTGAAGCTCAGCCTTGGGCATGGGATCACTACCTGGGTTTTTTGGCGATTCAGTGATCCGCTGGACTTGGGAAGGGCTGGGCAGCCTGCTCGCCCTCACGACCTCTGGAGCTGGGTTTTTCAGCGATTCAGCAATCCGCAGGGCTTGGGGAAGGGCTGGGTAGCCTGCTTGCCCTCACGACCTCTGGAGCTATCATGGATGATGATCCCCTCTGGGGCTCCATTGACGTACATGTTTAGCTTGCCTATAGGGTGGTTGCATGATTGAACCGATACCAATGAAAAACCAAAACAGCACACACTGAGTAAGTGAAAAATTATATGACTTGTGTATTTCATCTTTGCAGCAGATGCATGCATGTGCAGCAGGTGTAACTTTACATTTTAAATTTATCTTTATTTTATGAGAACAAAAATCCAGATTGAAAACAAAAAATAAACAAAAAAACAATAAATTAGTTTGTGGGGTGGACTCCAAATCAAACAAAGGCATTAACAGAAATGGAGGCAGTGTTTTGACCATTTCCATTTCCAATTCCTGAAGAAGACCTATGAATGAAGCATTAACCCCAATTTTGTTTTCTATTTTCAGTGTGCATTTAACGTATCCCCTTTTTTTTATTTTATAATGACTGCGTCCAAAATTCTTAAATCAACTACAGTAGTTTATACTGACATCTACTTCTGTTTGAAATGCTTTGCTTTAAAAGAAATATAAGGATAAACTAAAATACCAAGGTGCACCCCCACACACACACACTGACTAAGGTTTTTAATGACTATGACATTTGATTCCCTGTAGAGAAATTATTTCCCAGTCATATCTTAGGGCTCCCAGACTGACATGCACCATGATGAGTGGGCTTAGTCACTCCCAGTATTTGAATTGGATATGTCCTGGGATTCAACAGGGGCCACACATATTTGGAATAGTGGGAGCATGCAAGCTGACCATACAGTAGCATACACAATGTATGGGAGAAAGTAAAGGAATTCACTTGTGCTGTAGTGTATGATGGAACATTTTGAACAATGAAATTTGGTGATAGCACTCTGCTGCTGTTGCATGGGTTACAGTTGTCAGTCATCTTTTGTGTATGGGCGTGGTCTGCTGTTTTACATGGGTATCTTATTCAATCAGAATCATACAGCAAAACATTTGCAGAATATTAGCATTCCACAAATTGACAGAACATGAGCCTCTGACAAATTATAACAGTTTATACGTAAAGATGTTTTTGACTATGTGGTTTACTCCAAGTAGGTGCAGTGTGTTACGGTTTGAAACGATTGTTTGTTTCACTTGCTGTTTTGTCTACAAATATTATACATGTTAACTGAATAATGTTTAGCGTTTGTTTTGGTAAACAAAAAAATCCCATCATACATTATCAAAAATGGCATCTCGGGGGAGAAAACACAACAAGACAGTGACTCTATCTCAAGATTCAATGACATCATACCTCTAGAGCTTGACTTTCATGGTTTGTGATGTCATAAGAATCCCTTGGTGGGATCACAGCCTTGTTAGGCATGCTGCCCCAGCCACTATTCTGTGAGTCATAAACAGGAACAGTTTGGTGCCAGTTGGGAACAGTCAGATGGTTTATATACACTCTACTCAGGCAGGCTACCAACACTGATTTCAATCCCTGGAAAGGAAACTGAACATTAAAAATATATATTCTACATTCAAATGTAATAGCCCAAACATTATGTTGATAAAAGAGCATACTAAAGTGCATAACTACTCTTTAAATATTAAATACAAAAATATTAAGCTCTGGATCAAGAGCGGCAAAACATAATGACATACAAGCTGACCATTCAGTAGCATATTTGATGCAGGGGAAATGGTAAAGGGATGAATGTGTGCCGTAGTGTATGATGGACACAGCTGTCAGTCACTTGCTTTACATGTAAGGGGTCTGCTGTTGTGCATGGACATCTTAGCCAATCAGAATCAAGCAGCAGAACAACAGCATTCCTTAAAGGAGATAGGAAATTATATTTACACTGTCAACTGCCCTTCCATCTTCCTTTCCACGCCAGTTTTGTATTCTGATATGCTTCGCCCAATTTTTGATAAATAAATGATCTAGCTTTAGGGGTGCCCTCAGATTTACATAGAGTTCCACTCTCCTTACCGGCTACTGTTCTTTCTTTTTATACTTCTAAGACATTCTATGAAATCAAAAACACCATTCCATGCTATTCATCTGAATGGCCTGGAATGGTATTATTCATGTCACAGAATGTTCGGGCAGTATGAAAAGACAAAGCAGCAACTGCTGAGGAGAGAGGGATTCAGGGCAGTTACAAAAGTAATACAATTAGATTATTAATTTAATAACAAAGATCAAAAACATATCAATATATTGGATAGACACTAAAAGGACAAAAGGAAAGCATCTAGAAGTCTAAAACAGTTTTCTGTCACCTTTAAAACTCATTCTCTCCCAGTGGCTATTTTGGGTCGCGTTCACCAGTGAATGGTATCAATGCCATATGACGGCTACGGGACCGAAGGAGAGCACAGAGATCACATGCTAGCTACTGATGACGATCAGATTTCTATTGTGGACAAAGTGTTGCCTCAGCGCACATGTGAGGAGGCAGACGGTCGCTCACTTCCTACATATGACCAATAACTATGGGGACATTATATACAGATCAACAACCAAATCCACTGTTTTTGCTCTAGAATGTGTAACAAGTTATGCAGGTTTGTATGCCTGTGACAGCCACCCATCACTGTACTCTGTTTGACCAGCTCAATAGGCTGTCCCTCAGACAGGCATTCATTATTATCATTGGCTATTTTTGCTATACAACTGTGTACATTGGAGAGTACCTGATTATCTCTAAACTTACTTTATGTGGTTGAGAACTGCCTACTTACTCTGCTCATCTGCAGTGCCAACTTTTCAACTCTTCAACACCCAGAACGAATTATGATTTTGGTTGAAAGCCCTTTGCATCTTCTGTTCCAGATTCCAGGAATAAACTCCTCTGTAAGCTTACAAATGCCCACAGCCTACAAGCAGTCAAAATCAGTCTCCCACAACCTAAGAACCTTGTACCTATTTTGGTCTACTGTCACCCACACTCCATCACACTTAAAAACACTGGATAATACAAGAAGAGCAGCAGGTGTTTCAGAAATGCCCAATTAGGGCTCGTAGCATAAAAACAACAATTTAAATTGCTTTTCTTATATGTAATTTAACTTCAAAAGACCTGCACTGACCGTCATGTTGGCTGAGCGGTAGTCTGTTAGTGGGGTGCTATCATTAGGGTGCCATCATATGGGCGCTGAAACAAGATCATGAGTGACTGGGGCATTCTGGATTTTACAGCATCCCACACTCAGACCATTTTTAGTATTTGAACCATTCTCCTACCCTTGACAGTATGCCTGACTCAGAGGTGGTTATATTTAGTGCAGAATGTCTGGGGGTGAAGCCCCCCACTAAAGATAACTCTGTTATGGTATGGTCCTTTTGGTGCTATAACCTTGTGGCAGCACAATGTTCACCCATGATCATGATGGGTGACATTTTTCTTGCGCTCTAATGTACGGCACCCACAATACAGTCAAACTGGCATGGGTGAACCTGGCTGAGATACCCACGGCCACCTCACACACATCAAGTGGCTTCCACTGCATGGGCATGCTAATGAGGGCTACCAACTAATGGCAGAGTTGGTAGCCCTCATTAGCATGCTACCCATGTGGAAGAAGTCACCTGGTGCACTGATGGCTGCAGAAAGCTCGAAACATGACTGGTGGTGCAGGTCTTTTGAAGCTAAATAACATACGAGAAAGGTAATTTAAAATGTTCTTTTTCTAAATGCTGGCCCAAAGGGGGAGCAGTTGTACTTCTGCCACCCACACTGATGACCTGTATCGGGAATGGACTGGGTCGTTTGGTGGGCTGGTAGGATGAGGAAAGACTGAATGCCCGATGGCAGCTCTCCTTCCTTGGGGAGGCAGGACTCCAGCTTTGCTGCTGATACTGCTACCTGGTGGAATCTGGGTGGCATTGCAGCAGATTAGCATTTCAGAGGGGGAACTAGAGCTTGACGTGCTGGCACATGCGTCACTACACTCCTGCTTGGGGAGAAAAGTTAGGTGGAAAATGGGTGGCTACTACATGCTGGTACCCCACTCAGGCTCTTGCACGTATGACATGGCTGGCCACTCACCAGTATGGTCCTGTACTAGTGATGGATAACCGGTATGTCCATGAGAAGGATGGTGACAGGGCTGGGGAGGTACTGTTGGGCAGACCCACTGGGAGCATAAAATACTGATTAAAAAAGGTTATTTTTGTGCTAAAAGCCCTAATCAGGTATTTCTGCAGCAGCTACATCTCTTCTTGTATTAGCCAGTGTTTTCCTTTAAGGTTCAATTTTCCATACTACTATTATTCCACCTGTGCCATCCTGGAATGAACTATGTTTTATTTGTATTTAATTTGCTTTTACATTTGCATTTCTGCTATACCTTATATGTGGATATTGTTTGTAACTGCTTTTCTGCTTTGCTAAATTTTACTGTTGACTGCTGTTGTCCTACATTGGACCTCCCATGAAAACTAAACTCTACATCTCATGTGGTTATCTTAGTTGGAGAAGTTTCAAATAACATAACTAGTGGTGGGAAAAGCCAGGAAAATTCACTTTGTGAAAAACTATGCAAACTTTCTCAACATTACTTCACTTGACATGCCACTTTCAACTGTTGACTTCCTGGCAAAGTGGGCAGTTCACCAGACAAAGATTTCAGGTAGTGGCACTGCAATGGTAAAGTGTCTTGCCACCCTCTAGACACCTCAGCCACTCTCCTTCCCAATCCCTGTTGAAGTTAGCATTGTCAAAAAAATAACAACGTCCCTCTGCCACCCTCATAAATTCAAATTCTCCCCACCCTCAGCCCAGACCCATTCTTTACTAGGTATACATCCCCCCATGACACCCCTACAAAAGCATACAACAAATAATCGAACACTGGCTGACCAGCCCAGCTCTCCCTCTAAGTTGGCTGGTCACAGTTTAATGAATTAATGCATGAATGCAAGAAATATAGCAAATCAGCATCTGTATCATTGGTTCAGGACACTAGACATAGACCTCTTCATGTCCAAGGTGTTTCAGTCATTACAGATGCCCAGCGGTAAAGGCTCTTGATGCTCTGCCTCAGTCGTGGAACTTCTGAAGACTTTACCATTTCTCCTTCTCTCAGCAGTTCTCAGGATAATCCAAGTGCCACGTGGAAAGTTCTTTATCATAGTTCTAGACTACCCAAGATGACCATGGTTCTCTGATTTAGGCTATTTGGCAGTTCAGAAGCCATTCAGGCTTCCACCTCAATCAAACCTTCTAAAATAAGGACCCATGTTCTTTCCAAAACCAGCTCAGCTCCAGCTTGCTGCCTGACTCTCAAACAGAAGAGGCTTCTCAAGTTAGGATAATCAGAGAAGGTTCTTGACACTCATGTCCTTTGGAAAGAAGTCAGCACCCACTGCATAAGACAAGATCTGGATGACTTTTGCTGGATACGCTTCATGGGCAGGGGTCTGCCCCAGAATTGTTTTACTGTGGTACAGGTCTTCCATTTTCTTCATGTGTAAATAGACAAAGGGCTGTCACTAAGCATCCTGCAAGTTTTGGTCTGTGCAGTGGAAGCACTTCTGGGACCTCTCAAGGGTCCATCCCTAGGGTTCTATGTAGATATAAATATGCTCTTTCAGAGCCAGATTAATTAACAGACACTTCTGAATTGCTGACATGGGTCTCAGATGATATGTTCCCTATCAAGACATGCTTTCTAGACACTTTCTATTCTGTGTAAAGGATCACAGGGCTCTAGGTGCTCTCTTCTTAAGAGCTTTGCCATGTTTTTCACCAGGACAGTGTTGTGCTCCATACCTTTCTGTCCTTCCTTCCTAAGGTCCCCACAGTGTTTCATGTCAGCCAAGAGGTTAGACTTTGTAGCCAAAACCATTCAATAATAGGGAGAAGCAGCTACATATTCACGTGGTTGTCAAGGTATACCTGCTATGAACGCAATATTTTTGGTAGTCTGATAGTCTGTTTGTGCTGTATGGCACTGCAAAGAAAGGTCAGTAGGCTTCCAAGACTGGTCACTATGGTGACCAAGCAGCAGCACATTGCACTGAGGTGCAGATGACCTGCACTGGGAGCAAAAATGTCAAATACTCCTTCCATAGATGTTTATTACCTGTCAGGCTTCTGCCTTTCTACACATTCAGTAGATGGTGTGTTTGTTTACCATGCAATGTAAACGGTATTCTTCTAGTAGTTTGCTTACACCCCTTATACAACCTGGAATGTTAACATGGGATGCATGAATTCAAAATTCTGCAGTTGTTCACTGGCATACACTGACACAGACACACAATGGCCTCACATGGAGCCAGCGCTGCAAGTGCATCAATGGCAGGCTAAGTAACAGAGATTTCTCAATCAAGCAGGTTAGGATATTGGGGGGGGGGGGGAGTTTTCATGGTCATCAAAGAAACACCAGAAAGGAAAACTCTGAATAATGCTTGAGTTTTTTAGCTGCCAACAGCATAGCTGTAAGCACATATTCAGTGGGCCTATGCAGCCAGAGTAGTGTTATGCTTGTGCAACTGTGATAACTATTTGGTCATTCGCACTCTCTATGCTACAGGGAACTATCACCTTGTAGGGGTACCGAAGGCAAGGAACCCTGGAAGAGGGTTTCATGGCTAGAGATGCCATAGAAAAGATTTGCTTGGCTAAAGGTACCTTAGGAAGGAGCCCCCCCCCAGCGAGGAGAGAATTGTGCCACTGGAGGAGGAAGGGAGGATGGTGGGGCAAGGAAAAAGTGCTTCAGAAGGAGGCTGGGAGTAACTGCTTATTTAGTGCAGGAAAGGGGCATGTCTGGTTGCTAACCCCATTGAACTACAGGCATAACCTTTCAATTCAATGGGCCTATGTAGCCAGAGTGGTGTTATGCTTGTGCAACTGTGATAACTGTCTGGCCATTCAAAATCTCTAGTCCACAAGGAATTGCCACCCTGTAGGGATACTGAAGGCAGGGAACCCTGGAAGAGTGTTCCACCCCTAGAGGTGCCATTGGAAAGATTCCCTTGGCTAAAGATACCTTTGGAAGGAACCCCAAAAAGAACACTGAGCAGTAAATGTTGACTATGAGGTAGAGAATCAGATTGACAGCAATGAGACAGCTTGATGAAACACAAAAGAGATGCACAGGTTGTCAGGATTACACTGATCAAATGGATTGCACTGATGTCATCAGGGGGCTTCCCAAGGAGAGAGGGAATGGTGAGTAGAGTCACCATCCATCTCCATCCAAGAGTGGAAACCTACCTAAGGAAACTAGGGAATGTACTATAAACAACTAACTACATAGTATGACCTTTGGCACAGAGGAGAGGGAAAAAAAATCTTTTAAAAGGAGAAACCTCAGGAGATCCAAGGCATGGGTCACCTTCCATCCAGGCTAGGGGTAGTTTATTCAGTGATGGCTCTGCTGCCGCAATTTAGAAACCCAATCAAAGGGGGAATAATCCAATTTGGTGGAAAGCTCTCATGATCCCTCTAACAAGAACACCATGAAGGGTTGCGAGAGGCCTCTGTAACAACAGGTACTCTGAAATGAGAGTGGACCCTAAGGTAGGAGGAGGAGAGTGACGGCCACTGAGTACTCTGCCAGCCTACTGACTAAAACAAACTGGGTAAACCAGAGGCTGTTATAGGGAAAATAGCTTTTGAAGGTGCCATAGTGATGCCATAGCCAAGGGAGAGCTCTTAGGCTGTAAGGGGCCCACCCCTCGGTAGTTGAAGTCTCATTTTCTGCATCAAGAAGTGTGCTGTATGACTGCACACTAAAGCTCCACCTGGATTGAGGACATTCCCACTATGGGCCAGATGAGAAGGACCTCACCCCAAAGTTCAAATGCTCAAGATATAGACTTCATGAATGAAGAGTGAGACTGTCAGTTTACAGGGCAAGCCCTGAGCCAGAAAAGGTAATGGACATGGTTGACATGCCTCCGATTTATGAATGAGAGCAGGTTACTAGCACTGCTTGTAGAGCAGAAAGCAGCTAACTAAAAGAAGCTACATTTTCTTATTAATTTAATACATATCTCAGCAGGAGTCAGTGTCTGTTGAGATTAAGCAGACAGATACTTTATTAGAAGTAGAAGGGGTCTTATTAAGGGTTAAAAAAAGAAAGAAAAGAAAGTAAGTGTGTGTTCTGTGCTGTGAAGGGTACTGTATCAACTTACTTTGCTAAACCAGTAGGAGGAGAGAAAGCGTAATTGGGGGTGTGGCTTAGACACTATAAAAGCAGGTGACTCAAATTACAACTTCCTGTTGCTAGCCTTTTCTCACTAATTGCCCTCCATCCCACCCACCCTAAGCCAGTTCTACTTCTATAGCCACTGGATTTGACTGTCAACAGGAACTTCCTGTTTGGCAGTAGGAAGGGAAGGATCATAGAGAAACATTGGTTTTGTCAACCCTAAAGGGAAAAAGTAGCTCACTCCCCCCCCCAGCTGCTGGTGGTCTGACACTGAGCAAGGAAGATGGAGGCTACTGAAGAATATAGGAAGTTGCTGTCCCAGAACAGGAAGGGTGAGAGTTGTAAGGAGAGGAGAGAGTAAGCATACAGAGAAACAGGAGAGGGGACATAAAATAAGATATGATAGGAGTGGTGCAGTGCAATGGCTGTAGGGCGGCAGTGTTCCGGGAGACATTCTGGAGGCTGCGATGCTGCCCTATTTGCAGGCACCTCTCTGGTCTGAGGGAGGAGGTTGCCCATCTCCAGACTGACCTGGCTAGAATTCATGAAACCTCCTCCCCCACCCAGGGACCACCAGGGCCAATGCCACTACCTCAGAGGTTGCCAAGAAAGAGGAGAAGCTGGACCAGGGTGGGCTCAGGGAGGGAGAGGGTGGTGGAAAAGAGTTGCATCCCTCCAGCTGTACTTCTCCACAATTCATTCACTCTTCTGGTGGATAGTGGTTCCACTATGGAGGCACCTGCAGTGGACACTAAGGAGGATGCTGGGAACCTTCACAAAGGAGACCCACAGGAGGGTGGCATGGAACCCCACAGGGGAAGGAAACAACTCCTAGTAGGGTGACTCAATCATTAGGGGGGTAGAAATGGGGGAGGAAGGGGAGAGGGATGTAAGGTGCCAACCTGGCACCACAGCTTGAAGGGACAGCGCGAATCCTCAGGATTGTGGGAGCAGCTGCACAAGGGAGGGAGCTGGATGTCATTGTCCACCTAGGGACAAATAACCTGGCTAGGAATGGGATCAGAGCAGTGCAAGAGGAGTTTGTAGAGTTGGGAGGGCCTTAGACAAGTAGCACATATGGTAACCTTCTGGAGGTGCTGCCTGTCTATGGCAAGGGTGATGTTAGGTACTCCTCACCAGGGAATTCAATGAATGGTTGAAAACTGGTGTGGAGCTTAGGTTTTGGCTTCACTGGGGACTGGGGACACTGGAGGATGCAGACCTATACTGGTGTGATGGTCTGCATCTGTCCAGGGGACCAGGATCCTAGGTGAGAGGTTTAAATGCTTCATTGGTGAGCATTAAACTAGCCAAGGGAGGCACTGAAAAGGAGCAGGGAAATCCCAGCCTGCTCACAAAATATGGTAATTAGTGAGGTAAACACCAAGGTAGAGAAGTCATTAGGGAGCAGGACAGAGGTAAATGTAAAAAAAGACAAAGTAGTAAGGACAGGAATGGGGCTAAAAGGGGTAAGGCCATCAAAAAGTGGAGGGTGATGAGTACCAATGCCCATAGTCTGTGTAACAAGCTCCCTGACCTAGTGGCCTTGATGGAAGAGGGTTGCCTGGATATTGTGGCAGTCACAGAAACATGGTACACAGAGAACCATGACTGGGATGTCAACATACCAGGATACACAATCTACAGGAGGGACAGGGAGGGTAAAAGAAGAGGAGGAGTAGCTCTCTATGTAAAGGAAGGGATCAAAGCAACAGAACTAAAGAGTAAACAGGGAGCTGATGAGGCACTCTGGGTCACCCTGGAGACAGGAAATGGCACCACAGTCCGCATGGGGGTTGTATACAGACCCCAATCTCAGGGGGAGGGAATGGACAAAGAAATGATAGAAGGCTTCCTTAGAATGGCAGAAAAAGGGGAGATATTGTTGATGGGGGACCTGAATATGCCAGATGTTAACTGGAGCACCTTTGCTGCAGGCACATCCAAAAGCAGGGTCATTCTTGATGCCCTACAGGGGGCATGCCTCAGACAGCTAGTATTGGAACCCACTCAGGAGGGAGTAATCTTCGACCTGGTACTCTCAAATGGGGATGGAGAAAGAATCTCAGATTTAGCAGTGGGTAGCCATCTGGGAACAAGCGACCACCAAACAGTGTTTTTCATGATAAACACAGCCATACAATCAAGCCATACAAAAGCAAGAGTATTGAACTTTAGGAGGGTTGACTTTGGGAAAAAGAGAGCGTGCCTCAGAAAAGCACTAGCAAACAGGCAATGAGGAGGGGTGGAGGAACAATGGGGAGTAATCAAAACAGCCTTCACAGAGGACACAAGCCTTTGTGTAAAGCAAATCAACAAAGCACAATGAAGGAAAAAAACGCTATGGTTCTCAAAAGAGGTGGCAGGGAAGGTTAAGGAGAAAAGGATAGCATTCAGTAAATATAAGGAAACACAGAAGGAGCCGGACAGAGAACTTTATCAGTTAAAGTAGAAAGAGGCTGGGAAGGCAGTCAGAATAACAAAGGCCCAAACTGAGGAAAGGATTGCCAACTCTGTTAAGAAGGGGGATAAGACCTTTTATAGGTACATTAGGGAGCAAAGAAAGACCAAAGGAGGGATACTGAGGCTTAATAAAGGGCATGGAATGTGGGTAGAGGGTGACAGGGAAAAAATAGGGATACTGAATGAATATTTCTGCGCAGTATTCACAAAGGAAGAGGAGGAGGGGGAGGTACCTAAACAAAACAAGAGAAACACTCTGAAGACAGGGGTCAATACCAGTCCATTTACAGAAGAAAGGGTTCTGAAAGAACTAATAAAATTGAAGGTGGACAAAGCAATGGGGCCTGATGGCATTCACCCAAGAATTCTAAAAGAACTAAGGGTATAACTAGTGACACCACTCACTACTGTCTTTAACAAATCATGGGAGGATGGGGTGGTATCTGAGGACTGGAGGAGGGTGGGTGTGATTCCTCTTCACAAACGTGGGAGCAGGACAGAGGTAGGAAACTACAGACCACTTACTTTAACCTCAGTGGTAGGGAAAATGATGGAATCACTTCTGAAGGAAAGAATTGTTGAGTACCTAGAGGCCAGTGGGGTACAGGACCCAAGGCTGCATGGATTCATGATGGGAAGGTCGTGTCAGACAAATCTAATAGATTTCTTTGACTGGGTGACCAAAGTAGTAGACCAGGGAGGGGCTGTGGACATGGCCTACCTAGATTTTAGCAAGGCATTTGATACAGTCCCACACAAAAGATTAATACACAAGTTAGCCAGCCTTGGAGTGGGTCCCAAGGTGGTAGCCTGGATAAAAAATTGGCTAGACAACAGGACACAAAGGGTAGTGGTAAATGGAGTCCACAGTGAAGAAAGGAGGGTTACTAGCGGGGTACCGCAGGGTTCAGTACTGGGACCATTCCTTTTTGATGTCTTTATAAGTGACATTGCAGAGGAACTGGAAGGAAAAGTATGTCTCTTTGCAGACGACACAAAGATCTGCAACAGGGTCGATACACAAAATGGAGTGGAAAGGATGAGAAAGGACTTGGCAAGGTTCAAGGAATGGTCAAATGTATGGCAGCTCAGATTCAATGCAAAGAAGTGCAAGGTAATCCACCTGGGAAACAAAAACCCAGGGGAAGAGTACATAATGGGGGGTGAGATACTGACAACAGTAAAAATGGAAAGGGACCTGGGAGTAATTATATCAGATGACCTAAAGGTGGGCAAGCAATGTGAGAAGTCAGTAAGGAAGGCTGGGGGGATACTGGGATGCACAGGGAGAGGCATCAATAGTAGAAAACAGGAAGTTGTTATCCCTTTGTACAGACAGTTGGTGAGACCCCATCTGGAGTACTGTGTGCAGTTCTGGAGACCCCATCTCTGCAAAGACATAGACAGAGTGGAGGCTGTCTAGAGGAGGGCAACCATAATGGTGCAGGGTCTGCACCAGAAGACATACAGAAGAAAGACTAAAGGAGCTTAATATGTATACCCTTGAGGAAAGAAGGGAGAGAGGGGACATGATAGAAACTTTCAAGCACCTCAAGGAATCAACAAAGTCCAAAAGGGTAGCATCTTTCAGAAAAGATATGTGCAAGAACAAGGGGACACAATTTGAAGATAGAGGGGGACGGCTTAGAGGTAATGTGAGGAAGTGTTTTTCACAGAGAGGGATGTGGATGCGTGGAACAGCCTCCCCGAGGAGGTTGTGGAGTCAAGAACAGTGGAGGAATTCAAGAATGCTTGGGACAGACATAAGGCAGTCCTAGTGGGGGGTAGGAGGAAGTAAGCTGTTGGTTAACTAGGATCTGCAGCTTGTCTGTTAGGTAGGAAAATGGGCCGACTAGGTGGGCCAAGCGGTCCTTATCTGCCTTCAAATTCTATGTTTCTATGTTAATCAACTTCGAGTGCTAGATAGGAGGAGGCCTAGTGAAGCCAACGGCCATAGATTAGGTAGCAGATTATTGATGAGGAGGCTGGGTGAAGCCAGCAGCTGTAGATGTTGATGAGGAATCCAGCCTTGACTGGTTGTACATCAACTCTGCAACAATGAGAACTACCAAGGTGAGGTAGGAGGCTGCACTGCAAGCCAGTGTTTAGTAGTTTGATAGTAGTAGAAACCATCGGAAAACAAGCTAACCAATTCCATTACAGAAGCTGAATTGATGATGACATAGAAGGTAGGTGTTTAGGTAGTGAGATGCTGTGATGCCAGTGATTGAATCCATGAGGTTTGGCATAAATGAATCAATGAGATTTAGCAGATAGGAGATATGTAGCAGCATTTGCAACAGAAATTAAATGGGCAGCTATATAGGTAAGCATGATGCATCACATATGAGGTAACCTGAATCACATATATGCTTGACCAACCAGTTTCCTAAGGGAGCAAACCATAGTTTACATAAAAGCATTTGATGCTTTGGTTTCAGCATGAATAGTGAATTTATATGATTGCTTGAATAGTGAATTGCTATGATTGACATGAGTACCTTAAATGCCATTAAGACAGAGATAGGTTATTCCAGTAAGGAGAATGCAGTGTGCAATGAACACTGAAGGCCATGAAGGCTGCAAGGGTAATGATTTATGCATGGATGACTGAAAGCCATATAGGCAAGAAAGCAGGGCAAAATTATATAGCTTACATAAAGCATGCTCCTGCTACTCAGAGCCACAATGCCTCACCATGACATCACGGTGCACCACTATGGGAATAACAGGAAGCCACAAGCTGAGCACCATGAGACCAAATAGCACTGTAATGTTGATATGGTAGGAACCTCCAAAATAGAGGTGCTTTTACTGGTTAAGGACAGCCAAATGATAGCAAGCCACTGATGCAGTAGTGCAACAATAAACTGCAGCAGAGCCACACTGCATTGCAGAAGAAAAAGCAGTGGGAATTGCAGATGAAACCAACATAGATTTTGCAATGGAAGATCGTGAACTAGTAACCTTCTCCATTTCTTTGAACCTGTAAGCCAAGCACTTGACCAGGGCTTTCCAGTGGATGTAGTATATTTTGGAGTACAGTACACTTCCGATTGTCTGAATTTCACTAATCCGGAAGTCCTAGTTATCCAGATTCAAAGCTTGTCCCCCAGCTGATATCAATCACCTGCTAAGCGGTTTGCAATTGAAAGCTTAATATAGCACCTGCGTGTAAAAAATGATTAGCAGTCAGTTACCTGCATACTATAACCTGTACAGCAGCTTGTTACCTGTCAGAATGTCCAAACGAAAGAGATCCATACTGGATTTAAAACAGAAGCTGGACATCCTAGATGAGCTGGAATGTGGAGAGAAAGCGGTTGATGTAGCACGGTGCTACAGTATTGTTGAGCGAAGAAAATTGACATAATAAAATCAGTTTCCATTAAGGATGCTATTTACATGCTAGCAGAGGCATGGAAAGAGGTTCAGCAGAGCACAGTGGCTAAGTGCTGGGCAAAGTCAAAGCTGCTTTCTGATGCCGATTATGCCAGCGATGCAAACAGTTGAGACACTGACACTCAAGATCAGGAATGGCAGGTTATCACTAACCTGTATGAAGTCGCACAGCAGCTGTCTTTTGACCAAAACTGAGGTAGAGACTTGGGTACAGGCAGATGAAAATGAGGAAGGCTACAGTGAGCTTTCCGACTTCGACATTGTCAGTTCTATTCAGCCTCAGCCTGGACAGAATGAAAATGAAATGCCCGAAGACACCACTGAGGAGGATACTGTAGCTGTCCCCACTGACAGTGAAGTGGTGGACTGCCTTGACAAGGCTCTAATCTGGTTAGAGAGCCAGACTGACACAGTTGGGCTTCACATTATGTTGTTGCGGCAACTCCGACAGAAGTCGGTGCAGAAGAGAAATGTGAGAAAGCGTCAAACAACAATAAATCAATTTTTTAACAAAGGGGGTGAACAAGTTATGTAGCACTATGCACCTGAAAAGAGAGAGCATTTTTAGTCACTTACTTATGTGTCTAATAAAGATTGAACCACAAATTCACTCACATTACTGTATTTCATTTCATCTGTTCTGTATTTTCGATAAAAGTCCAGTTATCTGAACATCCATTTAGCCTAATGATTCCTATGTCCCTCATGCCGTTCGGATTACCGGAAGTGTACTGTATACTAAAGCATTTGATTCAGAGTCGCATGACATTTTATTAAAAACGTTGAAAGAAATGGGGATGAGAGATAGTTTAATAGCTTGGATCAGTTCATGGATACGAAGCAGATTACAGAGGGTACAAATCAGAGGTTGCTTGTCTAAATGGGGAAGTGTGTCAAGAGGAGTCCCTCAGGGCTCAATTTTGTGACCCCTCCTTTTCAATTTTTTTGTCTCCAAGATGCATGTTATGGAGGGAACATTTCTCTGCAAATATACAGATGACACGAAGATGGGCTCTATTGTAAGTAAAGCTGAATCAATTCTCAATTTTCAGAAACAAATACAGTATCTAGAAAATTGAGCTACAGAACACAAGTTAAAGTTCAATGAAAGCAAATGCAAGGTTATGCATTTTGGTTACAATAACTGAAAAACAAGTCATAAAATAAATGGCAAATTTATTGAACAAACTGTGCATGAAAAAGATTTAGGGGGTTTTATTTCAAACACTTTGACTTTTAATAAACATTGTAGGGAAACAACCAAGAGGGCACATAAAATTATTGGAAATATTTTTAGGAACATCAAGAGTAGGCATGAGGAGGTACTGGTGCCCCTGTATAAATCACTTATGAGGCCCGTGCTTGAGTATGGAGCCCCTTATTGTGCACCACTGAGTGTTGCTATCTGCAAAAGGGTAGAAAGTATGCAGAGGAGGCTCACAAAAAGATTATATAAAATAAGGGATAAGCCACACAATATGAGGCTACAGCAGTTGGGAGTTTACTCAGTTTAGAAAAAACAGAGGTGACCTCTGTTATGTATTCAATGCCTTGACCGATACAATACTATGGAAGTCAGCAGGACTTAGTAAAAAGGATGAGCTGAGAGAAAACAAGGGCTCACCCTTTTCAGCTTAAAGGTGAACAATATAAAACAGAGAGAAGAGCAAGATGGTGTAACTAAATGGTAGTAAAAATATGGAACTCACTCCCCTTGGATGTGGTAACAGCAAACAATTTATCTATCTTTAAAAGATTATTAGACCAACAAATGGGATGTAAGAAATGAGAATACGTTTACTGAAATGGTGGCAAGTCCTTAAATGGCACAAAACACTTATGGACTTGTATCGACTCCTATGAACCTATGAGCCTATTAAAAGCTGGGGGTAGCAGCTGCCTGACTAACACTGAATGAATTGATCAAAGCTGCTGAGACAAACAGAGCACAGCAGAGAGTAGCAGCAAGCCGGAGCAGAATGAGCCTGGACCAGGTGCAAATAATTAAGGTGGATAAGCACATGGACAGCAAAATGCAGGAAAGCAGCAGCTGAGCTGAAACATACAGATAACAATTGCAGTTGCATGAGGGTATGCTGAAATCTGGTGAGTAAATGGGAGTCTAAATAGCACAAGCACAGGATTAGCACAATACGAACAAAGGGCAACAGGATGCTAGAAAAACTAGAAAGCTGCAAAAAAGAAAGAAAATGCAAAACGAAAAAACACAAACATGGGAGAACAGGAAACAAGCAACAGAAAGCATGCAGCAGCCGGAGGCAAGCAATGCTGACCAAAAAGCAGGAGAAACACAACAGACAGAAGTCCTGCACAAACCAAGCAGAGCTCAAAGCATAAGGAAAGGAAGAAGGCAGATGCAATGGAGGGCAAAGCCCCAGCAGGCCCCAGGGGGCAAGGCAGAGATGGACAGAGCCTCTGGCCTCAAAGAAAAAGTGCTTTAGAAAGAGGCTGGGAGGAAATGCTTGTATAGCTCAGGAAGAAGCATGGCTGGTTGCTCACCCCATTGTACTACAAGTATTACCTTTCAGTTGGGGTCATGCATACTCTTTTTTTTGCATTTAGTCAAGTTCAAAAGTACATTCAGTGTGAGTGATTCTGCTGTATGATGTCACTGATCATGTTCATGATAGGGCTTTTAGGTTGTGGTGCCGGGTTCCAGACTTACACAAGCCTAGATTCAGTCCCCAGTGTGGAACATTTTTTTTTTCTTTCTCACTACAATTTCTGTAGTATGAGAGAAATTGTTAGGTGATGATAAACATTTATTTTTAGACAGGCAATAATTTGTTAGGATGCAAATCCCGTTTACAACAAAGTCCTGTACAAGCTCCGAATACAAAAAAATAAATATTATATACACTTGACAAAATAATTCACACAATTAAAAAAATCAATTAAAAGAAGCCCTTGCTGATGTTAATGGTAGCGTTTCAGCAAAATCTGAAATTTTATATTGCTGATAACTTGAAATGTTACAGCTAAGACTTTCAGGTTTGACTACAACTTAGGAAACATTACTTCAATAGGGTTACCACCTGTCCCTATTTTCGCAGGACAGTCCTGATTTGGGCAGCTATGTCCTGCAGAAAAACATGCAAAATACTAAATGTCCTGACATTATAGTAGAAAAATGTTTTTCTGATTTTCCTCTAAATGTTGCAAAAGACTATAATACCTCAATTAAAATACCTTCAAATAATAAAAACACAAGAAACAATTAAAAAACTACAACACTTAGTCTTAATTCTGATTATTTAGAGAAAACATGTCTGTTGCATTGGTCGAGATGACCTATTGTCCTACAAAAAATCCTGTTTCAGTAAGAAATGTCCCACTTTGGGCTCCTTTAAAGGTGGTAACCCTAACTTCAAACTGACAGTGCATTACTAAATCCAGTGCAGCTGCTGGGGGGAAGGGTTCTGCACTCAGCATTGGATGTCCTTTGCCACAGCTGCATTTTTTGTCACACAGCCTTTGTGCTGTAGTAGTACCACAAACTTCCAAGCTGTAGTGGATAGGGGGCCTGGGTTTGATCCCTGTGTGGGACATTTTTTTTCATTCTCACTACAGTTTCTCTAATAAGAAAGAAATTGTTAGATGCCCCTGATGATGTTAGTTATAGAGTCTGAGGTTCCATGCTGTTAATAACTTGAAATTTTCCAGCTGAGACTTTCAGGTTTTAATGTAACTTGGCAAACATTACTTCAAATTGCCAGACTGGTGAATTATTAAATCCACTGCAACTGGGGGTGGGGTGGGGTGGGGATCTACAATCAGTACTGGATGTCCTTTGCCACAGCATGCATTTCCTGTCAATGTGCTTTAGTGCAGTGGTAGAGCTACAGAACACCAAGCAGTAGTGGGTAGGGATCTGCATTTGATTCCCAGTGTGCAGCATTTATTTTCTTCCTTACTCAGTTTCTGTAGTATGAGAGAAATTGTTTGATGTACAGTCATTGCTGATGCTAGTGATATAGTTTCATTAGGATCTGAAGTTCTATCTTGCTGATATCTTGAACATTTTAGCTCAAACTTTGAGGTTTGAATGCAACTTGGAACATTACTTCAAATTAACTACTAGTCATTACTAAATCCACTACAGCTGTGTGTGTGTGGGGAGTTGTGTGCAGTCTGTGCTGAATGTCCTTTGCCACAGCATGCATTTTCTGTCAAGGAGCCTTTGAACAACAGTGGTGCTACAGACTACTAAGCTGTAGTGAGTAGGTGGCTTGGGTGCAGTCCCCAGTATGGGACGTTTAATACTCACTGCAATTTCTGTAATTTGAATGAGATTGGCAGATGTCATTGCTGATATTAGTGATAGAGTCTCAGCAAGGTTTGAAGTTCTATATTGATGATAATTTGAAAAGTTCCAGCTGGGACTTTGAGGTCTGAATGTAACTTGGAAAAGTTACATCAGATGGAGAAAAGACCATGCAAGCTTCAGGTACCCTAGTACAGGAACTGATCAGGTTAAAAGTTCTGAGTGTGTATTGTTTGGGTTATGCATGCTTATTTGTTGAGGTGTTTGTGTGTACAGTCCTTGCATGTATGTATATGCCTGTAATCTGCAGCATCTGTGTGTCCATTGTTCAGCATGAACAGTATATGTACCTTTTACTATACAGAAGAGACAGTTCCATACTTTAGCACCGCTGGTTTGTACTTTGATTTATATTTTTTTTGTGTGAAAGGAGAGGATTATGAGTGGCAAAGAACATTCAGTCATATATATTTATTTCTTCATTTGGTTATTTATTTATATTTTTAATTTAAGAGAGTTTACTTTTTCGAGCCTAGTTGAAGGTCTTTATTTATAATAAAATGTGGCAGCCATGTTGCAAATGAAAATCAGGAATGAGTGAAGTGGCGTATGAATTCTGTATATGATTTGTCCAAATGTAATGGCAACAGCCAATTAGAATACAACATTTCACTTGCCAGTTTTCTATGCTGTTGTTCCACAGTAGTGACACTACAACTGTGGTACAACAACATTCTGACATCACTACTGTGGTACACCAGCATTGAGACATCACTATTGTGGTACAATAGTATCCTGACATCATTACTGTGGTTCAACAGTATTCTGATATCACTACTATGGTAAAACAGCATTCTGACATCACTACAGTGGTACAACAATATTCTGCCATCACTACTATGTTATAACAACCTTCTGGGTATCCAGGTGATGTGAGCTAATCAATTAGGGCCACTCAATAAGAGTGACAGTGGGAAAATGCCTTTTAGACAACATGGTTTTAGTAGCGAGTGGTTTTTCAGCAATGTAGAACAGGAAGATGGGGATGTAGTTCACTGGCTGCTTTGTGGTTAGTAGTTAAGTAGGCTGTTGTGGGGTGTGCTGATGAGCTGCTGGTCTAGCTTATGGGTTAAAGTCATCGGCTGTGTGTATGTTCGGTATGCTCGACCTGAGTTCTAGTCTGAGTGGTTTTTTTTAATAGTTGTTATGTGTTGCTGTGATTCACATCTCCTCCTCCCCCAGTTCTGTCGTCCCTTCTGGAGATGGAGTATGAGGTTGCCCCAACCCCCGCTTGCTCCCCATTCCCGAGTTGCTTCCCCCGGTGAATACCCCCGCCGAGTGTCTCCCCTTCCTTGAGTTGTGTCCCCATGGAGATGATAATTAATAATAAGGGGGTGTAGGGGCAAAGCCCCATGAAAAACATTAATGCAGAAGTATTTTTACAAGTTGTAGGCATTGTTGTTGTTTACAGTTGGTGTATTTGTCTGCAGTATTTTGTAGTTGCTCTTATTGTAGTCGCTTTAATTTTTTTGCTGTTATCACATGGAACCACATTCTGACATCACTACTGTGGTACAAAAGGATTCTGACATCACTACTGAGGGCCAACAACATTTTGACATCACTACTGTGGTTCAGCAATTCTGACAGCACAACTGTGGTATAACAGCATCTCGAAGTGTAAGAATTTCATTGCAGAGGAACACTTAACCATATACTTTAATTGTGTTTATACCCAGTGATTCAGCCTATCTGTTTGGGGAGGTGTTTTTTTTTTTGGGGGGGGGGTCTTACTGTATATGCACATTGGCCCTTAAAGAGAGGGAACATCTAGTTAAGGTAAACAAAATCCATATTCTTACAGGAATATTGGAAAGTAAAGATTCTTCGATTATCATGTCATTGTTGCATATGATGAAAATGCAGTCTATGCAAAGCAGTGCCATCTAGTCATGAAAGTCATAAAATAACATTCAAAAGCAATATAGCCATCTAGTGGTGGTCTATGGGATTGTGAATATAAAGTGAAGAAGCCATCTAACCTCCCACCTAGGGGGACTTCCCATTGAGTTGAATGATTCGGGTTGCTGTTTTTGCAACTCAAGTTCCCAAGTTTCTTTTTTAATCTTGCTTTCTATTCCCTTCACAACCAAGTTATCACTTGCTCCTCCTTCTCAGGTTTCAATGTGCTCTGTTGGTGATTCATCAACTCTGCCAGCTGCTCTCCCTCCACTGTCTCCAGCTGTGGGATCTACAAAGAGCACAGCTTGAGTGTACAGATGACCGTTATATAGACAGCTTGATGCACGTACCTTTTGTCCCCATTTTTTCCCCTAAGTCCCGCTGTCCACCCCATGGCATGAGCAGTGCTTACATCAGTCTCAGAAATAACAAAAGCACCCTGATCCTGCAACAGGGGTCACGGGGCTGCCAGAAGTCACCACCAACCCACCTCATCTGAAATGTATTGCCAAGCAGCATATATGACACTCTGGCCTGTCTCTCAGTATGGCAACTCCATTCTGCTCCTAAACTCAGGTCACCTGTACAGAAGTGCTACACACTGCTACTGGGCCATCGAGGTGGCTCTCAAGGTCTTAGATTTGATTGCCAGCAAGGGTTGATAGGTGCATCTGCTCAAGTAAAAGGGAATCATGTATGGTGGCAGTAATTGTTAGATAAGAATTAATCCTTCATGTACTATAGTTACGTGGAAGGTCACATCTAGAAATCTAGAATGTTTATTGCTCATGAAGGTGGACATCCCTATTGCTATACTTATTCAGTAGTGGAATGTGATCAATGCCAATTGGATTTCAGGCAACTGTGAATTTCGTAGACACACAATATTCTGTCACTGGAGAAGTCTTTTCTTGCTTGCCTTCTTCTGTCCTGATCTTCAGATTCTAAGTTGTTTCCCTCCAATGTAATATCCCACATTGATGCCTTTTGAGATAAATTACATAATCTGTTTGTCATATGGTCCTGTGTCCAATGCTATATGAATTCCTTATGTGGGAATGATAGAAGATGCCTCTTTTTATGGCTGTGGGTGGAGCCTACAGCCATCTTGCTGTCTGTAGCTGGAAAAATGGAGTATCGTGGAACATATATTTTGGAGTTTTCAGTGTATCCTTCCACATCCACAAATCACTATGCCAATTGAAATAAAATACTCCCTTCTTTCTGTTTAGAATGTTGGAGATATAACTCCAAGCTGCTTATTAGATGACCATTAGGAAACTGAAATAGCTTGTTAGATATTGGTTACCTATTAAACTGGAGATCTGTTTACCCCCTTTGAAATACAATAATGCACATTTAAATAGTTAGCATTTAAACATATTCTTGCTACAAGCTTCAGTTGGGCAGATATTGTCTTTCAAGAAAGATTCATACCTCATAAAGGTCACCCTTTCCCAGCAAATCTAAAAAGATTTACAGTTTTTTAACCACTTAAGGCATTATCTGATAAGAACTGTCTCGGACATATGCCAGGTCTTTTGTGAAGTATCCAGTCAAAATATATAGCAATCAGCAGGCATTTTTTATTATGCTTTTTGGGGAAAAATTTATTGCGCTACAGCAAACACACACACACACACACACACACACCGTACACACCATCCTCATGGCCACATTTGAAATAAATATTGCAATCTAATATGTTATAAAGCAATAAAGAAACTGTTTATGTCAGTGAACACAGTGAAGTTCAGTTTACAGTAGAGTTCCTTTAAATATTTCTTATCCTATATTTTGTATCGTGGATAGTGCAGGGGAGATGCTACATCTCATTGTCATAGGGATCTTCCTGTACAAATTTTTTGCACTGTATTTGCTCAGGATTTCCCAGATTAGGTGCAATATCTTGTTTTCAGTGAGGTCACGATTTTATCATTTTTATAGTGTATTTATTCAGAGTAGCCTAGTCCAGATGTAAAGTATTGTTTTCTCTGTATTCTGATTTTACACAATGCAGCATAATATTGTGTAGATATAGAGCCCCACTGAAAATGAGATGCCATTTCTTCTGTGAACTATCCAGGCTAAATATATAGCAATCAGCAGGCATATTATAGGAAACCACATCGTAAAAATGTGTAAAAGGAAGACCACATTGAAACTGCCTCTCAGCAAATCTGCATTGTGCTGATTCATTAGAAATAATGGGTAAAAGCACCCCAAAAGCTCTCCAGAGCCATTTCAGCTCTGACCAGAATTTATTATGTTGTTACATTTTTGACAGTTTTAGCTGGGGAAATTCCATTTATCTGATGCTCTAATATATCTCAGATATGTGTCTTAGTTTTGCTTTGTTTTGCACACACCTAAAGGTCTCTCAGATTACTGTAGCTTTTGGGGGAACATGGGATGGGTTTTTAAATCTTTCTTCTAGCTTTGGATCAGTGACCAATGGTAATACCACTGATTTTTCCTGACAGTTTCTTTTAAGTGCTGACAAATGGCACTGAAAAATAGATCTCTTTTTTTGTTTGTTTCTGCAGTGAAGTACTCTTACCCCTGGTTGAAGTTTTCTCCATTGCCTGATCCATGATATCATTATGTATTTAAGTATGTGTAATTTTTGAGCAGAAAGGCACACTAAGCTGACAGTTTATTTCCAGATGCATCCTAGGGAGTGGATGAGAGGGACCTGTTCTGTTGATGGGGGAATGTTGGCCATGACACTGGGGAAACTCCCTTTCTCTTCATCGAGAAGTGTCTTGGGATCTTTAATTTCCACCTTGACAGTAACCAATTATGATATATCATCCATCCATAAGGTGGCAGGTGGAATGATTCTTTCTGTGTAAAATACAAAGAAAAAATAACACTTGAATGTGAAGAATAAGCTGATTGTCACACTGAGCATTTACTGGGGTGTCATAGAACACGAGAGTGAAGCTCAACTGTTCCTGTGGTTTCAGTGTTGTACCAATGAGGTGTTAGAATTAATGAGTTCTTCACACTTGAGTGCTAGCTTTATTTTTTATGTTAGCAATAACTCACAATATGGTATGGGGTTAAAGGCATTTAATCCACCCCTCAGGTGCATTGTGAGGCATGAGGCCACAGGCTAAGTGTCCTCACAATGCCCAAGGCATAGATTAAATGCCTGTAACCCCATACCCTGGAGTGAGTTATTCACGTATAACATGAGTTATGTGCAAAACAAGGGAAAAACCTACAGAATGGGAGTTTTCCTCTGTTTAAATACCAAGAAAGGTACTGGATCCTACCACCTTGCAAAATAGTCCCTAACAAATAATGCATAGTGCATTATTGCTATGCACATAAATAGAAATGTCACACATACAGTACTGAGATGATCTGTGACATTTCTTGTACATAGTACTGTCTGCTACCTTGCCTACCACGTTTGCTTGGGTCCCCCGAACACCCAGACATCAACATGCAGCTCAGAGACCAAACTCAAACAGTACTGAGGAATGACTGATAATTGTACAGGACACTGCAGGACTTACTGTTCTGACCATACAAATTTGGAGGCGGATTCCACTTGGTCACACTGTGTCTCTCTCTCTCTCTTTTGCCATCTCTCTCTGCAGCGTGCTACGCTGCTCACTTTCTGTCCATCTGTGTCTCACCGAAAGAGAGGACAGTGCAGGAATTCTGCATTATATGACCTGCTATTACTGTGTCCCTCTGTCTTCTCTGCAAATTGGCATGAACACGCACATGGAAAAAATCACTAAAAATCAGCACACAGAAAGAGAGAGAGGACAGTGTAGAACTTCTGCACTGAATGTCCCACTGTCACTGTGTGTGTGTGTGTGTGTGTGTGTGTGTGTCTCTCTCTCTCACTCAGCCATGATGTATTGGGGTCAGCAACAAGCTTTACCTCACTCTGTCTCCCATGTCTCTCTCTCTGTTTGCTGTTCTGCTGTCTCCCCTCACATTCCCCTTGTAGACAACATGGATTCTGGACATGGACAAATCATCTAAAGTGAAGAGAGAGAGAGAGAGACAGAGAGAGAGAGAGTGAGAGACATGACACTGCCGGAATTCTACACTACCTGTCCCAGTCTCACTATCAGTATGTGTGTCTCTATCTCTGCTCTGTGTTTCCCTGGTCGCTCTCTCGGGGGGCGATGAACAGGGACAACTATGAATTTGTCTGGGCTCCATGTGGGATAGGGGTACAGCTCTCTGCCACTTCTAGCTGTGTGTGTCTCTCTCTCAACAGCATGTTTCACGGCTCGCTCTGTTGGCGGGGGGCACATTGAAGCAGCACATACAAATCTGTTCCCTGAACTCGATGTGGGGCAGGGGGAAAGCTGGCAGTACTGCTTCAGAGGACAGTACATATGAACAGGGGAGTTCACTACCATTGCTAACTTACAATTCCCCATTGTCCATGATGAGCAACACGGGACTTGGGTACAGCACTGCCAGGCAGCCACCAAGTTACCACTGTGGCTCTCTCTCTCTCACTTAGGTGCGTGTTTTAATGGCTGCCTGTCAGTGCTGAACTTTCCACAGATATCAAGTATCACTCTGCCCAGGGATCTTACTGGCCAGGCATCTCACCCCAGCTGTGGGTTAAATAGTGAATCTGATTCACGGTCAGGTGAAACTGTTTGGCCAATAAGCATCCCCCTTTTCTCAATCAGTGTTATAAAATACAGTATTACCATGTTTTGAACTAGAGAAAAATCATTTTATGCTTACTTTATTATTTATTTATTTCAAGTGAAGTGTGAAGCACATTATTATGCAGTTTAGCAATATGGTTTGAAAATGATCTCAGTAAGGAATGTTTCTTTCTTTCCCACTGTAGTCTCTTAATTACAATCACAGCGTGAGTGGCTCCTGCTCACCGGTGCCTTCATGATGAACAATTGAAGTTGTTCTGCATGCAACATTCTAACCTTGAGAGCAACTTTCTGAAAACATCAAAAAACATGCAAGATGTGTATTCCATTTTTCTCATCTGTGGTTTCCTTTACAAAGCGCTATAGTTTGAATGGTTCTCTCATCATTTATTATTGTGACATCATGGAACTGGACAGATTTATCATTGTACTGTATATCAAATTTAAAAGAAAGGTGAGAGTTGAGTTGAGCAACTGTGGCTTCATGTGCAGGGGCATTTTTTTTACTTTGTAGAAGTCCCATCCACCTCCTTACATGAGTATTCAGATGCTCTTGACTACCCTGGGGGTGTCATATGCTATATGGTACCAAGAGTGCCAATGGCATCTCTGTCAGACCTCCCTAAACTGTTGTTTAAGCAATATTATAAAATGGCAAGAAAACAATCTAGAAATGTAATTGACTGAAAAACATAACCTGACTGTGCATTAAATCTCTATAAAACCATGGTCAGGTGCTGCAGCTTATTTTCCTCCCTGAAAAAACTACTTGGAGCCATTTTATATGTGTAATAAGCCCCTCCAAGGTGTGATCATAGGATTTTAATGAATTTGCTAGGGAGTAAGGACATTGGCCTTCAACCTCATGCCTTACCACACCAGTGAGGCATACATTAAATAGAGAATAATGCCTGTGCAGGTGTGTATTATGAGAAGTTTTGCCATTATAGGTGGTCACCAGTTATTATAGTGCTATAATGCATGCCCTGTTGTGGCTCACTACTTATATGAATGACAGGGCATGTGTTGTGCCGGGTTAACATCATGCCTCAAGTGGCTGGGCATGAAGCTGCAGGCTGAGTGTGTCCAACACCCAAGAAGTGATGTTATCCCCACAACTCATGCCCTGGAGTGCATTGCTACAATTATAAAATGGCTTGCTTGCTTGTTAAAAATTAAAAAAATAAAAAAGTCACAAACTATGGGCCCTATGCACTATGCCAATATGCTACATATACCAGGTGCATTTGCATCACTACGACTGAATGCCATAGAGTAGGGTCCCATGGACCATGTGCGGCATTCACAGAGGGTGTATGTGGCAGTTACATACCCAATTTCCTGGCTGTGCAGACGGCAATGCACCAGGGATGGGGGGGGTGCCCACACGCCATGCCATTCACAAAGTTGTGGAGTGCTGGGTGCAGAGGGCACACCTTATGCTGGGTAACACCCAGCCATAAGGGATACATCCCCTCTAGATGCCTCTGCTGGCTGCAGTGCCAACATGGGGGCACTGCAGACCCCCCCACATGCTGCCTCAACCCATGGGACATGAAGGAGGGCTGGGGGTGGCCGACCTGGCACCCACCTGCCCTGAACTGGTGGTGCACATTGCACCCTCTGGTAACATCTGTGCCCCATGGGCACAAGGGATCCATGAGTGGTCTGGGTACAGGCATCTCATTGGATGCATGCCTGGTCTGTGGAAATGTCCTTCTGCACATCTGCGTGAGGGTGGCGGGGCCACAGACAGGTGCCCCACTGTTGCATGCGGTAGTGAATACCACACAACCTGCGCCTGTCCAGGGCCATGGAGCTATTTGGGTGGGATACATACCTCTGGTGCATAATTCACACCCGATCATGCACAGGGCCCACTATTTGTTTAAATACATTTGTAGTTGTTTTTGAATAGGTGTGATGTTGTGCATCACTGTTGAAGGTCTGCACTGACCAGTCAGAGCCTAAGAAGTTTTCTTGCCATTTTATAATTAGTAAGTGGCACCAGGAAATCTTTCCATTCCTTAAGGCAAGAATCCTCATTCCCAGAATTAGGGTACAAGCCCTAGTTGCCAGCAGGTGCAGGGGCAGTACCACACTGCTCATTGCCACAGAGTTGGTCTAAATTTTATTTTGAATGCAATTGTTTAAAAGTTTGGCTAGTGGCATCCTTCCCTCTCCTTGTCCCCTATTAAGTACTCCCTGGTGCTGAGTGGTGCTTCCTTTTTAATCTCTGTCCCACTCCCATTGAAGCATTTCTCAGATAGAGAGGGAGTTTGTTTCGGGTACCTGATGCTGTAAATGTTATGTTTATGTGCTGTACTGAATTTTATTGCCATGCTTTTCACTTGCTCATAACTTAAAACAGTTGTGTGTTTCATAGTTTTCTTATCTGAATAACCAAAATTAATCAATTAACTAATAATCTGAGCACCTGCACTCATTATCTTGAGGTAACTGCTTATAAAATGGACAGGGAAAATCATGCATCCTGATTGGTTGTTACTTGTGCATTCGATCTATATAATGCACAGGTAAAGCCAAGAGCCACAAACCTGGACACAATTTTCAAAAGAAATGAATGTGCATTTTTAGAATTTTCAAGATTTTCATAATGTCAAAGGTTACCACTTTAATGGTGAGTATTTGCACTGTTTCACTATTTTCAGTTGCTGAACAAATTGAATAAGTCATTGCTGTCCACAACAATGGTTAGAATAAGTTCTGAGTTCACATACATATTTAAATTTTCTACAATAGTTATTTATTTGTTTTATATGATCTATGCTTCCATGTACATATATTGCTGCAGCTGCCACTGATCACTCACCCACACAGCAGTCATTCACATGTCAGCTGTCTCCCTGCTCCCTCTTAGCAACTCAAAATAACAAATTCTCCCTCATCTGAAATGTAGTCCCATCTGCTGCCACTTACGTTTCCTTTGGAAATCATTTATTTTTCAAAAAGGACAGTACAGCCGTATCATTTAGTACTGGGAGACTTGTTACGTCACCGTCCCCCCTTGCTTGCTACTGTCACTATCTCAGGTCTTCAAAACTCCTGCTTCATGACAGCTCCAAATAATCTGACTATAAAGCTGCATTAATTCAGTGATAAGATTGGCCACAGTGTTTTTGGATGGGGTGTCTAAAGGGAAGAATTAAAACTCTACAACATTATGAATATGACATAATATCTGTAAGGGAGTGCTTGAATATAGATTTAGCTAGAATGATGTTTACTCAGCCTATCGGTATAAGGCAAGATCCATGAAGGGGATAATATGTTTGGTTTTAAATTCAGGAAAAACAAGGCAAACCCTTCTTGAGATGAAACAGAAGTTCAAGGCTTTAGGAACCTCTCTTTTTGCTACTTTATCAAATATGAGATCATTAGAGTTAAGTGAAAAAGACAGGACATACAGCACAGACAAAGGGGGGGAAAAAAACAATCTGATTCCAAATTAATGGATGAATTGTTTAAAAAATATCACAACTGGGATAAATTACTAACCAGGATCACAGAATTTATTAATCCAGTGGAATTTGTCCACTCTTTAGAAGGGGACAGTGTGTTTGCGTCTTGGAAAGAAAGGAAAGTCATTAGAGTTAGGACTGAAAAAAGGGTGATGATCAACAGTAAGACGGTATTGGAACTTTTGTCATCCAGCACTGAACCCAGAAGCTTGTTGGAAGACTTTTTGGGGGAGTCTGGAGCCAATGATAACACAATTTCAATCACTTTGAACTGATGCTATGATAAATATTCAATAGTTAGCTGGAATATCGGAGGGGTAGCTAACAAAATTGAGCATTTCGACTGGGTGCAGAAAATGTGGGAATTTGATATTACATTATTACAGGAGACCTGGTTATGGAATGAAGAATTCATATTAGAACGACACACTGATTGGGAAATGGGGTCCAAAAGAAAGTATAAGTATGGCAGAGACAGAGGAGGGATGCTTGCTTTGGTGTCTACTGCCAAATTTCGAACAGCCTCATACTTGCATATAGCGATACATTCTTTCTCTGTGTCAGAATTTCCATGAAAGATGACACGAGTATGATCACTGTTAACACTTATATTCCCCCCTGTAAACATGGCCTCTGCCAAAAAAAGCACTGTGTATATTGGATGCTACTTTGCTGTAATTACAAATAGACTTCCCAGGAACTCCTGCTGTTGTAATGAAAGACTTTAATGGCTTTATTGGGGCACAAATAGAAGTCTATTCAAAGGAACGGCTTCTTGATGACAGATATAATATCGCTATCAGGAATTCCAGGGATCAAACTGTGTATAATAAAGGTCTCAAACTGTTGGAAGTTGCAGCATCCCTGCATGATGTTAATGGTAGAGCCATAGTGATTTCCTAGGAGAATATACTTTCCCAACTAAATCTGGTGGTAGTGTTTCAGATCTATGCTTGATAGACATATTTTCTTTTAAAAATGTTTTTAAATTTACAGTTCTTCCAGTTTGGGACAGTGACCACATGCCAATTGTATTAGAAATAAAAGGTGGGCCCAGAAGTAATAACTTGGTTCAGCTAGACCATCGGAATGCTGATGAAAATATGATAATTAGGAATAAAACGCTAATAAAATGGGTTCCTTATGTGAAACCTAAAGTTAAAGAATTATTGCCTAGCTTAAGCAAGTTTACTGAAGAGGCTTTTTCTAAGTCCTTATTGTCAGAAGATTGTACTTAGAATTATGAACAGATCAAGGCAACCTTGAAGTCCAAACTTTACTACACAATTATATACACATTGTGATTAAAGAATGGCCCAGCATAAAGAGTGGTTCGATAAAGAATGCCAAGTTATGAAAAAGACTCTGTGCAGAATGGTTAGGCTAGCTAAAAAATTGATTGACCTCGCCCCTAAAAGATCCCTTAAACTAATCAAACATGAATATAGGAGGCTGTTGGAATATAAGAAAGCAGCACATAATCATAGTTGATGGCAGGCTTTACAAGAGGCAATAGTGAAAAAAGATAACAATAGCTTCTGGGACCTAGTGGCCTTTGGGACCAGGAATAAGCATTATAATACATTTTCAGTGATACCATCTACTGTGTGGCAGGACTTTTTTTTTTTAGTTGATCTCTTTATCCGCCCTGGTCCCTGATGGTGATGCCTCATGTCGGCTCCCCCAGCCCCGTCCCCCGCTCGCAGCCTACCCCTCCAGCTGCCCCATGGCTTGCTCCCTGTGGTGGAGTGGTGGGGATCCCTCAACCCACCTAACTCTGGATTCAGTGCTTGAGGGGTTACTGCCCATTGCGGGGGACAGTGCCTGCGGGGACCAACCGTCATTCTTTGCAGTGCCAGTACTTTATTTTTCCACCAGTGATTTTTGTCCCCGTAGACGAGGCGTGCAATGACACCACAAGGAGCAAGCACACATGCTCCTGCATGTGCTCCTCTGAGTGTCTGCCTCGACTACCCCCCACTCTATAGTGATTTGGTGTGCCAGCCCATAGCCTCTTCCAGGGGCCAGTCCTGCACCAAACTGCTGATGTTCTACCTTCCGAGAGAGGGAGAGCAGTCCTACGGATGCTCGATCCCTCTCTTCCCCATCGACCACCGGTGGCCCATGTTCGTTCCTGAACAAGGGTCACCAGCATAGCACAAGGTAAGGTGACCAGTGCCTCAGCCCTCAGTGCCACCGGGCCAGCCATGGCAGGACTTTTTTTAAAAAAAGTATGAAGCCATGAAAATAGCACCATCAGACCAGATGCATTTATGAATGCAATCCAAGTGTCAGGAGGGTCATATGATATCAGAAGCTGATGTATTTCAGGCAATTTCAGCCCCCCAAAAGAATAAAGCTCCATGGCATGATGGTATATCTGCTGAGATTTTTTTGGCCTTCCCAGGATAGTGGACTAGTTTTTCATGTATTCTGTTTAAATAATCACATATGTAAAGCACATGTTCTTCCAGAAGAATGGAAATACAGCCTAACTGGGCCACTATTTAAGAAGGGCTCTCTCAAAAGATCCTGGGAGCTATAGGCCATAAGTTTATTATGCATTGGCTTAAAGATCTTTGCATGCATTATTTTGGACAGACTTCTTGGACAATAATCTTTTATCAGAAGTGCAAGCTGGTTTCTGTAAAAGCTATGGGACTACAGATAATATGTTTATCTTAAATTATTTGATCGAAAAATATACTATTAGGAAGCAGAGAACATTGGGCCGTATGCACAAAGGTGCGTACCCCACTGCATAGCTCCACACCCACGAAAAGGTGTGCACAAACCAGTATTCACTAACAGCTGCCACCTGTCCACAGCACCACCACCCCCGGCTTGCAACACTGTGCAGGGTGACTGGGGGCAGAGTTTTGAACCCAGGTGGGCATCCAATGTTATGCCCATCCTGGGTCCCAGAGTGGATCCCTTGCACTGTAAGGCACGAGTTGGGTATGTGTATAGCACTTGTGACACCCAGACCTTTGCGGCTATGCCCCCATGTCCAGTAGCATGCAAAAATGACCCCCCTCACTCCACACAGCAAGGCCATAGGTCCAGCAGGGTACAGTCACACTCTCCATGCACTCACACACACTGCTGTGCCCTGTATCTGCTGCAACCCCCCTGCACATCTGCACCCCATCCCAGTATGGCAGCTGCATCTCCCCCATCTCTAACACTTGTTTGCCCCAGTCCCAGGGGTACATGTAACCCCCCCACACACATGTGCCCTGGTGCCTAGTGATGTACATTACCCTCCCCGCACTCACAGATGTTCCCCTGTGTCAGGAACCCAACCCATCCTGGTACCCCTGCTGATACTTGGGGGCTAGGGGACACCCCAACCCCCCTGCAGCACCGGCGACTCCCCACCCCAGTCCCCTTACCCTCCTATTGGTGCCACGGCTTGTGATGGCCAGCGGCACAACCCTCCTCACACCACTTCAGCCACCAGCCATTCAAGTGATGCTGGGAGCACAATGCCTTTAAATAGGGATACACTCCCAACATCACTTGGACAGCAGGCAGCTGAGGAGGTGTCTGGAGGGCTGTGCCACTGGCTGTCTCTATCCATGGCACCGACAGGCAGGTACAGGATATTAGGGGCAATGTTGGTGCTGTGGGGGTACCACTGTCCACTGATGCTGGGGTGGGGTGTGGGATCAAGGCTTGGGGGATAGCCGGGTGTTGCAGGACCCAGGAGGACTCCCATTTGTAGATGCTGTGGTGGGGTCTGGGGGTGGTGGTGTTGGCAATGTTTCTGGGATGTGGCACAACTGCACTCTGTGGGGTGGGCAGGGCATGGCTCTGGAGCAGTTGCCGGGGGCATCACATATGGGGATGGGGATACCGTATGTGTGTGTGGGGGGTTCTGTCAACACATCGAGGAGGGGGCTGCCATGTGTGTGTGTGACTGCCTGCCTTACTGCTGCTGGGGCTGCACTATAGGCAGGGCTGGTGTGTAGAGCAGGTATGGCAGGGTCCCTCCTAGCATAAACTGCACCCTCCTGCACCCCCCTGTTCACAGCACTATGTGCCTAAGGGAATGGCACATAGTGCTGGCATGTCCCCAGAATGTCCCCAGCATGCTGCTGTCTGCACAGCCGGGGGATCCAGTGTGTTACTCAATTGCACCCCCTTCGTAAATGCTGTGGGTCCCCCACTCCATGGCATTCACATGTAGCGATGTCTACATGCCGGGTTTCAACAGTGCATAGGCACTGTGCATTGGGTCCATTGTTTGTAGCCTGTTTAAATTTAAAATCAGCTTTTGATAATGTGAACAGGAACATATTATGGGAAACATTAAAAGTCCCAAGGTATAGATGGTTATCTTTTATCTATTTTAAAATTGCTCCACAGTGACAACAAAGTGTTTGTAAGAGTAGCCAGAGATGGCTGTGTTGCCAATGAAATTAAGCTAGAAAAGGGAGTTAAGCAGGGCTGTTTGCTAGCCCCCCTGGTTTTTATCTATATTTGGAATCCTTGGTTAAAGAATGACAAAATTTAGATACCTTTGCACCTCGGATCGTGGACTGTAAAATTAGTATTTCACACTATGTGGACGATATTCTACTGTACTCTCAAACCCCTCTTGGCTTAAAAAGAGTTGTTAAACATAAAAATTTAGCTCACTTGGAAAAATTAGACCTTACTGCAAATCCCAGCAAATCTAATATTATTTTTGGTAAGTCAAGCCACCAGCATACAACACCCTGGTCATCCCTATTGCATTCAAGGTGAAGGCTAAATACAAATACCTTGGACTTGTTTTAGATAAATATCTCACTTGGAAAAATCATATATCCTATGTTAAAAAACAGGCAACTCGGGCATCAAGAGCTATTATTAGATTCAGCAAATTCTTTGCAAGCAACTCTTATATTGCTCTAAAACAGGCATTTGATGCCAAGATGATTAATGTTTTCTTATATGGCTCAGAATTGTGCACCTTCAGCAATGCTGCTAGCGACCTATGGCCAGATTTTCCGACCATGGTGCAGGGCTTGCATCCAGCCCTGCACCACGGCACTTGGATTTTGGTGGTGCACCAAATCCTTCACTGCAACTGTGCCTGAGTTTACAACCTCGCATGAATGTGCAACAGTTTCCATGGATTACTGCAGCTTGTGCCAAGTATCTGGCACAAGCTCCATAATAATGGCCCCAGGATTGCTGCAGTTAGACCAGAAAAGGTTGACCTAACTTGGGACAAATGCCACACAGGATGGAAAATACCGTTAAATCACTGCAAGCCCCATGCGTCATATCATCAGCTCACCGGGGCTTGTGGCTGTCTAATACTTTTGAAAATCCCGCCCCTGTTTTGCAGACAGGTCTTTAGCTTATGTGGAGACATTCCAACAGTTTTTCTGAGAAGCAAATAAAATTTAAAATCTGTTGTACTTATGGCACAAGTAAGAGCCCTCAAATTGTGGAAGAAAATGTTCATTATGAATGATGAAAAATCCTCGCAAAAAGTTGGTTGGAGGGAAAGATTAACAGAAGCTCCATAAGGCAATTTCACCAGCTAAATAATGGGTTAAAGGAGTGGGACTTATTGAAATTTGGGTTAAGTATGCATTAAATAATATCGATCAGTATGTTCATTCAGCGATATTGAAATTGGAAGACTCTTTTCAAGTAGAATTTGGGAAACTTATTGATATTCCATACTGTCAAGTCTACTACCATCTGAAATATCCTAGGAAGGCAGAAAAATTCTTAAGATTTTGTGAAAAGATAGCACATAGGAATGTGTATTGTAAATTTCAAGTGGGTATTGTTTTGAACACATGTACTTTTGATGGTTGGGGTCTATATGGGGGAATGGATTATTGCTGTAAATGTGATATGCATACAAGGCTGATGATTTCTCACCTAATTTTTGATTGCTCCCTATTAACCAAAGCAAGGGATGCATGGTTCCTGCCCACCTGGAAAGACATGGCATCATGTAATAAATATAGGATAAAGTATGGTGTGCAGTGTGTTATGAGAATTTAACACACACCCAAGTTGTTGGGTGGCACATAAATGCCCTCGGGGTTTATGCTAGCCATCCAACAATGAGGGTGTATGTTAAATTCGAGTTAAACACACTGCACCCTATACTTTATTTCATATATTTGAAGGCTTTGTTTTATTCTGGTAGTTCTGTTTTTTCTGGTAGAAAAGCTAAAAAAGAACGGACTTTACCTTCTGTTGAGTAACTGGTGTAATTTTGAACAGAGAACAGTTTTAACAAGTAATTAAATATTTAAGAAGAAAATAAATAAAAAAAAACTGTCTTGATCCTTGTGTCCTTTCTGACTAAGCGAATGTTTTCAAGTGCTGGCGTCATTTGACCTACAGGGGAAAGGTGAGGGTTGAAAGAGAGAGTGGTTAGGGAGTGTGTAAAAACTTTTGTGTTTCTGTTTAGTCCACGATTTGAAATGTGCTGAAAATGTTTTTTTTTTTTTCATATTGGTTGTTGAGATTACCAGATACTGTTTTTTATGGAGCGAATGGCAGCGAGGAGGTGAGTTATGCTGACTGATTTGTGTTAGAAAACACAGTATGAGGCTCTCGTTGAGTTTTACTTTTGTCTCGAGTGCATTAGCATTGGAAGAAGCCACGTGAATGCCGTAACGACTACTCAGGTGTTACGGTATTTAACACATGTTTTTTTCCATTGTAAAAAATGGAAGCCATTAATTATTACAAGCAAATTAATGGAGTGTATGTAGTTTTGTTATATTCCTAGCCATATCTTTGCCATGGCAACTTTTGCATATATTGCACTTTACTCTGTTTAATGTAAAGTAGAGATATTCAGGGAATATGCTGTTTTTTAGTCCACTTTTTTGTGTGTTGGAATTGTTTTTAAGTGTTAAATTGTTGTATGTGATAACTTTGCTTCATACATTAGTACTGTAAATAAATAAACTTGAAACTTAAGCTTGTAAACTTGAATTGCAAGTGTCCCCTCTGATAGCTATTGTGAGATATTAAGAGACGCACCTGCCATGAAGCTTATTTCAAAAATGTTGAGCTCATGCTGGAGCTCCTTATTCCTCCTCCTCCCCCACATTCTTAAACCACCAACCTCAGTCCTCCATCACTCTGAAACTCATGACAAAAAAAAAAAAAACTTAACTCAAGCTCACGCTCACCTGGAGTTCCTGATTGTCCCTTTTCACAGTACTGAAAGGCTGTCCTCATTTAAAGTAAACAACTCATTAAAAAATTAAATCAGCTTTACTTCATGCTGGCCCAGTGGCACTGAGGGTTGAGGCACTGGATGCCACACCTCATGCCACGCTGGTGACCTGGGTTCGGAAACGAGCTTGGGCCATCAGGGTATGGCAGGGGAGGGATAGGATTGAGCATCCCAAGAACTGCTCTCCTATCCCTGAGGTGGGATCAGGACATCCATTGCTCTACAGTGGGCCCCTGATTGAGATCAGGTGCACTGCAGGAGTGGTGCACTAGAGGGTGGAGTGGAGTGGACGTCAGCACATAGTGCCTCTAACATCATTTCACATCTAAACTCCAATAGGGGCAATACAGGAGGAAAAAGACTGGGCACAACTGAGCAGCTTGATGGCAGCACGTGGCACTGACTGCCCGGGAGGTCTGTCGTGGAATCACGCTGGGGGTCTGGTCTCGGCCCAGTACGGGGAGGCATGCGGGGCCTTCCAGTGGGTACGGGGATGGTTGCACCAGACCCCATCAAGTGAGTGAGCCTGCTGAGTCCCGGGCAGTGGAAGCCAGCAGCTGGATGCCCCAGCCATTTGGTTGCAGAAGGAGTGAGGAAATAAAGTAGCGATAAAAAAAATCAGCTTTACTTCCAGATATACCTGTGCTCCTGATTCCCACCAGCATCTTTTGTCTCAGCTCCTCCATGTGTTCATGAATAAAAAAAACAAAACAAAAAACAGCATTTACAATAAACCTTCATTTAAAACAAACTACAGCTACAGAGGCCCCAGCAGGGCAAAACGCCTAAGGCAAAAAAAAAACAAACAAAAAAAAAACACCAACTTCATGTAGACAGAGGGACTATTTTAACAAAACATAGACTAAATGTTAAAATTTACAACTTAAAACATATTTCCTATTTTGTAATTCTTCTTGACAGATACAAAAAAAAAACATTTTATAAGCACAGTAAGACACTCCAAAGGTGTGCATTAGACAGTTCTGATGCATGGTCAGTGGCTGAAAGCACTCTGCCTGAAGTCATGAGCCTTACTACATCTCCTGGCAATGTGTCGGAACTGTCTAATGAACATTCACTCATGTCTTATTGATTACATATTCTATCTCTTGTACTACAGTAACAAAAATGATCAGAATCAAATGTTTTCCCTTAAAACAAAAAGGTATTTTATACTCAAGTTGTATTTTCTTTTTTTTATATAGAGAAACTTTATTCATTTTAAATTACCAGGTTGCATTTTCTAATATTACTTTTCGCTATTTCAGTTCACAAAATAAGATTCATTTATTTTCAGAGCAACTACTGTTGAATGCTGGTTAACTGTTAGAATCAACTGTAAATTTCTGTCCCCAAACAATAATAACAAACTGTCTGTTACTGTACCTGAAAACAGTTTGTGATGTAATGAAGTTTTGCTGACTGATTTAGACTTCTTAAGAGCAGTGTTACCCTGTTTGTACAACTCAAAGGGACACTGTCAAGTCCCCAAGGCCTGAGATTGTCCCTAGCTTAAAAGGCACATTTTATGCAAAGCCACATTCTGTAGGATTTACTGATGTAGCTGGATGTTTCATTCCAATTCCTTTTTTTCTTTCCAAAAGTAAAAAAAAAACAAAAAAAAAACAGACTGCCCACTATACTGGTGTTACCACACAAAAACATGCTTATTTACAGTTCTTCATCACCTCCCACTGCCTCCTTCATGGACTGGGGGGCCCCTTAACACAGTCAAGACACCCATGATGCAGTGGGAGGAGAGGGGGCTGCTACATCATGAGTGGCTGCACAGCTTGGGGTGTTCCTGAAGTTCAAGAAATATGCAATAAGAGTGGATCAGTGTGAACTGAAACAATACAAGGTTGGGTATAATTACACAATTTGCATGCATTTCAGAAAATGTAGCAGATAACACAACCAGCAACATTAATTACATCTACAGAAGTTAAGCAATCATAAAATGTGGGTTTTCAAATATAAATAATATGATGCAAAAGTAAATAGCTTCTGTTTCTTTTTCACAAGTAAACTCTGGTTAGGAAGAAACTATCAATGAATCAAACAGAAAGGTGACTGCTCTCCTGCATTAAGAGCTCAGTGCTCACACTGATGATTGCTGGTAAAAATACCAAAGACGAGACAGTCGGATGGGCTGCAAGTCGGGAGGGCATCTCGGAACATGGCGTGACGATGCCCACACATGCGTTATGTCCGGAATGGGGGGTAAAACTGAAAAAATAATGAATGAAAAAAATTCCATAGATGAGACAGTCCATGGATGATGCAAATTAGAATTTAATTTTAGTGGAGAAAATCCATACCCAAACCACGGACTGCCACTGCAGGCAAATAACACAACCTGCAGCCCCAGGATCATAAGACACATTGGGATCTTCAGCCTTTCTTGTTATTTAATAAACAACATGTGGTCTCAGTCAAATGTTAAAATGAAATTCATAGCCTCAGATTTAATAAATCAATCCCCCCACCCCGGTTCATTGTACATCATATTTGTTTTTATATCATTTATATCAGTGCATTATAGGTTGGTCTGTGTAGGAAGTTAATAACCTCTTTCATGATTCTTAGTACAGATTTTTCTTCTTTTAAAACAGATACTGGTGATGTTTCGGAGAGTGCAGGAATGCCTGCTTTAATACCCTTGTGTCTTCTTATGGTTCTAAGGAAAATCTACATGAACCAATGTGGCATGCTCCTGACACCAAGTATCAATTTCCTCTGCTTTCCTAAGTGGCAATCTTCTTGACTTTTCTACTACGTTTTCTGACTGGCCAGTCAAACTTTAACAATTATATTGTAGCAATGCTCTGTATTTCTTTTTGTGACAATGTTTCAGATATTAGCAATGGGCTTTATTAAAATACTGATGTGGTAATGTCACTGCCCCCTCCGGCCTTAGAAATTTTAAGTGTAGCAGCTGAGAATAGGGCTGTGTTGACAGGGGCCTTGTTGCATAGTGAAGAAACCCCTGGATTTCAAATTTGGTACACTGTAACAAAAGACCCAGTGCTTTTCTTCATAATTTGACAGAATCCCTGTCTGCAGGAGCAATTTGTTTTAACCTGCTTCACTGCACATTGTTAGGGCAGGTGAGGCAGTGACCTTATCACAGTATCCTTCCTGTCCACAAAATATAGGCATCCACATCACAATTTTAAACATTTTTTTTCTGTTTCGGTGAAGACATTTGCTAAATAAAACCTATCAGTTTACGTACTGGATCCTTATAGTAACCTTTACAATAATTATCTAAGGAATAATACACATTCCATTTAAACATTTTAGAGGTTAGCATTTTACTATTGGTTAAATGCTTAATCTCATCTATTCCTTTCCCTGCATCATTATTGAAAGTGCCACCCAAATTACAAGTCATAGGTGATATTTTGTTGGAGCAATGTAACATTTTTGAGACCAGTTTTCTAGAGCTGTGGATATCAAGTAAATATTGTTCGTTTCCTTCCCTCAAAGTTAATAAGAGACTTTTGAAAACAGTCCGGCTCAAACAAACTTTTATGCATTTTTTCTAAATAAACTGTATGGCTATATTCACTGTCTTATTATGTGAGTATTTTAGCCATATCATACCTTGAGCACTGGAAACTTTAAGAAATTGTTCTTTTGCACTAAACAACTCCTCATCATTAATAAAAACAAATTTACTGCTTGATATTTACAGATGACCCCAGATGCTGTCTGTGGAAATGCCAGTTCGAACAACTCTGCTGGAGGGCGTCTTATCTCCTTTGAAGTACCACAAAATACATCCATAAAGTAAGTACACAATTTAATGCCTTCAGTTGCTTGGCTGGTTACTAAACATTATAAAATGGAAAGAAACAATCCTGAACGTTGATCGGTGTAGAGGCATGAAATTGTCAAATAGCATGCCTAAGTTACTGTATGCACATTTACTAGAAAATTGCAAAGTGCAATGTTACAACAGCTGTTTTATAGTACAAGTATGATATTATAACAAGCAGTGCAAAAGTGCATTTTTTCTAATATACATAGATGGAGTCCAGCCAATTATGTAGCTCAGCTTTCTCCTGATGAGTGCCGCCAGCTGTTTGCTATATTGTCTGTGTCCGACCATATCCCTGCCTATATTGTATGCATTTTGGTTCTGGCTTTAAGTTCAACTGAAAAACAGAACTTGCAGTGAGATGAGCAACAGTGGTTTTACTAAACCCATCACTTGGTGTTTGGATTTCGATTCAGAAAAAGGTGTAGACTTTATCTGTGTTGAGCCTGGATTTCTAGTAAAAATAATAGAGTGCCATTTTCAAAAGTCACCTATTGCACCATGCAATGCATAGCACAGCATGCTAATTACTGTGCTGACATGTCAGAGACATTAATACATGCAGAATGCCTCTGTCCAGCATGCACTGCATGCACGAATATGGGACTGTGGTAGCACTGTGCAAAATGTAAAGGTGCAGCACACCACAGCCCACTGCTGCCAACAGACACCCAAGAGCAAAGGGAGCTAGTGCATACCAAACAGGTTAGCTTCTTTGTTCCTGGCTGCCATTTTTATCCAAAAGTATTATATGACCATATAAGGCATTCAAGGTGCTAAAAGGCCATTTGCATGCCATTATGTGGTTATGCAATGCCTCAACACATTTGTTTTGGCTGAGGTATTGCATAAAGTGGCAGTCATTACCTTATTCCTCACCCACATCCTAGTAGAATAAAATAGCTGATGCTAGCGGTCCCTTCTCCTGTATCAATCCACAGCAGCATACAGTCCCTGATGGCTCTGGTATCCCAGTACTGCCCCAATCCACTGTAATGTACTGTCCCTGTTGCAAGTGTTATTCCCACCCTCCCCAATCCTCTGTATTGTACAATCTCTGTTGTTAGTGGTATCTTTACTCTGATCTACTGTAATGTAAAATCCCTGGTGCATTACTTCAGTACAACAACAGAGGTAAGAAGTCATTAACTTTCTGAACCTCATTACAAAGGTTTTAAAATCAAAATCAAAGGAACCATTTTATAATTACAGTAAGGCACTCCAAGGTGTGCATAACTCTGGGATGATGGCAATTCTTAGGTAAGTAAGGTGCTCAGTATTGGCTCATGCCTCACTTTCCATGGCATGCTGTTATGCCACAACAACACACACCCTGTCATGCCTTATTGCTTAAATATACAATATTAGAAAATATCAATATTAGGATAGTAGAGGGTGAATACCAACTCGATTTACACTCAATAAGTTTCCCAATAGCAGAGAAAAAATTAATAACATGCTAAAATGGATACCTACTGTACTGAAATAAGGATTGATATTCCACAGTATTAAAGTATTTAGTTATCTATGAACAAACAGAAAGTGTGGTGGACACAAACTCTATTGGTTGATCAGTATGATAGCAATGCAGAATCATCAGAGTGCAGCCTTCTGGATACAATGGGCATAGATCACATCACTCCCCCAAAGTTTATAAGCCATTTTGTTCAAGAATGGACTGATAATTATTCCTCCTCGTATTCCCTACAAACTAGTGATCACAGTTTGGAGATCAGTCCAGCAACTGGGAGATTTCAGTATGCAAAGACAGTTTGCCTGGTTTAAGAAATTGGTGGCTTTGAAAATACTGATATTGAAAATCCAGTGCAGTCGCCCTGGATTTTACTGGGTAAAATAACATATCAGAAAGAACATGTTTAAAGAGGGACATTTTTAAATTTGTTTGTTTATGTACAAATTGGTAACTGAAAAAATACACTGAGATGAAAATCGTTTCCGGTGTTACATGGGGGGGTGAGAGCAGGGTTACAAGGAGAAAATACATTATACATAGGCAGGCAAACATTGTAATGCAGTGCAGGCAAGGGGAAAGTACAAATGATTACAGGGATTATAATAAGCAAAAAATACAAATGATACAACAGTTGTGCAAAAACTAACAGGAAACATTTGCAGGAATGGCCAAGAAGCTATGACAAGAGCAGCATATACTGCTACAAAATGTGAAATGTGTATTCAGCAACTGTATCAACTTCCCTGTTAAGGGAATTTTCGTACTTGCAGCACTAACTTCAACTGGGTTTAAGTTGTCCAAAAGCTGATATTAAACCTACAATTCACTATACTCACAGGTCTCAGAAGTGCATTCCCCTGTTCATGGCTTCAGGCAGGCAGCTAACCTCTAGCTATACTCTCAGCTTCCTCAATTTAACTACACTACTGTTTCCTGGTTATCAAGGCAACCCACACCCACTGAGCATTATCAAATCCTTTATTTTCTTCAACCCAAAACCAATGAACACATTTCATAACGTTTCCTTTCCAAAAAAAAAAAGATTGCCAGTAAAACAAGAGTTTTCTTCCACTCTAACCATCCCTTCTAGTGCTTGTGGTGCAGCAAGGAAGAACAGCATCATTTATTTATTTTATTTATTTATTTATTGAAATGTTTCACCAGGAAGGCACACTGAACAATAAATTGCTCGTCTCCCCATGTGACTGGGGGGTGACAGTTGGAGGTAGACTTTACAAACAGATTATACCATTTACCAGATCAGATGTTGTGCAAAAATGTTCAAGGCTTTATTTATTCAAGCATAAAATGCTGTGGCAGCAGAAAAGCAGGGTACTCGTTCCAAAATAGATGCAACCCCACCAGTTTCATGACTATGTGCCTCCTCAGGGATTGATGCATCTAATTGCACCAGTCACACTTAAATACAGTATTTCCTTAAAGTGACAGTGTATAATTAATGTGTTAAAACACAAAATATACGGAACCTGTAGCCTAACCATACATAGTACAAAGTGCATAGATAATACTGATGAATTAAAACACATACATGTCAACATTTCAATGTTCCATATCAAAATATAACATGTGTGTGTACACACACATATACAGTATATATATATATATATATATATATATATAGATCTCACTCCCTCTCTCTCTCTCTCTCTGTATATATATATGCACATTATTATTATGGTCATTATCATTTTCTAAGATTGTGACATGGGCAAGAACTTTAAGAGCTATACTTACAGTTTAACATGTACACCAATGACTATTTTTTTATGTATTATAATAATGTCCATTTCAACTACCCAGGGTGCTTGCTACATTAAAACTGGTGATAACTCTGATATTTAGACAAATAAGCTCTCAATAGTTTTGTACATAGGGATTTATATATTCAGTTAGAATCACTGGAAAACAAGTTCCAATGCTTTATGTCAATTCTTTTTCAGAAAATGGTATAAAACAAATGAATCATATAAACCCATTTTTAGGGCTCCAAACTCATAGATCCAGAATGCTGATGAATGGTGCTGTTCTTCCTTGCTGCACCTCTAACTGTTTGAGCTCGCATATTGGCTCTGGAGCTGCCTTTTGTTTGTTTTTGCTTCCAGTGCTTAGGTATGCACTTTACCAAGGAAACAATTTTATTTTAATTAGGACATCACAGTTTCTTTGCTATCTACTGTAAATGATTGTAAGGTCTTTTATTTATTTTCTTAAATGTTATCTTTTAAATTTTTTTTAATTTTTATAGTACAACTAGGTCTGCATGAAGAACAGGCCAGCATGAGAGGGTGTACGCGATCTGTATGTTTGTGTTTCTGTACTAGCAATAAATTGCACTTGCATCATTATTTGAAAGACGTTTGTGCTATCAGTTCTAGTTTCAGCATGACAAATCTTTGGTACACTATCCCTAATAAAAGATCAGTACAAAGCATCCATCCTCCACAGTGTGAGACAAATCAGAAGGATTTACAACAATATTACTAACAGTCTAATATCACCAAAAATAGTTATGCCATAGTTAGATGCCCAGGCATTGTGTGACATGTCCCAAATACAGAAATAGCTTGATAAATGCCCCAAAGTCCCAGGCCCCCAAGAAGGGACAAAGGGTCATACATCATAGCTGAAGAAGTACTAACCAAGCTAGAACCAGTGCAGCAGTATTTAATAAATGGGCATATCAAATTGAGATATTGAAATAGGACACACACTCCAGGCCACCCTCCAACAAGTCTGTTAGTGCTGAGCATTGGTTCACATCACGACGCTAGTCCTGAACCTAAAAGACCAAAGCCATGCTCTTCCTGCATCGACAAAACAAAGCCAGTGGTGCCCCTCGTGATACTGTCTAGCACACTAAACCCCATTGAGCAGGTTTCCTCCTACAAGTATCAGGCATTATCTTTGATTTGGCATTCTCCTTTCATTCCATATCAATGCCCTTCTGCTGCCACCAGTGTCAGGACTGGACTGTTATACTGCCATAGGGACTGCCTACCAGAAGAGGCCCTTAGATTGGCAATCACCTCCTCTGTCCTGTCGCTAATCGACTATGGGCTGCCCATCTACACTGCGGCCAACAACACAGTGCTTGCAAGAATCCAGCTCTCTATAAACAAGGCCTGCAGGCTAATGCTGGGAGTCCCTAGGCTCACCCACACTGCCTGCTGTACTCCACCACCAACTTGCTCAACCTTGAGAAAGGCTTGCTTCCAAACCTGCCTTCTTGTAAAAAAGACCCTGCTAGGGCTCTCCCCCCTCCTAGGGTCACCACCTCCCTGCAGTGGGCCTCCCCCTCAATCTCCACCCGCAGCACTGTCAAACCCTCCCTTATTGTCCCCAGGGTTAGGACCTCTATGGCCCAGAGATCCTTTTGCTATTGGTCTCCCTCCTGATTCAGTTCCCTCCCAGCCAACATAGCTGACTCCACTAAGCTTGGTCCTTTCAAGGTTTCCCTCAGAAGCCATCTGACAAGCACTCGCTGCTGCAACTGCACATAATCCCCCCACCTGCCCCTTACCCTCCCCCCTAGGTTGGGTATGCCCTGTCTACTTTTGATGTATATGCCTGGCATATCAGGCAACTTCTGCTGACTAATGTAATAGAATATCTCTCGTTGTTTCAGGTGCAAACTGCCCGATTGTCCTAAGTTTTAAAGGAGCTTTGAAAACCTATCTTTGATAGCCGGCTCCAGGGAATGCCATGTTTTGGGGTACAGGAGGTGCGCAGCTGGGTGGGGACCACTAGACTACCGAAAAATGTATTCTTTGATCATGGATGGGGGTCAGGGTCATGCAGGGGTGGGGACTACTAGATTACCATGGAAATAAAACCTATTTTAAAAGGAAATGGGTCGGGAGTCATACGGGGGAGGGGTGGGAGGACCACTAGACTACCAGGGATGGGTCTTATATTTTGCATGGCAGGGGAGTCGGGAATCATGGGTGGGGCACCGCCGCATTACCGCCAGCTTTTTCCCCGCAGTATCTAGCGCTGCGCTACAGGTTGTGCTAATGCTTGTAGCCTGGCGCTATACATTTAAATGCTGGCATTCATGGGCACTCACTTGTCCACGCTCCTGCATACCATTACCTATTAGCATCAGCGCTATCACACAGCTCTGGTGCTAATAGGGCTTTTCAATATTGCAGCTTCGCTCAAATCCAGCACTATTCCAGCACTACGGATTTGCGCTAGGCGCAAAGGTTTGAATATCTGGCCCTTAATGTCTTGTACCTAGTGGATATACAGCTGAAAATATTAACCATTATTGATTGAGAGGAAGGTGGTATATTACTTATAGTTTCCCATGGTAGTGAGGAAGGGAATGAGCAAAAAAACCAAACAATAGAAACATAGAATTTGACGGCAGATAAGGACCGCTTGGCCCACCCAGCCTGACCATTTCCCCTACCTAATGGATAAACTGCAGATCCTAGTTAACCAGCAGCCTACTTCTTTCTACCCCCCACCCCCTAGAATTGCCTTATGACTGTCCCATGCATGCTTGAATTCAACCACTGTTTTTGACTCCACAACCTCCTCCAGAAGGCAGTTCCATGCATCCACAACCCTCTCTGTGAAAAAATACTTCCTTATATTACCTCTGAGCTGCCCCCATCTTCAAATTGTGCCCCCTTGTTCTTGCACACCTCTTTTTTTGAAAGATGCTACCCTCTTGGACTTTGTTGATTCCCTTGAGGTACTTGAAAGTTTCTATCATGTCCCCCCTCCCTCCTTTCCTCGAGGCTATACATATTAAGCTCCTTTAGTCTCTCTTCATATGTCTTCTGGTGCAGACCCTGCACCATTTTAGTTGCCCTCTTCTGGACAGCTTCCATCTTGTCTATGTCCTTGCAGAGATTGGGTCTCCAGAACTGCACGCAGTACTCCAGATGGGGTCTCACCAGCTGTCTGTACAGAGGGATAACAACTTCCTGTTTTCTACTGGTGATGCCTCTCCCTATGCATCCCAGTATCCCCCCAGCCCTCCTTACTGCCCTCTCATAAAGATATAATAATAAATATTAAAGATATTTATTTATTTATTTGAAAAGTTTCATCAGGAAAGGCATACTGAGCTGAACAGCACATTTCCACATGCATCCTGGGGGGAGGGGGAAGAAGACTATAGTTCAACGTACACAACAATGCTATAAACTAATATACATACAGTTTTACATAAAATACACTATTTGCACCATACAGGTAATACAAAAAATTCACAGAGGAGTTTGTGAGAACTATAGGAAATTAAGGAGTTTTTGAAGGCAAGAGTGGAGCCTGAGATATAGTAGAGAGGGCTTGAATGAGGGTGAAACAAAATGGATTGGTTGGTAAAGAGTTCTAAGATAAGAAATATCTAGTGGAAGGCTGATGAGAGAGAGGGAGGGGAAAAATGGTTGGCAGACCTTCATCCCTCTGGGGTGCAAACCCCACAATGGCCAGATGTGGCTCGATGCACACCCAGTCTGCATCTGGGTTTCCATGACTGCCAAGAGAAGAGTTAGGGTAGAGAAAAAGAGGCAGGATTTTGTCCCACTGGGGGTGCAAATCCCACAAGGGACTGACACAGCTTGGTGCACACCCAATCCATGTACCAGTTTCCTGGCCTCCGAGGGACAGTTAGGTGAGATTTGAGGTGGGCAGGAGGTAGAAGCGAACAGACTAGGGAGACAGTGGAGGGAAGGGGAAAAGGAGGGGTGGAAGGGGGAGTGCAGAGGGGAAAAAGTAAGGGGTCAGTAGTGGTTACTGGGTGATTGAGGTGAATTTAAGCAGTGGGGAGGATATAGAAGTGAGAGGAGGAGGCATAGAATGAAAGGGAAGGGGAGAGAGGATAGAGAGTTGGGAGAAGGTATGGGAATGAAGAGGAGATGAAAAGAGGGGTCAGTTACAGTTACAGTTGTAGCCACAAACATTGTCAGCTATTTCCAGATATTTTACGAAATTTCTAAAGAGTTTCTCTCTGCTGCCCCTACTGTGGAAATGCAGAAAGCAGGAGGTTTCTCTAGAAACATCACAGAAATTTCGGGAAATAGCTGGCAGTGTCTGTGGCTACTACTGTACAGGAGTGTGGGGTTAAGTTAAGCAGAATGGAGGATAGAGAGTATGAGGAGGGGGCAGACTGGATGTATGATGGGAGTGAGTTCCAGAGTTTAGGGAAATGGTAAGAGAAGGCAGCCTGGCCGACTGAGGAGAACATGGGAGGGAAATCAATGGAATGGAAGTTGGAGCTGTGACAGGCATAGAAGGTGGATGGGGGCTGGAAGAGGTTAGCAGAGAGGTAGGAAGGGAGAGAGCCCAGCCAATACTTGGCTATGAAAGAGGAGCTATGTGTTAGGTGCCTGTCTTCAAGGGAGAGGAAGGAGAGGGTGGTATAGAGAGTGCAGTGCTGAGTGCAAGGCAGACAGTGTAGAGCAGAATGACAGGAGTGGAAAAGAGAGTCCAGTCTAGATAGGGTGGATTTGGGAGCAGCACTGTAGACTTTGTCTCCATAGTCGAATATGGGACTGATCATTTTCTGAATAACAGCTCTGCAGGCCTGTAGAGAGATGCAACCACAGTTGCAGTACAGTGCTCATAGTCTGGGATGCATTTTTTTGTGAATGGCATCCTCATGTTCAGAAAATTTGAGGTGACTGTCAAGCCAGACAACGAAGTATTTGAAGTAAAGGACTACTTCAATGGAAGACCCTTCCAGGGTGCAGAAGGAGGGGGGCAGCAATCCTAGTGAGTTTTTGCCTTGTGCCAAAGGTCATGGAGACTGTCTTCTTGGCATTAAGATTCAGCTGATTTGAGCCAAACCAGAGCTAAATGTTGTCAAAGTCCAGTCTGTATCTGGACATCAAATCAGAGGGGAAGGGGCCAGAGGCAAATAAGACTGTGTCATCAGCGTACATGTGAATGGATGCTGAGGTGCAGGCCACAGTGAGGTTTAGGAAAATTGAAAATAGTATTGGACTGAGGACAGAGCCTTGAGGGATGCCAGGGCAGATTGTGTGGGGGGGGGAGTGGAGTTGCTAGTTCTGACTGACTGGGTCCTGCCCTCAAGGTAGGAGTGGAACCAATTAGTGTCAGGGATGGAGAGCCCTACTGCTGTAAGCTTGGTGAGGAGCAGTTGGTGGACTACAGTGTTGAAGGCTTTGACCAGGTTGACAAAGATGGCTGAGGTAATGTAGCTCTGGTCCATTACTGAGAGAACAGAGTGAGTAAACTGAAGGAGGGAGGAGGAAGTGGAGTGGGATTTCTGGAACACAGACTGGTAAAGGGTAAAGAAAGAGGTGGAACCAAGGAAGGGGGAGATCTGAAATAATACCAGTTACTCCTGGAGTTTGGCCAGGATGGGAGGAGGGAGATAGGGTAATAGTTGTCTGGGCTGGTGGTGTCACCACCTTTAGGGAGTGGAATAATGGCGGCATGCTTCCAGGCTTTGGGAACAGAGCCAAGGGAGAAGGAGAGGTTGAGGAGGGAGGAGATAGGGAGAGCATTAGCGGGTTGAGAGATGGAGGAGTTTAGGGTTGAAGCCATCACCCTTGTGAGGGTTGAGGCAAGAAGAGCCTTTATAGCAGCAGCAGCAGTTGAGATGGGAGCGAAGGAGAAAGGTGGGGTTTGTGAGGCTGGGTAGGTGGAAAAGTTGATGGAGGTGCCGAAGGAAAGGAGAGAGAGGTATGGAGGCACAGGAGGTGATGAGGTGGTGAACTCATTGGCCACTGAGAGGGTGAGTCAGAGATGGTGACATCATTCCCTGTGAGGACAGGGATGGTGGACTGGGCCTTAGGTGAGAATAAGGCATGTATGATCTTCCGAACTTAGAGGGTGGTTAATGTTGTCCTGGAAGTTAGTGGAGAAGTATTCAGCTTTAGCCAGCCTGGTGGCTCTTGTGCATGCATTAGACAGGATGTAGTATTTGTGCAAGTTCTGGGAAGAGCCTGACGACTTTTATGAGCCTTACAAGCTAAATCCTGTGCACACAGACAGGCTAGGAGTTCTTTTGAGATGCATGGTAGGTGGGAACCTCTGACCTGGTTTTCTCAAAGGGGCTTGCTTATTCCACATAGACAGGAATTTGGATTGGAATAAGTCAAGGGCTGAGTCAGTGGAGTTGGTGGTTGTGATGGGAGACCAGTCGGCAACTGTCAAATCCTCATGGAGGCCAGACAGGTCTAAGGACCTAACAGACAGGCTCAGAAGGATTTTGGGAGTGGCTTTGGGTCATTGGACTTTGTGTATGCAGTAGACCATATGGTGGTTACTGAGGGTGTCTGAGAGGGTGCCAGTAGCAATAATATGATGGGGTGAGTGGTAAGAGCCCAGTACAGCAGAGTTTAGTTCTGTGATTTATGATTGTGATGGGTGGGGTCAGTGATCAGCTGAGTGAGATTTAGAGATGTGGCATCATGGTGAATTTTGGAGTTGGGAGGGGAGAGCCAGTTCAGACTAAAGTCCCTTAGGATGAACATTTCACCTGAGGAGGTATGGGTGGAGATGATGGTGAAAAGGTCAGAGACAGAGGAGGAGGGGGAGGTCAGGGTAGCAGTAAACTCCAGCTAGAAAGATTGGGGGGGGGGGTTGGAGTATAAGCTCAAAGGCAGAAGGGATGGATACAGAAAGTAAACTGGTGTATTAGAAGGAGGAGGAAAAGTATATGCCAATACCCCCACCACTGCTTCTTCCTAGTGAGGCAGTAGCCAGGGATAGAGATGGAACTGTCCAAGATTTTGAGGAAGAGCCATGACTCAGAAATAATTAGCACATCTGGCTGGAAGTTGACCATGATTGGTTGCAGGAGGTCAACTTTTGGGAGAAGACTCCTGATGTTCATGTGTACGATTCTAACCTTTGGGGAAGGAGGCTTGGGGGGTGCAGGAATAGGCTGTACATCGCCTAACATCAATACAAGCAATGAGATTAGGAGCTGAGCAATGACTGAAATCCATCTGCAAAGTGGAGAGGAATGGGATTTCAGGGTGGGGAGTGCGGGGATCTGATAGAGGCCAGATGGATGAAGGGGGATGAGAGGAGCAATGGGCTTGGTAGCCAGTGGGAGTGGGATACAGTGGGGAGGCAGGAGGAAGGAAAGGTTGGGGAGGCAGATGAGGTAATGTGGAAGAAGGAGATAAAGAGGTGAGAGTTATAAGTGGAAGGGAAGCATAAGTGAACAGAAGGGGTAGGAGGGAAAGGATGACAAAAGTCATGACTGAGCTGAAGTGGGGACTCTGGAGTTGGGAGTAGGGAGTAGGACAGAAGTAGGGAAAGGGGATACTAGAAGGGGAATAGGGAAATCCAACAGACTAAATAATGTACGTGAGAAGCAAACAGCAGTACAGCATCAGCAGCAACGTTGATTACAGTAAGTCAATAGATACAGTAAATTTAAAATGCCAGAAACTAGCAGTGGCTAACAAAAGCTTTCTAGAGAGATATAATGTGCTTGAGAATTAAGCAACCATATGGTGTCAGCTGCAGTAGTGATTAGCGTAAAATATAGGTGCAGTATATTTAAATCTACAGTACTTAACAGTGACTGCAACCATTCAGTGAACAGCTATAAGTGCAACTTCCACCTTTAGATAAAGCCTACACAGATTTCATCTATGCCTGGAACAAACGTCCCAGCTCCTAGAAAACTTCCATTCTAGCATCCTTGTCTATTAATACACCTGTGCAGAGCACAGCAACATCACTCAGGAGCTAAGGCCAAGGTATGGGTGTCTGTGAAATGCAGCATTACTTCCAGAGCAGTTGACTGTTTAAGGTGTTAGCCCATCAACTGCCCCTGCCCATCCCTACATTTATTGGGGAGTGTAGGTCACATGACTGTCATGTGATCTTTCCAAGTGTCCAATCTGCCACTAGCAGTTTATACTTCCCTGCCACTAGCGAGACCCATAATTACTCCCACTTACTAGGCGTCTTCCTCTATTTTTGTCATCCTAGCTTTCCATTTATTTTCTTCTGCCCCCTAGTGAAACCTGCAGGTATCCCCTTCACCTATTGATATCTACTAGTCAGCGGTTACCAGTCTCGAACCCTCAACCCTCTACACCAAAGGTGAACCTCATACCACTACACTATTCTTGCAGCCCTACATCCTCCTAATATTTTCTGAAACTCTGTAATCTCCAACTTGAGTCAAAGGCCAGGAATTAACCACCCATCCCTGGTCTCTCCTTCCTTGAAGATCGTGCTTCTTCTTTTCCACCTCTGCCTGTACTACTGGCATACAGTGTTCATCATAAGAGGATTACACTAACCAAGCCTACAAAATGGCCAAACTTCCACCAGTGTTCACCTTACTCATATTACTGGCATTTCCACTCTATGCTAATCCTATTCCTGAAATGCTTAGGAATTTCTCTATCGACACCCAGTCCCATCTAGGCTAGGACACCATGGGCAAGCCCAGCACTGCAACTGCTGTCCCTCCCCGGTGAACCCAGCAGATTAAGAGGGCCTCTACATATAAGCAGAAGCAATTACTCACTCCCCCTGCACAACCAGACCTGTTTATGTTTATTAATAAATTAGTGAAATCCAGAAAGAACACTGTCACCCAAGCTCAGGCCCGAAGGCTCCTAAAATTGCAAGTCATAAGACTAGCTTGGCTACTACTACTACTGTCTGATAACATCCATCCTAACCCTGGCCCAAGACCAGCTCTGTCTGCACCACCTAAGAGGTTTGGTGCTCTAACTATCACTTCAATGAACATCTGTAGCCTCATTGCTAAGTTCAGCTCCTGCAAGTCTGGATAGCCCAGCATAAACCTGATATTTCATCAGTAGTGGAAACCTGGCTAACCCTAGAATCCCTGATCTGGCTTTTCAACTGGAAGGTTACACTTCCTTTAGACATGATAGATCTGTAAAGAGGGGGAGTGGCTGTGTCATCTATGTTAGAGACACCCTTCAGGGCCAGGCTTTACCTTGTTCCACCACTAGTGGATACTCACAAATTCTAGCAGTCCAGGTCCAACTCGGACCACATGGAAAATGCCTTACACTTGTCTCAGTTTATATCCCACCAAGAGTGCAGTCACTGGGTTTTGAAGTAACCCATGACTACCTCACTGGACTCTGTAAAGACTCTTCTATTGCTTTGGGACTTCAATGTAAATTGGTTATCCCCTGAGGTGGCACCCTATCAGGATGCAGAAGGGCAGACAGCAAGGAGAACCACGGATAAATGACAACCAAGGAAGGGGCTGGAGTAGAACAGTGAAACAGTCTAGGGAGGTCAAATCATGGAAAGCCATGTGTGCAAATGCCAGGAGCCTTAGCAACAAGATATAAGATCTGGAGGCTGTCATGGTACAGTCAGACCTGGACATTGTGGCCATCACTGAAACCTGGTGTAATGATAACCATGACTGGGAGATGGCCATACCTGGCTACAACATATTCAGAAGAGACAGAGCAGGCAGGAGGAAAAGGAGTGGCACTGTATGTGAAAATGACATAAGGGCCACAGAGATCCAGGAGGAACAAAATGGGGAGAGATACTGTGGGTTAAGCTGGAAAGGAAAATGGGGACAGCCATCCGCACAGGTGTGGTCTATAGACCACCAGCCCAGAGGAAGAAACAGATAGGAGTTGATGCTAGCCATCCAAAGGATGGCAGAAATGGGTGAGGTAGTACTGGTTGAGACTTCAATATTCCAGACATGGACTGGAGCATCCCAGCAGCAGCATCAAATAGGAGCAGATTTATCCTGGACTCCTTCAGGGTGCCTTCCTCAAGCAACTGGTCATAGAACCAACTCGGCAGAAGGCAATACTGGACCTTGTGCTCACAAACAGGGACAGTGTGATGGGGGTAACAGTGGGGGAGCACCTGGGAAACAGTGACCACCAGTCATTGTGGTTTGAAATCACAGAAAGAGCAGAACCAAACCACACAAAAACATGTATCCTGGATTTTAGGGGGGCAGACTTTGGGAAAATGGGGAGATACTTGAAAGAGGCATTAAGGGGAATGGGACAGGAATCAGGGGTTGAGGAACAGTGGGCAGTATTTAAAATGGGGATTACAAGAACAACAGAATTATGCATTAAGCAGGTTAGCAAGAGGAAAAGGAAGAGGAGACCATTATGGTTTTCCAAAGAGGTAGCAAAGAGAGTGAAAGCCAAACAGATTGCATTCAGGCAATACAAAAAGACACAGGGAGAAGTACCAGGAGAAGCAAAGGGAGGCAGGGAGGTCAGTAAGGGAAGCCAAAGCTCAGACAGAAGAACACATTGCAAAATAAGTGGGTAGAGGGGACAAAACCTTTTACAGGTACATAAGTGAAAAAAGAAAGACAAAGTGAGGGATAGTGAGACTGAAGGGGGAGGATGGGGGCCATGGAGGATGACAACAGTAAAGCTGACATATTGAACAGGTATTTCTGCTAGTCTTTACTGAGGAAGAGGAGGTAATGGGTCTGAAGGGAGTACAAAGGTGAGAATGGTGCAGAAATGGACACAAGTCCCTTTACACGAGAAAGGGTCCTGAAGGAACTGGAAGTAATAAGAGTTGCATAAAGCAATGGGGCTGATGGTGCAATCAGGGTCCTTAAAAACTAAGAGAGGTGGTGGCTGAACCTCTGGCTATTCTGTTTAGCCGATCACTGGAAACAGGGAGGTACCCAAAGACTGAGGACAGCAGATGTAGTCCCTTATACAAAAGTGGGAACAAAGAGGAAGCAGGGAACTACAGACCAGTCAGCCTCACCTCGGTAGTGGGGAAGATCATGGAAGCACTACTGAAGGAGAGATTGGTGGAACATCTGGTTGTCAATGGACTACAGGACCCAAGGCAGTATGGTTTCACCAGGGGGCAGTCATGTCAGACCAACCTCATTGAATTTTTTGACTGGGTGACTAGGGAGGTGGATCAAGGGAGGGCAGTGGACATGGTCTATCTGGACTTCAGCAAGGCCTTTGACACTGTGCCACATAGAAGACTATTACACAAACTGGGGAATATGGGTGTGGGCAGGACAGTAGTGTGGTGGGTAGGTAACTGGCTGGGTGGCAGGACACAGAGGTGGTGGTAAATGGCTGTCACTCCACAGAGGGAAGAGAGAGACCAGTGGGGTACCACAGGGATCAGTGCTGGGGCAGTCCTATTCCAACATCTTCATCAGTGACATTAAGGCAGGACCTAGAAGGCAGAATTTCACTGTTCGCTGATGACACAAAGCTCTGTAACAGAGTAGACACACCAGAGGGTCTAGACAGAATGAGAAGCGACCTGCAGAAACTTGAAGAATGGTCAGGGGTTTGGCAGTTGAAATTCAATGCAAAGAAGTGCAAGATAATGCATATGGGCACAAAAACCCTGGCACAATATATCAGTTGGGGAGTGAGGATATAGCATGCACCAAGCAGGAAAGGGATCTTGGGGTTGTCATCTCTGATGACCTCAAGGTAGGGAAACAGTGTGACAAGGCAGCAGGTAAAGCAAATAGGATGCTGGGATGTATAGGCAGGGCATCACCAGCAGGAAAGGAGGTCATAATTCTGCTATACAAGACACTAGTGAGGCCCCACCTGGAGTACAGTGTACAGTTCTGGAGACCATACCTCACGTAAGGACATAGACAGGGTAGAGAAGGTTCAGAGGAGGCAACAAAGATGGTGCATGGATTGCATCACAAGTCCTATGAAGACAGGTTGAAGGAACTGAACATGTACTCCTGGAGGAGAGGAGGAGAGAATGGATATGATAGAGACATACAAGTATCTTACAGGGAGGAACAGGGTGCAGGAAAACACTATTTTTAAGTGAAAAGATGTTCCAGGACAAGAGGGCATGGGATGAAGTTGGAGAGGACGATTCAGAGGAAACATGAGAAAGAATGTCTTCACAGAACGGGTGGTGGACAAGTGGAACACCCTGCCAGAGGAAGTGGTGGGGGCTGAAACAATCACGGGATTTAAGAATGCATAGGATAGACATAAAGGAATTCTGGAGGTCAGGGGTAAGGGCAACAGACTTCTAGGAAAACAAACTAAACTTACAAGCTCAAATGGCAGACTGGGGCCATAGGCCCTTATCTGCTGGACACTGTCTATGTATCTATGTATCTATGTCTATGATGCCATCTCGCCTCTCAGCATGGCTCAACTGGTGGAGTCCCTACCCATATAAAACTACCATAATGGAACCAACAACTTCTTAATTGGTTAATAACCAATCACCCAGATAGAATAATCTAAGGCAGAAGTACCTCTGATAGTATCAGTGGCCACTCCCTATCCTCTGCTCTTGGCAGAACAAGACTCCAAATCTCTTCCAAAATGATCACATCCACAGTTCTAAAGGCAGGGCAACTGAGTCACTCAATCCCCACCTTGGGCAGCAGGACTGGTCAGCTGTCTACAACTCTAATGATGTTGACTCAGCACTAGAGCACTTTTGTTCACTCTTTCAGTGTCTGCATCTGGCAACATCTTTGCCTTCTACAAAACACGTAAAGTAAAGGGCTCCAGCACATCTTGGATCACTCCTCCCTTCTTGAACAAATGAAGGAAAAGTATAACCTCTGGTGCAAGGCTATGTACTCCAGGTCATGTTCAGATATCCAAAACTATAATACTGCTCGAAACAAATGCACCTACGCCATTTAATTAGTGAAAAGCAGTACTTTAGACTGGAGCTAAAAGAATCCTGGGGTAACAGTCATAATTTTGGGGAAAACCTAAAAACCTTAACTAGTAAAGCTAACAAATCCTCTCCTTCAATGCTCAACATGAACAGCAGTCTGAGTCAGGATGCATTAGAGATCTGCAACATCTTCAGTAAGACTTTTACAGACCTTAGTGGTGTGTTTTCCTTCCTGATTTCCTTTGAGCCCCGATGTAACTCTAATCTGGTGCTCAAGGATATCTTGCATGATGCAACTCCTTCCCCTTCTACCTCAAAAGTGTCTCCAACCTGAGGCTCATAAATATCTCAAAAAGGCTATTGGAAAGTCTAAATCTAGCGGAGACACTTTGGACCTTAAATTTCTCACTCTCACTCTGGATGAGGTCATCTCTCCTCTAATTTACTTATGGAATCTGTCCCTAACTACTGCCACATTTTCCAAGATTTGAAAAGGCCATGGTCACTCCTGTTTTAAAAGTGGAGACCATACTAACTATGCAAACCACCAATCTCAATACTCCTCCACTTTCAAAAGCACTCAAAAATATCATCAGTGACTAGCTTATTGACTACTTAGACAAGCACAATCTTCAGTGTCAACAACAGCATGGTTTTAGGAAACTGCACAGCACCACAACTGCCCTAATTGAGTTCTCCAGCTTCATTCATGATGCCTTAGTCCAAGGACTCATGGTTGGGCTACGATACTCGACTTAACAAAAGCATTCAAAACAGTCAACCATACTTTACTTCTAAACCAGTTGTCTGTTACTGGTCTTTCCTCAGAATCAGTGGGGTGGTTCCAGAGCTACCTTACTGGACATTCTCAACATGTAAAATCTTAGACATCCCTCTGATCAATCTTATGTCACATTTGGGGTTCCCAGGACTTAGTCCTTAGTCCACTACTTTCAGCATATTTCTAATAATCTACCCTCTGCCTGTCCAGACCAAGTCCTCTTAACACGGATGATGCAGTGCAGTTTTCTAGTAATGCCAACCCTGTCGCCCTTTAGAAACAAATGCAAACTAACTTCTCTGTGGTGGAGTCATGGTTCTTAAACCACAGGTGTCTTCTAATCTACAAGAAGACTAAGACCATGCTCTTTGCTACCCCACAAAATTAACACAGAACTTATCAACTATAAATACTCAACAACTGCGTGCTGCTCTAGAAATGGTAAACACTGTCAAGTACCTTGGTGTCACACTTGACGGCTCCTTCTCCTTTTCACATCATGTTGATATAGTTGCTAGGGCAGCCAACTCAAGAATTGGCCTTCTCTACAAGCACAAGCACTGTCTAACTGAAGAGGCCCTCAAGCTTGTTAAAACCAGCTCTGTCCTGTTGGTTATTGACTATGGACTAGTAGTCTATGGAGCGGCTACAGACACAGCTCTAAATTGAATTGGGGCAGCCCTTAAAAAAGCCTGTAGGCTTATCTTAAGTGCCCACCGACTATCTCATACTTGTGAGCTCTACTCCCATGCTGGGTGACTCAACCTGGAAAATAGGGTCCAGTACCAAGTATTCCTGCTAGCAAAAAATACTACTGTAGGCCTCACCACCCCTGGTCTACGTGGCCTCCTCTGCTCTAACAATAATACCTGAAATACTAGGGGTGTAAGTAGTAAGTCCCTAAAAGTACCCTTCCACTGGACATTGCAAGGGCAAAGATCTTTTGTCTATAGGGCCCCCAAATGGCTTAACTCCCTAGATGATGATCTCATAGCCTGCACTATTCTTGGCCTATTTAAGTCACACCTAAGGTCTCACCTGACTGCCAACAACATTAAATGCTACTGTGGTTGCTAAATTCCTCCTCCCATATGTCAGGTCATTATCCTACCCTGCACTTCCTATGTCTACACTTCCTTCTCACTTCCTTCCACGCCTTCTTCACCCCCAGCTCACTATTTCCTCGACAGGGCTTGTTTTGGGTGCCCCTCCACCTCTCTTCAGGCTATTCCCTGTACCTATGTTTGCTTGACTGCTGATTTCTCCACTCTCTGCTTTTGACTTCTATCCAATTCAGTGCTAATTTCATGTTTTTCTGACCCACGTCCTGTTATGGCAGCTGTGTTAATAGCCACTTCAGGACATTGTTTTATCTAGTGTCTGCTACATGCTGTCAATGTAAATATGACCAGCGTTAATGTATCACATTTGATTGCACCCAATTTTGTAATTGCATACTTTCTGTAACGTTATGTGCATTTGTCCTTAATGAACGTGGAACCTCTGTAAATGAGCTTTTAGCACAAATCTGAGATTTCAATAAATAAATAAACATGACTCCGGTGAACCAATGAAATACAATAACTCAACCCTTTTGATCTTATGCCCCTCCAACTTAGAGATGTCACTCTGCAATCAGAATATCATTGACCGGTTTCAGATGCCACTTAGTTATTTGTCCTCTCAATAGTTGGGTGGGTAGGGGTGGAAGGCAAACAATGTCGAGTGGAAGGGCCCCAGCAGTTCAGGTGGAGAAGCGGGTCTCCTGTTACCCAAAGTGGCCCAAAAGTTCAGTGTCCAGTGCAGGGGGGAGGGCAGCACAAAACATTCAGATACTGCCCTCTGACCCCTGATGTGTCTGAGTGCTCCAGAGGCGAGAAGTGAAAAGCCACAGATGCACTGGAATTTAAAGGCTGCCCAAGATTCAAAAAAGGTGCCTTTTCTTTGCTGCTCACTGATAAAAGGAATATAGACTGAACTATTAGGTAATAAAAGTCCCAAGTTCTTGTGCCATCCATATCCAGATTTAACCACCCAACCTGCACGATGTGAAATGATGCCTGTCTGATAATACGTGGGCAGAGTCTGTGAGGCCTTTGAGTGAATGGCAGCTGGGCTTGGTTTGTATTGGAGGTAATAAAAAAGTGGTGCGGTGCCTCCATCTATGGGGATCCTTCTGATGGATGGCTGCCAGGGTACTGCCCCACAGGAAATGAGCACAACCCCCATCCTTGTGAAAGGAAACCTTTATGATTATACTCAACCCCTAACTTATACTCTATACATGTAAACACAACAATATGCAAAACATAATAAACTACAATTTAAACATTAAGGATATATATATATATATATATATATATATATGTGTATATATATCTTTTTTAATTTCATATACTTTATTGAGTTTTCAAAATTTACAAAACAGCCAACATACAAACAACAACAACAAATACAACCCACAAACCCTCCCCTCCCTTCCCTTAGAGGTTTAGTAACAGCAGTAAGAGAGTCCATTCAATATAGGCACCTAGCACAGGGGCCCATGGCACAAGGAACTGTTACTAATTAAAACAAGATACATAAAAACAGGAACTGCGACAGCAAAAGGCCCAGTATCTCTAAAAGGAATGATACAAAGGGGGCTATATCCACACCCCAACTTAACTCCATGCCCTATATCAACACATCCTACATAATGTCATAAAGTGTACCCAAGCTCCATTGACCTGCTCAAAACGAAGAAGTAATCGAGAATGAAGTGTGTAATATATCCATTTTTATGTTGCTGTGTGCTCACGCAAGCAACATCTTGTGGTAGTAGCACATTTCAAAGGTGTGTCAGTGTTGTAGACAATGCAGGGGACTCTTTAGTGGGTGTGTCCCTAAGACGTCAATCAGTGAGCATGCTGGTGATGACAGTAGACTTCAAAGAGACCCAAAAACTTGAAAGAAATCTGCCACTGCAATCAGGAGCAGTTTCATCATTGAATCGGCAGATGACAAGACTCCGGCCATGCGCATTACAGTGCACAGTAATGCACATGGCTGAAGTTATGAGCAGCTTATGAAATTTCATACATGTGGCACACTGGGAGCCCACCCCAGTGTGTCCAAACATGGTGGCTTCTGCTGCCTGCCAGATAGTCTCAAAAAGCCAATATCGGGGGTGCCCAATCATTGCATTGGCATATATTCCCCCCCCATTAAATGTGGTACACTGGGAGCCCACCCCAGTGTGCTGAAACATGGTGTCTCCTGCCACCTGACACACACTCCCAAAAAGCTGACATTGGGGTGCCCAATTCATGTGTGGGCAAGTATCTCCCCATTAATGTGTCACTCTGGGAGCCCACCCCAGTGTGCCAACATTTCTTTTATTTTCTTCTGACACCGGGGTGCCCACTCCCAGTGTCGAATGGGCCTCCTCCCCCCAAACCCTCTAAATAATTTGCTAACATCGGGGTGCCCAATCCCCATGTCAGCCTACCCCCCATCACTATTGTGCTACACTGGGAGTCCATCCCAGTGTGCCCACATTGATAAAAAAATGTTTTCCCAGTGAAAGAAGAAAACCATTCTTCGTTGGTTATTTTTATACTGTGAAAAGGAAATGGTCCATCATTGTCTTGCTGTCCCTCCCCATTCCAAGCCTCCCTTGTGTACCCATCTCCCTTAACCCTTACCCCATTCTTACCTCCAGAAGTCAGGCGCTGTCATCTTCTGTTGGACAGGTACACGTCTGCACTCTTCAAAGCCGAACCGCAAAATGAAGAATCAAAGGTAAGTCATATGATGGGACTCAGTTGGGGGGGAGCTCAACTTAGGTTGATATCTCAGACAGTTTCTGGAATTTTGGCCCAAAATTTTCAACATGGGGTTCTTGGGACCCCACCTCATCTGCACTGACACAGTCATTTTGTTTCTCAGTTCAGAAAGGTGATTTTATGGTCACTGATGGAATTACCTTTTGGAACAGATTAACAAAATGACCACTGCCACTGTTCATGAGGGAGGTCCCAAAAAAGCCCATGTTGCAAATTTGGTGAACAAATTCCAAACAATGACTCGTTACAGCGTGCATTGCACATTTCTACGCATGTTAGTAACTTCACCATTTTTTCATATTTTCACTCAGATTTTCAACAGTGCCATTTTTCCACCTCCTTATGAATAATAAAGCAGTCATTTTTGACATCCTGCCCAAAATGTGTTTTCACACCTGTGGGCAGACTGGCACGGTTGCTGTGGGAAATCACCTTTAGGACAGATTAAGAAAATCACAGTGTCACTGTTCATGAGGGAGGTCCCAAAATGCCCATGTTGAAAATCTGGTGGAAAATTTCCAAAAAATTATTGTGTTACGGGTGTGCAATGCACAGTTTCTATGCATACCCTTAACTTCACCAGTTTTTCATGTTTTTACTCCAGATTTTCAACACCTCCTCATGAACAGTACAGCTGTCATTTTACACATCCTGCCTGACATGTGTTTCCGCATCTGTGGCACCAAATGGTGCAGTCATTGTGCAAAATCACCTTTCAGAACCGAGTCACGAAATTATACTGCCACTATTCATGAGATAGGGTCCCAAAAACCCTGATGAAAATTTGGAATGAAAATACCAACAAATGCTCAGGGCATTAGGGTTTCCAACCATAATGCCCCACCCTGTACAGACTGACAGGCATCGGGGTGTGACTTGGGTTTGTTGGCCATAATGCTCATGGCATTCCACCCCCACCCTGCAGCCACTCGACAGACATCGAGGTGTGCCTTGGATTCTTTGTCTCAACGCTCACCCCATTCTCCCATACTGCACCCATCTCAGCTTATTTCCTTATAGAATGGGGTGAGCGAATGGCCAAGACACCAAGGCACACCGTGAAGCCTGTTGCTGTCTGCAGGGGTGGGGTGAGGTGGAATGATATAAGGTTATGGCCAATGACCCAAAGGCACACCCCCAATGCCTTTCAGTCTCTGGTGGGTTGGGGGTTTGTGTTCAATAGTTCACTGCCTTTCCTATTATGCATCACTCTAACTCCTGCACTACCAATGCTAATGCTAACAAGCCAACATTAGGCATTGACAAATTCTTGTTTATTATATGTCTGCATATGACTATGGAGACTAGCTATCACCTTTTCAAGCAATAGATTATATAGTAATTCATTGAGCCATTCAGAATAGGGGAGCTCAGACTGATCTTTCCAGTGGTGAAGTACCACCCTTTTCACCGAAAGGGAGATCATGACTAAATAAAACCTCCATTCTTTGACTGACACACCCAAATAGTCTCCCACAAGGCAGATTTCAGGAATGAAATACACATCCAACCCAAAAAGGGATCTGCCCTTTGTTTAATCTTCTCCCAGAGAGACAGACAACTTTCAGACAATGCCACAACACATGTAAAAGGGATCTATTTGCCTGACCACACCTTGAACACAGAGATGAGGGTAGTTTCTCCATCCTAGCCAAGTGGACAGGGGTAAACTATATATTATACATAATAAAAAATTGAGAAGGCACAACTTATCAATCAGCAAATGCTGCAGATGGTATATTTTAAAAACATACTTAGGCGGCAGATTAAGATGCACTAACAGTTCCTGGCTACTAAGAATTTGACATCCGAAAGAAAGTCCAAGACCTTCTTCCCTCCCAGTGAAGGCATCCTCTCTGGAGTAAACATGTGACCCCCAGCCTAAAATTAAGATTATGGCACAACGACTGAGAAACATCAGTGACATTCTCATAATGCAGTGCTCTACACAATTAAGTATGAACCTTCAGAGAAGTAAAGATGACTGATTTCTGAAGTTGCACTGGGAGTTGTTTAGGGGAGATAACATATAAACTATGAAGGGATAGACCAACTTCCTCAGTGTGCATCTGCTCTGTTTGAAGCCACAAGGGAACATAACGGTAATACCTTGCAAGGTAGCTAAAGTAGGCCATCTAGCATATTTAGCAATATGACTTGCAAATAGCAGATGAAAAATTAGGCAACTTAAGGCTTCCTAAATGTTTGGGGCCCCAAATGATTATAAGCCTGACATGGAGTTTTACCTTTCCATTGCAAGACAGAAATAAGGCTATGGAATTTCTTAAACCATTTATGGGAAGCAAGAAGGTTCAACATATTTAAGGAAGGATATTCATTTTAATGATGCTGATTCTACCTTGAAGGACAAAGGAAGAGATGCCCATCTATGCAGATCTTGCTGGATGGTGCTAACTAACTCATCCAAATTTAGCTTTTCCATTACACTAGAATTTTGAGAAAGAATAATACCTAAGTATTTAAACTTTGCAGTCCATGCCAGTCCAAGATGAGTTAACCTATTGAAAGACCTTAGAATTTAAAGGCATTACCACCATCTGATCAACATTGAGTTTATAGTTAGAAAACCTGCCAAAGTCATGAATGATATGCAAAACAGAAGGAACAGAAATAATGGGACCTGAAAGATGCAGTAAAATATCATCCGCATATGTGGAGAGCCTGAGGTTGAAAGGACCAATGGGAATCCCATTAATACGGGGCGAAGATTTAAGAAGATGCAATAGGGGCTCCAGGCAAAGGTTAAACAAAAGAGGGGATTAGGGGCAACCCTGATGAGTACCCGAACGCAGGACAAACCTTTCTGACAGTATTCCATTACAATATATCTTTGCACAGGGTTGGGAGTACAACAAATAAACCCATTTTATAAAAGATGAGGGAAAGCCACATTTTTCCATAACTGCAAATAGAAAAGTCCAATTAACCCTGTCAAATGCCTTTTCCACATCCAGGGAGACCAAGGCCATAGGCTGTTTGGCCTCCTGAAGCGAAAATTATGGGACAACTTTCTCAAATGATCACGGAAGACCAGCCTTTCATAAAACCCACTTGCTCTGGCCCAATCAACCTTTCCCAGACTTGCATAACCCTGTTAGCCAATATTTTGTCAACAATTTTAACATCTTAATTCGTAAGAGAAATGGGGCAGTAGTTGATCATCTTATCTGGGGGCTTACTGGGTTTAGGCAATACCACTATCAGTGTATCTAATAAAAAGAAATCTGAAATGCCCACGTCAGAAAAATAAGAGTATAACTGTTGAAGAATCAGGGTAAGTTCTGCAGAAAATACCTTGTAAAAATTTTGGGGGAACCATCTGGCCCTGGGGTCTTATCTAAGGGAAGAGATTAGATAGCAATCAAAACGTCCTTGAAGAGATATGTGGACTGCCAATCTGAGGTTCATTGAGGGAGCTGAATGTGAAAGAGGTCATCTTGAATATCTGAAATGGAGGGAGAATTAACAGGGGGACTATACAATTGATGATAGAATGACTCAAATGTCATGGACTATCTCTTTGGGAGAAGTTTTAAGGGAATTGTCTACCAGGGAAGTGATAGAAAGAACTAAATGGGAGGCCTCCTGTTTCCCTAGTCAGAGAGCAAGACGATGCCCCACCTTGTCCCCCTGAAATGTGTTTTCAGGAGGGCATACTCAGCCCATTCCCTTAGGCTCTCCACATATCAATCCAAGATGTTAATAACTCCTGCTTCTCTTCAGAATTTTCAAGAGAGGGCTATTCTCTAAAGCCCTAATCCGGTCTAGGAGGAGACAAAGAGCAGTTTCTTGTTTCCTCTTCCATGTGGGGGCCAATCTGATGAATTTTCCACACAGAGTACATTAGTAATAGTAAACGGAGTCCACTCTGAAGAAAGGGGGTTACTAGCGGAGTACCACAGGGCTCAGTACTGGGTCTGATCCTTTTTAGTGTCTTTATAAGTGACATTGTAGAGGGACTGGAAGGAAAAGCATGCCTCTTTGCAGATGACACAATGATCTGCAACAGGGTTGATACACAAGGAGGGGTGGAAAGGATGAGAAAAGTCTTGGTAAGGTTGGAGCAATGGTCAAATGTATGGCAGCTTAGATTCAATGCAAAGAAGTGCAAAGTAATGAACCTGGGAAACAGACACCTAGGGGAAGAATTCACAGTGGGGGGGTACTAACAACAACAAAAATGAAAAGGGACCTGGGGGTAGTCATATCAGATGACCTAAATGTAAGCAAGCAATGTGAAAAGGCAGTAAGGAGGGCTGGGGGATACTGGGATGTACAGGAAGAAGCATCACCAGTAGGAAACAGGAAGTTGTTATCCCTTTGTACAGACAGTTGGTGAGACCCTCATCTGAGTGTGCAGTTCTGGAGACTCCATCTCTGCAAGGGCATAGACAGGATGGAAGCAGTCCAGAGGAGGGCAACTAAAATGGTGCAGGGTCCACACCAGAAGCCATATGAAGAGAGACTAAAGGAGCTTAATATGTATACCCTTGAGGAAAGGTGAGAGATGAGGGACATGGTAGAAACTTTCAAGTACCTCAAGTAAATCAGCAAAGTCCAGGAGGGTAGCATCTTTCAAAAAAAGAGATGTGCAAGAACAAGGGGAACAATTTGAAGACAGAAGGTGGACGGCTCAAGGGCAACATGAGGAAGTACCTTTTCACAGAGAAGTTGGTGGATGCATGGAACAGCCTTTCTGAGGAGGTCATGAGGTCAAAAGCAGTGGGGGAATTCAAGAATGCACGGGACAGACATAAAGCAATTCTAGTGGGGGGTAGGAAGAAGTAGGCTGTTGGTTAGCTAGGATCTGCAGCTTATCCAATAGGTAGGGAAATGGGCAGACTGGTGGGTCAAGGGTCCTTATCTCGCCATCAAAGTCTATGTTTCTGTGTTTATATTTAAGGGAGCACCAAAGCTTATCCATGTCAGAAATGGAGCCATCATTTTGCTCCATAAAGTGAGTTATAAGATCTTAATCTCAGACAACACCGAGTCCTCTTTGAGGAGTTGAGTATTAAGTTTCCATATTTTTTTTTTGTAGTAACTTTTTATTGAGTTTTCAGAAAATGAAAACAGTAGAACCGGAGTAGGGATATGCATTGGTTACATCTAGCAGAGCCCCATCCACATGTGTCAGGTTGGTACAGGGTACAGTAACAGCAGCAACAATTACACACTTTCCTGGCAAGGCATGAGGTGATACACTTCCAGATTGTATTTCAGTATATTATATTGACAGGTAATTAATGAACTAACCTGGGCCCTAAGCTCCTTAAGGGATGGGGCTGGTGTGTAGTTCAAATCATTGGACCATCTAATCCCATGACTTCAGAGTTATTGCTGACCATCTCAGGATTTTATTGGTATTGCATTGAGCAGGGTGTTTGTCCAGGTGGGCATCGGCTGGCTTCTGTACATTTTTCCAAGACCCTGTGAAGAGCAAGAGGAGGCAGAAGGTTTGTACGCCCATGGATTCAAAGCCAGGATTGAGTCCCATTCAGTAATAAAGGAAATATTATGTTGCTGTCTCGGGGAGGTGATGGGAATTACAGCCAGCAGGTGTGTGGCATGGGTAAAATGTGATATCAAAACTGAAAGAGTACTTACTCCTCGGAGTGGTTTGAGGTGGGATAGCCATGGGGGTATCACCTCTGATTGGGATCTTTTATATCTAGACTTCAATACGTCCTGTAGGATCAGAGACTGAGATATTCTTCGGTACTCCAGGGTGGGATGGGCCTCCTGAAACAGAAAACAGAACATGCACACAAAGTACACTAACTTTATTGGAAGAGATGAGATTACAGGTGTCAAAATGGTTGAACATTTACCAGTGAGCATATAGGTGGTGCCTTATCGTGTATATGCATAAATAACTTGTTCAATAAACAGTGTATGCCATGAAGGCGCTCCAGTATTCATGAGATTTTTGTAGTTCATTACTGTGACTGTGTGACATCCTGTACAGGCTGGCTAGAGAAGTAAGAGAGGACATTACCTCTCCTAGAGTGGGGGCTGCAGGGCATCTCCATTTGCACAGGATAGCCCTCTTGGTTTGTAGTGCTAAAATGCCAGCCATGAAAGATTAGTAAATGACATATTTAATACAGGTACTACAGGTACTAAAGGCAAGCATTAGGGCAAAGTCTATCCAACTTGAAATATCTATGAATCTATGAATCTGTCGGCCTGCGGTGAGAGGTGGGGGAGTCAAACTTGATTCCCAGGAGAAGGAAGTGTGGCGAGCTGGGGATTTGAGTACGGAGAACCTTGCTCACTGTCTCGATGACCCAATGTCATAGATTCTTACTGGGTGAACATTCCCATAGCATGTGGTAAAGGTTTCCTCCAGGGGTTCCACACCTTCAGCATGCATCTGTATCTGTCAGTTTGGCCCTGTATAGAACAGCAGGGGTTCTGTACCAAGAATGGGAAATCTTGTTTTGCGTAAGGTGGCTGCAGTCATCCTTAAACCATCAATGAGAGACTGACCAGGCCTTGTCCCATTGGTTGGGAGGAATACCGCCCCCCCCCCCAGCATTTCCTCCCATTTCATTCTGGAGTCTTCAGATTGGGTAGGGAGGGTATCTCTTAGTTTGGTGTAAATTTTACCCGTCAGTCCCTAGGTTGGGTTTGCCACTCATAAATCCCATTGGGTGTCTGGATGGTGGCATAGGTATGGAGGATGGGGTGGATGTCCTCCCTGATCTGGAGGAACGTCGAGAAGTCCAATTTTGGGAGTCCCAATTTTGCTTGAAAGGTCAAGAAGAGGGCTACCCGAGAGTGTGGTGTGTACAGTATGTGACTAATCACAAAGATTCCTTTTTCCCCATCATGAGGCCCAGTAGACAGGGTCGTTGTCTATTTGGATGCCGGGGTTATTCCACAGTGGGGCAACATGTATGGGAAGGGGTGTGAATCCCAGTTTTCGATGGACACAAGCCCAACTTTTGATGGATGGGGAAAGGGTGGGGTGGGCAATGTTTGGGTGGTGACCAGTCTTAAGGAATAATGCCATGGGATCTGTGACTTGTTCTGTTCAAGTTTCTATATCCACCCATTGGGGGGACTGCACAGAGACCGGCCTGATCCAATGCAATGTCTGTGCTGTCTGGAAGGACATCTTATACCCCTCCATCCAAGGGAGGGTCCATCCACCATGGAGCAGTGAGCCCTCAGTTTGGTGTGGCTGAAACATGTCTTGGTTCCTTCCTAAAGAAAGTCTCCAATCATTTTATCTATGGCCTGTATCTATCTGCTGGGAAAGGTCCAGGAGGATATGGTAGAGGAGGTAGAAGAATTTTGGGCAGAGATCATCTTGACTGCCACAATCTTGCCAGCTAGAGTAAGTCACAGGAGCTTCCATCTGTCAGAATCAGTTTTGTGGAGAACTGTAGGCGCTGGAGGTTAGCCTCCCATATGGAGTCAAGCCTGGGAGTAATTCTTATCCCTAGATATTGAGGCCCTGTGGAGTGCATATTAGGCCAGGTCAGATGAAATGCTCTGGTAACAGTACTGGTTAAGTGGCATCATTTCCATCTTTGTCTGACAGAGCCTGGAGAGCCCTTACGAGCTTTCCAGGAGTGTTGGGGGGGGGGAGTAAGATTTGTGCATCCTCTACTGGTATGAGGAGGTCATCTGTGTACATCAGAGTAGGGTAAGCCCTGTGGCCTATCTTTATTCCTGCTACTCTTGGGTGTACTCTAATGGCCATTGCAAGTGGTTCCACTGCCAGGACAAATAGCAGGGGTGAGAGTGGGCATCCCTGTCTAGTCCTCCTGCCCAGAGCAAAGGGGGCTGAGAGGAGTTGGTTCATGAGTACACTCGCTTGGGGGCCTGTGTATATACAGCGTACCCAGGTGGTGTAGGTGTCTCCCATTCCCAAGATGGCCAGTACCTTTAAGAGGTAATTCCATTCCAGAGTGTCAAATGCTTTTTCAAAGTCTACTGCAATAGCTGCTGCAGGGGACCAAGACTCTTGACTTTATTCACAAGATTATTTAGAGACCTAATGTGATCTGCGCTCTGTCTCTTTGGGCAGAATCCACCTGGGAGGGATGGATCAGCATAATGAAGGTGGCTAAATCTGGAGACAAGAATCTTTGCATAATCTTGCTCTCCACCCTAATCTGACCTGAAAAAGACCTGGGGGCGGTGGTGGATGGGGAGGAGGGGAGGGTGGCCCTACAGGGGGACCTCGAGGCTCTGGAAAGATGGTCTAGAAAGTGGAAGCTGAGGTTCAATGCAGGGAAATGCAAGATACTCCACCTGGGGCCAGAAACCCAGGCCAAGTGTACACCCTGGGGGAATGCTACAAGTCTCGATGGCTGAGAGGGACCTGGGGTGGTGGTGGATGTCAAGATGAACAACTCTGAGACTTGTAGGAGGCAGCAGCCCAGGCCAACAGGATGCTGGGATGCATCGCTGGGATCACCTCCAGAAGGAGGATGTGATACTCCTCTGTATAACTGCTTGGTGAGGCCAGCACCTTGAGTACTGCGTGGCAGTTTTGGAGGCCACACTTAAAGAGGGACATTAACTCCTGGAGAGGGTCCAGAGGAGGGCAACCAAAATGATTTGGGGCTTGGGGGACAGGACCTATGGAGAGAGGCTCGAAGAGCTAAATATGTACACATTGGAAGAGAGAAGGGACCAAGGGGACATGATAGAGGTCTTCAGGTACATGAAGAGGGTAAATAGGGGAGGAACAGTCAGGGTGCTTCGAAGGAAGGAGGAGGGGCCACTAGAGGGCATGGGTGGAAGCTGGAGGGGGGAAGATTCAGGGGAGAAAGGAGGAGGTGCTACTTCACTGAGAGGGTGGTGGAGCCATGGAATGCACTGCCTAGGGGGCTGGTGGAGGCAGAGACAGTGGAGGGGTTCAAGAGGGGGTGGGACAGGTACAGGGGAAGGGTTCTGGAAGCAAAATCCAATGCAGCAAGAATATCCGGAACTGGGAAGGGAGAAGCCAGAGAAGGCGAGGGGGACAGCAAGGTCAGAACCCAGGGTGGGGGCTGACCAAACGAGCAGACATGAAAGACCGTTAGGCCTATTCTGCTGGCATTTTAGTATGTTAGTATGTTAATCAAGGTTATGGGCCTATAGTTCACCAGTGAAGTCTCATCCTTGTCATTCTTGAAAATGACAGTGAGCACTGCCTCTCGGAGTGTAGGGGCTAGCTCCCCTTTAGTTTCCGCCTCCTTGTAGTGCCAGTACAAGGGCAACATGGTCCACTACAATCTGATAGAACTACACTGTGAATCCATCCCTCCCCTGCTGACTTCCCTTTTTTAAGGGCTGTTATGGCTTCAGCCCCTTCCCAGATAGTTATAGGGGCTTCTAGGCTTTCTGTTTCCTGAGCATTCAATTTGGGCAGGGTCAGTCTGTCCAGAAATACCTGTGTCTCAGTGGAGAGGGGCTCTGAGTGTGTGGAGGTATTGAGGGATGTGTAGAAAGATGCCATTATGGTGTTGATGCTCTCAAGGGGGATGACCACCTATCCTAGGGATTTTTTTAGTCCTGGGATATGTCTCTCTACTTGTTGTTTTCTCACCTGGTAGTCCAGAATTTTCCCTGCCTTGTCACCCCCTTACAGAATTTATGTTTGAGCCTAAGGATAGTTGTTTTGGCTTTTCTCATCAGGAACTGGTTGATTTCCAGCCTCAATCCCAGTACCTCTCTACCTGTGGAGGAGTTGGGGTTAGGAAGGCTTGGCTTTGTATAAAGTCTCTGCCTTAATCAGTTTAGCTTCCAACTCTTTTAGACAATGCTCCCTTTCTCTCCTTTTCCTTGAGGCATACCCCATAATCACCCCTCTGATGGTGGCCTTGTAGGCCTCCCATGTGTTTCCAGCTGATGTGTTGAATATGGGGTTGCTTTTTAGAAAGCAGGTTATCTCAGAACATAACCATGGGGTAAACTCAGGGTCTCGTTTAACGGCCGGGTCTATTTTCCAAGAGAATCTATATGGGGGTGTTGCACTCCAAGTTAGAAGGAGTTTGACCGGACTATGGTCTCGCGAGGATGGTGGAGCTCAGCAGATTGTGGGTCAGAGAGGGGAAGGTAAGCCATAAGTCTACTCTACTATAGAATGCATGGATTCCAGAGTGATAGGTGTAATCTCAGGTTTGGGGGTGGAAGAGGCACCAGGCATCTGTGAGCCCGTGGTTCCTTTATTAGCTGTATCAGTATATCAGCCCCCCTCAGGTGAGTCTCCTGCTGGTGGAATTTCCTGTCAAGGAGGGGTCTAAGTGATTTGGGTATGCCTCCCATCAGCAGGGAGGAGTCTGTGGTTAAGCCTATGGTGATGGCATCTGCCAGCCTGTGGAAGTGGGTAGGTTCATCTTGGTTAGGGGCATAGTATTTACACAGTGGTGCTCAGTCCTGTGGGGTGTCAAAGCTGCCAATCACCCATCTCCCATCTGCATCAGCCAGAGTGTTTCTGTGGACCCATTGTAGTGTCTTATGGATCAATATGGCTACTCCCTTTCTCGTGGGCACTTTTGCATGTATTTCCTGGCCCACCCAGTCTTTACTGATGCAACATGCTCATTTTGGGTGAGTTTGCCTCCTCTAGAAGGCCACCTGCGCTCCCACTCACTTGATGTGAGACAGAACTTTCTTTCTTTTAATCAAGCTGTTCAGGCCCCTTACATTCCATGAGAGACAAACTAATTCTCCCATCTCAGCTTCAGGGGGTGAGGACCATGTAGTGTAGTATGGGATTCGAACAGGATCTGCTTGGTTTTTGGGGCTGTCTACCCTGTACCAGCTCATTGTTCAGCTATCGGCTCTCTATTCGGCGGACAGTTATATATGGTATCTCCCAGGGTACTGTTTTGCTAAACATTAAGTCACAATGCTAATTGTTAGAACACTGCTAAATGATAAATTGCAAAGAACAGATAGATCTGACAACTGTAACAGTATATAGGTTGTCCAAACTATATACACAGAAGCTAACCACAGCTGCTGGTTTATGTGAGCTAAATGAAAGCTTGTCTTATGGGGGTATGTGCCTTGACCCATGGCTGGCCGAATCCTGTGCTGTTCAAGGGCCAATTATCCCCTGGGGTGGTGTATGACGGGAGCGCAATCCCTCTTGTCTGCTTCGAGGGTTTTGATGTGGTATACCAACGTGATATCAGCCTGCTGTCTACTCAGGGGCTGTGCATCTGTTAGGAGACATATTCCATCATATGTGTACTGCAGTACCTGAGGGGAATTTGGGGGAGCTAGGGAGCAGTCTGGGACGGTGTGCTGGTGTATCTCCTCTCTGCATCCACCACCTACACTGGGGAGTTCAGTAGGGAGGCTATTGCCTCCTGTGGGGGCCTTCAGATAGACCTCAGCCATCCATGATGACCATGTTGTCCTAGTCTGGAGAAGGCATGCTTTCCAGAAGGGGGTGAGGAGTGACTGCCACCCGGCCCCATCTCTTCATTGGGAAGGGGGGGTGGCCAACAAGGAAATGAGTAAAAGAGGGCATCTGGTCGGGTTAAAGGCTTGGGGTAGGGTGGGGAGGAACATCGTTATTGCTGTCCCGTGCCCAGCCCCCAACAGTAATGTGGTCGAGGCCCATCTTGTGTCATGCTTTTATATGGGTGGGTGGGATGATGGGTGGGATTGGTGAGAAGACCTGGTTTGTATGTACAAGCACATAGATCCCCAGATGAAACCTGCTGTGCGGTGGTGGCTGGATTAGCTAACCTCTACCTAGTGAAGCAGACCATACTGTCTCATCTATTAAGTACGGCAATATTCGATCCAGCATGCACATTTCATTGCAGATAAAACCAAGCAAGGTGCACTATTAAGCAGGGATGGGTAGTGTGGGGAGCATGGGGACAGGGCTACCACACACATCTAGATTCCAGTTTCCTTAAGTAATGAATATAGTAGTGACCACCCAACCAGGGAAGAGGAGGCTGGGGGCACGTCGCAAGAAGGGAGTCACGCTAGAATATGTGTGCCCCCTGAGTCCCCTGGTGACCCTGTTATGGTCATCTTACCCTTGCCTCCTGGATGCTGTACCCGCTAAACAGAAAATTTCACTTATCTGAACCATGGCTGGATTCTTCATCCTGGTAGCATCAGTTGTTGCATGGTCTCTGGTCCTGCTGTCTTAACACTCACAGACCGTTGCTCCAGTGGTGGTGCTGGCTGATCACAGCCTGTTTCTGGGGAAGAATCTTAAGAGTCAGGTGTGCAGGGGCCACAACATTGGTGTCCCATGTCGGAGGTTCGATGCTTCAGTCAGGCCTGCTGCAGCGTATCCAGGATCAGAGAAGTCCATAGAAGTCAGCTCTGGTGCCAGATCCTTGGTTTGGAGCAAGTCCTGGAGAGGGGCAAAGCTATTGCTGGAAAAGTACAGACTAGTTATGATAGTTTGTACAGGCCCCTCTTCTGATCTGTGTTCAGCTGATTCTCTCTGTAGCACGTGTTCTCGCCTTCGTGGTGGGCTTGTTGTGGCTATTTTGGACCAAGTGAGATTTCTTCCCACTGTGTTGTTCTTCCAATGGGGTTTGAGGCCATTGTCTGGAAGATGAGGGGAGGAGCTGGTGAGCCGGAGGTGTCTTGGCGTCGGCTTCTACTATATCTGTTACAATGAACGAGGTAGAGAGTTCCTGGATGGCCAAGCCTTGTTAATGTAGTACATGGTTGAAGAGGGTTTTGTAAACTGGAGTACGGTGCCATTGTGGGTGAAACATAGTGTAGCAGGATACCGTAAAGAGAAGGGCATATTCAGTTTGTGAAGTCTCTTCGTGGCCTCGGTTAACTCCTTTGTTTTCTGCGAGAAGTCCCAGGAGTAATCCCGAAATATCAGGATTCTGTAGCCTTTCCATGACGGGGTCCAATCTCCCTCGCTCGCTCCTGGATGGTGACATTTTCAGCATAATTCAAAAAGTGAGCAAGAATGGGTCTGGGCCTTTCCCTGTCCTTCGGTTTGGGTTGTAGCGAGTGGTGGGCACGTTCAGTCATGAGCTGCACTCTATCAGGCAGGCCAAGGAGTGTAGGAAGGGTTTTAGCCAGGAATTCTCCGGTACATCCTTGTTCGCATACCTCCAGAAACCCAAGGAGCCACAGATTGTTCATGCGGCCCCTGTTTTCTAGATTGTACAGCTTCTCTTGTAAGTACTGTATTTCCTTGGCCTGCTCCTGAAGTATAAAGTAGTGCCCATCCAGCATTTTCTCCTGTGTGGCAAACCTTTGTTCAGTTTGGCCAACCTTTGAGTCTATATGTTGGATGGCAGTGATGGCATTATTTGTGGCTAACGTTACATCCTCCATCCACTGTAGCATGCTGGCAAACATTTCCCAGACCAAGGGGTCCACTGCATTGCTGTTGTAGCCTGCCCTGTGGCTAGTTCAGATGGGAACATACCATGAATGCAGGAGCTTTTGGGAAGGTTGTGAAGAGTCGTGAATTCTGTCTTTCAATTCAGCAGGTATTCCCCGTTCCTTCAGTAAGTGCCTATTATTAGAAGTGTTGCTCGGAACAAGTATATATTTGGATTTTAGACCTGAGTAGTTTTCTGCAGATTCTCTAAGCGGCCATCTTGGTTGTCGGCTAGACCACGCCCCAAGTTTCTATATTTTATCTTGATGGAGATTAGGAGAGAGATTACATTCTAGCCAAGTGGGTGAATGATCAAATAGTATTCTAGGGGTAACTTCCCTGCTCACAAAATCAGGTAGAATGGTATCCAGTGAACACGGTGACCACAATTGAGTGCTTACAAAAATGGCAACTCAGTTATGGCACCTGTGTTCAGGGCTACCTGGCAGGGTAGCGACCGGATACCTGGGTGAATGAGGTAGGGTGACGGGAAGCAGACACGCACATACACCCATGGGGAGGAAGGGGTGGGGAGGTATGTGGGAGGAATGTGGCAGGCAGCTGCCAAGCTGGTCAGCAATCATAGTGGGGAGGGTGGTCGGTTGGGGTATGCAGGGTGCAGGGGTTTGGTCCTGAGCAGCGTGGGGTTTCTTTTACCCCAGCAGGCGCTTTTTTTTTAAGTTTCAACCCCCCCCCCGATATGCACCCCCCTGGAGTTGAGAATCCTTAAGTAGGGGTGTGTGGGAGTGAAACTCCCCATGAGGGGGGGGGACACAGCCCCCTGCAAACGTGCATATTTGGCTGCCGTCTTGCAGTTGGCTGTGAGTGTACATTGCCATAATTAATTTTCTTCGATATACACCTACCCAAATGGTGATCACTATTCCACAATCACTGTTATGATGTAGAACCAGGTAGAATGGTTTTATTAACTGAAAAATAATCCAGCCAGGAGAAAGACCTGTAAGCTGGTGAGTAAAAATTATATACCCAATCGGAGGGATGTAACATCTGCCAAGGATCACACAGGCCCCCATATCTATCATCTCATGTAGAGACCGCTGAGCAGGAAAGCCCCAGGGCCTGTACGACTAGTCCTGTCTAGATCTGAAGTTAGAGTTAAATTCCAATCCCGGTCAAGATGATTGGTATGTGGGCATAAGGGCCAACTGAGCTAGTAGTTCAGAAAAGAACTGTAAGGAATCAGTATTGGGGCATATATACAACCTAGGAGGACCTCAGAATAATCTAACACCCGTGTACTAACAAGTAGTGACCCTGAGGGTCTTCTACACTCTGTAACAAATGTAACTTGGTTCCCTTAAAATGAATAGCGCCCACCCCTCCCGGGCCATGTAATCCCCACCTGAAAATACCTGCCCAACCTGCCTGCCTGCAGAATAGAAGTCCTTCCACAGAGAGAAGGTGTGTCTCCAGAAGAAAGGCAACCTGACACTGTAACAGTTGGAGCTGTCTAAAATCTGGTAGCATTTCACCCTGAGCGGCACCTTTTACATTCCTGGTGACATATATCATGGTTGTCACATGGAGCTTGGAGTAAATAATCCAATTAAGTCAAGCACATAAGATGGACTGAAATAAATAGAAAAGAACCACACTGCTGAGAGCCAACACCCCCAAGTAACCTCACCCAATGCAGTCTCAACCACCAAGGGAGAAAAGAGTAAACTACAATAACTTCACCTAGATCTGCTAGAAAGTCAAACGTCAAAAGAAAAATCACAAAAGTCAATCTCTTAAAATTAACAAGGGAGGTCGAGCCTGCATGGATCTCCCCCCAACAAGCCCAAATAATCTCAAAGCTAAAGTCAGTGTCAGTGGCTCAGTAGGTAGCACACTCGCCTCGGAGGCCGGGAGATCAGAGGGCTGTGGGTTCAGTTCCCACATCAGGCACTTGGGTTAATATCCCAGTACTGACACTGTAGTGCAGCATGAGAGGGGTGCTGCACTTCTGAGGTGCCATCTTTCGGATGAGATGTTAAACCGAGGTCCCATCTGCCTGGATTGGTGGTAGTTTAGGTGGATGTTAAAGATCCCATGGCACTTATTGAAAGGAGTGGGGGAAGTTTATTGAAAAAGAATCATAACATCACAAGAAAAACAATAATACATCAGAAATACTCAAGTATACAAAGGGAGATGTCTATATAAAGCAGAAAAAAACAATATATACATAATTTAGAAGAAAAAATGTTTCCATAAAGTATCCAGTTTAGCTTTTGAAAATCTATGAACATAATTTTCTTTAACAGATAGCAAACCATCTTCGATTTGTGAAATAATGGTAATGTTCAAAACTTGCTGTTGCTGTAACACAAAGTGGCAATGAGCCTGCCATAAAAAATATTGGACAAAGGAAAAAAAAAAACATTAAAAGTACTTTTATGATAAGACTTCCACACCCCAGTATAATCACCTAAAACAATGGTTTGATAAGAAATACGGGTTAGAAAAGGGAAATGCCAATGTGAAGCTGTGTCCTGCCAAAAAAGCTGACTATGTGGACAAGTAATAAAAAAATGAAACATATTCTCCTCCTCTATATTAAGACACATAAGCCTCAGGCAGAATCTCTGAGTCTGGGGTTTATATTTTAAATTACCACGGACACCCAATCTTCCCTGAATCGAGATCCACACAATATCCCAAATGTGAGGATGGATCCTAAAATCCATTAATTTATGCAAAGAAAACAACATTTTAGTAGGTACACATTCTGGAAACAGTAAAACAATTTTTTGAACATCATAAACAATAAAGGTGTAAAAAGACTTTCTATGTAAAGCCATCAGAGTAGGAAAATAAATTTTCCATTGCTGCATTTTAATAGAAGACAGACCATAAGTAGGTAAAGAGTCCAAGGAGAGAATTTTAGGGGGTAATAACGTCCATTTATCAAAATAATGAGACCAAAGCAATTGTGACCCTAACTGCCAGGAAAAGGTAGCAGAAGTCCATAAATAATTAAAGGAACCAAAAAAGAACAGGGAATGATAAAAACAATAGGATTAATCATAGATAATCCTCCTTTATTAATAGGCAAAAGGTAATATCCCTTTAACTGGATTCAATCTATTGCCCCAGAGCATTTAAAAAAGAGACTAAGAATTCTAGTTTCAAATGCACTGGAGGAGGGAAATATAACATAAAAATAAGAATACAGGAGCAGGAACTGTTCAATAATCAAAGCCCATTTCTTTTTCCCAAATTTCCAACCATTCCATCTATGAACCTTGTCTTCCCTATATGTAACTGCTTATCCCAATTATAAGTAGCCAAATCACCCGGACCAAAGCAAATACCCCAAATTTTGTGAGGGTAGAGACCACTGGAATCCTAAGGTGTTTAAAGAGGTAGGGTTTGCAAAGTCCAAGGAAACAATTAAAACTTTTATCCATATCAAGCATAGCTCCAGAAAAAGAGCCAAAGTGAGAAAAAATCTGCAAAGCCTTAGTTAAGGAGGGAACATGCTGAACTAATAAAGTAATATCATCAGCATAAGCCGTAATTTTTTCATGTGGCAAAAAGAGGAAGGGAGCCAAACCTGTAATACTTGTGTCCCAAAGTATTTGCCAAATCACAGGATCCAAAACAAAGGAATATAAAAGAGGGCTTAAGGGACAGCCTTGTCTGACACCAATAATGAGAGGGACATCAGTTCCAAAAAGCCCATTAACCATAAGGATAATAGTTGCAGTAGTATATAACAAAGATATCTAATACACAAAGGGTTTAGGAATACCATACTGCAATAAAATGGGGAAAAGATAATCATGGCTCACTTTGTCAAAAGCTTTAGCTTGATCTAAGGCCACCACGAACCCAGAAAGATGATGTCTAGTACTAGCTTCAAACAAATCTCTCAAAATATATAAATTGTGTTGTATACATCCGTTAGAAATAGCACAGGTCTGAGCTGGATGAATAAGGATGTCAGCAACCATCAGTAATCTATTATTAAAAATTTTTGCCAAAATTTTGTAATAGCTATTTAAAAGTCTTAGAGGCCTCCAATTAGAAAAAAAGGGTCTTATCTCCTGACTTATAAAAAAAAATGTAGCAGAGAAGTATTGAAACCATGAAAAGGAGAAGAGGAAGTCAACATAGAATTTAAAACTAAGGGTAAAAAATGGGACATATATGACAAAAAGGTTTTATAAAAATCATTGGGTATGCCATCCATTCCAGGAGAGGTACCGATACTTAATTGGGAAATAACCTCTAACTTTTGAGGTGATATAGGCTGTACTAAACATTGTACCATGGATGCGTGTATCTGTGGAAATGGTGCAGTAAATCCAGAAAATATGGGAGAAGTAGCAGCAGAAGTGGGATTAAGCGTAGAACTGACAAACTGCTGTACTACTGTTAACATTTCTAAATCAGTGGATACCATGTTACCATTTATAGTGGAAAGGTGAGTCATCAGGGTTTTATCCTACCGTTGTTTACATGCCGCATATGGATCTGATACTGGTGTTTTCTTTGTGCCAAATCTAAATTCCACCTCCAAAGATTTAGCCCTATCATACTGATAGTTTTTCATTTGTTTCTTAATTTCTAAAATTTGAGAAGTAAATCCTTCTTTATCACTGGGTGGAAAAGACATAAATTTATACAATTGATTTCTCAAAAGAAGGTAGTGTAAATAATTAGAGTTGGCTCGTTGTCTGCCAAAGGAAAGCATAAGCTGTTTAAGCTCCATTTTGGTATTCAACCACCAATCCAACAAAGAGTCATAGGAACACATAATGGAGTCCCGGACTGCAAAAAAAACCTCAATATGAGAAAAAAAAGGAGGGGAATCTGAAAGGGACATATTGAACCACCATCAATGATGAGGGGAAAATATTTTTGGAAGGACAGCAGATAAACTTAAAGTACAAAATAAAACATTGTGGTGTGAAAATTCCGAGGGCTTAGATATACAAAAAATAGGGATAAGATATTTTGATACAAAAACATATCAATACGGGTAGCATAAATATGCCTGTGATAAGTAACCTCAGTCCCAGTTTTATGTAAGGTCCGAAAGCATCCCTTACACTAGCTCCAGAGGTAATATGTAGCAAGGCATGTGAATCGCAATACATTTTCTTCTGTGTGGCACCAGTAAGTTTAGTATCCACGGTACAATTAAAGTCGCCCCCAAAACAGTATGTTTTCTAGTATATAAAAAGGGCTTAATTTAGTCAAATAGCTCAATTCTAGTAGTTTTAAGCTGAGGGAGCATAGAGGTTAATAAGACGGAAGGAAATATCCCCAAGAGAATAATCAAGCACCAAAGCACGTCCAGACCAACATCAATACGCTTGGTAACGTGAATTTAGTAGATTTAAATAAAATACCAATACCATCTGCAGCCTCTAGACCAAAAGTCCAAAAAGAAGGGCCCCAATGCCATCGTTTTTTATTTGTTCTGCCTCAGCAAGAGAGGAGAGGCGTGTTTCTTGAACAAAGAGGACATCAACATCAAGGAGTCAAAAAGAAAACAGAGATATTCGTTTTTATAGGCCTTTAAACTACAGACATTAAAAGACCCCAGCTTCAAAGTAGCCATCTAATTCATAGAGACATTAAGGCCTTCCCTTTAGACTGCTACTAGACTTTCTTTCTTCTCTTTTTTCACTTTTTTTCCCTTAAATAGTTCAGTAGATTTACTTTCCTCATCCTCAGTAACCAGCTCAGACCTGTGCGAGGTATCCGACTCCAAATCAGAATCCCTGAAGTCATCTTGAAGGAGGGAAAATATTCTCCATAGGAATGGGACAAGGAGAGGGAGTTTAAGAGGACCTAGTGAATCTCACTGCTTTAGTTTCAAATAAGGAGGTGGCATGAAGTCTCAACTGGTAGATCGTTAACAGTGATGGGAGTATCAGGTCCTAAAATAGGAGGAGGAGCAGGGTCCTGATGGGCGTAAAGAAGGCTGAGCTACAGGGAAAAATATCGGAGGGAGTACTAAGGAGAGTCCTCAGAAGGGCAGACTCAGGTCGTGAAACAGAAGGGGCAGAAGGAGTGGAATCCTGGTGTTTTTCCTGGGCCCTACAAACTAAATCATCGTGGTCCCAACCTTCAGCCCTATTCCGTTTGGCCCAAGGACACCAATGAAAGGCATGTCCCTTCTCATCACACAAATTACACTGAAAAATGTTTTCACATAAGTTAACAGAATGGCCATAGCCCCCCACACAAAGAACATTTTAGCATGTTGCAAGAACTGCTAATGTGTGTCTGAGAGCCACATTTATAGCAAGCCCTGGGTTGCCCACTATAAAAACAAACTCCTCTGTCTTTACCTAGAAAAAAACTATTAGGTAAATGGATGATATCTGAATTAACCTGAAATAACTTACCTTTAAATTTCCACCCCTTAGTCCAAATGCCTTCTAAATCCAGAAGAGCCTCGTGAGGGCCAAGAATATCCCAGCGATTTTGCAGCCTGTGATAAATATCACTGACATTCACCCCTTCATTATGGAACATAATGGTTACATACCTAATCTGTGGTCTAGTAAGAGGGATAGCAAAAAAAGAGGTCCATAAGGGGGTAGTTTTAAGAACAGAATATTTCTCCCAAAACTTTTCAAAACTGCTATTAAGTCGAAAACCTATATCAAAAGAATCCTTCCCAGAGACATGAATCAGGGCATACAAGAAGGATAAAAGTGCATACAACCTCTAAGTAACTGATTAGCGATATAATATCTGTCAGGATGAGTAGAAAGCCCACCCTTATATTGCAACCTCACAGCGTTTCTCCTAGGAGCCTGCTCTAATTTGTTTTTAAATAGGTCAGCCATAGGAATACGCTTATTACTGTCAGAATTGCCCGACTTTGCTGCCTTTTGACCAAACCTACCCCCCAGAGGATGTACTAGGTCCAGAAGCGGTCTCGGCATTATCCTGAACCTGGTGCACACCTTTTTATCATTAGTTGGAATAAAATTATGTCCAGATTGTATACCTGAGCTCAGGTCAGTCGCATGCATCGAAGTAGATGAGGTAGGCCCACTGTCCACCCAGTCAGGGTCCGGAATCCATTTCCCAGAAGCTGTGCGAGTCCAGCCAGATCTGGAAAGGGAAGCATCTGCAGACCACTCCAAAAGAAAATCCGAAGAATCAGTCTTGAGTCCAAACTGTTTTTGTACCGTTTGCGAAGTAGAAGGAGCTGCACTCGTTGTAGATGCTCTGTTCTGGTGGGGAAAAAGGGTCCAAACTGGAAACAAGACCCGAAGAAATAGGAACAATTGAATCCTCCAGTGCAGAAACAGGAAACACAGGGCGATCGACCAAAACAGTCATTTCTGCCTCAATCTCCCGAACTGGTGACATGCCAGTAACCTCAAAGACCATACTCTCGACAAACAGGAGAACCAGATGTCCCATTCTCAGGGACAACGTCCATAGAATCCGTCGTTATTACCGATGAAATCACAACAGGAGCCCCCAACAGCACATCCTGCTCCATACAAGGCTGTACATCATCTGCCATCCTGCAGACACAGGGCATCCCCCTACTGGCAACAATGCAGTAGGGGAATTTCCCCGGTGTCCTGGCCAAATTTCCCTTATTCACTAAAAATACCACCAACAGCTTAATCTGGTTCAAGGTCAGTTGGCATTCATCTGTATCCCCTTCCCCTGGGTCGTGCCTGAAAATAGGCAGGATTTGTCTAGTGCACTTACCCCGTCAACAAAAATGAAATAAAATAAATAAATAAAGTACACAAATCCAGAATAAAGCAATAGAAGCTTCCACCCCTCCCCCAAATCCTCCTCCAAACACAACAAAGCAACTATACCCCCCAGTCCCAATGACTGAACCTCCACACCATCTCGGACCATGATGTTATTAGTCTAATAACAGCATATGCCCCTGCCACCCCCCCACCCAAAAAGTACTACATAATAAGAAGAAACACCCACCAACCCCAAGGCAAAACTAAATTGCCCTCATAAAGATCAGAACCCTCCTGCAGATGGTCTGGGAGTTCCCAAGGCATGACTGTTAAACCCTTCTAGAGGTTACCAGAGCATAGATAAGTAAAATAATATCTGATCCATAAACCCTTTCTGGGGGGGGGGACAGATATAAGCCAGGGCATCTAATAATAATAATAATAGTAACACTCCCCAGCAAGTCCCCTAAATAAACTTTACAAGGCTATCGTAGCACCATAAATAAAAATTGCAACCAGTTACGTAAAACATTACAGCCCTATAATAACGCCCATAGTAAGAAGAAGGCACCAAGTGTGATTGTTATAAGCCCTTTGTAGCCAAGAGCTGGGCAAGCATCCACCATTAGCAACAGCACAAAGTTACACAGGTAATGTCTATAAAGCAAATAAATAAACAAAACATAAGTAGTGAAGTCCATCGGTATGTTTTGCCTGTCCATGGAGCCAAATACACCTCAAGAGGCAACCTCTGAACTCCCCAAACATGAGAAGGAGCATCAGAATCAGGAATCTGGACTGTCCAGTCTCATGCCACTAGATGGCGCCATCAGCACATGAAAACAGAGAATACTCACTACAGAAGGCATGAACACCCCAGGAGAATTAAGCTAATATTTAGAGGACAACATGTATGTCTGTAGGGCAAAACTGAAATCAAGTACTCCAGTACAAGCTCCTCCATGCAGCGCTGTTAACATCCTATGTGCTTCTGTAGTAGTCCAGATCTGATGCAGTGATTTATTTTACTGGATGAAAGCAATCTGCAGAATTTCTGCATAGCTGGGACACAGTGTTAAACGTACTCCTGGGCTCCATCTGTGACCTCCTGTTTTGTTTTAGTGTGATCCCAGAGTGCCGTGTAGTTGGGAAATACTGAGGAACTGCAACTGCAGCTTCTCCTAGCAAATTAATTATTTGCCAGCATTCTCAGTAGCTCTGAAATAGAAATTAATTGCTGTCCTGCTTGTACCCGCCCCATTTTCATTTCTTTGTGAACTGTAGCCCTCCCTCTATCCCTCCCCACTTAAAATCGGCTCCTTTTCCTTTCTCCCTCAGGACTCCCTGCACGCTCAGGTGCGACACGGACCCTCCACTGGCCCCGGACCCTCCACGGCCCTGGAAAAGCCCCAGACAGATATTACCTGACAGTCCTGCTTGCAGGAGACTGCCCACCACTACATTAATTTCAGAAAAGGTAACTGAAGGGAGCCCAAACCAACAGCCCAACTGCTTGTCAGTGCTACTGAGACCCCACCGGCACTGCTCACGGCTCCCCACCCACCCCCACCCGCCTGCCCAAACTCATCTTTTACTTATATAGGGCTCATGTGTCAATTTCACCTGTAATCTAACAGGCCACTTTTCCATTCGCTCCTTATCAGATCTTAACACTACGGCCGTTTTTGGTTTCGGATTTTCTCCATTGCACATTTCTAATGCTAGGGATGTGGACTCATCCTCAGAGCTCCTTTCTAACCAGTTATATTGTTATCTGGCTCTCCACAAAGGCTGGCTGTGCTCTCCTCTTATTAAAGGCACGCTATTTATTGGTGACAATTGCTTTACTAACCATTATGTCACATAAAAATAACTTTTTGGCCTGTACCATGACTAGTCTGCTGTTTGGTTCACTTACTAGGCTATCTCTACTCCCATGCCCCCACAGCTGCACCGGACAAACAAACCAGAATGACACTTTTACGTTCTCTAACATGCTCGTTAGACTTACTGGCTATACCAATCTCACCCCCTAATGATTCCAAAATTCATCAGTTACCTTGTGACTGCCTACGTAGATTATAGACTCAACTCTAGAATCAAAATGAGTACCCCTTTTATTCACTGTAAGCTCTGGTGTCTTATAATGCTTGCGCTTCTGCTGGCAGGAGATGTAGAAATGAGCCCTGGTCCTTACATCCCCAGTTGTGCAATAATGTCTCTGGGCTACCAAATCTGGCACTGGATAGCCCGCTAAACATTAGAAGCCTCATGCATAATTTTGTAGAACTGAGGCATGGGTCACCACCCACAACCCGGATATCCTGTGCCTGGCTGAAACATGACTCAAACCCTCTATTCCTGATTCTAGCTTCTCTCACTAAACTATAGCCTCAACAGGAATAACAGGGCATCTTCAAAGTGGGGGGTTGCACTGTATCACAAAGTTCATCTAAATATTGTGCAGCATGCCAAAATCCTCCGCTGAATACATTCATGCACTCCTCCGATTGGGTGCTAAAAATCTACACATAGTTGTTGCATACGCCCCATCACAGGGTGGCCAAACTGCCTTTACTGACTTGCTGGAGGATATGGTAAAACTGGTAGGACCAAACAAAATGCTTATCCTTGGAGACATGAATCTAAACTGACTTGATCACGCTCCTAGCATACTCCTATCTTTAATCCAAAGCTACAACCTGCATCAAGCTATAACTGTGCCCACAAGGATCTCAAATAATGCAATGTCAAGCATGCTGCTGGACTGGGTGTTAACAAATTGGGGTGATAGAATTGTTGACGCAGGCAGTCTACCGGTTGCTACATCGGATCACACCCCTGTCTTCTGTGTATGGCAGTACTCTGACTCCTAGTCCCTGTCCCCATGCTACATCACATTCAGGAACTATGCTAGATTGGATCAGAGGAAGTTCCTGTATAATGTCTCATCTATTAACTGGTCTTATCTTTCACAGACCCAGGATGCACAAGCAGCTCTTGACTATTTCTTAGAAAAGTTTAGTGAAGTCCAGGATAGACAAACACCCCACGTTACCCGACGTGTGCTTGTCACACCCACAAAGTGGTTGCACAAAGATCTGCTGACTGCATTGCATGTGAGAGATGAGAGATGGAAACATTTCAGAAATTTGGACTCTTAGCTGACTACCACACCTACAGGACTCAGAGAAGTGACTGTAAAAAGTGGATCAGGCTAGCAAAGAGCACATACTGTAAGGGGCTTCTGCTGGAGGCATCAGGTGACCCTAGGAAGTTCTGGGCACATGTTAAATCATTCCTAGGCACAAAAAAACTCAACTGGCTTGATGAAATGAAGATTAAAGGAGCTAACTGCAACAACCCTGAGACCCGCTGCTGAAGTTGCTTCAAGCAATTCTCTGATTCATCCAGCTATACATCTGTCTTCCTCCAGGGGCAGCTCTATTTTGCCACCCACTCTACCCCACCCTACACCGTCTTACCTCCTTTCTATTCTATAGATTCAGTTCAATCATTTAAGTATTTAGGAGTACTCCTCGATGAGAATCTTAACTTTGTTAAGCATATAATGACTACCTGTAAATCAGTCAATGCAAACACTGGTGTAGCCTACAAAACTAGCTACATCCTTAACACAGGCAGCCAGACTAGCTATAACCCATGGAATCCTACTCCCATCCTTATCTTATGGGTAGTCTCCACTCGTGCATCCTCCACTCTCTTAAGGAAGTGGATACAACTTATAACAGCATATGCAGATATGCTTCGCCTCTCCCAGGTCAAAACACCATTGCCTGCTCTGTACGGATCAGGACTGGCTGCCCCCATCAGATGCTCATGCTCTTGCTCTTGGCTCACTGACTTATAATGTCATTAGGACCAGAAACCTAGTCTCGCTGACCTCCCTACTAACTCCGCAGCCCTCCTCTCATGCTCTCCGCTCATCTGATAAAGCACTGCTGACAATCCCAAGAACTAAAAAAGGTACCCAGGCCTTCTCTCACTCGGCAGTCAAACTCTGGAACTCCTTGCCTCTTAAGGTTCATCTAGCCCCACATCATGCCCAATTTAAAAGAAAATATTGTTTCTTCCTCCTTAGCCAGGTCTCCTGTACCTGTTTCAACCTCCTCTGAGCCTGTCTATTGGACGCCCTCTCCATCACCTCCCAAAAAACTACTCTCTAGTTAGCCCACCTGGACAGCTTAATATGCACTTATAATTTGTCTTTTGTACTTGTTTCAAAATACTGCTCATCTTTAGCTATCAGCTGAAAGAGTGAGCACTAGGCACTAGATATCTGCCGTCATGTTTTTGCCTATTTAACTGTCATGTATTTTGCCTACAATTTGTGAAATCTCTGTGTCATTGTTGATTTCAAAAGTATGTATTTTCTGCTATCCTTACCTATTATCAATCATGCCTGCTAACATGTAATTCCTGATATTGCTCTTTTGTATTTCATGTTTGATGATTCCCTGAACTGCAAAATGTGTGTATTTGCAAAATGTATGTATTCTCATCTTTCCCTGAATTGCAAAATGTCTGTAATGTGAAAATGGATGTATTTCCCCAACCATTCCTGCCCAACCTCCTGGGTCATGCCTGAAAATAGTCATGTCATGGCTATGGTGCTTACCCAGTAAACAAAAACTAAATAAATAAATAGGTAGACAGGCCAGATCACTAATGAATCATAGAAAGGAGGGAGCACACAGTAATTAAGTCCTGAGCCCACTCATATTCAACAAGGCACTCCAGTCGGACAAAGTAAAGCCAAGAATAACTCAGTTTCTCGCTCAACAAAAGTCAGTCAAAATAAAAATAACCAGGCAACATGTCCAGATTAAAGAAACAATTTTCCAAAGTCCACATCATTTAAACAGTTATGGGTAGAGGGTTTTAAGAGTAACAGTTGCCTGGTGTACCAATTCAAAATTATGCCATTGACTACCCTGGTACACCTGAAGTATAGCTGGGTATTTGACCCTGTATCTGATTCCGGCAGCAATTAACTTGGAGACAATCAGGTATAGTGCAGATCTTTTCTGTCAAACAGAAAATGGGAGATCCTGCGCAATCCTGAGTCTCTTACCTTCCCACTGGAACTCTTTCATCTCTCTAAATTTCCCCAAAATGTGCTGCTTATCTAAGAAATTTAGGAGCCAAAATATCAGAGGTCTTGGGGGGGAACCTGGAGGAGGCACCAGATGGAGCAATCTGTGGGATATTTCCACTATATAGGTGGGCCCATTTGGAAAGGGGCTAGCAACTTTTCTACAGAGCTTCTGAACAAATGAAATCACCTCTGAGCCTCCTCTCTCTCTGGCAGCCCAAGTATGACAAGGTTATTCCTGTGTGAACAACCTTCAAGGTCTTCTAATTTCTCCTCCATCTTTTGACTCTGTGGCAAGATCATCAGGTCTGGATCAGCATGGGCTGCTAATCATCTCAAGATGAAATTCAGGCCTCGTTATCTCCCGTTCGTCTGGCGAGCTGCTCCACAGAAGACCACATGGTTTATTGATCTAGCACCAAGGTGTTCAGCATTTCTTTAACTGGAGACAGCTCCTCCAAGAATTTTGCTTCAGTTAAAGTTGCCTGAGAGGTCGTGTGGCTAAGTGCGCCAGTTGTTTGAGTCTTAGCCTGCTTGCAGTTCTTGTCCCACGTCGAAGTTGGTGACGGGGTATGTTGGGGCAAGAAATTGAGCATTTCTGCCTCCATAACTTCCAGACTTCTGCACCAAAAGCTGCTCCACTGGATTTGGACATACATGACTGGCTGGAACAGTCTAAAAGAACTCAGTTTGGTGGAAAATAATGTTTATTTAGGTGGAGACCCAGAAGCTACAGCAGGACATGTCTGCTTAGGCAGCCATCATATGACCTCCCACACAAGGGATATTTATTAGGGGGACAGGAACAAGATCTGGATGGGGAAACAGAATGGATTAAATGCAATGAAACAGTTCTGAGATCTCTCCCCAAATCCCACCACCTTCTGTTGAGTACCCACACGGTGTTCACTTTTTCCCCCTACTAGCGCAACAGTATCCCAAAGCCCCTTGTGAGCTCCCAGTGCAGTTCATTAATTGTGTGCACATGGTGGGCAGTTGCAGGCCTGAAGTTGAACCATGATGTGGTACTGATTGAAGGCTGGTGGTTAGAGATCCCAAGAAAGTTATTCAACACAAATGTTAGTTGCTCCTGGCTGTTGCAATTCTATGAATGGGCTTTGAATAATTGTCACACAGAAATACCCAGCAGTTACTCTTGTTTGGTAAAGGGAGAAACAGGAACAAAAAGGGAGGTATCACAAACGGGGATGCACATCTGGAATGGACAGCTCTATGTCTCAATGCATGCAGTCTAGATAACGATGCCAGATCTCACTGCCACAATAGCTAAGGCAGGACTGGATTGGGTTGCCATGACTGAAACATGGTTAATGAATAATCTCAACTGGGAGGTGACTATCCTAGGATATAACTTGTTCAGGAGATAGGACTGGAGAAAAGGAGGAGTAGCTATTTATGTTAAAGATACTATAACTGATATTGAAATCCAGCAGGCATGGGGGAAACCAAGGATCTATGGATTACAATCTGGGCCAGAAGCCAGACACCCATCCAGATAGGAGTAATCTACAGACCCCCAAATCAGGAGGAAACCACAGACAAGTATACTCTGGCAACCTTCCTTCAGATGTCAGACTAAGGGGACATGGTGCTGGTAGGGGACTTCAACCTACCAAACACTGATTGAAGTTCCCACACAGCAGCATCAGAAAAAAGCAGGGAATTCCTTATTACACTAGAGGAAGCAGGCCTAAGTCAACTAGTGAAGACATCCACAAGAGGAAACGCGATCTTAGATGTGGTATTCACAAATAGCAATAGGGGTTGGGACATCAAAGTGGGGAACCACCATGGAAACAGTGACCATCACACTGTATGGTTCAAAGTAAACAGGACTGAGAACTCCACACACTCTAAGCTAAAGTTCCTTGACTTCAGGAGGGCAGCCATCACAAAAATGAAGGCCTGCCTCAGGGGTAATCTTAGTAACACAACAGAGGGGAGCGTCGAGGAGTGTTGGACAAGATTGAAAAATACAATAACCTTGGTCACATTGCAGTGTGCCCACCAGGTCAGTAAGAATAAAAAGAGGAAAACCCGCTGTGGTTTTCCAAAGAGGTGGCAACCATGGTGAGGGAAAGGCGCAAAGCCATCAGAAAGTACAAGGAGTCAGGGAAAGAGGTTGACAAAACAGAATATAAAGAAACGCTAAAAGAGACAGGGAAAATGATAAGAAATGCCAAGGCACAGACAGAGGTGAGGATAGCTCAAAAATTGAAAAATGGTGACAAAACATTCTACAGGTACATACGAGGGAAAAGGAAGACTAAGGGAGGTATTGTTAGAAACAGGATGGGCAGTCAGCAGAACTTGACAGAAAGAAGGCAGAGGCACTCAATGAATACTTCTGCACAGTCTTCACACAGGAAGCAGATGGTAGTGGTCCAACAATAGGCAAAAGAAATATTCCACTTGGCAGTACAGACATGGGTCCCGTGACAGAGGAATTGGTACTAGAGGAAATCAACAAGTTAAAGGTGAATAAAGCTATGGGACTAGATGGGATACACCCAAGAATACTTAAGGAACTTGGGTGGGAACTAGCAGCTCCCTTAGCAGTACACTTCAACAAATTGTTGGAGAGTGGGAAAGTTCTGGAGGACTGGAAGAGGGCAACAGTAGTACTACTCCACAAGGGCGGAAGCAAGCAACAGCCAGGAAACTACTGTCCAGTTAGTCTAACTTCAGTAGTAGGAAAACTGATGGAGTCTCTACTGAAGGAAAGAATTGTTGCATTTTTGGAGGAAAGGGGTTAGCTTGACACAAAGCAACATGGTTTCACAGCAGGGAGGTACTGTCAGACAAACCTGGTAGATTTCTTTGACTGGGTAACCAGAACAGTGGATCAGGGTGGGGCAGTGGATGTGGTTTACCTGGACTTCAGTGAGGCATTTGACTCAGTTCTGGACAGACTAGTCAATAAACTGAAGAACATGGGAGTCAGCCTTAAGGTAACAGGCTGGTTCAGGAACTAGTTAAATGGCAGAACACAGAGATCATTAGTAAATGGCACTCTGTCAGAGGAGGGTAGGGTGACTAGTGAGGTTACACAGGGCTTAGTTCTGGAGCCAGTCCTCTTCTACATATTCATCAGTGACATTGCTGATAGACTGAAGGGAAAATTGTGGCTGTTTGCTGATGACACCAAAATCAGCAACAGGGTTGACATACCAGAGGGGGAACAAAGCATGGAATCTGATCTCTGAAAGCTGGAGGAATGGTCAGGGATATGGCCATTGAAATTTAATGCCAAAAAATGTAAAGTCATGCACGTGGGAAAACATAACCCAGGGAAACTTTACTCAATGAGAGAAGAACAGCTGGTGGAAACCAGCCTAGAGTGAGACCTGGGGGAGATCATATCAGATGACCCCAAGGTCAGCAAACAATGTGAAGGGGCAGCACTAAAAGCTAGTGGCATCCTAAGATGCATAGGAAGGGGCATCACAAGCAGGAGGCATGAAGTGATCATGCCTCTGTATCAATCCCTGATAAGACCCCACCTGGAATATTGCATCCAGTTCTGGAGGTCACACCTCAGGAGGGACATGGATAGGCTGGAGACAGTGCAGAGAAGAGCAACAAAGATGGTGCAGGGTTTGCACCAGAAACCATATGAAGCCAGACTTAATTAACACAGTCTTTACTCCCTAGAGCAGCACAGGAATTGGGAGGGGGACATGATAGAGACATTTAAATACCTTAAAGGCAAAGACAAGGTACAGGTGCAGAACCTCTTTCAGGTAAAAGACTTTATCAGGACAAGAGAGTATGACCTTCACCTCAAGGGGGTAGGTTCAAAAACAATATGAAATTCTTCTTCATGGAGCATATTGTTGAACCATGGAATAGTGTGCTGGGGATGGTAGAAATTGAAGATGGTGACAGAATTCAAGCGGCATGGGACAGGCATTACAGGATACCAAGCAGGCAGCTAAGGGAGGGGGTAGGAAAAACAAGGGCAAACTTGATGCATCGTAAGGTCCCCATATGCCGTACAACTTCATATTCCTGACTGGTGGAAGAATTGGAGGGTAGTGATCCAGGGCTCATGACATTACCAGACTCTTCAGGCTGACTATATTGGATGTCTCCCTTAGGATTTCAGATGCAAGTGATGGTACAGGTCTGGAGGACCTAACTCACTTCCAGGTGGCAAGGAGGTGTGGGTGGCGCTTGTCTCCAATGTCCTTTTCATTCCTCAAGGGATGTACTTTCACCTAACCCTAAGAAGAAGGAAATCAATCAGGGCTTCAGGTGACTTATACCCTCTGTCAGGACAAGTAATTATAGCTCACAAAACCCAGAGTCAGAGCTTAGATGTTGTTCCTAGAGGAAACAGAAATCTTTTTCTTTCCCATCCTATGTGCTACCACGGCAGCTACTCCTTCAGGCTTGCCAAGGCCCCCTCCGATCCATCTGTCCCCAAGAGCCTCCATCCCCATATGACAGCCACCCCCAGGGTAACTCAGCGTAACTGTTCACTGGATGGTTCCCTTTTCTCCGAGGGGGAAGGTGCCAGCCGGGGGGCAGACCGGTGCAACACTTGGTCCCAGGGTGCTGCTGAGGTGGATATGGCTTGACTGGGGCATTGATGGCATTGGAGAGCCGGGTAGCCATCATCCAGCTGAATGTGGAATGTTTTTGCTTTTCTGGTGTTCCCTCCATGCCTTGCATCTGCAGAGCTCCTGATCTCCACCAGAGGCCACTGCAGAGCAATGCCATCCTGCTACCATCCCGGGAGAGGAGAGCAGTCATACGGACACTCAATCTTCTCCTTCCCCTCCCAGTCCCCAGTATCCTGAGTCCATTCCTGAACCTGGGTCGCCAGCGTGGTTCGAGGTAATGCACCACCACCTCAACCCTCTGCGCCACTGGGCCAGCCCATCTTTTTTTTTTTTTTTTGCAAAGATTCTTTAAACAGCTTTCTTCCAACCTTGTAACAAACTGCTGACTTTTCTCACAGGTCTTTCTCCTTGTGTCTCTCAGCCAGATTTTCTACTGCACATGTTTCTCCCATCTGCAGAATCCAGGTATCAAATATCAGTAGCTAGCATCTCATACATTATTCATTGTGCTAAACCCTAGATCTCAGTGGCTGTTAGTTTCTGGGGAAAAGCATGCATACAAGTCCTGAGCCAGCTTGCAAATTGATGTCAGTTTCATAGGGAAATGATGTACTAATGTAGCTTTTTGCCAGGCTGAGTTAATCTGCTGCTAGCTGGCTCTGCAGAGATAAACACAGTAACATTTAAAGTTTCCAGCCGGGTCATGTGTCCTCTGATCCCATTCTAGCAGTCCTGAGGCTTTTTAAAGTTATAGAATTGTATGGTGCATCCAGAGTGTGTTTTTATCTTCCTGATTTTAACAGGATAAACTGCTTACAGTGCTTATGGAAGATCTAAAGGAACCAAGAGGTACAAACATAGGATAGCCCCAGGAGGGTTAAAGGCTGTCAGCCAACCTGGAGGTTTGTGACTGGAGACATGAATTTGAAGAGGTGGTAGAGTGAAGCTGTGAAGAACTGTGAAGCTTGACAATCTAGAAAGTCATTGAGTTGGAACTAGTTGCCTGGTATTGGAACTGGAATTGGAGCATTGGAACAGGAGTAGAGAGTGAAGGATTGAAACTAGAAGTGGAAAATCAAAGTGAGCTCTGGTGAAGGATTGGAAGATGCACAAAGAAAAACTGTGCACCAGAAATGAAAGTTCTAGGAACTATAAACATCTGAAATTAGAATCACAAATATTGTTGCAGTTAGTGTCAATCCTGAGGCAGTGGAGCAATGTAATGCTGCCTTGTAAGTGGTGCTTTGCACGGGCCTCATCTTTGGTTGCCCCCACTTGTGTTTGTATTACAAAAAACACAGCATTTAAGTTTTATATGCAAGCACCAGTAAAATATATTCTTGGTTTGGTTAATGAATCAGCTGATGAGGTTGTTGCTTTGAGTTCATTTCTAGTATTGGGATATAATTCATTATTTTATTGGCACAGAGGTGTGTTGAGGTATATAAACAATTTTGCACAAAGCTGATATAAGCCGTTATTTAATGCTGATTGTTTTCACTTCTCTGGGGATCCAGTATAGTTTATAGTCTTTAAAATTTAAAATTTCAGGCCCAGTGGCACAGAGGGCTGAGGTGCTGGAAGCCTTACTTCGCACTACATCAGCGACCTGGGTTCCGGAAAGGACTTGGGTCATCGAGGTGCTGTCATGGGAGGGTGAGAGCAGGATTGAGCAGCCGAAAGGCAGCTCTCTTCCCTTGGGATGGTTGTCATCCCCGCATAGTTTTGCTGCCACCAAGTGGTGGTCTGGTGGCTAGCATAGGTGGGAGGAGGTGGCTAGTCAAAGAAGAGTGCCTCGAGCCATGGCATGCGCATGCTTCACATGCGTGCATGCAGTCGAGGTATGGGGAATGGGTGAAAACAGGAAAAATGGGTCATAAAATATGTATGGAAAAAAATTAGCAGTTCAGCAGTAACAGCCACAGACCAATCAGTGTGCTACCCCGTAGGTCAAGCTGGTCCATACACAACAGACAGTATTTTCTCGGTCTGCTCAGATGCTGATTTAGCATTGAGGAAGCAGGGCACCAGACTCAAGTATTCCACCTAGCTTTACAACTTTGAAACTCAGGAAGTTAATAAGTTATCAGTGTAGTTTTTTGCTATGGTTTAAAATTGAACAAGGGACACATTTCCTGCAGCAGTAGGGAAGGCTTTAGTATACATTAATTAATAAAGAAATAAAAGAGAACTCATGTGCTGATAACAGCAAATGCTATAAAATAAGCCAGGGATACAAGACTGATTATCACTTTTGGTAATATTAGCAATATTAGGTCACTGGATTAAAATAATGTTTTATGTCTAGTTTGATCTAAGTACAGAATTTCACTGCACACTAATACAGAGTTTAGGGAGATTAACAGTGTTGCCTGCATGTTATTTGGGGAATTCTAGAGGGTATTTTTTTTTTTTTACACAAACAGCTGTTTGAAAAAATAAATCATTATATATCATATATTTTATTTTCATGATTTAAATATAGTGGCACAGAGTAGAGGGCAGAGAATAGTGACTGCCTGACCGTCTCTGATAACAAGATGCTTCGCAGCCTATAATGCTAATTGAAACAGAGCTTTGACTGAAAAACAATCTCCATCAGGGAAAAGGCAGTGCCTACTCGGAAGTTATTTAAGTGCCTGGGACTGAAGACTTTATATGGTTGGTTGCAAACTCATATAATTAAAATGGAATTGTACTTGGAAAGTTATATTGTTTTAAATACCAACAAAGACATTTATTATAAGTCAGCATCCTGTAAAGAAGTTGGGATTCCTAACTGGGACCAAGAAGAAAAAACATTTAGTGCAGGGTATAACATTTTGGCCTTTATAAGACTATTTGTATTCTGCCTTTTTCCTCACTAGTGTGACTTATTTACTTCCTAATTCCTTGCACTGACAAGATTGTATAGATCTTGTATTATTTGAGTGAGGACAACAAAAACACAAAGGAACATAAAATAAAAAGTTTTGAATAGAAAACTTGGGCAAATGGCATCAGGCTACATCCACCTTAGAGAGAGACACTCCACAGAGTCGTGAATTACTGGACCATATAACTTTGTAGTATTGTAATATAATTGGTGGTCTGTAGTTAATTTTTCTAATTGTGTGATTGCCTTTGGGGGAAAATAGAAATGCTTGGAAAAAACAAGGAAGGGTCATATGGGAAAGTAGGAAAACAAGTAACCAGTGCACAAGTGAAGAAAAATAACAAAATTAAGTATTCAGTTAGACAAAAAAGATCTTAAATTACTTTGAAACTCCAGGGAACTGAACAGAACTGGTTGATGGCAGTAAATGCATCCACTTAAAAGGCATACTACTACATAATGGCTCCTCCTCTCCAATAACATGTGACAGATCTTTACCAGCAGATCTAGAGCACCCCTACTACTGGCGATAAGGGAATTAGAATGTGAGGGAGTCTAACTAATTAAAGAAGAAAGAATCCATTGGGGTCATTCTATTATTTAGGGAAAGGTTAGGACACAAAAGAGGAACACAGACCACAGAGGCAACATATGCTGAAGGACAGCCACAGGTTGATATACAAAGTAAAGAGACTTTAGATATGGCACAATCTAGCACAGTAAACAAGCATTTGTCAATGCCGAATGTTTGCTTGCTGGCATTGGCAGTGGTAGTGTAGAAGTTACAGAGCTGCGTAATAGGAATGGCAGTGAAGTATTGAACTGAAGCCAACCCCACCACCACCCTGCAGAGAGTGACAGCCATTAGGGTGTTCATTTGGGTCGTCAGGCATAACGGCCACGCCATTTCACCGCACCCCACTCTGCAGAGACTGACAAGTGTCACGTGTTCCTTGGGGTCTTTGGCCCCGCACCCCATTTCATTAGGAAATATGGTGAGATGGGTGCGATATAGGAGAATGGGGTGAAGTTTGGGACCGAAGAGTCCAAGGCATACCCTCGATGCCTCTCAGTGACTGCAGGTGTGGAATGGTATGAGCATCGTAGGCAAGAATCCCAAGTCACACCCCTGATTCCTGTCATTCTCTATAGGGTTGGGCGATTTAGTTGAAAAGCCTAATACCTCAGGCATTCGTGGTATTTTCACTCCAAATTTTCAACATGTTTGTTTTGTGACCCACCTCATGAACAGGGGAATATCAGTTTGGTAGCCGAAAACTGCTTATGCACAGTGACTATGGCATTTAGCACCACAGGTGCAAAAATATTCGAACAGGATGTAAAAATGACAGCTGTACTCTTTCATGGGAGGTGTAAAATGGCTATGTGCAAATGTGTAGTAAAAATATTTAAAAAATGGTGAAGTCACGGGTACATAGAAACTGTGCAACACATACCCGTAATATAATTAGGTTGGATTTTTATAGCAGATTGTCAACTCAGGCATTTTGGTGCCTCCGATCATGAACAGTGTCACTATGATTTTCTTTATCTGTGCCGAACAATGATTTCCCACAGCGACCACTTGTCTCTGCACTGAAAGTGTGAAAACACACTTGACCATGTTGTGAAAAATGGCAGCTGTACTGTTCCAAGGAATTGTGAAAAATGCCACTAGTGAAAATCTGGACTGAAAATATTACAAAGTCATGAACTAACGAGGATGCGGAAACTGCACAATGCTCACTCGTAACACAGTCATTTATGACTTTTGTCACCAAATTTTCAACATAGCCATTTTAAGACCTCTGCTCATGAACAGTGTAACTGTGATTTTCTTAATCTGTCCTAAACATTGCTTTCGCACACCAACAGCACCATTGTGCGCTACATGTGCGATAACACATTTTGGGTGACATATGAAAAATTGCAGCTGTACTGTTTATAAGGAAGTTTAATAAAATGGACATGTTGAAAATCTAGAGTGAAAATATTAAATTTTCAAACTTACGAGCATGCATAGGAACTGTGCAACACACGCTTGTAAAAGTCATTTTTAGGAATTTTTTCACCAAATTTTCAACATAGACATTTTAAGACCTCTGCTCATGAACAGTGTCACTGTGATTTTGTTAATGTGTCCCATACATTGAGTTTGCACACCGACTGCGCCATTGTGCGCTACATGGGTGGAAACGCGTTTTGGGCAGGATGTGAAAAATGACAGCTGTACTGCTCATAAGGAGGTGTGGAAAAATGGCAATGTTGAAAATCTGGAGTGAAATATTGAAAATTCAGAAACCTACAAGCTGCAGTGGGAACTGTGCAACGACACTGGTGAAACAGTCATTTTAGAATTCTTTCACAAAATTTTCAACATTGCCAATTTAAGATCTCTGCTCATGAACAGTGACACTGTGATTTTCTTAATGTGTCCCATACACTGAGTTCGATAACGACTGCGCCATTGTGCGCTACATGGGCAGAAACATGTTTTGGGTGAGATGGAAAATGACAGCTATACTACTCATAAGAAGTGTGGAAAATGGCAATGTTGAAAATCTGGGTGGAAATATTGAAAATTGCAAACCTACTAGCTGCATAGGAACTGCGCGAACGATGCTCGTGAAAACAGTCATTTTTAGAATTTTGCACCAAATTTTCAACATAGCCATTTCAAGATCTCTGCTCATGAACAGTGTCACTGTGATTTTCTTAATTTGTCCCGTACATTGATTTGCACATGGACTCGCCATTCTCACATCGGTGGAAACACATTTTGGGTGAGATTGAAAAATGACAGCTGTACTACTCATAAGAAGGTGTGGTGAAATGGCAATGTTGAAAATCTGGAGTGAAAATTTGAAATTTTTAGAACTTACGAGCCTGCGTGGGAGCTGCTAGCTTGCAGCTCGTTAAACAGTCAATTTTGGAATTTTGGCACCAAATTTTCAACATGAGGTTTGGGACCCCTTCTCATGAATGATGTCACTGTCATGGCAGTATTCGGGCCCAAGGGTGATTTTGCAGTCACTGCACAGTCACTGCGAAATCACCCTCTACGACCTGAATAGCGCCATGACAGTGACATCATTCATGAGAAGGGTTCCAAAACCCCATGTTGAAAATATGGTGCAAAAATTCCCAAAATGGCTGAGATATGTAATAAAGTTGAAACCCCCCTATCTAGCCCATTATACAGCTTACCGGCATTTCCTCAGTTCGCGGTCAGCTTTAAAGAGTGCAGACGTGTTCCCGGTCCACTGAAGATCATCACGCCGGAGTCCGGAGGTAAGTATGGGGTGAGGGGGTGTGGGGAGGCTGAAAGCAGTGGGTGGGTGCGGGTTGTGGGGAGGTCAGGACGCACGGCTGCTGGACCGCTTTTGTCTTACAGGTACAAAAAATAAAAGACATCGTGGGACTGTTTGCCATGCTGGGGTGGGCTCCCAGTGTGGCACGAGGACTTTAGGCACGTTCAGCCGATGGGATTAGGCACCCCGTCGGCAAAAATGAGGAAAAAAATTAAAATGACCTTGTGGGACCGCTTGCCACACTGGGGTGGGCTCTCAGCATGGCACAAGAACTTTGGGGGTGTTCAGCCGGACGGGGATTTGCACCCCATCAGCAAAATGACTGATTGCCATGCTGGGGTGGGCTCCAGGCGTGGCACCAACTACTAGGAGGGAGGAGGCGATGCAGCTCAGCCAGCGGTTGGACACCCGTTGGCTTTGCCACACTGCGGGGGGCATGCACGCCTGCGGCTGGGGGGGCTGCGCATGAGCAGCTTCTTATCGCTGGTCACTCAAGCGTAGCTCCCCCTTTCAACTGTATGCCTCTGCATTTTGGAGCGTGTCATAGACAGCTCCAAAATGCATTGGCTTACAGGGCCCGTGCGCCAGCACAGTGCCTGAATTGGAGGAGGAGGTGACACACCTCCGAAATCTCCGATGATGGCACTATGTTTCTTGCACATGCGTAAGCAAACATAAAATGGGGAATTGGGGAAGGGTGGAAGTTTTTATTTCTACAAAACTTTGAGCATTTTATTTCACCCTGTGTTGAGTGCTAAGTGTAAACCCTGACTTGTGCACCTCAGGGTATTCCACATTTGTGGCACAATACAACAGCAGGAATCAACTTGTGAGACAACTCACATAATGTAAGAGAAGAGGACAGGAAAGAGCATAATGATGTAGAGCCAGGATTGTTACACATAGCACTGCATGAAAATAAAATGAACTACAATAGAACAATATGTTTTTAGATGAAACCAAAGCGGCGTGCTAGAGCCAAGGCTGAGTGGGGTGGTGCTAGAAACAAAGGGTAGCCAGCTCAAAACAGACAATAATCCAAAATAGTCCAGCACACTTGTAGCCTATGTAGAGATAATTCCAGGTCCAGGCAGCCGACTCAGTGATGAAGACTCATTTGTGAGTCGAGCGCTGGGGCACATTAAGTGCTTTGTTTTTGTTTTGTCTGCCTGCTGGTCCTGTCATTCTATGGAACACAATAAATTCTTTGGCATATTATATGCGTTTGGACCTGGATTTATCTCTATATAGGCTCAAAGCGTGTTGGACTATTTTTGATTATATACAATATGTTTTTAGGCTGTTGGTTTCACTACTTACTCTTTCTGGTGGAAAACAGACAACCGCAGACAGAGCTGGCCAAAAACATTATAGGTAAATATTCTGACACCCCACAGAAAGTGATAAATCAAGGCAACACTAAGAAAAAAATCAGCTTATTATTAGAGAAATTACAGAACAAATAGTTGATGTAGTGGCAGGGGATGTAGCAGAACTTGTTAACAAATTCAATAGGAAAGAAGAGGAGAATGACCATTGATTATCTAAGAAGAAATTTGCAGATGGCCAGCATTCAGTTGCAGCGCAGAGACAAAAGTCTAAAATATCCAGTTGGTATAATAAAGAGGACTGGAATGACCAAAAGGCAAGTCAGGCTAAGAAGCAGCATTAAAAGGCCAAAAAAGAAATCATAATATACAAATAAAATCAAATAAAATTAACAAAGGAAAAGAAGAAGAAATAGAGACCACTTCAGAAGAATAGGAAGGGAATGAAAGGGAACTCAATAATGGTACTAGACTGTCAACCTTATTTCTAAATGGGGTCCCAAAAATAAGGAATGAAATGCTGGAAAAAATTAAGAGTTATGGTATGTAATTTATGTAAAGGGGTAACTGGAAATAGGTTTAGATGGCATGACTGAGTAACAGCCGCTTAAGAGTGAAAATCTCCTGGGTGGAATCTGTATTAATTTAAAGAGCAGCTGACAAAATTGGGGCAGGTAACTTATACCATGTAGTTGCCTGCCCTATGAGCTTTTTCGGCTATATGTTACTATTTTCTGCTCAGTTGTTTTAAAAATATTTCCCTCGTAAAGCCTGTCTCGCAATTTCCGTGTACGAACTGGGTGATTGCTGAGCACTGCAGCCGCATCCCTGTAAACAGCATAATTATGACACGAGGTTTGGAATGGGGTTGCAACACTGTATGGAGCATGTAATATAATCGGGGGCTGCCTAAATGCACTAAGATTAGGCAGCCTGCCCCATGATTCCATTACATGCTTCATAGATAAAGCACCCAGCTTTCATGTTCTAACCTTGCATCATAATTATGCTGTTTTCAGAGGTGGGTCTCACAGCGCCGGTGATTGCCTGGCTTGTACATGGAAGTTATGAGCAGGGTTTTATGAGGGAAATATTTTTAAAACAACTGAGCAGAAAATATGAATGTATAGTTGAAAGGGTTCGTAGGACAGGCAACTACGCATATGAGTTGCCTGCCTGAAGCACACAAAATGTGACAGTTGCTCTTTAAGAAATCCAAACATTTGGGAAGAATTATTAAAGACAAGTTTGGACTTCACTCATGTGCATGTCAGATTCAGCATCACTGCCAGTACATTTTTAAGGAAATATAAAAAGAACAAACTGATTAAATCTGACAAAGATCAGGCAGGCAAGCGGAAATTAAGTAAATTAAGAATAAGTAAGCAACAATGCTGGCAAAGGTAAAGGAAGCATTGACAAAAAAAAAATCAAACGCATGTTTCGGAATTTGTACAATCAACAGAAATAGTACATATACTAGTAACAGATGAAGAATATTTGCTATGATGAAGTTGTAGAGAAGTTAGAGGGAGAAAACATAAAGGCTCAAAAATAAATAATAGTATTAATTTGACCAAGGTGAAATCAAGACTAGAAAACACATTCTGTGATCTAACAACAACAAAGGATGAGAGTGTGAGGGTAACTGGAAGTGAAACAAAGACAGTAATGTTAAATTGACTAAAGAATGAGTTAACTATTTTAAGCTGGAATAGAGCAGGAATTGGGGATAGAGGTAATGATCTGGACTGAGTGAAGAAAGTCAACTCATGATGTGATCTTATTTCAGGAGATATCATCAAAATGAGGACATTTTATTCTGCAAGGGTATACCTTTTTGATAGCTCACCATCAGAATCAATCATAAGGGTAGAGCCAAATGGGGATTAATTTCTTTATTCTCAACTCGGATTTTTAAATGTGTAATCTTGATAGACATCACAGATCCATATTTTTTATGTACACGTTATTAATTCTGATAACACAAAACTTGTAATTATGAATTATTTTATACAAACTGCAGGCAATAAGAAAAGTGTTCAAGTCTCATACCAATTTTGAAACATGCATTTCAGTATATTATGAAGAATTGTCCAGAAGCTATGTATATACTGTGATAGCAGCAGATTTTAACAGTAACATTGGACCATGTCAAGAATGTTGCGATAACAGTTTGCAGTTAGATGATGTTTATAATATTGCACTGCAGAATTTCAAGGATAAAAAAAGTAAATAGCCAAGAGAAATTACTTATGACTATGTTTGCATAAAGTTTTTTTGAGAGTGCTGAATGGCAGAATTAAGGGGCATAGAGAAGGTACATTTACTTTTCCCATGAATGTGGGTGGTTCACTCTTAGATCTATGTATAGTTGATGTGTTTCATTTTGACAAGTTCCCAATTCTCAAAGCCCTTAGATTGACTCAAGGAGCCTGCATAAAACATAAAAGACGCAAGTGGCATCTTGCATCAAAAATTGCACCCAGAGCTATTCTGAGAAGCAGCCTGCATCAAATACAGGCAGAATGTGCCAAAGGGGATGTGTACCAGCCTTGCGCCACAAAATGGTCTGCAGCATTGTGCTGGAGGGCTTGCGGCAGATGCAGGCTGCCATATCCCTAATTTGGCATTCACAAAACTCTCCCAGACGGAAAAGGTCTAAGTACTGTTAGACCAGCCAAGGCCTGGTCTAAGGGTGCTTATAAATCCTCTGGGAGGCTTGTACCATGTGCCAATGTGCCTCACCTCCCCCAGCCCCAATCCCCTTATAAATATAATACTTATTGCCCGATCCTAGAAAAAATCCCAGTCCCTTGTGACTAGTGGTCACCCCATCCCCAATCCCCTTAGAAATAAAATTCATGTTGTCCTTGCCACATAAATAACCCCATCCCTGGTGGCTAATGGTCACCCCATCCCCAATCCCCTTATACAGTAAACTAGACCCCCCCCAAGCCCTGATCTACACATAATGGAATTATTATATGTCTGTTGTACTCTAGTGACTCCCCACCCCTGCCCTGGCATGTAGTGCCCCACCACCCTGCTGCCCCCATCCCAGTCCTGGCCAGCAACTGGCACAGACCACCGCTCACCACCATGACCAGCCGCCATTTGAGCTGTCACTGATCATGTGCTTGAATACAGTAAATATAGGGAGTAAAGATGATTGGTCTATGCACGTGGACAAGATCAACTGGTGGGAAAAGAGGTTTTAAGATAGATCAAGGGAAAGAGTGAGACAGAGTGAGAATAAACCACATTTCGGCAGTGCTACCATGTGTAAATAAATTGATAGCACTGTGTAGCATAAGGAATTCTGCTTGTGGAATTAATGGGAATGAGAGTTCTGCTTGGAAACACGCTTCAGCATGTTTTTCTTTAATTCTATGGAATTCTGAAAAGCCTTTCTATGTAACTGCAGTGGATAAAATTCCAGGGATTATGTAATCCCTGAAATATTATCCTGTGGTTTGTGGGAAATGAATCCATGGTTTACAAAAACTGCAAAGTATTATTGCTCATTTTTTATAAACCAGGGTCTACTAATCTGCAGTTAAAACACACACGCACGCACACACACACACACCCACACACACATACACACACACATTCTGCTTTCAGAATTCTGCTTTTTATGGAATTCCATGGAATAAGGTGGCATTTCTAAAATTCTGATGAATTCTACTGGAAGCAGAATTTAAATTAAGCAATAATGCATGACAGTGTGTGTGCTGTGCTGGATAACATCACACCTTGGTGGTTGGGCAGGTGGCTGCAGGCTGAATGCATTCAACACCCAAGAAGTGACATTATCCCAGCACTACACACACCCTGGAGTGCATTATTGCTATTATACAATGGCTTGTTTGTAAACAAAAATAAAAACATTAAAAATACAGTTCGAAATGCATTTTCAGCTTTCTTATGTATGGGTAGGTGTGCCAAAAAAAGTCCATTGTTTCTACAGTTGGTCAGTAGGTGGCATTGTCTATACATCCCTGTCATTCTTTCATCTTGCCCCTTGTGTCTTTGCTATCCATCTTTTTCCATTCCAGTACAAGGTCAAACCCCCACATTCTCTACTAACATTTTTCTATGAAATGTAAGACAGCTTTTGCTGATCTGTAGAGCAGGACTGAGCGTCTTTCAGTTTTCTGATGTTCATAGCGGCTGCTGAGGGGGAATGCATGGCTTTCTGTGTTGGGATGTTTTGACAGAGTGGATTTACTAGGTATGCTATGTTCTGCTGGGCTGCTGAATGCAGGATGATGGGAGGACAGCAGATTTTAAAATAATTAACTTTTGGTGTCAGTGGGGACAAATGAAAGCAGAGCTTTTTAATTTAAATTTATTGTGGAATCTTTGTGAGTTCAGGGAGAGCAAACTGTCACTTGGTGGAATGGAGTTTTTTTTTTTGATTTAATAGTAAAGGAGCTGGGGACTCTGAAGGTGGCTAGTGAGTGGGAACGAGTTGCTGAGAAGGGACCAGTGAAGCGGATACCGTGGACTGAACCCATTCAGAGTTGACGTGATCGTCTGTATGCTGGGACTATACCTGTAATGTTATACTGGGATAACATCAAGGGTCCAGTCCCAAACTGACCAATCAGAGCCCAGGATTCTTCCTTGCCATTGAATAATAGTAGAAAGTCACTTAATCGGGATGTTCTGGTAGCAGGCTTTTGCCCCGATTAATGGCCATCCCAGTTATCAGAAGTAAGCATTTTCCCTTAAGATAACTGCTGTCTGATTACTGCAGAATCCTCTTAATTCCCTTTACTAGCAGAAATCAGAATGTTACTGTACTAAACAGCTGTACTGTGTTTTGTCAGGAGCCATCCATTCAGCAGAATAGAACAGTACCATATTACAGTACAGTACCTCATGGTCCAATTATCTGCCTCCTGATCTCCTTCTGTTAAAGTTAAGCCGAGAAATGACAGATCTGTAAATGCATCAGTGTATCTCTCCCTCCCTCATGCCACCTGCCTTACTTACTGAGAGTCAGCATCTCCTTTCTTCTTTCAATCAGAGTCATGGCATGGAATCTCAGCTGAATACAGCTGAATGCAGTTCTATCACAGAAGAGAAAGGCTCCGACATTCTGCCACTTTTGGAGAGTTTCCCAATAGGCAGTAAAAGCTTCACATGCTTTAAACGTTTTATTTTTGCAAAACATACTGTGATCTGCCCAGTACTAAGTATTGAGAACTTCACTTACAAGTGGAAAGTGTGGAGAGTCCGATGCACAGGAACAGGAGGTAAATAGGAGCCATGTGTGAGTGTGTGTCTGATGACAGTACTATTCACAGTGCATTGACACATGCTCAGGGGCTTATCAGTTCATCAACACCCTATTAAATGGCAGCAGCAGAACAGTTAAGGGCTATCACACTAGCCAGGAAGCAAGGGATGATAGCAGTGAGTGGGACTAAATAATCCCAATAATCTGGAATCCCCATCCCTATTAAAAGGATGGGGATGCCATAGGAATACATGGCCACTTAATCAGTTCCCAGTGGGGTGTCCCAGTGAAGCAGCCATCCTGATTATCCATGTCCCGATTAAGTGGCTTGTACTGTATTCCATACAGCTCTGTAAATTTTAACAACAAAAAAATTAGCTTTCATAGGGAGGAAGGGAAATAAAAGAACAACTAAATGGGATAGGATGCACTGTAGCTACCCCTGTTCTCTTTCTGTACTTTTGTTGTTGCTGGTGGAGACTTCAATATGTCAGATTTAGATTGGAGCATGCCATCCATGACCTTGCTAGAAATGCGGCCATCCTAGACTCCCTTAGGGACGCAAACAACATGGTCTTGCTGTATTCTGACTATATGCAGTTAGCCCCAGCACTTGAACTGCCCCAGAGAGTAAAGAGTTAACTCTATGCAGAAGCATAGAACGTTGAGCTCGAACTCAGTTTTCAAACCTCTGTCTCTAGCACTCTGAAGTGTAACCGTCAGATTTTTTACTCCGCCTAACTGTGAAGTCTCTCCAGAGATCCATCCTGCACTTCGGTTTGGTATAGTTTGAATCGGTTAGTTTTGTCTAACTGTTTCCTTATTTTCGGTCTTCTTACCTCTGTCTCAGTAACAGTAAGTGGTAGTGGTAGGTAGTTTTGTTGTAATTCTGGTGTTTCTTGTGGAAATTGTTTTGCCTTCGGTTCTTCTCCAGTCGGTCTGTTTAGAACCAAACCCATTATATTTGAGTTCTTTCAAAATTTTACTGAGGTTTCTGGTACTCATCAGTTCCTAAAAATCTGATTTTGTGTATTTTTTAACCGACCCATGACACGATCGGAACCGATCAGTTTTAGTTGCCTGGAGTAAAAGATGGTAAGGTAACTTTAAGTTCTCGGCATGTCAGCAAACCCAAAAGAAACCAGTCTCACTGGGTTTCAGCACTGTACCGAAGTGTAAGGAGGCCTTGCTAAGGCCGACCCTCACCTCTTTGTGGTTTACTTTCTGGGGTTTGACCACCTCAAAGAAGACTGCCAGATTTGTACAAACTTTCCCAAAGCCACTCTGGAAAAAACGTTTGAGAAGTCTGCTGACCTGGATGGCCAGTCCGGTTCGGTTGTGACCGAACCTGAGAAGGTGCCCACTGACCTGGGCAATACCTCCTCAGGCAAAAGGAGAGTTGATTCTGTAGAACTGGTTCCTAGTAAATGAAAATGTAAATCAGCCGGTTCAGATCCAGGTTCTCATGGTCCAACTGCTGAGGAGACTGCAAAAGAGATCACTATTGTACAGTCTCTTTGCCCGGTTCCAACTGAACCGGCAGCAGTTCACAGAGGTTCGTTTCAGTCAGACATAGTCGCTTCTGACATTGATCCAGAAGCTTTCTATGAGGGTGATTGGGATGGAGAAGAACAGTATGATGAAGAGGAAGATGAAGGCCTAGATAAGCCAGTAGAGCCTGACATCTCCCCAGACAGGCCTTCCAGTGTGTCTCCTCCCAGACTTTCAGAGTCCCCCTCCCATTTCTTGTTTTACAAGAAAATGGCTGAAACTCTTCAGCTCCCTATTGAAAAAGCTGAACAGGATCAGGGGGAACCTGACTTCATGGAAATTATGGATGTCCCCAAGTCTAAGAGAGTGTCTATCCCTCTGCATAAATCCTTGGGGAAACAAACACAAAAAATCTTGCAGTTTCCAAATTCTATACCTCCTGTGGATAAAAAGATGGACAGGAGATATACGTTGTCAGGTCCTGGAACAGAATTCCTTATGACTCATTGCAGCCATGTTGGGGTAGTGCAGACTGCAGCCTGTGACAAGGCTAATATTCCTCTGGCATCCCACCCCCCAGATAAGGATTCTAGGAAAGTGGATGCCATGGCCAAGAGGCAGTACTTGGCATCATCTTTGGGACTCAGACATGCTAATTACATGGCATATACAGCCAGGTACCAGAAATCGAGGTGGGATATAGTTCTGGGACTAGCTAAGGGTGCCCCTCCCCAGCTAGACAAGGAGCTGGAGAAGGTGGCAGCAGACGTGTATTGAGGCATCCAAATTCCATTTCATGCTGCTGTTGACTCGAATGATGTACATTCCAGGGTCATGGCTACATCTGTCTCCATGAGGAGATTAGCTTGGCTCAGATGTACCAGTTTGTTACAGGATACCCAGACTAAGGTTATGGATTTTCCTGTTGCTGGTAACTCTATGTTTGGGGAACAGATAGAGGATTACATGAAGAAGATGGACGAGTACAGGACCACCTACAGGAGTGCTGCAGCAAAAGATAAGCAGGCCACTCCTCAGAAGCAGCAGTTTAGGGCTGGCAGGAGCAGGTCTTTTCACAGGCCTTTTTACCAAGCCCAGGCTTCCTCTTCATTCCAGCAGAGGGGGTTCTTCAGGGGAAGAGGCAGATGAGGGATGACCAGGACTCCAGCATCCACTCAGTCCAAGCCCCCTGCCAAACAGATACCCTGAGGTGTCAGTCAGGGTTGCCTCCCCAGTTCCTGTAGGGGGCAGGCTGCCTCACTACTCCCAAGCCTGGGAGTCTATTACTTCAGACAAAAGGGTCCTGGAAGTAGTGAGCCAGGAACTTGTTCTCAGTTTCAAAGGTTCCCAAAATGAGAGTAATATCTTTCAGCCCTCTCTCTTGGAGACAAAGGCTTTACAGGCAGAATTCTCCTCTTCTGCTCCCATGAGCAGTAGAGAAGGTACCTCTTTGTCACAGGGGAAAAGGACTTTATTTCAGATACTTTCTTACCTCAAAAAGACAGGGAGTGGTGACCCATCCTAGATTTAAGGTGCCTCAACAAACACCTAACAATACCAAAGTTCAAAATGGCTACTCTGGGAGTAATTCTTCCCTTTCTGAGACCAGGAGACTGGCTAGCCTCCCTGGACATCAAGGATGCCTATTTCCACATATCCATCAGACATTCCCAAAGAAAGTACCTCAGGTTTGAGTTGCCCTCAGGCCATTATCAGTTCTGAGCCATGCCTTTCAGCCTAACATCTGCTCCAAGGGTGTTCACCAAGTGCCTGGCAGTAGTGGTGGCATTCCTCAGGAGACAAGGTATCCTTCTGTTTCCCATATCTGGACGACTGGCCTTAGTAGGTCAGTCCTCAGACCAAATCAAGTCAGGTCAGCTCTTAGAGGTCACCCAAAGTCTTCTGGAGTCCTTGGCTTCATTCTAAACCTAGAAAAGTCAGTTCTGGAACCAACTCAGTTGCTCATTTTCATAGGGGTGGACATAGACACTACCCAGGCAAGAGCATTCCTTCCTCTTTCAAGAGTTCAGTCTCTAGTCACTCTGGCTTCTCTTTTCATCCTCTAGTTTATTGTCCAGCAGACACTTTCTACAGTTACTGGGCTACATGGCAGCATCCACAGCTGTGGTCAAGGGAGCAAGGTTTCAGATGAGAGATATTCAATTTCATCTTAAATCTTACTGGTCTCAGAAAAAGGATCCTCTCTCCAAATTGGTCCCAGTGTCTCAAACTCTAGTTCAGGCACTCCAGTGGTGGCTGGAGTAGGACAAACGATGGCAAGGTGTTCCATTCATCATTCAGGCTCCTTCAGTGATTCTCACCACAGACGCCTCTCCCCTAGGCTGGGGGGCTCACCTGGATCAGCTTACAGCTCAGGGAACTTGGTCTCACCTGGAGTCTCTTCTTCACATAAATCTTCTAGAATTGAGAGCTGTCTTTCTAGCACTGCAGACATTCTCAACTGTGGTTCAGGGGAAAGTAGCACAAATCAGGACAGACAATACCACAACCATATGGTACATCAACAAGCAGGGAGGCACTCTGTCCTTGGTCTTGTGCACAGAGACCATGAAGATATGGTCTCTGGCTTATTTCCTTCAGGCTTCTCTGGTGGCTGTGTGTCTCCCAGAGAAGGACAACATTTTAGCAGATGCTCTCAGCAGAATTTCTCAGGGTCATCATGAATGGACTCTGAATCCTCTGATCCTTCAGGTCATCTTCAAGAGGTGGGGTACTCCAGAGGTGGATCCCTTTGCACCCCCGGACAATCATCAACTTCCTCTCTTCTGTTGCAGACCTCCTCTCCTAGGCTCTGTTCATCAGGATGCTCTACTATTGGATTGGACAAGCAGGTTCCTGTATGCATTTCCTCCTTTCCCATTGATATTCAGGGTCCTGATCAAAATCAGATCTCAGCCTTGCACGGTGATTCTAGTGGCCCCAGACTGGACCAGACAGTCTTGGTATCCTCTACTACTGTCACTGTCAGTGACAATGCCTCTGTGTCTTCCCAGGCAGTTCAATCTTCTGACATCCTCCAGGGGGAGGATCCTCTACCCCAATTGTCAGGCTCTCAGGCTCAAGGCCTGGCTCTTGAAGAGTTAGAATATGTAATATTGCCATTTTACCACACCTCCTCATAAGCAGTACAGCTGTCATTTTTCACATCCGGCCCAAAATGTGTTTCTGCCCATGTAGCACACAATGGCATAGTTGGTGTGCGAACTCAATGTATGGGACACATTAAGAAAATCACAGTGACACTGATCATGAGCAGAGGTCTTAAAATGGCTGTGCAGAAAATTTGGTGAAAAAATTCCTAAAAATGACTGTTTTATGAGTCTGCGTTGCGCAGTTCCTACGCACGCTCGTAAGTTTGTGAATTTTCAATATTTTCACTCCAGATTTTCAACATTGCCATTTTACCACACCTCCTTATGAGCACTGTAGCTGTCATTTTTCACATCTTGCCCAAAACGTGTTTCCACCCATGTAGCGCACAATGGCACAGTCGGTGTGCGAACTCAGTGTATGGGACACATTAAGAAAATCACAGTGTCACTGTTCATGAGCAGAGATCTTAAAATGGCTATCTTGAAAATGTGGCAAAAAAATTCCCACAAATAACTGTTTTACGAGCATGTGTTGTGCAGTTCCTATGCATGCTCGTAAGTTTGCGAATTTCCAATATTTTCACTCCAGATTTTCAACATTGCCATTTTACCACACTTCCTTATGAGCAGTATAGCTGTCATTTTTCACATCCTGCCCAAAACGTCTTTTCCCCCATGTAGTGCACAATGGTGCAGTCGGTGTGCGAAATCAAAGTATGGGACACAGTAAGAAAATCACAGTGACACTGTTCATTAGCACAGGTTTTAAAATGGCAATGTTGAAAATTTGGTGAAAAATTTCTAGAAATGGCTGTTTTAGAGCGCTGTGCACAGTTCCTAATGCGACGTCAGAGGTTTGCAAATTTTCAATATTTCCACCCAGATTTTCAACATTGGCATTTTACCACACTTCCTTATGAGCAGTACAGCTGTCATTTTTTCACATCCTGCCCAAATGTGTTTCTGCCTATGTAGCGCAAATGGGGGTAACAAAAGATCATGCTGACAATTTATTGTGCAAATACTAGCAATCGCACAGGGCATTAGGGTAAAGCACCATACATGCCAAACACCACTGCAAATACCTGCAAGCGAACGTTCAGCATTGACAAATGCTTGTTTTTTTTACAACTGGGCTGGAGGGGCGTTATTTAAGTTTGGTGGTGTAAGGAGACTCTCAGCGGGAGTGTGTCTGTGTGTGGGCCGGGACATACTGTTTATTTTTTACCCTAAATGCGCAGGAGTCATGAGCCTTCAGAAATTCGGTCTGTTCTTCCATCATCACCTTTTATCTTCCTCCAGCTTCCAATCGGCATGATGGCACTTAACTCTGCTACTTTGAAAGCAAACTTTACTACTACCTTACCCTTAGAGACCATAGTACTAGTTGGGTCAGATGTGCCATTATAAGTTGTAAATGGGGTCTGGGGAAGGGATTCTTAAACACTTAAGTGGGTGATGGGTCTAATCTCTAATTTTGAGGTGATCACTTGGTAAAATTGGGAGTCACACAGAGAAGAAGTTACTGGAAGGCTCTGCTCTGAGTCTGACCCCTCAGATCCATGCCTAGACTTGAATTGATAACTTCCTTATACTTATAATTAAATTATTAACACCAAAAATTAGACCATTATGAAATGAGCTAGTTCATTATAATACAGTCAGTAACATAGAGTGGGTGAGTCCATATAAAAGGGATCAGACTGACTGGTCTGTTTTAAGAGACTTTTCAAGCAGGGCAGGCCGGGCTAGTATGTTTTTTGTTTTGACAAACGTTTTCTAGTAGGTATCTTTAGTATCAATATATGAAAATTTGGACATGTCAGTGTTCATTCAGTTGGTCAGTAAAAATCGGTAAGTTGGTCGGTGAAAATCGATAAGTTGGTCTGTAAAATTACTGTTTCCTCCCCTCAAAGATTTGACCTAATGGCACATCTGGTCCCTCATTATGAAGAATCACAGTGCACATGGAGTCTACATCTAGAGTGGCAAAAAAATACTTGGTAACACTTTATTTTAAGTGTCCTTAAGTACATTGTAAATACTGTATAACTACAATGTAACTGCTATGTTGGTACTGTGTAGTTACATGTAACTACAATGTAGTTGGTAATTAGTTTCACATTTGCGGATTATGTAGGTAGACACACATTTCTATGAAATAACTACACTTTTATTGCACTGTAAAAACTATGTAGTTGTTAATTACTTTCACATTTGACCGGTGTGTAGATACACAATTTGCATGAAGTGGTAGTTACATGTGCAACCACAACTGTTTTCTCTTTTTGGCACAAACTGATTTATGCTGAAAGTATAACTAATATTGATAACAGCTGTTGCAAAGTGCAACAGAAAAAAATGATTTATGCTAGAAGTGTAACTACATTTAACAGATGTTGCAAAGTGCAACATACATAGATACATTTGCCAGAAAGAAGTGATTTGAAGCAGAAGGGAGGCAACAGTAATTGCAGTAACTACCACTTCATGCAAATTGTGTAACTACAGCACAGCACTACCGATCTTCCTGTGTCCATCTTCACCATTCATCACTGCGAGCTTTTTTGTAGGAGAGGAGCTGCGCCGGGAGGCTGCAATGCCCTCAAGGCCGATGCATTACGTGGCATTCATGGGTTGGCCAGCAACAGTCGCTGGCTCCTCCTCCACCCCAGTTCTGCTTCTCCCGCCATCAAGCGTGCACCACCTCGTACCTGCTGAAAAAATGTTATCTGCGACATTGTGCCCTAGTCAGTTGTTTTGATGCCTTTTTCGACGCCATTTTCACTCCATTACAGTTCTGCCATCCGCTAGTAACTCGGTGCCGTTTTCTGCAGGAATCTGGTAAAACCTTTCCTTTTTCTTTCTTGATGTGTTACAGAGTCTGTTTCTTATTATATTTTTAATTACCACAAGTCATATCGGGTTCGTCCGGGGGCCAAAAAATGCTCCTCCAAAGTGGGACAGCCTCCTATGTGTCGGTGTCCCTGTGCTGGCAGATGTCCATCATGGACCAGCATGACCGATGCCCCACTTGCCTGGGTCCATCCCACGATATGGATAGTTGTGGTGCTTGCTTCTCCATGGACCACAGAGTACTGGAGCACTGAGCATGGAAAGTTGGTCACAATCAGCTGACTTTGGAGGGCATCATTGTACGAGGGACCTGGCACAGGTCTCTCCTCCATTCCTCCGGGTCCCCCGCAGTTCTATACAGACCAGTGAGGATGGGGCCTCCGCTTCTAGGCTTGCCAGGGAGGAGTTCTCTTTCCGTGCCAGAGGAACAGTCTGGTCCTCTCGGGCCGGGCTGGGAGCATTGCACAGACAGTCACCTCCTCAGAGGTGCAGACTCCCCCGGTGTTGCGGCCCACGCCTGCTAGGCCTGGCACTGATGACTCCTCAATGCCACCTGTAACTGCCATTCTGGATCCTGGGGCTGTTTGCAGCTCTGGTGATCGGTACAGCACCGTGCGCAGTACTGGGCTCTCCAGTGGCACTGCTAGCGGAGCTGTAGGTGGGAAGCCTCCAGGGCCTCTCGTCTGGTGATCTTCTGGATCTCCTTCTCTCCAGAGCCAGATGACAGAGAGATTGATCCAGACTGGCTGCCCAACTCCTCAGAGTCTGAATGCTTCACAGAAATGTAGCTGCTTTCCAGATGCAGTGGGTGCTGGAAAAAAATTTCAAACAATAAAACATGTAATAATCCAGCACTCTAAACTCCAAAGAAAGTCAGGAAGAGTCATTTATTTAAAAAAAAATAAAATAAAAAATACTTACAATTGAAAGCAAGAGAAAATATAAACACTGTTGTAAATTACAGGCACAAACACCTTCTCCAACCTCGGCACTACTCCTTTGTCAGGAGGCATAACCACAGTTTGAAAACCAGTGATTTAAATACTTTATTAAACAGGTGTTTCAAATTCAAAGTTTAGTGCTACCCATTGTGACTATGTCTCTCATGTAGATTGCCTGTCAATGGCAGGACAGCTCTAATTAGTGTCTGGGCTCACTTGTAATTTTATTGGAGTTGAAATGTTCTTGGGTACCCAGTACCTTTGTGCCTGCTAGGCATCCCTTCCCTTGGCACCAGCAATTATGGATGGAGCTGGCTCCCACGCCCGACATTGGGAGCGGGCCTGCTGATAGTGGTCCTCGGTGTGAGGGGATGGTGGTTTGGGTCTTGGGGGCCCAGACAGCTGCCAGTCCTGGTGCCAGTGCTGTGTGCCCCCACAGGGGCTGGAACAGGGACTTCTCATCTGCGGCCTCCCTCAAGGGCCTGTGGTATTGGAACAGTCCCTAGCTTTGGGAGTGAGGAAGATATCAACCTCAGAGTTGACATGGTTGAGGGGCAGTGTGTGGGCACTGATCTTCCCAGGAACCCTTTGGGGTTCAGGAGGAGTCGAGTGCAAAGGCCCTGTTCTCTCCCTCATCCCTTAGAGGGAGACCTTATTGGGTGGGGTTGGGGTCCACCCTTCTTGTTCTATGTGGCCCCAGTCTCCTCACAGGGAGTTTCCTCAGGGCTCAGTCCTGACTGCTTTGAGCTGGTTGAGCAGCCAGTAACTGTGCAGACCAGCGTATGCCCAGGAGGTCCAAGATCGCCATTGAGGTCCCCTAGCTCTGGCAGAGGTTGCACACATAAGGTGAAGTGTGTCTCCTCATTGCCTCTGCAGCCCAACCATCATTTCCCAGGCCACATGGGTCCTTCTGGGCCCTTGACCTGGGGGAAGTTCAGAGCCACTTCTTCCACCTTCTCCAGGTATGTCAGGGCTAAGGACGAGCAGCTCTTTTGCCTGTCTCCCCCACAGCAGCCAGACTCACACTCTTCAGATTCATCGGCCTCCTTGTCTTCCTCCTTCATGGAAGAGGATACCTCTGTCCATCTGTCCTCAGACACTGATTGGACAGAGTAAGAGGCTGGTCGGTGATCTTCACCTATCCCACATCAGAATACGCAGTACTTTTGGATGACACATGTCTTCCTTAGTGAATTCAGTGCGGACCACTGGTTGGTCCCTTCCTGGCTGATTCCCTTCCAGGAGGCATCATCCAGCACCTGCTAGTGCCCATCTGCCCCAACTCTAGCCCCTAGGGACTGCCAGCAGAGGTATTGCATACCACAGGGTCTCCAGGGATCTTGCCTCATCCTCTTCGGGGTGAGGGTACAGGATACCCTTTCCAGGCATGGACATGGGCATGACCAACCCTGGATGTGGACTCATGGAGTTCGACCAGTGAGGACGGAGAATGTTCTTCTCAGTGCGTATCCTGCTCAGCATTGCCACTCATCAGGCACAACACGCTGCCTACAACAGGCATCTGTGGTCAATGCTAGGCCAGGTGCTGGTATTGTTGCTTGATACAGAGGCAACCAGACATGCCATTGCCCTCTCTGCACAGGGCTTGGAGCTCAAAAGGCACCAGGAAAGGGAATCTTATGATGCCAGCGAGGTAGCCTCAAGGCTAGTGGTGACAGCAATCTGCATTAGACGGATGGCGTGGCTTCACCTGTCAAGGTTATCATCCTTGGCCAGGGGTAAGGTGCTCTCCACTTTCCCAGAGACCCACCTTTTCTCCTGCAGGGAGAGGCAGGAACTACAGGGTAACTTCCATCTCCCAAGCAACAGGAGACCCTGCCTTGTCCTGATCAGTTCACAGGTCTAACTGGCCTGTAATGGGTTTCCTCCTTTTGTGATTATCCCCCACAAGAGGCTGAGGGACTCACGTCCCTCAGGGAAGTGCTGGACTCCCTTTGGGGGGGGGGGGCTCGGTACTCACCCAGACAGTGATGAATGGTGAACATTGACACAGGAAACATATAAAAATGATCTACCTATCATAATTCTTGATCTTCCTGTATATCTTCACCATTCAACACTGGCACCCACCCACCTTTCCCTCTGGGCCTCAGTCCCTGGGTGGTGCCCCTTCCCTGCTTGCTCTTCCCCTCCTTGAGGTCAATTGTGAGTGGGGTCCCACTGGTACCTCTGGGTCCTCTGTTACCTTCCTAAGTGGCAGAGGGTCCACCCTGGGAGGGAGGGCAAGTAGGGCTTCTTGCCCTGGCCTTAGGGACTCCCTGTGGGTCCTTCCTTTCTTTCTTAGCCGGGGGCTTCCTCCGGGACTTGATCCAGTCCTGTGGGCTGCAACTGACTCATAGTGGTGGGGATCTCCCCTAGGTGGGGAGGGGAGGAGAGGGCTCATGGGGATTCTCCTGCTCCCTCCTTATATAATTTTCCCTCCCCATCCCTTTTTTTTTGGGGTGGTAGGACTTGTCCTGGACAGGATTCCCTCCTGAACCCAGTGGGTTCTCCCTCTTGGGACAATGGTAACTGGAGGGGTCCTGTCCTGGGGTGGTTGTCACCACCTTGTACTGCAGTGGTGGGGGACCTTTTCCACTCCTACTCTTTGGGAGGAACTGATGTCTGAGACTGTCCATCTGATTCACTGCTCTCACCTTTTCAAGCCAGGAAGAACTCGGTTGTGAGTCTCCATCTGAACTGCTGTTTATCTTCTCCAGCTGGAGGTTCTGGGCACCTGGCCTAGTTTCAGTTCAGTCATATTCTGTAGTCCCTGTGGAATGGCAACAGGCTCAGTGTCCTCCCAGATGTTAAACAACATCTTTTCACAGAATTCTTTCTGAGTATAGGATATGGTGTGGTCTCTCTCTTCCTCCACCCATCTGTCTTCCTCTTTACTTTACCTTTAACTTTTCTCTTTCTGTCTTGTTGGCTACCCAGGGGCTGGTGCCAAAGCCCACACCCTCAGGTCCTCCTCCTCCTCCTCTATCCTCTGGCCAGCTTAATCCTTTTTCAGTTTTACATTCTTTCCTTTAGCTATTCCTTGGGCTCCCTTGCCCTACCCTTGTCTTTTCCCTATCTATCTATTTTCCTGTCTCTCTGGCGAGTAGAACTGGGGCAGAGGAGAAGCCGGCGACCGTTGCTGGACGATCCGCAAGCACCACGTAATGCATCATCCTCAAGGGCTGTGCTGCCTCTGGTGTCTGTTCCTCCCCCTACAAAAAAAAAAGTTGTCATGGGGTGCTGTCCTCTGGCTGTCGCACAGACAGTGATGAATGGTGACGATACACAGGAAGATCATGAATTACGATAGGTACAGAATTTTCATTTTTTGGTAGTACTTTATATTTTAAGTGTCCTTTACTACACTGCAACTACTGTGTAACTATGCTGTAACTGCAGGTCTTGTGCACTGTTTCAACTGTCTATGTCTATCTGACATTTATTTCAAAGGTAATCACACATAAAAGTGCTGAAGTGTATAAGAGTGGTAACTAATATATGAATACAGTGCAAATTCAGTCCGCTACAGTTATATGCACTGACTGGCTACTCTTTAAATGATGTTCCATGTCTGTATTCCAGTTTTTCATGAACTTACAGGTTAGTAAACATGCAGTCTAATATTGTGAATTGATATGTAACAGTACACAAAAATATTTCATTTGCATAATTGCTAACTGGCACTATAACAATATTGTGGCTAAGAAATAATGTTAGTTTCCACAGTTAATGCCTAGTTAACATGTATTTGCATTTGCACATACTTACATACTAAATGTCAGTACTGTAGCTGTGACGTAAATTCTCATTCAGAAATCAGTCCCTCAAACTTCTTACTTACTAAACATGCAATCTAATATTGGACCCTGTTCACATAGGCAGTGAGCAATGTGTCAAATGTGCATTCCCAGGCCTGGTGATCAATAGCAGCTATCCAATCAAATGGTCTGACCAGGAGCAGACTGGACTCTGCACTGTGTGGAGTGGTGAATTGTGGGTTATGGGTGGTGTAACCCCTAGATGGCGCTATCCCAGGGGCTACTACCCCTGCCTGATTTGCCACTAACAGGTTGAGGGGCCTGGATCCAATGGCGGGTGCCTCCACCCAGAGGTCAGGGTTTGCAATAGTTAAACTAACTTGGTCACAGCCCTCTGGGACACTGCAACCCCCCTTTCTTCCCACTAGTGGCCCACATATATATCAGAATTACCTTCACAGTATACACTTACCCCAGGTCTGGTTCCGCACTGGGACCTCCTGTGAAATGAGATACAGTGCAACAATCACAGTACAGTACTTTAACATAGACAAATACCTCAGGCAGTATAACTTTGCTGAAACAAGCAGCTCTGATTTATTTAGGGGATATAACAAGGACAGGGAAATCAGGTTAATTAGCTTATCACTCTAATAATCTACCTATGGCTCTGTGCACAGGCCTATCCCTATCAGTTACTGTCCCTGGGTACCCAAGCCCTAAGTGGCTAGTCAAACCGTGGCAGCTGGTAGGGCCCTTTCACACAGAGAAAAGGAGAATTAAACAGTCAGCAGTACAGTAATTCCATTTGGATTTATGTGGCAATTCAACAGGGAGCAACCCTGAATTAGTACTCACGACCTCCAAATAAGATAGGGTCCTTCAATGTCAGCAGGGCTCACTTGAGGTACACAAACCTCTTCACACATCCATATAAAAGAAAGTACTATACCAGGCAGGCTGCATCTGTATCCCGATCGCAATTACTGCACAATACCCGGGAGAACACACAGCAGATTCAGTTCCTGACAGACCGAGTGCAATTTTCAGCAATTCTTCCAGTCTTCTACAGGGTGAGCCTGGTTTCTACTCTTCAGAGATCCTTTGATTCTTTTCACAGGACGGATTCAGTCCTAACAAGCTGTTACACAAGCTGCAGACCGGAACTCTGGGCCTTACACACGTTTTTTGACTAAAACTGCACACTGAAAAGCACAGGGCTCCTTCCTTCTTCACTGCCAAAGCTCAACTGAACTCCAACTGACGAAACCGGCACTTCCTTTGAGTTCCTCCCAGTTCTTGACTGGATTGGCTGTCACCACAATAGACTGCTGCTGTTGGTCCAAAAGGCACTGAAGTCTAAACTACATCTCCCAGAGTCACTGCCCATACAATCCTCTTGTGGCTGGCTCAGATTATGAGTCCAAGTTCTGATTCGTCCAAGGCATCATTTTAGAGCTAGCTTACCCCACATGATTGGTCCAGTTCAGCAGTTCAAAACTAGAATGGGGAACTAGCAGACACAGTTCTGACTGCAAAGAAAGCAGGTTAGACAAACTGTAATTTCATTATTACTCTAAATAATTTCTGGCAAACAGTTACATCTTTCAGATAGGTTCCTTTGCACCCTAGTGACTGCAAAATGAAGTGAATTGGCAGCAGCTCGAGTGGTACTCAGAGAAGCACACAGTCCCCCATACAAACTAATTATGTCTGCAAGCAGACAGCTCTTAAAGAGACAGTACCAGAGGCTCTAAAACACTCACTGATAAATGGCTTAAATGCCAAACACCATTCAGGCTTGGAGCATTCAAGCAAGCTCCTGAAGTCTTTTGGGAACCCCATTTGCAGGGGTTACACCCTTCCTGGTTTGGGAAAGCTTGACGTCTGCCACAAGCAAGTACCCCATAAGTTTCAACTGCAACCATATACATTTGCATTAGGCTCGCACATGTAATCATCAGTCAATATATCATTTTACCAAGAACACATTTCTGAAACATTGCAGTACGTCACTTTACACAGTATTACATACACATTGTACCATAACTCAAGTTATTACCTCTTGTACATGAAACCTGAAGAGAGGGGCCCTTCCTATCAGTTACCTTGGCGCTGGACGGGCAAGGGCACCATACTTAGAGGGCAACACAAGTAACTTGAGTTAGCACTGACGCCAGTTTGGGCAATGAGCTCGGGGACACATACACTCCTTTATGGACAACATTGAGAGGCAAATCCACAGGCCTCCCAAGGGAATCATAACTGAGGTGCACCACAGGCTTTACAGCTCGACCAGTCTTTCTAGGGGAACTGTTACAGTCTCTGCACTCTGAGCCTCATTTTCAGCATTGTCCACACTTGTCAGGGAGTCTCCATGGGGTAGAGAGGCTAGAACTTGGGGCACTTTCAGCTCCAGGAGTTACAGTTTCTGAGTCCACAACATTTGGCCCGATGGAGAGCTTTGGACACTGGCAGTGGACTGTCAGGGCACTCAAAATACTCTTCTTGTTCGGGTGTATCACCAGTCTGCCCCAATCTATCATTTTCCTCCCTGAAAGCTCAAACAGTTCAACCATGCACAATGATTCCATTTCATCTGATCTGATGCTTTGCACTTCACTTTCTGGGAGCATTGGCTCCAGGAAGAAGCTGGGGGCTTAGACAGTCCAGAAGGCCCAGCTTTGTCTCCAGTATTGACTAGGGATTGCCCTCAAACAATTGACTCAGTTCGTAAGAAGGATAGTATTCAAAGTCACCTCACTTTCTTCCGATATGGACTGACAGTCATGCTCAACTGGGACTTTGGAGGGAACACTTTAACTTTGCTTCTGTAGGTGCAGACTTTCTTGATCTTTTCTTAGCAGCAGCTCTAGTCACTGGTCCAGAGGGGCATCTTCTAGGGGCTCAGACTCAATTAAGATTTGTCCAATGGGCAGTAAATGATTTCTATGCATTGTTTTACATCTTTTGAATTATTCTCAGGCCTTACTTTTGTACACTGGCAGATCATCTAGTTTGCCCACTACAATGTGAGGAGATGGTGCCATCTGTCAGCAATCTTGTGCTTGCCATGCAGTCCCAGATTTCTTAGCAATACTGATCTCCCTCCTGGAGTTCCTGTGCTTTCACCTTTTATCATACCTTTTCTTTGTTGGCCAGATTTCTTTTGGCAGCCATGGTTTGAGCCAGTTGGTACGCATGAGTTAGCTGGGCCTTTAACTTTGCACATACTGTAAATAGTTGTCAGCTTGAACCCCATCAGAGAGACCCCAAAACACACATCTACTGGTAGTCGAGCTTCTTCCAAACATCAGGCGGTAGGGGAGAATCCAGTGGCATCACTTTTGTGCAGTTATAAGCATGTACCAGGGTGCTAATTTGTTGGCTCCATCTAGGCTTGTCCTTTGGGTGCAGGGTGCCTAGCATATCTAGCAAAGTGCGTTGAAACGCTCAGGCTGTGGGTCCCCTGGGGTGGTAAGGAGTGGTTCTGGACTCTCGACTCCCACAGAGAAAGCATCTCTTGATCAGACGACTCTCAAAGTCTCTCCTTGATCAGAATGGATTCTTTGTGGAGCCCCATAGTGAACAAAAAGTTTTCTACAAGTACTTTGGCTACAGGATGCTTTCTGGTCTTTGGTGGGGAAAGCTTGGGCATATCTCGTGAAATGGTCAGTGACCACCAGCACATTACTGATATTTCTTGATCTGACTCCAAACTTAGAAAATCAATACAGACCAGCTCCATGGGTGCACTGGTGGTTATGTTAACAAGGGGGCAGCCCTCTGGGGCAAAGCTTTCCTCTGTAAGCAGCTATCATAAGTTCGAATGTGTTGCCCACATCAGCCCCCATCTTAGGCCAATAGAATCTGGATCTCACCAAGTCAAGTGTTCTGTCTATACCAAGGTGCCCCATGTGGTTGTGCAAGGACCTCAATACTGAGTCTCGAAAGGCAGTGGGCAGCACTAGTTGTTGTTTGTCTACTTGTCCCCTCTGTCTACTGTTTCTCTGTATAACAGTTTATTGATCAGTTTCAACTAGGACCTTCTTTGTATAACAGTGCAGTTCTCAAATCAGTGGAGCGTAATTTGGACACATCTTTTCCTGCATAGAGGGCTTCTAAAGCTGCTTTGATCATGGGATCGCGGGATTGAGCCCGCCGAATACTGTCATTGTCCAGCTGAGGCAGTGCACCAATGTCTATTGCAGAAAGTGGCAATCAAGCAGCAGGTATGCAATTCTCAGAGGCTCCCAAGCAATCCACCATGCAGTCCACTGCGTCCGTGGACATTTGTTCCTCCCTGTCAAACTTCCGCAGAGTGCCCGAATGTCAGGTTCTGCCAGTCGGACCCAATCATTCTGGGGAACAGGCCTCCGGAGAGAGCATCAGCATCTATGTGGTTCAGACCTGCTCGGTATTCGAGAGTATAGTCATGTAGATAATGCAGAAAGCCACCTATGGCCAGTGGCATCCAACTTAGCTGAGGTCTGCACATAGGTCAAAGGATTATTGTCAGTTTTACTAGTATTTTAGCCCCATACAAGTACTCATGGAATTGGTCAACAATAGCCCACTTCAAAGCTAGGAACTCTAACTTATGTACAGGATAGTTCTTTCGGATGGGGTCAGGCTTCTACTGGCAAAGGCCACTGGTCTCAGGCCATTCGTGCTCTTGGTACAACACAGCCCCCAACCCTTGCAAGCAGCATCAGTGTGCAGGACGTAAGGTTTTCTTGGATCGGCATAGGCCAGCACTGGAGCATGGGTAAGTTGATATATGATCTCATGAAAAGCAGTCTCACAATCAGGAGTCCAGCGGGCCCCAAATACTTCACTCGGATGAAAATACACTCTTTCAGTCTTGAGGATGCTGACTTTTGGTATTTTTGTGGGTTGGGGATACCCTTGAGTAAGGTTAAGTAAAGGGGGATCACTCTTGAATAGTCCTTGATGAAGCTCCGATAATAACCACAGAATCCCAGGAATCTTTGCAGTTCTTTTAGATTTTTGGGCTGTGGCCAGGTGGTCAAGGCCTCAACTTTACTTGGTCGGTCTCTATTCCTCGGTGGATACTATGTGTCCCATACTTTACTGATGTTTGAAAAATTGACACTTATCAATGGACAGTTTAAGGCCAAAGTCCTCCAGTCGGTCCAATACTTAAATAATCTGCTCTCATGTTCCTCCAGTGAGCTGCCAAACACAATAACATCATCTAGGTATACCAGGCACTCTAGTAAGTTCATGTCCCCACTGCACGCCTCCATCAATCGCTGAAAAGTGGCTGGGGCACCTGAAACCTTGAGGCATCCTCATGAATTCAGAAGCCAAGCGGACAGATAAAGGCTGTCTTTTCACGGTCCTCTGGGGCCATCGGGATCTGATAGTACCCACTGCGGAGATCCAGCACAGAGAACCACTTGCTCCCGCTTAGGCAGTCCAAAGCATCCTGAATGCGGGCATTGTGTACTGATCAGGGATAGTCCGCCGTTTAGAGCGATAATCACACACATCCTTACTGTTCCATTCTTTTTCCTCACTACCACAATGGGGGAAGCATAAGGGCTTCTGGATTCTTGTATTACACCAGCAGCTAACATCTCTTGCAGATGCCGTCTCACATCATCTATGTCAGCAGGTGCCAGGCGTCGAGACCTCTCACGAAATGGTCTTTCGTCATGCAGCCGGATATTGTGCTCAGCTCCTTGCACGCATCCTACATCCCATTCCTTTAAAGAAAACACCTGGTCTCTCTGGGCAAGCTTCTCACTGATCTTCACTTTCCATTCAGCTGGCAGCGGAGTCGCAATCAAACAAGTCAGGCGTTACTCTGTCATTCTTCCTTGAACTCTTGCTGCTGGGTAGCACTGCAGTGTCTGCACAATGCACATTAGCCAGGATGCAACCTCTGTTTACTCGAATGTCTCTTTCAGACACATTATGAACTTGGACCATTACCCTTCTGGCATAAGCATGGGCTCTAGCAGGCAAAATACTAGGCTTGACCAGCAGTCCCTCTGGCAATTTTCCATCGCCTGGTGCATCCAACATTAATATTTTATTCTTAACATCCTTTCTGATACGGACCTCTCCCTGTAAGGTACACTGGGCATTTGGCGCCAGGATCAGAGACTCAGGATCCTTCTTCCATACAATTCCGACCGGTTCCTCTGGTTCTGTTTTTTCAGCATCTCTCTGTGCCTCATAGGCCTTCTTAATTAAAGCCGGAACTCTTAAAGCTCTACTAGTCTTTGACCCTGTTTTTCATAACACAACTGTGCCAGCCTTCCGAACATATGAGCATTTGTTCCAATCAACAAAGGGACACCATCATACAGTCCAGTGGGGGGACACACTAAGGCTAGGGTCTCTACTTGTTCGGCCACTCCAGCCAACGGAGGTGGGGAAAGACAGCCAAATTCGGATATACCGAATAGGGTAGGCCTTCTCACTTAACCCCATACATGCAGTCCTTCTAATGGTTGTAAGGGTATGTCTGACAAATGCTTCTGATACCAATCTTGGAACATAATTGTCACTTGGGAGCCACTGTCTAATATAGCTCTTGTAGACACTCCGTTCACCTTTACAGTGGTCTCCATGGAGGGACCCACTATTCTGGACCAGTCTGGAGAGGCGGTGGGGGGCCTGGGCAACTGACCTTGCACAAAAGGGCGTGAATTAGCATTTTGGTGCCCTCACTGGATCATGTCGCACCTCTTAACCACTGATTTCTTCTCCAAGCTCTCTTGTAGCCTATATGCAACTTTGTCAGTGTCTTTTGGGGACTGGCATTCCTTTTCATGTGCCCATCTTTCCCACAATTATAGCAAAACATACTTTCTGGAGTTTGAGCTGGCCGAGGCGCCACACTGGGAGCCAGGGCGGGGTATTACTAACTGGAAACCTTGGTGCCATCTCTGTCTGCGGCGTGATAAGCATTTGGAGACATCTCGCAGTTTCTCCACTTCCATGGTCAAGGAATCGAGTTCGAGCTGTTATCAGTAGGAGATACATGGGTGGGTACCCCACCCCATAGCAGATGCAGTCGGATATAGGTCAGGGCCTGCATTGCAGGCGTGGCCTTCATAAAGGACTGTTTTTGAATTCTGATCTCTCTCAACAGTTCGCCCCATTGTGACATATCTTTTTCTTGTCAGAGCACTCATTGACTGCCAACCTCTGCCCCTGAACTTCACTTGATGGGTCACCCTCAGTCACTCGGGTCAGAGCTGCAGCTATTGGTGCAGGTCCCTCCGAGGTCGCTTTTCTCAACTCCTCGAATTTCTCTCATTAACTCATCATAGGAGGGTGGGATTCCAGTCGATCTGCCAGGTGTAACTGAAGCAACAGCAGTTCTGAGAAGGGGGCAGACTTAAGGATCCTGTCCAGCCTGGTTCGGTCCAGTTCAATCGCTGGCAAACTACCTTTTCTGAGGCATTCTTGCAACAATTTTTCCAGCGAGATACATACAAGACAACAACTCCCTTGGTACTGTTGTGCATCTCTTACTCTCCACCATAGGTCCTCATCAGAATCTGGGCTCCCATACACATTCTCCAAGGCCTCAAGATAGGCCTGTGCAGTCGCTCAGGGTTACTGGCCTGCTTAGCACGGATGGTAGCCAGGCAGGACCTCGGAGGCTCTCACTAACCCTCTTCGCTTCACCTTCCAGCATTGCCATTCTAGCACTTGGGGGCAACATAGTCTATCCAGGTCTCCCAGTCATCCTCCCCTTGGGGGTGGGGAGGGTGCCAGAGAAGATCCTCAACCTTCGTAAGAGTCGTGACTAATGGCAGGTGCAGAAATAGGAGTCTGCATTGGTTCAGCCACCATTACGGGCACTGGAGCAGGAGAGGGTGTTGGGGAGGAACACCCCAGGTGGAAAGAATAGTTTCTTCAAGTCCTCCACAGTTTTCCCTCTCCCAGCAACCATTCAGCAAATTTCTCCTCAAAAGTTTCAGATAGTGGTGGGGCTGATTCCCCGGTCTTTACTGTCCTTAGTTATCACTCCAAGCAGTGAGGGCTCCCTCTGGGGTAATGGTCTGTGGCACTTTGGAGCTATCTATGGGATCCTTAAACTCTACTAGGGCCAGGAAAGTGGGGTGAGCAGATTAGCATGCCGACCCACCACCACAGGGTTTTGTAAACCTTCCACCTTGGAAAGTACTCCTGCACAGTGTCCGTATTGATACCCAGGGGATGTCCAGGATAAGCATAGCATTTTGGGGGTCGATCTCCTCCCACACACCACTCCACCAGCCGGTGCACAGCCACTTCTGTCGGGTACCCATTTTTTTCTTAACAGTGGTTCGTAAATATGGCCACTAGAGGACACACAATCCCAGCGGTGAGCCTCCAAGATGTAACCCTAGATGGCGCTATCCCAGGGGCTACTACCCCGCCTGATTTGCCACTAACAGGTTGAGGGGCCTGGATCCATGGCGGGTGCCTCCACCCAGAGGTCAGGGTTTGCAATAGTTAAACTAACTTGGTCACAGCCCTCTGGGACACTGCAACCCCTTTCTTCCCACTAGTGGCCCACACAATATATCAGAATTACCTTCACAGTATACACTTACCCCCAGGTCTGGTTCCGCACTGGGACCTCCTGTGAAATGAGATACAGTGCAACAATCACAGTACAGTACTTTAACATAGACAAATACCTCAGGCAGTATAACTTTGCTGAAACAAGCAGCTCTGATTTATTTAGGGGATATAACAAGGACAGGGGAAATCAGGTTAATTAGCTTATCACTCTAATAATTCACTTTATGGCTCTGTGCACAGGCCTATCCCTATCAGTTACTGTCCCTGGGTACCCAAGCCCTAGTGGCTAGTCCAAACCGTGGCAGCTGGTAGGGGCCCTTTCACACAGAGAAAAGGAGAATTAAACAGTCAGCAGTACAGTAATTCCATTTGGATTTAATGTGGCAATTCAACAGGGAGCAACCCTGAATTAGTACTCACGACCTCCAAATAAGATAGGGTCCTTCAATGTCAGCAGGGCTCACTTGAGGTACACAAACCTTCACACATCCATATAAAAGAAAGTACTATACCAGGCAGGCTGCATCTGTATCCCGATCGTAATTACTGCACAATACCGGGAGAACACACAGCAGATTCAGTTCCTGACAGACCGAGTGCAATTTTCAGCAATTCTTCCAGTCTTCTACAGGGTGAGCCTGGTTTCTACTCTTCAGAGATCCTTTGATTCTTTCACAGGACGGATTCAGTCCACAGTTGTTACACAAGCTGCAGACCGAACTCTGGGCCTTACACACGCTTTTTGACTAAAACTGCACACTGAAAAAGCACAGGGCTCTTCCTTCTTCACTGCCAAAGCTCAACTGAACTCCAACTGACGAAACCGGCACTTCCTTTGAGTTCCTCCCAGTTCTTGACTGGATTGGCTGTCACTCACAATAGACTGCTGCTGTTGGTCCAAAAAGGCACTGAAGTCTAAACTACATCTCCCAGAGTCACTGCCCATACAATCCTCTTGTGGCTGGCTCAGATTATGAGTCCAAGTTCTGATTCGTCTAGGACATCATTTTAGAGCTAGCTTACCCACACTGATTGGTCCAGTTCAGCAGTTCAAAACTAGAATGGGGAACTAGCAGACACAGTTCTGACTGCAAAGAAAGCAGGTTAGACAAACTGTAATTTCATTATTACTCTAAATAATTTCTGGCAAACAGTTACATCTTTCAGATAGGTTCCTTTGCACTCCTAGTGACTGCAAAATGAAGTGAATTGGCAGCAGCTCGAGTGGTACTCAGAGAGAGCACAGTCCCCCATACAAACTAATTATGTCTGCAAGCAGACAGCTCTTAAAGAGACAGTACCAGAGGCTCTAAAAACACTCACTGATAAATGGCTTAAATGCCAAACACCATTCAGGCTTGGAGCATTCAAGCAAGCTCCTGGAAGTCTTTTGGGAACCCCCATTTGCAGGGGGGTTACAGGTGGTCTTCCCATTACTTCTGTTTTCCAGTAAAGGGACCTGCTGGTCTGCCTATTTTTACCTCCTTGCCCCCAGCCCTCATGGTATAGTGTGAGAGTGATGGGGTAGCTTGGTGCTCCACCAAGCTCACTTTCTGAAAGGCCAACATTTTCTCATCAATACTTGCTCATAATTTAGAACTGGTATTTCCCACAAAAGGTTATGAAACATCATGTTGAGGGTTTACCTTAAGCAAGGAACACAACTGTCTATGGGCTTGCAGGGAAACATCTATGGGAGTATTAACCAGTGAACGGGGGAGTTTTTTTGTGGGTGATATATAATAAGGCTCGAAGATCCAGGCCCAACTGTAGGCACAGATAATGTTCTATGTCTAACCATTGAGGAGTATAATAAGAAGCTTGTGCACTAGGCTCTAAGTGGATCCAGTAAAAGAACTAGGACCAATGTATAGCTAGGTAATAAATAAATACATTAGGGACTTTTAACCCACCCTTATCCCTGGGTTGCATAAGTTTATTCAAAGCCATCAAGGAGGTTTGCCTTGCCATAGAAAATTAGAGATTATCCTGTGTATCTGTGCAAACCACTTATATGGTAGGGCCATGGTATGCATAATGAGAGGATAGAGGAGACGGAAGCACATTCATCTTAGTTATGCTTAAACAGACCCACAATGATATAGGAAGGAAAGACCAGCGATCCAAGTCTGTTTTAACTTTTTGACCACTTTGTCCAGATTATATTGTTTTAATTTAGAGGGAGAAGCACTCAGATAGATCCCAAGATATTTAAGTTTATCCTTGATCCAGACTAACCCTAAGTGCGCCACATTCCCCCTCGTAGCAGCTATGTTCAGCATCATCATTCAGTTTTGGAACAATATAACATATAATTAGAAAGGGTACTAAAGTGTATGATAACTTGTAAGGCAGCAGGTAAGTTTCAGGGAATATAACATGCAAAAGATTATCATCAGCATAAACTGAAAGTTTGTAGTAATGGGGGCCAGTGGAGTACCTTGAGTTTTGGATGTAACATTAAATTTTTCCTGATTAAGGGTTCTAAAAGAGATTAAATAAGAGAGGAGAAAGGGGGCAGCCTTGTCTGGTGCCTTGTTGCAAAGGAAAGCTATCTGGGAGCACTCAATTGCAAAACATACATGCTGAGGGTGAGCGAGAGCACTTTTATCCAGTGAATGAATTCTGGGGAATTCTGATCTTGGGTAATAGGTGAAACAAGTAGTCCCAGGAGACTGTATCAAACACTTTCTCTGCATCCAAGGAGGCCAACACCACAGGGGTGGGGGACTCCCTGGATGCAGAGATAAGATGTGAGAGCTTTCGAAGATCATCAGCTGAAAGCCTCCCCGACACAAAACTAACCTGTTCTCTGCTAATAAGGTGCTCCCTGACCAGATTCAACCTAGTAGCCAGTATTTTGGCCAGACTCTTAAAATCCACATTAATTAATGAGATTGGTCTGCAAGTGGAGACAAGTATAGGTCCCTTCATGCTTGGCAGGACGACTATTATAGCTGCTGTAAGGGATGAATCTGAATGTCCATAGGAGACAATATAGTTACAGTATCCAATAATGTAGGAGCTATCAACAACTTAAATGTTTTTATAAAAATTCAGGGAGTAGCCATCTGGTCCAGGGGATTCATCCGAGGTCAAAGAATCAATGACTTTATTGACCTCAAGAAATGTCAAAGGGGGCTTGTAAAAACTGTATCTGATCTTCCCGTAAATAAGGCAGGTCGAAACACTGAAGAAAGGCTTCAAATTCAGAGTGATTAAAAGGGTTCTGTGTCAAGGTGTATAAATTTCTATAATAAGATTGGAAGTGTGGCCACAATGTTATGGAGGGAAGTAAGTGTCTGCCCTGTTTCTGTACATTGAGAGGGAACAATTCTATCTGCAGTTTGAGAATGCAGACGGAGTGCCATGAGCTTCCCTGCTTTTTCCCCATGGTCAAAGTACTTTGCCTTAGTTCTTAATAATAAATAATCAGTGTTGTCTCCTGTCCAGGTATTGTATTTCGCCCTTAGGGATTCCAGGCATTCCCAGTCAGACTGTGGGAAATCAGCTGAAATTTGTTTTTCCAAGGATCTAATCTGTCCCAAGAGAAGCAAAATCTCTTGTAGGCAATCTTTTTGCATCTAGAGGCCAACCTGATTATTTCTCCTCTAAGAGTGTATTTTAGTGCACCCCATAAAATATCCAATTTAGACATGGTAGGAGAGTTAACCTCTAAAAAAGAAGTAGTAAAATGCTGTATTCATTCCACCCAGATGGGAGACTTTAAGATCTGATTATTCAATCTCCTCATCTTATCCTGCACTGGAGAAGTAGTGAGGCAAACTTGCAAGAGAACTGGGAGATGGTCTGAAACCACTTTAGCACTATATTGACACAGTATGATACCTGATAGGTGCTCCATTCCCTACAGAAAATAGTCAATCCTTGAAAAGGAGTTATGGAGGATAGAATAAAAAGAGTGCTCCTGTTGTTTCGGATACAGTGCCCTCCAGGGCTCAACCAAGCTCAATGAATCCATAAGTTCTCATAGGGCTAATTGGCTTGGAGTAAGGGCTTGGCGATGTATATTTAATCAGTCTAGCTCATTATTTAGAACAATATTCCAGTCCCCTGCCAAAAGCATAGAATGAGATGCCCAGGGTGATAATAAGGTTAGTAAACTAGAAAAAAAGAGGATCCTCAGTGGTAGGACCATGAATTGTTCCCAAAACCACCTCTACATGGCCAAACAGAGCTCTTAGAAATAAATACTCCCCTGGGGATCCACCACCTCCTGAAGCAAATGGAAAGGGACTCTCCTAGCTATTAAAATAGTGACCCCTCTTTTATGTGAGTCTGCGCCTGAGCAAAACACCTGTCTGACCCAGGAACACCTAAAGGACAGAACCTGGGTTGGGGGGAGATGGGTTTCTTGGAGAAAAACTATATCCACCTGTAACCTTTGCAAATGTAGTAAAATTTTAGATTGTTTTGTTAGGATTGAGCTCCTTTAATATTCCATGAACAATAACGGTAGTTATGTGCCATAGCCACAATCCTCATAATAGCCATATTTATATATTAATATAGCACCCCTGTCTAAGCTGCAAATCTCATACATCATCTTAAGTAAACTCAGGAACACGCCCACCACCCCATCCCCTCCAAAAGCCCAGTGTTTTAAGATTAATTCCTGTTTACCATCCCCAACTTCCCTTTTCAGAAAAACTTCTACTATCTCAATGCAAACCTCTCTTCCCCCCACCCTCCCCCTTACTCGGTGCATGAGTAACCTCAGACAATCGGCTCTACCCTCCCCCAGCCCCCATCCCCACCTCAAAACCATAACAACAATAACAATAAATGGCTAACTGTCCATTAAGCTAGTGTATAAGTTACATAGTATTTAAAAAGTCCAGGTAAGAAATAGCACCATGGGAAAGCCAGACACCTGTAATAACATCCAGTAGGCCAATAGGCAGGACAAAGAAAATATATACACTCATGAGATGTATTTATCCCAAAAACCACAAGTCTGCAAGACACCTCCCACCCGGTGACATATAGGCAGAGGAGAGGGCTTGTATGATGTAAAAGCATACCAGGGTAAATCTGGATCAGGCATTGTAACAAACACCAACTAACATTAACTCCTCAACCCATAAATATCACCAGAGGCGGGTTTAAAAGGGAGTAGATAAATCAAACTGAGTCCAATCATACTTTCTTTATCCAGCTGGAACATTAAAATCCATGGTAGAAAAACGTCAACCAAATGTCTACTATCTCCAAGGGATTATAAGGTGACATAACAGGAAAATGCGAGGAAAGTATAATATTCTGGGAGAAATATCACGCCTCCTGTCTAGTAATCTTAAATGTCTATAAACTGGAATGAAAACAGAAGAATTGGTCTTCTACAAAATCACTCCATTATATAGCAAGCCCTTAGAAATTGCTTTAACACATCCAACATAATGAAAGGAAACCATCTCAGTACAACTTAAATATTAGTGCAGTTAACAGCAGAACTCTCCGCTGCACATCAGGATTGCACTCCTCAGCTGGATAATTGATCATGGGATTTTACTACCATCTGTCTGTCCATGCTGGATGGAAAGTGTCACATCTGACAGACAGTAACCTCTTACCATTCATATGTGTACCCCCAGAGAAAACTCCAGTTTTAATAAGTGAGAGAGCCATGTGTCAAGGAGAAAGCCCTGATGTGATGGAGGAATCCTCTGTCAAAGAAAGATTTCTGCACAAAGAACACACCTCTGGTCCTTCACACTAAAAATTGGACTCTCCATAGAACCCAACTGGCACATTATGGAACAGCTGTAGTGACAGACTCATATACTGTAGCTCTTTAAGCAGCAGGATTATAATACAGAGCAGGATTGTGCCTCGAACAAGGAAACCAGACGGGAATGTTAAGCTTGCGGATCCAGTGCTAAAGATTGAATAAGAAGTCCAGCATAAGGAATGCTAGCAGTGTTACATCTTTCCACAAGGTTATAATACTAAGCAGAATCCAAAGTTCTTATGAGGCCTGTATAGTTATGGTAGTCCAAGTCTAAAATAAGCGTGCCCAACCCACATCAATCAGCAATCTTAGAAGGGTATAAAGTAGAAATTCCATGAAGTCAGAAGTATCTTGTTCCTTAGTAAGCACACTGAAAGTGTGGTCAGCAGAAGGAGGACAGCAGTCCATCAAAATTCAGGCATCTCGACAGCCCCACCGTGGAGCTCACTGTTATGGTCCAAGATTGTATTTCAAAGCTAGATCTTTAGTTGAGGGTTCATTAGCTTCAGATGATCCAATGTGATTGAACAGTGCCTTAGATGACAGTCAGTAACCACTGGCTAGTTAAAATGCATTCACAGAGGATAAATATTTAAAGTAAACAAGAGCAAAGACCTTTGAAAAATAAATCTCAAAGACTTAGGCATGCAAAAACTGTGTAAATAGAAGTTCTTGATGTGATGCAGGAATCCTCCTTCAAAGAGAAGTCTGCTCCTAAAGATTCTTTCCCCAGTCTTCAATGGAGAAAATTCAAATTCTCCCACTATACCTGTTTAACACCTGAAAGTGGAACAGCTCCAAGCTGAGGAGAACAGGAGGCAGAGAAGAATTGAGGAGCTACATAATGGTCCATTGCCTCCACAACCAGATGTAAGTTACAATTCAATTTGAACCCATAGAGTTAGTTACATACCAGGATTCTACTACAGAGTAAGATTATATATCGATGTAAGGAATCAGGAGGGGGTATGAATCTTACTGGTCCGTTGCTCAAATTTAAGTAGAAAGTCCAGCATAAGAGGCATTAGTGGATCTGCAGCTTATCAAAATACTAAAAACACTAATAAAATCCAAAGTCTTTAGTAAATCCACATAATGATAATAGACCATATCTGGAAAAAGGGAGTCTAAGCTGCACTGGTCAATAATCTTTAAACAGAGTCGATAGGAGCTCTTTAAGGTCAGAAGTAGCTTGCTCCACAGTGTCCCATGATTTCCAGGTGTTCCCTACCTGGATTTGTATGTGGGCTGGATAGAGCATTTTGAAGCATAGACCAGCAGTAATTGCTTTTGAAACTATGGAATGATAAGCCACTCTACATTGTCTGACAGTAGCAGGGAGGTCTTGGACTATAGGCAGCTTCACTCCCTCCCATGAAACTTTTTGCAATTCCTTTACTTTACAAAGGAGATGTTGCTTATCCAGAAAGTTGAGGAATTTGAAAATGAATGGCCTCAGGGGGCTCCTTCTGACAGTGGGGGGCATAAAGACCTATGAGCCTGTTCAATGATGTAAGTGTTGTTTGGTGATGGGCCCGCTAACTTCAAGCATAATTTTTGGGCAAACTGAACTGGAGTGGTTCTGCCTGCCTTTCTGAGTAAACCAAAGACCACCACATTACAGCAATGTCTCTGACCCTCCAAATCTTCTATTTTGGCATCCATCCTGGTGACCTTTTGTTTAAGGACCTGGAACTCAGGTTCCATGTGGTCTCTCTATTTTTCCAGTAAGTCTTTGCTTCATTAGCTCTGAATCTCCTTCCCAGGTCTGCCAGGTCAGATTTTAATGATTTGAGCTCCTTCATGATGTCTTAGAGAGCAATGTTAAACAGTGTAAATTCAGTCAGGAATGTTTCCTCTATAAGTGGGATAGGGCCAGTAGCAGTGGGAGCCACATCCAAGGCAGCAGTAGAAGGATGTCCACTTCCCAACGTTTGAGCTTTAGATCGTTTTGCGAGCTTTTCAGGGGTGGTAGGCAGAGAGTGTTTAGAAGGTGCCATACACATCTCTGTAACCATTGCGATGTTGCAAACTTGGACCCAGTCTTTCTGCTGATGTAGAAAACTGTTTAGCACAAAACAAAGTAAAGTGTTATGAGAAATATAATATTTTAAAGATATTTAATGGTAGGTAGCAGTAGTTGAGGTGAAGTGCTGCTATCTGATCCTGGGAATCATGTGACCTTAAATGACTGCCTCAGTATATGTACCCTTCTTGAAGTGGCTGGATTTTTTAACACTTATTTTCAGTTACCTGGATTTTAAAAGATAGTTTTGCTGATGGCTTATGATTTTATTAGTCACATTCTTTGCAATTAAAGTAGTATATATTTTATAAAAGCACATTTTCACTATTCTAGCACATTTCTGGTAATCTTGTGACATCAGATTCTATGTTTTTAAATGTATATACTTGAAGAGATGAGTTTTATAATCACTCCAGCCTCAGCATGGGCTGTAACTGTCTGGTTCATTATTCTTTTTCATAGGATAAAGCAGACAGCAACGGCTTCACTTATCTTGATGTGGAAGGTCACTGATACTGGCTTCAAACAGTGCTCCCTCATTGATGGAAGAAGTGTTACCCTCTTGCAAGCCCTGGGTGGGCTAATTCTCTCTGAAGAAATACTGTCCTTGGGAAACAACTACTTCATTGGTAAGATGAGATGATTTTATATTTCTGGTTTTCCTTGTTGGGGCAGATAGTACAGCCTGTTCAGGAATGACACCCTAACACTGTCCATACTTTTACTGTAAAGGAGAAAGTCCAGTACAGTCAACCTCAGTAAAAAAAACAAAAATGAAATGTATCAGGGAGTAGCTCTCTACCAGTTATGGCATTAAACAACAACAAATTGGTAATAAGGAGCCCACTCACCCCAAAAAGTAATAAATGTCAATATTCAATGTATTTTTTCCTTCTCAGATTTTCTATTTAAAAATGATAACAGTGTCACACATCATACATTTCAGACATTCTGTCCTTCATCAGCGAAAAACACTGTATCTGTATATTCAAAAAGTGAAAACAAATAATTAATTCAATATAAAACTAGAACAAATTAATGCTTTTAAAAGTTACAAAATAAATCTCTGTGAAACCCTCACCAAATTGTGTCCATATTCATCTTAAATCTTCCATATGGTTGTAAAAGATTATATCTAAATAATAATATAATGTCATAGTCATATATTGCCTGTTCATTCTCACTTGATTATAAATTCATTAATCTTAAATGCAGACTCTTAAAGTATACTGGCTTTCAAAAGAAATTCAATGTTCAGATATTCAAAAGGGTTGCGCATGTGGCCTTAACACTGTTGCGTCATCGCAACCCACTGATGACCCGGTAGCGATATTCAAAGGGAAAAGTGCGCAGCACAAATCCCGGCGCCGAGCACATCAGTAATGTATGCAGGCGAGGTGGGCGTGCCATGCATACCCTGCACAGCCCGATATGCAGCCCGGGATGTGCAGAGCCATGCATGGACAACCCACCTGCGCCAGCACAAAGTTGATCCAAAAAAAGAAAAGGGATGGCTACCCACAGGTGAGCTGTAGTATTGCAGGGTGCAACACAGCAGCTGCCACCTGTGGGTGGCCACCTACTGGCTGCACCTGGCGGTGCCCCCCATGCTCGATCGCGGGCATCTGTAAAAATAAAGAAGAATTCTGTCCATTATCCCTGGTGGTCCAGTGGATCGCTGTTGCTCCGATTGTGGGCATTTGTAATAATAACTAAAATATCCCAAACTCCCTGGTTGTCCAGTGGACCACTGTGTGCCCGATCGCGGGCATCTGTATAAATAAATAAATAAGTCCAATATCCTGGTGGTCCAGTGGACGCTGTCTGCCCGATCAGCGGGCATCTGTATAAATAAATAAATAAATAAATGAGTCCAATATCTCTGGTGGTCAGTGGACGCTATCTGCCGATCACGGGCATCTGTATCATCATAAATAATTCCAATGTCCTGGTGGTCCCGTGGACGCTATCTCTTGATCAGACATCTGTATAAATACATAAATAATTCCAATGTCCTGGTGATGGACATATCTCTTTCGATCGCAGGCATTTGTATATAAAATAAATAAGTCCAATATCCCTGATGGTCTGGGGTATCCCCCTCCCACCTGCCCACTGAGCCCCACCGCCCGCTCCGTCTGTCAGCGGTGACGGCACCTCTCGCCTGCCGCCCCGCGCCGCGGACTGACACCGCCAGTGGTTTTACGCCTATTGGTTCACAGCATGAGCCAATCGGGCGGCAGCAAATTGCATTGACATTCCAGATGTGAATGAATCATTCACATATCTGGAATGTGTAGTACAGTACAGGTTGTACACCCATTGGCTCATGCTGTGAACCAATGGGCATAAACCCTACTGACGATGTCAGTTGGTGGGCGCGGGCGGCAGGCAGGTGGGTGTTGCCGCCTGCCGGCTGACCTGGGGAGTGGGGCGGTGGGCCTCAGTGGGCGAGTGGAGGGGGTACCCCTAGACCACCAGGATATTGGACTTATTTATTTTCACATACAAATGTCCACGATCGGGCAGACAGTAGTCCACTGGACCACCAGGGATATTGGACTTATTTATTTATATAGATGCCTGCAATTGGGCAGATTGCGGTCCACTGGACCAGCAGGGATATTGGACTTATTTATTTAGTTATACAGATGCCCGCGATCAGGCAGATAGCGGTCCATTGGACCACCAGGGATATTGGACTTATTTATTTATTTATACAAATGCCCGCGATCGGGCAGACAGCGGTCCACTGGACCACTAGGGAGTTTGGGGATATTTTTAGTTATTATTACAAATGCCCACGATCGGGCACACAGTGGTCCTGTGGACCACCAAGGAGTTTGGACTGTACTATAGTTTACTTCAGCCTGTGATCGGGCTGTGGAGCACATTGGTGGCTGCGGGGGGCATCGGTCCCCGACGGCTGCTGCCTGGCAGGGTGCCAACGCAAGTGGTCGGGGATCGGCGCACCTGCATGTAAATGGGGCCATAATGACATGCAAATGGCCCCATTTGCACCTTGCATACATTATGGCCCCATTTGCATGACAAGTTTTGTATATCGCAGTTGCTGTACATAGCGCAATGGAACTTGCGCTAGCACATTCCAATGCTCCACTCTGGCCACTTGCGCTGGCGCAGTGCCACTGCACCATGCACACTGGGGGTGGCCAGGGTGTGATATTCAATGCTGCTGAGCCATGGCGCAGCTCTGTTGAATATCGGCCAGTCCACACCCCTGCACAGCAAAGTTGAGCTGCGCCCAAGCTTGCGCCACAGCCTGGCGCAGTTTGAATATCTGGGCCTATCAGTATAGTGCCCAAATAAATGTCTTTCTAATACAGAAACAAATTGATACAATTTTGTCATATTGTAAACATTTTTGTTTAAATCTCAAGCATTTAAACAAAGAAAACATTTTTTGTTGCCATAGCTACCTGTTAAGGTGTCCTTAAGATACTTAGTCCCTTTGCTATAAAGTAAAAGAATATAACATGTACAGCATATGTTCAAATGCATAACATCTCTACTTCAGTACACTGTGCTGTTAGTCAAAGCATCTTATCTAGTAATAAAATCTATTCAAAAAAAGGCTGACACTTGAGTATTTTCTCACAGCTTTTAAATTATACACTTCATAACCTTTACCATCAAAGATATGCTGCATCTCTTCATTTCCAGCTCTATTCCACAAGCCTGCTTCTGCATATAATTTATGCTGACATGAAAATTCAGCTCACTCTGTGGAGCCGAACACATTTTAATACATTCACACCACATACCTTAAGACGAAAAGTCTCCCTCACATGTGCCTGCTTTTAAATCAACATAACCTTCTCCTGATTGGAAAGTTGTTACACAAGGTAAAGTGTGCACTGTTGTGTTTCAGTTTACTTAAAGTGCAAGACTTAAGCCTGTTAATCATTCTATGTAGACATTCTATTCACAAAAATGCTACCACACTAAGTGTAGCCGACTGTACTTTTATTTCATATACAGTCTGTTATATGGTGCCACAAGCTTTCAATTTGTATGCAATAGACTTAAGCATACTTGCAACTAAGACTGACTTCTATTTTAAAAATCACAAAGCTGTGGTACTTACTGCACTTAGGAAGATTCTATAGTTTCCTTTGGGCACCACCATGACCTCCCGCTTTTCTGTAATGGAGTGTGGAAGTTGTCCTATGCTGTTCTTTAAATAGTAATTCCAATCAGGAATTAGGCACAGTGATGCCTGCTGTCACATGACAGGAACTTCGACCTTCTGTGCCCAACCTGCAGTAAAAGCAGCATGCTGTGGTTAACAATAATCACAGAGTGTCACCAAACAAAGTAAACACTGAAAGAAAGCTAAAATTCAGATAACCGTCCAATAATAAAAGGCATAATCAAGATATGGGCTTCTAGACCAAAATTGACCCATTAGGTATGGAGGTCACAGAGGTCACAGAATGTGCACATTATTAAAACATATTTAAAGGAAAACATTATTTTTATAAAAACTAAAATAAAAAGGACAGGGTTGTGTTCAGTTCTCCTCTCTCCTGTAAGGACTTAAGAACCTCTAAACCAAGACAGCAATGGAGGTCACAATAGGGTCAAATAGGCTGCATATTATTTTGTTTTTATTATCAAACAAGAAAATAAGTGACCCACTATTGTCTGATTGCCCTTATTTGGTCAAAATACCCTTGTTCATAATAGTACCTCTGTCAGAAATCCCCAAAGTGCCCATTACTGCCACTGTACTGCTCCTGTGATCCGAGTCAGGGGTGTGGGGGAAATTATCACCAGGAAGGGGAAGCACATGGGTGGGTGACCTAGCGTATATGTATACAAGACATTTTTAATAAGGCATTTAAGTTAATGAATGTCCTGTGTGTGATCCAAATAAGTCAGGGGCAGTTATTAGGAATACAGAGAGTTTAGATGATGGGATGCCAATCTATACAGTCATTCAATATAAACCTTGGATTGGCTGCCACAAATTTGTCAATATAGAAGGCCTTTCTTAAAAGGAGCTCTGTCCTGTAGTCACCTCTCCTAAGGTTTGGTTCAGCATTTTCTTTTTTTTTTTTGTACAAGGCTTTATGCTTCTCTCCCATATGCACCCCATCTGACCAGCTTCCCCAGCTCCATCCCCTGGAATTACCGGGCTTACCTTATGCCCGGTCCAGAGTGGTGCCTGCGGAGGTCAGTTGCTATCCTGCTGCCAGTTTTTCCTCATTTTGTTCCCATTTTACCTGAGGCCCCAGGAAAGGATGCATGCGTGTGTAGGCATGCATGCGCCTTCAGCCTCAGTGGCAACCCTCCTCTGCCTGCTCCATTGGCCTATCACCAGCGCCCAGCTGTACGCGGCATACAGCCTCCACCAAGGGGCAGCCATGAGCAAGATGCCATATCACTCACCGAGAGGAAAGCTTGCCCTATCGGCAGCTCCATCCACTCCGCCCACCCCCGTGCCGATCTTCGACGACCCAGGCTCACTCCCAAACCTGGGTCACCGTCGTGTCACGAGGTGAGACATCCAGCACCTCAGCCCTCTGCACCACTGGGCCAGCTGGTTCGGCCTTTTCTGGTCCAAGGAGGTGTAGATAGGGCAATTGGTGTCTTTCTGTCACGGAATGCCTGGCGGCTGGGGATGTGGGATCCTCCCTCCTGATGTCACTTTTATATTCCCTCTCCTGGTTTTGAGTAATCCCTCAGTCTTACCAATGTAAATCTCATTGCAGGGGTATTTAAGAAGATAAAACATCCTGCAGTCTGGCAATTAATAAATTGCTCTCTGGTGGCATCCTCATCCCTAGCAGTGTTTAGAATTATCTTTACTTTGTATGTGTTATTGCAATGAGTGCAGTGACCACATTGATAATTGCCCTTAATGTCTAAAGCCGATAAAAATATTGCAGTCTGGTGTCTGGTATCTTACGTTCTGTTCTTACCAGTCTATTGGCTAAAGTCCTGTTTCTTTTTGGTACCACCATAGGGGATTATCCAAAGACTTTCACCCCTATTCGGTTCACCTTCAAAACATCCCAATGTTTGTAAATAATACATTTAGTATCAAAAAATTGTTGCAAGAATGATTTTCTTGTTAGTTTGATCATCGGTACTTTCCATATTCCTTTGGAATAATGACTCCCTAGTACGTGCTTGTATTTTTTCTGTTGCATTTCTTAACACCTCTCTGTTATAACCCCTTCGTTAATAACTAGCACACAATTAATTTGATGTTTTCACAAATTCTTCCTGATCTGTGCAGTTTCTTTTTGCCTTCAACAACTGACCAAACAGAATAGAAACATAGAAACATAGACTTTGATGGCAGATAAGGACCGCTAGGCCCCCCAGTCTGCCCATTTCCCTACCTAGAGGATAAGCTGCAGATCCTATTTAACCAACAGCCTATTTCTTCCTACCCCCATAGAAATTGACTTATGTCTGTCCCATGCATTCTTGAATTCTCCCTCAGTTTTAGACCCCACAACCTCCTCAGGAAGGCTGTTCCATGCATCCACCACCCTCTCTGTGAAAACATCCTTCCTCACATTGCCCCTGAACTGTCCCCCCTCTATCTTCAAATTGTGTCCCCTTGTTCTTGCACATCTCTTTTTCTGAAAGATGCTGTCCTCTTGGACTTTGTTGATTCCACTGAGGTACTTAAACATTTCTATCATGTCCCCCCTCTCCCTCCTTTCCTGAAGGGTATACATATTAAGCTCCTTTAGTCTCTCCTCATATGGCTTCTCTTGCAGACCCTGCACCATTTTAGTTGCCCTCCTCTGAGCTGCCTCCATCCTGTCTATGTCCTTGCGGAGATGGGGTTTCCAGAACTGGAGCGTATCCAGATGGGGTCTCACCAACTGTCTGTACAGGGGATAACAACTTCCTGTTTTCTGCTGGTGATGCCTCTCCCAATACATCTCAGTATCCCCCCAGCCCTCCCTACTACCTTCTCACATTGCTTGCCAACCTTAAGGTCATCATCTGATATGATTACCCCCAGGTCCCTTTCCATTTTTGTAGTTGTTACTACCTCCCCCCATTGTGTAGTCTTCCCAGAGTTTTGTTTCCCAGGTGCATTATTTTGCACTTCTTTGCATTGAATCCAAGCTGCCATACTTCTGACCATTCCTCCAACCTTGCCAAGTCCCTTCTCACCCTTTCCACACCTCCTTGTGTATCAACCCTGTTGCAGATCTTTGTGTCGTCTGCAATGAGGCATACTTTTCCTTCCAGTCCCTCTGCAATGTCACTTATAAAGACATTAAAAAGGACTAGACCCAGTACTGAACCCTGTGATACCCCACTAGTAACCACTCTTTCTTCAGAGTGGACTCCATTTACAACTTTCTGTGTCCTGTTGTCCAGCCAATGTTTAACCCAGGCTACCATCCTGGGACCCACTCCCAGGCTGGTTAATTTGACTATTAATCATTTGTGTGGGACTGTGTGAAATGCCTTGCTAAAGTCTAGGTAGGCCATGTCCACAGCCCCTCCCTGGTCTACTACTTTGGTCACCCAGTCAAAGAAATCAATTAGATTCGTCTGACATGACCTTACCACTGTGAACCCATGCTGCCTGGGGTCCTGTGCCCCACTGACCTCTAGGTACTCAACAATTCTTTCTTTCAGAAGTGATTCCATCACTTTCCCTACCTCAGAGATCAAACTGACAGGTCTGTAGTTTCCTGCCTCTGTCTTGGTCCGACTTTTGTGAAGGGGAATCACATCTGCCTTCCTCCAGTCCTCAGGTACCATACCATCCTCCCATGATTTGTTAAAAAGGGTAGTCAGTGGTGTCACTAGTTCTCTGCTTACTTCTTTTAGAATTCTGGGGTGAATTCCATCTGGCCCCATTGCTTTGTCCACCTTCAGTTTAAAGAGTTCTTTCAGAACCCTTTCTTCTGTGAAAGGACTGGGATCGACCCCCCTATCCAGAGTGCTTCCATTAAGTGGATTAGGCACCTCCCCCACCTCCTCTTTTGTGAATACTGAACAGAAGTATTCATTCAGTATCCCTGCTTTTTCACTGTCCCTCTCTGCCCACCCACTATCCCTCCCTTTGTCTTTCTATGCTTCCTGATATACCTATAAAAGGTTTTATCTCCCTTCTTAACTGAGTTGGCTATCTTTTCCTCAGTTTGGGCCTTTGCTATTCTGACTACCCTCCCTGCTTCCTTCTGCCTTAACTGGTACAGTTATCTGTCCTGCTCCTTCTGTGTTTTCTTATACTTCCTAAATGCTATCTTTTTCTCCCTAACCTTCACTGCCACCTCTTTTGAGAACCATAGTGGCTTTTTCTTTCATTTTGATTTCTTTATTTGCTTCATGCAATGGCTTGTTGCCTCTGTGATGGCAGTTTTGATATTTCCCCATTGTTGCTCCACCCCTCATTCTAGCCTGTTTGCTAGTGCTTTTCTAAGGCACTCTTCCATCTTGCCAAAGTCAGCCCTCCTGAAGTCCAGAACCCTCACTTTTGTATGGCTTGACTCTGTAGAATAGACTAAATTAGTTTCCTAGGGTGAAAACTGTCTGCTCTCAATAGTGAATTTTTATCAGTTGGTTTCCTATATAGTTTCGTGGCTAATCTGTTATCTTGCTTATAGAATGCCAAATCTAAAAAATGGAATCTCATGGTCATTATGACTCATTGTGAAAATTAAGTAACTCGTCCTGCTTTTGAGATATCAATCGAAGGCCTCTGTTGTATGTTACCAGTCCACATGCAGATAACATGATCTATAAAATGTTTCCATAATCTAATATATTTCCTGAGTGTGTTATTGTCACTAAATATCCATTTGTTCTCAAAGTTGTCCATAAAGATATTAACATATGATGGGGCCTTACTCAACCCCATTGCTGTGCCTCGTATCTGTAAATAGAATTACTTTTCAAACTTAAAATGTTTTGAGACAACACATTTCTACCATTTTAAGTAATAATGAGTTTGGTGTTTTTTGGCAGGACGAGTTACTTAATTTCCACAATGAATCATAATGACCATGAGATTCCACTTTTAGATTAAGTAATTTGTAAGCAAGACAACAGATTAGCCACAAAATTGTATAGAAAACTGACTGATAAAAATTCGCTATTGAGGGCAGACAGTTTTCACCCTAGGAAACTAATTGAGTCTATTCCGTTTGGTCAGTTGACGAGGGCAAAAAGAAACTGCACAGATCAGGAAGAATTTGTGAAAACATCAAATGAGATGTGTGCTAGTTATTAACAAAGGGGTTATAACAGTGAGGTGTTAAGAAATGCAACAGAAAAAATATAAACATGTACTAGGGAGTCATTATTCCAAAGGAATATGGAAAGTATAGATGATCAAACTAATAAGAAAAATCATTCTTGCAACAATTTATAATGATTCATTTTTTAACATTAAACGTATTATTTACAAACATTGGGATGTTTTGAAGGTGAAACAAATAGGGGTGAAAGTCTTTGGAGAATTCCCTATGGTGGTACCAAAAAGAAACAGGACTTTAGCCAATAGACTGGTAAGAACAGAACATAAGATACCAGACATCAGACTGCAACATTTTTATCAGCTTTAGACATTAAGGGCAATTATCAATGTGGTCACTGCACTCATTGTAATAACACATACAAAGTAATGACAATTCTAAACACTGCTAGGGATGAGGATGCCACCAGAGAGCTATTTATTAATTGCCAGACTTCAGGGGTAGTTTTGTCTTCTTAAATACCCCTACAATAAGATTTACATTGGCAAGACTGAGGGATTACTCAAAACCCGGAAAGGGGAACATAATAGTGACATCAGGAGGGAGGATCCCACATCCCCAGTTGCTACAGTAGGTATTTTGTGACAGAAAGACACCAATTTCCCTATTTACGCTTCTTTGGATTAGAAAAGGTTGAACCAGACCCTAGGGGAGGTGACTACAGGACACAACTCCTTTTAAGGGAGGTCTTCTATACTTACAGATTTGCAGCAACCAGTCCAAGGTTTATATTGAATGACTGTATAGATTGGCAACCCATCATCTAAACTCTCTGTATTCCTAATAACTGCCCCTGACTTATTTGGATCACACATAGGACATTCATTAACTTAAATGCCTTATTAAAAATGTCTTGTACACATATACGCTAGGTCACCCACCCATGTGCTTCCCTTTCTGGTGAGAATTTCCCACACCCTGATTCGGATCACAGGAGCAGTACAGCGGCAGTTATGGGCACTTTGGGGATTTCTGACAGAAATACTATTATAAACAAGGGCATTCAGCCAAATAAGGGCAATCAGACAATAGTGGGTCACTTATTTTCTTGTCTGATAATAAAGACAAAATAATATGCAATCTATTTGACCAAACTGTAAACCGCTATAGATTTCTTGGTTTAGAGGTTTTTAAGTTCTTACACCAGATTGGAGAACTAGACATAGCCCTGTCCTTTTCATTTTAGTTTTTATAAAAAAACAACTTTTTTCCTTTAAATATTTTTTAATCATATGCAAATGCTGTGACCTATGTGACTTCCATACCCTAATGGGTCAATTTTGGTCCAGAAGCCCGTATCTTGATGATGCCTTTTATTATGGCACGGTTATCTGAATTTTAGCTTTCTTTAAGTGTTCACTTTATTTGGGGACACTGTGTGGGATTTTTTGTTAATCACAGCGTACTGCTTTTACTGCGGGTCAGGCGCACATGGTCAAAGTTGCTGTCATGTGACAGCATGCATCACTGTGCGCCCAATTCCCCGATTGGAATGACTATTTAATGAACTGCATAGGGCAACTTCCACACCTCCATTACAGAGAAAGCGGGAGGTCATGGTGGTGCCCATGGGAAACTGTAGAATCTTCTTAAGTACAGTAATTTCCTCAACTTTATGATTATTTAAAATGGAAGTCAGTCTTAGTTGCAAGTATGCTTAAGTCTATTGCATACAAACAGAAAGCTTTTGGCACCATATGACAGACTGTATGTGAAATAAAAGTACGGTTGGCTACGCTTAGCATGGTATCTTTTTTTTGTGAACAGAATGTTTACAGAAAATGATTAACAGGCTTAAGTCTTGCACTTTAAGTAAACTGAAACACAACAGTGCACACTTTACCTTGTGTAACAACTTTCCAATCAGGAGAAGGTTATGTTGATTTAAAGCAGGCACTTTTGAGGCAAACTTTTCGTCTTCAGGTTTATGGTGTGAATGTATGAAATTGTGTTCGGCTCCACAGAGTGAGCTGAATTTTCATGTCAGCATAAATTATATGCAGAAGCAGGCTTGTGGAATAGAGCTGGAATCAAAGAGACGCATAATATCTATGACTGTAAAGGTTATGCAGTGCACGTTTGATTTAAAAGTTGTAAGAAACTACTCAAATGTCAGCCTTTTTTTGAATAGATTTTATTACTAGATAGAATGCTTTGACTAACAGCACTTTGTACTGAAGTAGAGAAGTTGTGCATTTGAACACATGCTGTACACTTTATATTCTTTTACTTTATAGCAAAGGGACTAAGTATCCTAAGGACACATTAGCAGGTAGCTATGGCAACAAAACATGTTTTCCTTATTTAAATGCTTGAGGTTTAAATAAAAATGTTTATAATATGACAAAATCATATCAACTGCTTTCTATATTAGAAAGGACATTTATTTGAGCACTATACTGTTTGAATTTCTTTGAAAGTTAGTATACTTTGTAAGTCTGCATTTAAGACTAATTGAATTTATAATCAATGAGAATGAACAGGCAATATATCTCTGTGACCTTATATTATTATTCTTTAGATTCATAACATGAGCATGAGAAATGCTGTCAGCTGATTGGCAAAGAGCCATCAGGTGACCATACATTAATCTCTGTTACCCTTACAGCTTGTGGTGCTAGGGTACCCTTGCCTGACTAGGGGGTGGAGCCGTACTCATTATTGTTGAGCAACTTCAATCGGGGATGTCAGCCATTTAAATGTCTCACTAACTAAGGCATAGTGTTTTCTACATAATGTGTAGCAGCGACAGTGGTGTGGTCGCCAGTGTGAGGTCCCCAATGCCAGTGCACATTTGTCCCTAATGCTAGCCACTTACCCTCCCTGCTGACACCTCTATGAGAGAGAGACAGAGAGTCCATAATGAGTTCACCATTGCTGTGACTCCAGTACCGCTATACAGAAAAACGCTTCTGCGTTCTTGTAGTACGGGCAGGAAGTGAACATCCTGCAATCTCATTTCTGTCTCTCTTGTCTCTCTCTCTCTCTCTCTCTCTCACTGTGATTAAAGCTGTGCTTGTCCCACCCACCCACTCTGTGGACCTCCACGAACTGCACCATCATGTTGTCCATCGCAGTCACGGACTGTGAAGAGAATGACAGGAATGTCTGTACCCACCCCTGAAACAGAAAGAGAGAGCTTCACAACAGCCAAGACAGAGAGAACAGTAATCGTGCAACAGTGCAACTCACTGTGCAGTGGGAGAACGGGAAGCGTGTCTCTCAGAATCCTTCTTATCTGTATAATATAGAATGGCAACAGGAGGGGGCAGAGATAATCAAGATCACCAGTCTTCTGGGAGCAAGACAGCAGATTTTTGATGGTCTGTGAGCGTTGGGTAAGAGAGACAGAATGTAGTCTACAGCAATACCTCACAGTATAGTTTTTACAGTGGAAAAAATGTATAGTTGCTCTTTGATTCTAGTATGTGGATCTGATTACCACAAACTTGTATTACTAGAACTATTTTCCTGTGGCAGAACACGGATCAGTGTGGTACTACAACCAAAACTAGTATAAGAACACAAAACAGTTCTCACAATTTTTTCACTGTTATTCCACTAGTTTTTGTCCATTTCTGTCCATATGTGGTCCATGTTATAAGCACAGTAATCCACTCCAAGGTGTGCGGTTATTGGGGTTTAATCAAAACCCTGTGTGCGGTGAGGACACTCAGCCTGCGGCCTCGTGCTTCAAAATGCACGCAGGGTGTGATTAATCCCCAATAACCGCATACCCTGGAGTGGGTTATTGCTTATATAATCTTTTACAGCTATATGGAAGATTTAGGATGAATATGGACACATTTTGGTCAGGTTTTCACAGAGATCTATTTTTTAACTTTTAAAAGCATTAATTTGTTCTAGTTTTATATTGAATTCATTATTTTTCACTTTTTAAATATACAGATACAGTGTTTTTCACTGATGAAGGGCAGAATATCTGAAACATGATTTGTGACACCGTTATTTTTTAACAGAAAATTTGAGAAGGAAAAAAATACATTGAATAAATATTGAAATTTATTACTATTTTAGTTCAGTGGGCTCCCTTAATACTTTTACTGTTGCCTTGTTGCTCAGGTTTTTGTACAGTATATGACAGATTATGAAATGGGTATAAAAATCTGAAAACTGATTGGCTGAGAAACTCGGAACCCAGTGTTGATATCCTACCACAACGGCATTGGAAAAAATCTGTGGCTTCACTGGCCTGTTTACATTGAGCAGGCCCAGTTATGTATCAGTACATCTCAATTCACTTACTTGTGTTGTAAAAAAAAGTGCAGCATCTGCCATCTAATGACCAAACAGCAACATTACAGTGGTTCAATAGAACTACTTTTTTCCTTCTTTTTTGTACTTTTTTCTTATTTTTACTTAATTCAATTTAAAAATAAAAAGTTCTTTACTAATCCTAATGGACTGATTTCATCATCGCAATAAGGCACTCAACAGTGTGCTTTGGGCTAGGATAATGGCATGTCTCAGGTGGTGGAAGCACTTGGCTTTCATCTTTGTGCTTTGAATTTCCCATGATGTGCCATTGTCCCAGAACAATGCACACCCTGTCATGTCTTGTTGCTTAATTATATTTTAAATTGCCATATCATCATGAAGCTCTGACTAGCAATATGATTCATTCTAATGGGTCTAATTACAATGCAACAGCAGGGCTTAGCCTTGTCTTGAACTTGTCATTGCTCAGTAAACACTGCTGGCCACCCTGCTATTTGAAATAAAGCTTCAGTACTGCATGCTAATACAATATTTTATTATTTTGCATTGACAGGAAGATACTAAAGTAGCAGTGCAACCAAAATGCCCCCCCCCTAAAAAAAACTAGCTTCAGCTACAATTAATATAAATATTATCATACATGTCAAATCTATTTTTCAAGATACCTCCTATGCTGCATACTGTGATTTTTTTTTCTCAGTCCTAACCTTTTCCTGGTCTACAATGTTATTTCTAAGCCAAATGTGGTGGTCATCCTTTTTTTTTCTTGAGAAAACACTAAATTAAAACATCTATAAAGTACTTAAGTTTTGGTGGAACTACGATCAAATAAAACTAGAAGATGCCTGAATCCCTTTATAGTGAAAAAGGGTAGGGTCAAATATTTTGCCCAGTTTCATTGCACTGCTGTGTTAAGCACTAGATCTTCAGCTGAATCCCATGAAGCCCTAGGTCAGGATAATGTTTAGATTCATTAAACTTTGGTAGCCCAGCTATAATGTAATGTCTCACCTTATGGAAAGGGGGGGCGGGTCTTACTTCTTCCCATATCTACCCACTAAAAAGTACCACTGTGCTACATTGCCAATAATTCTGAACAGAAAGGGAGATATGACAACAACTATCAGTCAAGTACAAATTCCTAGATCTCAGACTGGCATCTAAGTGCGGTATGTCTATATATCTAAAACACTGGTTCACCTTACCTTCACTGTGCACTGTTAATAAGCCTAACATGACATGTTTAATGTTTAAAAATATTTTAAGAAAGTCCTTGGCCTAGTTTGAGAAAAAGTCTTTTGTCATTTTCTCGATGTTACACCTGCTCCCTTGCTTGTGATTAGTTTTTTAAAGTTAATATAAACCTTGCTTTAGGGAGCACACTGACTCTGCACTCACAGAAGACCTTGCTTTACTATTTTCTTTTATGTAACCCCTAGATGGCGTTATCCCAGGGGCTACTACCCCTGCCTGATTTGCCACTAACAGGTTGAGGGGCCTGGATCCAATGGCGGGTGCCTCCACCCAGAGGTCAGGGTTTGCAATAGTTAAACTTACTTGGACACAGCCCTCTGGGACACTGCAACCCCCCTTTCTTCCCACTAGTGGCCCACACAATATATCAGACTTACCTTCACAGTATACACTTACCCCCAGGGCTGGTTCAGGCACTGGGACCTCCTGTAAAATAAGATACAGTGCAACAATCACAGTACAATACTTTAACATAGACAAATACCAGGCAGTATAACTTGCTGAAACAAGCAGCTCGGATTTATTTAGGGGAATATAACAAGGACAGGGAAATCAGGTTAATTAGCTTATCACTTTACTCATCTACCTATGGCTCTGTGCATAGGCCTATCCCTACCAGTTACTGTCCCTGGGTACCCAAGCCCTAGTGGCTAGTCCAAACCGTGGCAGCTGGTAGGGGCCCTTTCCCACAGAGAAAAGAAAAATTAGTTTAAACAGTCAGCAGTACAGCGATTCCATTTGGATTCAATGTGGCAATTCAACAGGGAGCGACCCTGAATTAGTACTCACGACCTCCAAACAAGATAGGGTTCTTCAATGTCAGCAGGGCTACTCTTGAGCTCCACGAGACTCCTCACACATTTATATGGCAAACTGCAACAGGCAAAAGTCCTTTAATGGCAGCAGGATTCACTTGAGGTACACAAGCCTCTTCACACATTTATATGGTAAAACAGAAAGTACTATACCAGGCAGGCTGCTTCTCTATCCCGATCGCAATTACTGCACAATACCGGAGAACACACAGCAGATTCAGTTCCTGACAGACCGAGTGCAATTCAGCAATTTCTCCAGTCTTCTACAGGGTGAGCCTGGTTTCTACTCTTCAGATATCCTTTGATTCTCTTCACAGGACGGATTCAGTCCTAACAAGCAAGTACACAAGCGTTTAGACCTGAACTCTGGCCTACACACACGCTTTCCGACTAAAACTGCACACTGAAAAAGCACAGGGCTCCTTCCTTCTTCACTGCCAGAGCTCAACTGAAACTCCAACAGACAAAACCGGCACTTCCTTGAGTTCCTCCCAGTTATTGACTGGATTGGCTGTCACTCACAATAGACTGCTCCTGATGGTCCAAAAGGCGCCAAGTCTAAACTACATCTCCCAGAGTCACTGCCCATACAATCCTCTTGTGGCTGGCTCAGATTATGAGTCCAAGTTCTGATTCGTCCAAGGCACCATTTTAGAGCTAGCTTACCCCACACTGATTGGTCCAGTTCAGCAGTTCAAAACCAGAATGGGGAACTAGGCAGAACAGTTCTGACTGCAAAGAAAGCAGGTTAGACAAACTGTAATTTCATTATTACTCTAAATGGTTTCTGGCAAACAGTTACATCTTTCAGATAGGTTCCTTTGCACTCCTAGTGACTGCAAAATGGAGTGAATTGGCAGCAGCTCGAGTGGTACTCAATCAAAGAAACACACAGTCCCCCATACAAACTAATTATGTCTGCAAGCAGACAGCTCTTAAAGAGACAGTACCAGAGGTTCTAAAAACACTCACTGATAAATGGCTTAAACGCCAAACACCATTCAGGCTTGGAGCATTCAAGCAAGCTCCTGGAAGTCTTTTGGGAACCCCCATTTGCAGGGGGGTTACATTTATATTATGGGACATTTTTCATATAGCTTTAATGATTAATATCTAGAATGGTCTGACAGCATTTGTGGTAGGAAATGAAACATAAACATGTTTAAGTCAGGACAGACTGGCTGTATGTGGAATCCAAATTAAGCTTAATCTGGTTCAAGGTCAGTTGGCATTCATCTGTATTCCCTTCCCCTGGATCATGCCTGAAAATAGGCAGAATTTATCTAGTACATTTACCCGGTCAGACAAAACTAAATAAATAAATAAAAATATTATCTCCACTGAGAAGTGGTGGTGGTGGTGGGGTTGGGGGGGGTGGTCACAATGAGCACTTGGTCTCCTTCCATCTCATGCTATTGTTTTATCTTTATTTATTTGCTTTTGGCACTAGACAGGATTGCCTATTTTCAGACACGACCAGGGAGATTGCAAATCAAGACACATTACAAACAATACTACAGGGAAAAGCAAATACAATACAGTATATAAAAGAGATCAGCAACCTTAACAAGGGAGTAGAATTACATAGCCAAAAGTGAAATGGTATACATTGCAAGCTTCATAGACCTAAGCTGCTAACAGTAGGTAACATAAGTGCAAACATCAGTGCTGGTGGTGTAGGGAAGAGGAAGAGACAGGGTAGGATTGAAGTGCAAGGCAAGGAGAGGGATATTGCATAAGTTAAAGGCATTTACATGTGTCCAGGGAGGAGAGGAAGTTGAAGTGGCATGCTTGAAGGCAGGGTGAGAATTAGAATATCTAAGGGAAAGTGGAAGAGAGTTCCAGAATTTTGGAGCATGGAAGGAGAAGGCAAGTTCACCCATTTTGGTGGAGCATTTGGAGACAGAGACTGGCACAGAAATCATGGACCGGAGGAGTCAGGGGCAGTCGGCCGAGGTGAACAAGGCAGCAAAGGAGGAGGGGAGAGAAGAACAAATAATATTGTCTGTCAGGCAACCTATGGAATATAAATGCCGTGAAGAGGGGAATAACCAGCGGAGGTCAGAGTAAAGTGTACAATTGTGTGTGAGACGATGGGCAGATGAGGCAAATCTGCAGCCATTGTTATAGGCAACATCCCATGTGTGTAGGATGTTTGCCTGCACTTGTGCAAAGACTGGCAGAGCATAGCAGAGACCAGGGAGCAGAAGTCCTTGGGCGATGGAGATCCTTGTGGCAGAAGTCAGGGCATGGCAAACATGATAAGCCAACCCAATTTTCGCATTGCCAGACTTGCAAGCCACTTTGACATGGAGAGTGAAATTGAGCGAGGGATCCAGTGTGACTCCTAAGTGTCTGAAAGAGTCAGTAACTTGTACAGGAGAGCCGTCGAGACAAGAAACCAGAAATGAAGGATTTAGGACACAGTATTTCCTGTGGGACCCAAATAGCATAGCCTGTGTCTTGGCAACATTCAGTACAAGGTGGTGAGTTGTGAGCCATGCTTGGATTCATTGCACGTTGGAAGGGTGGGAATTAATGTCAGAGATAGAGCTAAAAGAGACAGAGAACCAAGTTATCACCATAGAGTAGTGCAGCAGCAGGCAGAAATGGTGGGTAGAATGTTTATAAATACAGAGAAGAGCAGGGGCCCAATAGAACCCTGTGGGACACTACAGCATATAAGGGCAGGAAGGAGAAGACTTTATGGTAGGAGATGGACTGGGAGCAGTCATCCAGGTAGCTGGAGAACCAGGCGAGGGATGACTGGGAGGCACCTAAGGACCCTAACTGCCGAGGAGCAGTGAGTGATTGACCGAGTTGAATGCTTTTGAAAGTCAATAATGACAGCCCCAGTGAGCTGATCTCCATCCATGCTGGTTATGGTGTCATTAGTGAATTTCTCCAGGGCAGTCGTAGTGCTGTGGCCTGGTTGGAAGCAGTGCTGAGCAGGAGATAATAGGTCATAGTAAGCTATGAAGTTAGACACCTTACAATGAATAAGCTTCTCCAGATGTTTACTGAGGGTTGATAGGAGAGCTATGGGGCGGTAGTTCATAGGGCTTTTTGGGTCACCCTTTTTAAAGACTGGTATAACCCTAGCATGTTTCCAGGAGAGGGCATGGTGCCAGAGTTAATGGAGAGATTGAAGAGGCACAAGATAGGGGTAGCAAGAATGGAGGCACTGAGTTTGAGAATTCTGGCTTCCAGCCCATCTGGACCAGTACTGCCATGAGGGAGACATAGTGTTGAGGGATCCATAGGACATCAGTCCTAGAGACAGGGCTAAGAGTAAAAGGAGGATGGGCAGGGGATGCCTGGGGAGAGGGTCGATGGAATGGATGTGTTGGATGATGAGGAAGGGGTGGTGGTAAAGAGTGAGTTAAAGGTGTTGGCAATGGTGTTGGGGTTATTGCAGGAGACATTATCGATTAGCATGTCATGGGGGACATGTGAAGCATTGTGATCCAGTATGTGGTTGATATGAGCCCAATACCTTTTTGGGTTACAGACAGAGGCATGGAGAAGATCTCTATAATCATTGCTTTTGGCAGCATGGATCACTTTCTTGCATGAGTTCCTAAAAGAGCGATAGGCAACAAGTCAGAATGAAGGGAGGAGGCTTTCAATCTCAACCAGAGGTTGTTGTGGGATTTAAGCAAGCAGAGAAGGGGGCTAGACAATAATTTTTTTTTCATGACTGCTATTTATCCACCTAGGTGGAGCAGCCCCCATGATCTCCGGCCACCGATGCCTGCACCTCCCGACCTGGTCGTGCACTCGGGCCATATGAACCCACACCCACACCCACAGGGGCCAGCCTTTCATCACTCCGCAACCCTAGATAGGTGCCTCTCTCAGGTCCCGGGGGAAACAGGGACTGGCCATCGGCCACAGAGATCCCACCCCACAATTTTTCCACTCTTTACCCCTTTGGGAACTGGACGTGCAATGGCGTTCGAGCTCATAGTGCTGCCGCCTGCCGCGCTCCCCTCCTTGCTGTGCACACCACTGTAGTGCAGCTGGCCTCTGCCAGTCACTGCTGCAGAGTGATGCAATTCCCTCTTACCCACCCCAGAGGAAGGAGAGCAGTCATTGGACACTCAATACTTTCTGTCCCCTGCCAGCCCCGTGGCCTGGAGTCCATTCCTGAACCTGGATCAGCTAGACAACCATTTGATGGGAAGGCCCCTGACTGTATGCCTAATGTAAGGAATATGTTTAGACTGCAGTGAATGCAGAGAGTTGTGAAAAACTCCACAGCCAGGTCAATATTGTCTGTGGTGAAAAGGGGAGACCAGTCGACCTACTGGAGATCAGATAGAAAAGCCTGAGAGGTTGAAGGCAGAGAAGATGGCCACAGAGATAATTTTAGGTGGGTATAAGGGCAGACATCCCAGACACAAGTTATTGTAGAATGGCTTAATGGAGTCAGGCATCACAGTAACAGAGTAGATCCTATCTGACCTGTTGGTGAGGATCCAGTTGAGCAAGGTGTGACTAGTGCCGTTACTGGTCTGCCTGGTGGGTTCAGTGACAAGCTGAGTTAGGTTGGCTTTGGCAATGTTAGAGTTGAGGATAGGGGAGTTTGTGCCAAGCCAGTCCTGGTTGAAGTCACCTAGGCAAACCACTTCATTGTTTTTGGTGGCAAGGAGTAGAAATTTCAAGAATTCCTCAAGTCCCCATTTGCTGGATGTAGGAGGGATGTAGATACGTACAATGTGCAGCTCCTTGATATTGCCTAACAGAAGCAGAGCGTAAAGCACCTCACAGGACATGAAAGGGGGCAAGATAGAAGGGCCAAGTTTAGGAGGGACTTAGAAAAAGAACCAAGCCACCACCCCTTTTGGAAGAGGCCTGATCAACCTGGATCATGATGTAGCTCAGAAAGGCACACAGAGAGTAGGGGGGAGAGAAGGCCTAAGCCAGGATTCAGTTCTTCCTAGTAGGTCAGGCTTATGGGAGGCAGCCCAAGCCACCAGTTCAGCATGATTGGCCACAAGGCTTCTTATGTTTAGGTGAGCAATCTTAGGCCACTGGATTGGGGCCCTGCTGTGAAACTGGCCTGAGGTGGTGGGTGACGCAATGCCATTGGGCCAGGGTTGGTCTCAACATCACCTGAGAGTGATAAAGAGAGGACAATAATCCATGTAGCTGCAACCAGGAAGGCAAAAGTAGTCCTGGAGTGAGTGGTTTGATGTCAACATGGCTCAGTTGGTAGCACATCCACCTCAGGGCTAGAAGGTCATGGGTTCTAATCCTGCACTGGAACTTGGGCTCATACCATAAATGCTGGCACCTAAATGCAGTGTAAGAGTATGCTGTACTGCCTGGGCATGCCATCTTTTAGATAAGCCATTAAACTGTGGTCCCTTCTGCCTATTAGTGGTGGATGTCTAGGCAGAGGTGAAAGATGCCAAGACACCTTTTGCAAAAGATGGGGATTTTCCACAGTGTCCTGGCCAATATTCCCCTTCCCAGGAAATTAGATTGGGCAATTGTCCAAGGTTGTGGGTGAGTTGGTGTTGATATGAGAAATGGTTGTCAACAGATGCTTTCAGTGACATCACTTCAGCCTCCTGCTGCTTGTATGGCACTTTGAGATACACTGTGCAAGAAAAGCACTTTATAAATGCAGATTCTGATCTTTCTTCTTCCTCTCCCTACTGCTGGCCTGGCTCACCACATAGCACATCCACTTCTTCACCAGAAGATCATGAGTTCTATAATCTTACACCAGGACTTTGACTCATACACCAAATACTGGCACTCCAGTGCAGTAACGAGTGCTGTACTGCCAGGTTGTTTCACCTTTCAGATGAGACATTAAACTGAGGTCCCTTCTGCCCATCTCTTTCCAGATTGGAGTAAAACAACTCATGGAACTTTTCATAAGAGCAGGAGATTGTGGCCAACATTCCTCTTCCCATAAAACCAGAGCCAGCAATTGTCCATAACTGTTTGCAGATTAGAGATGTACAATGTTAGCAAACTTTACTTCGTAAATCAATTAGCGAAGTTTGCTAAATTTGCAAACTGCAAAGTGCCAACTGTGATGTTTTCAGCATGTGAAGTGGCACTTGTCCAAGCAAAGTCATGCGAATTCACTGACAAAGTTGCAACTTCACCAAGACTTCATCTGACTTTGCCTGAAAAAGTGCCACTTCCCAAGAAAATTAAATGTGAAGCACCAAAGTGGGCAATTTGCAAAGTTTTTAGCAATGGTAAATTTTGCAACTTCACCAAAACTTCACCAGTAAAGTAAAACTTTGCAAGATCTGTAGTGTGGCTGTTGATGAGTAGAATGGCTGCCATTACACACTTCATTACTTCACTGCCATCCTCTTACGTTGCTTGTAAAGTGCACATTCTTATTCTTTCTCTACTGTGATGTTTGATTTGTTCACTTCAAAATCTCGATGACATTGGTTGAGCAAAAGTTCACAGGACATCTTTCACTGCAGGTCCTCCACTCAACTGATGATACCAGCATACAAAACTGATCCATAGTTATAGAAATAAATGCAGCAGAAAAAGCAACTTCAACAAGAAGCCCAGCACAAGAAACAAAATAAGATTACAGTATTTCAGTGGAAATAAAAGAAAAAGCACAGTAACGAGATTAGGAAGGCTACACATACAGTATGCCAAATTTCCAATTAAATTAAAACAAATGTAAAGCAAGGTTTGTAAGGAAAGCAAAGTTTCACATACCCCAATAATGAAAAGCATTATGGCATGCACCATATATGCAAATCAGTATAAAACAGTTTAAAGTAGTTCTGTTTTAGGCTGCAATGTATAGTGCCAAATGACCACTTACATAGGGTGCTATGCACCATTGGGCAGGAAGTATGTGCCAAAGGCATGTACCCCACCCATATAGCTCTGCACCTGTGGACAGGTGTGCACATGCAGGTATTCACAATCATTGGCCACCTGTTCTCAGCTCTGCCCCATGGCACATAAGACTCCACATCACTGCTGAGGGTGGGTTCCCAGCAGTGGTTAGACAGCTGGCGGCCATGGAGGTGTGGGTAGGGCTGTGTCACTGGCCATCCATGCCCATGGCATTGCCAGGCAGGTATGTTGCTCTGGGGTGGGGGCAGTTGGTACCTCAGGTGGGTCAGGGGACCACCGACCTCTGGCTTCTAATGTTTTGGAAGGGCACCAGGTTTGGAGGTTATGGCTGTTCTATGCAGGGCACTTGTGTGTGTGTGTGTGTGTGTGTGTGTATGCATGTGGGGGGGATGTATTTGGCAATAATAATGACGGGCAGTGTTGTGTTGGGGGATAAGTATATTTTGCCACAATGGGGTTGGGCAGCCATGTGTGGGGTTGGGGATGTATTTGGTTATTCAGGTACTGGGCTGATATGTGGTGGGGTGGGGGAGAGTGGTTACCTGCTTCCCCAGGGACAGGGCCGGCATGTGTTGGGGGGTCTGGTTGGTGGTACGGGTCACACTGGGGTTGTATCAGGCACTCCCCAGCCAGCTGCCACTGCCCTTCCCATCAGCTTAGTGAGCTGGGCAGCATGGAGGAGCATTTCCGGTCCCACAGTGACTGGCAGGAGAGGTCCATGGGTGTGCAGTGGTTACGGCAGGGTCCTGGCAGCTGTAACCTGCTCCATTCTTGGCTCCCCTGTAGAAAGCATTACACACCTTAGTGCATGGCACGTAGTGCTGGCATGCCCCCAGCACACCGCTGCCCACCCCGGTGCAATGCTGTCCACACGACTGGGAGATTGGACACGTAACTGACTTGTGCTCAGTTTGTGAATGACGCATGGGGTCCATGGGAACCTGCTTCATGGCATTCATACGTATCGATGTCAATGCAACTGGCTTCCTTGGTGCATTGGCATAGTGCATAGGGCCCATAATTTGCAAAGGCTGAAAGCAGAAGACAGAGACTCATGTTTCATCCTTCTTGCAGCCCAGGAGAAGGAGAAACTATCTCTATGTTGGACTTAAAGGTTTAGGTAATGGTGAGTCCAAAACAGGAAAGCAATCTGAAAGATAAATAACCTCAGCAGAAAAGCACTGAGGCAGGTGTTACCCAGAAAGGGCATTTACAATAAAGCCATGCAAATCACCATGAAAGAGTTTTAACTGGTTCTGCTTTAAGCAGGAATATATGGCGGCTACTGTAGCAAGGTTTATGCTGCCTTTAATAGGTAACAAAAATGTTATTATATTTATTGCAGATGGTGCAAAGGTATGTCTCTTCAGGTATGATATGTCTCTGAAGGTTCAGGTACATTTGTTCGTGGCAATATTGTCGCTGCAACAAAGGCGACAGTGAAGGGGGGAATCTTGATTTTAGATAGCCCCTCACTCCTTGTGCCCTTTGCCCACACTTGGTTTCTACCCCCTCTGGGGTATGCCCATCCTGGAGAATGTTATATATAACTTTAGATGGTGCAGAGGGGCAAAGTACCCAACAAAAGCTGATCATTTTCCCCGAGGGTGCTTTGGCACTGTACCTCTTAGGAGACAAAATGCCTGGCACTGCAGTGCTTGGCGACATTTTGCCAGTGACATAATCATCATCAGCAAAATATTTGTCAATGTGGCATGGGTGAACCATATAAAGGCTCTCATAAGATTGTTACTTTCCATCTGATATCTGTAGGTACAGGGTCAATATAGCTGCTGAAACAGTGCATGAATAACCATGCTGCAGAAAGCACAAATGTTTCTACAGTGATAGGTGTTTCTCAGTGTGCATTATTAACTGCTACTCCTGTCACTGTAGGCTCACATGGGGGAGTGTCATGAAGGCTGCCAGTGCAGTGTCTGGTCGAGCCTCTCCTGTGGTGGACTGGCTAGAACACAAGCACCCGGTGGTGTCAAGGACCTGGAGCTGCAGTTCAGTTCCCCCCCCCCCCCCAAGTCCCATTGTGTTGTGGATTTGTTTTTGTTGTTGTTTTTTTTTAAAGATTTTCCCTGCTTCTAACTTCTGCCCCACCCCTAAGTCCACACCCCTCGGAGGTAGTTATTTTTGGTTAGGTGTGAGGGGGCTAGCTACCCATGCTGGGGTGTGGAGGTGGAGCCAGCCACAAAAACAAAGATAGTGCTATTATTTCTAATGGTGTGTGTCATTTCTCTTGCGGTTGGGGTTTAATGCTGACCTTATTTTAGCACACATCGTTTTGCCTGCGGCATTGTTGTTTTGCACAGTTTTGGCCATGGCATTGTGACCCTGTAGCATATCTGTAGTACTTGCAATTAAAACAGCAACTGCAATTTCAATATTATATGTAAAAAAGGCCACTGAAACAAAATGGTCTTTCAAAGGGAAATCTACAGAATTCTTTATTTCCATCATGGAAGAGGAAAACTTGAATGTTGTTAACATTTCAGAAAAAAATGCAAAAACTTATAAACACCCAAGTATTGGAAACTTGTGAACTATATGCATCAGTCGTCACCATCATTTAAACCCCCCTTGTCAATTTCCACTTCACCAATGTGAAATTCAAAGCTGCTGTTTTCGTGAAGGCCACTATTAACATGACCCATTTAACCACATCTATCTGAAGTGGACTGCTTTAGCTTCAGAATCAAAGATTATTTTCGCTTCATGTTTCCTCTGTATATGGAAGATTTAATGCACATGAATGCCTTGATTTTGTACAGCATAACAATATAACCTGTAGCTATAAAAACTGTCATAGCATATCTCTCTACTCTGCAAATAAATTATAAAGTAATAGTAATGTGAGATTTATAAAAATTTATAAAATGGCAAGGCTGCAACTGAAGTTCATAGTACCTGTTGGCGCTCTAACCATCCCCCATTTTAGTTCCTACCCAGCAGTTTCCATAGACACACATACACTGTTGTAGATGAACTGCAAAGCCTCTGCTAGCTTCTTACAGTAAAACCATATCAGTAATAGCAATGTTCGCCAAGACACCAGGAGTATGTGCTGGCTCAGTGATGAAAGGCAGCTCATCATTTTCCTACCAGTCTTAGGAGACAGTTAGTTTACACAGTGTGCTGAGACCTGGAAACTCTTGACAACATTGTTAAAATTGCCAAACTTGTGTAACTGAACTGCAGTGTCACAGGAAGTTTCCAAAGCTAGACTCATACAATAGCTTGCTGAGCTGCTTGGCAGCCACCTCTGGCTTTTATATAGGGGTTGTGGACCTGCTGACAGTTGTAAGTTTGCGTTGTGAACTTTGGAGTTCACAATGTGCGGATTCCAAGTTTTTTGAATCAGAATGTTTGGGTTACAAGTTTCGGAACAGCTCACCAGACTATCATGCATGAGACAATTTGTGTGTTGGAAGGGCAAGATGTAGCACCATACCAGTTTGTCTCAAACATAGTCACATGCTTCTTGATTGGTTTGACTCACCGATATTCATCTCCCATGAACAAACATGTTTTACTTTAGGAGAGTTCAATTCTTCTGTCTGAGCTGTTATGGCATACAAATGTTTTAAAAGTTATATAAAATGATTTTGCACAGTTAACTGCCCTCTGATGTTCCTTTCCATGCCAGTTATGTGTCCTGATATGCTCTGACCAGTTTCTGATAAACAATAACCTAGCTTTGGGGCTCCCTCAGGTCTATTAGAGTTCCACTCTCCTCACCAGCTATTGCTCTTTTTTCATATTTATAAGGCATTCCATGACATTAGTTAGATCATTCCATGCTATTCATCTGCATGGCCCGGAATGGTGTTACTGATGTCATAGAACATTCAGTCAGTAAGAAAAGAGAGAGCAGCAACTGCCAAGAGAGAAGGATTTATAATAGTTACAAAGGAAAAAACATTAGATTATTAATTGGTAAAAAAAAATATCAAAACATGTCAGAATATTGGTTAGACACTAAAAGGGAATCAGGAGGGCTTCTAGAGATGTAAAAACTATTTCCATCACATTAAACAATATTTAGAGAATGACCAATCCTTTGTGAGCTTGTCTCATTATGCATACCTCATCCTCACCCAAAGGACTGCAGTTTATATCTCTTTTACACTGTCTTTCTTACTGTAACTGCTGGTTGGTCAAAACTCAGATGTGAAGACATGGTAATTGTAGGACGTGCTTTTAAATGGTTCTATAGCTGAAGCCAAAATGCCACCTTTGGCATTTGACATCTGATGGAGTCTCTTCAATAAACATTAGCACTTTAAACATAAATCTGTGGAGTGCACAGCCTTTTTTCAAATCCCCCCCCCCATACACTTATTTGCTGTGCTCCCCTCCACAATCATTGGGGCAACTGTATCTACACCTGTTCCTCCAGATGGGAATCTGTTACAACTGCTTTCACAATGGATGTGAATGCCATTCTGTGTTAGACTGATAGGGGGCAGACTGTTGCAGGACAGCCCACGCCAATCACATGGAAGGAAACCCTATTCTCTCAGCAGGTAGCACAGACCACTGATGCTGAAGCACTGGGCTGGCACTGGTTGATAATTGTTTTTTATATTACTAAAGCCATGCAGAATGTTGAATTCTGCCGGTGTTGCAATTCCACTTCTGAAAAGCTTGGCAGAATTCCACAGTGAATTATAGCAAGTGAATTGTGATTGCTTTTAAATTAAACCACTATTTTTTAATGTGAATTGTTTTTGTTTGTGTTTTTTGCTAAATTGCATAAACATGTTCTGGAGAATGTTGTTATGTTCTGTGGAAGTCCATAGCAATTGTCAAGACTCTGCATTTTCCATGCTTTCATTCACAGTGGGAAAGGCCCGTTTAACATTTCCTTTGAATTTGGTTGAAAGCAGGATATTGCAGTTCCATTCCACACTATTCGTTATTATACCTGCTATATTCCAAGTCATTTCTCCAAATGGTATTCAAATCACCACAGTTACTGTAAGAGCTGTTCTACAACACAATTAAACAAGCATTGTTCAGGTTCTACAGCATTTCAGTAGGACTACATAGATGTAGCCAGGGGTAGTTTTCTGGGTGCCCAGAAACCCCCTCCCATATGGCTTCCATTATTGTTTTCGTTAAAAATCATTCATATATGGGGACTAACTAATGAGATTTCTTTGACAGAAACCCTCCATTTGGAAATCCTGGCTACTTCCCTGGACTACAATTAAAGCAGCAGTGCAATGAAACTGGGCAAAAGTTTGACCCTACCAGTGTTTCATTATAAAAGATTCCAGGCACCTTCCTGTTTCGGTGGGAAAATCTTCTATTTCCACCAAAATCTGGGCACTTTGCAGATGTGTTAATTTAGTTTTTTTATTTTCAAGAAAAAAATGGCTGCCACATGTGGCTTATAAATACCATTGTAAACCCTGCAAGGTTTAGGATTGGGAAAAAAAAGACTTATGGTGCACAGTATAGGAGGTACCATGAAAAATAAATTGCACAGGTATGCTAATATTTTTACAATCGTAGTTGATAGCTTTTTGGGAAAAAGCATTTTCATTGCAGTGATGTTTGAGTGGGAATTATTTAATAATTCATTTTATAATGTGTGGCCTGGAAAGACACACTGAGCCAAAGCTCATTTCCAGGCAGTGCTTTGGCCATGCTTTTAATTACTTGAGCTGCATTGAATGTGAAATTCTGCCAGCATTGCAGTTCCACTTCTGAAAAGCTTGGTGGAATTTCACTGTGAATTCTCTCAAATTATATCTAGTGAACTGCATTTTTTTTAGAAGTACATTGCCTGTTTTTAATGTGAATTGCTGCTTTGTTTGTTAAATTGCAGAAACATGTTCTGTGGAGTTTCATATCAATTGGCAAGATTCAGTATTTGTCATGCTTTTTGCAGTGGAAAGGGCCTAGTTGGGCAGTCCATGGAATTTGATAGAAGCTGAATTTTGCAATTCTGTACTATACTGTTTATTGTAAAACTAGTATAATCCAGGTCATTGCTCAAAATGGCATTTAGATTGCTATGGTTACTGTAAGTGCTGTTCTACAAATTGAACAAGCATTGCTCAGATTCTATAGCATCTCAGTATGACTACATTTAAATAGGACAAGAAATCTGTGCTAATTTGAAGTTGTTACTGATGTTCCTATTTACAAATGTACCTATACCTGAACAAACACAGATATAAAAAAACTGTGTTTTTAACTATTTTCATTTTATGGGCAACGTTCTCCAGAATTCTCTTCATGGAATCAGTAATTTGTAATTTTTTACTACAACAACATTTGTGCACTAAGTATGAGCTGTTGACCTATTAGAACCATGCTATGACTGGGTAACTAGGCAGTTAGACATGGGCCATGCAGTAGATGTCCTGTACGTAGACTTCAGCAAGGCATTTGATTCGGTGCCACTTGGAAGACTAGGAAGTAAGCTGGAAGACATGGTGGTGGGGGTAAAGATGGTGGGATGGGTAGTGAACTGGCTGCAATGGAGACAGCAGAGGGTGGTGGTAGGTGGGGAGCTCTCATCTCCTAGGGCAGTGACAAGTGGGTGCTTCAGGGCTCTGTGCTGGGATGGTGTTGTTTGGGATATTCATAGTAGACATCTCGATAGGCATCAAGTGCAAGATCAGTCTGTTTGCAGATGACACCAAGATGGGAGCAGTATTGAATGACTTAGTACTTATGACTTATTTATAAATTTTATAATAATTGTTGTAATTCTTATTTCTAATAGTGTGCTGTTTGTATATATATATACTTGTTATTGAGTTTTGTATAAAATTGTAATATGTTCGGCACCCAGAGCCTCCAGGATGGGAATCTTTTAAATAGAATTTGCCTTGCCCTAGGAGGGTGGAAAGGGTTGCAAGATGATCTGTCAAAATTGGAGACCTGGTTGGACACTTGGCAGCTGTGGTTCATTGCCAAAAGTGCAAGCTGCTACATTTCAGTGCAAAAACCAAGAAGGAGCTAACAATTTGTGGGGGAGGTTCAGCTAGCCACAACAGAGGAAGAGAAGGATTTGGGGCTGATCATAATTGGCTCAGTGAATAACTCAGCACAATGTAGGAAAGCAGATGCAAGGGCCAACAGGATGTTGGGTTGTATTGCCAGGGGTCTAGTATCCAGGAGGGGGTAGGTGATCCTGCCGCTATATAGGTCACTGGTGAGGCCACACCTGGAGTACTGTGTGCAGAACTGGCACCTGTACCTGTACCTGAGGATGGACATTAGGTTACTGGATGGGCTGCAGCACAGAGCAACAAAGATGATCCAGGGGCTAGGAGACATACCGTTTGAGAGCAGGCTGAAGGAATTGTACATGTACTCCCCTGGAGGAGAGGAAAGATAGGGGAGACATGATTGAAACTTTCAAGTACTTGAAAGGAATAAACAAGACAGGCATGGATGGGATATTCAAGTTGGGGGGCACTCGAGGCCATGATCTGAGATTGGAAGGGGAAGGTTCAGGAGGGAAATGAGAAGACACTTTTTTATGGAGAGGGTGGTGTCTGAGTGGAAAGCATTGCCTGTGGAGATGGCATCCTGTAGAACAGTGGCTTGCTTCAAAAGGGGATGGGGCAGTGCAAGGGGGAGGGTCACAAGAAGGGGGGAGAGGAGGGGGAGGGAATGGCAGCTGCAGTATAAGGGATGCTAGCTGTGCAATCACGCAGACTTGATAAACCATAAAGCCTTTATCTGCTGGCAATTTTGTTTGTATGCTCAGAGTTGTATACATAAACCATGACAAAGTTAAAACTCCACATCTCTGGTTCCATGAACAGAGCTGTAATAAAATGCTACCCATAAAACAAAACCATGCAAAATACAGTTTTACTAAGCATGTTTTATTCAGACACAATTAAGCATGGATCATTTAGAGGTATGAATATTATTTCTGAAAAAAGAACATTATAAACAGCTGCCAATTAGAAATACTTTCTGTCCTCTTAAATGAGAATGATTTATTTTGTATCATTTTGATGGGAAAGGTTCAATGAGACATAGTTTTTTCCAGGTGTTCTGGAAGCACACGGAGGGTTAAGTGACTTGCTTGGGGCTGCACAGTATGTCAATGGTGGTTGTGGTTTCAGCACCCTATTTGTTGGGTCTCCTGGTTCACAGATTGATGCTCTAACCCTCTAGGCTACATTATCTCCTCACTGATGATAAATTATTATCCTAATGATGATGAAATATGATGGTGTCCTTTTGCCTGTTTGTGTTGTGGTACCAGAATATTTTGAACTTAGCATGAGGTAGAAAACACAGAATTTGTCAGTAGAAAAGGACAACTTGGCCCACACAGTCTGCCCGATGTCGCACCTAGTCTGTCTCCACAGACTCTTAGTGGTCTCCAGTGACCCTCTCTCTTCCCTACCAATTTACTAATATGCCCCTATATCTGTCCTACTCATGCTTGAAGCCTCTACTGTTTTTGTCTCCACCACTTCCACTGGCAGTCTGTCCCAGGCATCCACCACTCTTTCAGTGAAGTAGTACTTACTCACATCACTCTTATACTCCCACCAGAGTTTCATTGCATGCCCTTTGGTCCTGGTACTCTTTTTTACATCAAAAAGACCCCCTCTCTGCATCCTGCTCACACTTGAGAGGTACTTATAGGTCTCTATGATGTCCTCTCATGCCCTTCTGTCATCCAGGGTGTACATCTTGAGATCTTCAGTCTTTCTTCATAGGACTTTTGATGCAACACCTGCACCATTTTAGTTGCCCTCCTCTGGACTACCCTGTCATGTTATTATTTTAGTTTCAGTTTATTAATTGATTCTATTTTCTACCCTGTATGTTTATACATATCTATGTATGTTTATTAGTGCTTTGTGGAATATGGAATTCTGCTAGCGTAATTAGTGCAGAATGACCATTCTGCTGGCAGAATTTCCACTGGAATTTCACTTGTTCACCTGCGGTATTCCGCTACTGTGATCCACGGAACAGTATTTTTCTGTGGAAAAGTATTCTGCAACAATTTCCATGGAAAATATTGAGATCCACGGAATACAGTCATTTTCCACAGAAAATCATTCCATAACTATTTTATGCAGGAATTCTGCCACATGCTTGGTAGACCATGTAAATTTCAGCAGAATTGTAATATTCCACAGAATTTCATTCTGCTGAATTTGAAAAATTCTGCACAGCACTAATGTTCATATATGTTTATATGTTGTTTATCTTGTTCACTCAATGCACTTTCTGTAAGGCACCCAAAGCTACTGGGTTTGGGCACCATATAAATAAACAATTACTTATTTAATTACTTAGTTACTTTCTGTGTATGTCCAATCTGAGGTGCAGCCTCCAGAACTGAACCCAATACTCCAAGTAGGGTCTCACAAGTGAGCAATGGAGTGGTAACACTGCCTCCCTCTTCCTGCTAGAGATACCTCTTCCTGTGCATCCCAGCATCTCACTGGCCCAGTTCACCCATGTTGCAGCGACAAGAAAAAATACAACTGCCATTAGAGTGCCAGCACAATGCCAATGGCAAACATCGCACCCAGCAAATGTGCCACCTGACCCTTGCACCCAATGCCCAGCGCATGTTCTGGCTGTTTGAGGGGGACTGTGCCCCCAGCACCCCCCACTGTGGACTTTACCCCCGCACCCCCCTACTTCAATGTAATCACCTCCAGGTCAGAGGTGTATGGGGCAAGGGGTGCAACACCCAGATGGCACCCTCTCTGCTGAGCTCCGCAAAATCCCATTTGCCAGCATGACAGATGAACTGGTTATGGTGCACTAATTGCTACACATACATAACAGCATACCCACTGGCCCTACCACATCTTTATCACACTGCCCTGCCACTTCAAAGTCTTTAGATATAATAACCCTAAGGTCCCTTTCCTTCTTAGTAACTATCAGTACCCCCCATCCTATACTCAGCTCCTGGGTCCCTATGCCCCAGTATGGGGTAGTGGTTAAGAGCACTGAACTGCAGACTTGGAGAACTGGGTTTGAATCTCACAGCCATCACTTGCATACAGTGTGACAATTGCAATTCACTTAACTTCCCTGTACTCCCAGGACATACAGGAAACAAGCCTTGGCTTAGTGTGTCTTTCCTGGCTGAAAATTGTAAAATAAAATAAAGGTGCATGATTTTGTACTTTTGGCAATGGACACTTACTGCCATGCTTTTGACCACTCCTCAAGTTTTCAAGGTCCCTATGCATTCCCTTCCCTCTTCCTGAGTGTCCACCAAATTACGGATGTTGGTGACATGTGCAAAAAGGCATACCTTTCCTTCCAGTTCTTCTGCAGTGTTGCTTATGAAGATATTGAAGATCACCGGTCCCAGTACTGAGTCCTGTGGCACCCACTGCTCTTTTTCTCCTCATTTGAGTGAGTACTGTTAACCTCATCCTCTGTTGTCTATCCATTAACCATTTCCTTTGTAGTTCACCATTTTATATCCCACCCTAGTCTTTTCAATTTCCTTATCAGTCTCTTGTGTGACTGAAGTGCTGAAGACCTTGTTAAAGTCCTGGTAGGCCAGGTAAACTGCCCTTCCTGATTTATTTCCTTGGTTGCCCAGTTGAAGAAATCAACCAGATTCATCTGGCATGCCCCCCATGGATCCATGCTGCCTTTAGTCTTGTAAGCTATTAGATTCAAGTTAATTTATCAACCTTTCCTTTAACTGGGTTTCCATTAATCTCCCTACCACTGATGTGACACACTGACTGATCTATAGTTGCTAGTCTCCTCCCTGCTACTGTTTTTATGTACAGGGATGACATCTGGTCTCCTCCAGTCTTCTGAAACCATGCCTGTTTCCAGTGAGCTATTGAATAAGGCTGTCAATGAGGCAGCCAGCACCTCACTGAGTTATTTTAGTACCAGTGGGTCTATACCATCTGGTCCGATAGTCTTGCCCACTTTCAGAACTCCAAGTCCCTTCAGGACTCTTTACTCTGAATATGGTCTTGTGTCCGCCTCCCCCCATTTGTTCCTGCTGCTCCTTCATGGTCTGTCCTCTCCTCTCTCCACTGTGAAGACTGAGTAGAAATACCTGTTCAGGGTGTCTGCTTTTTCTTAATCCTCTTCTGTGCAATCTCCCTTTGTTGCCCTCCTTATCCTCACTATTCCTCCCCTTGCTTTCCTCTTTTCACTCATGTACCTGAAGAAAGTCGTGTCCCCTTCAGCTACCTCTTGGCTGTACTTTAATCTGTCTGCACCTTTGCTCCCCTCACTGCCTTTCCTGCTTCCTCTGTTTTACTTGGTGTGCCTCCCTGTCTTACTCCCTCTGCATTTCTTTATACATATTAAATGCCACCATTTTATCCCTCACCTTCCTGGCCACTTCCCTAAAGAAATATAGCAGTATTTTTTTAGGTGACAACAGTATAGCTATTGGCACCTATTGTGGTCATGCATACTCTTTTTTTGCATTTAGTCAAGTTTAAGGTTACATTCAGTGAGATTTGTTTGGCTGTATGATGTCATTGATGATGCCAGTGATAGAGCTTTTATGTGTAGGTGTGGGGTTTCAGACCTACATAAGCCTGGGTTGGACTCCCTATATTGCATATTTTTTTCTTTCTCTCTAAAACTTTTGTTGTATAAGAGAATTGTCAAATGTCATTGCTGATGTAGTTAAGCATTTCAGCAGAGCTAAACAGCAGATTTTCAGATAATTAAACTTAGTTCTACAGTACGTTGTAGTCAATTAAATTAGTCCCAGCTGAGACTTATCTACAGTATGTCTGAATAAAATTAAAGTCACCTGTTTTGCAGGTTCTGACATAACCTCTCCACCATAGGAACTGCAACTTACTTAACTGTAGCTTAGTGGCGCATTGCATGAGTGCTTGTTTATCAGGCAAAGTATCAGTGGTTCAAAACCTGTCAGGGATTCAAACATTTTTTAAGATGAAACTCACTTGAGAGGCAGTTCATGGTGGTGAGGATTTGGCATACTAAATTATATGAGAAGTAACTTTAGCTATGAACAATAATTTGTGAAGATAAATTACCTGCTGGGATTGGATCCCAAGTCACCTGTTCTGTAGGCTGTGACATAGCCTCTACACCATAGGAAAAGCAACTGTAACAGCTCACTGGTGCACTGAATGTGTTTGCTTTGCAGGAAAAGGCTCAGTGGTCAGAATTAATGTAGACATAGTTGGAATCCAGGATGGGCCATACAAAAATTTTTCAACTATTTTTGAAAGATGAAAACTCACTTAAGTAGTGATTCATAGTGGTGTGGAGTGGGATAGTAAATTATATGAGAAGTAAATTTGGATAAGAACAACTGTCTGTGAAGGAAAATCACCTGCTGGGATTAGATTCCCAGTCACCTGTTTTGCAAGTATGACATAATAACTTCTACATCATAGGCACTGCGACTCACTAACCTGCAGATCAGTGACACACTGAATATGTATTTGCTTCTCAGGAAAAGGATCAGTGACTTACATCTGAGCAGAGACTTAAGCACTTTTTCACATTTTTATAATAAATGAAAACACACTTAAATGGTGATTAAGGGTGTTGTGAAATTATAATGGTAAATTATATAAGTACATTTAGCTATGAACAACAATTTATGAAGGTAAATCACCTGCTAGGATTAGAACCCTTGCCACCTGTTTTGCATGTTGTGATATAACCTCTACATCATATGAACTGCAACCCCCTTACCAGCCACACAGTGGCACACTGAACATGTGTTTACTTACTGGGCACGAGATCAGTGGTTCTGATCCTGGCAGGAACATAAACATTTTTTTTAATTTTTTGTAAGATGAAAACTCACTTGAGTGGCAATTCATGGTGGTGTGGAGGTGGAACAGTAAATTATATGATAAGTAAATTTAGTTAAGAACAACAATTTGTGAAGGTAAATTGTCTGCTGGGATTAGATCCCCAGTCACCTGGGGGGAATGTGACTCACTTTCCTGCAGCTCAGTGAAACGCAGAATGTGTGTTGCTTAACTGGAAGAGAATCAGTGGTTTACATTTAGGTAGGCATAGTTTGAATCCTGGCAGGGACTTAAACACTTTTTTCAACTTTTATTTTTGTAAGATTAAAATTCAGTTGAGTAGCAATTCATTGCTGTGTAGCGTGAAATAATAAATTATATAAGAAGCAAGTTTACTTAAGAACATAAGAACAACAATTTGCAAAGGTAAATTGCCTGCTGGGATTAGAGCCTCAGTAATTTGTTTTGCAGGTGCAGCACAGTGGCACACTGAATGTGTGTTTGCTTAGCAGGTAAACGATCAGTGATTCAAATCTAAGGAGGGACTTTAGCATTCTCCCAGGCTGGTCGGCAGTGCCAGTCCCCAAATGTAGTCAAAGACCTCATCCATGCAACATGTCTTCAACCAGTTGTTAAATCCGTAGTGCAGAGTTCCCTTTCCTCTCCCTGGCCATATACAAATAACACCTTGGCATACATGGTATCTTCTCATGGCCCCATCTCAGCTCCCTGAAATTACCATGCATTACTGCTGCCGTAATTCATACTACATCATTTGTCCTCTGGTGAACAATGACATCTAGCTCCCTCCCATCTCCTGCCACCCACTGATCCTCTAGATCTACTCCCCGTATCTCTGAGTTAAAGCAGCAGGGAAGCACCTCACCTACCTCTCCTTTCCAGCTCTCTCTCTCCCAAGTCTGTTCCCCTAAAAAATGTAAGAACTTTTAATGTGTACTGTGTGTACTATTTTTGAATTTTGTCTCTAACCACAGCCTTTTAAACCTACCATTCTGTTGTACAACATTATGAGGGACATCCCTCATATATCCCACAGAAAAGATCTGCACCATATCGGTCACACGTGGAAAAGGTGTCTCCCACATAGTGAAGGTGCTAACTCACATTGAAAACTCAGACTTTACTACAGAAATTCAAAATAATCTTGCCACAGTGTTCTGAGATTGTATCACCATGACTGATGATGTGCCTGGCATAATGAAGACCAGTGTCCTAGATTTTCCCCTGTCTGAAGTGTCTTTGTGTCACATTTCATGGACAAAAGGTTAAAAAGTATGATTGCCTCTATACCTGCAATTTATAATCCAGTATTTATTCATTGTTTGTAGCTTATTAGGACTGCTGTAAGACCCCATTAGTTGCAGTATGTCATTTCTGTGAGGAATCCTCTGACACAATAGGTTACAATAGGTTGGTTATTTTTATATGACTGATTTACAGTTGCTCTGTGGCTAATTAATAGTTACAAGTGAGACACTGGGACTTTAGATAACAGATAGTAGTTGGTGCTTTATTCTCTACATTTATGTGGATTTCACATTTAGCATGATGTGATGTGCTTCATTGCTTACAGTTTTACCATCAGATGGAGAAGTAACCACATTAGGATGCAAAAGTGAATTACTTTCCTGTAGCTAAATTAATCTAAAATCAAATTAACAGTATTTCCATTAAATTGTCAATCAATCAATCAATCAGTCCTTTATTTACAGTAGCATTAAAAGGAGAAAGAGTGAGCACTGTAACTATCCAAATGTATATGTTCTTACTCCTTGTTCTCCTTCTGTGCATATCTCTCCTTTTCTTCTTTTCCGCCACCTGCAGCATTAAATCCAGCCTGTATGTAACTTTCTGTTATAGTGTTATAAATGCTCCAACCAATGACGTCATCAGTTAAGTCTGTTGCTCCTTTGGTGATTCTGACACTTGCTTATGCTGCTGCTTTTTTATTTATTTAAAGTGTGTTGGCTGGGATAGGCACACTGAGAGGGAACTCATTTCCAGGTGCGACCCAGAGAGATGCTAAATCAATGTGAAAAAGCAATAACAAATTTAGTGACAACAATGGAGCCATGACTTTTAAATCACTATTGTGATTTCAGCCAGTCAGCGTGCAGAGTCACTGTACTTTTATTCTGAGTACAGTGTGCTCTCATGCAGCAGCGCTAGGAGGGAGCACTCTACTTTGATGCCGGGGGAGGATGGCACAATAAAAATAAACAAAAAATTCTCTAAACCTATTATAAATAATTAAAGTGAATTAATAAGATGAACAGTTGGGAAATATTTAGCTTGAATACTAGTTCGTGATTATGAGTGGTAACTGACTGGAGGGAGGCTCAGAAGGGACACGAGGACATTTTTGCAGAAAGAGTGGTGGAGCTGTAGAACATTCTGCCTGCCAAAGTGGTAGGTGCAAAAGGTGTTGGGGGTTCAAGCACAGCTGGTATAGAATGAAGGGTACAGTGATTGTGTGGGGCAGCAAAAGCTTGGAGGAGAATGGAGGAAGGATGAGGAGGGCGAAAACCCTGCAGGGATAGTATACCCCAGGGCTAAATAGCTAACTCGGACAGACTGGATGGAGCAGTAGTCTTTTTCTGACATCATTGTCTATGTTTCTGTGTTTCTCTAAATCACTGAAGCTAAACTCCAGTGATTTATAAGATAATAAGGCCTCTGCGGGATGTATCCTATGGTACAGTATAAGAGACTCCTTTTGTGAGATTCAGCAGACAGAGCCACTTAGCTTCACAGTCCTCTTGCCCAAACCTCACACTTGGAGTTTCTTATACCATAAGAGGCCTCCTCAGAGACTTCATTAACTTATAACATAAAAATATAGAAACATAGTTGTGATGGCTGAAAAGGCCTATCAGACCATCCAGCCTGCTCTGCCCTGCTTAAACATGTGTAATAGCCTATTGACCCTCATGTTTCCCTCCCATGCCATTATCAGGCTCCTGTGCTTATTCCACCCTAGTTTGAATCCTCCCATTATTTTAGCACAAATCAGCCCTCTCAGTACTGTAGTTTGTTCAACCTGTTCACCACTCTTTCTTTGAAAAATTGCTTTCAGATGTGCGTCCTGAACCTCCCTACAGCCAAATTCAGTTAATTTTCCTTTGTGTACCTATTTGCACTTAGAATGAATAAGTAGTTCCAGTTTACCCTGTTTATCCTGTGGAGATATTTAACATTTGCTATCATGTCCGCCTTCTCCTTTCTTGCTTCCAGGCTATACATGTTGAGCTCTGTCAACCTTTCCTTATATGTTTTCTCCCATAGACCTTAAATAATTTTGGTCACTCTCCTCTGCTCTGCCTCTACCCTGTCACAGTTTTTCAGTGTTCTATGTAGAGGAAGGATTAACTCCCTGCTTGTACTGCTGATCTCTCTTCCTATAAACCCAGCATCCTCTTAGCCCTACCGACTGCCCTTTTGCACTAGGCAGATGCTTTGAAATATACAAACATAGAATTTGATGAGTGATAAGGACTGCTTGGCCTGTCCAGTCTACCTATTTCTCCCTACCTATGCTATTGCATCAGACTGTGACTGTTCTACGGTGCTTTCTCCCTCCCACCTTCATTTCCACTGTGATTCCTTTGTGTTTATCCCATGCATTCTTGAACCTCACCACTGTTTTGCCCCCACCACATCTGCTGGAAGGCTGTTCTAGGAATCTACCACTCTTTCTGTGAAAGTACTTCCTCACATCTCTCCTGAATCTACCCCCAGCTTCATAACATGTCCCCTTGTTCTCAAGCACCTTTTCTTCTGACAAATACTCCCCTTCTGTACCTTATTTATCCCTTGAGGTATTTAAAGGTCTCTATCATATCTCCTTTCTCCTTCTCTGTTCCAGGGTGTACTTGTTGAGGTCCTTTGTCTCTTCTCATAGAGCTTTTGATGCAGATCCTGCACCATTTTAGTTGTCCTCCTCTGAACTGCCTCCACTCTGTCTATGTCCTTCTGGAGATGTGGTCTCCACAACTGGACACAATACTCTATGTGTGGTCTTACCAGTGATCTATATAGAAGCAACACTGCTTCTCTCTTCTGCTGGTGATCTCCTCATGCATCCCAGCATTCCACTTGCCTCCCTACTGCTTTGTCGCAGTGCCTGGCCACCTTTAGGTCATCCAACACAATTATCCTCAAGTCTGTTTCCTGTTTGGTGGTCATCAATACCACTCCACCCATTTTGTACTCTGCCCCTGAGTTTCTGTGCTCTAAGTGCATTATTTCGCATTTTTTCACATTGAAATCCAGGTGCCATACCCTTGACCTCGCCTCTAGTTTTCTTAGCTCTCTGCTCATCTTTTCCACCCCCTCTGGAGTGTCCACCCTACTGTAGATTTTGGTGTCATCCATAAAGAAGCAGACCTTCCCTTCCAGCTCGTCTGTAATGTCACTTATAAAGACATTAAAGAGAAGACAGGTCCCTGCACTGATCCCTGAGGCACCATGCTGATCACTTCCCTTCCTGGCGTGAACTCTGCTTACCAGTGCCCTCTGCTACCTATCCCCAACCAATTTTTTAACCAGTTTACCACCTTTGACTTACTCCTAAGCTGTCCAGCTTGCTTACTAGTCTCCAATGTGGAATGGTGTTGAATGCCTTAGTGAAATCTTGGTAGGCCATGTCTACCTCTCCACCCTGATCTAATTCTTTGGTCACCTAGTCAAAGAAATCTATCAGATTAATTTGACATGTCTCCTCCCCCCCATGAAGCCATGCTGCCTTGGGTATTATAACCTACTAGATTCAAGATGTTCCACAATCCTTTCCTTCAACAGTGATTCCATTAACTTACCACCACTGATGATTGTAGGTTAACTGGCCTATAGTTGCCAGCCTCCTCCCTGCTACCATCTTTGCGTAATGGGACTGCATCTGCCCTCCTACAGTCCTCTGGAACCACTCCTATTTCCAGTGAGCTGTTAAAAATGACTGTCAGAGGTACAGCCAGTATTTCTCTGAGCTCCCTCAGTACCTGTGGATGCACCCCATCTGGCCCCATTGTTTTGTTCATCTTCAGATTAACAAGTCCATCCAAGACTCTGGCCTCTAAAAATGGACTAGTGTCTGCCTCTCTCCCTTCAAAGCTTTTGTTACTCTTTTGTGGCCCCTCCCCTTCTCCTTCCTCTATGAACACTGAACAATGAATTTGTTCAGGATGTCTGCCTTTTCCTGGTGCCCCTCTGCACAGTCTCCCCTTTCCTTTTTTTTTTTGAAATTACTTTTTATCCACCTTATCACCTTGACGTTCCACTCCTTCAGGTTTAGCTCATGCCACCCACTCTCTCAACTCTGAGTCTGCCCCTAGAGTGATCTTGGTGACTCCTACCTCCCTCTTACCTCCATGGAGCACCTTACACAGTGGGGTCTGCCCATAGTTTCTGGACTGGGCAGCTGGAGTGGCCATCATCTAGGAACGGAGAGGGTAGTTTTCCATTTTTCTTGTGGTTTCCCCTCCAACACCTGAGGATGCTGGCTTCAGCAGGTACATGCTTACGAATGCCTGCCAAGTGCCTAACAGCATCCTCCCCTCCCTGACTGCTCTATAGAGGAGCCACCAATGCCCCCAAGAGTCGGTGCTTCCACTGGCCCTCATGGACGTTGGGTGCATTGAGTACCCCTGGTAACCTTCCCTGAAGGAGGAGAGCGTCTGTTGGGATGCTCTAATCCTCCTTCCCCAGCCGACCCCCAGCAACCGCGAGTCCGTATCCGAATCCGGGTTACCAGCATGGTGCGAGTGTGGCGTCCAGTGCCTCAACCTCAGCGCCACTGGGCCGACCTTCTCCTTTCGCTTTTTAACCTTACAATCCCACCCATGGTCTTCCTCTTTTCACTTACATATCTAAAAAATGTCTTGTCCCCTTTGCTACCTCCTGGGCTATTCTCTCTTCAGTTTACACCTTTGCACTCCTTACTTGAAGTCTTTCAATATCATTTCCCCAAGTCTCTTTCTTCAGCCATTCTCCGCACTGCCAACCCCCATAAGGTGCTGCATTTTCAGAGTTTTGCTGCCAATGTGCATTACCTTTCATTTTTTGGCATTGAATTTTAAATGCCATATTCTTGGCCATTGTTCTAGCCTTTCTAAGCCCTCCTTCATTTTTTGACTCCTTCTTCGCTGTCTACCGTAAACAATGCAGGAATAATACAAGCAACATACAAGCAATAATGTCCTAAAAAAGAACAAAAACAGTGTAGACAGTGCCAAGGTACACTGGCTATGGGGGCAGAACAAGCACAGGAAACTTTGCACTCAGGAAATGCAGTGGGTGCCAGTTGAAAACACATTCAGGAGAAAAGTACAAAGTATCACACATCAGGAAAGAGCTGACTCACAGATGACAGAGCAAAATGTCCAAACTATTGGAAATGCTGCAAACTGAAAATTAAGTAAATAAATGCTTAACAAAGAGTGTAGCACAAGGTGCCCAGTGCTTTGAATCATATTGTGACTTTTCGTCCAGGCACGAGGCACATTGTACAATGCATCATATTTAAGTTCAACATTTAAAGCTGTACATACAATTTATGAAATCATTAAATGAGATACTAACAGTAACAAGTGCCACATCTGCTATCCACGTATCAATACCTTGTTAAGTGTGTAACAAAAGAACATGAAGAATAATTTAGAAAAGTAAATGAGACCTCAAAGTGAAGAAGAAAAAAGTATATATGATATATAGAATTTAAAATGTAGAAACATAGAATTTGATGGCAGATAAGGACCGCTGGGCCACCCAATCTGTCTCTTTGTCCCCAGCCTATACTGTCACCACAGACCCTACTTGATCTCTGGTTCCATTCCCCCATGTTTACTAACTATGCATGCTTGAAGCCCACCACTGTTTTTCCCATCACATCTGCTGGAAGTCTGTTCCAGGCATCCACCACTTTTTCAGTGAAGAAGTACTTCCATACAGCTCTCCTGAATTTCCCCTTAAAGCTTCATTGCATGTCTTTTCCTCTAACAAACACTCCTCTCGTATACCATGTTAAACCCAGTGAGGTATTTGTAGGCCTCTAATATGTCCCTCTCTCCTTCCTCTCTTTCAGAATGTACATATTGAAGTTCTTATGTCTCTCCTTGTGGGGCTTGTGATGCAGCCCCTGCACCATTTTAGTTGTCCTTTTCTGGACAACCTCCACCCTGTCTATGTCCTTCCTGAGATGTGGTCTTCAGAGCTGGATACAGTACTCCAGGTGGGATCTTACCAATGATCTTTACAGAGGCAACACCACCTCCCTCCTTCTGTTGAAGATACCCCTCTCTATGCATAGATACATAGATACATAGACAGTGTCGGCAGATAAGGGCCTATGGCCCACCCAGTCTGCCCATTTGAGCTTGTAAATTCAGTTTGTTTTCCTAGAAGTCTGTTGCCCCTTGCCCCTGACCTCCAGAATTCCTTTATGTCTATCCCATGCATTCTTAAATCCCGTGATTGTTTCAGCCCCCACCACTTCCTCTGGCAGGGTGTTCCACTTGTCCACCACCCGTTCTGTGAAGAAATTCTTTCTCATGTTTCCTCTGAATCGTCCTCCCTCCAACTTCATCCCATGCCTCTAGTTCTGGAACATCTTTTTCGCTTAAAAATAGTGTTTTCCTGCACCCTGTTCCTCCCTGTAAGATACTTGTATGTCTCTATCATATCCCCTCTCTCCCTCCTCTCCTCCAGGGAGTACATGTTCAGTTCCTTCAACCTGTCTTCATAGGACTTGTGATGCAATCCATGCACCATCTTTGTTGCCCTCCTCTGAACCTTCTCTACCCTGTCTGTGTCCTTTAGGTGGCTGTGGGATTCAAACCCAGGTCTCCAGATTTGCAACTCAGAGTCTTAACCCACTGTGCTATACCAGCATCCCACTGGCTCTACCTACTGCCTTGTCATACTATCTTGCCATCTTGATGTAATCAGATATGATTACCTCAGGTCCCTTTCATGTTTGCTGACCCTCAGTACTTCTCTCTATTTTGTACTCCACCTCTTTCTCCTATTTTGTACTCCGCCTCTGGGTTTCTGCACCTGGTGCATAATTTTGCACTCTTTCATACTGAAACACAGCTGCTGTGTCCTAGACCACTCCTCAAGTTTAGTCAGGTCACTGCACATTCTTTCCACTCCCTAGAGTGTCTGCCATATTATAGATTTTAGTATCATCTGCAAATAGGCATATGCTTTTCTGGCTCATCTGCAATGTCACTTATGAAGACATTAAAGAGGACTGACCCAAGTACTGAGTCCACAGGCACCACGCTGGTCACCATCCCTTCTCAGGAGTGAACTCCATTTACCACCACCCTCTGTCTCCTATCACTATACAACAGAAAGTGCTGTGGCATCATGTGCTACACTCTTTGTTAAGCATTTTGTTTAATTAAATTATCAGTTTGCAGCACATCCAACAGTTTGGGCATTTGGTGCTTTCATCTGGAATTATGGGGATGAGAGTTAGGGGAGTATGCAGCCAATGTATGGCAAGGTATTTGTAGCAAGAATTATGGTGGCATAAAATTCAAATTACAGAGTACACTGAGTTTTAAACTGTACAATTGGGTATAGTGAGGAGTGAATAGGGCATGGGTTCTTTGATGCTAACTGGGCACAATGAGGAACTATACCTTTTTGATTAAGGTAGAAGCCCATGAACAGAGCAGAATTAGTTTCAGAAGCCAGTTCTGTTATTGTCACTGGGCAGAATTTAGAATGGCACAATGGCGGGGCTACATATGGACCTAGTTTTAAAGGAAAACACTATTTATTGTAAACCCCACCCCCACCTCCCAAAAGAAATGATCAATTTGGCTTTTAAGCCAGTAAATATTTTTAGCTGACCTAACTGCCATTATGTTCAATCCAATTTGTCCACTTGAATTTAAATAGTGCTGTAAATAATGCAACACCAGTTTGCATTCCAGTGAAATCACTTATACAGTAGAACAGTGTGGGGCCATGCTGGGAATGCAAAATGGTGCCACATTGCTCTAGCATTGTTTACATTCAAGCAGACAAACGGAATTAAATATAACGGCAGTCAGGTAAGCTAAAAGAGTTATTTTGCTTGCTTTAAAGCCTCAATCAAGGGATTTTCTTTGGGGATGGGGTTGTTTTCATAGAAGCATAGACTTTGACAGCAGATAAGGACCACTTGGCCTACCCAGTCTGCCAGTTTCCCTACCTATCGGATAAGCTGCAGATCCCAGTTTTACCAACAGTCTACTTCGTATGTGCGTATGTTCCTCCTACCTCCCACTAGAACTGCCTTATGTCTGTCACATGAATTCTTAAATTCCCCCATTATTTTTGACCCATGACCTCCTCAGGAAGGCCATTCCATGCATCCACCACCCTCTCCTTGAGAAAATACTTTCTCACATTGCCCCTGAGTCATTGTCCCCATCTTTAAATTGTGCCCCCTTGTTCTTGAACTTCTCTGTACTGAAAGATGATGCCCTCTTGGACTTTGTTGATTCCCTTGAGGTACTTGAAAGTTTCTATCATTTCCCCTCTCTCCCTCCTTACCATGAGGGCATACATATTAAGCTCTTTTAGTCTCTCTTTGTATGGCTTCTGGTGCAGAACCTGCACCATTTTAGTTGCCCTTCTCTGGACTGCCTCCATCCTGTCTATGTCCTTGTTTAGATGGGCTCTCCAGAACTGTCCACAGTACTCCAGATGGGGTCTCAACAACTGTCTGTGCAGAGGGATAACAACTTCTTGTTTTCAACCGGTGATGCCTCTCCCTATGCATCCCAGTATCCCCCCAGCCCTCCTTACTGCCTTCTCACATTGCTTGCCTACCTTTCGATTGTCTGATATGACTACCCCAGGTCCTTTTCATTTTTGTTGTCATTAATACCGCCCCTCCTATTGTATATGCTTCCCTTGGGTTTTTGTTTCCCAGCTGTGTTACTTTGCACTTCTCTGCATTGAATCTAAGCTGTCATACTTTTGACCATTCCTCCAACTTTGCCAAGTCTCTTCTCATCCTATCCACCCCTCCATTGTGTATCAACCCTGTTGCAAATCTTTGTGTCATCTGCAAAGAGGCATACTTTTCCTTCCAGGACCTCTGCAATGTTTTCATAAATAGTGTACTCCTTTAAAGGTGAGGGAGACAGAAAAGAAGAAACAGAGAGAGCTGGTCACAAAAAGAACTGAGAGTAACTAAACTAGGACTGTTTCAATGTTTCTGTTCCCCTTTGAAGAGCATGTGTTGACGTCTAATAAATAGACAGAGGGTGCAAGGACACATAGAGATACAGGGGCTCACTCAGGTATTCCAGGCCTAAATTGTGTAGGGCCTTGTAAGTCAGCAAACCAACTTGAAAAGAGATATGCCACTTAACTGGCAGCCAGTGCAGATTATGCAGTGATGGGGAGGTATGACCTGACCTCAGGAGGCCAATCTGCAGCCTATCTGCTGCATTCCACACCAGTTGTAGGCGATGCAGCATACATCCATTGACCCCGAGCTACAGAGCATTGCAGTAGTCAAGCACAGAAGTCCCAACTACTTAGGACCCATATTAATTTAAATGAGAAACCATACATTTATTTCTATCTTTTCTTAAAAAAAAAAAAAATTTTTTAGCAAAAAAAAATGTGGCTTTTATTAGTAAAATCTGTTTAGGAAGAAAATGTCAACTGTTAAATGATACCAAAAGCTTAAATATTGTCACAAATCACGTTTCTATTAAATCTATAATATTTAACAGAAGAATACTTTATCTATAAAAATCTGCAAACATATTTGGACTTTTACATGGTGATACACTGCCAGCCTTGCCAGTAAAGATGCTCTGACTTCGTAATACACTGATTCCATTGGATATTTTTTATTAGTGGTTAGCAAAATAAATTTGTGACACAGATAAATAAACAAACAAAGGCAAAAAAAAAAAATAATTGCCAAAGCATCTATAGACCCCAAACTTTCATTCTTTAAGATATATATTATAAGGCATGTGTTCTTTTAGCTTTTGCCATTGCAAAAACCAAAAAAACAAACAAAAAGAAACATTAAATACTCACACAATATTAGACAATACAAAGAACTTTCAAAATGTTTCTAATAACAAGACCTTAGAGAATAAAACTAATATATAAAGTTCAAGTTCAGGTTTCAAGTTTATTGCAGGAAAGACTTAGTTGAGCAAGCTCATTCACAAGGAGGTCCTGAGGCACATACACATACAGTTCGCAATAACATAGACTGGAGATATAAAATGTAGAACAACAAAGGAAAAAAAAATATATAATACAAGAAGTATACACAATAGAAGTCCTTATGCTATATATGCAGTACATTCCAGCTTTAACCTTGCCCTAAATTATGCAACACATTTCAGCTTAATAAGTAGAGGGCCAATTGGTACCTAGGAAGTTGACTTGGCGTTAGCCTAGTAGCACCTACATATGTCTTTTAATTTAGAGATAGCTAGTGTTTTGTAGGAGTTAATTGATACAATGCTGGTTAGCTTCAGCATGGCTTGTAGTTGGTTCCAAATGTTTGGGAGGGCATATGAGACAGCTCTTTGGCCAGCTGTGGTATGTGTCCTGGGAACATCTAGTAGGATAAGCTCGGATTTCCTTAGGGAGTAGGCGCTATGCAAGATGTGTATGAGAGACGTTAAATAGACAGGCAGTTTGTGGAATAGTAATTTGAGGGTCCAAATGCCAGCATGCAGGAGGTGTCTGTGGCAAGAGAGGTCCACCAAACTGCTGCATAAAGATCACAGTGGAGGGTCCTGTACGCAGAGTTAGTAATGAAGCGAAGAGCATGGTGATAGAGTACGTCCAGTTTAGATAGGCTCAAGGTTGAGGAGGAGATAAAGATAATATCTCCGTAACCAAGCAAGGGAAGGAATGTTGCTTGGACAAGTCTTTATGGGTTAAGTAGAGAAAAGAGGGTCCTATTTCTAAAGAAGAAACCCAAGCGTGTTTTAAGCCTCTTTGATAGATCCTCGATGGTCATTGAAGGAAAGCTTGTTGTCTATCCACATACCTAGATATTTAAATTTAGGTACGACTCCAAGGGTTCACCTAGGGAGGTAACTTTGAAGTTTTAGGTGGGGGTAGGCACCAGACAAGACAAGTCTCGAAAATCATTGTCTTGTTTTTTGGCATTTAAGAGAAGCTTGGCATTGATAAGGTTGTTCTAACTGATAAAGTCAGCTTGGAGTGCTTCCCTGACTTCAGTTAAGGACGAGCCTGATGCGTACAAAACCGTATCGTTGGCAACGAAATGTATGCTAGAGTTCTTTATGTGAGAGTCAAGGTTGTTGATGTACAGGGAAAAAAGGATTGGTCCTAGGATGGAGCCTTGAGGGACTCCGCTGGCAATTGGAAGGGGGGCAGATAGTAGGCTATCAGCTTTGACTTTTTGTATCCTTCCTGTGAGATAACTGTTAAACCACTGTAAGGTAAGTGGAGTGGCACCTATGTAGGCAAGACAGGTGATTAGGAGGTGATGGTCTACAGTGTCAAAGGCCTTACTGAGGTCTAGAAAGACTGCACCAGTAACCTTCTTGGTATCCATAGCATGGATCCAGTCATTAGAGACTTTAGCCAAGGCTGAGATGGTACTGTGCTTCGACCTGAAGCCCGATTGGTCCGGGTTTAGTAATCCCTTAAAGGAACAGTACTGTATCTGAGTAGATCTAATGATAATTGGGATCCCCCTTGAAAACTGGCATGTGTGCTCTGTGATTCTTACCTTATTAACACATTTCAAAAAATAATAATAAAAAAATTGTCCTAGTTCCAGGTTACAATTATTTATTTATTTAGTCATATCTAGATCTGATTTTTGTTTATGGCAATCTTTACATTTGTTTTTCTTGTTAAATCATGGGTTCCTGTTACTTTCATAAATGTAGTTAGCAAGACATAATTCAAGTATGGCTCTCCAGCCTGCTGGTATATTTCCTCTAGCACAGTGTATGCAAAGGAGACATGATGATCAATTAGCCTGCCTTGCACAGATGCTAGAACAGTGCAGTCTTATATCCTCGGGTAGATAAAGGTAATCTTGTACAGATGGTGCCTTAGTCTGTTCTGCAGATACTGTACAAGAGCAATTCCAGTCAGAGTTGAAAGATTATAGATTCTCCCCTGCTCATATCTGAGTGTTGCTAGGAGAAGTTTAAAGTATTGTATCCATTTTATTCCATCACAAGCAGTCCTGGAGCATCCCAGAATTCTCATTAAATGTTCCTTTATTTAATCATATGTCCAGTTGGTTGCAATAAACAAATGTTTTAACAGGTGATATGCTGTACCACACAAACATTCCGTCTGGCCTACCTAAAGCTATGCTATCTGTTACTGTCATCAGAAAAAGAAATCACACTTCAGCAATATGTGACGACAGACTGCTCATTTATTTTGTTGTTAATGATTTTATTGATTTTCATAATAAGCACTGGTACGTTATACATCTTTGCAATTCTAATATCAGTACAGGGTCACAACAGGACTGGCAACAGTTCATTTAAGTAAATCACAAGAGAGACACAATCTACAGGAGGGATCGGGGGAAAAGAGAGGAGAAGTAGCTCTCTACATAAGGGAAGGGATCAAAACAATGGACCTAAAGGGTAAATGGGAAGGAGAGGAGGCACTGTGGGTCACCCTGGAGACAGGAAATGGCTCCAAAATCCGCACAGGGTTGTATACAGACCCCATCTCAGGGGAGGGAATGGACAAGGAAATGATAGAAGGCACGCTTAGAATGGCAGACAAAGGGAGATTTTGTTGATGGGGACCTGAATATGCCAGATGTTAACTGGAGCACCTTGCTGCAGCCACATCCAAGAGCAGGGTCATTCTCAATGCCCTCCAGGGGGCACGCCTCAGGCAGCTAGTGTTGGAACCCACTCGGGAGGGAGAAGTCTTAGACCTGGTACTCTCAAACGGAGATGGAGAGAGGATCTTGGATTTAGAAGTGGGTAGCCATCTGGGAACAAGTGACCACCAAACAGTGTGGTTCACAATAAACACAGCCGTAGAGTCAAGTCATGCAAAAGTGAGGGTATAGGACTTTAGGAGTGCTGACTTTGGGAAATTGGGAGAGTGCCTCAGAAGAGCACTAGCAAATGGGCAAGAAGGAGGGGTGGAGGAACAATGGGGAAAAATCAAAACAGCCACCACAGAGGCAACAAGCCTTTGTGTGAAGCAAATCAACAAAACAAAATGAAGGAAAAAACCACTATGGTTCTCAAAAGAGGTGGCAGGGAACGTTAGGGAGAAAAAGGTAACATTTAGGAAGTATAAGGAAACACAGAAGGAGCAGAACAGGGAACTGTACCAGTTAAAGCAGAAGGAAGCGGAGAAGGTAGTCAGAATAGCAAAGGCACAAACTGAGGAAAAGATAGCCAGCTCAGTTAGGAAGGGGGATAAAACCTTTTATAGGTACATTAGGGAGACCAAAGGAGGGATTGTGAGGCTTAATAAAGGGGAGGGGAGGTTGGGCAGAGGGTGACAGTGAAAAAGCAGGGACACTGAACAAAAACTTCTGCTCAGTATTCAGAAATGAAGAGGAGGGGGAGGTAACTAAACCAAACAATAGAAACACTCTGGATAAGGGGGTCAATACCAGTTCATTCACAGAAGAAAGGGTCCTGAAAGAACTCCTAAAACTGAAGGTGGACAAAGCAATGGGGCCTGATGGGATTCAGCCCAGAATTCTAAAATAACTAAGGGGAGAACTAATGACACCACTGACTACCCTTTTTAACAGATCATGGGAGGATGGTGTGGTACCTGAGGACTGCAGGAGGGTGGAAGAGATTCCCCTTCACAAATGTGGGAGCAGGACAGAGGCAGGAAACTACAGACCTGTTAGTTTGACTTCAGTGGTGGGGATAATGATGGAATCGCTTCTGAAGGAAAGAATTGCTGAGTACCTAGAGGCCAGTGGGACACAGGACCCAAGGCAGCATGGATTCACAGTGGGAAGGTCATATCAGATGAATCTAATTGATTTCTTTGACTGGGTGACCAGAGTAGTAGACTGGAGGGGCTGTGGACATGGCCTACCTAGACTTTAGCAAGGCATTTGACACAGTTGAACACAAAAGATTAAAAAACAAGTTAGCCAGTCTGGGAGTGGGTCCCAGGATCATAGCCTGGGTAAAATGCTGGTTGGACAACAGGACACAGAGGGTAATAGTAAATGGAGTCCACTCCGATGAACGAGGGATTACTAGAGGGGTACCACAGGGTTCAGTACTGGGACTGGTCCTTTTTAATGTCTTTATAGGTAACATTGCAGCGGGACTAGAAGGGAACGTATGCCTCTTTGCAGACAACACAAAGATCTGCAACAGGGTTGATACACGGGGGGGGGTTGGAAAGGATGAGAAGAGACTTGTCAAGGTTGGATGAGTGGTCAAAGTATGGCAGTTTAGATTCAGTGCAAAGAAGTGCAAAGTAATGCACCTGGGAAACAAAAACCCAGGGAAGAGTACAATGGGGAGGTACTAACAACAACAAAATGGAAAGGGACCTGGGGTAGTCATATCAGATGACCTAAAGGTAGGCGAGCAATGTGAGAAGACAGTAAGGAGGTCAGGGGAAATACTGGGATGCACAGGGAGAGGCATCACCAGCAGAAAACAAGAAGTTAGTATACCTCTGTACAGACAGAGACCACATCTGGAATACCGCGTGCAGTTCTGGAAAGCCCATCTACACAAGGACATAGACAGGATGGAGGTAGTCCAGAGGGGGGCAACTAAAATGGTGCAGGGTCTGCACCAGAAGCCATATGAGGGAGACTAATGGACCTTAATATGTGTACCCTCGAGGAAAGGAGGGGGACATGATAGAAACATTTCATACCTCAAAGTCTAACAGGGTATCATTTTCAAAAAGAGATGTGCAAGAACTAGGGGCACAATTTGAAGAAAGTGGAAGGACAGCTCAGGGGCAACGTGAGGAAGTATTTTTTCACAGAGAGGGTGGTGGATGCGTGAATGGCCTTCCTGAGGAGGTTGTGGGGTCAAAAACAGTGGAATTCAAGAATGCATGGGACAGACATAAAGCAATTCTAGTGGGGTAGGAGGAAGTAGGTTGTTGGTTAACTAGGATCTGCAGATTATCCAATAGGTAGGGAAATAGGCGGACTGGGTGGGCCAAGCGGTCCTTATCTGCTGTCAAAGTCTGTGTTTCTATGTTTCTATGTAGAACACTAATATTATCAGAGAAGAGCTGCAAAGTCATACAGAATATGTTACCTCTTATAGGTACGCTGTGTTGCTGTTTATACTTCTACCTTGTTTTCCCAGGGTACATGACTGTGGGCTTCATGCAAATGAGTACTTACTTGTTTGCAGTAACCTGAGGGGGTCTGCAAACATGTCAGGTATCTTCATGGCTTCCTGAGTGATTCTGGCAGAGATATTTCTGTTCTCTTTGTAGTGTTGAGCTCTCCTGTAGTCTGAAACCAAACATAGATAACAGAAAGTATATAGAACTATTTACAATAGCAACAGAAACACAGCTACTTATACAAGTTATCTCCTAGGTGCACCGGATGACATAGGATGGTGCACTATTCCGTGGATGGGAGTCTGTAGTGGTGGAGGTGGCTATAGCTGGACCAGCTCTTCCTGCTTTACCATAGAAGAGGGGGTGGGGTGGTGGTGCTGCTACTTTCACCAAGCCAGCATGTCGAGAGATTCCTTTGAAACTGTGGACTTAGCCTGTAACAGTAGAGGGCTGACATATGCCATATACTGGGACCAGCATTCATGGTAGGTATTGGGATGATTAAGTTTGGAGTATGATAGCCTATTCAGTTGAGCTACAGTATTGAGGGAGGCCACATCTAGCCAGGAAGGGATGCTGGTGCTGCACCAGTTACTGTACATATTAAAGACTCTTTTGACTTGCATGGCTAATATGGCTATCCATCTAAGTTCCCATTTTGTCATCTTTGGAGTGTCCGGCTTTATGCCCAGCAACATTAAGGAAGCCATGGATGATATCTGCTTATGCAGGACTTTGTTGCATGCCAGCCTATTTGTTTCCATAGGGGTTGTATTTTAGGGCGATCAATATGATGCGGTGAAGGTCTCCTCCTGGAGCTTGGCATCTCCAGCATTTATCATCCTCCGCCAATCAAGCTAGTCAGAGGACCAAAGGCGTTCTGTACCAAGTGTGAAGAATCTTATTTTGGATCAGCCTGCTATGGGTATTCTGGTGTGTGGAGTTGACAGAGTGCCATGCTTTCGCCCATTGGTGCTCTGTGATTGGCTTCCCTAGGAATGTTTCCTATCTATGTTTAGACTCCTCAGATTGACTAGAGAGGGAGTTCCTAAGGGCTGAGTAAATCTTGCCTGTCATTCCTTTCTTTCTTGACTACTAGCCAGGTGCTTATGAGTGAGTCTGTTTTCAGCAGATAAGTGTAGTTCACTACTAACTTTACAGCCTCTCTGACCTGTAGGAATCGCCAAAGGTCCTTATGAGGGAGTCCCCATCTTACTTGAAGGACTGATATGTGGCTGTCTTATTGCATCCTCGGTCTAGTATTTCTTTTAGGAAGAGTATTCCCCTCTCAGCCCAGGTGGGCCAGTAAAGCTGTTTTCTATCAATCAATATATGCTGGTTGTGCCAGATAGATGTGTACTTAAGGGGTTGGCTTGGCACCTAGCATCCAGGTGATCCAACACCAGATCTTTATTGTAGGGCCTATGGTAGGATGTGCAGGTGTGTGCCTACCTGCGGGGTGAGCAGTAGGGAGGCTTCTAGGTTACACCTCCCACGGAGGCTTCCATGTGAATCCACTGTGGAGACTGGTCCTGCAGAGGCTTAAACCAGTGTAGTGTTTGGGCTGGCTGAAAGGCATATTTATACCCCTCTACTCAGGGCAGATTCCAGCCCCGTCTTCCAGAGGAAGCGTAGCTTACTTCTGCTATATTTGGGTTTCTCCTTCCCAGAAGAAATCCCAAAAGGTTAGCAATTCTTGGGGCCCAGGTTTGAAGTAGGGCCAGAGGGATAAGGGCAATAGGATATAGAATTTTAGCTTAGCGACCATTTTTATTGTGCGGAAATTTTTCCGCTAATGTTAGGTTCAATATTTTCCATCTATCGAGCTCAGATTTACAGGCCTGTAGGATAGGCTGCAAATTGTAATCACACATTTGTTCGTATTCAGGGGTTATATGGATGCCTAGATATGTGAGGCCTTTGTCTGCCCAGTGTAGACTTGTCCCCTCTACAGCATCAGGCCGGCAGAACTGATTTAAGGGCATGATCTCAGTTTTGGAGATGTTTAACCTGAGCCTTGATATATCAGCAAATAGATCTAGTAGCACAAGCAGAGGCTTGGCTGAGTGCTTTAGATCTGCCAATGTAATTAGCAGATTGTCTACATACATTAGAGTGGAGTATTCTTTATCACCCAACTCCAGCCCTATAATTTCTGAGTGCCAACGTATGGCTGCTGTGAGAGGCTCTAAAGCTAGAACAAAAAGTAAAGGGGAGAGAGGGCAGCCCCATCTTGTGCCCCTCCCCAGTTGGAAAGGTGGGAATAGGAGGTGATCTGTAGTGATTCTTGCTGTAGGTCCGGTACAGAGGGCCTGTACCCATGCTTGAACCCTGTTACCAATCCCCAAGTTCATCAAGGCCTGGTGGAGACAGTTCCACTCTATGGAATTGAAAGCCTTCTCAAAATCCACTGGTATGGCGGCTGCTGGGGGTGTCAGGGTCTAGGAAGAATGCATCAGGTTTAGCAGTGATCTGATGTGGTCAGCACTTTTTGTGTTGCTTGCACACATGTGCAAGAAACACATTGCATCAGGTTTCCTTCACAAGCAGGTTGTGGAGGCACGGCAGTGTTGTGCCAAATGGCAGCAGCCCATTCAGAGGCGGGTCTCTGCCTTAGCCAATAGAGGAGCATGTTGTCGATCACCGGCAGTTAATGAGCAGGCCACTAGATCAAAGAAACTGAGCTGCTGCAATCAGGGAGTGCCCCATCATTATGCAATCAGCTGTTTTTATGACGGGGCCTCCCTGACTTCAGCAGCCAATTACACAGCTCCATTGTGCTGTGTTCCCATGGCAATGGCTTCTCTCACAGTCCCTACAAAGCCGACGGAAAATCGCCGCCCACCATTCAGTGTTCCTTCCTGGTCATCGAGGTGTGCCTTGGATCCTTTGGCCCTAGAGTTCACCCCATTCTCCTATACTGCACCTATTTCAGTGTATTCCCTTATGGAATGAGGTGAGTGTAAAACCTGAACACTTCAAAGCACACCTCGACACTTGTGTCTGCAAGGTAGGGTGAGGTGAAATGTCATCACCATTATGGGTGATGACCCAAAGGCACACACCAATACCTGTCCATCTCTGCAGGGTGGGTGGAGTTGGCGCCAGTTCAGTACTTCACTGCCATTCCTATACTGGATCTGTCTAACTCCTGCACTTCCACTGCTAATGGCCACAAGCAACACTTGGCATTGACAAATGCTTATTCTACCTGGAATGAAACCCACTTGGGAGGGGTGGATTAATGTAGGGAGGAGAGGGCTCTGCCTGTTGTCCAGAACCTTAGGATATACCTTGCTGTCTGAATTAATAAGTGAGATAGGTCAGTAGCTGGCCAATAAAGTGGGGTCTTTGCCCTTTTTGGGTATTACTGTGATGACCGTTTCTCTGAGTGTGGGTGGCAGGTGTCCTGAGTTGACTGCTTCTACAAACACCTACACAAGAGCAGAGCAATTTGGGGTCCAGATTCTGAAAGAAGTTGACTGAAAAGCACCTCCCAGGGATTTGTCACTTCCTCAGTTGATATTGGGGTATCCAGAGACTGCACTTGTTGTGGGGTTAGCTTGGGAGGTCCAACCTTTAAGACATGGTTGTGTACCTTCTGGTGTGTATGCATGAGTGGAGGTGTCTAGTTTGCTGTAAAAGGATTGCATAATTTCATTGCTATCTTTTCCATTGGACATCACCACACCTTGGGAGTTTTGAAGGCTGGGTATGTGCCTATCTGCTTGTTGCTTAGGCAGCTGGTAAGCCAGTACCTTCCTCCTTTTTGCCCCTCCCAGAGTTTATGTTTTAGCCTGAGAATTGTGATTTCTGATTTCTGGCTCAGTAATGAGTTTATTTCTAAGTGCAGCCCTAGGACTTTCTGCCCTATGGTCGAGTGTGGACTTGGGGATGCCTGGACTTATATAGAGTCTCAATTTGATTAATTCACTCTCCAAGGCCTTCAGGTGTTGTTCCTTCTCCCTCCACCTTCATGAAGCAAAGCCCATAATTTTACCCCTAATGGTGGCCTTGTATGCTTCCCACGTATTCCCTGCAGATGTGTCAGTTGGGAATTTTCTCTAATAAACATAATGGTCTCCTCTTAGCCCAAGGATGAAATCCAAGTCCCTCATCAGGAGAGGGTCAAGTCTCCATGTTGTGGAAGGCCACAGTGCAGGACCCCAGGAAAAGTGTAATTGCACTGGGGCATGATCCAAGATCACGGTCGGGAGGATAGTGGAGTCAAGTGCCCTGTTAGTCATGGTGGGGAGGTTAACCAGAAGTCCAATCTGCTGAATGACTTGTGGACTTCAGAGTGAAAAGCATAGTTCCTCTCGTGCGGATGAAACATGCACCACATATAGGAGAGGCTTAAATGGATTACCATCTGTTCTAAGGCTTGGCCCCCACTGATGTGGGTTTCTTTACCTGTGGCACTTCTGTCTACAAGGGGGTCCCAGATCAGGCTAAAGTCACCTCCAATCATCATCGGGCAGTTTTGAGGGGCAAGGGATCCTTATTTCTGTGGCCAGTTCATGAAAAAACTTAGGGTCATCTTGGTTAGGCGCATACAGGTTATAGAGTAGGAGTGTGCCTGTTGGGTAGACATGAGAGCCATAATGCACCTACCAAAGGCATCAGATCTTGAGGCAGTGACAGTCCATTTTAGTTTTTTGTGAATAAGGATTGCCACTTCACTTTTCCTTGTTGGGCACTCGAGTGGATTTCTTGCCCCACCCAATCCTTGACTAAATAGGCAAGATCCTTTCAAATAAGTTTGGTTTCCTGCAGGAAAGCTGTCTGAGACTTCAGTTTTTTAAAGTGAGAAAGCACCCTTTTCCTTTTGACAGGGGTACTGAGACCTCTGACATTCCATGTGTGGCCTGTTATCACATCCATGGTCAATTTTAAGGGGGTTATAATGTGGCCATTGTTTTATTTTGAGAATAGAGAGTGAAGTCCTGTAGCTTTTGTGCAGGAATAGGGTCACTTTAACAGTACTGTTGGGAAATTACTAGACAACCTCTGTAGACATGTACCTACTGCAGATTTTTTTCAGGTACTCCTAGCCCCATAAATCACTGTAACAGTGTATACTCCTGTTCCTCACACATACCCATGTAAAAACAAGATTCAACAAGTGCACACTGAACTTATTAAACACCAGCTATGTACATTAACAGATACTGAGCATTTTAGATCTGTCATGCTCTATGATAAGACGTGATGGACACCCAGCAGTCAGCATGACATCCCTGGGGAGCATGGCTACTTGCCACCCCTTCCGGTTGGGGTGTGTCATAGCCTGTAACCGAGTATCCAACCTCAAGCTAGTTTAACAATTTAACAAAAACACAGTTACTCTGCACTCTTCATGTGCTATTTACCACAAAAACAAGGAGATTCCACCATCAAAGTTTTTATATTGTAGCACTTAGCATACAAGCTGGAATATAACTCCTTTTACCTCCATTCACAACTGAATGATTAGGGGAATGTTTTTGATTCCCATCATCCCCCCACACTCATTCCCCCAGCTCTCAAACCCCAATCAAAAAGTGAAAAGTTCACTTATCTGACAAGGTAATTTTCTTCAGCCAGGGGTGTCCTTCAGTGGTGTTGCCAGAATCTGGTCCATTTGTGCAGGGGGAAGTTCCACAGTGGCAGGGTAGTCAATGGAGACATTCCGACTGCAATCCAGGATGGCATCTCCATACTGCATTGGCAGGCTTCCTTCAGGCCAGAAGGTGTCTTGTTCAGCTTGTTTCAGTGGGTGATCAGGTTCAGCAGAGGCCTCCATGGTAATATCCATCTTCGAGGCTGGTTCTGGGCTCACTGGCGCCAAAAGAACAAACTTGCTTTTGGTGAAGTAAAGGCTCAGGATGGAGTCCTCTTCATCTTCTAGCTCCAGGACTCTGGTGTACCTCATGGTTTCTTCATGGTCAAGGGGATGGGAGCGTCTGTTATGGAGAGAGTATTGCTGTCACTTCCTCAGTATTGCTGGGAGGTCCCAGGTCTCTTTCTGGTCTCCATTAGTGATTCAGATGGCTGACACTGTTGGACTCTGACATCTGCTAGTGCGGTTCGAGGCCCATCTCTTCCCTTGCTTGCATGCTTTGTGCTGGGCTCCATTCTGAGCTTTCTAGTTTCCTGCAGCCAGGTTCTATGCAAAAAATTGAGTCTAGAGTCTGGAGTACCATTGTGGACTATTCTCATGTTGGCGGGGTAAAGCAGTGAAAATGGCAGTCCCATTCAATGCATGAGATATCTGGCTTCAGTGTACTCCTTGTGCTTGTCAGACACCTCCTTCAAGTAGTCTTGAAATATCAAGATGTGATTCCCCATCCAGTTCAGCTTACCCAGCTCTCTCACCCATTGTTGAATTGCCTATTTTTTGGCAAAGTTTAGAAATCTTGCAAGGATGGGCCTGGGTTTGTCTCCTGGTTTAGGCCGTGGCTGCAGTGATTGGTGGGCATGCTGTATGGTAAGTCTGGTGTCAGTTGGCAGTTTGAGAATTTTGGGGAGCTCCTTTCTGAGAAAGTCAGCTACTTTCTTTTGTTCAGCACCCTCCGGTATGCCCAGGAGCCATAAATTGTTACAGTGGCTCCTGTTTTCAAGGACATCCACTTTTGATAACAGAGCAGAAATCATTTTAGCTTGTCCCTGACTGTAGCAGTCAGCTCTGTAATAACAGCATCATCGGAAGCAATTCTGTGCTCATTCTGAAAGATTCTTGTGTCCAGTTGATGCAGCACAAATGCAGTGCTATTTGTGGCTAAGGTTACTTCCGTCATCTGTTTTATTACAGCCTTGAACATACTGCTAACCTGCATGGAGCCATTGTGCTAATGTGGCCTTCTGCCATGTAATAGCAGTAATTTGTGGTCTGAAATTGGTGATTAGTGTAGAAAGTTCTGTGCTGCCCCGATCTGAGCAATGTTGACAGAGTTCAGCAGTGGGTGAGTTCCGATTCAGGTTGAAATCAGTTGTATCACTGAAAAAGTCCTTTTAGCAGGATTTGTGGCTAATATTGTTCCCTAGGTATCGAAAATACAGAATCTAGGCATCCGTCTTAGATCAGGGCTAGACCATGCCCCCACGACTGGTCATTTAAATGTTATATTATACTAACTACTATATTAACTAAAATCTTCTTAATATTGGATACTTGTATGGATCTAGGGTCAGGCTGAGCAAATACTCATCAGCTCTTTTCAGTTATGGTGCATGCTCACACACTGTACACATGGGAGATTTAATAAAAGTCTATTGGAGAGTACAGGTGTGCTGGGCAGCTGGGGTTGCTAAAACTATTTCACTTCCCCTTCAAGAATTGCACTAGCTAGGAAGCTTGGTCATCAAATCTGCAATATATAGTTGAATCCGCACTTCATGTTAGGGTTAAAACTTTTTAACCCTTACCTTTTTATAGCATTTTAGACCCCTCTTTCCTCCTGTTTTATAACGTGCCATTTTTTTCCTGTTTTGAGTCTGCTCTAGCATTTTATGGTTACTAATAATTAAAAGGAACATCCCTTAATGCAGCAGTGCAATGAAATATGTTTTTTCTAAAAAGCTAGTTTCAGCTACAATTAAAAAAATATTAGCATTATCTGTCAAAGCTACTCTGCAATGTACCTTTTATGCTGTGCACTATGAGTTGTTTTTCTTTTCTTGATCCTTTCACTTGCCAGGACAACAATACTATTTCTAAGCCAAATATGGTGACCATCTTTCTTCTTCAGAAACAAATAAATATAAACATAGAATTTAATGGCAGATAAGGACCACTTGGCCCACCCAGTCGGCCCATTTCCTTACCTAACAGATAAGCTGCAGATCCTAGTTAACCATGTTTATAGAATACTCAGATGTTGGTGGAACTAAAATATTTTTCCCATCCTTTGTCCACCTTTCTGATGGTGACCCCTTGCCCTGTCTCTCACAGTCCTGAGCTTTACCCCACTTCTCTTACTTACCTCAGTGGATGCGTGGATGCTATGGGTGGTGGAAAGGAGCCTGCAGGGTCTTGGCCATCATCCTGGGGCTCAGTTTTTTTTTTCCCACCTTAATTTTTGCCCCTGCCCCTGAGGTTGGGAATACATGCCATGGCATGAAGACACTGTGTGTTCTCAAGTGCCTGTCCCAACCCTTTAGGAAGTGTCCACTGATGCTATGCTAAATGGCAGGCAAGCAACATATCACTATGCCCCCCATCCCTGAAGAAGTAGAACTGTCTGTGGATGCTTAAGCCTCCTTCCCCATCTGACCCCCAGTGACCCTGGTCTGTTTCTGAACCTGGATCGCCATTGCAGTTGGTGATATGGCACTCAGTGCCTCAGCCCAGTGCACCACTGGGCCAGCTGGAACTAGAATATTTTGCCACAAATAAAACTGGAAGATGCCTGGAATCTTTTATAGTAAAAAAAAAAAAAAAGTATGGTTAATTTTATTGCCCAGTTTTGTTGCACTGCTGCTTTAAAGGCTAGAATCAGGTTTTCATCAGAATTCTTAGCTGTGTATGAATACCTAGGGCTGGATTTCAAAAAAGTCTGGATGCATTACTCATATAATTTGTTCTCATGCAGCTGTACAATGATAAATTTGTCTGAATGTGTGCACCCTATTTTCAAATATTCTGATGCATTTATGATACTTACCTGCAAAAAAAATGACCTGTATGTCAATATTTTCATGCATGTGTTATGTAAGCAATAAGACACGATGAGGCTTGCATGGAACAGATATTACCCCATGCCCAGGAGCGGAGTTAGGCATGAGGTCACAGGCCAAGTGCCTTCAGCCCCTGGAAGTGTGGTAATATCTATTCCATGCACACCCCCAGAATGTCTTATTGTGCTTATAAAATGGGATACTATTTTTGTAGTGATTACTGGCAGAAACATTATTTTATTTATATTAAAAAAAAAGGCTATTATTATCAGATTTTCTGATAAAATAGTCCTTCCGCCAGGTATAAGATGATGTCATAGTATTGGTATTAATCTTCATGATCTCATTTGCATATTAATGTAATGCGTTCAGTTCGGCAGATTTGAGACCCACAACAGGAAATGTCGCTGTTATAGTATTCAGATTTGACACTAACTGTCAGTTGTTATTGCTTTTTCCAGCAGTAGCTTTTGTTTAAAAGTGGCATATACTTGGAGAAGTTTTATCAGTGTGAAAATGGCAATTTTCACTTTTTTCATCAGTCAGATGACAGTTGCTAAGCAACGAGGAACAGTGTTTTGCCGCCTTCATCAATGAAGTTATTTAATAAATTTAATACTGTGTTTGAGATTTATAGTAAGATAACACTGTGTCAAGGAGTCTTTTTTCACACAGAACATAAGGAATCATTTGGACTAACCAGGGAGTACACATGATGAATTGGAAACAACTTACACAAGCTGCCATTTCTTCCTTCCATGGAGTGGCCCTTCCCCTCTCCCGTGACTGCGTGACCATCCCTGCTGATCATGCAGAAGAACTTTCTTGCTGCCAACTTCAGTTTACCCCAAATTAAATAGAAAAAAAGGTTAACAGTGAGTGGCTTCAAAGTTTGCCTGATCTGCCGTATGTTTGGGATGAGCTGTACCGTGGAGCCACGTTAATGAGGAAAACAATGGCAGCATTTAAACAACCAGGATTCCAACTGCACACTGATTTTTCTTTCTTTTTTTTTTCACTGCGGTCCTGCTTTTAGGTACTAGTTATTACCTGTGCATGGAACAGATTTCATGCACAGGTAATAGCCAATGAAAAAACAGAATTTTCGCTCTCCATTTTATAATTTTGGTATGCATCTTGCATCCAGAAGTTAGACCACCTTTGTGATGGTCTAACAGTCTTGATGCAGCTAATACAATTAAGTCACAATCTCTTTGAAAATCCAACCTGAATTGTTTAGCATTACTTTTCTCCTGATGAAAGTGACCTAGCATGCACTAGACACTGCTCCCTGACCTTATGGGACAATGGGTGCTCACAAATATCTAACAATACTGATCAAAACCTGGCTATAGCCATATTTTGAAAAGCACTCCTTTATTTCACCTTTTAAAGTAAAGGCTAAAGCAGATTCATGAAGGGGAAACATTTTATTTTACAAGAGAGAAGGCACAATCTAATACAGAGAAAGGGCATTGGTATAATACTTTTAGTGCAATGTGTACTGCTGTTGTAGCCCAGACCATCACCCTTTCCTTTCTCAGCCCTTAGTAGTCCCTAGAAGATCTTTATCAGCAAATCTAAGGATTTTAATCCCAGTGAAATAAGCAATCTATTTTTATTTTATGTATTTATTAATCAATTAATTTATTTATTTGATAGGTTGGTGCATGCACTAGATTAATAGCTTGCCTAGTTTTAGGCATGACCCTATGCATTTAGCAATAAGTTACAGACATGTTTACAGGTGTATGAAGTCCAATTAAAAAGTTAATTGGCAGTAGAAAGTATGCAGATATAAATCACAATAAGATTGAAATGGAATAGTTATAAGGCTACAGTGTGATGTACAGTAAGTCCTTACAAGCAGTAAGTGCCTCAGCTGGGACTTGAACACAGGCCACCCAGAATACTGCTCTTGTAGCACTACCCAGCTGTACCACCAAGGCAACTGGAACCTGGGCTGTCCCTGAGTACACATTACTCTTTCTCTACTGCACAACCTGGTGCTGCACAAATAATCACTACATTTTTCTTTTTTTCTATTTAGTATACTTTATTAAATTTTCAACAGTGCTGTAATAAGATATATGTCATATCACATTATAAATGATAAACATTATGTTATTAATACAATTAATACACCCCCACCCTCACTCCTCCTTTTACCCTTCCCTTTCGCTGTAAAAGAAAAACAAATGATGAAGTTACAGGAGTAATTACATATTTATAATGCATTACCTTACATCATGTACTGGAATTCATTAATGGCAGAGGCTGGACACCCAAGACACAGACGCTAGTATACATAAGATATATAGATCTGAGATATCTCTCTGTACCATTCTAATAAAGATGGAGTGCTTTGATCAAACCAATGTCTCAATATTAACTTTTTGGTAACCATAGTGATCAAACTAAAGTGGAAACGTTTGGTGCCCAAATGTTTATGGATGTCCATACCCAAAATACAGTTTTTAACAATAAAATCAGAGGATAACCCCAAGGTAGGATCTAAGTTCTTAATTACATTATTTCAAAGGGATTTAGCTTGGGGCACTCCCACAGAATATGTAAAAGTGAACTTATCTCCGAATTACATCTTATACAATTTTGTGATTTTAAAATTCCCCATTTATGTCATTTTTCAGGAGTATTGTATGTAGCTTGTATAATTTTAAATTGTGTATATTTATAGTCATCAAAAGGTACATATAGGGAGTATTTTGCCAGATACACTTCCAATGGGTATCAGAAATAGAATGGTTTTAAGCCTTTTGGCCAATAATTATATTTAGATTGTTGTAAAACCAGTTTGTTAGACACAATTTTTTTATAGATTTTTGAAATAGCCTGACATTATATATTTAAGTCAGCTAGAATTTCTAGAAAATATGCAGAAGAAGAAGAAGATACTACAGGTATGAGATTCACAAATTTAGAGCTTAACAGATGCTTAATCTGCAAATATGTCAAGTAGTCCTTTTTTAAATTGAAAGTTTATGAAAGATTAGTAAAGGGAATCCATTTATTGTCTTGTATGGAATGATGTATAATGACCACCCCTTACCTATCCAAATTGGACTGATTAGAACTTTACTTTGTTTTCTCAGATTTGGATTAAATCAAAATGGTTGTTTCCATGGGTTAATGAGATATTTCCCCATATATTTTTAAACTGACTAAATGTAAGTAGTGAGGTACCAATAGGAGTACTTTTTAAAGAATTAGGCAGAACTCTATTTTTCAAATAAAACAAAGTTTTTAAGGAGATTTTATATAAAGAACATATATCATGTTCTATATTTAGCCATTGAGTGATATAATAAGTTGTAGCTCCACATTTTTCAAAAGAGAGCCATATAATATATTTAGAGATCTGTGCAGCATAGTAATATGCCAAAAGATTCAGTGCACCAAGGCCTCCCATAGTTTTTGGAGCTGTCAGATGAACATAACTTAATCGAGACTGGTGCCCCCCAATGAAATTGGAGAAAAGCCTTTGTAAATTTTTAAACTAGCTAAGAGGTAGTTAAATGGCAAGCATTATCATTGGGCATACTATTTTAGGCAAGAGAGACATTTTCATCAAATTAATTCTCCTCCAGGAAGATAGAGGCAATTTATGCCATCTTTCTAAATCCATTTTTAGGATACACGTTGGTTCAACAGAACTGCTGTGAATGTTTTTTTTTTCCACATTTATGTTAATTTTAATGCCTAAATAAACTAAATCTTTGATTAATTTTAACCCACCATTCTGACAATTCAGTTTTTCTAACAAGATAGTTTAATGGTAATAATCGTACTTCATCTATTTTTAGTTGGTAATTCGAAATCAATCCGAAAGCCATCCTTAAAGAAGTACAACGATTGTTTAAATTGAGGAGATGATCATCTGCATAGGCAGATATTTTAAATTGCTTGTGACTAAGTCAAACACCAGAAATTAAGGAATTAGCATTAATGAGTTGGTTTAGGGGTTCTAAGCAAAAATTAAATAAAAAAGTGGAGAGTGGGCAACCTTGGTGAGTACCATTATATAAAGTAAAAGATGATGAAATAACTTTATTACATCTGACTTTAGCAGAGGGGTGGGAGTATACCAGTTTTATCCAATAAATAAATTCCTCCAGAAAGTCAAATTTTTCTAAAGTCTTGAAAAGGTATGGCCATGATACACAGTCAAATGCTTTTTTTTGCATCAAGAGAGGCCTGCACCACAGGATGACTAGTCTTCCCAGATGCAGAAATTATGTATCAAATTTTCCATGTATGATCTGCCAAATGCCGGTCGGTCATAAATCCTGTCTGTTCAGGGCCAATTAATTTTGACCGTGCTTGCTGAAGTCTGTTGGCTAATGCTCTTGTTAAAAAATTAAAGTCAATAATTAAGAGAGAGACAGACCAGTAATGTATAACTTTAGTAGGGTCTTTTCCTCGCTTAGCTAAAACTGAAATGAATGCTTCTTGCAGGGAGGGGTCTAGTATTTTTAGTTGAAATGCCAGGGGTGTAATATTTTCAATTGAAATGCCTCTTCATACATTTTCAACATAAGTGGTAGAACCTCTAGAACAAAAACTTCGTAAAATCTGACAGTCAGGCATTCCAGGCCTGGAGCCTTATTGCCTGCCATCTGACTTAAGGCCTGCTGTAATTCCAATAATGTCAGTGGTTTTGCTGAACATATACTGTCCTCCATTGATATTTTGGGTACGGGACAGTTCTCCAAATAGTTCTCAATTAAAGATAGATTAGCAGACTGTTGTCCTATACCATATAGTGTATTATGAAAGTTATAAAACTCTTCTGCTGTGGCTCTTGGGTTCAAAATAAGCTGCTGAGTTTCAGCATTATAAAGGTGTTTTATAGTAGACATAGCCTACTATTTTTTGATATGCCAAGCTAGCAGTTTTCTTGCCTTTCCACCCATGGAGACATATTTAAATTTTGATTTTGAAATAGCCAATTCAGCCTGTGATCTGTTTAACTCATTATAACATTCTCATATCAGTGTCAATTGTGAGACTAACTAGCCTGAATAATGTAAAGTCAGTTGTGACTCTATGTTTTTTATCTGTGTGACAAGTTCCTGAGTTTGATGCAACCTCTCTCTTCTGATTTTGGATACTATCCTGATAATTTCACCCCTGACTGTACATTTAAAGGCCAGCCATATTGTTAATTTGAGGTATTATATGTAAGGCTGGAATGTAAATGAGCTTACGGCACCATGATTCCTATCTTTTCCTTAGTATGAACCTTAGTATTATATGTCTATCTACTGAGCCCTCATTTTCATCAAAAAAGTGTTTCGTAAATTGTTTTAAATGAACAGTTGTTTGCATATTATTTAAAAGGCTATCATTCATTCTCCATACTTTATCCATCTGAATATTAATATCCAGTTGTAATTTTAAGAAAACCAGAGAATGATCTGAGAGCACTGCAGCTAAGGTCTCTACATGTATTAATTCGGTGAATAGTGTGTGGCTCATGAGAAAGAAATTGATTCTGGAATAAGTTTTATGGGCATTAGAAGAGAAAGTATATTCTTTTGAGGAGGGGTAAAGTGTTCTTCCAAAGTGTGAAATTCAATAATCTCATACAACGTTTATTGGTTTGGGCTAACTGAAAAAGAAAGGATTTTGATCTGTCCAGTTTTGAGTCTAGAACTATATTCCAATCTCCTGCTATAATGTATGGAATACCAGACCATTTAGCTAAATGTAAGGAAAAATCTGCGAATAATTGTGGATCCTCTTTATTAGGCCCATAAAATGAATCCAAAAATATTCTGATTCGTTCCATAGAACTATATACTATTACAGTATATATCTGGATTTATGATCTGAGATAATCTGATGTGCTTTAAAATCAAGTTTTTTGTTAATTAATATAGCTACTCCAGACAGTTTTTTGTCAGTACCTGTGAAAAATACCTGACCTACCCAAAGGCATCTTAAAAAATTCAGATTTGCTGTAAGCAAATGGATCTCTTGTAAAAATACCACTGATGGATTAAATTTATTTAAATGTGTTAATTTTTTTTACAGGGGAATTAGCACCTTTTACATTCCAAGTTAAGAAGTTATGAAACATTCTACCTGTAAATTCCATCTACTAGATGTGTACAACTGTATAAGTGCCTAATTAATATTTGTTTATCAACAGGAAAAAAGAAGTTAGATAATACATTGAAAGTAATAGTATATGCTTTAAGTACAATATATTCCCAATTGTAACATACCCCTAAATAAGAAAGTTGGATTGCATCACATTTCTTATATGCAAGAATAGTGAAATAATTGTTACAATGTAAAAACTGTCCAGTTTCAACAGCAATTACTCTAAGAATAAAAGAAATGATAAAATAGTCATCCTGGAGGTTTATTAAAAAAATCACATCAAATTAGCCCGTGAAAGGCATGTCCCAGTATAATCAAAATATCCAGTATATGAAACAGTTTCAAAGTCATATCAGTAGCATTCCCTAACCACCCCACCATCCCTCTACTCTAATTAAGCAATAAGGCATGACCAAGGGTTATGTTAATGGTCTGTTAATCACCTTCTAGGGGTGTACAGTGGCACGAGGTGTAGCCAGGTGCCACATGCCTGTTGAAGGTGATTAACTGACCATTAACATAATCCCTGGGAGTACCTTATTGCTATTATAATAAAACATGTTTTTAAACAATGTTAAACCTTGTTCAACATATGGCTAAGCTCTACATGTATGTTAATAAAAGGTCAACATAAGGCTGTTAGAATGTTTGCAGCCAATCAGAAAGCTCCATTTCTCAGACCCTTTTTATAATATCCTTTATAACAGCATTTAAGCTCCACATTAATATACAATAGATGAGAATAACAGTATCCTGTCTTACTTCCTCCCACCCCCCACTATCTTGGGACAGTTTCAGCATTATCCAGATAGGTTGCAAGAAGAGTAAGGCAAAAACCACTTATCCTATACATATATCAGCTTTTTCTTATCATCCCCTAACAAACTTTTCTACCTACTATAATACCTATTTATTTGGTTTATTGATTGTTTTTTGTTCTGGTGTAAACCAACATGGTTTAATATACAGTCTATCAAAACACAATTTATTTAGTCAAAGAAAATATTTTTGTTAATAAAAAAAAATTATTATTGTATTATTGTAAGATAAATTTTCCAAAGTATACTTTTTTTGTATAGTCAGCTTGCAATTAGCTTTTGACTGCATTCATCTAATTTTTGCTAGCCATTGCACTGCAAACTCATAAAGGCTATAACAAAAATATGTTAAACTAGAAAATTAATCCACTCCCTGTTGTATGCTTCTTTCTCAGATAATTTAAATGGAATACTATATGTCTAAGAAATTATATATCCGAGGTACTCAATCACTTAAAGTTTGTATCTGCTAAGCTGATTTATTAAGAGTGCAGTGCAATGTAATACATTCTAGTTTTATTATTTTTAGAAATATATCCCACAGGAAAAGGGGAAAAGTAAAGGAAAAATGACTCAGCTGGACCGCTGGCCAGTGGTTGGATTTCCACTTGCGACGCCGGCAACCTGGGTTCAGAAACAGACCCAGGTCATTGGAGGGTAAGCCAGGGGGAAAAGGATTGAGTGTCCTCAGGACTGCTTTCCTTCTCCAGGGGGGAGGGTGGAATGCACCTAGTACAAGAGCGACACCTGGCAGAGGCCAGGACCATCGCATGGTACAGGCATCAGTTTCACTTCTGGGGTGGGGCAGATGCTGGTCATCATTGTATGTCCCCACCCCAGCCTGTAGGGGGAAAACATGTTGCCCATCCGACTTTGTAAAGCCCTGCCCTGGGCTTTGATTAGCCTCCTAGCCGGGCTCTCCAGACTAGTGCTAATTTTGCAGCACTGGTTGTAGGGCCCACAGTGCCGTGACCCCACCCTCTGGGGTGGCAAGACAGTGGTGACTGGGAGAGCCTCTGGCAATCTGGGAGGTGGAAGCTGCAGGGGCACTATGATCAGGACAGAGGTGCTGACTGCTGGTGCAGCAAATAAAGTACAATAAGTAGAAGAAAAGAAAAATGACTGTATGTATGTATGATGGACTGATATCCATAGTCTAATTTTCAAGCATGACAGCTTAAAGAATTAAAATCAAATGGACTAATATGGGCTTTTGATGCTCTTCTATGTTAACCTGTAGCTGCATCTTCCTTAATAAAGCTTCTCAAATAAACAAACAGAATGTGCTTGCACAGAATTACTACAGTTTTCAATCACATGGGTAAGGTGTGCATGTTATGGAACACATACAAACAGAGGAGAGAAAGAAGTAAGTGCCTCAGTTGGGACTTGAACCCAGGTCACTCAGAATACCGTTCTGATCAGGCTAACCATCTGTGTAACCAAGGCAACTGGAACCTGGGCTGTCCCTGAGCACATATTACTCTTTCTCTAATGCACAACCTGGTGCTGCACAAATAGTTACTACATTTTTCAATTACATAGGTGCACTGTGCATGTTTATGGAACACATAATGTATGTGTTCCATAAACATGAATGGTATTCTGGGAAGCCTGGGTCAAGTCCCAGTTGAGGTGCTTCCTTCTCTCTTCTGTTTATATGTTCTGATTTATTGCAGTTAGGTTTCTGAGTAACCAAGTCAATAAACCTTTTTTGTGCTACTTGCATGCATGTGCAAAAAACATTGCTTCAGCAGTTAGGGAGCATGCCACAATGTGTCAAGAAATTTGTCAATGTCACCACACAATCAGCTGTTTTGGTGCATTACAAGCTACCAAAACAGCTGATTGCATGGTGTCTCCATTGCAACGGCTTCTCCATTGGCCTCTCACAGTCCCCAGGAAGCCGACGGAAAGCCACTGCTCGCCATTCAGTGTGTCTTCCTTGTGAAACATTTCAATAAATTAAAAAAATAAGCAGACAGGGTGCCCAATCCCCCTGTCAGCATGACCCCCTCCCCAATTAATTTGCTGATGGGGTAGCCCAATCCCTGTTGGCATTATGCACCCCCATGGCTCATGCATTCCTCCCAGCACACTGTATGGCTGACGGGGATGCCCAATCCCCTGTTGGCTCCATTGACCCCCCAAACAAACTTCCATCTGCCATGCTGGGAGCCCACCCCAGCATGACAAAAGTCTCTTTGGCCAATGGGGGTGCCCAATCCCCCTGTTGGCTCCACTGCCCCCCATAATAAACTGCCTGGTGCCATGCTGGGAGCCCACTCCAGCGTGGCAAAAGTCCCCCGTAATCTTTAAAAAAAAAAAGACCTAGAAGAAAAAAAAGTCTGTCATTGATTCTCTTGCCCCCTCCTCCAACCTGTGCCCACCTTCTGCATACCCCATCTCCCCACATCCCCACCTCACCCCATACTTACCTCTGGTGAAACCTTTCAATAAATAAAAAAAAGCAGACAGGGTGCCCAATCCCCCCTGTCATCATGACCCCCTCCCCAATTCATTTGCTGATGGGGTAGCCCAATCCCTGTTGGCATTATGCACCCCCCCATGGCTCGTGCATTCCTCCCAGCACACTGTATGGCCGACGGGGATGCCCAATCCCCCATCAGCTCCTTTGCCCCCCCAAACAAACTTCCATCTGCGATGCTGGGAGCCCACCCCAGCATCACAAAAGTCTCTTTGGCCAATGGGGGTGCCCAATCCCCTGTTGGTTCCACTGTCCCCCATAATAAACTGCCTGGTGCCATGCTGGGAGCCCACTCCAGCATGGCAAAAGTCCCCTGTCATCTTTAAAAAAAATAAAGATCTAGAAGAAAAAAAAGTCCCTCATTGATTCTCTTGCCCCCCCCCAACCCGTGCCCACCTTCTGCATACCCCATATTCCCACATCCCCACCTCACCCCATACTTACCTCTGGAGCCCAGCGTGACGGTCTTTGGTAGACTGAGAACACGTCTGCACTCTTCAAAGTAGACCGCAAACTGAAGAAATGACAGTAAGCTGTATAATGGCATAAATGTTTTTTTTTTCCAACTTTGGTGCATATCTTGGCCATTTTTGGGAATTTTTTCACCAGAGTTTCAACATGGGGTTCTTGTTACCCCACTGCATGAACTCAATTACTGTCATTTTGTTATTAAGTCCTGAAAGGTAATTTCATGGTCACTGCATGGAACCACCTTTTGGGACCAGTTGTTTTACGAGCGTGCATTCCATAGTTTCTATGCACGCTTGTAACTTCGAGTATTTTTAATATTTTCACTTTAGACTTTCAATATTGCCATTTTGACACACCTTCTTATAAACAGTATAGTTGTCATTTTTCACATATCACCTGAAATGTGTTTTTGCGCGTGTAGCGCACAATGGCATGGTCAGTATGCAAAATCAATGTTCAGGACAGATTAAGAATATCACAGTGACACAGTTCATGAGGTAGGTCCCCAAAAACCCTATGTTGAAAATTTGGTGAAATAATTCCAAAAAATTACTGTTTTACGACCGCACATTGTGCAGTTCATACACACGCTGGTAACTTTGAACATTTTTTTTTATATTTTCACTCCAGATTTTCAGCATTGCCATTTTACCACACCTCCTTATGAACAGTACAACTGTCATATTTCACATCTCACCCAAAATGTGTTTTCACACATGTAGTGCACAGTGGCGTGGTCGGTGTGCAAAATCAATGTTCGGGACAGATTAAGGCAATCACAGTAACGCTGTTCATGAGCAGCGGTCTTAAACTGGCTATGTTGAAAATTTGGTGAGAAAAGTCTATAAAATGACTGTGTTACAAGCATGCATTGTGCAATTTCCACGCACCCTTATAAATTCACAAATTCATAATCTTTTCAGTCCAGATTTTCAACATTGGCATTTTTCCATACCCTGGCCAAAATGTGTTTTCACACTTTTGGCACAGAATAGCATGGTCACTGTGGGAAATCAGTGTTTGGGATAGATTAAGAAAATCACAGTGACACTGTTCATGAGTGGAGGTCCCAAAATACCTATGTTGAAAATCTGCTGTAAAAAATCCCCAAATGAATTACATTATGGGTGTGCGTTGTGCAGTTTCTACACACACTCATGACTTCACCAGTTTTTTTGTATTTTCATTCCAGATTTTCAACATTGCCATTTTTTACACCTCCTCATGAACAGTACAGCTGTCATTTTTCACATCCTGTTTGAAATGTGTTTTCGCACCTGTGGTGCCAAATGGCGCAGTCGCTGGGCAAAATCACCTTTCAGCTGATGAACTGATAGTGTCACTGTTCATGTGATGGGATCACAAAAAACCCATGTTGAAAACTTGGAGTAAAAATACCAAGAAATGCCCGGGGTGTTAGGGGTTTTGACCATAACGCCCTACCCTATAGGGACTGGCAGGCATCAGGGGTGTGACTTGGGATTGTTGACAGTAATGCCCATGCCATTCCACCCCCACCCTGCAGCCAGTAGCAGGCATCAAGGTGTGTCTTGGACCCTTTGGCCCCAGAGTTCACCTCATTCTCCTATACTGTACCAATTTCAGTTTATTTCCTTATGGAATGAGATGAGTGTAAAGCCCGAACACTTCAAAGCACATCTCAACACTTGTAAGTGTCTGCAGGGTAGGGTGAGGTGAAATGCCATGACCATTATGGGCGACGACCCAAAAGCACACCCCAATGCCTGTCCATCTCTGCATTGTGGGGGTGGAGTGGGTGTCAGTTCAGTACTTCACTGCCATTCTTTTACTGCATCTGTCTAACTCCTGCACTTCCACTGCTAATGACAGCAGGCAACACTTGGCATTGACAAATGTGTGTTATTGTGTTCCAATTGTCTTGTCACATTTGCTTCGAAAAATATTTGTGTTGGTGGTGCTCTTACCCATCTGTCATATGACTTCCCATATACATCTCTAAGTTGCTGAATGTATGTGAAGTATTGTTTCTCATGAAAATTAAATTGTTTTTTACACTTTAACCATTGTTTAAATGAATTAGCATGTTTTAGGTGCATCTATTGATTAATTCCTTTATCTACCCAATTTTGAAATTTAAAAGTTCTTCCTTCAGTTGTAAATAGAGAGTTGTTCCATATATTGTTATAAGGATTTAATTGGGTCTTTATCTTTTTTTTTATACTTTTATATTTTTTACACAATTGTGGATTATACTACTTTATATATATTTGTTGTGTGTTTGGACGGACCAAACCACATTAATTGGATGCATATCTTTTTCTTTGACATTTCTTTTAATAATGTGTCCATAAAAGTTGTATCTGCCTCTGAGTCAAAGTCCCATTGTATTACTTTTTTAATCTGAAATGACAAATAATAATCTGCTACACCTGGACTCTTTTCTTTGGGAGGCAGAGTTTTTGCCATGTTATTCTTGGATGTCCTTTGTCCCAGATGAAATCTTTTATTGTCTTATTTATTATCTTAAACCATTTTTAGGAACCTTGGTTATAACAGCTTGTAGTGTATATAAAATGAATGGTAGTATATTCATTTGAATTAGTGGAATCTTACCCCATAATGACATTCTCCGCTTACTCCACAATGCAAATTTATCTTGTACCTTTTTTATCAATGTAGTATGGTTCTATTGATATAAATACTTTATGGGGAATGCTAGACTTATTCCTAAGTAATCCATGCAATAATTATTACTGTTAAGTGGAAAAAAGATTTTAATTGCTTGTGTTGTAGAACTTTTAGTTGCCAGCACTTCCAATTGTTCTTTGTTTAAACAGTATCCTAAAATTTTAGAGTATTCTTTGATCTCTTCAATTGCTTCTTTCATACTGTCTACCATATTGGTTGACAGCAGTAATAGGTCATCTGGGTAGGTACTGTAAAGGTTTGTTTTCCTACTGGCATTCTCTTTATGTTATTATTTGCCCTAATTTTAATTAAGAAAACTTCCATACAAAGTATAAGTAAAGGTGTTGACAGTGGGCAGCTTTGTCTTACCCTTCTCCTTATTAAGAATTTATTTGTTAATTTCCCATTCAATTTTAATCTGACCATAGGTATGGTATAGAGTGCTGAAATCAATTTAATAAATGATTCCAGAATACCTAAATAGTTCAAGACTCCTAAAATGTAATTCCATTCTATCATGTCAAATGCTTTTTTTTTTGCATCAAGAGAAAATGCTATGGCATCCATACACTTCAAAGTTGCATATTCTAAAAGGAGTTGTACTTTATGTGTTTCCTTCATGTATACAGTAGTTCCTCCTGATAAAAAGCTGTTTTGGTCTTTATGTATTATCTTATTGATGTACTGTATTAATCTATTGTTCGATAATTTAGTAAACATTTTATAGTCTGTGTTTAAAATAGATATTGGTCTGTAGTTCTCCACTTTCTTTTCATCCTTACTGTATGTGGCTTGGGCAATAAATTAATAAATGCCTCTATAAAGGAGTTTGCTATTTGACCTGCATTTTGAAGTTCCAAAAATAGTTCCTGAATGTATGTAAGAAATTCCATTTACAATTTTAAACAAAATTCTACTGTAAAGCTCTCTGGCCCCAGTGTTTTTTTTTTCTTTTGCCATGGATGCCATGGCCTCCTCTACCTCTTCAATGCTTATTGTCTTATCAAACATGAGGTAATCTGCCCTAGACATTTTAGTTGGTAATGTATGTTCACAATAAGCTTGAATTTCATTAATAGTGGCTTTGTTTTTTCCTTTGTATAGTTCTTCAAAAATGTCTAGGAATATTCCTTCTAGTTCTTCCTTTTTTGTTGTAAGAACACCTTGTTTATCATATAGGGCCTATATTTCTTTCTTCTGCTCATTTTAGTATTTTTGCTAAATATATACCTGCTGCCTTGCTATATAGATGCCAGTTTCTTTTTGTTTTAAACCCCTTTCTGCCTTCTCATTTGTCATTCTCCCTAGTGTCTCATTTTCATATTCTTCCCTGAAATCTTTTTTTCTTCTCTTATTTGATTTTCTAAAAAATGTAATTTGTTCTCCTGACCATTGAAATTTTGAGCTGGCTTTTTATTTCTCCAACTTCTGTTATTGTATTGCCCCTTATAGTTGCCTTGAAGGCTTCCCATTTATTCATGTTTGTACTTGTTTCCTCTGCATTGTCTTGCAAAAAGTTTTGTATTGTTTCTTTTATTTCTGTACAACGGTGTTCATCAAGTAATAATGAACTATTCATTTTCCATATTCAGCAACTTAGAATATGTCCTTCCAATTGAAAGAACAGGGAGATGGAATTGTGATCTGACATAGAAACATACTAACATAGACTTTGATGGCAGATAAGGACCACTTGGCCCACCCAGTCTGCCCATTTCCCTACCTATTGGATAAGCTGCAGATTCTAGTTAACAAACAGCCTACTTCCTGCAACCCCTCACTATAATTGCCTTATGTCTGTCCCATGCATGTTTGAATTCCCCCACTGTTTTAGACCCCACAACCTCTCCAGGAAGGTGGTTCAATGCGTCCACCACTCTTTCCGTGAAAAAAAAATTGCTCACATTACCCCGAGCCGTTCCCCCTCTATCTTTAAATTGTACCCCCTTGTTCTTACACATTTCTTTTTCTGAAAGATGCTGCCCTCCTGGACTTTGTTGATTCCCTTGAGGTACTTAAAAGTTTTTTATCATGTCTCCCCATCCCTCCTTTCATCAAGGGTATACATATTAAGCACTCTCTGTCTCTCTTCATATGGTTTCTGATGTAGACCCTGCACCATTTTAGTTGCCCTCCTCTGGACTGCTTCCATCCTCTCTATGTTCTTGCATAGAAGAGGTCTCCAGAAGTGCATGCAGTACTCCAAATGGGGTCTCACCAACTGTCTGTACAGAAGGATAACCACTTCCCTTTTTCTACTTGTGATGCCCCTCCCTATGCATCCCAGTTTTCCCTGGCTCTCCTTACTGACTTCTCACATTGTTTACCCACCTTTAGATCATCTGATATGACTACCCCCAGGTCCCTTTACATTATTGTTGTTGTTGTTAGTACCCCCCTTGCTATTGTGTACTCTTCTCCTGGATTTCTATTTCCCAGGTGCATTACTTTGCACTTCTTTGCATTGAATCTAAGTTGCCATATGTCTGACCATTCCTTCAACCTTGCCAAGTCCCTTCTCATCCTTTCTACCCCCCCTTGCGTATCAACTCTGTTACAGATCTTTGTGTCATCTGCAAAAGGCATACCTTTCCTTCCAGACCCTCTGCAATGTCACCTATAAAGATGTTAAAGAGGACTGGACCCAGTACTGAGCCCTGAGGTACTCCACTAGTAACCCCCTTTCTTTGGAATTTTTCCATTCACTATTACCTTCTGTGTCCTGTTGTGCAGCCAGTTTGCTACCCAGGCTACCACCCTGGGACCCACTCCCAGGCTGGCTAACTTGATTATTAATCTTTTGTTCGGGACTGTGTCAAATGCCTTGCTAAAGTCTAGGTAGGCCATATCCACAGCCCCTCCCTGGTCTATTACTTTGGTCAAAGAAATAGATTAGATTCATCTGACATGATCTTCCTGCTGTGAATCCATGCTGCTTTGGGTCCTGTGCCCCGCTGGCCTCTAGGTACTCAACAATTCTTTCTTTCAGAAGTGATTCCATCATTTTTCCCACCACTGAGGTCAATCTAACAGATCTGTAGTTTCCTGCTTCTGCCTTGCTCCCACTTTTGTGAAGGGGAATCACATCTGCCCTACTCCAGTCCTCAGGTACCACCCTATCCTCCCATGATTTGTTAAAAAGTGTGGTCAGTGGTGTCACCAGGTCCTCCCTCGGTTCTTTTAGGATTCTAGGGTGAATCCCGTCAGGCCCATTGCTTTGTCCACTTTGAGTTTTAAGAGTTTTCAGTACTCTTTCTTCTATAAATGGACTGGCGTCAACCCCACTACCCAGAGTGCTTCTGACATATACAGTATGTGGGCTCAATATTTATTTTAAGCAAATCTGTTATTATTATTATCAGTCTGCTTGACAGTAATATATAATCTGTTCTTGAGCATGTTTTATGAACCCCTGGTTAAAATTTATATTCTGTAAGAAAAGGATTTTTTTTCTCTCCATAATTCTATCATGGAATTGGTTTCCAAAATATCTTTGGAAATTCTGGCTCTATATTTATCCCATCCTGAAGGAGTCTTAGATTTATCCATATGCGGATCCAGTAGACTATTTAGATCTCCTCCTGTAAGTATTTCAGCTGCCTCCCAGTTACTTATTTTTTCAGAAACCTCTGAAAGAAAGTTATTGTAATTTTTAAAGGGTGCATAAAGAGAAGCTATAATTAAATATTTGCCTTGTATATATGTTTTTATTAATATTATTATTCCCTCTCTATCTTCCGTTGTTTCCAAAACTTGAATTTGGCATTTTTTTATCATTATTACTACTTCTCTACTTTTGTTGATTCCTTCTAAATAATAAACTGAACCCATCCAGCTTTGTTTTAGTTTCATTATTTCTTTTTCTTGTAAACATATTTCCTGTAATAATGCCACATCTGTTTTTATTTTGCCAGACATCATAGAATGTTGTATAACTTAATGGGTGAATTAATGCAATTTACATTCCAGGATATTCTTTTCTGGTTATTAGCCATAACCTACATGAATATTTGCAGTAACCTTTTTGAATGAAGCCATTTATCTATTAATGTCTTCCCATTTTCTTAGATTCTCCTTTGCACCCTTATATATGAACCTCTTTGGATCTTTTATGTCCTCATCAATGATCCTCCCTTTCCCCCTGAGATTTGTCCTCCCTCTTCCCTCACTGATGCCAATTACCCTTGTTTGGCATCTACCCTTCACACACTTTGGACTGAAGACAAATCAAGACAACCCTCTCCATCCTCACTGCACAGATTCTGTATACTATTTCCTTCTAACCTTCTAAAAATAGATTATAAGAGAGAGAGAGAGAGAGAGAGAGAAGAAGAGAATATAGAAAAAGTGGTAGAGCAAGTAAAGCATGTGGAAATGAGAGGAAAAAAAATGATAAATTATTTAACATCTGTTTGTCTTTTATAGAATGGTCAATCTTCATCCATTCTGGAAAAGTTGTGGTAATCTCAATTTCAGGTCTTGCTGTGCTTCCTCTTTTGAGATATAAAATAAGATCTGGTTATTCAACCGTACTTTGAGCTCAGTTGGGTAAATGACTGTTGATTTTATTTTTTCAGTCCATAATGTCTGTTACAATGTTGTACTGTATATTGTTTTCTCACTGTCCATAGTTCTGATGAAAAGTCTTGTTTAATTATGATTGTATGTCCCTTATATTTAAATCCTTTACATGCTATTTATGTTTGAATTGGTCTGAATTTATCTTCATTGTGTAGAAGTTTTACTAATATAAGCCTTTGAACATTGGAGTTTGGTGCTTTTTCTTGGTCCTATTCGATGAGCTCCATCCACTTCTGGCTGAGGAATTTCTGACCTTAGCAGGTCCCAGAATATCTCTGCTAAAATATTAAGAGAAGCTGTGTTCTCCCACTCCTCCAGTATATTCCATATTCTAATGTTTTTACTTCTTGTTCTACTTTCTTGTCCATCTAATTTGATTTTAAGCAGAGATTGTGCTTTTGGAAAAGCTTTAACCTTTAGTAGTAGTGGAGTTACAGAATCCTTCAGTGTTGAATGCCTTGATTCAGACTCATCAGTCTTTCTAGAATCTTCTTCCAATTTAGTCTTGATCACATTTACAACATCCTGTAGGCAATTCATCTTTTCTGGTAATTGAATTAATGGACTAACATCTTCTTGAATCTTTTTAGTGTTTTCTATTAAAGTTTTAGCACAGAATGGTGGTTTCAACGTCTTGCCCTCTTCTGAGTTATATTCCTGCCTTGATGTACCTTCCCCACTGTTACTTATTCCATGTTCACTAATTTCTTGTATCTTATGAGTCCCTTTGTTTAACAGTCTTTGTGACCGTTCATCTGGAATTCTACCATCTGTTGCCACATCCCATTTCAACTGATTTTTAGGTGGCACTCCCATTTCTACTGCTTTAAACATTTATGAAATTATAGGCCTCTTTAACTGAGCTTCTTTGTTCCTTTGCTTTGCTGACTAAAAGGTTGCTTTTTCAGTCTTAGATCTAGTAGTTTGTTTTTCCATCCTTTCTGTTTCTTGAAATTTTTCAAATTCTTTTAAGCTATTTGAATCAGTTTTGTTCTTTAATTGCAGCAATTCAGCACCAAAATTATCTTTTTTTTGTTTTTTTTTTTACCTGTCTTCCTTGATTTTTATAGTGTGTTATGAAGTCTTTCTTCATGTATCTGCTTTTGTCTTTAAATCCCCAATGTAATGATCATAACTTATTTAATTGCAATAGTAGTGACTGCAATGTGTTGACTTTTCCAGTTACTTATTTTCCTTCTTTCTTCTCTCCCTTATCTTCCTTCTTCTATACTCCCCTTTTTCTTTTATATCTAATATAAATAGTAGAGTTGAATTTTCCTTAGAGCAGTCCTGTAGTACCCATTCTTTTATCCCTCTGTCCTCTACTCTCCTTCTGCAGTGCATATAAATTATTTGTAACACAAACTATTAATGTATGTGTTAATATTTCCTTAATATGTTCAGAAGAGTAAAAGAAATTAATGCAGAGTTAAGCTTAATTCAGCATTACATACACTCCTGCTTCTCCTTACTTGTTTTTGTAAGGCGTGCTCTATGCTCTGCCAGTTTTCTTCACTCCAGTCACTAAAACACTAGGTTGTTGCATATAAATTTTTTTTTAACTGAGGCTGTTAGTTTATGTTTTAGCATTTCATTAATATGCTTAAAGGAATAAAATAAATTGATGCAGATTTAACCTTGGAGCAGCCTTACATATGATCCTGGTTGCCCTTACTAGTTCTTGTAAGGTGGACTGTATGCTCTACCGGTTTTATTCTCTGTGGTCACTGACATGCTGGATACTTTTTTAGCACATTCCCAAATTCGGTTCAACCATGTTTAATTTTAAATCTGCTTCCTTTTATGATGTGCTCCATGGTCATCCATGCTGTGCAGTTCCTCTACACCATCTGATTCTGTCTGAAAATCCACACCAACTTAACTACATACAATGCTAAAAATTGCAGTATCTGTTTGTCAGCAGTTTGGAGGTTGAATCACACTGATGCAACTTTTCTTAGACACTTATCACAACCGTGGTTTCATCGGAAAGAACGGCTCAAACTTTCTTACTCCCAATATATCTTAAATCTGCTCTTTAGTTACCAGATTCATCTTTCCTGCTGCTGTATCCTTTTATTTTATACCTGTGTATTTCTTTTTTACAAGAACAGCAGTTCAGGGATATCTGAAGAGAATGCCAACATGCTAGCTGACATGTATGCCTTCAGTTGCAGCCTCCACTCCATGTGAAAATGAGTTTTCTATCTTCATGACTTTTCTCTAAAAAGAATAGCCCAAGCAATACTCCAGATGGCTAAAGCCTCCTCAGAGGAAAACCAGCAACTTGCAAACAAGTGGGTACTATGTGAGGAGAGTGTGCTAGGTGAGTCTGTACAAGCTACCATTTGCTTTGGCAAGACCCTTAAGCAGGCTACCTCGAATCCAGTTATCAAGCATACATTCCTAACTTGGAAAAATCAACCAAACCTATACTTTGGGAGCCAAGCAAATCCATACATCTTCCCCTGTGGAACAACAAGCAGCTGACAATAGCCAGACACATTGACTACTGGATACTTGGGTCAACAATGGTATAAGAACAATCCAACTATTTCTGGATGCCTGCACTGGTACGCTAAAGTACTTCCAGCAAATAAGCATTCAATACAATTTCCCTAAGCAGTACCACTGAAGGAATCTCCAGCCATGGCATGCATTGACCTCTATACTTGGCCCTGCCCATAGGCTAAGAGAGCATCAGCTTTTAGATGTCTATGATAAGGCAAGTCACATCTACAGGCTGCTCATCAGACAAGGAGCAGACTCCCTTGAGAAAATCAGGATGAACTGGGAAACAGAGATGAATATTTCCTTCCCCGCATAGAAACTGAGTATATGCCGACATTTTCTGACCTTCAGAGTCAGACTCTAAAAAACAGGTTCATGCAGCACAAAATATTATTCAGATGGCACAGAATGGTAGCCCATTAACATGCCAACTGATTATTGCTGCCACGATGTTGCTGACGGAATCATGTTGTGTGTTTCTGCTGCAACTTTGATTTTGTGCCGTTGGGCAATATTGCCATTCTGCTATTCCCTTACTGTCCACCAGGGCTTAACCTGGAGTTTGTTATATAAATATCTTAGTGCAGGGGCAAAGCCTCCCATGTCAAGGGGTGTAGGGGGGCATAGTCCCCCCCCAATGATGGAGGTCACTACTACTGCCAGGTGGAAAATTGTCAGAGCAGGGTGGCTGGTGTCAGCAGACTGCTTGCACTGTACTTTAAGCCACTAAGTTCATTGTCACTGCGGCATGGGTGAACCACATAGAACACCACAAAACCTTCATAAATGGGGATTAATAGACAATGAACAGTATTAGAAATGCCACAGAGCCTCTGGGACTCTCGTGCACCTACTCTGGTTCTACCCCAAGCTCTACAAACACTGGAAGAAGAAGCAGCAGATTTACAGGCATATAACATCCCTGCATATCACCTTCCAGCTGTAAAACATTCTGCTAGGGATGGACAGCTGTGACCTACAAGCTGACGTACCATGTCAAAGGCAGCAAATCAAATGGCTAGGAGTGCTCTTTACATCTAAATGAGTCCTCCTTCAGCATTTGAAAGAACAGGAGTCCCCCTGAGGTGCCGGAATGGCTGGCTGAGCTAGGCGGGAGGGCCAGTTATGAGAGGGTACAAGCTGCCTCTAGAGTAAGAATGCAAGCATTCATGGACACTTGAAATGACTACTTAACCTCTGCTTTTTGTAAAATCCATGAAGGCCATATTTTGGACCTTGTATCTACCACATCCCTGTAATGAGTTACACCTTATTTACAGCACCAGGTTTCCCTCATTGAGCACATAAAGAATTTGATTGCACATCTGTGTTAGTTAAAGTTATGGTCGAAGGCAGTGTACTTTCCCCTAAGAAATGTCTTGACAGTGTTATTTTCTCATCTGAACTGTTCTTTAGGAATGTAACTCCATGGGGACATACTCTGGTCAGGTTAATTAAGTTTAGATAAGATGAATTTCTACTATATACTGTTAGCATACTGTTATTTTGGCCATTCTTGATGTATTTAAATATTTTATGTTTTAATTTAAAAAACTATTTGTTATCATATACTACATCAAGAACGGGGAAACAGTTGCCCAAATAACTATCAGCACTGTCAACAAAGCTAAGCCAAATAAAATATTAATAAATCTGTAAACTATATATTTTTTTCTATTTTTTAGACTGAAAATGTGTAATGTTGTGTTTGCATTTGACTACAAAATAAAATATACTCAATCCCCTCAGCTTTAAGTTGTATGGCAAGCTCTTACTGCTGCCACTACAGCTATAAATAACACTGCTGTAGACAGAAAACCAGAAATGGTCCCAATTTGCCAACTGCTGATTGCAAGTTCAGCTTGCTGTAGCAAATCAGAATGGTACGGGGGGTGGTCTTGCTAACTATACCACCCTGAAGTTACCATCACATGTAATTTCCTAGCCACTGTTGGTCCGCTCAAATGTTTTCACTTTAACAGCCAAGCAGACCAAATGGTTGTCAAGTTTTCATGGACGTTTTTTGACAGCTATTGTTCAGTCTCCACTGACTGGGAGGGGGCCCAACTTTATACTTCTTGCTTGCAGTATACATAGCCAATCTAAGCAAATGTGTCCTTAATATAGGGTTTTGCAAAGTGACAAGCCAAATGTGCCTCCCACTCCACCTCCCCAGGGGGCTTAGTTTTAGAAAGGCAACTGATTACGCTGAAAGTGTCTCCATCTCTTTCCCTCAGCAGGATTTTAGATTCAGAAAATAGCCGGTTAGGCTGATTACACCTCTTCCCTGACAGGGTCTACTTTACAAATACAGCTAATTAAGACCCATTTTCCTAGTTCAACAAGTCACTGATGCTGGAATGCTGGGACAATCAGTCCCAAGGGGAGTAACCATTAAAAACTGGAAAAATTGAAAACTTATCTAGTCATGTCCTACCTCTAATATGCTGTGCTGCCATTTCTTTAAAGAGAAGGTGACACAAGTCAGACACCCCAACCCAGGCCATTTGCCCCTTGCTCCTCTGGTGCTTCCTCTGCTACCTTCCCCCACTCTCTTCTCTCAGCCGTCCCAAAGAGCTTAAAGATACTACATCTTAACAACTGCAGCTTGTTGCACAAAATAGACCAGATTCAGAACATGGTGTGCACTCTAAAACCAGACATTCTATTCATCTCAGAAGCTTGGCTCAAGATCACTATCCCTGACCACTCAGTCTCCATTCCTGGCTATTCACTGCTAAGGCAAGACCATGCTGGCAGGGGTGGTGGTGTGGCCATTTATGTCAGCCTCCATCCAATATTGTATCATCTACTCATCCTCGAATCCTGAGACTCATGATGCCCTAGCTATCTACGTGACCCTCCCCTTCACTCTTCCAATCTTTGTACCCGGCATTTACTGCCACCCAAATGTCCATCCTTCAGTCATGCTAGACCTCCTAACTTCCATCACTTCCCTTGCTCTGGGAAATTATTCATCCTAGGTGACTTCAATATAAATTGGTTGTCACCTAAAACTACAAAAACCAAATATGAAATTGGAACCCTAAATCTCTCCCAACTGCTCTCTGAACCCACCTGCCCAAACCACAACACACAACAACACTCTCTACTTGACTGGGCCCTTATCTCCAACCCACACCATGTTATCACCTCTGGTGTCCTCCCCGATGCTCTCAGTGACAATAATCCAATATTCTTAGTTAGGAAAGTCCACAGAACTAAATCACCACACAAAACCATACAACTATGTTCTTTAAAGTCTCTTGACCTTGAATCTCTGCTGAGTAACCTTGCCAGTTCTGACTGGTTCTCCCTAACCTCCTTCCCCTAGGTTGATAAGGCCCTTTCCTACTTCAAAGAAATCTTTCTTGAAAACTGGAATGCCTTTGCCCCACTAAAACAAACCAGAGTCAGAGGTAACCACTTACCTTGGATAACCCCTGAACTTCTGTCTTTTCTCAGGGCTAGAGATCAGGCCTGGAAACCAGGTCCATCTTGCAAATGAGCATTGCTCAATGATGTCTGCCTGGATAAATAAAGATTTTGATTGATTGATTGATTGATTGATTGATTGGAAGCATCATAAAACCATCCTACATCCTAGTGACCTCGCGAACTACCGCATGCTCTGAAATGCTTGCACCAGGTCTACAAGGTTAGCCAAGTCCAAATATTTTAAATCTGCCTTCATCAGGTCAACACCCTATTTACCCCATCATTTTGCCCACCCCCTCTGGTACTTAAAGTAGATAGCTCACTAGTGTCTGACCCACCAGCTGTAGCAGCGGCATTTAACTCTTTCTATACCTCCTGCACTACTGAGCTACTGAAATCCCTCCCTTCCTACTCATCACTCTTCCTACCCTCTACTGGTGTGCCCCCTCCACCACCCTCCCACCTCCCCTTCTCTTTCACTACTGTAACCCCAAATGATGCCCTAAGTGCCCTCCTCACCATCAACCCCTCTAAAGGTGCTTCCTCCAATGGCCTCGACCCAAAACTCCTCTTTCTCTCCACTCTGGCCATTGCCTACCCCCTCTCATTAATCCTAAATCTCTCATTCTCTGCTGCCTCGGTCCCCTCTTCATGGAAACATGCAGTGATCCTCCCTCTACCCAAATGGGGTGACCCCCTCATCCCCTGGCAACTATCGCCCCATTTCTCTACTGTCTACCCTTGCCAAGCTTCAAGAACATATTTTCCTTTCCCAGCTCACCTCTTTTCTATCTGACACCTCCTTTTTCACCCCTTTTCAGTCTGGTTTCAGGAAAAACCACTCAAACACCACCTCTCTCCTATGACTCACAGACTCCATCCTAAACAAGATGCACAATGACCAAATTATCTCTGCCATTTTTGTCGATCTTGCCAAGGCCTTCAACACTGTCTCTCACTCCCTACTCCTTGACTCACTCCTAGCAGCTGGCCTATCTCCCTCCACCACAAACTGGTTCAAAGTCTACCTTATTGGCACAACCCAATCAGTTAAGATCTTGGATGTCACTTCACCTCCCCTCCCAATTTGCACTGGAGTACCCCAGGGCTCTGTATTAGGGCTCCTCCTATTCTCCATCTTCTTAAATGACTTTCCCTCTGTTTTCTCCCCCTCCACCACTATACATATGTATGCCGATGATACAGTCCAGTATGCATCTGGCTTCTGTCCTGCTGATGTTACAACCAACTTACAGCGAGACTTTGACAAGGTTCAGCTCTGGATTGTTAACCATCAACTATTCCTCAATGCCAAGAAGACTGTCTCTATGACCTTTGGCACAAGGCAAAGACTCTCGAGGCCTCCCTCCCTACCAACTTTCCACACCCTTGATGGGACTTTACTTGAGGACACATCCTCCTTCAGGTACTTAGGTGTTTGGTTGGACCAACACCTAAACTTCTCTGGACATATTGATGCTATCCAGAAGAAACTGCCCCCCAAGCTTGGTGCCCTGTTCAGGAATCATAGTTACATTCATCCTATGGCTAGGCATGAACTTGTTCAAAAGATGATACTACCAATTTTTGACTACTGTGGTGTAGTCTATGGTGCTGCCTCTAAGTCCTCCCTGGCCAGACTGGACACCCTCTTCAATTTCTTCTGCCGCTTTGCCCTGGATGCCCTCCCTCACACCCACCACTGTGATCTTTATCATGCCCTATCCTTCCCCTCTCTTACAAATAGGTAACTCTCTCACTGTGCTAAATTCACCTCCAAGTACTGATTAGGTGAGCTCCCTTCCTCGCTAACCTCCTTCTTTATAACAATCCCCCCATCCTCCCATTCCCTTAGATCAACCTGACCCCGAACTCTGGTAGTCCCCACAGATCCCCCCAATCGGCCAATTCACTTACCCTCACTGCCTCCCAAAAATTTTGAATTCACTCCCCTCCCCTCAAATCCGGCACTCATCCTCCGCCTACTCCATCAGCTCTGCCCTCAAAAATTACCTTGTGCTTAGCTGTTCCTGCCATGTCCCTCCCTAATTCCCTCCTATATGCCATGGATAAATCCTACCCATCTACCATCACCTTCATTTTACCCTATGCACCCTCACCCCAAAAAAATTTCTAGCTCTCCTCCCCTTCCCCCAAATTGCTCCCCCTTACTGGCATCCCTTGATCTCTCACAGAATGTGAGGGATGCAAATGCTCTCCATGGGTCACTCTCCTACCCCACCCGGCGCTTATATCCCTCATCTACTCCCTTCCTCCTACATTCCTCCACCTCACCCCTCTCTCCTTTCACTGTTTTCTTTAATTTAAGTACTTGTTTACTTACTAACCCGGCACTTATTATTGTTCACTTTTTCTACACATTGTGCACAACTCTGTTTTAACACTGTTTGTAACAGCTGTCTCCTACTGTATGTTAATGTTGATCTTGTAACTTGAATGTAACTTGAACATGACTCTATCCCCATCCTCCCACCTTACCCCTCCCTCTCCTTTCCCCCTCTCACCGCCCCCCCTTTCTTTTCTTTTACATAAGCACTTGTCTACTTATTAACCCGGCACTTATTATTGACCACTCTTTCTACCTATTATGCGCAACATTGTTGTACCATTGCTTGTAACACCTGCCTTAGAACTGTATGTTAATGTCGATCTTGTAACTTGAATGTTTAATGTTTCACTTCTATTGCATGGAAAGGATGAGAAGGGACTTGGCAAGGTTGGAGGAATGGTCAGAAGTATGGCAGCTAGCATTCAATGCAAAGAAGTGCAAAATAATGCACCTGGGAAACAAGAACCCACGGGAAGAATACACAATGGGGGGGGAGGTAGTAACAACAACAAAAAAGGAAAGGGTCCTGGGGGTAATCATACCAGATGACCTTAAGGTTAGCAAGCAATGTGAGAAGGCAGTAGGGAGGGCTGGGGGTATACTGGGATGCATAGGGAGAGGCATCAGCAGCAGAAAACAGGAAGTTGTTATCCCTCTGTACAGACAGTTGGTGAGACCCTATCTGGAGTACTGCATCCAGTTCTAGAGACCCCATCTCCGCAAGGACATAGACAGGATAGAGGCAGTCCAGAGGAGGGCAACTAAAATGGTGCAGGGTCTGCAAGAGAAGCCGTATGAGGAGAGACTAAATGAGCTTAATATGTATACCCTTGAGGAAAGAAAGGAAAGGGGGGACATGATAGAAACATTTAAGTACCTCAGTGGAATCAACAAAGTCCAAGAGGGTAGCATCTTTCAGAGAAAGAGACGTGCAAGAACAAGGGGACACAATTTAAAGATAGAGGGGGGAAGTTCAGGGGCAGTGTGAGGAAGTATTATTTCACAGAGAGGGTAGTGGATGCATGGAACAGCCTTCCTGAGGAGGTTGTGGGGTCAAAAACTGTGGGAGAATTCAAGAATGCATAGGACAGACATAAGCAATTCTTGTGGGGGGTAGGAAGAAATAGGCTGTTGATTAACTAGGATCTGTGGCCTATCCTGTAGGTAGGGAAATGGGCAGACTAGATGGGCCAAGCGGTCCTTATCTGCCATCAAAGTCTATGTTTCTATGTTTCCCCCCAGGTTGCACTGGGAGATGAGTGACTTGTTGCTCAGTGTGCCATCCTGATGAAACATTTCAATAAATAAAATAAAAAACAAGTTACTGCTTGCAAAGTTATTACTTTAAAAGCCAGCACTGCCTCTGATCACACTTGGTCTCTGTTGTAAGCATTGTAGCCTCTTATGGTAAGCAATGTACCCTCATCTCCTACTTTGTGTCATCAAAATGTGGATTTTGGGGGTGGGGCCGTTGCAGTCCTCTACTGTTCTCTGCACTCTCAGAAGTGAGATTGTAGCAGCTGTTAGGTAAATTATTTAATAATGCCTGCAAAGAAACCTGTAAAGCATGCCTTTTTTAACTCCTCAGGCAGGCAGCACCATCGCATGAGTTACCACACCTGAGGATGACAGCTGCTTTTTAAGGAACCTTGGTTTCAAAAATTAGAAATATATATGGCCCCCTACATACTTTAGTTGCTAGGGACTCCTGTTAAGTAGTTTCAAAGACCATATAGCATCAGGCCCATTTTTGTGGTACATTGTATTATGCACACTGTGGTCAAAAGCCTTTACAGACACAGATACTGTCTTAGTTGGGAAAATGTGGGGAAATGGATAGGGACCAGAAATGAGTCACTAGTTCATGCACAAAAGATGATGACCCCTCCTTGCCCAGTCACAGAATTTAGAGACACCCGCTGTTTGTAGAACTCTTACAGGTAGGCCATAGTGGTGACTACTCTGCAACAGGGCACAGAAGAGCAGGTATGGGACAGAGTTCAATGTGGGACCTCTATGCAAACAGCATTGTGTGGAGGATAATGGCTAGGGAGGGAGAGTTCCATAGGACATGAGGGACTGGATAAAAGCTGGGGGGAGGAGAGGGGCCACTGGACCACTAGGGAAGAACTGAGTAAGCCACAGAAAATCAGAAATGCCTTGGCCCACAAGTGGACCTAAAGAGGAGGGGCAAAGTGGGTTGGTGAATGACTAGCATGGTAACATATTTGCCCAGTGCTCTGAACATGGCATATTACCAGTCATCATACTATGCCCAGATCCATGTGGCTATTGCTAGTCATAGTCAGCATGTTAGCCGATACAAACTCCAGACTGGGCAGACTGGATGGGCCTTGCGGTCCTTATCTGCCGTCAACTTCTATGTTTCTATGTTTCCATTTTGCCAACTAACATCTGGCTGATTCATATTGCAACTTAGCTGCTAGTGGAGGCCACTCCCCTGCACCTGTGTCAGTGATTTGTGTATGGCAGTTTTCAGTGGTGGCACAATCTGGTTCCTTTTTACACTATGAGTGTGCATCAACCCTGCTGCAACTATGTATTGTGCCCATAGTATCCATCTAGTTGTTGTTAGATGGAGTTATCCATTCTTCCTCTTTGTGACTTTTCTTAAAAAGCACACCATCTCCCCTACCCCATGGATAGGTTGTTCCTTTCTACTTCCCCACACCAAGTAGTTTGTTCCAACGACATAGTATGCCCTCCAATTAAAACAGCAAACTCTGTAATTAATACATTTTTAATTTATGTGGTATAAATCAAATACACGATGGCATAAGAACACGCAATTTACGATAGTAAGTGTGACACAAGGACTCAACTCACTCATAGCTTATGGTTGATAGTCTCACCCTGTCACATGGGCGATAGGACAGTCCCTCTCTTACCTGAGTAGTATAAATAGCATATGCATGGTCGTTTAATACATGTTTGATTTATACCATGTTGACCATGATAACTTTATTGGAAAGGGGGTCCTAGGTTGTGCAGACATATGTCACATCCAGGGACTGAAGAGATCCAGGGGCCCCCTTAGGACTCAAAAAAGATCAGGTTTCTCCTCTCTATAAGCCTCAAGAATTGTAGGATGCTACTGGGGTGGGAGGGTGGAAACTGTCAAGTGAATAAAGTACAAGGCCATAGGCCGAGTGCTTTATCCTCATGATACAATCACATTATTATTTTTTTTAACTCTTTTTTGCCTTCGGTTGCCAACTCTCAGGACATCCCTCAGACATAACCCCACTTAATCGGCCACCCTACTGCCCTATCTGAACCCCCCAACAAGGAAATCGGGTGCTGGATTCCCCACTCCAACCTCACTGGGCCTCGGCTGACCTCCTCCCCCCGGCTTCCACAACCTCTGAGATGGGGCCCCAATTCCTTACTTAGGGCTCTTTCTACAATCTAGACAGCTGTGGTCCAGGGGAGAAGGGAGAATCTGGAAGAACTGGTAAGGCTGGGTCTGGTGCAGGGCATGTGGGGCAGATCCCTCAAGGTCTGTCATCATCCTCTGGAGCTCTGGGGTTTTTCCCTTGTTCTTTCCCCCCACCCATGATGTGGACATGCAGTGACATCCAGCAAGTGCACTCCTGCACCCACATGTAGGACGTCCATGACACTAACCCCCAATCTGGGATCCTTGGCTGTTGTGCTCCTAGTCTCCACTAGGAGCCACCAATGACACACATTGGAGTCCCCCCTCCCTCCCAGGAGAGGAGAGGAGAGCTGTTCATCAGACACTCAATCCTCTCCTCCCCATCTGACCCCCAGCTCCCCAAATTCGCTCCTGAACTCGGGTCACCGGCGTGGCATGAGGTAAGGCAGATACCTCAGCACTCAGCGCCATCAGACCAGCACAATCACATTATTTAAGAGGGTAGTGATCCTACTAACACTTTATAACTGTTATGCTTCATGTGTTTAAAAAAGCTAGTGGTGCAGTTTTCTGTCCTTATGTTTTTGTTTTTTTAAGTTTGTGGTACATCTGCTTCTCTCCCTCACCGAATTGCATTTGTTTGTAGTTGTTGATATGAGTGCAGACCAATCAGAATGTATAGTGGGATAATGATGTCACTGCTATCATTTTATTAACAATAAAATAATAGTGCTGTGCACAGGACTGATTTTCAATATTTGTATCTCTGGTATTTATATTTGTGTCTGTGCTTGTATTTGCATATTAGTGATTGTAAAATATTTTATTTTTCAAACTGGTTTCTGTTGTTAATGATGGCACAAGGTCAAGGGTTTGAGAGCTGACAACAAAATATGCAGAGTTTTCAATAAAATGTGCATTCATGTAATGAGCAGCAGTAGTCACAATGTGGCTCACATTAGTCTCAGCAAAGACTGAGTACTACTTTGTATGTAATGGTCAAACACAAACACACATATTTAAGAGGGATATTTGTATTTGTAAAAAGTGCAGTACTTGTGCATATTTGTTCAAAATATTATTTTTTTACACAACCCTATAAAATGACTGTTCCCAGATGTCATTTTGTTGGGAATAAAATTACAATTGTGAGTTTTCTATATAATAAACTGTTCGTAATTGTGGCTAGTGATTGGAGGAGAGGGTCCGCAAGTAGTATAACTAGAGACCTGGACATTGTCATGCTTTCTGGTCAGTAGATAGCCTAAAGGCGTATCAATTATCTTGACATTTGAATGAGTAGTTTTGAACTGTTGCCAACACTTTTTTGTGACATGTTGTGAAAATATTTCTTTGCATTATCTCTGCCACCTGTGGAGCTAGATATCTGTAATTTAGCATTCAGAAACATCTTGGAAGGGTCATAGAAATTACTATACATATATCTTGGCCTGTTTTAAATTATTTGTATAAGATTTTAAAGTGTTGCTTGTATGGCACTCATAGCTCTGTATGGGCACCTAACAAATACATTTATCTTGCCTAAATATGGAAAGATTTTGCTAAGAAATTTAGTCAGTTGCAGGAGTTAAAAATATCACTAATTATTTGTGAAATTGTGTGAAAGCATTCTAAAAATGAGGATGTTTGTAAATTCCTTACTATAGCAGTCATAGGTCTGAAATTTAGTGTGTAAACCCAAAGTCAATGGATCCTAGACTCTAAAAATTCTGGAAAAGTTTGGCTCAGTAGTTTAAACTTCATACTAGAAATACCGCAAATTACTAATTGGCAAAATCATCTCAAAAATTCATAGCAGTGTATTAGGTAATACCACCAGAATTTAACTTGTGGAATCCAACTTTCACAAAGCACTTACAGTATCACTGCTGCATTTGACAAGTGGGGCTTGGCTGTTTGCATTTCTGTTGTTCCTTCCTAGGTGACTATGTTGCCACCCTTTTGGTGAGACGCCAGCTTTTTTGTTTTCAGTTAGGGACAATTTCAGTGCCTCAAACTCTATTGGAGAAGTGTTTCTGGAGGAGCAATTATTGCTGAGTACTGTTCTGGAATAAACGAGTGAGTGACTGAGTCTTGAAGTCGGCTTTTAGAAGCTTTCCGATGGCTGAAGGAATTTTTGCCACTGAGATTTACACAGGAACATGCTTGCTATTGAATGAATACAGAGGACTATACTATACTCTAAAGCCCATTGAATTTGGTGTGTGGTGGCCCCCTTCTGTGAGTGACTGTTATATACTTTACATTCACTCTATGGGAGTGCTTACCCCAGTAGGTGAGCATGGATTCTGTGATTTGTCAACTGTTTGCTGTGCCACTTTCAGCTGGTGAGCGCTGGGGTGTAGAGTCGACCTGTGTGGCTTTGTGCCTTGATTGCTGAACTGTCATTTCACGGGGCTTGCAATTGCTGGTCCTGACTTGGGGAGTTTTTTGCTCCCGTAGAAAAACTGCCTTTGGAGTTTTACCTTAGCACCAGTGAGAGTGGTGCTGAATGGCTTTCTTGGGAACTCGGTTCTGTAAGTAGCTACTTCTTCTGAAGTTTCTGTTCAATTCTCTGGAAATTGCTTTTCCCAATTTCAAGTGAGAGTGCTCTCTGGGAGTAGCAGTGATAGGAAAAATTGTCTCCTCCAGAAAGTCTTCTCTTGTACAAAACAAATCCATCAGCAGGGCAGTATCTGCTTGTAATTAAGATCGTTGAACTTTGGTGGTGAGAGCACTTTTCCAGGTGGTAAATTTTTTCTCCAGTTGGGTGAGAGCAAACTGTGGATAGTACTACTCAAGCAGTGACTGAACCTGGATTGATTCTGCTGACCATATAAACTTTTAAATCCATGGCATTTTTAGAGTCTGCTCCTGAAAAGGAGCTATAGTCATAGAACATTCATTTCATGGCACTGTATACAGATCACTCCTGAGATCAAATTTGTGGCACAGTTTGATTATTTTAAGTTTTAATCTTATTATTTAGAGGGTTGTTTGTTGGGTGGGAATTTGTTTGGCTGGGTGGGGGTGGAATGTGTGGAGAATGTGAGTGGATAGTTTTATCTTGTAGTATGGTGGATGTGGTGAGTATTTTTAAAGTTTTTATTATAGAAGCAGCTATCCTTGTTAGATTTAGGATAGTTGGATGTCCAGTGATATCCTTGGTGTTCTGGTCTGTGTCGGGATGTGCCAGAGCCTAGGACCTTTGTACTTTGCATGCGCTGCAGCCCAGCTGCATGACCTCCATCCCTTTTTTGACCTCCCAGTTTCAGCTACTGCAGCTAGGTACTGCAGGGAGGTTGGTATTATGAGGAAACAGATAGGTTGGTGATGGTGGGGTGCAGCAGGCTTGGCGGAGGTGAGCAGTATTGGGGTGGTTAGGAGTAGGAGATGCCCTGGGTTTAGACAGAGCCTAGAGAGAGGCCAGAAGAGTTTGGTCTCCATCCCCAGGGTTCCCACTGGACCAAGTAGTCAGGTAACTGGGGGGCAGGCATCATCTACCAGCCCTCTTTGGACTGTGCTGTACAATGCCAAGTTGATGAGGAACAAGACCACAGTTATGGCAGACTTGAATTCCTGGGTTGACCTGGCTTGCATTATGGAAACCTAGTTGGGTGATGACACTGGGCCAGTTTTGGAGGTGGTGATCCCCTTTGGGTATTCCGTAGTGCACTGCCTGAGGAGGGAATGCAGGGGCAGGGGAGTGGCCATTTGTTTTAGATCCAGCTTGGGCTTCACCGTGCACCCAGTGGGATTGGCCAAGTCTTTTGAGTGTGCGGCAATGTGTGGGGTTCCAGGTGCAGGCTGCAGGATTCTCCTCATATACTGCCCTCCGGGGTTGGGAGGAGAGTTCCTGCAGGAGGTCATGGACTTTGTCATCAACGAGTTGTTAGAGTCCCCCAGATGTTTGCTTCTGGGGGACTTCAGTGTCTCAGTCGATGACAAATCCTTTTAATTTGGTCATGATCTCCTCCAGTTAATGTCATCACTGGGCCTGACACAAAAAGTTACTTCTGTGACCCATCACCATGGCCACATGCTGGATCCAGTTTTCTCTCTGGGGTTTGAGGTAACAAACTTTAAGACTGATCAGGTTGTTTGGGCCGATCATTGCACAGTGAAATTCTTGTTAGGAACCCCTCCTGAAAGTCCCTCCCCTGTTGAGATGGTCAGCTATCGCCCTTTATGGGGATTAAACCCAGAGGGACTGTTGGTGGTAGCTGACTTATCTAGAGTAGACACTGCATGTGCAGTTGGCATGGGTGAGGCGATGGCTGCCTATAAAAAGTTGGTTTTCTGAAGCACTCAACGCCATCACACCAGCCCGTATATGACCCCGATCTTCTCACTTGAGATCCCCTTGGTTTGATGGAGATCTCAAGGTTATGAAAATCAGGGGTCAGAGGTTGGAGCATTGCTGGTGGAGGACCCGGTCAGAGTTGGACAAAATTACCTTGCATGCTCATTATTATAAGTACCAAGGGGCAATCAACTGTAAGAAGCAAGAGTTCCTGTCCAGGGAGATTGCTGCAGGGAAGAACAGACCATTTCAGCTATTTTGGACTGTGGACAGACTTTTGCATCCAGTTTTATAATCACCTTGTGTGAGGAGTTTGTTCTGTTCTTCTCTGACAGGGTATTCTACAGTGAGGCAAACTGTGCCTCATGGTGATTGGCTTCGGGTGAGTAGAGGTGCTCCATCTGTCTAGGCAGAGTTTAAACCAGTGGAGGTCACTGAGGTCATTGAGGTAATCTCGAAGCTCAAGCACAGTTACTGTGAACTGGACCCAGCCCCCGACTCATTTCTTGATGACCATTGACCCGGTGTTCACTGGGATTGTTTCGGTGTTCAGTGTTGGAGGGAGTCATTCTGGATGCCTTGAAAGAGGCTCTGGTGAGACCCCTCCTGAAGAAGCCATCTCTTAACCCTGACGTCCTGGCAAATTACCGTCCAATTATCAAACTGCCATTTCAGAGTAAGGTTGTTTGGAAAACAGTGGTGCAACCGCTCGAAGAACACCTCATGTCTTTCAACATCTATGAGCCATTCTATTTCTGTTTCAGGGTCAGGCATAGCACTGAAATTATGTTATTTAGGGTGCATAAAGACCTCCTCAGGGCTAGAGATAGAGGAGATAGGTCAGTTCTTGTTCTCCTTGATCTCTCATCAGGCTTCATTACCATGGATCGCATTGTGCTTCTTGATCACCTTAGAGAGTATTGTGGACTTACTGGTACTGTCATCAACTGGGTTGAGTCCTGTGATGGGATTGCCTCTGGAGTGGATACAGGACTGTTTCTGGGATCCACTCTGTTGATGGCTTCCCCTAGGGTGCAGAATCTCAGTGTTATCCTCAATAGCAGACTGACACTTGAAGCAAAGGTGTCATATGTGGTCAAAAGTGTTTTTTGCTGCTTGAAGAATATTGCCAGGATTAAGCCCCTAGGTCTGCCCGAAGACCTGCCATCTTTGGTGCATGCCTTTGTTACATTGAGGCTTGATTACAGCAATGCTCTTTACTTCAGGGTCAATGTAAGGACCCTCCACTGGCCGCAGCTAGTCTAGAATGCAGCAACTTGGTTGCTGACAGGCCTGGCTAGGTCCAGTCATGTGACCCCAGTCCTTTGGGCTCTACACTGGCTGCCTGTCAGTTGGAAGATCATCTTCAAGGTGGGCTTGTTCACCTACAAGGCCCTATATGGGCTGGGTCCTGGCTATCTTGATGATCTCCTTACTCCTGCCACCTCAGTACATTCCCTTTGCTCGACTAGGGGCCTCCTTGCTGTTCTAAGGGTTGGATTGAAAACGTCAGGCGACTCTGCCTTTAATGTTGCTGGGCTGGCCCTGTGGAACACTTTTCCAGCTGCTGTTCGGGAGGTCCCAACAGTCGAGGTTTTTAAAAAGGGTCTGAAGGCTTATATATTTCACTTGGCTTTCCCAGATGAAGGTGAGCGACCAGCATTAGTAATAATCAGTTGCTTTAATCATCTGGAGTTTTATTTATTGAGATGTATTTATTGTTTTATATATCCACTGAACTGTGTATGTTTTCTTTTATAGTTTTTATGTTGCTTTGCTTGTTTTGACCTTACCTGATTTTATGTAAGACACCCAGAGCCCCAGGGATTGGGTGCTGTACAAATCAAATTTGCCTTGCCTTTGCCTTTTTCTGTTAGCTTAACTGGATAGACTGAGTGGAGCTGCGTGTGCCCCTGATAGCCCCCTGTTCTTCACAGTGGAACACTCCCTTAAAAAGAGAGCTACCACCTCTTTTCCTGGCAGACCTACCCACAGGAATAGATGGAATTCCTCCTCCTTGCAGCCCCAGCCATTTTCTTCCACCACTACTGCAGGTCTCTCTGAGTGCCACTGCAGTAAGTACTGTACTTCCTGCTACAGGAGGCTATAAGGCTAGTTAATGTTGCTGGGTGTTATTCTTACATGGCATTATTTTTTTTTTTTTATTATTATTTCTATTTATTCTCCTCCCCGTACGGCCCCCATCTGACTGTCTCACTCAACTCTGTCCCCTAGAATTACCAGGGCTTACCTTACGCCCGGTCTGGGAGCGGTGTCTGTGGAGAGTCGGTCACCATCCTGCCACCCGTTTTTCCTATTTTTCCTCAATTTTCTCCACATTTTTTCCTGAGGGCCCCAGGAGAAGGTCACATGCATGTGGAGGCGTGCATATGCCTTACAGCCCTGGTAACGACCCTCCTCCGCCTGCCCCATTGGCCTATCGTTGGCACCCTGCTTGTGCAGCCCCTCAGCCTCCACCAGGGGGTAACCGTGAGTTAGGGATGCCATCCCACCTCCCCGGAGAGGAGAGCTGCCTGACAGTCGCTCCATCCGGCTCTGTTCCCCCCCCCCGTGCCGACCTCCGATGACCCAGGCTGGCTTCTGAACCCGGGTCACCGGCGTGCAGCAAGGTGAGATGTCCAGCGCCTCAGCCCTCTGCGCCACTGGGCCGGCCTCTTACATGGCATTGTAAGTCAGAATTGTCGTCCCTCTGCTTTCTTGCTCCTGGGTTTACTATTCTTGAGCAGCTCAACCCTGCTGCCCTTCCCTTGATGAACCCATGCATCTATCTCTTGCCACTGGTGCTGCCTTCCAAACTCCTATCCTTTAGTTAAATTCCCCTGACTTCCCTGCACCTAGTCATTTATTTATGTATTTGTTTTTTTAACTCTTCAGAAATAACCTTTGCGCTAGTAGCCTCCCCTAGCCACCCCTGGGGAAGTGCACCTCCTTGGGGATTTCAACATAAACTGGCTTACCACTAAGCAATCCAAAGTCTGCACTCACACAGCTTCTCTAAATCTAAAGCAATTAATAGTTGACCCCACGCTCCTAAATCACAAAACTGGTAAACATGCTTTACTCGACTGGGTCCTATCTTCCCACCCCCACCATGTCATTAAGTCTGGGACTCTCCCCAGTGCGCTTAGTGACCATCACATGATCTATTTCATGCATAAGATCCACCGTATAAAGTTCTCTCCCACCATTCTCAAAATTCATTCCTTCCACTCCCTTGACATCTCCACCGTTCACAGTGATCTGTCCTGTATCGACTGGTCACACATATCCGCTGCCCCTTCGGTTGACTCAGCCTTATTCTACTTGTCCACGCAATTCCTATCTGTCTGGGACTGCCATGCCCCAATAAGAAATGCAAGGGTCTGAGGCAGCCATCTGCCCTGGGTCACCGCTGAACTCATTACTTGTCAACGAGCGTGGGATCAAGCGTGGGCTACAATCAGGCATAAGTCATGAACTTTTTAAAAGCAAGTTAAAAAGCTGTTTTTTTAATCAACTGCAATGTTCTTGCTTTTTTAATTAATCTGCTGTTTAAATATAGTGTAATGTCATGGTCTCAACTGTATTGCATTATGTTTGTGAATTTAATGTATAATCTTTGGAGTCATTGTTAATATCATATGTTTGTGAATGAAACTGTACAAATTTTACATCTTGATTGTGTAGTTTAATGGTCTCGGGTCACATACGAAAAAGGGCATTGGCTCATATATTTACCTGATAAAAGATAAACAAATACATATACAGTAAGAGCTCATGCGCCCCCAATAATCTCAAGCGCTATAACACACTCTGGAATGCTTGTACCCGCTCCATCCATCTCGCTAAAGCAGAATATTTCAACACCTCCTTTCATGATAACATAAACAACCCCTCCAAATTCTGAAAGGTCATCCATGCCTTGCTTACCCCACCTCCCAACCCCATTTGCCAGTCCTAAAACTTGGACCCTGATTAATTGAGGATCAACACTCCATGATGTTAGAATTCAATAACTTCTTTACGACCTGTGCCTCCTCCCTTCTTGCATCCCTTCCTCCTATAACTCACCCACCTTCTAATGTGCCCCCACACTTGTAATCCACTACCAGTTCACAATTCACCTTTAAACCTGTCCTCCCTGATGACACCTTGCGAGTGTTACCTGCTCTGAATTCTAACAAAGGTAAAAGCCCAGATGATCTCGACCCCAAACTTTTTCACCTTTCTGCCCACGCTATTGCTGTACACCTGACCCTTCTCCTGAACCTCTCCTTCATGCACGCATCAGTACCTAAGATCTGGAAGTCTGCTACCATGGTCCCTATTCCCAAAGGAGGTGACTCCTCCTATCCTAGCAATTTTCTCCCTATTTTCCTGCTACCTATCCTGGCTAAGGTTCAAGAGCACCTCATGGTGGAACAACTCTCCAACTTCCTTGACTCCTCCTCCTCCTTTTTCACCCCTTTCCAGTTTGGCTTCTGAAAAAAAACACTCCACTACCACATCCCTCCTCCATCTCACTGACTTCATCCTCACAGGGATGGACCAGGGATGTATCACCTCAGCCATCTTTGTTGACCTGGCCAAAGCCTTTGACACTGTTGCCCACACCCTTCTCATCCACAAGCTGATAGCAGCCAGCCTCTCTGATGCAGCCACTGACTGGTTCCAGTCCTACCTCACTGGCCAGTCCCAATCTGTCAGAGTCGTCAGTTCCACCTCCCCCTTCTCACAGTCAACACAGGTGTACCCCAAGGCTCAGTACTTGGCCCTATACTATTTTCTAAATTCCTGAATGATCTCCCTGATGTCTGCTCATCTTCAAGCATACACATGTATGCAGATGACACCATGCTATTCTAATCTGAGAGCTCCCCTGCCAAAGTCACTACCAGTCTGCAGCTGGACTTTAACAATGTCCAACGCTGGCTTAGTGCTAACCAACTCTCTCTAAATATCAAAAAAATGGTCTCTATGACCTTTGGCACTAGATAAAAACTGTCCAGAATTGACTGCACCCCCAGTTTTCACACACTGACAGATACTAAACTAGATGACGTTCCCTGATTTAAGCACCTTGGGCTGTGGCTAGACAGAATTCTAGAATTTGGTGTACACTTAGATGCCATTCACAAAACACTCCTCCCTAAGCTTGGTGCCCTTTACAGACACAATAGCTGCCTGCCCATGCAAGCCAGGTGTGAAATTGTTCAAAAGATGATTCTCCTTGTCTTTGACTTTGGAAACATTGTCTACAACTCTGCACTTAAGACCACCCTAGCCAGACTGGACAATGTCTTCAATTCCTTCTCCCACTTTGTCCTTGGCTGTCCCCCTCTCACCCACCACTGCTTTCTCTATACTTCACTCTCCTTTCCATCCCTCACTGCCAGGTGCCTGTTCCATACTGCCAACTTAGTAGCAGGTTCTGGCTTGGTACTCTGCCATCTTACCTGACCTCCCTCTTATCAATCCCCCCCGCCCAGCTACACACCTCGATCCTCAACTCACAGAATACTCGCCCTCCCACTGCAGCATACCTCATCTGGGCACTACACCTTCTCATACTTATTTCCCAGCTCCTGGAACTCTCTCCCTCTGCCCATTCTCGCCGATCCCTTGCATTCCTCCTTCGTAAACATTCGGCACACTGCTCCACCTACAACTAACCCCCTGATTATCTTCTCCTATGTAAGTTCCTACTCTGCAACAGCAACATCCCCCCCACATTCTCTTCCCTAGTTCACTCCTTCCCTCCTGCCACTCTAGCTTCCCATCACCCCTACCGGTAAATCATACTATCCTCCTTACTCTCCCTCCATTCCCCCTTACTCCTCTCTCTCTCTCTCTCTCTCTCTCTCTCGCTCTCTTTCTCTCCCCCCCTTGTCCAACTCCACTTTCCTCTACCAGCTCACCATCCCCTTGCAGGGTTCTCTGTACCATGAAGGGGAGAATGCTCTGGCTTCCCATTCCCTCAATCTTCCCTTCAATTCTTCCTTAACTTGTCACCCCTCCCACCCTACTCCCTTCCTCCTATCCCTCTCCCCTTAGACCAACTATACTTTCATCTGCCAGCTTCCTATCCCCTTGCAGAGTTCTCTGCATCCTGAAAGGGATGAAGGCACTGGCTTCCCTCTCTCTCCCCCTTGGCCCAACCCTACTTTCCTCCTGCCTCCCTATCCCCTTGTAGGGTTCTCCCAGATTCTGAAGAGGTGTAGGCACTGGCTTACCTATCCTGTCCCCTTAGACCAACCTTATTTTCCTCTGCCAGCTCCCCATCCCCTGCAGGGTTCTATGCATCCTGAAGGGGTGAAGGTATCATTTCCTTTTCCCCCATTCTACCTCCCGACTCTTCCTTAACTGCCCCATCCAATTCTACATATCCCAAATAACCTTCTTCTAGTCCTTGTACCTCTATCATTCTCTCCCTTTCTCTTCTGTCTTTTCTACTGCTGCTCCTTTGTCCCTTGCAGGGTTCTCATCCCCTGAAGTGTAGGACCTTTCACTCCATCCCACATCCCCTCCCCTACACCCCACCTGTATTTTTACATACTAGGTCAATCAACTAGTGTTTGGCTACTATCTTTCCAACTTAAGCACTTGCATCCTAGACCTCCTTACACTCTCAAAGTACTAGCATTGTAATCTACTTTCAGTCTCTCCACACTGTACTAAAAAAATGGTTTATTGCCTGGTATAAGTCAACTTTCATATCCAAAAACAATTGCTACTCTGCTGACTATGAGTCTGTGATGTAACTTATGTTCATATTTTTATTACCTGGTCTGTAACTGAAATGTATATGATTTTGTACTCTGCACTTGTTCTTAATTATCCACAACCTGGTTATTACTTGTAATGTCTATGATTCTGTTCTCTGTTTCTTGTAAATGTTATCTCACACTTCTTCCTATGTAACCCCACCCCAAGGACACTTCTGGAAATGAGCTGTTTACAGTTCATGTTGCTTTCCTGCTGAATCTCTTCTAAATAAATAAATAACAAAGGTTCCATATCAAGAGACAATAATACAGTTACATTGGCACAATTCACATAGACAGAGATTCAGGTATCTAACATAGGAATACTAGCTTGACAAGACAGCTACTAAGTAATCGATTACAAGCAGATGCTAATTACATGTTTATGAGGTAACAAAAGCTGCCTAGCACCCAGGCATTGTCACTTGTTTCAGGTACTTATTCCACTAAATAGTTACAAGTATAGGAAGGAAAGAGGGTGTGGGAAGAGGTGAACAACAGGCTGAGTCCCAGAGATAGGTTGGAAATATTGGTGCTAGGACAGCAACATTTGAGAGGTGAAATAAATTGGAGGTAAATAGTAAATAATGGAGCTAGGTGAGCACTGTGTGAGAGGTGAAATAAAGTGGAGGTAAGTATGAGGTAAGGGCAGGTTAGGGCGGTGAGACAGGAGGGGGAGAGGAAAGGAGGGGGTAGGGGTAGGATAAGAGTCCACAAGATGGATTCGAACTATAGGAGCTAGGGCATGCAAAGATGGGGTAGGAAGGAACATAAGTAAGTGTATGATCTAATCCAGGGGGGATTTATATCATATAGGGTGGAGTTAGGGAGTCTAATTTACCCACCACGGAGTATCTATGTGGTCAAAGAGTGCATTTCTGTGAGGTATAAGTACCGAATGCATGTCAGCATTCACAGATTCTAGTATTAACTAGAGATTGCTTCAGTACATACTTACAGGTGAGGAAGTTCTTGGTGTTGTTTACTTCGACTGGGAGCTCATTTAGCCATAGAGGGGCCCTGCAAGCAAACAAGCACTGGTCGAGGGATGTCCTGAAGAGGATGCAATGTGTGCATCTTACTGTTCCCCTTGTGTTATGTTGTGAGTGAACTGGTTGGACATGACCAGTACCCCCTCCCTCTTGGCACAACTGCAGCCCATTCTGAGCATTTAGGCAAATCACTGTGCGTGCACTAGTATCATGGTGCTGTGATGCCCCTCTAAATGTCCTGCAACTTTTACAGTTGAACTCCCTGAGGATACAACTCAGTTATTACCATTCTATCTTATCTTTTCCTTTCTCCTCCATGGCCGGTAAGGTGTTTCTGTATGACTGGGAAAAAGCATGGATGTCTTCCATAAAACTGTCCCAAATTCTGCAGTTTTCTCAACAACACATGAAATTCAATTTTTAGTTGTCATTTTATTTTGCAGTTTTTTGGGCTGCTTATAAAATGGGATCCGTTGAGCAACAGATTAAAATAATTGGCATACACAGCCTCCTTTGTAGTGTGTATGAACTGGTTAAACTTGGTGACATTCCATTCCCTAGTTTTAAAGTTACAGGGTCTTATACATTTTCAAGATACTAGAAACAGAGCAGTATGTAAGACATCACACCAATGTTAGTTCCACGAATGTTATTGTTACATAATATTTAGAAATTGTGTATTATAGCACAACAATCAAGTGCAAAATTCTGTGCAAATAATGGGCATATCAGCATATCTCAAAATACATGTGAATACATATATACTGTATAAATAAATAAATAGTATTCGTATCTGAGAGGAGATTAAAAAAGCTGAGTCAAATATTCTAGCGTTTCACCTCAAAAGGAAGTTTCTGCTTGGGATGGAACCAGTTTTACAGCTATAGGGGCTTACACGTTTGCAGTTTATATACTGGATAAAATTTAATTGAGCAATTTCTGAATGTTTTGCTACTTTTAACTCAGTCTTGTTTAAAGCTACAGATCTGAAACTTGGTACAGATATAGAGTAGATGGATTACAGAACTACGAACATGCCAGGTATGGTGACCTATGAATGACTGGTTTTAAAACTGAATGGAAATACTGTAACAGAAAATTACATTTTGGAAACATTCTGTGTAGAATTCTGTGAAAAGTTTGTAGAAATTCTGCCAAATTCTCAGAAGCATAATTCTGCCTGAATTCAACTGGTGGAAGATTAAATATTGCACAACCCTAATGGGCACACTTGCTTTTTAATCATGCAAAATAGGCATGGCTTGGAGTGATTGATTTTCCAGTGAAGGAAACCCTACTCATAGTAGTTGCAAAGATGGCAGTTATATCCAGGATCATACCAATTTAAAACTGAATACCTGCTGAAATGAGGGACATCAAGGCCAAGTGGGAAAAAAGGGGATAAAAAGGTTATAAGCAGAATGGCTGACTAACTGTGTAGTACTGTAGCTTCCCCAGTAAACGGTGAGAAGAGTAGAACTGTGGACCAAATGATGGATTATTTTACTCATTGTCCATCGGGACACAGTATTTTATTAGTGATGTCAGCCCTTGCAGATACAACAATGAACAAAAACTGTTTATTTTGTGCCTATAAGGCCTTGGTTCATTGTTTATATAACTGCAAAAACTGGACATGTACAGAAATACTTGATTGGGTCCTTACAGATATATGAACAATAACTGGGTGTCTTACTTTTGCATTTGCAAGGACTTGATTCATCATTTATGCACCTGTCATGATTTGTCCACCTCTACTTTTAAAACTTAAACTTCTTTCCACACTGGATGGTTTATCTCTGTCCGAATTTTGCACCCAAAAAGACGCAAGTGCAACAAAAATTGTGCAGATTTTGTACCACAGATTGTGAATTTGTGCTGTATATGGACACATCCTTTAAAAAGAGCAGCAGGACTGCTGAGTCACATTTGGGAAGATACAGACACATGCACGGCATGTACATGTGTCCATGTTTAGGGAGCAGCTCTGTTCCCAGTCACATTCTAACGTGAAAATAGCAAAGGTACTGTAAATCTCTCTTCCTTGCTGATTTCATAATAAACTTCTTTTTTCTGCTTATTTGCCTGCATCTTTAGAAACATAGAAACAGACAATGACAGAAGAAAAAGACCAATGGTCCATCCAGTCCGGCCATAGTTCCCTCTCAATCACCAGGATCTATTGTCCATACAGGGTACTAACTTTCACTATCCATTCCTCATGTTCCCCTCCCTACTACTATCACCCTGAGTAACCACTGTACCCTTCACTCTGTTCCAGCCATGCTTGAAACCATTTACAGTTTTGGCATCTACCACCTCAATTAGCAGACTGTTCCATGGTTCCACCACCCTTTCTGCAAAATAAAACTTTCTCATATCCCTCTTCAACCTCCCTCCCATCAGTTTCCACTTCTTGTGTCTATGTCCTTGAACTGTTACTCATGCTAAATAGTTCCTTGCAGCTCACCTTTATTCTTTTCAGGAACTTGAGGGTCTCTATCATATCACCCCTTTCTTTTCTGGTCTCCAGTGAGTAGATATTCAGTGGCTTGAAAAGATTCTCATAAGATCTGCCCTACTGACCCTGAATCATCCTGGTCACCCTTTGTTGCATAGCCTCTAGTCTGTCCTTATGTTTCCTGAAGTGAGGACTCCAGAAATGGGCCCAGTACTCCAGGTGCAGCCTCACTACTGACCTATAAAGAGGTAGTAATAACTATTTTCTTCTCCTGTCAGTACCTCTTCTGATACATTCCTGCATCACATTTGCCTTACGATAGGCCTTATTACACTGGCTTGATAGTTTAAGGGAGTCACTAAGGATGATGCTCAGGTCCCTTTCCTCAGCAGTAGTGCTCAGCTTTACTTCTTCCATTCAGTTCTCTGTCCTGGGTTTCTTGTTCCCTAGGTACATTGCCTTGCACTTTTTGGTGTTGAATTTCAACTGCCAAACCTTAGACACCTCTCTAGTCTTTGCAGGCCACTCTGCTTCTCCTTAATTTCCTCTTTGCTATCTACCCTCCAACAGAGCTTACTGTCACCTGCAAAGAAACATATCTTGCTCCAGATTCCTTCTCCAATGCACTGATGAACATATTGAAGAGGACAGGACCCATGACTGATTCCTCTGGCACCCCACTCATGACCTCCCTCTGTATTCTGATTTAACACCATTATTCACAACCTCTGCAACCTCTCCTTCAACCATTTTCCCACTCAACTTACTATGTTCCTTGCCACACCCAGATTCTCTATCTTCTTTAGCAATCTTCTATGAGGCACTGAGTCGAAAGCCTTGTTAAACTTGAAGTAGAGTAAATCCATGGCATTGTCCCTATCCAATATCCTTGTCACCCTGTCAAAGAAAACTATCAGGCTGCTTTGACAGGTTCTCCCTGCCACAAACCCATGTTGTTTACTCTTCTGGAGTCCATTGCTTTCCAGGTAGTCCATGAGGTTCTCTTTGACCAGTGACTCTATCAGTTTACCCACAACAGAAGTAAGACTTATAGGTCTGTAGTTCACCAGTTGCTCCCCCTCCATGGAACACAATTATGCCTGCTACTCTCCAGTCTTTCAGAACTACACCTGTCTGTAATGAGTTATTGAATAGCCCTATCAGGGGTTCAGCAAGTTCTGCTGCTAGTAACTTGATTATCCTTAGATGCATCCTATCATGCCCTGGGGCCTTATCTATCTTTAGAGCTGTTAGCCCTTTCCAAACCCTTTCACTGGAAAATATTGGCTGCCTCTTCTCTGGGACCCCATTTATGGCACCTTGATGCCACTCTCTGGCAGGAGCCTGCTGTCTTCCCTTGTGAAGACAGACCAAAAGTAATCATTAAGGATGGCTTCCATTTTCACGTCCTCCTCTATTACTCTACCTCCCACAGATAGCCTAACAATTCCCATTTCCTTCTTTCTTTTTTTCCTTAATATACCTGAAGAACTGCTTTTCCCTACCCTTGACCACCTTTGAAATATGCAGCTCTTTGTCTGCTTTTGCCTCCCTAACTACCCTGTTTGCTTTCTTAGTTCGCAGTTGGTATTCTCCCCATTCTTCCTCCCCCTCCCCCGCATTTCCTTCTACCTGGTGAAGGCCTTTTTTTTTGGCCTCACCACTTCCCCGACCTTTTCCAAGAACCATATTGGTGTCTTGTATCTGTTTCTTTTGAATACTGTTCTCATGTATAACTTAAATGCCTAAAGAATGGCCCCTTAATTACCCCCCATCTCTCCTCTCCACCTCTGATGCTGTCTACCCTGACTAACCTGTCCCAAACCCACCCCACATCTTGTTGAAGTCTGCCTTTCTGAAACCAAGGACCTTAGCCCTAGATTGGGACCTTCCTGTCATAAGGACCAGCTCTAACCAAACAGAGTTATGGTCACTGGTCCCTAGTTGCACCGTTACCCACACACCTCCTACCACCTTCGAGTTAGTGAGCACCAGTCGAGAATGGCAGCCTGCCTGGTGGGTTCCTTAACTGGTTGCACCAGCAGACAGTCCTGGAATGTATCCAGCAGGGCCTGACATCTCATGCTCCTGACAGCTGGAAAGTCCTAATCAATATCCAGCAGCTTCAGATCATCCACCACCACTACATCCCCCTTGTATGCCGAAGCTGCAGCGACAACTTTATGGCGATGTCGTTGACAAAAAAAACATTGATGGATTACTGTAAAGTCCACTCGGGGCCCTGGCATGGCTTCCTGAGGTCTTGCACTCCCTCCCCAAATCAGCTGTGACTCGGAGTTGATTATAATAAAATACGGGGGGTGTGGGAGGCACAGCCTCCGCAAACAGAACTTTATTCTTCTGATGGAACCATGCCTACCGTAATTGCAGTCAACATGTAGCCATTCCTGTAAGATTGAGTTGACATATTTTTGTCAAACTGGTGATATAGATCCCATCCCCCTTTGCCACCCCCTTCCTAGTTTTTCCCAAGTTCCCAATTCCTCACTTCCCCTTTTCCTGGTTTTCTATAGATCACCCCCAACCATAGTTTCTTGTTTGAGATCATTGTGAACTGCAACCACAGCAACTCTGTCACCCCATTACTTCCCCTGATATATCCATGTTCCACAGCCTCAGTGCCTTCCCTGACATATAGGGCTATGCCCCCCCCCCACCTTACCTATTCCTCTATTCCTCCTTAACATTGTGTAACCAGGGATTGTCACATTCCAGTCATTATTTTCTGATGCCTAAGTTTCTGTGATGGCTATGATGTCCATCTCTGTGTCTGCCATTATTGCTTGGAGCTCACTAATTTTACTACCCAGACTCTGGCATTTAGGCAGATCCCCTCCCATCTAACTCCTGACCCACTTTTGCTTGTCTTTCTCTCTTATTCTTCCCTAGTTTCCTTAACTTTTTGTTTTTCATGTTGATTGCAGGCTTTGTGAGCCCTCCTTCTTTGCCCTTTCCCCTAGCCCGATTGGAATCTCAAACTTACTTTTGCCCATTGTGCTGCTACAAGCCCCCATATCAGGGGGAGTACTAAAGTTCCCTTTCCTGCCTCCTATCACCATTGTTCCGCTACTCTCAGTCTTCCCCTGATTCAGTGTAACTGTTCTGTGAAGACATCAAACTGACCCTCTCTCTTGTCAGGTGAAGACCATCACCCTTGTAGAGCCTCCTGCCCCAGAAGTCCCCAGTCCCCCTCAAATTAGTACCCCATCTCCTGACACCATCCTTTCAACCACCCATTAAACTACTTAATCTCATCCCTCCATACTCTACCCCACCCACCTACTCCAAACAGGAAAGACCTCTGAAAAGACCAGGGAGGCTAAATGGGCCTTCAATCTGTCCCCCAGTCTGCAAATGTTCTGCTTCACTGTCTCCACGAGCTGGCTCACCAAATCATTGGTACCCAAGTGTACCAGCAGCACAACCAGCTCCCTCCTCCTGCACCATCCTCACTATCCTGTCTATATTCCAGATGGTTGGTGCACCAGGGAGGCATCTGGACATCCCCTTCCCATCCAAGCCCACTCCTACCACACTCTCTACCCCCCCCCCCGCTAATTGAGTCCCTGAACATTGAGACTCTTCTGGCTGACTTCCTCCTGCTTGTTCCTCCTCAGGTGCCACCAAGTCATCCTACCCATTACCTTGACTGAGTCAGACTCTACCCCCAACCCCCACCCCTGGAGTCAGGTATCTGAGTCTCCTCCAGGGGTACAAAATGATTTGCTGTCTGGATGGTGTGGGGCTGATCAACCATCTTGTGGCTAATCCTACCTCCCTTACCCCTCCATCTCCCCACCACTATCCATCTCCCTGAACCAGTGGGCTTGTGAGGGTGTGGGGCATGGGCTCCAGCAGAGCTGGTGATGCAGCTGAGATATCTCCTCACTTGCTGCTACCATCTGAGCTCAGAGTTCTGCAAAGGTCCTGCTTATGGAGTAATTCATCCTCCTCCAGAGCATAACCCTGGAGAAGAGTGACCCACCATCATCACAACTAGCTACCTGCTGTACCTTACCTCCATACTGAACCAATGATAACCCTAGAATACTAAAATTGACCTATATTCTCTTAACTGCCTAGTGCCTTTCAACTAGAACCAGACTTATTAATTCCTGTCCTGCTTTGCTACCTGGTTGTCCTTCCTAGATTACTACTTGAATCCCTATCCCATATATATAGTTTGGATATGGATGCTACCTACCACAAGCTTACTGTCTCTTAATATTATGTCCCAAGTACAGCCCCTGTTTTAGTCAGGGATTCTAGTTTGTTTCAGCAGATACAAAAAACACCACAATCTTACAGCATTTATTACACTAAAATGTCATATATTAGAGGTAACCTATCCAGTTGCTGAGGATCTGTTGATACTTAGGTGTACCCCAAGTAGGGAGTTGTTGGGTTTCCTTTTTCCTTCAGGACATCTGGCTATAACACCCAAGGCTTACCTGATCCCCTCAGGGTCAGAGTCTGCTGCACATCTGCAGTCACCTGCAGATTCCCAAAGGGCAGACATCCCCAGGTCAAATGCTTCACTCCTGCTCTGCTCCACTGTCACTATGGGACACGAGCATGATGGGATATGCCAAGTGAGGATCAAACAAAAGGTGACTAAACCCAGTAATTCGCTTCTTACCAATTGTTTTCAATTGCTTTTCTTTCAAAGTGTATACCATGCTCAGAACAATAAAGTCACATGGACATACTCTTCCAACCCTATTCAATGTAATATTGTATAAGACCTACCTATGGCTGGGTATACTTAGCAAATTCCATTTCTACACAAACTGTGTGAACATTCACAGAATTTTATGAAGTTTTGCCAATATTTTTCAATCATTTAACCCAGCCATTCATTACAATAGAGACCTGCAGGCTGCCCTGATAGCCAGTCAGCAGTGCATCATGGTACAGAGCAGGCAATCCAAGTTCGGGGAGAGCCTGAGTCACTGTATTGGGAGGCAGGCAAGACCACAGCAGCTACCACTCAGCAGTGCACTGCAGTCAGGAGGGATGGCAGTGAGCAACCCATTTCATAACGACCCCAGTGGTGGGCCAAGGGAAATGGTGCCATCTGAAGGATGTTGCTGCATGCAGCTAAGGCACTGCAGAGTTCCACCCATGCCAAAGGGAGGAAGCAGGGTGGGGAGAAAACCAGGGATAAAATCCCTTGTACTGTCTATATGATTGCCTAGGTTCCTTGACTCCCCTGGGTCCTGTAGTGCCACCACACTGGATCCTAGTCCACATAGTGAACTGCCTGAGGGAGGGTAGGCAGCCCTCTCCCTGGATCCCCTGCCATGGAGGGGAAGCTGTGGGGGATGCAGGTGTGGAACAGGACCCAGGGGAAAAACAGGGGATATGGGCCAGAACAGACTATTTATTTAGTTTTTGTTTGCGGATAAGAACACCAGACAAGAATGTTGCCTATATTCTGGCACAACCTGGGAGAGCACAAAACAGAGGAATGAGTACATACAGGAATAACAATTGGGCAAGGTACAACACGAATATAGGCAACATTGTGCTGAAAGGCAGGGTTTACAAAATGAAGACAAAGACTGCCTACAATGGCAAGAAAAAAACAGAATAAATACAATATTTAAGTGCGCTGTACAAAACATTAACTAAATTTATTCCTGTGGTTTGGGTATATCCCTGAGACAGGCATGACTGGAGGGAGAAGAAGCTCTCTAGAAAAACAAAGATAAAGACCTACAATTTGGAATGCTCACCCACTGAGCATGGCTCTAAGTTTGTGCTAAATCTGGTAACCGATTCCCTGCTACAACTGGTTCTCCCTCATAATGCTCCATTATGCTGACAACTCTAGCAATTTTCTCACTTATGGCTCCCTTGGTGTCACTCCCTCACTCCTTCTGTCCCACAATGCAGGACTGCAAGCCTTCACCCTCTACCCCAACTGCTGGCTCACCTCCAGCCATCACCTCCTCTGCAGGTCTACCCCCCAAGACTCATCCACTTTACCTTGTCTCAGGGTCCACCATCCTCCCGTCCTCATTCCATGTAGGCCAAATGGCCCTATATACACAAAACCAGGTCCCAGCTGTGCTGACTAAGCCAGCAGCAATCACTAACCGTAAGCTTCTTTGGGCACAGCCCATAACCAAACTTTCGATTTTCCTCCTGCTTCTTACATCTGGGAACATCGAGCAAAACTCAGGTCCCATCCCCTCACATGCTGGCTCCTCCATCCCCTCCTTACAACTCCCTAGAGGGTTGAAACTGGTCTACCATAATATCTGTAGCCTGTTGCTCAAGCACACCCTGCTACAGCCAGCCATCCTTTCCCTTTGACCGGACTTGCTGATTATCTAGGAAACATGGCTAAAATCACACAATAAAGACTCCAAAGTCACTATCCCGGATTATACTATCATTCATCATGATCAACCTGGTGGAAAAAGAGGAGGTGGCATTGCCATGTATGTTGTGTCAGCATTTCAGTTCACCCAAGTCACACTACCTATGCCTGCAGAGACCATTGACTCATTCCTGATAGAGCTATCTCTCCTCCACACAGCTCCCCTCTTCATTGCAGGCTCCTACTGAGCACCTGTCACCCTCCTGCCAGCCATCTTAGAACACCTTGGTACCCTAAAATCCCCGGCCACTGGGGGTTAGCTATACATTCTTGGGATTTCAACTTGAAATGGCTCGCAAATGCAAATGGCAAACTTCACAACTTAGTAACCGCCCTTAACCAATCCAAAATGATCACCGAACTACAAATCCCTAAACCACTCAATCCTTCACTGGTCCATCACCTCCCATCCACATAGGATACTTGCTTTAAGCCTCTTACCTGATGCCCTAAGTGACCATCACATGACATATATGGTAAGGAAAATTTTCAGGCATAAGGGTACCCCCCACATCTCCTGACCAGGTTCTACAAATCCCTTGACCTCCCCTCTCTTCTACATGACCTGGCCACCACTGGCTGGTCAACCATCCACCAAGCCACCTCTCTGGACTCTGCCCTGGAATGGTTCAAAACCAGGTTCCTATCTGTCTGGGACCTCTACGCCCCTCTCAGTTAGTCCAGGGTAAGAGGGGCCCATCTCCCCTTGATTACAGCAGACATCATTGCTAACCTCAGGACAAGGGACCTAGCATGGAAATCCATTAAGGTCTCTAGATCTCCCCTTGACCACCTAAAGTACCATGTACTTCGTAAAGCATGCACAAGATTAATCCACCAGGCCAAAGCCAAGTACTTCAAAACAGCCTTGCACATACATATAAGCCACCGTGCAAAATTCTGGAAGATGGTCAAATCACTTTTCTCCCCTCCCTCCCAGCCCTCAACACCCACCTTAAACATAAGCAGTTCCACTATCACTCACCTTCCAGCTGTGGCCTCTGCATTCAACACCTTCTTCACTAATTGCACCTTGACACTGCTGTCCTTGCTCCCCACTTCTTCCCTTCCTCCGCCCCCCACCTCCCCCATCCACTCCCGCTCAAGCACCTCCACCCACCTCTTCCTTCTCCCTCCGCCTTGTCTCTCCACTAGAGGTACTAAATGCCCTGCTTGCTCTCAATCCATCCCAGGCTAAATGCCCCTCTGGTATGGATGCCAAAATATTGTACCTATTGACTCCTGCCATCACCACCCCACTGGCAACTCTCTTCAGTTTATCTTTCTCTCTAGCTGCCATCCCTTCTGAGTGGAAGCATGCCACTGCCATTCCACTCCCTAAAGGCAGCGATCCCTCTGCCTCGGCAACTTCCACCCCATTTCCCTCCTCCTTATACTGGCTAAGATCCAGGAACACCTTGTCCTCTCCCAACTCTCATCCTTCCTCGACTCCTCTTCCTTCTTCATGCCTTACCAGTCTGGCTTAAGGAAGTCTCACTCCACCACCTTCTTGCTGAGGCTCACTGACACCATACTTTCCGCCATGAACAAAGGCCATATCACCTCAGCAATTTTTGTTGACCTCGCAAAGGCATTCAACATTGTCTCCCACCCTCTCCTTCTGACCAAGCTCTACAATGCAGAGCTGCCTGATCTGGCAACAGAATGGTTCTGCTCCTATCTGGTAGGCCAGTCACAATCAGTCAGAATTGGTAGCTCAACCTCTGCCCCCCCCTCCCCATCACACCAGGAGTGCCTCAGGGCTCTGTCCTGGAGCCAATCTTGTTCTCTATCTTCCTCAACAACCTGCCCTCTGTCTGTCCACACACATCCATTCACATGTATGCTGATGACATGGTTCTGTATACATCTGGCCCCTTGTCTACTGAAGTGGCGACCAGACTCCAGCAGAACTTCAACAATGTCCAGCTCTGGTTTCGCTCAAATCAGCTCCACCTCAATGCCAAAAAAAGCAGTCTTCATTACCTTCAGCACAAGGCAGAGACTGTTGAGGCTCCCCCTCCACCCCTACCTTCCACACACTTGATGGAACAACTCTGAAGGTCAGCTCCTCCTTTAGGTATCTCGGGGTCTGGCTTGACCAGCACCTAGACTTTTTTGTGCATATTGATGCCATCCACAAAAAACTTCACTCCAGACTGGGTGCCCTCTACCATAATCATGGATGCATTCCACTGCCGGCTTGCTGTGCTATGGTACAGAAAATGATTCTGCCAGTTATCGACTATGGGGATGTAGTCTACAGTGCCACTCCCAAGTCCACCTTGGCCAGACTGGACTCACTCTCCCATGCCTTCTGTCACTTCACCCTCGACTTTCCCTACTCCACCCATCACTGTGTCCTAAACCAATTGCTGGGCTTCCCCTTGCTGCAGAACCGCCGCCTTACACACTGCGCTCACTTCACAACCAAGTTCTGGTCCCAGACCCTGCCCCATACCTCTCCTCTGCACTATCAGCCTCTCCTCTGCCAGCTTACTCACTCAGATACAATGATACTAGACTCTTATCTATCCCACACATGTCCACCGCTGTAGGCCAGTCAGCCTTCAAATTTCACATGCCTAAGCTGTGGAACTCCCTCCCAGCAGACATTCGGCATGCCCCTACTGCCCGGTGCCTCTATGCCCGCCTCATGGATCACTTCTCCTCCACCTGCACACACGACTAAACTAAATGCAGCTTATCCTCTGCCTACCATATTGTGACATTATTGTGCTTGCTCGTGGTATTCCATGGTACACATGCATTGTTCTCATGCATCTTGCTGCATGTAATCTCTGTTATGTCTTTCTATGCACAGGTTGTAATTGTCAAATTTGCTGATTATTGTCAGTTACTGCACTGTATTTGTTGTTCTGTATTCCCCCTTCCACTCTCCCCCATGATGCATCTGGAATTGAACTGTACTCTGCTCAGTGTGCCTTCCTGGTAAAAACTCTTAAATAAATAAATATATAAATGAATAAATGTCATTACATATGGATGCACAGTTTTGACCTTACTGGGGATCAAAATGTGGCATTTTATTTCCCAGTGACTTTTTGGAAAATATCTGAAATATTTTGTTTCCTTTTACTAGTCTACCTTTGGAGCTAGATACATGAAAAATGGCATGCACAAGCTTTTTAGAATTGTCTTGATATGACCAAACGTGGCAACCTTTGCTTTATTTGTTTTGAATGTTTCAGCATCTCATAATGTTGTTGTTTACTTTTGTGGGAAATTCTATGAAAACAAAATGTCCCAAACATTTGGATACTTACAACTCTACTGCCCTTAGAAGTATAGATCAGACACTTGGCATGCATACCCAGTATCCACAGGTCCTGAAACTTTCCAAATCAGGATAAATTCAGTTTAGTAGTTGTAATATTACAGGGGAAATACTACAGATTGCTTATTCGCAAAATGTCTTCAGCATTTTAACATTGTCCCAAAATTTCATGGAAGCAAAATAGGAAATGCGACCACAGTTTTATTTTCACAATGTACTTATCACCTCTGCATTCAGTGTGGCTGCACTTCTGATTTCCCCATTCTGCTGGGCATCAAGCTCTGCTATGCTATTTGGAGTCCTGCAGCACGCCACTTGGTGACTGTTTTGCCTCCCTGTTTCCCTAGCTTGATCCAGATGGACTGAATTACATTGTTTGTCCCCCTGATATCCTCCTTCTTTTTTTTTTGCCATTAAGCTTTTTATCCTCCCCAGGCCAGGTGGGCGGTTGTTCAGCCCTGTCACTGCCCCTGTTCAGCCCTGTCACTACCACCCCCATGACCAGCTACTGTCTCTCCACATTCAAGAGGCTTAAATCTCCTGTGGATTTCCCCCCACTCCAGGTCCAAGAAGAGGGAGGGCTGTTCTCCTTGGAGCACAGTCTAGAAGTGCCCTGGGACTGAGCGGCAGTGTGGACCAAGGATAAGCCTCACTAAGACCTCCTGCCTTCCATTTTCCATTCTTCACACCAGTCCCATTCTGGCTGAGGTGGCATGCAAATGCGTGCACATGGAGGCATGCACACGCTGTGAAACTTCAGCCTTCTCACATTGATGCCTCTCAAAGCCTGCACTACCCCTTGTCCTCCAGTTGGTGGCAGGCAAAGGCCAAGATGGCTTGAGAGAGAAGAGCTTTCCCTGGGATACTCAATCCTCTCCCCTGGCCAACTCCCTGCAACCCAAGGTCATTCCCGAACTCAGGTCGCAGGTGTGGTGGCAGGTGAGACGGAAGAACCTCAGTCCTCTGCGCCACTCAGCTGGCTCCCTGATATCCTTCTTGTACTCCACAGTGATACCATCCCTTAAAAGAAGAGTCACCCACTCCTTTTTCTGTGATCCTTACCTCAAGCTATGATGAATTGTCAAATTCTGCTTTAGCCAAAACTCAGTGGAATTTCAAACATTCCACAGAACGCCATCGAAAGCACAATTCTAAACATTTGAAAGTGGAATTGTTTTTTTAATTACAGATTAGTATAAAATGCTGAATGGCATTCAGCAGTTTAAGTAAACTGCAAATTCATTTTCTGCAAACCTTGGAATACTATTCTACAGATTATGTAATCTGCAGAATATTTTAACATTGTTTGCACATAAATGCTATTTTAGAATTCCACAGAATTAAAAAGAAATTCTGAAAAGTATTTCTAAGGAAAAACTACTGTTACCATTCCGCATGAAGCCCACTGGCAGAATTTTACATTCCACACAGCCCTAGCCCTGTCCCTTCAAAATATCCTGATGAAATATCCTGATGGTTGCTGCTTTTGGTGAGCCAGTACTTCTTTTTTAACTACCTGTTTTGCTGAAAGGGCAGGTGACTGGCTGCTAGTGGTAATGTTGCACCTTGGTTAGTCAGTGGTTGGGGGGTTTCAAAGCCACATGTTCATCCAAAGGGCAGCATAGCCTAACAGTAAGCTTCCACCTTGTACTGTACTCAGGAGCTGTCATTTGTGGCCTGAGCTCAATTCAGCCGAGGGATGAGAACTCATAACCTTTCAGCCCAGACGCTGACATGCTACCAACTGAGTCACACTACCAGTAAAAATGAACCAACCTATTTTTTTTTAAGTTTCTGTTACCTTTTAAATATCTTTGCCCCCTTTCTGAATTATTTTTGTTCTCAAAGTCCTTGAAGATGTAAGATTTCTGTGCTTTATATGTTTCCTTCAAGGAGCTTTTGTACATTAGACCTTGTGTTCATATTTTAAAGCATTACTGTAGAACAGTCTGTATAGATTTCTTTTCTTTTGGAATGCTGCTCTAACTCGTCCAATTTTTGAAAACTTTACTTGAAGTTACTTAGAGGTCATGATGTCAGCAAATACATTCAGAAGAACTGCGAGTTTGAATTGAACGGTATTATCTTTTATTATGATAAACCATTGTATACACACCAAGCCGGAGCCTAAAGAAAGCAATACGCTGGGCTTTGAAATTACAGTTACTTGTGAAATTAAAAAAAAAGCTCAAATCATGAATTCACAAAACGCACTGGAAATAACATTTCTATTATCTTCTTAAAGCTGAGATGAATAACAAGATCTGTTTCATTGTCTTATTACATTTTACACCAAGATAAAGTCAAGACCATTACCTCAGTTTTGTTAGGACAGTTTTCACTGGTTTTAGAACTTAGTACTTTGCTGCATTTTCCAGTGACTGACTGTACTGATTTCTTTATACCACGCTCTTGAGAGACAGGGGCCTCAGTTTTCAAAGGGTGATACAGGGCTTGAATCAATCCCTGCATCAACCCCATTCTTTGGTGCAGCTGTGCCAAACTTCTTTTGATGGAACTGCACCCTACTTTAATATATCGGGCCCACTTACCACAGTTTCCACACTTTATGACAGCTTGCACCAAATATTTGGGGCAAGCCCTGTAAAAAGGGTCTGCAAAAGGTGTCCACAAAATGGCACATGTTAACCCAGGAAAACCTGATCTAACTCACAGCATTTGGCCCTTGGGATTGGAATCCCTGCTTGCGGGCTGGGAGAGTGCCTCATGGCCCTTGTGCGAAATGGTTGGTGCACCAGGAACTTGTGGCATTCTTAGGGCTCTGAAAATTGAGCCCAATTACTGAAAAAAACTGTTATAATTACTTTGATGCACCAGCGGAAGAGTGCCTTAAAAGATACCTAAACTTTTAAAGTAAAGGGTGTTGCCTTACAATAATGCTGACACTGTGTTTATTTAATGCAGATAAATGTAGTTTTATAGCATGTAAAAATTACACACACACACACACACACACACACATATATATACACACTTGCACACACTCGAAGTTAAGGCAATAACACCAGTGGGTTGAATTAATGTGCAGATAACCCATTATGTAGTACCTGCTGGTTTACTCTGTAATTCCTGGGTCATTTCTAAAAATACAGTAGGCTTTTATTTGCCTAGTGCATTTATCTGGTTCTCAAAAATAAAATGAATAAGTAAAATAAATGTTTAAAATTCAAATGAGAGCTGCATAGCAGTGATAAAGTTGCTTTCCACCTAAAGAGGAGTTCATAAGATTGCTTGTCCACGGCATGAGTATTGAAATTTGAACATAATTGCAAGAATATATTTATAATAGAAACAGGGACAAGTGGATTGTAAGGCATAACAGGTACAAATATCACTGCATGGAACAGGCTGATGAAGTCAGTCTGGGACACCTGGACATTCCTACGATAGGTGGGCCCCCTTTGCTGCATATGTGTACACCTTCTGAGCGCAAAGAATCTTTGGTTTTATCATCTATGTTTTGCTAGTTAAATAGGTATCTTGGGCCCTGAAAGTAAATGTAAGATGCAAATGCAAGGTTTGTCTGTCATATTGAAGTAGAATACTGATAAGACTGTGTCATCCTGGGCACTCCTCTATTGATTTCCCAGGTGACCCACTGTGTCAACTTTCCAGCTGGTCCTGTACCCCACCCAATCTGACCCTGCAAGCTGGTAAGTTTTTACCAGACCAGAAATTGCCTTTAAACAGGTTTTTACAATGTATCCAGTACAGGCTGAGAATAACAGACTACAGACACATTTCATTCTGCTGGGGCTCTGCAGAGTAGTCAGTAGTCAATGTACCCCACCCAATCTGACCCTGCAAGCTGGTAAGTTTTTACCAGACCAGAAATTGCCTTTAAACAGGTTTTTACAATGTATCCAGTAGAGGCTGAGAATAACAGACTACAGACACATTTCATTCTGCTGGGGCTCTGCAGAGTAGTCAGTAGTCAATGTCTCTGCTAGGTAGCAGATCAGCCCAAGAGTAAATCCAGCATTGAGTATACTCAGAGAGACATGCCGAAGAGACAGTATGCAAGAGGAGCACTGCGTGGGAATCATAAAAGGACATAAGAAGAGAAAAAGAGTGGGATTTTAAAGGTCTTGATGCAGGTGTAGTTCTTGATTTTTAACTGTGCTGGAATATAAACTAATGCACCAAAATGATATAAATCCTATTTTCAAATATTGGGGCACATGAATGGCAGTTTGCCTGCTTTACAGCAAAAAACAAAATTATGCATGCTTTCTAAACCCCAATTTTATAATATCAAAAATAGAATCAGACTGCTGGAGTAATGAGTTGAAACATAATTCTGTATTTCTTTTTTGATTATGTTTATAACTTTAAAGACTATAACTGATATATTTAAAAATCTGTGACTTTAATAATTATAAACTTAAAGGACATGAAATTTTGATTAAATTTAGCTCTATTGCATCATGAAATTTGTTTGTACTTTGTTTTTACAAGTAACACACATTTTTGATTCACCCACCCATGTATGGGCTTGATACTTTTAATCTTTTTCCTTTTTTATATGGACAATAAATTATTTTAATTTTTAACCTTTAAAGGGGAAAAAACTGAAACTGGATAAAACAAGTACAAAAAGATAAAGATAACAGATGCAAAATGCCTGTTATATGACATCATAACATTTTAGGTGATTTTTAGGTGATCTATCATAGTGTCTTTTTTTTACACTGGAGGCACATTGAAACCTAAGGAGAGCTGACAATATCTCCTTAAGCTACATGCCCAGTGCAATAACTCACAGCCTTGTATAGCACATTTCATGGAATGTTTTCTATAAGCAATATGGTGTTTGGATAAAGTATCCAACAAATTAAATGCAGTCTGTAAAACTAATACAACAATTTACTAGCATATAGGTCTGGAAATAAAAGAAGTTTCCTACTTAGTATTCAGTACAATATTTGCCATTCAAAGATATTTCTATGCCAGAGAACTAATCTTTAATATCTTTCCATTTACTGTCCCGCAGCATAGCAGCCACTAACCGTCCTTTAGTTACCTGTGAGGGTTTAGTTTGTCATGTAATCGCTAGTATATCCCATAGCTATCAGTATGCTTCTTAAAAAAATCATCATATTGCTATGATGTAGATATACTGTTATTAGATAACGTATTGGTATTCTGTTTTGATTGCCAGAGTGTCAATATTTTCCAGATGATGGAAACATCATTCTAAATTCAGAATATAAAATGAACTTGTCCTGTATTCAGATTGACTGTGTATTGATTGTTACCCATTGGGAGGAAATGATTTTCCATCACTGGCTGACAAGTAGACAGGGAACATTAAGTGCTGGTTATTATGAAGGAGTTTATTTCTGCCCTAAATCCCTACAGTACGAGGCCATGGTTATGCTTTCCAGTATCTGCTGAGGTCACCATGGTACTGCTATAGATGCAACCTCTTTCATGATCAGCACTGTACATAAACAATTTCATAGTATATGGTTAACTATTATTGTACATGTAAATTGTCCAGTTCCAAATGCTTGTTGTGCACTTTCAAAATGGTTGTGCAATGTTCTAAAGTGTTGTGCACGTTCAAAATGAAACCAAAACAACAGCTTCATTTGTGCAGTGTGTTACCTCCATCACTTGGCAGTGCAGCGGTAAGTAAGAATTTTTTTTTCAGTTCGAGTACTATAAAAAAAATAGAATATGGACAACCACATACAGTACATCTTGCCAGAACACACAACAAAGCTGCACACCAAGGGAAAACTTTGTCACTGAAATCAAAATAATATAAAGCAACCCTTAGTTTATTATAGCAGAGCTCACAAGACTGTGGCACTATACCCCAGTGCTTCAGGTGCTCACATGGCCCTTCATCAGTGAGTATGTTTCTGTGTTACTATAGGCAATTTATAACATTGAATCACAAATGAATTCTCATTATACAAAATTGAAACACCACTGACACAACAGGTGAAAATCATGCAATACCCACAATGAATTAGAACTATGATTTTCACCTGCTGTGTCAATGGTGTTTCAGTTTTGTATAATGAGAATTCATTTGTAAATTGAATGTTATAAATTGCCTGTAGTAACACAGAAACACTCCCCCCCCCATGAAGGGTCATATGAGGACCCGAAGCATCGTGGTATAGTGCAACAGTCTTGTGAGCTCTGCCACAATAAATTGCTGGTTGCTTTATATTATCCTGATTTCAGTGGAATTATTTTCCCTTGATGTGTAGATTTGTTGTGTGTTTTGGCAGTTTCTTGTGCTTTTCATGAACAGCTTGCACCCACACATTTTGCCAGAGCGCTTGGTATTTTGTGTTGCTTTTACAGTTCAACTTGGCAAGTTTCCCTCTTGGGGGTTGAGAGGACAATATGGAACACTACAGTTTTCCTGTCAGGGTCCCTATGATGTCCTCTCAACCCCTTGATGAAAACAGAGACTTGTGTATGGTTATCCATGCATTGTTATCTACATCACTCAAATTTCACTCTCAAGGTCCCTATGATGTCCTTGCAACACCTTGATGGAAACATAGCCTTTTTGTGTTATGGTTACCCATACATTGTTATCTACATTACTCAAACCGATGGTTACTATGAAGGAGTTACTTTATGTCCTGAATTCCTACAGATCAAGGCTGGTTACACTTTCCAGAATCTGCTGAGGTCACTATTCTACTGCTGCAGATGCAGCCTCTTTCATGATCAGCACTGTATATAAACAAGCATTTGTCGATTCTGAATATTTCCTTGCTTGGTTTTGCTGTGTCATTTTTGGGCATAGTCTTAATGTAGATGGTAAAATTAGCAAATTAATAATACCACTTATAATAGCGAAATTGTCAGAGAAACATAGCATTTGATGGCAGATAAGGACCACTTGGCCCACCCATCTCCCCATTTTCCCTTACCTACATGGTCACTGCAGACACTACTGGATCTCTTACTCTTTGTCCCTCACTTCACTTTCCATGAAGATTTCCTCATGCCTATTCCATGCATTCTTGAACCCCAGCACTGTTTTTGCCCCAACCACCCCTGCTGGAAGACTGTTCCAGGCAACCACCACTCTTTCTATGAAGAAGTTCTTCCTTACATCTCGCCTGAGTCTACCCCCCCGATTCACTGCATGTCCCCTTGTTCTTGACCATCTTTTTTTCTGAAAAATACTCCCTTCTGTACATTATTTACTCATGTGGGACATTTACATGTCTTTATCATATCCCCCTCCTCTTTTCCAGGGTATACCTAATGAAGTCCCTTAGTCTCTCCTCACAGGGCTTCTGATGCAGACCCTGCACACTTTTACTTGCCTCCTTGGAACAGCCTCAACTCTGTCTATGCCTTTTCAGAGTTGTGGTCTCCAGAACTGGACACAGTAATCTAGGTGGGGTCTCACAAGCGATCCATACAGAGGCAACACTACTTCATTCTTTCTGCTGGTACTGTAATACCCCTCCCAGTGTACCCCAGCATCCCACTAGCCCTTCCAACTGTCTTGTCACACTGCCTGGCCATCTTTAGATTATCAGATATAATTACTCCCAGGTCTCTTTCCTGTTTGGTGGTCATCACTACCTTTCCTCCCATTTTATACTCTGCCCCTGGGTTTCTGTGCCCTAGGTGCATTATTTTGACCTTTTTTACATTGAAACCCAGCTACCATACCCTTGACCACTCCTCAAGTTTTCTTCGGCAGTCTCTGCTCATTTGTTCCACATGCCCTGAAGTGTCCGTCCTATTGCAGATTTTGGTGTCATCCACAAAGAGGCAGACCTTCCTTTCCAGCTCCTCTGCACTGTCACTTATAAAGGCAATAAAGAGGACTGAACCCAGTACTGATTCCCAGGGCACCCCACTGGCCACCTTTCCTTCTCCAGAGTGAATTCTGTTTACTACTACTACTGCCCTCCGTTGCCTATCCCCTAACCAATTTCTTACCCAGTTTACCACCTTTCGACCCACCTCTATGCTGTCCAGTTTCTACATGAGTCTCCCATGTGGAACGGTGTCGAAAATCTTACTGATATCTAGGTAGGCCACATCTGCTGCTTCAATCTGATCTAATTCTCTGGTCACCCAGTCAAAGAAATCTATCAGATTCGTTTAACATGACTTCCCCAAATAAATCCATGGTGCCTCAGCTCTTATAATGAGTTGTAGTAAAGGTACTCCACGATCCTTTCTTTTAGCAGTAATTTTGTTAACTTTCTCACCACCAATGTCAAGCTAACTGGCTTATAGTCTCCAACCAGCTCCCTGCTACCACTTTTGTGAAGTGGGACTACATATGCCCTCCTCCAGTTCTCTGGAACCACTCCTGTTTCTTTTTCTTATAATAACAGCTTTATTATTCCATATATAGATGTAGTTACAACAACATGATATATATATATAACATAGCCAGAAAAGTCAATAAAGAGAGTAAGTTCCATATTAATTATAACAAATATAGAACCATACAGACCCAAATGCTGTAACAAGTGAACAAGTAACAAAATAATTTCTGGTGAGGCAGCACTATACCCAGTTTCTCCACATTACTTGAAATAACAAGAAAAAATGATAACATAACAAAATAAAAATTAAAGAGACAAGATAAACAACTCTGCCATAAACCTATAAAAAACTCAAAAGCAGGGTATGGACTACATGACAAATAATATACAAAACTTTGACCATACCACCTATAAAGCTGACCAGACCCTCAGGGAACAAAATCAGAATCCGACTGTAATTTATTAAAAAAAAAAACACCATCCCCAAATCTCCTCAAAAATGGACAAATGATTTAAATAACTATAACTGCAGTTCTCATGCTGGTAAATATTATCAAGAAGGGCTATACATTGTGACACCTGAGTGTACTGCGATTTAAGCCAAAATCTAGTTATGATTTTTTTGTCACAGACTAAAAGAATTAACAATAATTTCAATTGCTGTCCCCTAATCTGAAAACCAGCAGGAAGAATATGCAGCAAGACCAACAAAGGAGATAAAGAAACATAGAAACATAGACTTTGATGGCAGATAAGGACCGCTAGGCCCATCTAGTCTGCCCATTTCCCTACCTACAGGATAGGCTGCAGATCCTAGTTAACCAACAGCCTATTTCTTCCTACCCCCTCAAGAATTGCCTTATGTCTGTCCCATGCATTCTTGAATTCTCCCACAGTTTTAGACCCCACAACCTCCTCAGGAAGGCTGTTCCATGCATCCACTACCCTCTCTGTGAAATAATACTTCCTCACATTGCCCCTGAACCGCCCTCCTTCTATCTTTAAATTGTGTCCTCTTGTTCTTACAAGTCTCTTTTTCTGAAAGATGCTACCCTCTTGGACTTTGTTGATTCCACTGAGGTACTTAAAAGTTTCTATCATGTCCCCTCTCCCTTCTTTCTCAAGGGTATACATATTAAGCTCGCTAGTCTCACCTCATACGGCTTCTCTTGCAGACCCTGCACCATTTTAGTTGCCCTCCTCTGGACTGCTCTATCCTGTCTATGTCCTTGTGGAGATGGGGTCTCCAGAACTGGACACAGTACTCAGATGGGGTCTCACCAACTGTCTGTACAGAGGATAACAACTTCCTCTTTTCTGCTGATGATGCCTCTCCTATACATCCCAGTATACCCCAGCCCTCCCTACTGCCTTCTCACATTGCTTGCTAACCTTAAGGTCATCTGATATGATTACCCCAGGTCCCTTTCCTTTTTGTTGTTGTTACTACCTCCCACCCATTGTGTATTCTTCCCCTGGGTTCTTGTTTCCCAGGTGCATTATTTGCACTTCTTTGCATTGAATCCTAGCTGCCATACTTCTGACCATTCCTCCAACCTTGCCAAGTCCCTTTTCATCCTTTCCACACCTCCTTGTGTATCAACCCTGTTGCAGATCTTTGTGTCATCTGCAAAAGGCATACTTTTCCTTCCAGTCCTCTGCAATGTCACTGATGAAGACATTAAAAGGACTGGATCCAATACGGAACCTCATGTACCCCACTAGTAACCCCCTTTCTTCAGAGGACTCCATTTACAATTACCTTCTGTGTCCTGTTGTCCAGCCAGTGTTTTACCAGGCTACCACCCTGGGTCCCACTCCCAGGCTGATTAATTTGACTATTAATCTTTTGTGTGGGACTGTGTCAAATGCCTTGCTAAAGTCTAGGTAGGCCATGTCCACAGCCCTCCCTGGTCTACTACTTTGGTCACCCAGTCAAAGAAATCTATTAGATTCGCTGCATGACCTTCCCGCTGAGAACCCATGCTGCCTTGGGTCCTGTGCTCCACTGACCTCTAGGTACTTGACTGTTCTTTCCTTCAGAAGTGACTCCATCACTTTCCCTACCACAGAGGTCAGACTGACAGGTCTGTAGTTTCCTGCCTCTGTCTTGACCCACTTTTGTGAAGGGAATCACATCCACCTTCCTCCAGTCCTCGGGTACCACACATCCTCCATGATTTATTAAAAGAGTAGCCAGTGGTTTCACTAGTTCCTCCCTTAATTATTTTAGAATTCTGGGGTGAATTCCATCAGGACCCATTGCTTTGTCCACCTTCAGTTTTAGGAGTTCTTGCAGAACCCTTTCTTCTGTGAAAGGACTGGGATCGACCCCTATCAAGAGTGCTTCTGTTAATTGGATTAGGCACTTCTCTCCTCTTTGTGAATACTGAGCAGAAATATTCGTTCAGTATTCCTGCTTTTCACTGTCCCTCTGCCCACCCACCGCTCATTCTATTTAGCCTCACTATCCCTCCCTTTGTCTTTCTACACTCGCTGATGTACCTATAAAGGTTTTATCCCCTTCTTAACTGAGTTGGCTATCTTTCTTCAGTTTGGGCCTTTGCTATTCTGACTTCCCTCCCTGCTTCCTTCTGCCTTAACTGGTACAGCTGTCTGTCCTGCTCCTTCTGTGTTTCCTTATACTCGGAATGCTATCTTTTTCTTCCTGACTTTCACAGCCACCTCTTTTGAGAACCATAGTAGCTTTTTCTTTCGCTTTGATTTGTTTTTGCTTCACTCAAAGGCTTGTTGCCCTGTGATGGCAGTTTTGATAATTCCCCATTGTTGCTCCACACCTCCTTCTAGCCTGTTTGCTAGTGCTTTTCTGAGGCACTCTCCCATCTTGCCAAAGTCAGCCTCCTAAAGTCCAGTACCCTCACTTTTGTATGGCTTGACTCTGTAGCTGAGTTTATGTGAACCACACTGTTTGATGGTCACTTGTCCCCAGATGGCAACCCACTTCTAGATCTGAGATCCTCTCACTGCCCCGTTTGAGAGTACGAGGTCTAAGATTGCTCCCTCATGAGTGGGTTCCAAACTAGCTGTCTAATGCCTGCCACCTGTAGGGCATCAAGAATGGCCTTGCTCTTTGGATGTGGCTGCAGCAAATGTGCTCCAGTTAACATCTGGCATATTCAGATCTCCATCAACAATATCTCCCCTTTCTCTGCCATTCTAAGAATGCCTTCTATCATATCCTTGTCCATTCCTTCCCCTCACATGGGGGTCTGTACACAACCCTGTGCGGATTGTGGTGCCCTTTCCAGTCTCCAAGGTGACCCACAGTGCCTCCTCTCCTCCCTGTTTACTCTTTTGTTCAGTTGCTTTTATCCCTTCCTTTACATAGAGAGCTACTCATCCCCCTCTTCTCCCCTGTCTGTCTCTCCTGTAGGTTATGTACCCTGGTATGTTAACATCCCAGTCATGGTACTCTGTGTACCATGTTTCTGTGACTGCTACAATATCCAGGCATCCCTCTTCCCTTAAGGCCATCAGCTCAGGGAGCTTGTTGCCCAGACTACGGGCATTGTTACTCATTACCCTCCATTTCCTGATGGCCTTACTCCCTTTTACCCCATCTCTGTCCTTCTTGCCTTTGTCACTTTCTCCATTTACCCCTGCTCTTCTCCCTATCGACACCTCTATGTTGGTGTTTGCCGCACTTACTACCATGATTATTTGGGGTGGGCTAGGATTTTCCTGCTCCTTTCCAGTGCCTCCCCCCTTGGCTAGTTTATAAGCTTGCCAATGAAGCATTTAAACCTATCACCTAGGATCCTGGTTCCCCTCCCGGACAGATGTAGCCCATCGTGCCAGTATAGGCTTGCATCACTCCAGGTGGACCCCCAGTCCCCAGTGAAGCCAAATCCCTGAGCTCCACACCAGTTTTTCAACCACTGATTGAATCCCATGGTGCGGAACACCCTAGCCTCTCCTATGCCATAGATGGGTAGCACCTCCGAGAAGGTTACTGTGCGTGCTACTTGACTAAGGCCCCTCCCCAATTCCACAAACTCTTCCTGCACTTCTCTAATCCATTTCTTAAACAGGTCATTTGTCCCTAGGTGGACAATGACATCCAGCTCCCTCCCCTGTACAGCTGCTGCAGCAATCCTGAGGATTCGCTCCCTGTCCCTCCAAGCCATGGCACCAGGCAGGCACCTTACCTCCCTCTCCCCTTCCTCCCCCAGTTCTACCTTCCTAACAATGGAGTCCCCAAGAGTTGTTTCCTTCCCCTGCAGGGTCCCGTGCCACCCTCCTGTGGGTCTCCTTTGGGAGGTTCCCAGCATCCTCCTTGGTCTCCACTGTGGATGCCTCCAGAGGAACCACACTTTGCCAGAATGGCATAGGAATTGTGGAGAGGTACAACGGGAGGGATGCACCTCTGTTCCACCACCCTCACCCTCCCTGAGCCCACTGTGGTTCAACTGCTCCTCTTTCTTGGCAACCTCTGAGGCAACGGCAGTGGCACTGGTGGTCCCTGGATGGAAGAGGAGGTCCCACAAATCCTGGCCAACTCAGCCTGGAGATGAGCAACCTCCTCCCTCAGCCCAGAGAGGTGCCTGCAGATGGGACAACACCGCATCCTCCAGAACATCTCCCGGAAGACTGCTGCTCCACAGCCACTGTACTGCACCACTCCAATCATGTCTTATTTCTGGCCCCTTAACTGTTTGCAATCTTTACTCTTTCCTCTGTTTTTTTTTCTCTCTCTCCTTACTTTCTGCCTGTATGCCCTTTAAGCTCCTGATTGTCCTGTTCTGAGACAAGAATATCCTATATTTCACAGTTGACCACTTACTTGCTCAGAGGCAGACCTCCAGCAGCTAGAGGGGGCTGGAGAGCTACTCTTGCCCTTCTAGGATGGTGGGTCCTTGGTGGTTCTGTGATCACTCACTTCCTGCCCCTAAACAGGAAGTTCCTGTTGTCAGTCAAATCCTGTGCCTATAAAAATAGAACTAGCTTTGGGGGGGAGGGTGGAGGGGAGGAAAGGAGGGCAATATAGTCCAAGCAGTCCTTTCTCCTGGTGTCTTCTGCCAAGCTACTAGCAGAAACTTTCTAAGGCAGTCTTTAAATGTAGCTTCCTTCTAGCTAAGCCACTCCCCCTACTTACCAGATCTTTCTACAAGTAATTTAAACCTCACAGCAGTTAAGTCCTTTCAGTCACCCGCGATTTACACCTAGATAACTCTTCAGATACCCATTCAGTTCAGTTAACCCAAACACACTTTTTTTTTTTGTATGTTAGTTTTTTTACCCTTAATTAAAGGTCAAATACAAAAGTTATTCTACTATAGTCCCAGCAGAGAAGCCCAGTCACACAGCAGTCCTTTCTCCTGGTGTCTTCTGCCAAGCTAAAGGGACAGAAACATCAAATAGTGAAGCTATCACTTGAAAAATGGCAGACCTAAAATGTTGTGAAAGAGGACAAGACCAAAAAAAATATCTCCAACAAACACCCACCTGCTATCCTAAGTAAGAAATTGTACATACTGAAGTCTTAGAGAAACACATCCTATACTACATTCCAAGGCAAATTCCTTAAGATAGCTTAAGATAGAAAAACATTGTCAACTTACAGTATAAGTAGTAAGAGAATACTTCTCCCAATCAGCCTGGTCACACTCAAGGTGTAAATCCATTGACCACTGATTAAGAGTAGAGGCTGTGGACTCTGGTGATAAGGAATGAAAAATAGAATATGTAGTGCCAATAACATGTTCCTGAAGATTTCCCTGCTGATGAAACATAATTAAATCAATAATGGCTGACACTTTGAAAAATACCTATGCCATGCAAAAAAAATCTGCAGATAGGCTCAGAGTTGCAAATAGCTGTAGTAGTCTGCGAAAGGTAGATCATAAGTGGTTTGAAGATCTGTTGATGATCAAAAGCATTTACGTCTACAACCTGGTGAAAATATTGTAAACCAACCGGGGCCCATCTTTGCAAAAAAAAAAACAAACAAGAAAATCAGATAAATTTAAAACATTTTGTGTGTTCCAGGCCAGAGCTATTAGAAAAATAGCATCCTCACCTATATAACGTACTTGCATGCTATGCCAGGTATGCAAAATATCCCTGGTATATCGAGAAAAGGAACCACTCTTGTTTCCAGTGAGTTGCTAAATAGAACTGTCAGACATGTAGCCAGTACCTCCCTGAGCTCCTTCAATACCCTTGAATGCAACCCAGTTGGTACCATTGCTTTGACGCTTTCCTCTAAAACAGGACTAGTGTCCCCCTTCCTCCCTCAAAAGCTCCTGTGACTTTTTTTGTGTCCTCTCTCCTTGTCCTTCCTCTGTGAATACTGGACAAAAGTATTTTGTTCAGGATAGCTGCCTTTTCCTGTTCTTCTTATGCACGGATTCCCCTTCCTTTCTCAACCTTACAGTCGCTCTCCGTAACTTCCTCTTTTCACTTGCATACCTAAGATGTATTGTCCTCTTTCGTTACTGCTTGGGCTATTCTCTCCTCAGTTTGTGCCTTTTCACTCTTTACTGCTTTTCTTGCTTCCATCTGTTTCCTGTGATATACCTCCCTATCCTCCTCCCTCTGTGTCATCTTTTACCTTCTGAATGCTATAATTTTAGCCATTAACTTTTCAACCACTTCTTTTGAGAACCATAGCAATCACTTTTCCCTCTTGCTTTTGCTCACTTCATTTATGTAGAGGTGTGTTGCCTTTACTATACCCCACTTTAGCTTCACCCACTGTTCTTCCACCCCACCCAGGTCATCCCTGAGACATTCACCCATGTTTTAAAACTCTGCCCTCCTGATGTCCAGGACCCTCACCCTTGTGTGGTTAGATTCCACAGCCATCCTTATGTTGAACCCCACTGTATGGTGATCACTGGTCCACAGGTGGCCTACCACCTTGACGTCTGCAACATTTACCCGGTTAGTGAGCACCAGGTTCAGTACTGCCACATCACAAGTGGGCTTCTTGACTACTTGCCTGAGTAATGCCCACTGCAGGCAGTCCAGGATGTCCCTGATTCTAGCTGAAGCTACTGCTGGGAGGCTCCAATCTACATTGCAGATTGAAGTCCCCACCAGTAACTCCTCTTCCTTTTCTGCATATTGTCAATGACTGGGAAATTAAGAGGTTGACAGGTTTTCTTAGATTATGACCTCACCCAACCCTGATCTTAAACTTAATTTCTCATACCTTACCCCCCCCCCCACTGGCCCCACCTCCCTCTTCAGCTGAACACCCCTTAATACCCATCTGAACAGCTAGCAGGACAGGCAGACAGGACTTCAGTTTAACCTCTCTTTTGAGAGATGGCACCTCAGAAATTCAGCACCCCTCCTCATGCTGCACTATAGCGTCAGTACTGGGATTTAGCCCAAGTTCCTGGTGTGAAGCTAGAAGCCACAACATTCCGATCTTCCTTCCTCAGAAGCAAGTGTACAACCTGCTGAGCCACTGTATACATTACTGTGTTATGGGCATAAGGGCTGATTAAGGGGAGTGGAAGGGGTCTGATGGGATGATCATGGACCCCTAGGGTGCATGTACCCCATCAGAGGGCAGACTGGATAGACTGTGAGCTTTTTTCTGGTTGTTTTCTAAAACCTTCAATGGGCACCCATGGTTATAACTGTTAAGTATATGTTTTGTGAAATCTGTGTTTTATTCTCATTTTTATTTTTTATTTTGTCTTTGTACAATGCTATGGTCAATTGGGAATAGCATTTTATAAATAAAATTTGCTTTTCTTTGCTTTAACAATCACCCCCCCAACCTTCACTGTTATAGTAATAATTGCTCTTTATAGAAAAAAATAAGTAAAGCAAGAAGTGAGAGTCCAGTAATGAGGGAGACTGCTCCCTCCAGTTATGCTAGCCTAGGCAGGTCAGTGCTGTGCATATCCACAGCTGAAATGTTTGCCACTTTCAGTGTTCTTTTTGTCCCAGGTGAAGTCATCCATTTAGTAAGCGTGTAGTTTGTTTACTAGAATCCAATCATTATTATCCAGAGTTTTGCAGAACTAATTACTGTCTTCTATAGATGAAGTGCAGAGAGGGAAGAAGAACATGCGGGTGAACTGGAAATCACCCCCCATGTTTATAGTTGAGTAGACAGCATCATCTAACCTGTTTTGGTGTGCACTTCAGCAGCCAGAGCTGCCAGAAGGGAGAAGCACAGTCAGATTGAACTAAAGAACAAGCAGTTTGTTACCCATATGCCATATCACCCATAGACTGGGAGGAGGTTACACACTGTATGCAAGTTCTTGTAACCTATGTACTACATATTTTACCCACATAATCCATAGATTAGGTAGGTAGGCAGGTAGAATTTTATTTTATACAGGTAATACATGTCATTTGGACAAAATCCAGTTTACAAGACAGACCTGTGTAAATTTAGTATTAGGATGGGGTTAGCATACTATATGTAATTTATGGATGTAATCCATTGACTGGCAGGGGGTTAGGAATTTTCTCTACATGTGGGACAGCAGATGGGGGGAGAGACCGCTAGCCAACAGGGATCTACTTATTATATCCTAGTCTAAAAGACTGTCTAAGGTGAAATTTTGCCCATGGAGGGAAGGCGGAATTTCGCTGCGTAAGGCGAAATTTTGCCCGCGGAAGGTGCAATTTCACCTAGGCAAAATTCCGACTTCTGTGGGAAAATTTTGTGAAGTGCTCCGCAATGCGAATTTGCTCACTTCACTAGCACTCCGCGGGTGAAATTTAAATTCGCTGCATCACTGTCCAACATACGTTTGTGTGCTACCACATGAGTGGAGCAGCACAGGAGTGGAACAGGTGCAAGCTGGTGTTTTAGGCATCACCTGGAATCTATAGAAAGAAGCAGAGAAAAAGGATGCACTGCCAGGCAACTAAGGTAAGGTTCCTGTTCACTCCTGTTGAAACACTTAATGAAGGGAAGGGTGGAAGGTCAAAGGTAGGTCAAAACCGGGAATAGGTGCAACACCCTATCAAGGGTAGGAGCATAAAGGGATTTAAGGAGGGTACGGGGAAACACTATTAGCAACCTATTTAGGGTCAGGAGGCAAAGGGTTAGGGGAAGATGAAAGTGCTGCTGCCGCCTCAGTAGGAAAAAGTAGAGAAAGGTGAGGGGGAAAGGAGAGAGTTATACACCTCATAGAAGAGGAAAATACTTGTTGAGTGGGATAGAAGGGAAAACTCTATCTACAGTAAGGGTACAAACAAGCAAAGCAAGAAAAAAATGGGAACACTAGAAACATCCTATAAGGCGTAAGGGTACAAAAGTATTTCCATGTGACACAGGGAGAGTAGGAATTAGGAATGCTGAAAGTGGTGCAGCGCAGTGGTTGTGGTGTGGCAGTTTTCAGAAACCTTTTGGGGACTGTGGTGTTGCCCCATCTGCACACACCTCTCTGGGTTGAGGGAGGAGGTCGCTAGACTCCAGGCTGAGTTGGCTAGGATTTGAGGAACCTCTTTCCCCACTCAGGGGCAACCAAGTCTGCCAGCGTTACCTCACAGGATGCCAGGGAGGAGGAGGAATGGCTAGAATATGGTGGGCTCTGGAAGGGTGGGGGTGGTGGGTCAGGGACACATTCCTCAGCTGGTACCACAGGGTAATTCCTATGCTGCTCTGCTGGGGTGGGACTACTGGGAGGAGGCTCCTGTGGTAGTGGCCAGGGAGAATTAGGAGTCCTCCATAGTAGAGACAACAAGGAAGGTGGTAGAGGACTCCAGAGGAGGAGGAGGAAGCAACCTCTGTTGGGGGACTTGATTGGGAGGAGGATAGATTTGGGAATTGGAAAGGGGGGGGTAAGGGTCCTATGCAGCACCATGGAGCAGATCCTGAGGATTGTTAGAGTGGCAGAGTGGAAGGGAGAGCTGGATGTCACTGTCCACCTGGGAACTAATGACCAGGTTAGGGATGGGGCTGGAATTGTGCAGGAGGAGTTTGGAGAGCTGAGGAGGGGACTTAGGTAGTGCTCTTAGTGGCTTTCGTTGAGGTGTGGTCTGTCTACAACAGGGGGGAGGAGATTGTTCTCTGCACCATGAGCTTCAACTCATGGTTGAAGGAATGGTGCAAAGAGGAAGGGTTGGGTTACATTGGGGACTGGGGAACTACTCAGAGGGATAAGGGCCTATATACGGATGATGGCCTGCTTTTGTTTGCGAGGGGATCTACAGCCCTTAGTGGATGGTTTAAATGTTACTTTCATGAACATTTAAACTAGCCAAGTGGATGGCAGATGGAATTGGGGAGGCATAACTTGCACCCCTCCACAGACTGAAGTTGAGAATAAAGAGGAGCTATGGGGAGATAAATAAGTCAGGGTACCTGTATGCAAATTAATAAATGAAGCAAGGTGGTAGAAATGAAGGGGGATGGGAATGAGAGCATTAAAGAAGAGGGGGAAGGAGGAGGCAAAAGGAAAAAGAGTTCACAAGCAGAGAGGTAACAAAATCTGGAAGCCATGTATGCGAATGGTTGTCTAGGAAATAAAATTCGGGACTGCAAAGCCATCATGATAGAGACTGACTTGGATATTGTGGCCATTACCGAGTCATGGTGCGCTGAAAACCATGACATGCACATGGCCATACCAGGCTATACTCAGTTCGCAGAGGGTAGGGTGGGAAGAAAAGGAGGGTGTGTAGTGTTTTATATGAGGGAAGGCATAAAAGCAACGAAGATACAAGGAATCCAGGGGAAGATGGTGATACTGTGGGTCACCCTGGAGATGGAGAATGGATCCACTATTTGCACTGGTATGATCTACAGACCTTTAGCACAGAGAGAAGATTTAGATAAGGTACTGGTGGAAGCCATTGGCAAGATGGCAGAAAAGGAGAAGGTGCTGCTGGTGGGGGACTTCAATCTGCCTGATGTAGATTGGAGCCTCCCCAGCTGCAGCTTCTGCTAGAAGCAGGAACATCCTAGTCTCCCTGCAGAGCACATTCCTCTGGCAACTAGTCAGGGAGTCCACTCATAATGGGGCAGTTCTGGACCTAGTACTCACTAACATGGACAGTGTTACAGATGTCTAGGTGGGAGGCCACCTGGGGATCACTGATCACCATACAGTGTCGTTCAACATTAGGACGGCAGTGGAATCGAACTACACAAGGGTGAGGGTCCTGGGCCTTAGGTGGGCAGATTTTAGATGGGTGAATGCCTCAAGGATAACATGGGTAGGGTGGAGAAACAGTGGGTGAAGCTAAAGGAGGACATAGTGAAGGCAACAAACCAATGCATCATGCAAGTGAGCAAAAGCAAGAGGAACAAGAGACCACTATGGTTCTCGATAGAAGTGGCTGAAAAGATAAAAAAAAAGTGGCTGGGGGGGGCGCTGATGAGTAGCAAAGAACAAGGACATGGTTCCCTGGAGCTTCCTTTCTCGGGTTATAAATCTCAAAAAAATCTGTGGCATCCTAAGAGAAAAGAACAATACCTGCAGATCTAAAAAGACAGCAACTAAGAATGGATGAGTACCTGGTGCAAAGTGGGAGTAAATCCTCATGATCGGCAACAAAAAACTCCAAAGAACAGTACACCACTGCAGACTGAACTGCTAGTCCCCATATCTTTCTCTGCTGCAGAGATGGCGGTACTCAGCCAAGGAGTAACCAAATAAGTGTTGGCGGCTCTCACACCGCGCCTAGAACAAAATGGAGCAAAGGCTGGATGGGCATCTGCAAGCGATATCAGATCAAATGGCAGGCCAAATGAACAGAATAACAGAGGTAGAGTAATGAATCTCACAAATGGAGGATACGGTGCCCTCCTCCCCTCCTGGATCTCAGCCTTGGAAAAGGAGCTTGAGGAATTCAGAGAGCAGTTCAACTATCAGAATTATGCTCACTGGCTGAATGAGAATCAGAGGAGTTCCGGAGGGGAAAGAGGGACGAGACATTCTAGCCTTCTGTGCAATAAAGCTTCCTGAGGTACTGGGGCTACAGCCCAAAGGGGGAAAGCATAAGTTGGAGAGGGCGCATTGTGCGGTCATGCCTAGACCACTGGAGGGGCAGCTGCTGCGGCGGCAGCATATTGTCGTCCGATACCGTAACTTCCAGTACAGACAAGAGGTACTAAACACTTTTCGGCAGAAGGAAGTTGAGCTGGATGAGGTATGAATATATGCATCTCAAGGTTACTCGAGCAGATTGTGAAGAGCATTTAATGAGGTGATTGCTTAGCTGAGAGAGCTTCATATGGACAATTACATGTTGCACCCAGTGATCCTAAAGATTAAACACGAGGATGTGATCTACTCCTTTTGGGAGGTAGAAAAGACAGCAAATTTCATCCAGGAGAAAAAAAGGAAAATTGGGTAAAGACAGAGATTCTTGATGGAGGCTGCAGCTGTTTTACCACACAGAATGAGGATTTGCAGGTTCAGGACAGAATCGAGGGTCGATGGGGGCATAACATGGAGATTGTGCTGAAAGGGGCAAGCTGGGGCAGAGACTTCTCTATCCTCCATGTTGTTGTTTCTTTTTCTTCTACTTCCTTTTTCCTTTTTTTACCCATTTGAAACACTACTATGGCAGAAGAGCCAAGAATTGGAGGGGTGCTGGACATAGAGCAATTGACTATGAAGCATTCCCCTCTCCGCACGATGGATGATCCAGGGTAGTTTTTGTAGGCAGAATACTGAAACCAGAGGCCTGCCAGAAGAACAATGGGACAATATGAACATACCCCAGGAATGGAGGTAAGCTGGGGGGAGGTGGTGGGATGGAGTGCAGTGCGTATTTCTGATTTTGTGCCGCATTATCCCACGGCCTTCAGCCTGGAGCCCTGGACATTAAATAAAGTAAAAGGGTGGCCCTTAAGTGGACTGAGATAAAGGGCATTCTCGTACGGATCCGGGGAAATGCTCTCAAACAAAACAAACGATAAATGGAACAGAGGAGGGAGAGGAAGAGACTGCCATTTGCCATGGAAGGGATGGGAAAAGTGATGGGCAGGAGGGGGAAGTGGAAGGATGGTGATGCTAAAGGTGCATGCATCTATGGTAAAATATGATGTCTGGCACTCAACCAATTCAGAGGTAGAGGGGGGATGGGGGAAGTTGACTCGAGCCAACTACTCACACGGGTCACAATCTCACATGTGGTGGGGGAGGAAAAAATAAACAACGAGAAAAAATGAATAGAAGGAAGGAAACATGATTGCTATTAATGCAGGCTGTTATGTAAAGGCGGATGGATGCTGTGGGGATGACGCCCACCTACGGGGGGTTCTGCTTACTAACAACTCGGGGGTGGAGTGGGGGGCATGTTCACATTTTGCGAGTGTTTTCTTTGTTATTCTATAACGTTTGGTACATTGAAGCTACAGTATGATGATAGTGGGGTATAGCCTGGCGGATAAGAACAGAATGTGGGACTATGGGGGAGGGATGGGTGGGAGGTGGGAAAATGGGGAGTTGATGGTTCATGTTCATGATCATGTTTTTGTTGTAAATGTTGGAAATTATGTGAGTTTAATGGGTCTGAAGCCAGTAAAGTCTATAGCTATCACCGAAAGCCTAAGCACAGAAGCTGGAGGTTAATGGGTGTCAGTAACAGTACTAGGAGGAGGGAAAGGACGGCCTTGCAAAATGGCATGATTTAATGAAATTAAGGTGGTCTCATGGAATGTGTGAGGCTTTTCATCCCCTGTTAAACGCACCTGCCTGCTGACTGCCTTGTGCCACCAGCAGACATGAGTTACATTGCTCCAGGAGACATACCTCACGAAGCAAGAGCACCAAAAACTGGTAAGTAGATAGAAACATAGAAACAAAGACTTTGACGGCAGATAAGGACCACTTGGCCCACCCAGTCTGCCCATTTCTCTACCTACTGGATAAGCTGCAGATTCTAGTTAACCAACAGCCTATTTCCTGCAACCCCCCACTATAATTGCCTTATGTCTGTCCCATGCATGTTTGAATTCCTCCACTGTTTTAGACCCCACAACCTCTCCAGGAAGGCGGTTCCATGTGTCCACCACTCTCTCCGTGAAAAAGAATTTCCTCACATTACCCTGAGCCATGCCCTCTAACTTTAAATTGTGCCCTTGTTCTTATACATCTCTTTTCTGAAAGATACTACCTCCTGGACTTTGTTGATTCCCTTGAGGTACTTAAAAGTTTCTATCATGTCCCCCCTGTCCCTCCTTTCATCAAGGGTATACATATTAAGCTCTCTCAGTCTCTCTTGTATGGTTTCTGATGTAGACCCTGCACCATTTTAGTTGCCCTCCTCTGGACTGCTTCCATCCTGTCTATGTCCTTGCATAGATGAGGTCTCCAAAACTGCACGCAGTACTCCAGATGGGGTCTCACCAACTGTCTGTATAGAGGGATAACCACTTCCCTTTTTCTACTTGTGATGCCCCTCCCTATGCATCCCAGTATCCCCCCTGGCTTTCCCTACTGACTTCTCACATTGCATACCCACCTTTAGGTCATCTGATATGACTACACCCAGATCCCTTTCCATTATTGTTGTTGTTAGTACCTCCCCTGCTATTGTGTACTCTTCTCCTGGATTTTTATTTCCCAGGTGCATTACTTTGCACTCCTTTGCATTGAATCTAAGTTGCCATATGTCTGATCATTCCTCCAACCCTGCCAAGTCTCTTCTCATCCTTTCTACCCCCCCCTTGTGTATCAACTCTGTTACAGATCTTTGTGTCATCCGCAAAGAGGCATACCTTTCCTTCCAGAACCTCTTCAATGTCACCTATAAAGACGCTAAAGAGGACTGGACCCAGTACTGAGCCCTGAGGTACTCCACTAGTAACCCCCCCTTTCTTCAGAATGTGTTCCATTCACTATTACCTTCTGTGTCCTGTTGTGCAGCCAGTTTTCTACCCAGGCTACCACCCTGGGACCCACTCCCAGGCTGGCTAACTTGATTATTAATCTTTTGTGCGAGACTGTGTCAAATGTCTTGCTAAAGTCTAGGTAGACCATATCCACAGCCCCTCCCTGGTCTATTACTTTGGTCACCCAGTCAAAGAAATCGATTAGATTTGTCTGACATGACCTTCCTGCTGTGAATCCATGCTGCTTTGGGTCCAGTGCCTCGCTGGCCTCTAGGTACTCAACAATTCTTTCTTTCAGAAGTGATTCCATCATTTTCCCCACCACTGAGGTCAAACTAACAGGTCTGTAGTTTCCTGCTTCTGCCTTGCTCCCACTTTTGTGAAGGGGAATCACATCTGCCCTCCTCCAGTCCTCAGGTACCACCCCATCTTCCCATGATTTGTTAAAAAGTGTGGTTAGTGGTGTCACTAGGTCCTCCCTTAGCTCTTTTAGGATTCTAGGTGAATCCTGTCAGGCCCCATTGCTTTGTCCACCTTGAGTTTTGAAGTTCTTTCAGTACTCTTTCTTCTTTAAATGGACTGGTATCAACCCCACTATCCAGAGTGCTTCTACTGTTTGGTTTAGGTAACTCCTCCTCTTCTTCTTTTGTGAATACTGAGCAAAAGTATTCATTCATTATCTCTGCCTTTTCATTGTCTCCCTCTGCCCACCTCCCCTCTCCTTTTTAATCTTCCCTATCCCTCCCTTAACCTTTCTATGTTCCCTAATGTACCTATAAAAGGTTTTATTCCCCTTCTTAACTGAGTTGGCTATCCTTTCTTCGGTTTGGGCCTTTGCTTTTCTGACTGCCTTCCCCACTTCTTTCTGCTTTAATTGATACAGTCCCCTGTCGTGCTCTGTCTGTGATTCCTTATACTTTCTGAATGCAGCCTTTTTCTCCTTAACCTTCCCTGACACTTCTTTTGAGAGCCATAGTGTTTTTTTATTCCGCTTTGTTTTCTTTATTTGTTTCACACAAAGGCTTGGGTGGGAGCATGCTATATGGCCTCGTACTCATCCCATAAGAGGGCAGTTGTGATCCTGATTAACAAACACCTTCAGTTTAAAGCAACAAGAGTAGTAGAAGACCCCAGGAAGGGTAGATACATCTTTGTAGAAGGGGAATTAAAGTGGGAACAAGTGACGTTTGCAAGTGTATATGCACTGGCAGTGTGGGATCCAGAATTTTACCAACAAATGCTGGATATCCTAGTAAAAGAATAGTTTCCAGGGCTCATACAGAGGAAGGGGGACCTGAATGTGATAATGGATCCAGTTCTGGACCATTCAGAAGGGAGAGGCAGGGGACGGGGATGTATGAGACTGTGGCAACTAGGTATGAATGACTTAGACCTGATTGACAGCTGGAGGACGGCCAACCCCACAGAAAAATAATTCACATTCTGTTCAAGCCCTCATAAAACCTGGACCCGGATAGATTACCTATGTATTCCAAGGTGTTGGTATCATACAGGAGGCAAGGTAAAACACAGCCCTATACAGGTCTAGGACCATGCTAAGGTGATACTTTCACTCACAATGGCAGAAAGCAGGAGGGATTCCCCACCGTGGAAATTCCTGAGATATTTATTAGGCAGAGAGGAGTTTCAGAAATACTTAAAAGAGCAGTGGGGTTTATATAGAGTGGAAAATAAAGAAGTAGCCTCGAACAAAAGGGTCTTCTGGGATGCTGGGAAGGCTGTTATGAGGGGGCAATAATAAGCTATGTGGCAAAATACAAGCGGGAGCAAAAAGAAAAAAGGGAAAGAATGGAGCACAGGATAAAAGAACTAGAGAGAAGAGTAGCGGGGGGGGGGGGATATGGGGACACTTCCCAACAATTGATGGTAGCAGGTGATGCTCTAAATAGCATGCTAAAGGGGGAGGCCCAAAGGGCATGGTTATTTATAAAGACTAGATTCTTTGAATGAGGTAATAAACCAGGCCCTTTACTAGCAAATTTAATAAAAGAGAAAAGGGAGTGGCAACTATCACAGAGATTGAGGATGAGGGAGGACACCTCAGACAGGATAAAAATGGCATTAAGGCACAGTTCCGTGGGTTCTACCAGAAATTATACACAACTGAATGTGTGGAGAAGGTGGAGATAACACAGACTTTTCTAGAAGGGTTAAAGCTTTCAAGCCTATCAAAGACACAACAGGATTTGCTAGGGGCTGAAATTACTAAGGAAGAAATCAGGAAAGCGATACAAGGTCTTAAGAGAGGAAAAGCTAGTGGACCGCATGGATTCCTGGCAGAATATTATAAGGCCCTGAATGGAGATCTGGCTGAGTCCCTGTGGGAGGTATTCAGGGAGGTGAGGGAAGAGGGGACAGTCCTGGCAACTTGTTATGAGGTGGTAATATGTGTACTGCCAAAATCTGTCAAGGTCATAGAAGAGTACACCTCCTATAGGCCTATCTCCTTGCTTAATAGCAACTTGAACATACTGGCAAAGCTGATGGCCAGTCGACTGGAGCGGGTGCTGCTGGAGTTGGTCCACCTAGACCAGACTGGGTTTGTGAAGGGGCAACTGTCTTATCATAACATGAGGAGACTACTCAATGTTATATGAGAAGGCTCACGAAGTGGGAGAAACGTTTCAGTATTAACCATGGATGCCGAAAAGGCTTTTGATTGTATAGAATGGGAATATTTGTTTGAAGTGTTATTCCGGTTTGGTCTTGGGGACTGGTTCGTGGCACTGGTTCGGGCATTGTATAGGGTTCCAGTGGCCTCAGTACTGGTGAATGGGTCCATTACAGAGAGATTTCCACTGCATGGGGGAATGAGGTAGGGGTGCCCCCTTTCCCCACTGCTGTTTGCCCTGGCTATTGAGCCATTGGCAGCTTCGATCAGGGCAGACCTGAGTATACAGGGAAAAAGAGGTAAAATAGGTCAGTAGCATAAGGTAACGCTTTATGAGGATGACATGCTACTGTTTGTTGATGACCCCAAAAGGACAGTGCCACCTCTGTTAGATTTAATAACTCAATTCACTACATTCTCAGGGTATAAAATTAACATGGGAAAACAGAATATATATCACTAAAGGAGAGGGGTGGGGAAACAGCGGGCCAACTCATGGGGCATGAAGGAGGTCAGCACATCCTTTACATATCTTGGGATAAAAGTGGGGAGAGATTTAGGTTCTTTATACCAGATGAATTACACCCCTTTATTTAAAACTATTGAGGGAGAACTACGCCGGTGGAGGGCACTACCCATATCATGGATGGGGAGGGTGAATCTGCTGAAAATGAATGTGCTCCCCTGCCTCTTATATGCCATGCAGATGTGCATGTTCCACTGACTGGGTCAACATCAAGAAGATGGAGAAAGTGTTCTCTGATTTTCTGTGGCAGGGTAAACATCCTTGAACGAGTCTCCAGCGCCTTAAAGCAGACACAGTGGGGGGTGAGGGGTGGGATCAATTTTCCAGATATGAAAAATTACTACCTAGCAACTCAATACAGATATATTCAGGACTGGGTTAATAGGCTGAGGGAAGCAGGATGGCTGGATCTCGAAGAAGAAGGATGTCCAGGGCTGCTGTCAACATACTGGCCAGAGGGGGTCAGAAGGCGTTTAACAGATTAAGTCAGGGGAACCCGATGGTAACAACTGTGCTGGACAGTTGGGCTCAGATTAGAAAAAAAATAGGTGTGGGGGAAGAGGAGACCTGGTTACTCCCCATAGTCTTAAACCCATTTTTTCTACCGGGTTTAGAGGAGATGGGATACAGAGAATGGGAAAGGAGGGGGCTGACAAGCCTAGGACTACTAAAGAAGCGAGGGCAGCTACTCACTTTTGAAGAGCTACGGGGGGGGGGGATGGAGCTACCACAGTCTCACTTTTTCTGATACCTACAAGTAACAGATTACACCAGGAGACTAGGATGTAGTGCAGAGGAAACTTCTCCTCTGGATCAGTTGGCATTCCTAGTGTATTCGGCTAGGACAGACATGAGAGACCTGTTAGGGAAAGCCACACGGATAGGCAGACAAATCTTCCCAGATGTCACATTGAAAACTAAATGGGAGCGGGATATGGGGATAAATATCCAAGATGAAAACTGGGGAATGTTACTAGGCTTGCATAAAGGCATATTAAGCTGTAACAAGTACAAAGAATCATTCTATAAATTTATTCACATGTTGTACTGTGCCCCGGTCAGAGTGCAAAATTCAATCCAGCTGTGCCACCAACTTGTTGAAGGTGCGAGGAGGCATTAGGGACCTATTACCACTACTTCTGGAAATGACCAGTCAACCAAAGATTTTGGAAGGAAATAGTTATAGAGATAGGGAAGATGGGGGGATGAGTAATCATAGTAGAATCCCTACTGTTTCTGTTTGGGATAGAAGATCTGGGAGATGATGCCTCGATGGATAAGGGTGCTTATGAGACATTGTATTTTAAATACCTGGGTATCAGGAAAGAAACCAACAATGCGATGGCATGCGCTATCTATGCAGGCACTAGCATGTGAGCAGCTAACATACAAGGTTAAAATGCACACAGAGTTTCCTGTCAGCCTGGAAACCTTTTCTGAGTTTGCTGTCTCCAGGGAGGCACAGCTGATGAGAGAGGGGCTAACATGGATGGAAGAGACCAGGGGAGGTAAAGATGATACCAGAAGGTGAGGAGACTAGTAACCAAAACCACACTCCCCCAGAAATATGAAACTATAAGTTATAAAAGATGATACAGGAGATGTGGAGACGGAGGCGGAGGGGCTTAAGGTGATAGAGGAGCAGAAGCTATAAAAATGCTATTTACTGAGTTACAATGTATATGGGATATTGAGGAAACAGACCCAAGTTTTAATGCTTTAAAATTGTATTGTTTTAATGTTTTAAAACTTCAGTGTATTAATGTCTAGATGTTTATATGGCATTTAGTTTTTTTCTTCTCTCTAAATGTTATTTTAATGATTCCTCCTTTCCTTGTATTACATGTGGTATACACACTATGGAATGTGGAAAAGGAGAGGACAAGAGCATGTAATATTAAAATCAAATAAACAGATTATGGAAAAAAAAGTGGCTGAAAAGATAAAGGCTAGCATTCAGAAGGTATAAGGAGATGCAGAGGGAGGAAGATAGGGAGGTGTATCCTGGGAAACAGAGGGAAGCAGTAAATATCACAAAGGCACAAACTGAGGAAATATATAAACATATAAACCTACCATGCGGCCCAAGGTGTAAAATATTTTCACTTAGAAAATGGGCTTAAAAATCCTACAAATCTGATTGGCTGACAGGGGTACATTAACTTACAGTGAGAGCCCTGTAAATAAAAATTCCCAGCCCAAACCTGCGTTATGTCCAGCCAAGTATCCTTGTGCCCAGCCTGCTTCATCATTGGCTGAAGCACTGGGCACACAATTTGAAATGGATGCCATTTTTTTTTCAGTGTTTAGCGAGAGAGTGAGAGCCCCCCACCACTACAACCACCATGCACACTCACTCCTTAGAGGAGACAGCAGCCAGTAACTGAGCAAAAGAAATGTATACCTGCTTTTCAAGTTTAAACCACTCTCTGTTTCTTTTTGTCTAGTAATGAAAACCCCTGCTCCTACCGCTAGCTCAGTTACTCCTTTCAGCCAACATGGAATAAGCTCCACAACTGAAATCTCATAAACGGGACTAGAGATGGGCAAAATCTGAAGATTTCATTATGCGAAATATTGTGCAAAATTTGTGCATCTCATGAAATATTTCACAGGTAAGAAGTGCGAAATTCCTCTGGCAAAATGAGTAATTTTGCCACTTACGTGTGAAATTCTGCCGTTTATAGGCGAAATTCCACATTTCACTAGTGAAATTCCGCATTTTGCACCTGCAAACTATTTCGTGGCATGCGTGAATTTCGCAAAATATTTTGTGCAGCGAAATTTGCAGTTTCACAGGAATTTCTCCTGTGAAATTAAATTTCGCTGCATCTCTAAATGGGACACATTTCCCTGAAAAATGTCACTACCTCCCCCTTTCAGTTATTCCGGTCACACACACAACAAAAACAAAATCTAGCCAGAGTTGTTACAGCGCGGAGAGCTGCTAAATGACCAAAGTCACACTTGTGCACAGAAAATTTTGAACACCTGGGTGTAACTCGCCCATTTTTTGGAGTTGTTTCACCAAATTTTCAACATGGCTTTTTTGGGACCCAACCTCATGAAAAGTGCCACCGTCATTTTGTTCATTCTTCCTGAAAGGTGATTTTATAGAGTGACTGTGCCATTCTATACCACAGGTGAGAAAACGTGTTTTTGGCAAGATGTGAAAAATGACAGCTGTACTGTTAAAAAGGAGGGGTGCAAAAATGGTAATGTTGAAAATTTGGAGTGAAAATATTAAAAATTGTCAAAGTTAGGTGTGTGTGTAGAGACTGAGCAATGCACACTCGTAATACAGTCATTTTTTGAAATTTTTTCACCAAATTTGCAACATGGGCTTTTTTGGACCCCACCTCATGAACAGTGGCACTGTCATTTCATTAATCAGTCCCAAAAGGTGATTCCATGCAGCGACTGCAAAATCACCTTTCAGGACAAAGTAACAAAATGGCAGTGACAGTGTTCATGAAGTGGGGTTCCAAGAACTCCATGTTGAAATCTGGGGCCAAAATTCCTAAAAATGGCTGATATATGAACATAAGTTGAAAACCCCATTGACTGCCATTATACCACACTTACCTTTGATTCTTCAGTTTGTGGTTCAGCTTTGAAGAGTGCAGATGTGCCCCGGTCCAAAGGAGATGACAGTGCCGACCTCCAGAGGTAAGTATGGGGTAAGGGGGGAGGTGCAAGGATGTGGGTGCTCAGTGGGAGGATGGGGATGGGGAGGGAGGACTGGGGCGATGACAAGGGACTGTTTTTTTTTTACAGGTAAAAAAAGACGTTGGGGGAACAGTTTTCTTTATTTACAGGAAAGAAAGGCATACATTTGGGCACACTGGGGTTGGCTCCCAGTGTGCCACATGAGTTGGGGGGGTCCATGATGCCAACACAGGGATTGAACACCCTGATATTGGCATGGGGAGAAAAGAAAAAAAACAACATAAATTTGAGCACACTGGGGTGGGCTCCCAGTGTGCCACTTGAGTTGGGGGCTACATGATGCCGATACAAGGATTGGGCACCCTGATGTTGGTGCGGGGAACATTAAAACATAAATTTGGGCACACTGGGGTGGGCTCCAAGTGTGCCACATGAGTTGGGGGGTACATGATGTCAACACAGGGACTATGCACCCCCATGTTGGTGCAGGGATGGGGAATGGAGGGAGCAGGAAGGACAGCAGCAGTGGGAAGGAGCGGGAGGGTTTTCTTTGCTGCTAGTGCTGGGAGGGGGTGGGGAGGACAGGAGCAGTGGGAGGGTGCTGGAGAAGTGCCATCCGAAAGATGGCAGTGGTTATGCAACTGCACATGCGTGGCACTGGCTCATGAGTAGTTGCTGTGACTGGCATTCTGCCACTCACAAGATGTTGGCATCAGTGGAACTGCACATATGCGAGTGCAACGCATGTGCAATTGCATTGCCGCCGCCATCTTTTGAATGGCACTCCTCACGCTCCCTCCCACTGCTCCTGTCCTCCCCACTCCTTCCCAGCACCGACAGCAAAAAATAAACCTCCCGCTCCCTCCCACTGTGCAGTTCTTGCCCCAGAATGCAGAAGTAACAGCCAAAATAGTGTGGCTGTTACTCTGTAGCGGCTGATCATGATGGAGTGTTTCAAGCTCCATTGGATGTTTTGAAGGATACATCCAAAAGTCCAATGGAAGGTGCCACGATCAGCCATTTTAAGGCAAGACATGCCAAAACAGCAGTAAGCTCTGCCGACAGCCATAACAAAGCAGTCCGACCGGTTGTTTCCCCCTCCCAAGCATTCCTTTCAGACCTCAAGTCCTTCTTGACTCACATTCCCCGATGCCGATCGGCAGCACAACACTCACAAGGGCAAAGCAACTTACTACCAAAGGGGCTCTCTTTTCACATACGCTTACCCTAGAAATCACAAAATGTAACACCTGGGATGTCTAAAAGTAAAACAAAAATTTAGACTGCTGCTGTGTCACCTCATAGTTCTCCACTTCCTGCTTTTGCTTTGCATGGTCATGCACCTTACTGCTGCATCCTTCAATCGCAAAACAAAAAAAACAGTCTTGAAGGAAAGGAAACATAAAAATGATGCAAAGAGATGGGGGGGGCCCTATTTAAACAAACTCCATGTGTTTTTGTGGAGGTTGCTGGGAGGGGTATTTTTTTAAATGCTGTTCTTAAATATTTTTAATTCCCATATAAAAATGCCACAGAGCCCATTTTCTAAGTGCAATAATACCCTCCAGGGTGGGCAGTATGGGCAATACCAGACCTTCCAGGGGCTATAAAGTCCTCCACCTGCGGCATCGGGCCTCATTACACCCCTGGGTGGTCTGGTGTTGCCCAATACCACCCACCTTGTTGGATATTATTGCTTGCTGGGTACTCAAAGAGGAAGGCTGCTCTTCTCCTTACATTCCCCTTTGGTGGATGATAGAGCGGGATTTATGTTTCCAATGAGGGATTACATTGCAAGCCTTACCTTATCTTAAGCATGCTATGCTGCCCCAATACCTTGGGGACATTCTGATAGGGGTTTCATTAACAATATATATAATCAGTTAATCAGGTACCTTAACTAGCTCCTTACAAACCCTTGGGATCAAACTCTCTGGTTAAATACTAATTTTTAGCTAATGGTAAGACACTCGATTCTTTATGGCAATCTAGGAGTATTGTAGTCCCCTCCCAGTTCACCTGGAGCCCTCATTGGGTTTCCTTTATTGAACTGCAGTGTACATATGCCCTGGCTAATAAGGAATGCTTTTTTTATTTCTAAATTTGCCATTTGCTTTTTTCTAAGTTGGGTAAGCCAGCTCCTCTGCCAGACCTTTCTCCATCTTTGATGACCCTTGGGGAACTGGTCTTGGAAAGATATGCCGTATCCAAGGTTTACCAAGTTTTATCACTGGTTTGGATTCATAGATATGGCTCCTCAAAATACTGGCTCACGGCACTGGGCTGGAGAGCCACTGATTTACAGAGAGAAGCAGCTTGGTGAGACCTTTACTGCTATATTAAGTTAAACAGCTATAGGCTTACCCAATTCAAAATTATGCATGCAATCTATCATACCTCTCTGAAGTTATACAAGTGGGGACTTCTGGACTCGCCCTTATGTACCAAATGTAAACAGGTAGACGGCTCATTATTGCACATCCTGTGGGATTGTCCTATGGTACACGGTAGAAGGTTCGGTCTATGTTTGATCTGAGCTTGGGACTTACAGATGCTTTTACAAAATGGGACAATATTTTAGGGGTGGACATACATGACCTATTGGGCTCCGGGTGTTTCCATTTTATGTTGATTACCGTGGTAATTAAAAGATTACTTTGTCTCACTAGCTGGATCATCAGGTTTCGTCCTTGGTGAAATGACACACCAGTATGCTTCAAATTCTACATATTGAATGTATGCTAGCTTCCTCCCTGAATACTGTTTGGGCCCGATTCCAGAACGCATGGTACAACTCGCAGGCAGATGCGAGTTGCACCATGCACTGCTATGCCAGGGACCCTGCACCCTATTCCAGGACAGGCAGGGTCCTTGGCACCTATGTCCCATGACTTCTGGCAGCTAGAGGGTTGTGCCACAGGAATGGCAAAATGGCCCTGGGTGCTGCAATTGGGAGACCATGGGGGACAGCTCCCCTGCTTCCCCAGCCCAAAACATGCCTACAGTCCCCTGTGGGCCATGGGGAGGGGTAGGCTGGGTGGCACAGGTGCAAGGGGGGGCATGGTGGAACACTGACCTGGGTGGCACCCTGAAATGCGGGAGGTGGGGGGCATCACTGTGCTGGGGGTGTATTTATGGGGCATGGCAAAGTGCAATTCACGGCACTGGGGGGCATCCATCATTTTGCCAGGACAGATGCCCCTTAGATCACCTCCATGCTGGTCTAACCCACAGCACCATAGAGGGACCTGGAATGTCGTAACAGGGATACGGAGCTACCCTTTTGGAACAGGGTGTTGGTGCTGCCTTAACCCACCCGTGCACCATGCCCTTGCACCGGGCAGTGTCAGTGGCTCAGTAGGTAGCACCCTCGCCTCTGAGGCCGGGAGATCAGAGGGCTGTGGGTTCAGTTCCCACATCTGGCACTTGGGTTAATATCCCAGTACTGACACTGTAGTGCAGCATGAGAGGGGTGTTGCACTTCTGAGGTGCTGTCTTTTGGATGAGACATTAAACCGAGGTCCCATCTGCCTGGATTGGTGGTAGTTCAGGTGGATGTTAAAGATCCCATGGCACTTATCGAAAAGAGTAGGGGAATTTTTTATTGATACACATAAAACAAAAAGGTATTACAGCATACATCACAAAACACAAAAGAAAAGAATCAACAAAAAAATCAAAAGAAAGTATTACATCAATACAATCACCTCAAACATCACAGACCCCCCACTAAAAGAGTAGGGAATTTTTATTTTCACAACAACAAATCAAAAAGGAATACAAACAGTGACAAGTCACACAAAATAATAAACAAATCATAAAGGAAACAAACTCAAAGAAGTATAACAATCATACATCATCCTAGAAATGGGAAAGGAAACAGGAATAAACATACCCCCGACTAAAAGAGTTGGGGAATTTTTTATTCACAACACCACATTTCAACAAGACAAAATGGCATTACCAGACAAAAAAGCAAAGTACAAATCATAATAAAAGGCAAAGAAGCAATCAAGCTATACAGAAGCAAAAATAAAAAATCCAAGACTGTCTATGTAGAGATATCATAGGACATATATTTATACAGAAAAACAACGAAGGCATACCAGGTTCTGCAGAGAAGGGCTTCCTCACAGCACAAGGGAAACCATCATAACCCAATACAGGGCTTGGGCAGACACAAGGTCCTCACCCTGTATCTAACCAGGTCATCTTCCTCCACCATAATTTGAACAATTCAGGATGCACCTTTCCCTGCTCCTGCCCTCTCCAAGTAAACACAGCTGTGCATATGTTGTGAACTATCTGAGATTCAGAAAGTAACTTCTGTCGAAGAGTAAGAGAGCATCTAGCTTGCCATAACTGAAAACTGATATGGCCCATCACAAGACGCTAATGTATTAGAATCATACACAATCCCAGGAGCTTGGTAGAACCCCATCACCCACCACACGCCAGGTGAGAGAACCCGAAAGGGATTCAAAGGCCATGTATCGTGAAAAGAAGACCAAAATGAAACAGTAAAAGGACACTCTACAAAAATGCTCCATCGTTTCAACAACTCCCAAACAGGTCTCCTCCCTAGGGCAATATCGTTCAGTCAATTCTTTATGTTTCCTGTTTCCTTTCACTCCTAATTTCCTATGTAAACAGAGCCATAAAAAATCCCACATATTGCTAGGCACCCTCTTACTCACTAAGAACTGTAATTTAGCATGTTGTTCAGCAGGAGGCCTAACATGAAACCAGGGGTCAGAGAAAAAGAAATCATGTAATACGGAAAAATAAAATTGTTGACGTGTCTGAGAAAGAAGCAAGCGGTGAACAACATGCCACGTCTTCAATTTCTGAAACATCACGCAAAAATGACTGGACAAGGCACCCACCCTAACCTGACGAGCAAGAAAGAAGTCCATTCCCCACTGTGACAAGATAAAGTCAACACCATCTGCCACCCATGGAGACCAAATCATAGTCTGCCCTTTAAGGAAGGGCACTAAGTTGTAAAAAAGAAAAATACTCTGAAAAAACATTACGGGATTAACCATCCCTAACCCTCTTTCACTAAGAGGTAAATACGTAATACCCCTTTTTAGGGGATTTAGCCTACTACCCCATAAACACAGAAAAAAAACTCCATAAAGAGAAGCCTCCATAGAGATGGGAGGGAGAAAAACTGCGGCAATAAATAAAAAGTATGGCAACAAAAAAGACTTAAATAAATACGCTTAGCTTTGGACATACATCCCTTATTCCATAGCTGAACCCTACTACGAGCTGCTAACAATTGTTGATCCCAATTATACCTGTGGTCATCTAGACCTCCAAAGTAAATACCAAGAATTTCCTATAGCCAGATACAATAGGCAAACCCCAAACCAAGGACACATCAGCCGCATCATACCCCAATGGTAGAATCCCACTTTTGAGCCAATTAATTGAGGACCCAGTCACATCAGAAAAGACACTCAACAACTCTCTTGCCACCATAGCAGAAGCCTTATCCGCTAAAACTAAAATCAGATCATCAGCATACGCTAAAGTAACTATCTCAGGATCACTACAGCCAATCGATAATCCAACAATGTCATTGGTACTGTGTAAGGCATGTAAGAGGGGATTTAAAGAAAGCACATAAAGCAAGGGACTCAATGGACACCCCTGCCGAACCCCCCTATGGACCTCAATTTCCCTACCCACCCAGCCATTCACACAGGGGATCAAAGTAATGCCCCTATAGCACGTTTGTAGCCATCCTATGAATTGGGTAGGGAATCCGTACCTTGACAGACATTCCCAGAGATAAATATATTCTACCTGATCAAAAGCTTTGGACTGATCACACACAAAAAAAAAGAAAAAAGAAAAAAAAAATGTGGGGAGTAGTGCAATGTAATGGCTGTGGGGCAGCAGTCTTCTGGGAGTCTTTCTGGAGGCTGAGATGCTGCCCTATTTGCAGACAACTCTCTGCCCTGAGGGAGGAAGTTGCCCATCTTCAGGCCTCACTGGACAGTAGTACGGGGACCTTCCCCCAGGCCACACTGGACAGTAGGAAGGGAACCTCCCCCATCCAGGTAGCACCACAGCCACCACCACTACCTCAAGGTTGCAAGAAAACACAGCAGTTGGACCACAGTGGGCTCAGGAAGGGTGAGAATGGTGGAGCGGAGGCACCCAGTCAGTTGTTCCACTCCACAATCCATACACCATTCTGGGAGACAGCATGGCTCCTATGGATGCACCCACAGAGGAGACTAAGGAGGCTGAGGACAGCTGTCACAAGGGAGGCCCATAGGAAGGAGGCAGAGGACACCACAAGGAAAGGAAGCAAACCTGGTGGGGGACTCAATTATTAGGGGGATAGAACTGGGAGGAGCTGGGAAAACTGAAGTAAGGTGCCTGCCTGGGCCATGGCTTGGAGGGACAGGAAGCGCATCCTCAGGATCACTACAACAGCTGCAAGGGATTCTGAGCTGGACATAATTGTCCACCTAGGGACAAATGACTTGGCTCATCATGAGGTTAGAGCAGTGCAGGAGGACATTGCAGAGTTGGGGAGGGGCCTAAGACAAGTAGCACACACAGTATCCTTCTCAGAGGTGCTGCCTGTCGAAGGCATGGGGGAGGCGAGGGTAATTGGCACCATGCAGTTTAATGAATGGTTGAAAAAATGGTGCGGAGCACAGGGGTTTGGCTTCATTGGGGACTGGGGTTCCACCTGGAGGGACACCAGCCTATACTGGCAGGATGGTCTGCATCTGTCCAGGAAGGGAACAAGTCTTTTGAGCAGTCGGTTTAAATGCTTCATTGGCAAGCTTTTAAATTAGTCAAAGGGGGAGGCACTGACAAGCAGCAGAAAAATCCCAGCCTTTCCCTACAAACAGTGTACTAAATGAGAAAAAGACCAAGGAAGAACGGTCAGTGGGGGATGCTGCAACAGAAGGTAAAGCCACCAAAAAATGGAGAGCAATGAGTACCAATGCCCGTAGTCTAGGTAACAAGCTTCCTGAATTAGTGGCCTTGATGGAGGAGGAACATCTGGATATCGTGGCAGTCACAGAAACATGGTACACACAAAACCATGACTGGGACATAAACATACCAGGATACACTATCTACAAGAGGGACAGGGAGGTAAAGAGGAGGAGGAGTAGTTCTTTACATAAGGAAGGAATAAAGCAACAGAACAAAAGGGTAAACAGGGAGGAGAAGAAGCACTGTGGGTAAATTTGGAGACAGGCAATGGCACCACAATCCGCAGAGGGTTGTATGAACCCCTTCTCAGGGGGAGGAAATGGACAAGGAAATAATAGAAAGTATACTTAGAATTGCAGAAAAGGGAGATATTGTTGATGGGTGATCTGACTATGCCAGATGTTAACTGAGTGCAGTTGCAGCTGCCACTCAAGAGTGCAGTTATTCTAGATGCCCCAGGGGCATGCCTTAGACAACTAGTACTGGAGCCCACTCAAGAGGGAGCAATATTAGACTTGATACTCTCAAATGGAGATGGAGAGAGGATCACAGATGTAGAGTGGGTAGCCATCTGGGAACTAGCGACCATCGAACAGTATGGTTCACAATAAACACAGCAATAGAGTCAAGCCATACAAGACAAAAAGTATTGGACTTTAGGAGGCTGACTTTGCTAAAATAGGTGAGTGCCTAAGGAATGCACTGTAAATGGGCAGGAAGGAGGGTGGAAGAACAATGAGGGAATAATAGAAACTGCCATCACAGAGGTACTTGAGCCTTTGTGTAAGCAAATAAACAAAACAAGACGATGTAAGAACCACTATGGTTCTCAAAGGAAGTGGCAGTGAAGGTTCAAGAGAAAAAGAAAGTATTCAGGAAGTACAAGGAATCGAGAAGGAGCAGGACAGAGAACTGTATCAGTTAAAGCAAAGGAGGCTGGAAAGGCAGTCAGAACAGCAAAGGCCCAAACCGAGGAAAAGATAGCCAATTCAGTTAAGAAGGGGTGAAAACCTTTATAGGTACATCAGGGAGTGAAGGAAGAAGACCAAGGGAGGATAGTGAGGCTTAATAAAGGGGATGGAGGGTGGGCAGAGGGAGACTGTGGAAAGCAGAGATACTCAACAAATATTTTTGCTCAGTATTTACAAATGGAAGAGGGAGGTACATAAAACAAATAGTAGTAACACTCTGGATACAGAAGTTGATACCAGCCCATTTACAGAAGAAAGGGTTCAGAAAGAACTCTTAAAACTGAAGGTGGACAAAGCAATGGGGCCTGATGGGATTCATCCCAGAATTCTAAAAGAACTAAGGGTAGAACTAGTGACACCACTGACTACCCTTTTTAACAAATCATGGGAGAATGGGTGGTAACCGAGGACTGGAGGAGGGCAGATGTGATTCCCCTTCACAAAAGTGGGAGCAAGGCAGAAGCAGGAAACTATAGACCTGTTAGTTTAACCTCAGTGATAAGGAAAATGATGGAATCACTTCTAAAGGAAAGAATTGTCGAGTATCTAGAGGCAAGAGGGGCACAGGACCCTAGGCAGCATGGATTCACAGCGGGAAGGTCATGCCAGACGAATCTGATAGATTTCTTTGACTGGGTGACCAAAGTAGTAGATCAGGGAGGGCTGTGGACATGGCCTACCTAGACTTTAGCAAGGCATTTGACACAGTCCCACACAAAAGATTAATATACAAGTTAGCCAGCCTGGGAGTGGGTCCCAAGATGACAGCCTGGGTAAAGAATTGGCTGGAGAATAGGACACAGAGAGTAACAGTAAATGGAGTCCACTCTGAAGAAAGGAGGGTTACCAGTGGGTACCTGAGGGTTCAACATTAGGACCGGTCCTCTTCAATGTCTTTATAAGCGACATTGCAGAAGGACTGGAAGGAAAAATATGTCTCTTGCAGATGACACTAAGATCTGCAACAGAGTTGATGCTGGGGTGGGGTGGAAAGGATGAGAAGGAACTTGGCAAGGTTAGAGGAATGGTCAAATGTATGGCAGCTCAGATTCAATGCTAAAGTGCAGGTAATGCACCTGGGAAACAAACCAGGGGAAGAGTACACAATGGGGTGAGATACTAAGAACAACAAAAATGGAAAGGGACCTGGGGTAGTCATATCAGATGACCTAAAGGTGGGCAAGCAATGTGAGAGGGCAGCAAGGGCTGGGGGAATACTGGGATGCATGGAGAGGCATCACCAGTAGAAAACAGGAAGTTATTATTCCTCTGTACAGACAGCTGGTGAGACCCCATCTGGAGTACTGTGTGCAGTTCTGGAGACCCAACCTCTGCAAAGACATAGTCAGGATGGAAGCTGTCCAGAGGAGGGCAATTCAAATGGTGCAGGGTCTGCACCCAAGACATATGAAGAGAGACTTAAGGAGCTTATATGCATAGCCTCGAGGAAAGGAGGGAGGGGAGACGTGATAGAAACTTTCAAGTACCTCAAAGGAATCAACAAAGTCCAAGAGGTAGTATCTTTCAAAAAGAGGTGTGCAAGAACAAGAGGGCACAATTTGAAGATGGGGGGCGCTCAGAGGTAATTTAAGGAGTATTTTTTCACGGAGAGGTTGTGGATGCATGGAACGGCCTTCCAGAGGAGGTTGTGGAGTCAAAATCAGTGGTGGAATTCAAGCATGCATGGGATAGTCATAAGGCAATTCTGGGGGGTGGGGGTAGGAAGAAGTAGGCTGCTGGTTAACTAGGATCTGCACCTTATCCAGTAGGTAGGGAAATGGGCAGACTGGGTGGGCCAAGCAGTCCTTATCTGCCGTCAAATTCTGTTTCTATGTTTCTATGACTGATCCAGGCAAACCAAATGTTCAAATAATTCTCCAGCCTTACCTTTAGAGACCAATTCTCTAAGTAAGATCAGTGCATCCTGAACCCTTCTGAGAGGAGCCCCACTAAACTGCGTCAGATACAAAAGGGTACCATAACCTTCCTTAACCTCAGACATAAAATCTTCATCAGAATGTTATAATCTGAGTTCAATAATGACAAAGGTCTCCAATTACCCAAATCCCCATGATCACCCTTTTCTTTATACAGAAGGAGTAGCACACCTTGCATCATGCTATGAGGGAGTACCCCAGACTGCAGCCCAGTATTCAGGACCGAACAGAAATCAACTCCCAAAACCTCCCATAAGAGTTTATAAACCTCATGAGGCAACCCATCATATCCAGGTGTAACTCCCAATCGTAAAGACCAAATTGCTGACCTCGGTTCCTCCACTGTGATAGGTTGCACTAATTCAAGCCGGTCAGCTAAGGACAAGGCCGGAACCGATCTACCAGCGAACCAATCACAGATAGCAGCTTTGGAAAGCATCCTGCTCTGAAATGACGTAGAAACATAGGCATGAATTTCCTCCAAAATATCGTCATTGGTAGAAACTCGCCCACCCCCTGGGGTGTTCAGATACGCCATACTTCTTAAATGTCTGAGTGATGTCAAGTAATCAAAAGGCAAAGTATCTTTTTCCTGCCACAAAGTCTAAATTTGTGTTTCATTTCCATATCACGTAAAACCTGAGACTGAGCCTTAGCCAATTCCAGTTTCAAACTTGCAATCTGTTGCTGACAGTTGAGGCCAAGAATCCATCTATTAGTGGATAAAAAATGAAGCCGTCCCCTAAGATACCGTAGCTCAGTATGTGATAATTGTCCATTTAAACAACCCACAACCTTTAAATAAACCCGAACTTCCCATTTAGTGTCCTCCCACCAAACATTTAAATCATCATACAAAAAGGAAACTGACCTCCTGGCCACCCATTACACAAGGGATATGCAACAATTCAGAATTCAATTTCCAGATACCCGGCCCTCTCCGAGCTGCAGGAACATCAGCCAAGGTCAGTCTCAGTAATCTGTGATCAGAGGAAGCAACATCCTGCAGAGATCTAGATTGAACAGTAACCACAGAAGTGAGAAAAAAGAAATCAATCCTGGAAGCCCTTGGTCCACAGAAATAAGTGTCCCCAGACCTTCCAGTAGAGGGTCCAAAAGCATCTACCAAACCAGCGTCTGAGATGAGTTTCAACAAACTAGTCTCACCACAATACACCTTTTTCATTGTCCCTGAAGCCACTTGTAAAGTCAAGGAACAGTTAAAATCCCCCCCCCTCAAAATAATGTAATAAGGAGAGCATAAAAAGGGATAAAGTGAATTAAACAAAGCAACCTGGTCAAACTTAGATTGTGGAGCATACACAGAAATTAACCTCAGGTATATGGAAGCCCATTTAACATCGAGAACCAAGGCCCTGCCAGCCAGAACTTCTATCTGATGTAGCACAGTGACATGATAATGAAAAAAACATATTCCAACCCCACTACATAAGTCAGCACCCAAAGACCATAAACAGTCCCCCCAAATCCAACCTGCAGAGGCAGCCTCCACCTCTTCAAGGGAATGCAAGCGAACATCCTACAGAAAAACGCAATCTAGATTTTCAGACAGAAAATGTGAATAAGTTCTGCGTCGTTTTCTGGAGTCTTAATACTGTTCACATTTAAGGATGCCACCAAGGTGGAAGGAACAAGAGCCCAGCAAGGGAACATTCACTTCACCTTACTAGATGCCCTTGTGATCCTACCAATCTTACCATCAGGTGGTCTAGGGCCCACCTGGTCAACCACAGGTTCAGTAGATTCTAACCCAGGTAAAGGTAGAGGAGGCCCAGACCCGCTAGGATCATCCACTGGACACTCTTCCAAAACAGAAAACATATTCGGGTCAGCCATAGAAACAACAGGAGCAGGTGCAGCTAGTTTCTTCCCTAGTTTCCCCCTCCCTTTGGCAGATTTCCCCTTTTTCTCGCTAACCACCACAAACCCAGCATCCGGAGTCTCTAAATCTGGCAACACAGGGACGATGCTCCCACCTTCCCCCTGATCCACCCTAGAGCCCACTACAGCTCCCACATCAGGCAGAACCATGGTAGTCAACTGAGGAATCAGCTGATTCTAACAAACTAGAGTCAGCCAAGGGGAACAACCCCGTCAATATCAGGGCCCCTCCTCCCTCCCTTAGTAGGAATGGGTCTAACTGCCCCCCGGATGTAATGATCTTGTTCCCCATCATCAGCATCTGTAGTATTTTTGGCAGCTAAGGGACAGGTTTCAAATGTGTGACCCACCTCATCGCAAAGATTGCATTTTGAGGTTTGAAAACAATGGGCACTTGGATGACCCATCTCCCCACAGTAAGAACAATTAAGGACGGTGCAGGAGGTACTAATGTGGGTTCGAGACCCACACTTAAAGCAAGCCCTAGGCTGCCCAGGATAAAAAAGAAACCCCTTATCTCTCCCCAGAAAGAAGCAATTAGGCAGATGAATTAAGCCAGAATCCGTGGAATGAAGTTTTACCCTAAATTTCCAACCCCCATTCCAAAACCCCTCTTCATCCAGAATAGGGACTGGATTCCCCTGAATATCACAAGATTTAGACAGCCATTTAACAATATCAACAATATTCACCCCTTCATTCCGAAACATGATTGTGATGATCCTATAGGCCTGCTGAGACAAAGGTAATACAATAAAGTCAGACCATAGTGGGTTAGTCTTCAAATTCAGATATCGACTCCAAAACAACTCCATCAAGGCAGGGGTGCGAAAGCTGACGTCAAAGGTGAATTCCCCCGGAAACATGTATTAATGCATATACCTCTGAGGGAAAAAAACCCATGCTGCGTTTCAATAATGTCTTCCCAACAAAAAACCTATCTGGGGGAGTATCCCTAGGACCCACATAACATAATCTAACAGCATTATGTCGCTTTGCCAATTCCAGCGACTGTCTGAAATGGCTAGCATAAGAAGGTTTAGAGATTGGATGAACAACTGACTCAGGAAGGCTAGGGGAAGCATTCACATCTCCAGCCCTCCCCTCTCCCCGAGATCCCATAGTTAAATCAGCAGCAATATCTGTAGACAGAGGGGTAGGAGAAACAATAGCCTCAGTACTCAAGACAGCCCCTATAGAGTCAGGTATATCACAAGGAGTTATCTGTTCATCCACTGCATGAGCAGGAACAGCTTGCTCTGGTCTCCATGTGCCTCCAGAAATTGGAATCCATCCAGCCCCTGACAACGCTCGCTCCAGCGACCAAGACTCCTCCACCAAAGTTCCCCAATCCCTGGAAGGCTTTTCAATTCCTGATAGGTCTCTCCACGGTGGAAGAAGCTTGCTTGGCCTTAGACTCAGCAGCACTTTCATGAGCCGATCGTTTCCGTTTCGGTCCTCCTCTGAATCAGCGGTCCGGCGTTCCCTCTGCAACAAGTCACTAACGCGCAAAAGTTCCTCCTCGAGGCAACGTTGTTTCTCCACAAGACTCAAACAGGACATTTGAGAAAATGCAAGACGCCCACTTGAATCGGAGTTTGCTGGCCACCCATGGGTGCCCCAGCCACCGACACCACTGGTTCTTCAAAAGCAGGTACAGTAACTATTGACATACTTTGGGCTACCTCAGCCCCAACCAGACCTCCTTCCTCCTCCATCGCAAAGACAGCGGCAGCCATCTTGGTCCCACCAGAAAATGGGTCCCCCCTGCTCACAGGAAGCAGGAAGTAGGGGAATTTCCCCGGTGTCCTGGCCAAATTTCCCTTATTCACTAGAAAAATACCACAAACCGCTTAATCTGGTTCAAGGTCAGTTGGCATTCATCTGTATCCCCCTCCCCCGGGTTGTGCCTGAAAATAGGCAGGATTTGTCTAGTGCACTTACCGGGTCAACAAAAACGAAATAAAATAAATGCTACAGTGGGTTGAGGGTGTAGTGGGTGACATGGCCTACCTTTGGCACAACCCACATCCGGCATGGCACAAGCCACAACTTGGAATATAGCAACTCGCGTATTGCATGGCGCAAGGTGCGATTTGCACCATAGGGTTTTGGTATAAATTGCCTTGCGCCATGCCTAAGGTATCCTGGAATCGGGCCCTTTGTACTTATTTTCAGTGTTGGAGCCCTTTAGAGGCATGGTTGTCCACCCTAGTGCTGTAATTGGTTACTATTGTCTTTGCACATCTTATTGGCTGTGTTTATATGTTTCCCTCTGCTTCTCTCATAACTTTACATATTGAAGGTAGAATGGGAGGGAGAAGGGATGGGGGATTTTCTTGTGTCTCTACTGCATTGTACCGTTTGCATTTGTATGCATGTGGTGTCTTTATGTATGTTTTGGAAAATGTTAATAACGTTTGCTCAATTTAAAAAAAAAGCATAGAATGTGACTGCAGATAAGGGCTGCTGGGCCCACCAAGTTGGCACATTTTTTTTTTTAAAGACCTTCGTGTTTTGCGGCAGATGCAACTAGATCTACAGTGCCATCTCTTCCCTTTCTTTCCTCATCACTATGATTCCCTTGTGCCTGTGCCAGGGATTTTTGAACCCCACCACTGTCTTCGCCTCCACTACCTCTGCTGGAAGGTTGTTCCAGGTATCCACCACCCTTTCCATAAAGTAGTACTTCCTCACATCCCTCCCAAATTTACCCCACCAGTTTCATATCATGTCTCACTGTTCTAGAGTACCTTTTTCTCTGAAAAATACCTCCCTCCTGTGCCTTATTTACCCTTGTTAGGTGTTTAAAGGTCTGTATCATATCCCTCCTCTCCCTTCTCTCCTCCAGGGTGTACATATTTCTCTTCTTAAGCCTCTTCACATAGGGCTTTTAATGTAGAACCTGCACCATTTTGGTAGCCCTCCTCTGGACTGCCTCCACTCTGTCTATGTCCTTCCTGAGATGTAGTCTTCAGAACTGTACACAGTACTCAAGGTGAGGTCTTATAAGCAATGTATATAGGGGCAGCACCACCATCTTTTCCTGCTGGTGATGCCCCTTCCTATGCTCCCCAGCATCCAACAAGCCCTTATGACTGCCTTGTCACACTGCCTGGCCACTTTTAGGTAATCTGATATGATTGCCCCTGGTCTCATTCCTGCTTGTTCTTTGTCAGTGTCACTCCGCCCATTTGGTACTTCACTGCTGGGATTTTATGGCCCAAATGCATTATGCACTTTTTTTGCATTAAACCCCAGCTGCCATACCCTTGACCACTCCTCCAGTCTTTTCAGACCCATACCCATCCATCCATGTCCCCCTGAGTGTCCACTCTGTTGCAGATCTTGGTGTCATCTGCAAAGATGCAGACCTTTACTTCCAGTTCCTCCACTATGTCTCCTTTAAAACATTGAAGAGGCCCAGTCCCACCACTGATTCCTGAGATGCCCCATTGGTGACATTCCCTTCCTCTGAGCAAGTTCCGTTTACCACAGCCCTCTGTTTCCTCTCAGCTAAAAAGTTTCTTACCCAGGTTACTACCTTATTAACCACCCCCAAGTTCCCCAACTTGCTTACCAGTCTCCTATGTGGAATGGTGTTGAATGTCTTGCTGAAATTAAGGTAGGCCACGTCCATAGCTTCCCCCCCCCCCAGCCAACTCCTTGGTCACCCAGTCAAAGAACTCTATCATATTTGTTTGGCATAACCTTTCCCCTGAGAAACCATGCTGCCTTGGATCCTGTAATCCACTGGACACAAGATAATTTACAATCCTTTCCTTTTGTAGCAATTCTATTAATTTACCCACCACTGATGTCAGGCTGACAGGTCTATAATTGCCTGCCTCTTCCCTGCTACCATATTTGTGAAGTGGGACTACCTCTTCCCTTTTCCAGTCCCCTGGGGCAACGCCAGTCTCCTGTGACCTGTTAAATAGGTCTGATAGAGATGCAGTCAGTACCTCCCTCAACTCCCTCAGCTCTCTTGGATGTACTATGTCTGGCCCCATAGCTTTGTCAGCCTTCAGGTTAGCGAGTGCTTCGTGGACATTTTCCTCAGAAGACAGATTAATATCCATCTCCCTCCACTCAAAGCTCCTGGTGCCTTTTTGTGGTCCCTCCCCTTCCCCTTCTACTGTGAATACTGAGCAGAAGTATTTGTTTAAGATGTTTGCCTTTTCTTTATCCCCTCCAAACAGTCACCCCCCCATTAAACTTACTATCCCTCCCTATGTCTTCCTTTTCTAGCTAACATACCTGAAAAATGTCTTGTCCCCTTTTGAAACTTCCTGAATTAGTCTTTCCTCAGTTTGTACCTTTGCACTCCTTACTGCTTTGCCTGCCTCTGTTTTCTCAGATACTCTTCCCTATCCTTCTCTCTCTAGGTCTCTTTATACTTTCTGAATGCTGACTTTTTAGCCTTTACCTATTCTGCTACCTCCTTTGAGAACCATAGCAGTCTCTTCATTCTTTTACTTTTGCTTACCTGCTTGGCACAGAGGCTTGTTGCTTTTATTACACCCTCTTTCATTTTAGCCCACTTTTCCTCCGCTCTCCCAAGTCCCCTCTCCCTGCCAGGTCATTCCTGAGGCATTCCGTGTCTTAGTAAAATCAGCTCTTCAGAAGCTCAGCACTTGTACCTTTGTGTGGTTGGATTCCACAGCTGTTCGTATGTTGAACCACACTGCACAATGATCACTGGTCCCCAGATGGCTTCCCACTTTGATGTCCACAATACTGTCCCTATTATTAAGCACCAGATCCTGTACTGCCTCATCACGAGTGGGTTCACTTACCAGCTGCCTGAGATCTGCCCCCTGCAGGGAGTCCAGGATGTCCCTGCTTCTAAGTGAAGCTGCCGCAGGGATGCTGCAATCTACATCTGGTAGATTGAAGTCCCCCACTAGCAACACTCTTCCCTTTTCAGTCATCCTGCCAATTGCTTCTAACAATTCCTTATCTAAGTCCTCCCTCTGCCAGAAGCCTGTAGATCATACATGTCTGAATAGTGACCCTGTTTTCCAACTGGATTGTTACCCACAGCACCTCAGCCCCTCCCTGAATTCCCTGTTTTTCTGTTGCTTTTATGTTGTCCTTCACATAAAGCACCACCCACCTCCTTTCCTTCCTACCCTGTCCCTCCTGAACATCGTGTAGCCTGCTATGACCATGTCCCAATCATGGTTGTCTGTGCACCATAACTTAGTATTTGCCACAGTATCCATGTTGGCTTCTGCCATGATGGCTTCTAGGTCTGGGATCTTATTTCCCAGGCTTCTAATATTTGCACACATGGCCTTCCAGACTTTCTTAGCTCTCTGATCATTGCCTTCACCCATTTTCCTTTTGTGCTCCCTTCCTTTCTTTTCTTGTCTGCTTATTTTCTCCCCTCACTGCTTTACTAACCCCCTATTCCCTTGATTTACACCCCTCAGGATCTCTCTACACATTATCTCAACCTGAGGGGGGCAGTTTCTTCCTCCCTTTTTTTTCCACCATCCCACTGAGTTAGTTTAAATGCTTATTGAATTAATGTTTAAACCATTCCTTGAGAACTGTGTTTACCCTTCTGTGTGGATCCAGGTCATCACTACTGTATAGACTCTTATTCTATCTAATAGGAAGCCTATCCAATAGGTAGGGGAAATGGCCAGACTGGGTGGGCCAAGTTGTTCTTATCTGCCATCAAAGTCTGTGTTTCTATGTTGCCTCCCAGGTGGGTCCCCAGTCTCCAATGCAGCCATACCCCTCCACTCCACACCATTCCTTCAACCATGAGTTGAAGGTGTTGGTGCATAGCTCCCTCCCCTTCCCCTGCCATAGGCAGGCAGAACCTCCTCAAACGCTACAGAGTGTGACTCGTTCCCAGCTCCCTAAACTCCTCCTTCAATCTTTCTGTCCCATCCCTGGCCAGGTCATTTGTCCCCAGGTGGACAGTGGCATCCATGTCCCCTTCTCTTCCTACTGCCCATGCAATCCATAGGGTATGCTTCCCATCCCTCCATGCCATAGCACTGGGTAGGCACCTGACTTCCCTCTCTGCCCTCTGTCCTACTCCCAGCTTTATCCCCCAATGATTGAGTCACCCACCAGAAGTTGCTTCCTCTTTCTCTGGTGTCCTCTTCCATCCACCTCGGGGCCTACTTCTGGGAGGGCCCCCACATCCTCCCTGGACACTACCATGGGTGCCTCATGGCAGTCCCACTCAACCAGAGTGGTGTAGACATTTTGTAGTGGAACCAGTTGTAGTTGAGGAATGTGCTTCCAAACCCTCCTCAATCATTTGGATCCCCACCCTTCCCTCCTCAAGCCCACCATAGTCAAGTCGCTCTTCCTATCTAGCATCCTTGGGAGGTAACAGTGGCAGACTTTGTGATCCCTGGGTGGGGGGAAAAGGTCACCCTACTCCTAGTCAATGCAGTTCTGAGTCTAGTGACCACCTCCTGGCTTGCAACCCATGCAGCCTTGAGTGTAGAGACCTTCTCCACCAACCCAGAGACACACACAGATGGGCCAGTACTGAAATCTCCACAAAGTCTCCCTGAAGACTACCACCCCACAACCCCTGCACTGCACCACTCCCCACATTCTGTTTTCCTGTGCTACATGTCCTCCTGTTCCAGAACCCAGTAAGGCTAAGACGAACACAATACCTGTTACCAAAGTATAATGCAATACAATACAATACCACAGTACCAGTTTCTAGAGTACAATATAGTGCACAATAATACAATGCAACTCTTAATTTACTTACCCTAGCTATGTCACGGAGACAGGTATGTTATAAAAAGTATACTTACAAATAACCTTTTCTCTTTTGTGTATGTATTCCCCTGCCTAGCTATCAGTGTAGCAGCACTCACCTTTTAGAACCAGTTGTTAGTAGCCCCCACCCACAACTCAAGACAACCAGAACAGTTAGCAACAAGCCCCAGACCCACAACAGAAGTACTTCAGAATGGTTATCAGCAAGTCACACACCTACAACACAATTACCCCAGAACAATTATCATCAAAACCCCATCCACAACACAATTACCCCTAGACAGTTACCAGTTCTGGGATAATGGTGTTGTGGGTGTGGGGAGCTGCTAATCTTCTCAAGGAGAATAACCAGGCATTAACAAAGGGGTAAGACATTTTCAGGTATATGAAAGTTTAAAGAGGAAGGCAAGGGGAGGGATTGCAAGGTTAAGAAGTGAAGGGGGGGGGGCTTGTGCAGATGGGGACCAGGAAAAGGCAGATATTCTGAACAAATACTTTTGTTCTGTGTTCACAGAGGAAGGAGAAGTGGAGGGGCCACAAAAAAGTAATAGGGGCTTTTGAGGGAGGGAGATGGATGCTAGTCCTTTTTCACAGGAGAAAATCCTGAAGAGACTCAAAAACCTAAAAGTGGCAAAGTGATTGAGTTAGACAGGGTGCATCCAAGGGTATTGAGGGAGCTCAGGAAGGTACTGGCTACATCCCTGACAGTCCAAGTTAACAACTTACTGGAAACAAGAGTGGTTCCAGAGGACCTTAAGTGGGCAGATGTAATCCCACTTCATGAAAGTGGTAGCAGTGAGAAGGCTGGCAACTACTGGCCAGTCAGCCTGACATCAATGGTAGGAAAGCTGAAGGAATCACTGCTGAAAGAAAGGATTGTGGAATACCTTGACTCCAGTGGGTTACGAGACCCACAGCAGCATGGATTCTTGGGGGGGGGGGGGTCATGTTAGATGAAGCAGATACATTTCTTTGAATGTGTGACCAGGAAATTAGATCAGTATGGACACTCTAAAGGAAGCTGAGCAGCTTAGGGATGGGTCGAAAGGTAACAAACTGGGTAAGAAATTGGTTAGGTAACAGAGGGTGGTGGTAAACAGGGTTCACCCTGTAGAAGGGAGGGTGACCAGTGGGGTGCCTCAGGTATCAGTACTAGGACTGGTTCTGTTTAATGTCTTTATAAGGGACATTGCAGAGGAACTGGAAGAGAGGGTCTGACTCTTTACAGATGACACCAAAATCTGCAATAGGGTGGGCACTCTAGAAGTGGTGGTTGAAAGAATGAGCTGAGACCTGAGAGAAGTTGAGTTGTGGTCAAGGGTATGGCAGCTGGGTTTCAATGCAAAAAAGTGCAAAATCATGCAGTTACATGGAAACACAGAATTTGTCAACAGACAAGGACTGCTTGGTCCATCCAGTTGGCTAATTTTTCCCTACCTATAATATCACTGCAGACCCTACTTGATCACTGGCTCTGTGTCCCTCCCCCTTCCTTTCCAGTAAGATTCCCTTATGCCTATCCCATGCCTTCTCAAACCTCTCCACTGTTTTCACCCCACCCCACCTCTGCTGGTTGGTTGTTCTAGGAAACCACCACTCTTTCAGTAAAGAAGTACTTTCTCACTTCTCTCCTGAATATACCACCTTCCAGCTTCATAGTATGTCCTCTTGCTGCACACTTTTTTTCTGAAAAATACTTAGGCATTTAAAGGTCTCCATCATAACCCAATTCTCATTCCTCTCTGTCATGGTGTACATATTGAGTTCCTTTCTTTTCTCCTCATAAAGACTTTTGTTGCAGACTCTGCACCATTCTGGTTGCCTTCCTCTGTACTGCCTCATTTCTGTCTACGTTCTTCCAGAGATGTGATCTCCAGAAATGGACACAGTATTCTAGGTGGGGTATTACCAGCAATCTGTACTCTTTCTGCTGGTGATGCCCCTCCCTATGTACCCCAGCATCCCACTAGCCCTCCCAAGTGCCTTATTGTACTGCCTGGCCACCTTTAGGTCATCAGATATGATTACCCCAAGTCTTTCACCTGCTTGGTGGTCATGAATAACCCTCCACCCATTTTGTGCTCTTCCCCTTGGTTTCTGCACCCTAAGTGCATTATTTTAGACTTTTTTGCATTGCAACCCAGCTGCCATATCCTTGACCACTCCTCAAGTGTTTTCAGGTTTCTGCTTATCCATTCCACACATCCTTGAGTGTCCACCCTATTGCAGATTTTGGTGTAATCTACAAAGAGGCAGACCTTCTCCCCCAGCTCCTCTGCACTGTCACTTATAAAGACATTAAAGATGATCAGTCCCAGTGCTGACCCCTTAGGCACCCCAGTTGTCACCCTCCCTTGCTCATAGTGAACTCCATTTACCACCATCCTCTGTCACCTATCCCCTAACCAAGTTCTTACCCAGTTTACCACTTTGGAACTACTCCTAAGTTACCCAGCTTACTTACTAGTCTCCTATGTGAAATGGTGTCAAAAGTCTTACTGAAATCTATGTATCCCATGTCCACCGCTCTTCCCTGATATAATTTCTTGGTCACCCATTTAAAGAAATCTATCAGATTCATTTGACTTGAATCCCCCTCCCCCCAATGAATCTGTGCTGTCTTGGGTCTCGTAATGCACTGGATCCAAAATATTCCACTATCCTTTCCTTCAGCTAGTTTCAGCTGCAGTTAATGAAAATATTAAGCATACTACTCTAATCTGCATTTTTAGGTACCTCATATGCTGCACATCATCAATATTTTGTATTTCTCAGTTCTAACCCTAGCCAGGTCTACAATGCTATTTCTAAACTAAACGTGGTGGCCATTTTTTTCTTGGGCAAAAATCTAAATTAAATCATCTATGACAAATTCAGATTTTGGTGGCACTGCCTGGAATCTTTATAGTGAAAAAAGGTAGGGTCCAATTTTTTTGCCCAGTTTCATTGTACTGATACTTTAAATACTAACGGTTGACTCTGGATAGAATATTCTCTTACAGTAACTATTTTATAAAATCTGCTTATCACTTAAGCCTTTTGTACTGAAATAGAAAAGATTTTGCTGCTGAAACAAAAAAAAATGTGGTGATCAGTCTCTCTCTTCTTTCTCTCATTGATTATGGCATTTGGTCTGTTCTGCTGACTGTGAGCATGTCGTGGATGGAGTCAGAGTATTCAGCAAGGCTCATCACTCTGCTCTTGCTGCTAGTTTTCAAAAACACCTCTGTGACCTTTACACTGAAATAGGGTGGTTGCCTTTAGACTGTCATCTTAAATATTTCTCTGGTAAGATGCTATGTACTATCTCTCTTGTGCTGGCCTCTGTTTCTGTTGTTAATACGTTTCTACCAATTTCTTCTGATTACAATACTTATGCCAAGGAAAAGCAATTTTATAAACTGATCTTTAGAAGGACAGTATGAGGTCAGAGATCTTTTACCTTTAATGCTGTCAAGCTCTGGAAATCTCTGCCTTTATCAGTGTTGCATACTACTCACAGTTAAATTTTAAACATTTGTAAAAACTTTACCTTAATTCAACCAACCAATGTCTTTGTTTTAAAATTAACTGGTGGAATGCTTGCATTGTAAATTGTATTGTTTTATATCCATTTTTATATTTTTTACTTTATTTTATTATGCTTACTATGTGTATATTGTTTCCCATGTCATGCTTGCAAATGGGGAGAGTTCTGCTCAAGAGTCAAGGCAGTTACCAAATGTGAAATAAAATAAAGTAGTTACCCAAAAGGCCATGCTTGGGGCATGGGTGAGACAGCACTTGGTCCCAGTTCTTGGCCATGATGAGGTTACTGGGCTAGCCTTGCAGTGCTCACATGTGTGGCTACAGCATCAACTCAGAACGTTACACCTGGATTTCTCTTTTGAATACATCTAGCAAAGGGATGGCAGTGACGCCTGTTTCACATCTGGAGAGGAAAAGGGTTTAGTGTTCTCAGGTCTTGTCCATCCTGTTGACATGCACCTATACCAACTTGTCATTGACCTCTGTAGCATTCAGGCACTCTCAGTTGCAAGTCGAAGTATATATTTCTGTACTTACTTTCTTTAATGTTATAAAGAACCTGTAAACATTGATACTGTATTAAGCTTCAGTTGTAATGAAAATCATAGAATCTTACAAATGTAAGCACAGGAGGAAGGACAGTTACCTTTCTTTCCTGAATACTTCAGCATTCAAGACAGAACCTTTTTATTTTTCTGTTTTTTTTCTCAGTCGTAATCCTTAAAAGGGGAGCATTTATGAACATCATCTATTTTCATTATAGCTGAAAAATTCAAAGATCTTTAAAATTATATATTGTGCATCTCTGTAGCTGGCAGAGGTCCACAGATATTCATGATTAAGTCTGCCTCATATTGATACTACATTGCCACCAGAACCTTGTGACATCACTGACAATCAAGCTGTGGTTGACTACAGTATGGTTAGCTACAGCTTGATTGTCAGCGAAATTCCAAGGCTCCAAAAATGTTGGCAATGTACTCACAGGCAGACATAGTGTAATCATCACTATCTCTGGGTTGCTGTAGCTACAGGTAATCTCAATATCTCATTTTAAAGTGTTTGCATGTGCTTTCGCACTCTGATGGGCACTGCTTATAAATGTCCCCCTTTAACATCTACAATGTTTTTAAATATGAGATAGTGAAAGCAAAATGTGAAAATAGCCATTGCAAATTAAAGCAGCAGTGCATGATAGTGGTGAAACTTTTGATCTATACTTTTTTTTTTAGATTACAATGTATACCCCAATTGTTCCCCATTTTTTCCCATTCCCATGTCTTGGCCATACATGTGTATGTGAAGGCATGTGCACATCACAGTTCTGAGGTGCCTTCCCCCTGCTTTTGCCGCCTGCATGCCTACACTGCCCTTGGACCTCCACTCAGAGGCAGTGAAACTATAGTGAGCAACAGGGTTCCTTCCGAGGAGAGGATAGTTGCCTTTTGGCTGCTCAGTTCTACTGCCTCCCTCCCTCCCCCCTGCCATCTCCCAACAACCCTGGCTCATTCCCAAATCTGGGTTACTGGCATTACATGAGGTAAGGTATCCAATGCCTCAGCCCTCAGTACCACTGGGCTGGCTGACCTATACTTTTTTATTCTCTTTTCAATTGCACCATATCTCCTGACTTGTATGATACCCTATTTTCCACAATTTGACTTTGCACAGCTGTCCTCTCATCTCCTCAGTCCGCCACCATATAAGCAGTCAGTCAATGTGCATACATATATGTTGATTGATAGCTCATATTATAGCTGGCCAAGGAGGTGAGATGAGGGCATGCTGGTTACCATATTGGGCATAGCTATTTGATTGACACCTGGTTAAGGGGTGTGTGTGTGTGTGTGTGTGTGTGGGGTGGTGGTCAGTGAGCAGACAGGATGGGTCGGGGGACACTGGAACACCAGTGATTGCATTTACTTTTGTTACTGGATGATCAAGGGGTGTGGGAACCACCTAACACCAGATTATACTTGATAGTTGTAAACAGGAGACTGGGGCTGGGGGGTGCCACTGGACACCAGAGATAGCTATGATAACTCAAAACAGGTGACAAGAGGATGAGTAGAAGTGTAACTAGAGACCAGGGATGAAAGCCATACTTCAACTAATAGGGGCTTATAATGGTTGAAATGCAGTTTACTTATATCAGAGGTTGCTTTAATTAATATAAGCAGCTCTGAACCCTTCCCCATTGACTTGTATGTAGCCCCCAAGATTCTCCTAGTTGATGTCACAGAACGCCTGAGTGTGGGGTTGGGACTGGCAGATTGAGAAGTGGAGGGGATCAGCTGGCCATCTGTTTGGCATGATTTTTAATCCCTTCCCTCTCATATTGGATATCTGCAGAACATTCTATGTTATTTAAAAAGACTATTGCCAGCATAAGGTAATGTTTTTTTTTATTGAAAACCCCATTTTTAAAGCTGCAGGCAGAAGCTCTGCAGACGTCTTGCTATCCCAGTAGAAAAATGGAGCTCATTGGATTCTGAAGGGACTTCATAGTATTGGAGTTGCATTACAATTACGCCACTAGAGGCAATCTGGTGTGTCCCTACACCACACTATTTTTTCTGTGTCTAAAAAAAGTAGCATGTTTTCTTTCACTTTGACAGTGTTTTTAAGTTTTAATGGGAAATAATGATCACTAACAGTACATGTATTTTAATCTTAATTTGTGCATAACAGGATTTGTGTGATAACTTGGTTACTAGCTTCAATCTGAGCAGTATTCTCTTTCAAGAAAGATCCATAGTTTATGGTCTTTAGTTAACATGACAACTTGTCAGCATTTCCCAGCCATAAACTGTAATTGAGATTGAGGAATGTGGTTCAGATTTCAGAACACAGAGTAAAGTGTTGTTATCAGTTCGGGAGATCTGCAAGAGTTAAAAAAGGACAGCAGTAAATAACACACTAACTTCCGTAAATCACTTAATGAGTTTTTTAAATTGGTTATTATTTATATTTTTGAAATTAATTGATCAAAGTTGGTACAACAAAGAAGGCTAAGAAATTAGTACTGCACGCAGGCAGAGAAAACAGGCTCTGTGTGTGTTTCCCTTTATGAGACTATATGTGTGTGTGTGTGTGTGTGTGTGTGTGTGTGTGACTCTGTTATCTCTTTCCTTGTGCAGTAACCTTTTCCTAGTTAGTCTGCAAATAGCTGTAATGCTATATTATAGAGTGTACACTGTTCAGAACATGAAGCAGTGCATGTGTGTATGTGTGTCACAGTGCTTATCCTAATCACAGTAAAAGTTAGGGTTAGATGTATAAGTAAATAAATGCCATATAAAACAGTGTTAGTGTGTGTGTAGTACTAGTTGTAGTAGTAGTAAAAAATTTTTATTCTTTACATGAATCGGATACTCAGTTGAGCAAAATCTCATTTTCATTGCAGTCCCATACATTCACATGTAGTAAATACAATTATAAAGGTTGTCAACATTTCTTACAGTATTGTGTAACCCCCCTGCAAATGGGGGTTCCCAAAAGACTTCCAGGAGCTTGCTTGAATGCTCCAAGCCTGAATGGTGTTTGGCATTTAAGCCATTTATCAGTGAGTGTTTTTAGAACCTCTGGTACTGTCTCTTTAAGAGCTGTCTGCTTGCAGACATAATTAGTTTGTTTGGGGGACTGTGTGTTTCTTTGATTGAGTACCACTCAAGCTGCTGCCAATTCACTTCATTTTTGCAGTCACTAGGAGTGCAAAGGGAACCTATCTGAAAGATGTAACTGTTTGCCAGAAATTATTTAGAGTAATAATGAAATTACAGTTTGTCTAACCTGCTTTCTTTGCAGTCAGAACTGTGTCTGCTAGTTCCCCATTCTAGTTTTGATCTGCTGAACTGGACCAATCAGTGTGGGGTAAGCTAGCTCTAAAATGGTGCCTTGGACGAATCAGAACTTGGACTCATAATCTGAGCCAGCCACAAGAGGATTGTATGGGCAGTGACTCTGGGAGATGTAGTTTAGACTTCAGTGCCTTTTGGACCAACAGCAGCAGTCTATTGTGGTGACAGCCAATCCAGTCAAGAACTGGGAGGAACTCAAAGGAAGTGCCGGTTTTGTCGGTTGGAGTTTCAGTTGAGCTTTGGCAGTGAAAAGAGAAGGAGCCCTGTGCTTTTCAGTGTGCAGTTTTAGTCAAAAACGTGTATGAGCCCAGAGTTCCGGTCTGCAGCTTGTTAGGACTGAATCCGTCCTGTGAAAAGAATCAAAGGATCTCTGAAGAGTAGAAACCGGAGGCTCACCCTGTAGAAGACTGGAAGAATTGCTGAAAAATTGCACTGGTCTGTCAGGAACTGAATCTGCTGTGTGTTCTCCCGGGTATTGTGCAGTAATTGCGATCGGGATACAGATGCAGCCTGCCTGGTATAGTGCTTTCTTTTATATGGATGTGTGAAGAGGTTTGTGTACCTCAAGTGAGCCCTGCTGACATTGAAGGACCCTATCTTATTTGGAGGTCGTGAGTACTAATTCAGGGTCGCTCCCTGTTGAATTGCCACATTAAATCCAAATGGAATTACTGTACTGCTGACTGTTTAATTCTCCTTTTCTCCTTTTCTCTGTGTGAAAGGGCCCCTACCAGCTGCCACGGTTTGGACTAGCCACTAGGGTTTGGGTACCCAGGGACAGTAACTGATAGGGATAGGCCTGTGCACAGAGCCATAGGTAGATTATTAGAGTGATAAGCTAATTAACCTGATTTCCCCCTGTCCTTGTTATATCCCCCTAAATAAATCAGAGCTGCTTGTTTCAGCAAAGTTATACTGCCTGAGGTATTTGTCTATGTTAAAGTACTGTACTGTGATTGTTGCACTGTATCTCATTTCACAGGAGGTCCCAGTGCCGGAACCAGTCCTGGGGGTAAGTGTATACTGTGAAGGTAATTCTGATATATTGTGTGGGCCACTAGTGGGAAGAAAGGGGGGTTGCAGTGTCCCAGAGGGCTGTGACCAAGTTAGTTTAACTATTGCAAACCCTGACCTCTGGGTGGAGGCACCGCCATTGGATCAGGCCCCTCAACCTGTTAGTGGCAAATCAGGCAGGGTAGTAGCCCTGGGATAGCGCCATCTAGGGGTTACATCTTGGAGGACTCACGCTGGGATTGTGTGTCCTCTAGTGGCCATAATTACGAACCACTGTTAAGAAAAAATGGGTACCCGACAGAAGTGGCTGTGCACCGGGCTGGTGGAGTGGTGTACTGGGGAGGAGACACCCCTCAAAATGCTATGCTTATCCTGGACATCCCCTGGGTATCACTACGGACACTGTGCAGGGAGTACTTTCCAAGGTGGAAGGTTTACAAAACCCTGTGGTGGTGGGTCGGCATGCTAATCTGCTCACCCACACTTTCCTGGCCCTAGTAGAGTTTAAGGATCCCATAGATAGCTCCAAAGTGCCACAGACCATTACCCCAGAGGGAGCCCTCACTGCTTGGAGAGTGATAACTAAGACAGTAAAGACCCGGGGAATCAGCCCTCACCACTATCTGAAACTTTTGAGGAGAAATTTGCTGAATGGTTGCTGGGAGAGGGAAAACTGTGGAGGACTTGAAGAAACTATTCTTGCCACCAGGGGTGTTCCTCCCCAACACCCTCTCCTGCTCCAGTGCCCGTAATGGTGGCTGAACCAATGCAGACTCCTATTTCTGCACCTGCCATTAGTCACGACTCTTACCGAGGTTGAGGATCTCTCTGGCACCTCCCCACCCCCAAGGGAGGATGACTGGGAGACCTGGATAGACTATGTTTGCCCCCAAGTGCTAGAATGGCAATGCTCGGGAAGGTGATGGCGAAGAGGGTTAGTGAGAGCCTCCGAGGTCCCTGCCCTGGCTACCATCCGTGCTAAGCGGGCCAGTAACCCTGAAGCGACTGCACAGGCCTATCTTGAGGCCTTGGAGAATGTGTATGGGAGCCCAGATTCTGATGAGGACCTATGGTGGAGAGTAAGAAATGCACAACAGTACCAAGGGAGTTGTTGTCTGTGTATGTCTCTCGGCTGGAAAAATTGTTGCAAGAATGCCTCAGAAAGGGTAGTTTGCCAGTGATTGAACTGGACCGAACCAGACTGGACAGAATCCTTAAGTCTGCCCCTTCTCAGAACTGCTGTTGCTTCAGTTACCCTGGCAAATCGACTGGAATCTCCACCTCCTATGATGAGTTAATGAGAGAAATTCGAGGAGTTGAGAAAAGGCGACCTGGGAGGTACCTGCACCAACAGCTGTGGCTACGACCCGAGTGACTGAGGGTGACCCATCAAGTGAAGTTCAGGGGCAGAGGTTGACAGTCAATGAGTGCTCTGACAAGGAAAAGATATGCCACAATGGGGCGAACTGTTGAGAGAGATCCGGAATTCAAAAACAGTCCTTTATGAAGGCCACGCCTGCAAGTCATGGCCCCTGACTATATCCGACTGCATCTGCTATGGGGGTGGGGGTACCCACCCATGTATCTCCTGCTGATAACAGCTCCAAACTCAAATCCTTGACCATGGAAGTGGAGAACTGACGAGATGTCTCCAAATGCTTATCACGCCTGCAGACAGAGATGGCACCCAGGTTTCCAGTTAGTAATACCCCGCCCTGGCTCCCAGTGTGGCGCCTCGGCCAGCTCAAACTCAGAAAGTATGTTTTGCTATAATTGCGGAAAGATGGGCACATGAAAGGAATGCCAGTCCCCAAAAGACACTGACAAAGTTGCATATAGGCTACAAGGAGAGCTTGGAGAAGAAATCAGTGGTTAAGAGGTGCACACATGATCCCAGTGAGGGCACCAAAATGCTAATTCACGCCCTTGTGGCAAGGTCAGTTGCCCAGGCCCCTACTACCGCTCTCCAGACTGGTCCAGAATAGTGGGTCCCTCCATGGAGACCACTGTAAAGGTGAATGGAGTGTCTACAAGAGCTGTATTAGACAGTGGCTCCCAAGTGACAATTATGTTCCAGGATTGGTATCAGAAGCATTTGTCAGGCGTACCTTACAACCATTAGAAGGACTGCATGTATGGGGTTAAGAGAAGGCCTACCCCTATTCCGGTATATCCGAATTTGGCTGTCTTTCCCCACCTCCGTGGCTGGAGTGGCGAACAAGTAGAGACCCTAGCCTTAGTGTGTCCCCCACTGGACTGTATGATGGTGTCCCTTTGTTGATTGGAACAAATGCTCATATGTTCGGAAGGCTGGCACAGTTGTGTTATGAAAAACAGGGGTCAAAGACTAGTAGAGCTTTAAGAGTTCCGGCTTTTAATTAAGAAGGCCTATGAGGCACAGAGAGATGCTGAAAAACAGAACCAGAGGAACCGGTCGGAATTGTATGGAAGAAGGATCCTGAGTCTCTGATCCTGGCGCCAAATGCCCAGTGTACCTTACAGGGAGAGGTCCGTATCAGAAAGGATGTTAAGAATAAAATATTATGTTGGATGCACCAGGCGATGGAAAATTGCCAGAGGACTGCTGGTCAAGCCTAGTATTTTGCCGCTAGAGCCCAATGCTTATGCCAGAAGGTAATGGTCCAAGTTAATGTGTGTCTGAAAGAGACATTCGAGTAAACAGAGGTTGCATCCTGGCTAATGTGCATTATTGCAGACACACAGTACCTAAGCAAGAGTTCAAGGAAGAATGACAGAGTAACGCTCGACTTGTTTGATTTCGCGACTCCCGCTGCCAGCTGAATGGAAAGTGAGGATCAGTGAGAAGCTTGCCCAGAGAGACAAGGTGTTTTCTTTAAAGGAATGGGATGTAGGATGCGTGCAAGGAGCTGAGCACAATATCCGGCTGCATGACGAAAGACCATTTCGTGAGAGGTCTCGCGCCTGGCACCTGCTGACATAGATGATGTGAGGCGCATCTGCAAGAGATGTTAGCTGCTGGTGTAATACAAGAATCCAGAAGCCCTTATGCTTCCCCATTGTGGTAGTGAGGAAAAGAATGGAACAGTAAGGATGTGTGTGGATTATCGCACCTTAAACCGTGGGACTATCCTGATCAGTACACAATGCCCCGCATTCAGGATGCTTTGGACTGCCTAAGCGGGAGCAAGTGGTTCTCTGTGCTGGATCTCCGCGGTGGGTACTACCAGATCCCGATGGCCCCAGAGGACCGTGAGAGGCCGGCCTTTATCTGTCCGCTTGGCTTCATGAATTCATGAGGATGCCTCAAGGTTTCAGGTGCCCCAGCCACTTTTCAACGATTGATGGAGCGTGCAGTGGGGGACATGAACTTACTAGAGTGCCTGGTATACCTAGATGATGTTATTGTGTTTGGCAGCTCACTGGAGGAACATGAGAGCAGATTATTTAAGGTATTGGACCGACTGGAGGACTTTGGCCTTAAACTGTCCATTGATAAGTGTCAATTCTTTCAAACATCAGTAAAGTATGTGGGACACATAGTATCCACCGAGGGAATAGAGACCGACCCAAGTAAAGTTGAGGCCTTGACCACCTGGCCACAGCCCAAAAATCTAAAAGAACTGCAAAGATTCCTGGGATTTTGTGGTTATTATCGGCGCTTCATCAAGGACTATTCAAGAGTGATCCGCCCTTTACTTAACCTTACTCAAGGGTATCCCCCAACCCACAAAAAATACCAAAAGTCAGCGCCCTCAAGACTGAAAAGAGTGTATTTTCATCCGAGTGAAGTATTTGGGGCCGCTGGACTCCTGATTGTGAGACTGCTTTTCATGAGATCATATATCAACTTACCCATGCTCCAGTGCTGGCCTATGCCGATCCAAGAAAACCTTCGTCCTGCACACACTGATGCTAGCTTGCAGGGTTGGGGCTGTGTTGTACCAAGAGCACGAGAATGGCCTGAGACCAGTGGCCTTGCCAGTAGAAGCCTGACCCATCCGAAAAGAACTATCCTGTACATAAGTTAGAGTTCCTAGCTTTGAAGTGGGCTATTGTTGACCAATTCCATGAGTACTTGTATGGGGCTAAAATACTAGTAAAAACTGACAATAATCCTTTGACCTATGTGCAGACCTCAGCTAAGTTGGATGCCACTGGCCATAGGTGGCTTTCTGCATTATCTACATATGACTATGCTCTCGAATACCGAGCAGGTCTGAACCACATAGATGCTGATGCTCTCTCCCGGAGGCCTGTTCCCCAGAATGATTGGGTCCGATTGGCAGAACCTGACATTCGGGCACTCTGCCGGAAGTTTGACAGGGAGGAACAAATGTCCACGGACGCAGTGGACTGCATGGTGGATTGCTTGGGAGCCTCTGAGAATTGCATACCTGCTGCTTATTGCCACTTTCTGCAATAGACATTGGTGCACTGCCTCAGCTGGACAATGACAGTATTCGGCGGGCTCAATCCCGATCCCATGATCAAAGCAGCTTTAGAAGCCCTCTATGCAGGAAAGATGTGTCCAAATTACGCCCACTGATTTGAGAACTGCACTGTTATACAAAGAAGGTCCTAAGTTGAAACTGATCAATAAACTGTTATACAGAGAAACAGTAGACAGAGGGGACAAGTAGACAAACAACAACTAGTGCTGCCCACTGCCTTTCAAGACTCAGTACTGAGGTCCTTGCACAAAACCACATGGGGCACCTTGGTATAGACAGAACACTTGACTTGGTGAGATCCAGATTCTATTGGCCTAAGATGGGGGCTGATGTGGAGCAACACATTCGAACTTGTAGTCGCTGTTTACAGAGGAAAGCTTTGCCCCAGAGGGCTGCCCCCCTTGTTAACATCACCACCAGTGCACCCATGGAGCTGGTCTGTATTGATTTTCTGAGTTTGGAGTCAGATCAAAGAAATATCAGTAATGTGCTGGTGGTCACTGACCATTTCACGAGATATGCCCAAGCTTTCCCCACCAAAGACCAGAAAGCATCCACTGTGGCCAAAGTACTTGTAGAAAACTTTTTGTTCACTATGGGGCTCACAAAGAATCCATTCTGATCAAGGGAGAGACTTTGAGAGTCGTCTGATCAAAGAAGATGCTTTCTGTGGGGAGCTGAAGTCCAGAACCACTCCTTACCACCCCAGGGGACCCACAGCCTGAGCGTTTCAACCGCACTTTGCTAGATATGCTAGGCACCTGCACCCAAAGGACAAGCCTAGATGGAGCCAACAAATTAGCACCCTGGTACATGCTTATAACTGCACCAAAGTGATGCCACTGGATTCTCCCCACTGCCTGATGTTTGGAAGAGAAGCTCGACTACCAGTAGATGTGTGTTTTGGGGTCTCTCCTGATGGGGTTCAAGCTGACAACTATTTACAGTATGTGCAAAAGTTAAGGCCCAGCTAACTCATGCGTACTAACTGGCTCAAACCATGGCTGCCAAAAGAATCTGGCCAACAAAGAAAGGTATGATAAAAAGGTGAAAGCACAGGAACTCCAGGAGGGAGATCGGGTATGCTAAGAAATCTGGGACTGCATGGCAAGCACAAGATTGCTGACAGATGGCACCATCTCCCTCACATTGTAGTGGGCAAACTAGATGATCTGCCAGTGTACAAAGTAAGGCCTGAGAATAATTCAAAAGATGTAAAACAATGCATAGAAATCATTTACTGCCCATTGGACAAATCTTATCTTAATGAGTCTGAGCCCTAGAAGATGCCCCCTCTGGACCAGTGACTAGAGCTGCTGCTAAGAAAAGATCAAGAAAGTCTGCACCTACAGAAGCAAAGTTAAAGTGTTCCCTCCACAAGTCCCAGTTGAGCATGACTGTCAGTCCATATCGGAAGAAAGTGAGAGTGACTTTGAATACTATCCTTCTTACGAACTGAGTCAATTGTTTCGGGGCAATCCCTAGTCAATACTGGAGATGAAGCTGGGCCTTCTGGACTGTCTAAGCCCCAGTTTCATCCCTGGAGCCAATGCTCCCAGAAAGTGAAGCAAAGCATCAGATCAGATGAAATGGAATCATTGTGCATGGTTGAACTGTTTGAGCTTTCAGGGAGGAAAATGATAGATTGGGGCAGACTGGTGATACACCCGAACAAGAAGAGTATTTTGAGTGCCCTGACAGTCCACTGCCAGTGTCGAAGCTCTCCATGCGAGCCAAATGTTGTGGACTCAGAAACTGTAACTCCTGAAGCTGAGTGCCCCAAGTTCTAGCCTCTCTACCCCCATGGAAACTCCCCTGACAAGTGAGGACAATGCTGAAAATGAGGCTCAGAGTGCAGAGACTATAACAGTTCCCCTAGAAAGACTGGTCGAGCTGTAAAGCCTGTGGTGCACCTCAGTTATGATTCACTTGGGAGGCCTGTGGACTTGCCTCTCAATGTTGTCCATAAAGGAGTGTATGTGTCCCGAGCTCATTGCCCAAACTGAGCATCAGTGCTAACTCAAGTTACTTGTGTTGCCCTCTAAGTATGGTGCCTTGCCCCATCCAGCCCCCAAGGTAACTGATAGGAAGGGCCCCTCTCTTCAGGTTTCATGTACAAGAGGTAATAACTGAGTTATGGTACAATGTGTATGTAATACTGTGTAAAGAGTGACGTACTGCAATGTTTCAGAAATGTGTTCTTGGTAAAATGATATATTGACTGATGATTACGTATGCGAGCCTAATGCAAATGTATATGGTTGCAGTTGAAACTTATGGGGTACTTGCTTGACGCGGACGTCAAGCTTTCCCAGGCCAGGAAGGGTGTAACCCCCTGCAAATGGGGTTCCAAAGACTTCAGGAGCTTGCTTGAATGCTCCAAGCCTGAATGGTGTTTGGCATTTAAGCCATTTATCAGTGAGTGTTTTTAGAACCTCTGGTACTGTCTCTTTAAGAGCTGTCTGCTTGCAGACATAATTAGTTTGTTTGGGGGACTGTGTGTTTCTTTGATTGAGTACCACTCAAGCTGCTGCCAATTCACTTCATTTTTGCAGTCACTAGGAGTGCAAAGGGAACCTATCTGAAAGATGTAACTGTTTGCCAGAAATTATTTAGAGTAATAATGAAATTACAGTTTGTCTAACCTGCTTTCTTTGCAGTCAGAACTGTGTCTGCTAGTTCCCCATTCTAGTTTTGATCTGCTGAACTGGACCAATCAGTGTGGGGTAAGCTAGCTCTAAAATGGTGCCTTGGACGAATCAGAACTTGGACTCATAATCTGAGCCAGCCACAAGAGGATTGTATGGGCAGTGACTCTGGGAGATGTAGTTTAGACTTCAGTGCCTTTTTGGACCAACAGCAGCAGTCTATTGTGAGTGACAGCCAATCCAGTCAAGAACTGGGAGGAACTCAAAGGAAGTGCCCGGTTTTGTCGGTTGGAGTTTCAGTTGAGCTTTGGCAGTGAAGGAAGGAAGGAGCCCTGTGCTTTTCAGTGTGCAGTTTTAGTCAAAAGCGTGTGTAAGGCCCAGAGTTCCGGTCTGCAGCTTGTTGGGACTGAATCCGTCCTGTGAAAAGAATCAAAGGATCTCTGAAGAGTAGAAACCAGGCTCACCCTGTAGAAGACTGGAAGAATTGCTGAAAATTGCACTGGTCTGTCAGGAACTGAATCTGCTGTGTGTTCTCCCGGTATTGTGCAGTAATTGCGATCGGGATACAGATGCAGCCTGCCTGGTATAGTGCTTTCTTTTATATGGATGTGTGAAGAGGTTTGTGTACCTCAAGTGAGCCCTGCTGACATTGAAGGACCCTATCTTATTTGGAGGTCGTGAGTACTAATTCAGGGTCGCTCCTGTTGAATTGCCACATTAAATCCAAATGGAATTACTGTACTGCTGACTGTTTAATTCTCCTTTCTCCTTTTCTCTGGTGAAAGGGCCCCTACCAGCTGCCACGGTTTGGACTAGCCACTAGGGTTTGGGTACCCAGGGACAGTAACTGATAGGATAGGCCTGTGCACAGAGCCATAGGTAGATTATTAGAGTGATAAGCTAATTAACCTGATTTCCCCTGTCCTTGTTATATCCCCTAAATAAATCAGAGCTGCTTGTTTCAGCAAAGTTATACTGCCTGAGGTATTTGTCTATGTTAAAGTACTGTACTGTGATTGTTGCACTGTATCTCATTTCACAGGAGGTCCCAGTGCGGAACCAGTCCTGGGGTAAGTGTATACTGTGAAGGCATTCTGATATATTGTGTGGGCCACTAGTGGGAAGAAAGGGGGGTTGCAGTGTCCCAGAGGGCTGTGACCAAGTTAGTTTAACTATTGCAAACCCTGACCTCTGGGTGGAGGCACCCGCCATTGGATCCAGGCCCCTCAACCTGTTAGTGGCAAATCAGGCAGGGGTAGTAGCCCCTGGGATAGCGCCATCTAGGGGTTACAATTGCACATATAGAGAAAAGAGGAAGTTGTTTTATAATAGTACAGATATTAAAAGATGTTATCCCAGGTAATGATACAGTAATATAATTTACTTTACTCAATTAACTTAATAACAATATCATCCTGTGTTTGATGGTAAACAACAAGGCAATGATTTTTGTACTGTTCTAAGTGCCACTTTTTGATGTTATGCAAACTAATAAAGTTGTCTAATGGTCTGAGGTGAATTGGGATGGAATTCCAGAGTTTATGGCCTCTGTACAAAAACAATTTGTCTGGGAATGCTCTGTGTGTGTAGACAGTGCACTACTATGTTATACTGGAATATACATGTATATATGATTACATGTATTAGTCAGTGTTTGCGTGTATCAGAACAATTAGAAAGTGCAGTTAGGTGACTCAGTGGTTAGTGCAAAAAATGGTAGTCTACATTCCCCCACTATCTAGATTACTTTCAGCCTTATGTGTGTCGTTTCTGACTTAAATGAGATGTTCAGCAGTGTTCTTCAGAGATGTTCTTTTCAGACTCTGATGGACACCAGAGGGTGGGGGAGCTGTCACTAGACACCAGGGCAAGCATAACTACCAAGGGGGACAGCCATCAGAAGGTGGGGGGTGCCCCTAGACACCAGAGATAAAGTGCACTGTTATGCAGTTAGGCATGAGTGGGTGGAGGGGTGCCATTAGACATCAGGGATACATAAATTATTTATGTGGAGGGAAATCAGAGGGTGAGGTGTGCCACTAGACACCAGGGAAAGAAATATTATGCAGACAACAATCAGAGGATGGGGGTTGCCACTGGACACCAGTGAATAGTGTATAAAAGAAATAAAAACAAAAATAAAACATTATTTTATGTTTTTTATCTATATTTAATTACTGGTCATCATATTTTATATATGGATACCCACGGGTACATCCCGCATTACTACCATCCACAGAGCTGCCAGTCAGAACCTTTCATTATAGCAGACTGAAGTTACAGTGTAATCATGTTGTAGTTACCATTCTGATTACACTTTAATGTTTTTCTGTGTGATTACCCTTTAAATAAATATCAAATAGACACAAAGTGTTGAAACAGTGCACGAGCCTTGCATTCATATGTAGCTATACTTGTAAGAACAAATTTAATAATGCCAAAAGTAGTAACATAGTAGTTACACAATAGATTTGTTGTTACAATTTGCAATGGCTATTACATGTGTCGTTGCTTTTGTAAGAACAAATTACATAATGCCAGAAGAAATACAGTGGTAGTTGCACAATAGATTTTCTGTTAAATTTTGCAACAGCTACTAAATGTGTATTTACACTTGTCAGAATGAACTGATTTGTGCAAAAAGGGAGACAGCAGTGGTTGCAAATGTAACTATTACTCCATGCAAACTTTGTAAGTACACAACAACACGCAAATGTGAAAGAACTTAACTACATAGTAGTTACAGTACAGTTACAGTGTCATTACTTCATTCAAATTGTATGTAACTACATAACACACAAATGTGAAACTAGTTAACTATATAGTAGTTTCACATAACTGCACAGTAGTTACAGTGCAGTTAAAGTGTAGCTATACAGTAGTTATATTGTAGTTAATGACACTTAAAATAAAGCATTATAGCTAAATGTTTAAAAAGTGGCAAAAATGAGAAACACTGTTTTTTTCACATGATTTTTATACACCTGGAAATGTCCCTATCCATGTAGTTCAATCTCACCAAAATATATTTGCCATTGATCTTTAGTGGACTGTAATCAGACAGCATGCAATTCAATCCAATAATGCCTTGCAGAAATGAAGTTTGGATGTGTCACAGGCTTTTGGGGACATGGGTGGCAAGTTTCAGTAATTTGTTTGGTCTTATTTGTCAGTGCCAGCCCAGTGGCACTGAGGGCTGCGGTGCTGGATGCCATACCTCACACCACCCTGGCAAGCCAAGTTCAGGAACGAGCTCTGGCCATTGGGGGTTGGCAGGGGGTAGGAAGGGTGCAAGACTGAGCTGCCGTTGGCAAGCTATCCTCTCCTGGGGAGGGTTCTGGTGATTCCTGGCACCACAGTGGCACCTATTGGTGACTGGATGCCCTCACAATTGTGCCACTTAGGTGGGGTTTTGAGGAGGTAGAGGTCTACAAAGGTTGTGCGGGAGCATGCGACCTGTGTACTGGCCTCTTTGCATGTTCTCCTCTGGGGTGTTGGAAAACCAGGAAAATTACCCTGGACTTGGGAAGGTGAAGGCAGGGCCTGCAGAAAATGCACCCCATGCTCATCCTCAGATCCACCCTGTCCAACCTCCGGCTGTTTGCCTCACTCCAGCAGCCCACTAGATTGTAGATAGAGTGCTAGAAGAGTGACGGAGCTAACTCATTCAGGCCATCCCAGACCTGTTAGTTTTACAATAGGTACAACCAGGACCTCACTGAAAGCAAGATATTGCTTGTTAACTGATCTATCCTGGGTAACTACATTGTAAAAATGTATCAAAGCAGGACCCCAGTAAAAATGAGATTCTGCATGTTACCTATGCTAATCCTACTAAATACACTGGAAAAATGTGTAAAAGCAGGACCCCACTGAAAATTAAATATTGTAGCTGTCCTATCCTGCTAATAACACTCACACCTTATGTGTATGCACAACTGTTGTAACAGCTACATGTGTGTGTGTGTGTGATGTGCACATTTTCAAGAGGGCGTGTATGTCCAGAACCAGAATTGTTCATTGCATTACCTTGATGCTTATGGTTTTGTTTTTTTCTATTATTGTGGTGTAAATGTGGGACTTTCACATTATGTATTTATTTATTTTAAAAATTTCACCAGGAAAGACACACTGAGCTGAAAAATAGCTCATTTCCAAATGCATCCTGGGGAAAGGGGGATGAGAGGTGTAAGAACAAAATTTATTTATTAAGATCTCGGATTACAATTACCTATGAGTCAGGGACTCTTTTACATAGGTTCCACATCAGGTTCAACAATACAATACAGGGAAAGCCTACGAGTTGGAGACTCAGTTACACAGGTGCAGCATCAGATACGTATTTATACATAGCAATATAATACATACAGAGAAAGTTCTAAGAGTCAGCAGTACTTTTACATCATCAACTTGCAGTGATACATAATAAAACTGGGTACTGAGAGATACAGAAGGAGGTCAAGGAATGACAGACCAGTGAGTAGCTGGAGGAAAGTAGAATTAGTTAGCATAAGAGAGGTACAGGTTAAGTGTGGATGAGGTTGGTTACACTATGAGTGTTGGGGTGAGAACAGCGGAAGTTGTAAGAGGTGAGGGCAGCCAGGAGGAATAGCTGTCAGGTGATGGATGCCACCAGATATTGGCTTAGTTGGAGAGCTGAGGTCATTTGACAGCTCAGACCAGCAGGCCTGAGTCGAGGGGAGGGAGTGGAAAAGGGAGAAGAGGGAGAAACGGTGGAAGAGGGGGAAGCACATGGGGATACGGGAAATAGTGCTAGTTAAGCAGAGCAGTCGCAGCTGCTGCAAAGGACCTGGTGCTGTTTGAGATGGTGCTTGAAAGGACCAAGCTTGGGCACCCCCACCATGTCAACAGGAAGGCTATTAAGCCAGCTTGGCACCCGGTAGCTGAAGGAGCATTGGGCCTGCGAGGTCCAGCAGAATGGAATGTGGAAGGCCCTTCTGGTGGCACTCCTAGTGCTATGTGAATGTGGGGTGCTTGTGAGAAAGTGCTGGGAGTCTGGGGGGAGCTAGGTGCATGCTAATTTTCTTAGTATAAAGGCAGCTGTGGTATTGGATTCTGTCCCTTAGATTCAACCAATTATTCTGGGAGTACAGCTCACGTGTGTGTCCAGTGCTAGGCACCCAAGACCAGGTGGCAGGCCTTGTTGAGGGCTATGCTAATTCACTTGAGGGATGAATCTGAGGCAGCACCATAGATGACTATGCCATAGTCCACAATTGACAGTATGGAGCTAGTTACAGCCATCATCAGTGCTTCTTGGGACATATTGCCTCTGTGTTTGTAGAGGATGTCTAACATACAGATGATTACTTTTGTTTCTGGAAAGTCTTGTCAAACCAACCTGATACACTATTATGAATGGGTGACAGATGAGTTGGATATGGGTCATGCGGTGGATGTTCTTTACTTGTACTTCAGCAAGGCCTTCAATTTGGTGCATCATGGGTGGCTTAGGGGGAAGCTAACTGGCATAGGGGTAGGGGCAAAAATGAGGAACTGGATTACAAGCTGGCTGAGTGGGAGGCTGCAATGGGTGGTGGTGGGAGGACAGCTCTCAACTCCGAAACCGGTGATGAGTGGGATGCTACAGGGCTCTGTGTTGGGGCCAGTATTATTTGGGTTCTTCATATCAGACATTGCACACGGGGTGGTGAGCAAGGTAAGTCTGTTCACAGATGACACCAAAAGGAGAACAGTGGTGGATGGAAGGGAGGGATGGAAGCAGCTACAGAGGGACCTAAGCAAGCTAGAGGAGTGGTCAGAGAGGAGGCAGCTGGGGTTCAATACAAAGAAGTGTAAGGATATGCACTTCGGGGTGAAGAACCTAAGAAGAGAATACTGCCTGGGGAGGGGTTAAGCTGGGGATAACTGAGGAAGAGAAGAACCTAGGGGTAATGATAACAGGAAACATGAACAACACTGCCCAGTGCATGAGAGTGGCTGCAAAAGTGAACAAAATGCTGGGGTGCATAGTGAGGGGGTTTTCATCCAGGCGAAGTGAGGTGATCTTGCTCCTCTTCAGGTCGCTGGTAAGGTTTCACTTGGAGTATTGTGTGCAGTTTTGGAGGCCTAGCTGAAGTGGGATATCAGGCTACTGGAGGGGGTGCAGAGGAAGGCAATGAAGATGATATGTGGAATGGAAGGGAGACACTATGAGAGCAGGCTGGGAGACCTGAATATGTACACCCTGAAGGATAGAAGGGACAGGGGGACATGATAGAGACATTCAAGTATATGAGGGGAATGAACAAGGATGGGGCAGATGGGGTCTTTAAGCTAAGGAGGGGGAGGGACACCAGGGGGCATGGACTAAGAATTGAGGGGGAAGATTCAGGAGGGAAATGAGGAGACACTATTTCACAGAGAGGGAGGTAGCAAAATGGAATGCAGTACCAGAATGGGTGGTATCATGTAAATCTGTGAACTGCTTTAAAAGAGCATGGAACAGGGAACAGGGGCGAGTGAGGGTGGGGAGGTGAGGGGCAGCAGTGGGATGACAAAGGGAAGGGTGTGTGGCAGCTGCAAACTAGGTGTGCTAGCTGCACACTCGAGCAGACTTAGATAGACCAGGTGGTCTGTTTCTGCTGGCACATTCGTACATTCATATGTCGATTTGCTCAATGAAGGATAAGGTGCTATCGAGAGAAATACCGAGGTATTTAGAGGATTGAACACAGAACAATAAAATATCATACAGAGATATTAATTAAACAGTACAAAATGAACATGAGTGAGGATTATCAGACAGGTAACATTATAGGCAAACATTTTACAAGGACACAGCAGGGAACCTGTCCCATCTGTACAAGCAATAGTACTTTTCAAAAGTGATGGCACCGGAGACAAGGCACTGAAGGAAGGAGCGCAGATTGGAGGGGGGAAGGGAAAGTGCAGAGAAGTGAAGGAGGAAGATGAGAGGGAGGAGGGTTGGTGCTGTGGGTGGAGGGGAAAAGAGAGAGGGAGAAGAGGGTAAATTGAAGAGCAGGGAAGGGCTGTGACTCAAGGGCAGCCACAGGGAGGAGCAGTATGGTCATGGAGAAAGAGCAGAAGAGGATAAACTGAGGAGTGGGGAAGGGTTGTGACTCAAGGGCAGGCACAGGAGGTAGAGGTGTGGTCATGGAGCAGAGAGGAGTGAGAGTGATTGGAAGAGGCGGAATGAATGGTTAGGAGGAAAGACCTCCAAAGTTTAGGAAAGTGAAAAGAGAAGGCAGCCTGACCAGCGAAGGATTTTACATCACAGTAATACAACTAAGTCACACATAGAAACATAGAAACATAGAATTTGACGGCAGATAAGGACCGCTTGGCCCACTCCATCTCCCCATTTCCCTACCTAATGGATAAGCTGCAGATCCTAGTTAACCAGCAGCCTACTTCTTTCTACCCCAACCCCCTAGAATTGCCTTATGACTGTCCCATGCATGCTTGAATTCAACCATTGTTTTTGACTCCACAACCTCCTCCGGAAGGCCATTCCATGTATCCACAACCCTCTCTGTGGAAAAATACTTCCTTACATTACCTCTGAGCTGCCCCCCATCTATCTTCAAATTGTGCCCCCTTGTTCTTGCACACACCTCTTTTTGAAAGATGCTACCCTCTTAGACTTTGTTGAGTCCCTTGAGGTACTTGTAAGTTTCTATCATGTCCCCCCTCTCCCTCCTTTTCTCGAGGCTATACATATTAAGCTCCTTTAGTCTCTCTTCATATGTCTTCTGGTGCAGACCCTGCACCATTTTAGTTGCCCTCCTCTGGACAGCTTCCATCTTGTCTATGTCCTTGCAGAGACTGGGTCTCCAGAACTGCACACAGTACTCCAAATATAGTCTCACCAGCTGTCTGTACAGAGGGATAACAACTTCCTGTTTTCTACTGGTGATGCCTCTCCCAATGCGTCCCAGTATCCCCCAGCCCTCCTTACTGCCCTCTCCCATTGCTTGCCCACCTTTAAGTCATCTGATATGACTACCCCCAGGTCCCTTTTCATTTTTGTTGTTGTTAGTATCTCACCCCCCATTGTGTACTCTTCCCCTGGGTTTTTGTTTCCCAGGTGCATTACCTTATACTTCTTAGCACTGAATCTAAGCTGCCATACATTTGACCATTCCTCTAACCTTGCCAAGTCCCTTCTTATCCTTTCCACCCCACCTTGTGCATCAACTGTGTTGCAGATCTTTGTGTCATCTGCAAAGAGACATACTTTTCTTTCCAGTCCCTCTGCAATGTCGCTTATAAAGACATTGAAGAGTACCAGTCCTAATACTGAACCCTGCGGTACCCCACTTGGACACATTAATTCTATGTCTCTTCCCCAGTATTAGTCATTCCCTTAGATTTTATTTTGATAAATTAATAGCCATTTAATTGATCTTTGGTCAGTTCCACAACTTATTGCTTGGTAACTTATTTTTGACAGTTTATTCTTAGACATAATTGTCTTCTATCTTTGTTATTCTTATTCCACTTCTGTGAACTTTATATTTTGTATTTTTGCATCTACCTTTTCCCCTTTCTCCTTCCCTCTGGACACATCTGAAAACAAACTGTTACTAGCTCAGTATGTCTTTCCTCATAAAACCTTTGAAATAAATACATTTCATATCATATTAATGCATTAGCAGCCATCGTGGCTCTGACCAGAGTTTATTTAAATATTGAAACTTCCCTTTAGAAACATGGTCTAACATGCAAGCCCAACAGTAAACATACCTACATCCTTATCAAAAGAAATGCAATTTGGTACACAGGGACCAAACATACTTCTGATGCCTTTAAGGAATGTCACTCAAGAGTGGACAAACTGGTTTTTGCAGCCCTCACTGTCCATACGGGGTTCCCAAAAGCAGCTAAAGAGGTTATTTTATGTACAACTGAAGACTATGTTTCAGAATTATACAATATACCCTCTTCATTAGGGATGGACACATTTCTACAAGATATTGAGATTCCGCACCTGACAGGTTCAACTAGGAAATGTCTGATAAATCCCATAACTTTGGAGTAGGTCAGTGGGGCAATCATGTTCTTAGCCTTTGGGAGGGCTCCTAGGAATGATGAGCCACCCTCTGAATTTTATAAAAATTGTTTGCCTCACTTGGTCCTTCTCTAGCTGAATTATATAACCATATTTTGACAGAAGGGAACTTCCCTTATCAATGACAACCACCCTTTTGATTTCTTGCACAAAAAGGGTGAGAATTCCTTGTTTCATAATCCCTTTTGTTTGCTTAAAGGGAAGTTTCAGTATTTAAAAGATGAGTTTTGCAATATAACAACTCATTACCTTATGCTGGCAATAGCCTTTGTAAATAAAAATTTTACATTTTGCCAATGTCCACTATGGAAGGAGAGGGAGTGAATATCATGCAGAACAGACGGACAGCTGATCCCTTCCACTTCCCAGTCTGCCAGTCCCACCCCTGCACTCAGACATTTTGTGACATCTAATCAGGAAGAGTGCAGGGCGCGCCACAAACAAGTCAATGGCGTAATTTTTCAGAGCCGTTTATATTAATTAAACAACTTTTGATATAAGTGAAAGCCATACATCAACTAATAAGACTCCTTTCATGGATTTTGGCCAAAAGATTGTCATAGGCTTTACTAGATCTCATTTTTCCCCATCAGTCCTGTTTTGTGCCAGGGAGGTTTATGCATGACAATCTAATAACCATAAGAGAGGTCTTTGAGACAGGGGGTATAGGTCTAGCTAGTGGTTATGATCAGGAAAAGACATTTGATAAAATATCCCATGAGTACATCTTTCAAGTACTAAAGCAGTATGAGTATTTTTTTATTTTTATTTATTTTTTTTTTTTATTTAGTTGACCGGGTAAGTGCACTAGACAAATCCTGCCTGCATTATAGAAGGTGGAGTGAGAATGTTAAACTTAGTAGTTTTCTTTTTCAGTTTTTTTTTCTTTTAACTTGCTGAAGGCTGTGGGACAGGAGAAAAGATTGTGTGTTCCTTTACTGTTAGAATGGATAGAGACCTTCCATACAGATTGTGATTAGGGTTGTCAGAACTAGTTCTAAGAAGATTAGAGCCCTTGGCCAGCCCAGTGGTGCTGAGGGCTGAGGCGCTGGATGTCTTACCTCACACCACGCTGGTGACCTGGGTTTAGGAGCTAGCTCAGGTCATCAGGGGTCAGCAGCGGAGGAGAGGACTGAGCATCTGGAGGACTGCTCTCTTCTCCTGGGGAGGGTTGCTTGTAGTTTCTCGACGCACTGCAACTTCCAGTGGAGACTGGGGACCTTGCACTCAGGATCTGCTAACAAAACGGTAGTGGCAGCGGCGGACTTCCTGCAGGAGGGCACAGGTGGATGTCATCATGCACCAGACATCAATTCACATTTACGCCTCCAGGTACCTAAGTAGAAAACCCCTTTGGTGCTGCACAATGACTTCCCCCATTGGACTCCTGCTCCCTACAGTCCTGAACAAAGACCAGTCTGCAAGGGGGGGATTCAGGGTTATTTTGGTCTCCCCCCTCATCTTCCCCCGGGGGTCCCTATATGTGGGGGGTAAGCCATGGTTCTCCCCACCCACACAGCTGTGGTGGAGGCTAGGCCAGCAAGGGACTTGAGGGTCCACATATAGGGGCCGAATAGGGGACCTGGTGCCATCCCCACAGTACCCGAAGGAGAATAAAGTTAAAAAAAAAATATTTGAACCCTGCTCGAACTCTGGTGTTCAAGTTTTGCAACTTGAACCCTAGAGGGTTCACATAAGGGTTGACCTGTTTTTTGCCAAGTATGCCCATGCATAGGGTCCTCTGTTCTGGGGAGCCTATTGTGTCAACTTCTGTTTTTAATTTTTTTCTTTTGGTCTGGCTATCTGGTCAGAGTCAGGAGGTAACTGTTGTGTCTCTCCAGGGCTGGTCGAGGGTTGATCATAATGGAGGCAAAAAATGAAGCATGTGCACACTGCACAGCATGCCACAGCCTGGCAACATGTAGTCTCTCTCTCTATCTGTCTTAGAGAGGGATAAAAAGCTGAATACCTCCCCCATCCTGCTTGGCGATGTTCTGATCTGGCCCGGGGCCCTGAGACAGTGTACAAGTAGCCAGCCATGGTGGTGCAGTCAGATTATTTGAATGATCTGATCTGATTGGCTTCTCAAGTGCCTGCCCATGTTATTTATGTAGTGGCGCACATGCACATGTTCTGTGGGCAGCTGTTTGGTGCCATTCATCACCACTCAGTCAAGGTCCGGTTGGGAGCTCATTGAGGAATATTGGAGCACTCGTTGTGGCTTGTTGCTTTACATTAGCACCTACACTAAAACAGAGTTGTTCAGATTCGATTTCTCTCTCTCCCAAGTCCCTGTTATTTTCTGAATAGATTCACTTAGCTGCAGGAAGGAGAAAATACATTTAGAGCTGTCTGCTCAGGCAGCATTGGCAGTGTGGTTGTGAGAGTGGAAGGAGGGTTGAGACTCAGGGCTTGTGAGGCTAGACTTGGAGGAGGGAGCTAGTGGGGCCAATGGTCAGCCACTGCCGGGTCTGGTGGTGCACAGGAGGAGGATTGGCAAGGAAAGTTGGCAACACAGCCAGGCTGGTGATGGCTGGACATCAGAGAGGCAGAACACAGCAGGAAAGCAACTGGACTTGGGCCTGGGGAGGGTAACTCATGGAGAGATCAGAGACAAATTCATCATAGGAGGGGAGAGCCAGCCAAGCAGAGATCCCAGAGATGAAAGGTGGACTTTGGGACCAGGTGAAGGGCAGGCTTGCCTTGTAAAACAAAACAGATTTGAAGAAGGTATGATTTTTTTTTTCCTTCCAGCCTCTAGTCTCTGAGCCCTGTCAGAGTAATCATAATTCTCACTTTACTGATGTGGAACAGAACACAGTGATCTCATCTGACCTATCTAAGCTAAGGCAACTTCCTAATGTGAATTTTTTGATGTCATCATGTAATGTTCATGACTGACTGAACAGTAGTGCAGGAGAGTCAGGGTGCTGCTTGCAGTTTTGTTCAGTGTTGCAGCTGCCTTCCTTGTTGTAACGGATGCTGACTAGTTAAGAGCTGATGGTGGATGTGACACAGGACATCAATGATATATTGTTTTGGTTTTCTGTTTTGCTTAAGTAAACTGTTGAAAGTGATTGCTGGTGTGGTTCTGGTTGTAGACAGTGTCCTCTTTGGTTCAGTACGGGTTATGGGCTGGCTGTTGGGAAGCTGCTGACTTACAGTAATTAAGATGGTGGCGAGGGAGACATGCACCACAACTCTTGGGGTGGGGGGGTTATGTGCTGTTGTTAAGCAGTTTATTTTGCTATTGTATAACTGTTGCAGCTTGGCCCCAGCCTGGCCTGTTGGAAGGGGGTAGGGGGGTGGGATGCATGGCTGGCGGGGCAGATGGCCCAGGGGTGTGGCTGAATGGCAGGGGGGCCATAGTACTGCTGTGGATAGGGCCTATGGCAATGTAAATCTGGCCCTGCCTGGGGGTGTACTATGAATGGGAACAAGTGTGATGTTTACTGTTGCAGCAGTGACTGTGCGGCTGCTGAACTTTGGTGCCAGGTAAACTTTTTTTGTGGGACACAGCTGGGAAGGGAGGTGAGTAATACATATAGATGGGAGAGGGAGGAGAGACAAGGAGGACCTGGAACTTCAGTAAGTGTAAAGTTGGGGGTTGGGGAACATGACTTGGGTCGGTGATGTCATTGGGTAGGCTTGCTATCACATGATGTGCTGTGGCTGGGACCCTCAGTCATGTGACTCGGTCAGAAAGCTTGAGATGCAGAATACAGACAAGGAGTTTTGACCTATGTAGCAGCAAAGATATTTTTGTCTGTTGCACTGGCATGGCCAACATGGCAGATTGTGTTCCAAAAAACACTTCTGTGGAGTGGACTCAGAGGTCTATACACTGTGGAGGCAGGCACTAGTAGAGGCCAAGAAAAAAATATTTTTGGGAAGAACTGCAAGAAGGCAGAGATTAGGAAGGGACAAGTGGGCCAGGCAGTGACATAAAGTGATATGGGGAGGGTAGCTGGCACTGGTTGTAGTGCCTAACTGTATAAGAATGTTTTAAAGTTCAAAGAAATACAAGGTTGGGATTGGAATTTGGGAAGGGAGTAAGGGACTGGTGGGACAAGCAGCAGTGGCATATAAAGCAAGTTGAGGAGGGGAACTACTGGGGAGGGTCATTGCTAGTGCTACTAGTAGTACCTAACTGCCCAAGAAAAATATACTTGTTTCAAATTCAAAGAAAACCAAGGCAGGGATTGGGATGTGGGAAGGGACTGGTGGGGTAAGCAGCACTGGCATAAACTGAGGAGGGGGACTGGGGAGGGTCACTATTTCCTTCTTCTCCCAGAAATGTTTTGGGTGGTGATGGAACTGTGGGAGGAGAGAAAAATCATTTATTCATTTAAAAATATCGGTGACTCCTATGTGGTATACTGAAGGAAGGTCAAGGGCAACTATAAGCCCTGGATAACATTTGACCTCCTTGAACAGATGAAATCCCGTGATCACTTGTGGTTTCGTGCTAGGGCCACAGGTAATCAAGTAGATATACAGGCAAACAAGACTGCAAGTAATACCTGCACTAGAGCTATACGATCTGAAAAGCAAAGTACTACCGAGATGCCCTAGCCAACTCCTGGAAATATGGGTGTAAATTTTGGAGCAACCTCACCGAAATAACAGGGAAGGACCCTAAAGTGGCCCCTACCATGCTCAATCTTCATAGCTCCATAACTCAAGCCCACAAACTATAGCCAATACCTTACTTGGTATTAATCGATGTTACTCAGTTTCTAGAGGTGGAAGAAGGCATAAGCCCATTGAGACCACCTTCCCCACACCCGGGGGCATATATTAATTCCCAGTCCTGAACAGATAGTTATCTAATGCATGCTTGAAGGATTCAAATGATTTTATGTTGACCAAATAAGGCAATGAATTCCATAACCTATACACTCTGACAGTAAAAAAATTCCTCTTTTATTAGTTTTGAACTTTGGAACTTTAAGTTGTCTGTTGTGGCACCTTAAGCCCTCAGGTTTTGTCACCAATTCTATACCACATTCCTTAGTAAGGTGGGGGTAATTTAGAATATTAAAGAGCATTAATAAATTTCCCCTTATTCTATGGGTCTTTAGGTCATAGAGGTTAAGGCTATTTAGCTTATCTGGATAAGCCAAGGTCCTCATGGGCGATATTAGTTTAGCGGTCCTTCTTTGAACTGACTCTATAATTTGTATATGTTTGCTCAGATATGGTGACCAAAATGATGCAGCATAGTCCACATGTGATCTAACATACATTGTGTAGAGTGGTAAAAATGCAAGGTCAGCTTCTATTAACAAATGCTTTTCTAACTGATGTAAGGATACTGTTTGCTCCATGGCAGACCCGTCTACAGTGATCAGCATTAATAGAATCTTTGTTAATAACAATGCCTAGGTTGCTCTCAGATTCTACTGCTTTAATTGGGCACATGCTTATACTATAAGTGGTGTTTGGATTATTTTCCCCAAAATGGATAACTGTACACTTTCCAGTATTGTAATCCATTTTATTGTCCTTCGCCCACTTATCTAATTTCATAAGATCCTGTTTAAAGTTGTTGATTTTAAGTGGTGTATCAACTTCTGAGCAAATCTTGGTATCATCAACAAATTTTACCATCTTGCATTTCAGACCATCATTAATATCCCTGCTGAAGATCCCAAATAAGACAGGGCCCAGTACTGAGCCCCGGGGGACTCCACTGGTAACCTTCATTTTGTCAGATAATTTACCAGACACTCAAACTTGTTGAATTCTATTTGACAATCAAGTGGATATCCATTTAACAATAAAGAGGTTTAAACCAAGTGTGGTCATTTTCTTTAAGAGCTGTTGATGTGAGACCTTATCAAAAGCCTTCTTAAAGACAAGTAGTACCATATCCACTGGGATTCCCTTATCTAGACTATTACTGATGTTCTCATAGAAGGAAATCAAGTTGGTAGTACAAGATCTACCCCCTTACAAAACCATGTTGCTTTTCTTCTTCCAGATTTCTCTCCCCAAGTTCCTTGTCTAATCTTTGCTTTAGGAGTTTTTCCAGAAACTTACATATGATTGACATAAGGCTAATTGGCCTGTAATTACTGGCTATATTACGTCTCTCCTTTTTGTAAATAGGTACAACCATAGCACAACTCCACTCCATTGGTATCTCTCCTGATCTATATGATTTATTAAAGAGTATGGTAAGGGGGTAGTGATATTTCATTTGTTGTCTCTTTCAAGAATTTACTATTAATACCATCTGGTCCTGGTGAAGATTTGTGTTTCAATTCTCTTAAAACTGTGTTAACTTCTTTTCTAGTAATAGCATCAAACTTTATATTATTGGGTACTGTATCAATTTGTGGTCCTCTGCTTTAGAGAATGCTGAACCAAAGAAATTGTTAAATGCATTGGCAATATCACTCGGAGTAGCTAGTTCATTTTTGTTTTCCATTAGTGGTCCTATGTTATTATTTTGTCAGGAATTATTTCTAATGTGAGCATAGAATGACTTTGGATCTCTGTTTTTTCTTAATTTGAATTCGAGTTTATTTATTTCTGCCCTAATTACCTGTTTTGATTTGTTTTAATTCCATTTTATATATGATTTTGTTTTGTTCACTTTGATTTTTTTTTATAATTAGTGAATGCTCTTTCTTATGCTTCTATTTGTTTTTTGACTTTTTGTGCCAGCCATAATGGAATTTTACCCTTGGAATTGGAGACTTTTCTTATGGGGATACATTATTTTTCCATATTGTATATTATATTTTTGATAATCTCCCAGCATTCCCCAGTTGAACTACCTTCCAAGACATACTGCCAGTCTATAGATTTTATAACATTTCGTATATTTCTATACTTCACTTTATTATATTGATACTGATATTGGGGATAATTTGAGACTAGGTGTTGTCGGTTAATACAAAAAGTTATGCTATTATGATCACTATTCAGTCGAGGTGAAGCAATATTTACATTTGATATTTCCTTTGGGATATTAGTTAAGATGATATCCAAAATATAATTTCCTCTTGTTGGTTCAGCAACTAGTTGTTCAAGCCCTGCTTCAACTGTTTCATTTAATGTTGTACTTTTGAGGGAATCACATTTTATTCCTGGTAGGTTAAAATCACCTAAAATATCCAGGTTGTCATTTTCTGACAGTTCTGAAATAATTGTGCACAATTCCTGATCATAAATACTATCTACTGAGGGTGATCTATAAAAGGTACCTATAATTATGTTTTTACCATTTGTAGATTTAATCTGGACACATACCCCTTCCACTAAATCTGATTTTAAAGTGAGTTCAACTGACTCCAGTGAGATTTTAAAATACATGCACATTCTACCTCCTTTTCTGTTAATCCTTTTTCTTTTGTAATGTGTGAAACCTGGAACAGCACTACAACAACTGGAGGTATTGTTCCACCAGGTTTCACATATAGCTATTATGTCTATATCCTGTTGATGGATTATAGTTGGAACATGCTGCTTTTTGCCAGGTTTAGACTTCTTGCATTTGTTGTATAGATCTTTAGACTTTTCTTAATATTCTCAAGAGGTAGATCAGATACGGGATTCCCCCTATGCCTCCATCTTGTTAGTTTGAATGTTTGTTTATGAATCTATTAATAGATTTGCCCAATACAACATTTCCCCTTTTACTAAGGTGAAGTCCATCCCAGCAATATAGAGTGTTATTGTCAGAAAATTGCTCCTAATGGGTTAAACAACCCATAGATTCCTTTAAGGTCCATTTTCTTATGCATTCGTTTATACATTTTATTTTAGCTGTTTTTTTGGTCCATTAGCTCTATAAACAGGGAGAATTTCTAAGATACATATCTGAGCCCCGAACTGTTTTAAAGTATTTACTAGAGACAGATAATCATTCTTCATATCCTCAATACTGGAGGAATTAATGTTGTTCGTTCCCACATGTACCACCACTAGAGGGTTCAGACCTAAACTCTTTAGAACACTTTTGGCCATATTTTCTATCTCATTAATTTTAGCTCCCCTAAAACTTGAACAGGTCTGATTTGCCTTGTCCTCATTGCATATTGTGCCATCTGTGTATTTAAGGATGGAGTCACCGAGGACTACCACCTGTCTTGGGGCATCTATTTGGGCATTTGTGGCTATATGGGGTGGGTCTAGAACCTCAATTTCCATTGAGTCTATACTGTGTGTTTCATTGCTGTGATTTATAGGATTGACTGAAGTTTGGGCCTTGGCTGATTCATTTAGGTCAACATTCTGTGGTTCAATGTTAGGATCCACATGTTTAGCAAGGCCTGGGGGGGGGGTGGAGTGCTTTGTTCAATAATCTGTGGTTCACAGACCTCAGTCACATGCTTCCCACAAATTTCTTTGATTCCTCATCCGAAGAATGCATTTCTGCAATGACTGGAAAATCAAAGCCTTATCCACCATTCTACTTTAAAGCAGTGTCCAAAGGAGAAGCCAAATCATATATTCTTAAAGTACTCAGGAAAATTAGATTAAGTGGGGACTTACTAGATCTAAAACTCATAGCCCTCACTATTGATGATGTATTATCCCCACTAACCAAGATTATAAACCATTCCCTCATGCTCTCCCAATCCCCCCTAAAGTGGAAATCAGCTTTGGTGACACCAGTTCACAAAAGCAGAGACAGGGTACTGCACAGGAACTAGAGACCCACCACCCTTCTTGAATTTACGAGCTATATTCATCAAGCCATGGGTCAAGGCCAACTTGCTGGTGCCACATACATTGACCTTACCAAGGCATTTAATATGGTCAACCACTATCTACTGCTTGAACAGCTCACTGATATAGGACTATCTAAGGACTCCACTAAATGGTTTTCCAACTACCTGAGTGACCGCTCACAATGGGTGAGGATTGGTGATACACTCTCAACAAAGCAACCAGTCCGATCAGACGTACTGCAGGGTTCCATATTGGGTCGCTTGCTTTTCAGCATATTCTTAAATAAGCTGTCTGCCTCTTGCTCAGGCCAGATCCTTCTGTACGTGGATGACATGGTACTTTACTCAAGCAGTGCTAATCCCGCCCAGATGGAAATCCAACTACAGACCAGTGTCGCAGAAGCAGAGGCCTGGTTTCACTCTCAAAAGCTCATGCTCAAGTACAAAAAAACAAAAACAATGATTTTTCACAATTCGCATAGCAAGCATTGCACCCAACAGCTCACAGACAGAAATAACTTGGGCATAGCTCTTGAACAGATTCAGTTGTTCCGGTACCTAGGTATGACTTTGGACTGCACCTTATCTTTTACCAGCCACATTGATAATGTCACCAAAACTGTGAATACCTGCTTTGGTCTACTTTTCAAAGACAAGCCCTGTCTGACCACTGAAGCTCTCACTCATGCAATACATAGTTTGGTAGTCTCAGTAATTGACTATGGGCTTGTGGTCTATGGATTTGCTACTGATACGGCCCTGCATTGTTCACCATTGCTCTAAACATGGCCTGCCATCTACTTTCTGGAGTCCCTTGCCTGTCACACACCTGTGACATCGATGTACAGGCAAACTAGCTTCAGCTAACAGGCAGACTCAGATACCAAATCTGCCTAATAGCAAAGAAGACCTCCCTTGGTCTCATGCCCCCAGGGGTTCAGATGCTCCTCAGGCCACCCTGCAACACCCACCATACTAGAAGCTCCAATAACCCGATGTTCCTAGTACCTCAATGCTGTACTACTCAAGGGCAACACTCGTTTGCAACCAGGGCACCAATGTGGTATAACGTGCTCCATTGTGATGTTACCAACACTACCATACTGGGCGCTTTAAATGAAAACTGCGACAAACCCTAGTGGTCAGTGCCACATGTGATTGCGTCCTCTAGGAATGGGATAGGCCTGCTCCTCTCTGCCCCATAATTCAACATCACTTATACCCCTGCTCCCCCATCCTCACTACAACACTCACCTATTCCTTTCTCTTTTATCTACCCATATCCCACTGCTCTTACTACACCATTACTATACCACTACTTCCAGCCTCTTGCCACCTCACAACCCCCCCTCCATCACCAATCTCCACCTATATCATATCTCCAGCCCCTACTCCTGACAATGCCTCTTGGTAGCTTTCCTTCCACTCTGTGCTGCAGAATCTCTACTACCGCAATAGTATGTTTTTATTTACCTTAGAGCACTGTTTTTCTCCTCAAGGCATACATTGTCCAATGCCTGTGCACAGTCTGTCTGTGTGTGTATATGGTCCCTCTACCTGACAAGGCCTTTGGGCTACAAATATTTTCTCCTGTGCAACAAGAATACTAGCCTCATACTACCAAAATTGTTCTATAAGAACAGGTTTTAAGCCATTGCTGTGGCCTACTTGCACTATAACTGCTTACACTGTATGCTATTATCTACATACTGTTTTATTGTTGGAACTCAGTGTTTTGTATTTTGTCTTTGCACCATGATATGGAGTCTATGTAAAACAGCCATTGGCTCAAAGGTGTTAATCCTAAACAGGGCTGCAGCTATGAATTTTGGGGCCCCGGACAAGTCACTTGAAATGGGCCCACATTTCCCAAACCAGCTAATGTCAGGGGTAATGCCAGCTCCTCAGGTGGGCCCCTCCTGAGCTCAGGGCCCCGGACAACTTCCCCACTCCCCCCCATTACTGCGGCCTTGATCCCAAGACTTAAATATATAAATTCCTGCTGTACTCCTTTTGACTGCACTATACCCAGTGTGTCACCATGTGCTGCCCAGTATCTTTAAAGGGAAAGGTCCATGTGCCAAAGCCCACACCTCAGCCCCTGATTACCAGTTTCACATAATGAGTATAATTTTTCACCTTAGTGACTTCTGGTTTTATACCGTATCTCACTGATCCTGCCATAAGTACAAAAATACAAAAGTCCCTCCTGCCAGCATATTGAACTGAGTGCCAATAGAGGCGCATCCCACAACCTCCTGCTGCTGTCCCAAGTCTGATGTATGAGCTGGGGAGCAGCCACAGGAGCATGTATAGTATAGCTCTATAGTCAGACCTGTTAATTGCTTTGAGATTTACAGGTCTGGGTATTATACTGTGACCAAGTATAGCTCAACAGTCAACTGTCAATATGCCAGTGAGAGGAATGGCAGGATCAACCAGATAAAGTACAAAACTGTAAGAAGCCACAAAGGTAACAAGCATTTGTCAATGTCAAACGTTTCCTTGCATAGTGTATGTGCCGGGGTGATACTTGCACCTTGAAAAAAATCACAAAGAAAATAACTAGATGTACTCAGCGATTTATATCTATATAATACATGGATAGGACTTTCCCCATGGAAGTGGTTAGCAGTTATTTCTCTGTATGCCTTATCCCTGTTTACACAACTGCAGTTAAAAGTAACAGTAGCCATCCAAATATGTTATATAAAATAAATGATGAGTAAGTGTGGCATATAAGAACATAAACTCATTGATGGGACTAACCAGATCATAAAACCACCTTCTAACATTAAATCATGTACTAGACATAATTTAAATATAATGCTTGTAAATGCAAGCAGTCTCTTAAATAAGATCAGTGAGTTAAGGCACTTTATGGAGACAAACAACACAGATTTATGTGGGGTAACAGAATCATAGTTTCAAAATGACGACTGGTCTACTCAAATACCTGAGTATACTAAAATTAATAAAAATTGCAGATAATCTAGGGGAGGTGAAATTGTGCTTTATGTAAGAGATACATTTAAATGCTATACAATAGATAATGGCAGCTTGCAAGAAGATGATACTGAATTCATCTGGACTAAAATCCTGCATGCGAAAAATCGCATTATAACAGTAGGTGTTGGATACAGAGCACCTAATTTGAACAAAGACAAACATTACATGTTCATGAACAATATTCAATCTATGATGGGTGGCAAAGACTGCATTTTTATGAGTGATTTCAACCTCCCAAATATCAACGGGAATGTTAGTAAGGGCAGTTCTCCTCTTGATTCAAGATTCTTAGATCTAATGATTATAAATTACATGGAACAACTAGTTAAAAAAAAACAACCAGAAATAAAAGTATATTAGATCTCTTTTTCACGGTTCCATGTCAACTCAGTGCAAAAAAATCCAGTGCGGTAATTTACAGTGCATCAAACTTAGCGCGAGTATTCTCCTCGTTCATACTTTTAAGTGCGGTTACTTATTCGCATACAATGTCACTGTGCCTTTTCAATTGCTGTGTACTTTCTCAATCTATTATTTAAATCAGGATCAACGAATTAACAAATCAATGTTCACCATATTCCGCTATAAATAGTTATCCAATGGAGAGCTCAGTACCTATGTACCATGCCTCTGTATTTTGTTCTCAGCACAAGGGGGCAGCCGCTCCTCAGTCATGATGGGTATCTATACAGGAAAGAAAGAAAATATGGGCCGAGGGAACACTGGAAATGCATCCAGTATGATGCATTTTGATGTCCTGCTAGGGTTCATACTGAATCTGATGATATTATAAAATTCATTGCGAACCATGTTCCAGACCCTGCTGATGCTGCTGCTGTGAGATGTGTGGTAAATGAAATGAAACAAAAGGCAGCAAGCTCTCAGGAGACTACGCAGCAAATAGTCACTAGTGCCACTGCTGACATCAGCCACTCGGTAAGTGGCAAGCTGCCACCATTTCCCAGTCTAAAGCGTACCACTCAAAGAGCATGTCAAACAGCTGCTATAGCTCCAAGCCAGCCTTCTTCACTCTGTGAGCTGTTAATACCCCCTGAGTATTGTACCACATACCATAGTGATCTTTTCCTTCTCCATGACTCTGGGCAGATTGACAGTGAGCGTTTTCTGCTGTTTGCAACACAACGAAAGTTGAATTATATGAAATGTTCCCCCCACTGGTATGTGGACGGAACATTTAAAGCAATGCTTCCTTATTTGCACAACTATACACCATAAATGGTGTCCGATTCACCACTGTCATTCCCTCAGTTTTTGTTCTAATTGCCAACAGAACATATAGCAGTTATCTTTGGGTGATAACACAACTAAAACTACTGTGCCCTGAACTTGAGCCTCACAGCATCATGATTGATTTAGAGCTGGCAGCAGCAAAAGCATTTGGCACTGCATTTCCTAATGCTGTGACTAGGGGCTGATTTTTTCATCTATGTCTGGCTGTGTGGCACAAGGTACAAGACCATTCTTATATTGTGAAAAATTACTTCTTGGACCCAGAATTTGCTTTACAGATAAGGATGCTACCTGCATTAGCTTATGTTCCAATGCATGATGTGGTAAAAACATTTGAACAGCTAAGGGAAACAGAGTTTTATACAACTAATGAAGACCAACTTGCCCCACTTTTGGACTACTTCAAGGATACATGGATAGGGAGGCCAGTTGGTCATCATGGATGCCGTAGACCACATTTCCATATACAGTTCTGAAACTGCTATGATTCAGTGACTGATGGCTTGCCCAGAACCATTAATGTTGTTGAAGGCTGGCACCAAGAATTCAACAGTTTATTAGGTGTCAGCCACCCAACAATATGGAAGTTGATAAAGGCACTCAGGTATGAACAAAATTGTAAAGAACTGAAAATCAAACAATACCTGGCAGGAATGGAACCGACAACATCGAGAAAAAAGTACAGGGACACCTCAAAAAGAATAGCAGCGGTGGTAGCAAGCTATGGGACAACAGACTTCATGGACCACTCAAGGGGCATCACACATAACTTTCAGCTTCAAGTTTAAAAAGAAAGAAGATGAAAGTGAGAATTGCTGAGAGACCAATAAGTATTGGATTATGACACACGTTTTAATAATATGTGAAATAAAGACTGACTTTTTAATGATTTCATAAAAACACTCAGTGAACTAGCTAACCCCCCCAAGAGCATGGAACATCCCACATATCAGCCACACAGCCAGTGAGGTCATCAACATTAGACGCAACATGGACTGATAGTAAGGAATTATAATTCTCTAATAGTACAAATTTATGTGATCCATTCTGCTTATTTTTAGTAAGAGTGTTCTCTCAAGTATTTCTGCAGGTTTTGTGCTCCATTCTGTTCGTTTATGTAAGTTTATGTGATCCATTCTGCTCATTATTAGTAAGAGTATTCTCTTGAGTATTTCTGCAGGTTTTGCTCCATTTTGCTCATTTTTTAGTAATGCTGACTGTTCTATTTGTGCAGTTAATAATTTCACCCGCCAGATACGCTGTATTTGTATTGCAATCGAATATGCTATGCACTTAAGTTTTTTACGCTGTATTGGTATTGCTGAATTTAATGTGCTTAACTGTTTACACTCAATGATGTGATATCGTTTTTCACTAATATTGAAGACGGCAGCACTCAAGTCATGGTTACTCATCCACTATCCAATAGTGGCCATAACATGGTCTTTATATCAATGAACCTTACACTTTCGGCCACAATAAACAGCTGCACATTAATACAAAATTTTAACAAAGCAAATTATTCGTGTATTAAAGAATATCTTAAAAAATGGAACTGGGCTAAAGATCTTGCGGACTGTGATTTAGAAAAACATGGCTCAAGATTCAGGGCAAACTCCAATATTGTATAAATTCATGGGTTACCACTAGAAAGAAATATAACAAGGGCAAACTAAGTCCAATATGGTGGAATAATAACGTAAAGAAAATGCTAACCAGGAAGCAAAAAAATATACAGAAAATGTAAAAAATATCCTACTGGATTAAACTGGAAATTGTACATAACAATAGCAAATAAAAGTAAGAATATGATTAGGAAACAAAACCAAAAACTAGAAGATAATTTGGCCATGTCTGCTAGATACAGCAAAAAAATCCTTTTATAATTATATTGGTTCATTGAAAAAAAAATCCAACCATAAGTCCCTTACACACTCCAGAAGGTATCATTACTGGTGAGGCTGAAATGGCATCTTCTGATATCCCTTTTGAGTGAATAACAGAACATGAAGTTAGGGGAGCTATTAACTTGAAAAAAACTGAATGAGTCAGGGAGTCTGATGGTATACCACAGATTTTCATAAAAAATATAGCTAACTATTTGATTGGACCATTAACCATATTATTTAACTCTTCCTTAAATACTAGCTCTACTGTCCCAATCTGGAATAAGGCAACAGTCATTCCCTTACATAAAAGTGGAAGTAAAAATTTATCACAAAACTACAGACCTATAAGTCTGACTGCAGTATTTTGCAAATTGATCGAAAGAATTCTCAAGGACAGAATAACTAAACACTTGGCAGAGATATGTGGACATCTATCAGCATTTGTTCGTTAGAGGCAGATCATGTCAGACAAACCTCCTGAATTTCCTGGAACCTGTCAGTGAAGCTCTGGATAAGGGCTTATCTGTAGATATGATCTTCCTGGACTTTTCTAAACATTCAATTCAGTGTCACATCAAATACTCATCAAACAATTAGAGTTTCTAAAAATTCACCCATTAATCGTAAACTGGATAAATGCCTGGTTATCAGACTGCACCCAACAGGTTTCAATAAAAGGTTATCTTTCACCTTGGGGACAAGTTACCAGTGGAGTTGCACAGGACTCTGTCCTGGGACCAGTTCTTTTTAATATATTAATATCTTACATGAGCCCATTGACCAATAATTGCTGGTCAGAAACATTTGCAGATGACTGAAAACTGGGCAGTATTTTTACAGATACAAACTCTGCTCTTGAATTGCAAAATAATTTAACTTACCTTGAAAATTGGTAAAAAAAAATATTTAATGAATTAAAATGTAAGATGATGCATTTAGAGAAGAATAACACATGCTACACATACAAGATGAATAACATCATTCTACAGACAACAGAATATGAAAAAGACCTTGGGGCAACTATTTCAAGAGACTTTACATTTGAGGTACATACAAAAAATGCTGTCAAAAAAGGGAACAAAATACTAAGTTGCATTCTCAGAACCATTAAAAGCAGAGACAGAAAGGTGATCATCCTTCTGTATGCTGGTATTGTTAGACCTCATCTGGAATACTGCTCCTCAGTTGTAGCACTGCATTTAATTAGAAACAAAAAACTTATAGAAAAAGTACAGTGAAAAGCTATCATAAAAGTTTATTCTGTAAAGGAATTTGATTACAAAACAATATTAAAAATTCTGGGCCTCTATTCAATGGAGTATAGAAGATTGAGAGGAGATTTATGTCTAACACACAAAGCTTTTAATAATGACACAATACTGGAAATCATAGGTTTAACTAGAAATTTGTAAAAAGTTAACACCAGATCGCATTCTCTGAAATTAAAAGGTGCTCAAAATAACACACAAAAGAGAAATCAGTGGCACATGCAGAGAGTAATTAATTCCTGGAATGCACTGCCAGAGAGCATTGTAACAAGTACCTCTATTAATTGATTCAAAACAAATTTGGATTTATACATGGGACATTTTTTTTTTTTACCAATTATTTTACCAGGTGAGACACACTAAGCTGAAAGCTTGTTTGCAGGTGCAACCTGGGAGCATGAGGAAGTTAAGTGACTTGCTCAGGGTCACACAGTATGCAAGTGGGGGCTGTGGGATTCAAACCCAGGTCTCCAAATTTGCAGCTCAGAGCCTTAAACCACTGTGCCATACTGCCTTTACAAAAGAAGATCCTTTGGACCTTGCAATTCCATCCCTCCATAGATGCATGTATGTATCTACCTGCCTGTGGAAGCACAGGGACTTCAGGCTCCTGTGCTTCCAGTTATAGGATAATAGTCACTAAATTGTCACCATAGCCATGTTATTACCTCACCTCAATTACCTGGTGCAGAAAATGTTTCAATCCCCGGAAAATTGTAACTCCATGCAAGCCCAATGCCAATCCTCAGTGCAGATGCAGAAACACATTTTGAACAGGATTTGAAAAATGGCAGCTGTGGCATACATGAGGTGGTGTAATAACAGGGTTATGTCAAACATTTGGGCTCAAAATATTTAAAATTCACAAAGTTATGAGCATGCATAGCAAAATTGCAACAAATAGTCCTAACTGTGCCATTTTAAATAATTGTGACCCCCGATTTTCAACATAGCCTTCTTATGACCTCAACACATGTGCCCAGTACAGAAAATTTTCAAATCCCTGCCAAAATTTAATTTTGTGCAACTAGAGGTGGGAAAAGTTGCAGATTTTTCCAAACTTCTGCCACTGGCAAGATTGGAATCTTCCAAATGTGTCTGGCGGATATTCGCCCTGTTCCGCTGAATTTTTTGGCTGAACTGTGTAATAATACACATGAACTGTGGAATAACAGTTCTGAGGAATTTTTTTTCTGCAGTTTACTGAAGTATTCCTCAGTACATATACTGTAATTATTCCACAGTTCAGTGATCAGTTCTGCAGACTTTGTTCTCTGCAGTTAAGCGCAATAATCTGCAATTTATAAATTTTTTAGGACACATTTTTTTCTGCTGTTCTAAGTTGGAATTTCTATGAAAGTTGCTAATTTGATTTCTGCACTTTCTCAAAAGCAAAAATCTGCCTTTCACAGAAATTCTGCCAGTGGAAGTTTTTTTTTGCACACCTCTATGTCCAACTGCAATGCCATTCTGTGCCGCAGGTGTGAAAACACATTTTGCCAGTTTTTGAAAAATGACAGCTGTGATATACATAAGATGGGGTCATACAAAGAGTACGTTGAAAATATTGAAAATTTCCAAAGTTATGAACTTGCATAGTGAGACTGCAAGGAGTGATCATAACAAAGCCATTTTTTTAAATTCTGACCCCAAATTTTCAACATAGCCTTCTTATGACCCACCTCATGAATAAAATGACTGCTGTTACATAAATCCCACCAGAAAGGTGATTTCGCCAACTGACTGCAAAATCACCTTTCTGATGGGAGTAGCCTAATGACAGTCATGTTATTCACAAGGTGGGGTCCACAAAAGGCTATGTTGAAAATTTGGGGTCAAAATCACCACAAACAGCTGAGTTATGCATTAAAGTTGAAGACACACCATTGAAATACATTTAAGTGCAGTTACCTTAGTTTCTCATATTATAGTCGCCAGTTCCAGTAGCAAGACATGTCTTTGATTGGGAGAGTGGATCTCAAACCTGGGACCTCTGTAGGTGAGTGAGGGTTTCTGGGGACATCAGAGTGTGTGTGGGGAGGTGAGTGCACAGTTAGTGGTTGGGTGGGGGTGTGGGAGTGATTGGCGATGAACTTTTTTTTTTACAGGTACAAACATAAAAAAATTAAAAATGGACATTGAGGGACTGTGTTCTTTTTTCAGCAAAACAAAAAACATGGGCTGCTCTAAACAATCATCCCCATCAGTGTTTGTTGCAGTAGTCTGCAGCTTCTGCATGCATCTAACCTAGTGTCTTGTACAAAAAAAAAAAATCTACTTCTTCATTGATCACTGTATTGTGTCAGTGTATGAAAATATGTAACAATTTTGTATATGATTACAAAAAAAGAATGAAGCCATCTCTTACCAGGCTGTGTCATCCATGCAATTGTCAATAAGACTGGCTTCAGATTATGATCCACTCAGTGATGGACTGCTGCCGTACACAGGGTCATAAATATATGGATCGGCTGAGTTTATCAGTACATGGGCCTGCAAACTTTCATATTCAGGTTGTGTAGATGACATAGAGCAGACCATACACAGAATTCAGGAGCATGCCTCACATGCTGCTATGTACAGTCAGCAATGCTCTTCATGCACAGTACAGCCACTTCTGGGTTCTTGGCAAGTTTTTCCATTAATTTCATGAAATAAAAATGTATTTTGACTAAATGATATTGCGATTCTGCCCATTTCAGATTCTGCAGCATCACTACTGATACCACTGGAACTGCAGCTCATTTATAAACTAAATTGGTGTGTGCTGCAAGCTGCAACTCTAACTATATGCTGTTACTGTGTGAATGACATAGAGCTGACCACTCAGGGCATTTCAAGAGCAAATCTCACACGGCGCACTATGCAGTCAGGGATGCTCCTCATGCACAGTGCAGCCGCTTCATTTTTTTATTAATTTCATGAAATAAAAAATGTATTTTAACAAAATTACATTGCAATTTTGCTAACTAGCACTGGAACCTATATTTCATGCACGATCACTAAAGCCCCACAAAGGGCTTGATTTACAGGTTCTGGTACCATACAGGCTGTGCCAACTGACTTTATGTAAGTAAAAGTACTGAAGCACTCTGTCATTGGAGTGCATCATTTCTTTCAAGAACACAAAGTTAATGCCCATGAAACTGTGACCACCATCATACTCTGCTTGCATGGTCATTGATCTGTCAGGGATGAGCCCAATGTAGATTGCTCTGCATTGGGCTATTCCATGACACACTTCTGAAATGTCGTTCTCTGAAGCAAAGCAAAATGTTTCTTGTGCATGCACAAGGAAACATTTAAATTTTACTTGTTTACGTGAACCTGTCAATCAGGGGCTGGCCCATACTGAGGTGCGTGATGTTGGCTCATGCACATTTCCCTTTAAATAAATCACAGAAATGTTTTCAGTGACAGGACTCAGGGAGGAGAGAAAATTCCCCTATTCATTTAAAAATATCTGTGACTCCTACATGGCATATTGGCCATTATTCCTGCTGTGCTGCCTTTGACTGCAGTGTACCTAGTGTGTGACCATATGCCACCTGACACTCATTGTGTGGTATAAATCCCAGAAACATTGTGGATGACAGGGGAGATAGACAAATCCCAGAAATATTTTTGGTAACGGTACTCGGGAGGAGAGGAAAAATCAATAGATTTCAGTACCTTTACTTTAAATACAGAAAGTCTGACACATAGAAACTTTTGAGTTACTTATATAAAAGCAACAGCAGTAAGTAGCTGAGGTTAGCGAATGTAAATAAATATTTGTAATCCTACTTCATCGAAGAATGTTGGCTATGATATAATCTTGAAGTGAATAAATAAATGTAGTTTTTTTTTCACTCAGGGAATGTAGTCCAGCTACAGCATGAAAATGTTTAACATATCGGTGGGTGGGTGGGTGGTCCTGTTAACACCTGTTAGTGGCTGGCTTTAGCAAACAGAAGAAACCACAGATAAACCTAGCTATATCCATGTCAAAGTCGCACATGATCATCTCTCTCTCTCTCTCTCTCTCTTTGTATTGAACAGATTTTCTTTTTGTCCACAATTTCATGAGGTGCATTTCATCATTATCTTTACTGTTTGCAATCCAATTAGAAAAATTGGGTTCAAGTTCTAAAAGTTTCAAAGAAAGATTAGATTCTTAGAACTTTTTCAAAAGTTCTAAAGTAGAACCACAACCCAGAACTTCAGCAGGTTCTGACAGTCCTAACTGGGATTGTACAGAATACAAATCCCCAGAGAAGGTGTAAGTGCCAGGTTACCGGGTTACATTAAGACTGCCATAATGTATGGTCGAATGTTTTTATTATCTAAATTTGATTCATTTACAGTGTTGTTGTACTATCGATGTGATGTCGTGATGTTGTTATACCATCGTGAGTACATCACATCGATGGTATAACAACACAGAATGTGTTTGGACATGCACGTTCTGTAAACTGGAACGCTTTCGAGTATGAGCATTCCGTGAATACCATTCTGAAATGGCCGTGGCGGTGAGAGAGGAACACTATGGAATAGAGAGGGGCTACTTAAATGTGAGTGCAATGGACAACTTACATCATTTAATAGTGAACCAAACACTATAAAAGACAATGAATGTTTCACTATTAGCAACAAGCTTGTGCATCCATCTCGAGGTAGTTAGGGTGACCTAAACCTCTCTAGCTTTGCTCTTGAGGCTTAAATGGTCACCATGGCAAACTTTTGATGGCTACACAAGCTTGTTACCAATAGATGGCCATACATTATTCTCTGTATGTTAACACTGAGACAGTGGAAAGTATCCCCAGGACAGTTTGAATCCTTGTCCAGAGAGAAGATGTATGATACCATTGTATTAGCTGTTTTTTGGATACCTCCAGTTCTCAGTCTTGGCCCAATAGGGCTGGAGTCTTTTGCATTGCAGGAACTATATAATGAAAGGCTATCACCACTGATATGGGGTGTACCCTAGCTAGATGTTCATCTTTAAGTACATAATTACCATAAGCATAAAAACCTGGAGGAAAGGAATTGTCCTAGGTCAAGCTATGAGACCTCACTAGAAACATGAGAACATTTATTCCTGGCATACTTATATGCCAGTGGTTTATGGCAGCACCTGTCTGGATATTGATGGTTTCCCCATTTTAAGAGCACCACAAATATAAATTTGGTTTATTGCATTTTCCCAAAGAACAGGATGATTTTTGAGGTCCCCATTATGACAATGCTTTTTGCAGTTTTAACATTCTACTTCTGGCAAGCATGCTGTGCTTTCTGCCTTTAGAAAAAGTGGTAACATATAATGAGCTAATGGCATCTGTGGCATCAGAGTTATCGGGGTACATGTTAAGTATAGTGTCAGATTTTCAGCAACCAAAGTGCATTCTCTTTGGAGAAAATTTTCTATTTCATAATTTCAGGGATAACGTAGAATTGGAGGATGGTGTATTTTTTCGCTTCTGGGTTAATGCATTGTGAAAAAAAATTTATTTGCCTTACAGTGTTTCTGTTTCCACTTTATTACTGTCAGGAAGTGCCTTCCTTTTTAGGATATGTTTTTGCTTATTCCTTTCTTTTCCCTTTTCTTGACATGAATGTGTAACATACTGCTCATATTGGATGTATTGTTAGTGTGATTTTATCTGTTTCTGTATTTACATTTTTAATAAAAATTCCCCTATTTTTCTGGAGAAGTGCCATGAGATGTTTAGTGTGCAACTGAACAACCAGCAAAGAAGGCAGAGAGGACCTTGGTTTAACATCTCATCCAAAGGACAGCACATCCACAGTACAGCATCCCCATAGTACTATACTCAGGTGTCAGCAGTTATGGTATTAGACCAATCCTGATGTGGGACTACTGTATGACCTGTGACTTTCTGGCTCAGAGTGATACGGCAGGTGTAGTGATACTGCAGGTAGGGAAAATGATTAGACTGAAAGGGCCAAGTGGTCCTTATTGTGATCAAATTCTGTGTTTCAGTCTTTCTATGTTGAGGCAGATGTGCTATCAACTGATCCTATTGTTGGAATTTATCATATTGACTGTAAGTTCCCTATCTTATGCTGCCTGTTTCAAAACATAGTGGGTGGCTGGAGTTGTAATGTAGATACTTGTCTTCATGGGTGGGTTTTCTGTATTCACTGACTTCCAGATGGCCATCCTGTAATGGGGGAAAGGCACATGTTAAAAAATAAATAGAACACACTAGTGGGAGGTTCAGGACCACTCTGTCACTTGCCAAACCAATAAAATAATGAATATTAATATCACCAAGCAACAAGCAGGTATACAGAAGATTTTAGTTTATAGTAATAGGCATATAACATGAGCAACTCAGCAAAATAGAGAGAAGAAATCTATCCATAAGCTATAGCTGTACAAGATATTACATAGAAACGTAGAAACATAGAAGTTGACTGCAGAAGGAAACCATTAGGTCCATCTAGTCAGCCCACTGTTTTAGACCTATTTTGGCACTCTAGCTGCCCTTTTGTGTAAGGGCTCCCTTGAGTCTATCCCATGCATTCTTGAATCCCACCACAGTGTTAGCCTTCACAATTTCTGGGGGCAGGCTGTTCCAGGCGCCTACTACTCTTTCTGTGAAGAAAAACTTCCTGGTGTTGGTAGAGAACCTCCCTCCTTGCAGCCTGAGATCATGTCCCCTGGTCCTGCTGCCCTTCTTGCAGTGCAAAAGTTCCTGTGTCTGTACCTTGTTGATGCCTTTTATTTCAGTATCATAAGGGCTGCTATCAGCATTTTCTGCTTGAAGCATGTCTCCAAATGAGGGTCCAAGTGTAGTGATCCAACAATGAAAGATAGTGGCTGTGCTGACACTATCCCACACCTCTCCACACAAAAAGGCAACATCGTTTAAAGACAGTTTTTTAAGAAAGTCTGCAACCATAGATACATAGATACATAGACAGTGTCGGCAGATAAGGGCCTATGACCCACCCAGTCTGCCCATTTGAGCTTGTAAGTTCAGTTTGTTTTCCTAGAAGTCTGTTGCCCCTTACCCCTGACATCCAGAATTCCTTTAAGTCTATCCCATGCATTCTTAAATCCCGTGATTGTTTCAGCCCTCACCATTTCCTCTGGCAGGGTGTTCCACTTGTCCACCACCCGTTCTGTGAAGAAATTCTTTCTCATGTTTCCTCTGAATTGTCCTCCCTCCAACTTCATCCCATGCCTCTAGTCCTGGAACATCTTTTTCGCTTAAAATAGTGTTTTCCTGCACCCTGTTCCTCCCTGTAAGGTACTTGTATGTCTCTATCATATCCCTCTCCTTCCTCTCCTCCAGGGAGTACATGTTCAGTTCCTTCAACCTGTCTTCATTGGACTTGTGATGCAATCCATGCACCATCTTTGTTGCCCTCCTCTGAACCTTCTCTACCCTGTCTATGTCCTTACGTGAGGTATGGTCTCCAGAACTGTACACTGTACTCCAGGTGGGGCCTCTACTAGTCTTGTATAGCGGAATTATGACCTCCCTTTTCCTGCTGGTGATGCCCCTGCCTATACATCCCAGTATCCTATTTGCTTTACCTGCTGCCTTGTCACACTGTTTCCCTACCTTGAGGTCATCAGAGATGATAACCCCAAGATCCCTTTCCTGCTTGGTGCATGCTATATCCTCACCCCCTAACTGATATATTGTGGCAGGGTTTTTGTGCCCCATATGCATTATCTTGCAGTTCTTTGCATTGAATTTCAACTGCCAAACCCATGACCATTCTTCAAGTTTCTGCAGGTCGCTTCTCATTCTGTCTACACCCTCTGTTGTGTCTACTCTGTTACAAAGCTTTGTGTCATCAGCGAACAGTGAAATTCTGCCTTCTAGGTCCTGCGCAATGTCACTGATGAAGATGTTGAATAGGACCCGGTCCCAGCACTGATCCCTGTGGTACCCCACTGGTCACTCTTCCCTCTGTGGAGTGACAGCCATTTACCACCACCCTGTGTCCTGCCACCCAGCCAGTTACCTACCCACCACACTACTGTCCTGCCCACACCCATATTCCCCAGTTTGTGTAATAGTCTTCTATGTGGCACAGTGTCAAAGGCCTTGCTGAAGTCCAGATAGGCCATGTCCACTGCCCTCCCCTGATCCACCTCCCTAGTCACCCAGTCAAAAAATTCAACGAGGTTGGTCGGACATGACCTCCCCCTGGTGAAACCATGCTGCCTTGGGTCCTGTAGTCCATTGACAACCAGATGTTCCACCAATCTCTCCTTCAGTAGTGCTTCCATGATCTTCCCCACTACCGAGGTGAGGCTGACTGGTCTGTAGTTCCCTGCTTCCTCTTTGTTCCCACTTTTGTATAAGGGGACTACATCTGCTGTCCTCCAGTCTTTGGGTACCTCCCCTGTTTCCAGTGATTGGCTAAACAGGATAGCCAGAGGTTCAGCCACCACCTCTTAGTTCTTTAAGGACCCTGAGATTTTCATCCTGGCCCCATTGCTTTATCAACTCTTATTACTTCCAGTTCCTTCAGGACCCTTTCTCGTGTAAAGGGACTTATGTCCATTTCTGCACCATTCTCACCCCTTGTACTCCCTTCAGACCAATTACCCTCCTCTTCCTCAGTAAAGACTGAGCAGAAATACTTGTTCAATATGTCAGCTTTACTGTTGTCATCCTCCACGTGGCCCCCATCCTCCCCCTTCAGTCTCACTATCCCTCCCTTTGTCTTTCTTTTTTCACTGCCCCCTCCGTTGACCCAAGATCTAATAATAGGCACTTTCTGTAATTCTTCTTAAAGGTGGCGATGATGCCCCGATCGAGCGGCTGCATCCTGGATGTTGTGTTTTTTGGCAGGAACAGGACTTTGATTCTGCCATCCCTGGATCACATCTCAGTTTGGTCAGGGTATGCCAGGCACTGATCGAGAAGCAGTAGAGCTTTGCATGGCAGTTTGCATTGCCTTAGATGAAGTCTTACAGCGGGAACAAAATCATTAAAAAAACAATTTCTAAAGATGTCAGATGTCATCCATGCATTTCTACTGGAGGAATAAGTCACAAGCAGGGATGATAAGTTCATGTGATGGAACCATCTAGGTTTAGTGAACTTGCCAGTCTTAAGGGGAGTGATTTTGTAGGTCCTAGCTGCCTTGCAGCAGAACAGTAAGGTTACTCGATTTTTACTAACCTTGAACCCCTTGCTGGTATTGGACTCATTGTGACCTGCCAGAGTCATGTCAGGCAAGCAGCACCAGAGCAGGCCTGTTTTATCAGCATTGTAAATCATTTCTGACCAATAGCTGCCTTTCTCTATGATCTCCTTCAGTTTTGGTAGAAACTCATTAGCGGCTACATCGTCATAGGATCTCTGTTCTCCTGTTATGCAGACCCGCCTGATGCCATGCCATGCCAGCACTGGAAACACCATAACCAACCAGAAGAAGATTTAAATGTTGAATTTAGACCGTGAATCTGCTGAGCAAACTGCTCAGCTTTCTGTTGCACAATCGGTCCAGACAGAGGCACCCCATTTATTCACTGTTGCGAAAACCAAAGCTGAGTTGCTTTGTCAATTTCAGTTTCATTGGGGCGCCTCATTTTTTTTTCTCGCCAGACCATCAGTCTCATTACACTAGCTGGCGAAGTTCCAAAGGGACTGTTCTTGTTCTTGGTTTTTGCCAAGTGCATATGGTCGATTTGGAGTACCCAGTCTCCAGTGAAAGCTTGCTTAAAGTTTCTCCATCTTTGAGGCAGTCGAGTATGGACAGCTTAGTCTGAACCAAGTAACCGGACCTCTTCATTGTTGCAGCTCGTTTTGGGAAGTGGCTGTAAACTGTAAACCCATTTCTTGATGCTCATTCTTATAACAAGTGCAAAAAAAATTTTAATTACCTAGTGGCACCGATTGGACACTGAATGGCGCATAGTACCCCTCACTGAAACAGCTGACTCTCAGCTGTCAGTGTCAATCACAGAAACAGCTGATTGTCAGTGTCAAGTCAGGAGCCATCAAACACGTTTGTTATAGCCAAGGTTTCATTAGAGTGGGGTTCGCTATAGCGAGGGGTTACTGTATTTGAATGTTTCGATCTTGTCCCCCTCTTTCTCTCTTTTCTGCTCCAGGGAGTACATGTCCAGTTCCCTCAGTCTTTCCTCATAGGACATGCCCTGCAGACCCTGAATCATTTTTTTCACCTTTCTCTGCACTGTTTCCACCTGGATTATGTCTTTTCTGAGGTGAGGCCTCCAGAACTGGACTCCAACTCCAAGTAAGGCCTGACTGGTGATCTGTATCGTGGTAGAACCACCTCTCTCCTGCTCATGATTCCCCTCCCAATGCAACCCAGCATTCTGTTGACTTTTAATGTTGCCTTAGGATGGACATCTCGCTGGCTGCTGCCCGCCCAAAATTCAAGCTTCCTCAGTCCACTCACCTGGTTCCCCATCTGAGACAAAACTGCAGGCTGTCAGCACCTGAGCGGTGCCCCTCATCTGAGGCAGAGCAGGATGGCCATCTCACTGGCTGCTTCCCACCCGAAATTCAAGCTTTCTCATTCCGCTCGCCTGGTTCCCTATCTAGGACAAAACCACAGGCTCTCAGTGCCTGACCGGTGTCCCTCATCTGAGGCAGAGCAGGACAGTTGTCTCACTGGCCACTGCCCACCCGAAATTCAAGTTTCCTCAGTCCACTAGCCTGGTTCCCCATCTTGGACAAAACCGCATGCTCTCAGTGCCTGAGCGGTGCCCTTCATCCAAGGCAGAGCAGGACGGCCGTCTCACCAACTGCTGCTTGCCCGAAATACAAGCTTCCTCAGTCCACTCACCTGGTTCCCCATCTCGGACAAAACCATAGGCTCTCAGTGCCTGAGTGATGCCCCTTGTCCAAGGCGGAGCAGGACAGCCGTCTCGCCAGTCACTGCCTGCCCGAAATTCAAGCTTCCTCAGTCCGCTCACCTAGTTCCCCATCTCGGAAAAAACCGCAGTACGAGCTACTACTGAGCTCTCTGTTCCTTCTCTAGTGGGGCTTCTCCGATTGGTGTGGCTGCCTGATAGCAGTTGCTGATTGGATCGACGGTTGTGTGCTGCTCGTGCTCATTGGTGCGTCTTTTGAACTGAAAATCTCAGTGCTTTTCATCACCTTTTTTAACTTCAAACCTTGTTTCTTGTAGCTAGCTTAGATTATTTTTGCTAGTGATTACAGCCCTTAAGCATAAGTGGATTCTTATTGTGAGCTGCTAATCTGTTGTTTTGCCTGCTGTAAAATGCCTTTTCAAATCTGTATTTTGTTTGAATTCTGCTGTTAATTCACTTTGCTGTCTGTATTCCTTCTTCTCACACTATCTTTCTAAACCTTGCTCAAATCTGCTTGATTCTTGTGTCCCTTAATCCTGTTTAAAAACCTTTTCAGAAAACTCCTATCTGTGTACCTGCATTGACTTTCGCTGTCTCCCCCCCCCACCCCCCACTCCTGGGCCCTTTTCACGCTTTTTTTCTGTCTCCTTTCACTAGTCTCTAAAACCCCCTCCCTGAACTATCCTTAAGTTCTGCTCTTTTGTTTGACCCTGATTGCACCTTCTTTGTTTCAACCCTGATCACCTTCACCTCCACCCCCTGCTGACGGTCTGCCACCAGCCCCCTGCCCCCCGATCCCAGGCCACCCTTTACAAGCCTGATATTATATGTCTAACAGTAACTTGGCTAAAACCGTCTATACCCGATTCTCTATGCCCCCTTCCTCACTACAATCTATTAAGACTTGATAGAGTTGCTCCCAAAAGGGGGGGTGGAACAGCTATATACTTCAGAGATCATTTCAATGTCTCTGTCCTAAAATCATCTCCCTTATGCCACTGTGAGGCACTTCATGTCCTGCTCACTCTTAGGACCAAAAAATTACATATTTTGTGCGCCTGCAATCCACCAACTAACGATCTAACAGGACTGGATGAGCTAATAGACCAAACATCATGCCTAGCTGGAAGAAATGAGGTCCTCATACTCAGGGACCTTAACATAAATTGGCTGGGCAGTAACCAAGCTACAGTAAGGACCAAATTGCAGAGCTATAACTTACACCAAATGATAGATGAACCTACCAGACATGTCCTTCACTCAGACACAAACATGCTACTCGACTGGATCATGACCAATCACCCTGAAAATGTAATTACCTCTGGAGTACTACCGGATGCCATCACTGATCACTCCCCAACATACTGTATTTAGGGCAAAAATAGACTTCCTCAGATGGGACCTCTCTTCATTACCTTCTGCAACCATGTGAATTTCGTCTCTCAGTCTTTCTTACATGACACTGCTGCTACTGATTGGTCCTCCTTTCTTATGTCCAGTGATGCTCAGACTGCCCTCAGTCTGTTCTTGAAACACTTCCTAGTGCTACAAGCTAAACACTGCAAACTTGTGACCCGTCGAGTAAGAAACAGGCAAACCCGTTGGCTGAAATCTGACTTACTAGCTAAACTTAAACTGAGGGATAAAAGCTGGCTCCACTATAAAAACTCTGGGCTAGATTCTGACCTTATAACCTACAGGGCCCTGCACAATGCCTGTGAAAAGGACATCAAAAAAAACAAGAGCTCCTACTGCAAGGACCTACTCACCACCTCCTATGGGGACCCAAAAAAATTCTGGTCCCATATTAAATCCTTCCTTGGGTCTAGTCCAGCATCTACCCCTAATGACATGTATTTTGATGGGGTACACTGTAATAATGTCAGAACCATTGCCAACTTCTTCAATGACAAATTCTCAGACTTAACTAATTACACCTCCTCTTTCCCTGTCCAGCCATACATATCCAACCAGCAAAATACAATCGGTCCTTATTTCTTTTTCAGATCAGTCACAAAATGCGAAGTGCTTAAACTGCTCAACAGTATACTGGATTGCACTGCAGCTGGCTCTGACAATCTACAACCAAAGCTCCTTATGATTGTAGCACCCTTTATAGCTGCTCCCCTGGCCAAGATTTTCACACTCTCCCTGTGCCAAAGCTTCATCACAGAAATTTGGAAAACAGCTAGGATTACCCGTTTTCAAAAGAGGAGATCGAAAAGATCCCTCAAACTATAGGCCCATTGCCATACTGTCTGTCCTAAATAAAATTCTCGAGAAGCTTGTAGCTGCCCAGGCAATTGATTTCCTTCAGAAATATGACCTGCTTTCATCTGCCCAGCATGGTTTTCGTAAAGGTCAGAGCACCACCACTGCCCTTCTCAAATTCACATCAGATACTCATGAGACCATGGACTTGTGGCCTTCTCACTGGGGCAATTTTCATAGACATGACCAAAGCATTTGACCTAGTTGATCACTCCATCCTTCTTGCCACCCTTGGATCACTAGGCTTCTCAGACAGTGTTGTAAGGTGGCTTAGGAACTACCTATCAGACTGTACTCAAACTGTGAAATATAATTCTACTATCTCTGACAAGACTATGATAAACATTGGGGTACCTCAAGGCTCCATACTTGGGCCCCTACTCTTCTCTCACTTCGTAAACAACATCTCTGCTGACCTCCACAGGACAATCTCCTTGCTATATGCAGATGATATTGTTCTGTATGTTAGCGCAAAAAGCATTGAGGATATAAGCAATCTTCTCTCGCTTGACTTTCAGCTAATACAGGAATGGCTATCTACTCACAAACTGGCATTAAATGAGTCCGAAACCCAGGCTATGCTCTTTGGATGTAATGTTAGACTCAAACATGCACATCCAAATTTTAAAGTCACCTCTTTAAATGTCTCACTAGTTGGGGTGGTAAATTCATTTAAATATTTGGGCATCACCCTTGATCCGTCACTAACTTTTGACTTACACATCGGTCAGACCTGCAAATTGGTCAACTCCAAACTTGGAATAGCCTACCGAACCGGTTATGTGCTCACTCCCTCAGCAAGGCTTGCCAAAGACCTTGCCAAAGACCATTAACCTATGGTGCTGCAACTTATGCCTCTTCATGCAAATCAATCCTCCGGAAATGGGATGTCACATATAACAATATCTGTCGCTATGCATCCACTGCCCACTGTCTGAAACACCACTGTCTCCTCTACTCAGACCTAGGATGGCCTCCTAAAAATGAACTGAGGCTTCATATGTATGGCTCTATCATTGACAACCTGGTCCGCTACAAATACCAGCATCCCTTGCAAAACTCTTCCAAAATCAAACACCTTGTTATGGGCTGAGGTCTGCTGCCCAGGCCGCTGTCTTCATCCCCAGGCACAAAACCTCAAAAGGTGCAAGTGCTTTCATCTGCCGTGCACCCAAGTACTGGAACTCCCTTCCATTAGCTTTGCGCCAGTCACCATCTCATGCATCTTTTAAAGAAGGGCTGCAAAACCATCTTGACTCTTCCCTCAAGTGCACCTGCTTCAAACTACCATAGCTATTCTTGTTCCTGCCCTCCTCTCTCTACATGGCATTTTACTGGCCTGACCCTCTTTTCGCTGGTGAGCTTATCCTTACCATTCTGCTCCACCTCTCTTTGTACTTTCACTCTCATCCCTTCCTTTCTTGACTTATCTCTCCCTTCTTCCTCTCAGCTCTATCACTTCCAGTATTCCTCCTACAATACTTTGCTGTTTCCCTTATCAGCACTAACATGTTCTATCTGGCTCATGTTTTCTTTCCTATAGCAAACTTTAAGTAGTCTTTGATTTGTGCTGTTCCTCCCTTATCTTTATTTTTTTCTCTGCACTGGTATTGCATCAGCAAATTGTTCTGTATACTATTGTCAAATAATTTGTACATGTATTGAAATGTTTTCCTGCAATTGTATAACCATTGTCAACTATTTCTGTACTTGTATTGAAATGTCTACCTGTACTGTTGTAATGTACCCTCCCGGGTCGTGCCTGAAAATAGTCATTGCTATGGCTAGAGCACCTACCCGGTAAACAAAAACTAAATAAATAAATTCTTGTACTGCTTACCTACTTTCAAGACACCTGAGATTATGATTCCCAGACCACATTTCTAGTTTGAGGCAACCAGTCTTTCGCCTCTGAGATAATACTCCTTTTTTGGATTTATTTTTCCTATGTGCATAACCTTACACATTTTGGTATTAAATCTCAGCTGCCACGCTCCAGACCATTGTCCCAGATTCACCCCTTTTCCCCCACAAAAGACAGACCATTGAATGTTGTTGTGCTCAGATTGGCAATTAATTTATTATATATTTCAATTCCAATTTACCATCTCATCATCATTTCTCATTGTCTCTTCCACAGTTGCATTTTTATTGCATCCATATATATCAATCTTTGATCATCCCTCTTTCTTCCTCCCTCTTCTTGCTCCCCCAGGTGAAAACCTGGGTGCCTTCTTCTTCTCTTTTTGCTAGGTAGCAGGGTGAGCGAGACCACTTTCTCCTTCAGCTTCTTCTTCTTCTTTTCATCCTATTCCTTTTATTTCCCCCTCCTCCTCCCCCCTTTTCCCCATTAGCCAGTCTCCAGCTTGCGTTGGATGACTGGCTTTCCCCTCACTTTCTGGTGTTGTTCCTCCACCATTTAGGGGTCCTCAACCGTCTTCCTTTCTCCCTCCTACCCCCTTTTTTTATTTTTTTTTATTTTTCTGCTTGCTGCCTCCACGCTTCTATAAAACCCATGGTTTCTGTATTATACATATCTATGGCTAGATCTGACAGGTACACCCCATCTGACCTGTAGAAATCCTCTACCCACTCTTCCACCCCTCGCAGTATTACAAGCCCCCCTCATTTTCCTTATCAGCGTTCCTACCCTTCTATTCTTTTTTCTTCTAGCCCTATCTACGGCTCTATGACTGTGTTCGTACCTCCAGACCATTCTTGGGATCATATCCGACCATGCAAGGCATACCCCTGGCCACCACTGCTGTATTTCCTCTAAGCCCCTCTTAATCTGCATGTATGTGTCCACCCACAGCTTCCCCCTGATGTCATTGCCCCCTACATGTAAAATAATTAAGTCTGGAACTGGTTGCCGGTGCTTCATCTCTTTCAGGGTAGGAAGCAGTTGCACCCATCTGATCCCTCTGATGCCACACCACACCAACCTACATTTTCTCACATCCTGGTAAAGCTGTCTTCCCCCAGCCTTTTTCTCAGCTCTCTTTTCCGCCCAATAAATACAGTATAGGAGTGGCCACAGATCCATACTTCCATTATTCTCCATCTTCCTATATTATTTAAGCAAAATAAAAAGTCTTATACCTGTTCGTTGGCTCCTTTCTATATCCCCAGCTCAGTGCCCCCCTCCCTCTTGTGACTCCATGTCTGTAAAAGAAAACACAGGTGATACGTTAGTCTCCATACTGTAGTACTCAAATGTATCTCTTGTAACTGGAAGACTGCCAGCGCCCCTTCACCAACATATTAGTCTCTGTTTCACCTGCTGCTGCCCACTGTGAAGCAGTCCCTATTCGTAGAGAGTGAGATGAGTAATTGCATGGATCCTCCCCCAGGAATTGCATGCCCTTCTTGAGCATGGCCGTGACCTGATAACTTGTGACCTTTTTTCCATCTCCATGCACAAATAACCTCCCCTGTCCTAACCCCTCGCTCTGCGGCGTAAGCCCACAAAGCCTTCACTAGGCACACTGTGCCATCTACCTGAGCCTTCAGGGTAACCATACAACCCTGTCCACCTTGCTCCATCTTTGATTTCTTTATTGTGATTTGTATCTCATTTATCCTCCAGCTTATGTCCTCCCTTTCCAACCCCTCCTTCTTCGTCCTTTCTGCCGTGATGCACTGCCTCACTCACTCTCATTGCCCCAGCAAACATTTCCAGATAGATCGTATGAAATAGTTGGGCTTCGTTTTTCGATCTGCAGATTGCCGGTAATACCCCTTTTAGTCTCGCAAGCCACTGTTCCCCTATTGGTCATCTATTATCTGTAACTCTTTGTTTTATCCTCCCCCATCCCTGCATCATTCTTCTAATTAACATTGACCTCGTTGGGTCCTTCCATCCCTTCAGGCTGCAGATTAAACTAATCCCTACTAAATAGACTTCCATTGTTGTGTGGGCTGTTCCTTTTTCCCATTGTTCCACTGTAAACTTCCTTAACTGTTCCTCTGTAAGTGGCCTACTTACCTCCATGTGGTGTTTTGCTCTGAATGTCTGAAACACCCTCCAGACCTCCTCGTAGGCCCTCAGAGTCCTTGGTGCCCATGAGCTGCGAAATAACAGTTCTGCTGCCTCTTGCCAACGTCCCAGATTTTTGTTGGTATGGGCATTTTTTGTCCCTCTGCTGTTGGTGCCAGCATCCAGAAATGATCCAGTTGCAGACGGGAAAGGCTGTCAGCCAAGGTATTGTATACCCCTTCTATGTGTTTGGCTCTGAATGACATATTCAATTTCAAGTCCCTTAGCACCAACTGTCGTAGGACCTGCATGATCATTTCTGACCTGGCTCCTCTGTTGTTTAAAACATCTACCACTGCCTTGTTGTCACACCAGATTGTCATCTTCTGATTCCGCAGCTCTTCCCCCCACACCAGGATGCAGGCCCAAATAAGCATGATCTCCAACAGTGTTATGTCTTTTACTTTCCTGACCCTCACCCATTCTGTGGGCCACAGTTCTGTGAACCATCTGCCCCTCAAATAGCCCCCCAAGCCTAGGCCCCCTGCTGTATTTGTGTGGAGGTCAAGGTCCATGTTATAAACCCAGTCCTCCTGCCAAAAGAAGCACCCATTATAGCTACTGAGAAACTTCTCCCTCAACCTAAAATCTTCCTTAACTCCTTTTGTCATGTCTACCCAGTGGTGTGGTCTGGCTACTCCCACTGTATCCCTTGCTAGCCATTTTGTGAATGCCCTCCCTGGGCCAATTGCCCTGCATGCAAAGTTCTGGTGTCCCATGATCTGTTTCACCTGCTTTAGCAGCACTCTCCTTCTACTTGTGTGTACCTGAATCAGCTCCTTCAACTTAGACACTTTTTTGTCTGGCAACCTAAAAACCTCCCTCAGGATGGCTATTTCTGTACCCAGGAATTCTAAAACCTTACTGGGACCCTCTGTTTTCTCCGGTGCCAGAGGAACCCCTAATTTTCTGCACAGATCCTGGAAACTGGACATTTTTTCTGTCTCTTCCTTCCTGCTGCCTATTAGAAGGAAATCATCCAAATAGTGAATGACTGTCTTGTAACCCATTTTTTCCTGAAATATCCACTGTAAGCAGGTGCTGAATGTTTCAAATGTAGCACATGCTATGGAACATCCCATAGGCATTGCTTTGTCAAAATAGTATTGTCCCCCAATTTTAAAACCCAGAAGGTCCCAATCCTCTCTCAATAACCGGAAGCAATCTGAAAGCGGGCTCTATATCCATTTTTGCCATCCATGCATCTGCCGTTGCTCTGATGAGCCGGACTGCTTTTTCTAATGTGGTATACGTCACCTTGCTGTGCTCCTCACTGATAAAATCATTCACCGAGTCCCCTTCTGGAAATGACAGGTGGTGAATCACCCTGTATTCTCCCTGTTGTTTTTGGAGACCAAACCAAATTGGGAAACTCTCATATTCTGCAGTGGGGGGGGGGGGAGTCAAATGGCCCTTCCATCCTACCAGCTGCCTTTTCTTTATCTATTTTCTGTCTTAAGATTTCTTCTATCCCTTTTACTGAACCCAGATTGCTTGCCTCTCTCGCTTGCCTCGGGCCCCCACACTATAATGAAAAATCTGTCTGAAAACCTTTTTTGATCATCTCTGCCACCTTTCTATTTGGGTACCTCTCCAACCAAGCCTCCCATGCGTCTATCCTGATGGGAGTTCTTGCATCTTCAAATTGATCCCTGGCCCTCTTCCTTTCTTCTCCCCCAGAAACCCCCACTTTGTTCATCCACTGGCCTTTCCGTTCAGTAATTCTGACCCCCCATCTGTATGCCCTGCCTCCCCCATGCCATGCCTGTTCCCTATACCCTGCCCCACCCAAAAAAACTGTTGACCTGTTCCTTGCACCCCTGACCCTTGGGCTCCTTGGGCCCATGTCATTCTGCATCTGCTCGCTGGGTGTGTTCCCCTACATTTTGAGCATGCGTGCTGAAAGCGGCAATGCGGCCAGGAACAAAAGGCCCTATTGTAACCCCAACAACATCTCTGTGGTATCGTCCCCTTCTTACTCATCTCCCCTTCAGGTGTGGACTGATCGGTCATGTAATCCATCCACAAATCTAATTGCTTTGTGCCCCATCTTACATCCCCATACATCACCATCCTTTGTCGAAATCATTCTTCGTAGTATATCCACCCCACCCTTCCCTTTGCCTTCGTCCACCATATTATCAGGGACTACGTGATGAGTGGGATGCCCAGCTCTGGCTTCTTCTCCATCATTATAGCCAAGTAAGTGGCAAAACCTACAAACCATCCATCCCAAGTCTTCCCTTTTGTAAATCTATCCTCCCCTTTCTTCCCCAATAAAACTATGGCTGCTGCCATTTCACTCTTTCCTATATTCTCTGTTTCGTTGTATTTTGCTGCCGCTTCTCAGCTCATGAAGGCAAAAATTTACACATAACCCCCTTCCATATTTTCTCTTTTGTGACCAGCGGGACATGTTCCCCTACTTTCATTCCCAGAGTTCCTATTTCCCTTGTTCTACTTCCCTCACTCTCCATCCTTTTTTCCCCTTCCTTCATCACCTTTTTATCTGACTTAATTTCCGCCAGCTGGACTCCATCTGCCCCAAAGCCCCTGCCCCGAGTGCTGAAATAATTTGACTTATATATTCCTTTATGCTTTCACCCACCTACATTATCTGTGATCCTGTCTGTTCCTTGTGGCCTGCTATCTTCGTGATGCTCTGGGAGTCTCCCTTGTGTCTGGATGGTTGGTTGCAATAATAGTGGCTGTGGAGGAACCACTGTGCTCAGGGGATCCAGCCTGGGCTCCACCAGGGGATCCACTACCTGGTTCTGGGAAGGTACTAATGGTACCGGGTCAATGGGCTGCAAAAGTACTGGACTCGCCGCCCTGGGAGGTATCACCATCAGTGACTGCACCCTAGTTGGGCTGTGTGGCCTTCCTGCTGGCCGTTTCCCTCTGCCCCCTTTTCCCTTCCCCACTTTCCGCTTCTCCCAGGATCGCCCTGGTTCCTCCTCCTCCACCATCTGCCACATTCTGTTGGCTTTATCTGCCAGCTCCACAATAGCCCTGTAGGCATCTTCCTTTGAAGGCCTGTTCTTTGTTGGAGCCATGTATCCTTATCTTCTTGCAAAAAAGCTGTGAAGACAACTGACAAAAGTCTCTTGTTAAACCACTGTTATAAACTTCCCTTCACACTGTCAGGTCCGTTTTTCTTCATTTTGCCCACATCCCTGCATGTCAGGGACCAGCCCCCATTGTACGCTCCAGCTGCCCTGACTATTGCATTTTTTTTTTTATATATCCAACCCCCCCGGTCACAGCTGCCTAGGCCTTCTGCTCAACCTCGCAGCCTCTCTAGCCTAAAGGGGCCCATGTTCTGTGGCACTATGTGCCCTGGCTTGGTCCATCAGCACTTCCTCATGGCCTTTCTGTGTGCCCCCCCCCGGGTCCTGATCCCAATCTGCTGCTGACCCTTTGCTCTGGACTTTTGATTCCCCTTCCCCTCTCTCTCTTCTTTTTTTTTTTAAATATACCCATAAGGCCCCCCACTCCCTACACCTCCTTTTCTGTGCCACTTTTCCTGGCGTGTGACATTACGCCTCATCGCTAGGCCCCCACTCTGCAGCTCTCACTGGCTGCCTGACCCTCCTTAACAAAACGGGGCTAAATTCCAAAACTCCCTTCCATATGCACCCCAGGCACATAGTCCCTCCATCAGGCAACCCCAACTGCTGCACTAAAATCTGCTCCTCCCTCTGTTCGTCCATCTCTGACGTGTGATGTCACTCCACATGGCCGATCGCTGTCCTCCCAGCCAGGCCTTACCCGCATAGGCCTCTCCCTGCATCCCCTCATCTCCCTCTTCTAACAAAAATTTTCCAATCCTTTGCTAAAAACACTTAGCCGTATCTCCTTTGTGTGGCCTGTCCCCTTCAGGGAAGCACTCACGCTGTTCGTGGGTCCTGGCTTCCCCCCCACTGTGCTTCTCACAGCTTCTCTCCCTTGACCTCCTGCTTGTCCACACACTACTGCAAGCTGCGCCTGAAGTGCCCAATGCTGCCACATTGTTAATTATTTATATTTATATATATTTTTTTTAAACGGATGATCCTTCGCTCTCTGAGTCCAAAACCCCAATGCGTGCTGGCACTGCTCCTTTCCAGCCAGTACCCCAGCTCTCTCTCTCCACACCACGCTCATGTACCTCTTTTTCCTCACTCAAGGGGCCAAATCTTAGCTCCCTTCACTTGCGGTCTTGAAAAGTCGGTAACGGAAACCATGCACCACATCCAGCGAATAACTATTATAGCCCCCCCCATGCCTTAAAGCAATCACCTCTCCAATAAAAAACCACGCCTGTATCTTCCATTCTGTCTGCTAGGTCCACACCTCTTGCTGCTTCACAGTACTTTTTTGCTACCACATTTTCTTGTAAAACAGTTTCTTTCTCCCCTGAAACATTCCCAGGCAGGTGCCTTGAGCCCCCAAACCCCACCAAAATCATTATCAACATTTAAAACTTGCAGCTATTCTGTTTCTTACCTAATTGTTTTGCTCTCCAATTGGCCAATCTGATGTGCTGTAGTTTCTTGTAGGATCAAAACTTCAGCAAAAGTGGCTGAGCCACTCCTGTTCTGGCCATTATGTACCCCCTTTAGCCCCTCCTCTTCCTGTTTCCTGCCTATTGTTCTGTCTCCCTGTCCCTCCCTCCCCTTCCCTTCCCTTCCTACCTCCCCACTCCAAGCACACCATCTTGGGTAAAGGGAAGAGGTGTACCAGGACAACTTGGTCTGCCCTTTAAAGGGCAAACTCCATTCTTCAAGTTTCTTGTGGTCAGCTTCCATCTTGCTCACTCCCTCTGAGGTGTCAACCCTGTTACATGTCTTGAAACATAGAAACATAGAAACATAGAATTTGACGGCAGATAAGGACCGCTTGGCCCACCCAGCCTGCCCATTTCCCTACCTACTGGATAAGCTGCAGATCCTAGTTAACCAGCAGCCTACTTCTTCTTACCCCCACACCCTAGAATTGCCTTATGACTGTCCCATGCATGCTTGAATTCCACCACCGATTTTGACTCCACAACTTCCTCCGGAAGGCCGTTCCATGCATCCACAACCCTCTCTGTGAAAAAATACTTCCTTAAATTACCTCTGAGCCGCCTCCCTCTATCTTCAAATTGTGCCCTCTTGTTCTTGCACACCTCTTTTTTTGAAAGATGCTACCCTCTTGGACTTTGTTGATTCCCTTGAGGTACTTGAAAGTTTCTATCATGTCCCCCCTCTCCCTCCTTTCCTCGAGGCTATACATATTAAGCTCCTTAAGTCTCTCTTCATATGTCTTCCGGTGCAGACCCTGCACCATTTTAGTTGCCCTCCTCTGGACAGTTTCCATCCTGTCTATGTCTTTGTGGAGATTGGGTCTCCAGAACTGCACACAGTACTCCAGATGGGGTCTCACCAGCTGTCTGTACAGAGGGATAATAACTTCCTGTTTTCTACTGGTGATGCCTCTCCCTATGCATCCCAGTAACCCCCAACCCTCCTTGCTGCCCTCTCACATTGCTTGCCCACCTTTAGGTCATCTGATATGACTACCCCCAGGTCCCTTTCCATTTTGTTGTTGTTAGTATCTCACCCCCATTGTGTACTCTTCCCTGGGTTTTGTTTCCCAGGTGCATTACCTTGCACTTCTTAGCATTGAATCTAAGCTGCCATACATTTGACCATTCCTCTAACCTTGCCAGTCCCTTCTCATCCTTTCCACCCCACCCTGTGCATCAACTCTGTTGCAGATCTTAGTGTCATCTGCAAAGAGACATGCACTTTCCTTCCAGTCCTTCCTTGATATGGCTTATAAAGGCATTGATGAAGGACGGTCCTAATACTGAACCCTACGGTTCCCACTAGTAACCCTCCTTTCTTCTGAGGTGGACTCCATTTACTATTACTCTCTGTGTCCTATTCTCTAGCCAATTCTTTACCAGGCTGTCATCTTGGGACCCACTCCCAGGCTGGCTAACTTGTATATTAATCTTTTGTGCGGGACTGTGTCAAATGCCTTGCTAAAGTCTAGGTAGGCCATATCCACAGCCCCTCCTGATCTACTACTTTGGTCACCCAGTCAAAGAAATCTATCAGATTTGTCTGGCATGCCTTCCCACTGTGAATCCATGCTGCCTAGGGTCCTGTGCCCCTCTGGCCTCTAGATACTCGACAATTCTTTCCTTCAGAGTGATTCCATCATTTTCCCTATCACTGAGGTTAAACTAACAGGTCTGTAGTTTCCTGCTTCTGCCTTGCTCCCACTTTTGTGAAGGAATCATCTGCCCTCCTCCAGTCCACAGGTACCACCCCATCCTCCCATGATTTGCTAAGAAGGGTAGTCAGTGGTGTCACTAGTTCTACCCTTAGCTCTTTTAGAATTCTGGGATGAATCCCATCAGGCCCCATTGCTTTGTCCACCTTCAGCTTTAAGAGTTCTTTCAGAACCCTTTCTTCTGTAAATGGGCTGGTATCAACTTCTGTATCCAGAGTGTTACTACTGTTTGTTTTATGTACCTCCCCCTCTTCATTTGTAAATACTGAGCAAAAATATCTGTTTAGTAGCTCTGCCTTTTCACAGTCTCCCTCTCCCACCCTCCCTCCCTTTATTAAGCCTCACTATCCCTCCCTTGGTCTTCCTTTGCTCCTGATGTACCTATAAAAGGTTTTATCCCTTTCTTAACTGAGTTGGCTGTCTTTCCTCGGTTTGGGCCTTTGCTGTTCTGACTGCCTTCCCAGCCTCCTTTTGCTTTAACTGATACAGTTCTCTGTCCTGCTCCTTCTGCGATTCCTTGTACTTCCTGAATGCTTTCTTTTCTCTTGAACCTTCACTGCCACTTCCTTTGAGAACCACAGTGGTTTCTTACATCATCTTGTTTTGTTTATTTGCTTCACACAAAGGCTCGTTACCTCTGTGATGGCAGTTTTTATTATTCCCCATTGTTCTTCCACCCCCTCCTTCCTGCCCATTTGCTAGTGCATTCCTTAGGCACTCACCCATTTTGGCAAAGTCAGCCCTCCTAAAGTCCAATACTTCTGTCTTTGTATGGCTTGACTCTATTGCTGTGTTTATTGTGAACCATACTGTTTGATGGTCGCTAGTTCCCAGATGGCTACCCACTTCTACATCTGTGATCCTCTCTCCAGCTCCATTTGAGAGAATCAAGTCTAATATTGCTCCCTCTCGAGTGGGCTCCAGTACTAGTTGTCTAAGGCATGCCCCTGTAGGGCATCTAGAATAACTGCACTCTTAGTGGCAGCTGCAACTGCACTCCAGTTAACATCTGGCATATTCAGATCACCCATCAGCAATATCTCCCCTTTTTCTGCCATTCTAAGTATGCTTTCTATCATTTCCTGTCCATTTCCTCCCCTGAGAGAATCTGTGTCTAACCCTGTGCGTATTGTGGTGCCATTGCCTGTCTCCAAATTTACCCACAGTGCTTCTTCTCCTCCCTATTTACCCTTTTGTTCTGTTGCTTTTATTCCTTTCCTTATGTAAAGAACTACTCCTCCTCCTCTTTTACCCTCCCTGTCCCTCCTGTAGACAGTGTATCCTAGTATGTTTATGTCCCAGTCATGGTTTTGTGTGTACCATGTTTCTGTGATTGCCACGATATCCAGATGTTCCTCCTCCATCAAGGCCACTAATTCAGGAAGCTTGTTACCCAGACTAGGGGCATTAGTACTCATTGCTCTCCATTTTTTGATGGCTTTACCTTCTGTTGCAGCATCCCCCACTGACTGTTCTACCTCAGTCTTTTTCTCTTGGTGTCATCTGCGAACAGACGCACCTTCCTCTCCTCTTCAGTCCATCAGCGCTATGTTCATTTTCTTTTTATAACTGTTCATTTGTAATTTTTTATCCATTATATGCCATGTACTGGATATTTGGTGACTGTATCCTACAGCTCTTCTGGTGTCCCCTTGAGCAGCTGGACACTCCAGCTCAGGCATCCTGGAGGCACCTGCACCTTCTCTGCCTGCTGGACCCTCTGGCCATGGCATCCTCTGTGGCAATGAGACCCTTTGGTTCTGCCATTCCCACTGGCACCTAGATTCTTCAGCAATAGGAAGTTCTGACACAGATGTTGTTTCGGTCTATTGGTCTCTCATGTCCACTGCATGGCACAGCAACCCTGTGGAGAAAGATAACTTTATCCTAGTCTCACTGTAAAATCCTTATCCATTAACATCACCCAGGGAAGCTAAATACCTAACCAATGCCTAGTAAAAAAGATGAAGTCACTGACATGAATTTGTTTGGTTCTTTGTACTGAGACACAAATATATTTACTTTGTCAGGAGCATGTTTAAAAATAACAGAACAGACATAGCGCCAGGTTAGAATTACAGACTTCGCACACTTAGAACAGGTTTCAAAGTTCAGATATTAGAGCAGGTCACAGATTGAATGCTTCTGGAGTGTAATCATCACATTTCACCAAAGGGTTTAGAACTCAGTCAAGAACATACATAGAAACAAACTTGCCACTCCAAGAAGCACACACAGTCTGGCTGATTCCATAATAAGCAATCAAGCAATGCCACTTCCAAATGTTACTACTTCTACACCAGGATGAGTTCACCTAGGTCCACAATCCTTAACCTATGTCTTTAGGGAGTTTAAGCAGAACTTCTTTTTAAAATGATTATGCTGAAGTAGTCCCTCTGCCACAATAAGTGTAGTGGCAGTCATTTACTTTAAAGCAGCAGTACTAGTTAATATAAACTGTAATAAAAATGTTGTTTTTAGCAGTCTTTATGTCAGACAAGCACCACAGCTAACAAAAGTTTAATCCTTTGCATTCAGTTTTTTTTTGGGGGGGTCTTTATATTCATTTTTTTTCTGATAGTTTAGCATAAACCCTTTCCAGGAGTGCCATCCTGGATTTTGAGGGAAAAAGGGTGGTACTATCCTCTCACTTGTTATTTTGTCTGATGTACCTGAAATACATTGCCCCTTCCTTTGCCTGCTGAGTGTTCATGTGAAGAAGCAACACAAAAAAAGAGTGAAAAACAGGAAATAGTATGAGGGCTGCCATGTTTCCTGTGACTCAACAAAACATGATAAATGTACTAAAACTCAATAGAACCGGTTATCAGAAAAAAAAAACAGCTACAAGTAAAATCAGAATATTTAAAGGGACACTGTCATCCCTCTTAGGCTCCAAAATGTCTCTAGTTTAAAAAGCACATGTTATAATTTGTCACATTCTGTAGAGAGTGCTGATATAGCTCATAGTTTGATTCTGATTCCATTTTTCTTTTTAAAAGTGAAAAACAAACTGACCACCATACTGGTGTTACCACACACAAACATGTTTGTTTACAGTCCTTTATCAATTACCACTGCATCTTTTTTGGACTTTTGAACAACCCCAACACAGTGTAGCCACTAATGATGCAATGGGAGGAAAGGAGACTGACGGAGACAATTGCACCAGTGGCTGCACTCTTTGGGGGTGTTCCTAATGTTCAGGAAGTATGCAATAATAGTAGTAGTAGATCAGGGATTTATACCAAAACAAGGTGGGGTATATGTACACAATTAGCATGCATTTCAGTTCCACTGCGAAAGGAAGCAAATAAAACAACCAGCAACATCATTGAACTTTAGAGAATATAAGCAATCATAAAATGTGTTTTTTCAACTGGAACTAATATGATGCAGAAAGGGATGACAGTGTTACTTTAACCTATACTGCTATGTCATATTGTGGTCTGTGCAGCAGAAGAAGACATAGTCACCCATTGAGATTTCCTATCATGTCTTAGTGGTAGTATTCACTAATTGTTCCTTCCAGTATGAAATTGTCAAGTCTCTTTTTAAATATACGCTTGGATTTTTGCTTTCAACTGTATTCTGTGGTAATTCATTTCAATCCTCTATTACCCATTCTGTAAAATAATATTTCCTCTTGTCATGCCTAAACAGACTGTGACAAAGAGCTTGATCATATCCTCTGCTACCCATGCTTGTGTCCTTGAATGATAGTTTAGTTTATTCAGAAATTTATGTATCCATTGTTGTATCATAAAGCAGAAACATGTCTCCCCAAATTAAAGCAAACAAAATCTGGCACAGAATCTCCAAGGGAATGTATAGCTCAAAAGTATCACTGGCTACAAAAACAAAACCATGCTCTCAGCAGTAGCAAATAATTATACACAATGAAGTGCAATGGTGCAAGAAGCAAAAACTACCTGCTGTCCTCACAAATCCCCATGTGCATCCCGAGCTCTCTCACTGCTTCCTCAGGCAGTGGAGCCATGGCAGCTGTTATCCATTCTTATTGGGAAAACCTATCAATATTGATTATTTATTCATTAACAGATCTGCTCTGGTTCCTTAAGGAGGCAGTATCAACATTCAGTATAGCACTGCAACTATATAATGCAAATGCAATTCCCATATGAGGACAGATTAACGGAGCTCAATATGTATACCCTTGAGCAAAGGAGGGAGAGAGGTGATATGATCGAGACATTTAAACACCTTAAGGGCATAAACAAGGTGAAAGAGTCTAACATGTTTAAATATAAGAAAAATAGCAGGACAAGAGGACACAGCATGAGATTAGAGGGAGGCCGATTAAGGGAATGTGAGGAAATTCTTTTCTACAGAAAGGGTGGTAGATGCATGGAATGGCTTACCACAAGAAGTAGTGGCTATGAATACAGTGCAGGGCTTCAAACAGGCATGGGATAGGCATAAGGGAGCAATACAAATGACTTGAATAGATGGGTCACTGACATAGCAAAGGCCGATGGCACATTTATAAGGTAGAAAAAGAAATGGGCAGACTGGATGGGCCTTGCGGTCCTTATCTGCCGTCAACTTCTATGTTTCTATGTTTCTATGTAATGAATGGATGCAGTAGCCTGCAATAGAAACAAGTGACTACATGGCAATAAGTGATTAAAAACAGGACATGTTCAAAAAAAGGATCATAAACAGTGAACAAGGGCATTATGTAATACAGTAATTACATATGACAACATGTAGCTAAGGAAGAGACTAGGGATTCAACATTCATTCAAATGTCAATAAAGAGTCTATAAATGGAAATACTTTAAAGCTGTTTCATATATAATGCTCCTTAGGCAAAGGTCTTTTTTCCTGTAGACTCACATTCAGGCGAGCATGTTATGCTATCTTATGGCACAAACATTAAATAAAAACTCACAGCATTATAAATATGGCGTGAAGTCTATAAATGTATTAAATCCATGTGGGGACAGACACGTAAGATGGAAAATCCACCAAATGCTCTTTTTAATAACTTCTTTACTCTGTTACCTCCTCTTTTCATTCTAGGCACGCACTATAATGCCACAAATTTAAGGCCCTTAGGGTCCTTATTGTGATCTTGCTTGTAATATGCCCTCAGTGCACTCTGTACATTGCTATTTCTAATAGCCACAATGTGTTCTGGCATCCTGAGTTTTAGCTGCCTAGTTGTCCAGTCCACATAACTTCTGTTGCAGAAACACCAGGTAGTATATATTACATACATAGTAAAACAACTCACAAATTGAGCATTTCCACAGGTCTTTCTACTGCACCTACATTTAAAAATTCCCCTGACCTATGAATTTGAAAGCAGAGCATCTCTTGTATGGGAAGAAGCCTTTTAGTTTATTGAATAGCCATCTTTCATTTGATGCCTCAGTATAATGGCTATGGGTTACAATATCACCCATATTCTGACCTCTGAAGTATGTGATCCATGGCCTCTGACTGACAACTTTCCTAACTGTTGTATTTGACGCCAATTCCTTAGGACAGTGCCCCCTTACCTTTAATGCCAGTGAAATAAACTATGTCACAAATGTGACCTGGGGCCCCCTCATCAGTACATTTATTTATTAGACATAGTAGGATGCTCTTGAAATGTTTTTTACTTTTTCAGTTGCTCTATTTATAACTCTGACAGTAGCCACATTCATTCAATTTCCTTTTTAATTCAAGGTCCTTAAATGTCTCCACTGTGGAGCAGCTCTGTCTAATACAAAGGAAATGCCCCACAGGGATACTGATGATCAGTTTGGGGGGATGGGCCCTTTCAGACCTTAAGAGTGCATTCCCTGTTGTTTCCTTCCTGAAAGTGTCACTCTGAATCCTGCTCATGCCATCCTCTGAAAATAAGAGATCCAAGAATTCAGTATTTTTGGGACTTGTGTGACATATGAATTTCAGAATAAATTTGTAATTGTTCATCCACTAATGCTAATCTTGTACCTCTTCCTGAGGACATGACTAAATGCATATGATATAATCAATATATCAGTAAATTTGACTATCCCCAACTTCCAGTGTGGATTAATTTTGCCATTAAACAAAAGTTGTTCCTCCCACCAGGCCGGGTACAGATTTGCACAGGAGGGGGTCATTGTGGCCCCCATTGCTGTACCCTGGATCTGGTGGTAGAAAACATTGACAAACACAAAACAATTGTGTTTGAGAATATATTTCATAGCCTAGAATTGAAAGCCATTTTATCCTTTCCAATCCCATGTGGTGAGGAATATTATATAACGTGATATCACATCAGTAGTGACAAACAAGTCTCTTGCCAACCAATATCCTGCATTTTATTTTAAAATCCATAAAGTCTCAGAAATAAGCCAGCAACCAAAACATAATTTCTTTTAAGAAAAAGTCCACATATCAGAGACAAATTTTCAAACACCGAACCTATCTCCAAGACTATAAAACATCCAGAAGGGTTGGTAACAAACTGCATTTTGTGAAGAATGCAGAAAGTTAGTCTGATAGGATGTTCTGTTTTAATAAAATTAGCTTCACTGAAGCTACAGTAATTTGCCCACACCACAATTTCTCACTAACTAGAGAATCCAGTTTCTCCTTGAAACTTATGGTTGGATTCCTTGGCAGGGGCTGTTAACAGCTATGGTCACTCAGCTGACTCAGCACCTCTTCCTTGTATTTATCTTTTGATATTATCACATTTCCACCTTTATCTGCCTGTTTGATCACAATTTCATCCATTTATTTCAATTGTCTAAGGTTTCCCTTTCCAGGGCGGAAATGTTGTGATACTAACCTTGACCACAGAAGCCTCCCAATCTCTAAGCTCCACAGGCCCAATTGTTCCAACCTTTCCCCATATGTCCTATTCTTCATTTCCTAAATCTACTTAGTAGTCTTCTTTGGGCACTCTCCAGTCTGGTCACATCTCAACTGAGGTACAGAGCACCAGACTACTTACATTAGTCCAGGTGAGGTCTTACATATGATCTATGCAAATCAACACAGACCTATTAATTTCTATTTATATTCTATTTAACACTATCCATTATAAAATGACAAAGAGAAAACACTGAACATGATTGGTTAAATACATCATGTGAGCATGATGTAAGAGTTGTCTTGCTGGATAGCTGCTCCTCAGTCAAATTTAAAAATATCTGTTTTGGATCTTTCTCTGCCTAAATGAGACATTTAATAGGTACAGTACCCAAAGAAGGGTATGCGGTAAGACAGATCTTATCATACTTCCCAGGTTACTGAAAGCATTCAGCTGTGCCTTGTGCTTCACAATCCACCTGGGTCATGTGGTAAGATCTATCTTACCACTCCATGTTGTGGATTATTGCTTGATTATACAATGGTGTGTGAAAATCCTGTAACCTCATTGGTTAAAACATGTCACATGACTGTGTGGTAAATCCTGCATAACCCACAGCTAAGTAATGGCATTTATAAAAAAAAACATAATTAAACACATTTTAAATTTATTTCACATATGGGTCCATTATATAATCGCAATAAGGCACTCCAGGGTGTGAGTTATTGGGTGATTTACCCACTTCTTGTGTGGTTAAGTCACTCGGCTGTGCCTTGTGACACACCACACAAGGCGTAGGTAAATCCCCAATAACCCACACCCTGTTGTGCCTTATTACTTAAATAGTTTATAGGCCATAGTAGTAGCCTGTTCATACTGAATGAACTGCTTCAGGTTATTTGTTACCAGTTATTTGTTTATTTGGTTATTTGTTATTGTCCTACTCCACACCAGATAATGTTTTGACTGTGCATCAATAACACTCCCTTAAAAAAATTAAGGGCCAAATGGATATTTGTATTACATAGATGCTGGCAAGTAAACCACATGTACCACTTCACAGTCCCATCTTCAGGAAATAAAGGCATCAAAGAAAGAAAGATGTTGCCTCTTTCCTGATCTCTCAGGCCCCCAATATTCAGAAGATGTTTCTGTAGTCCTTAAACAAATTATTTATACTCTCACCCCTTAATGAAACTCTTTTTTAAAGTAATGATATACATTTATAATTACAGAATAAAGTTCCACAGCCCCATCAATGGAAACATGTTTAATGTAATGGTATACATTGATAATAATTTTAAATACCATACAGTTCAATATTCCTGTTTTTATCTGGAGAAAAATTGCTATGACAAAAATGACAGCATGTTGTTTTTTAAGAAATGATGTGGCTCACAGCAATCAGGGCAGAAGCAGTAGTGTTAAAAACACAGTATAATGTTACATTTTCAAATTATTTTATTAAGAACACTCCTCTTCCATGAGGCTGAAAATTATTGTCTATCCCTCCTTTCCCTGTCAACAAAAACAGATATAAATATATATGAATAAAAAGAAGTCTTACCAACACACATCAGCAATGAAAATAACACAATGTATATTTTATATTTACAAACATCAGTAAAGGGACACTGTCAAGCCTTAGGCTTGAAAGTTTCCCTAGTTAAAAAAACATACATTATAATTGTTCATATTCGGTAGAGATTGCTGATGTACTTGGTAGTTTGATTCTGATTCTTCTTTTTCTTTAAAAAACTGAAAAACAGATTGCCCACCATACTGGTGTTACCACACAAAACATATTTATTACATGCTTTGATCAACTCCACTTCATTTTGGTCTAGGACTCCCAAAAAAAAAACAAAAACAGCCTAGCCACTAATTTTGCAGCAAGTAGATGGGACTCTTGCATTATGAGTGGCTGGGTATACTGTTATATGGGTGACTGAGATTCAGTGACTCGCATATGAGTGACTCAATCTCTGCACCTATAATGTGAGCTACCCTGAAAGGGTAGCGAGGGGTGAACAACAAGGCAACCAGAAGCACAGGTTATGGAATGGAACAGGAGGGAAGGTATGTGGGAGGTAGTGCAGTGAGAAGCTGCTAAGCTGGCCGTGTGGTGTGCTGGTGAAGGTGGCTGGCTATAGTAGGAAGGGTGCAGGGTTTGGGGCTAGGGAGGTGCACAGTTTTTTTTTCATTTTGTGGGTGTAATTTTTTTGGGGGGGCAAATTTCACCCCCTCCCTGACATGCACCCTCCCTGGAGTTGAGAATCTTTAGAAAGGGAGGTGTGGGGGATGAAGCTCCCTGCATAAAAATACATTTGTTTTCACCCACATGTCTTCGCTGGGAGTGTACATCGCCATTCTGTTTTTTCGGTGATGTACACTCGCTATAACAGCGATTGCTATTTGGCGATTGCCATTATAACATGGAACCAAGTGGTTGCACTGTTTGGGGGTGTTTCTAATGTTTAGAAAGTATGCAGTAAGAGTAGGCTCTGAAACAAAACAAGGTTGGGTATAACTGCACTGTTAGCATGCATTTCAATTGTACTAAATAAGGAGGCAAATAAAACATCCAGCAATACCAACACATTTTAGAGAAGATAAGCAAACACAAAATGGGGCATTTTAAGCAGAAATAATATGATGCTAAAAAGGTTGCCAGTGTCCCTTTAATATGATTTCCAGTATTCATTGAAAGCACGACATGCATAACAAAGTCATTGTCTGGGGATCCCCTTCCTAAAATAACCACACCACACAAAACTTTGCTGGGTGCTCAGTTGGCCATATTTTATTTTTCTTATAACTCCATGCCCATTTTATTTGCATCACCAAACTCCTCAAAATCCTTTTACATATCGTATATACATCCTACATTATATACATCCATTGTTCTTTAATCCATTTTCCATCCTTCTGGACTCATGTGCATACCCGACGCCCACCTTTAACCCTCTGGGATATAAACCCCACAAGGGTCAAACACAGCTGGGTGCACATTCAGCCCGTGTCATGGTTTCTTGACCCAGTACACCCTGGACCCCATATCTGCTTCTCCTGTGTCTCCTATTCCCCCCATTCCCCTGCCCCCTTTCTTCTCGTCCTTCCCCTCCCATCACTTTACTTCCCCACCCCCTTTTTCCTATCTGTACCATGTATAAACCTACACTTGGCCACCCCATTGCTGTCAACCTTCAGGAGCCCCTGTGGCCCTAACATTTCTTTCCTTCCCTAATCCCAACTGCTGTCCACCCTTCAGCAGTCCCTGGCCAACTGACTGTTGTCCAACTTCAGCAGTCCCTGTGGTCCCATGCTTCCATCCCATCCTGGTCACCACTGCTCTCCACCTTCAGCAGCTGACCTTCAGATCCCCTACACATGCCCTCTTTTGACCCCTGAATTAAAGGGTGGGCATGAGAGCAAACTGTTTTCTAACAAAAGAAGAATGGTACTCTGAGCCCTGCTTTCCTTTAACTACCCCTTTCCCTGCAGTCCTTCTCCCTGTTCCCTTCCACCAATCCCTGACCTAGCTCTTTTTTCCAGTCTTCATCCCATGATTCCTTTCCTCTCCTGCCCTTCCTCCCACTATTCCTCTTTTTTTCCTTTCCCCACCTTCCCTCTTCCCCACCTTCACCCCTTCCTCTCCACTCACCTCTGCTGTATAAGCCTTAACACCCTCCCCTGCTGTTTTGGTCAGGAGACCCCTGACACTAGGGCTTGCCCTTTAAACTGGCAATCCACCTTTACTGTAAGAGCTCCTTTTCCAGTATTGATTCACGGCCTGTTACCATTCATTCATTAGTGGCCTGTTAGTAAAACAAGTTTGCATTTCTGACAGGCACTCTGTTATTAAAAGCAATTTTAAAGGTAAACTGTCAACCTTTTTTGCATCATTTCATTCCTAGTTGAAAACCTACATTTTTTGATCACTTACCTTCTCTATAAATTCATTGATGTTGCTGGTTGTTTTATCTGCTTCCTTTCTTAGTTGACCTGAAATGCTTGCTAATGGTGTAATTATACCCAACCTTTTTTTTTGTTTTAAATCCTTGATCAGCTCTTATTTTATACTTCCTGAACATAGGGAACACCTCTCATCAGTACAGCCACTCATGATGCAATAGTCTGCTCTCCTCCCACTGCATCATGAGTGGCTAAACTGTATGCGCGTGTTCCCAAGTCCAGGAAAGATGTCATGGAAGTTGATCAAGGAATGTAAACAAACGTGTGTGTGGTAACACCAGTATAGCTAGCAGTCTGTTTTTCACTTTTAAAAAGAAAAAAGAATCAGAATCATATAACCAGCTTCACTGGCAATCTTTACCAAATGTAAGCAATCATAACATTTGTTTTTTAAACTAGGGACAATTTGTGGCCTAAGGGGGGTTGACAGTGTCCATTTAACTGTATGATGTAGTTTATGTCCTTGTCATTATATTGTCAGAATGCATGCATGGACTACTTAAGAGGTTTATTTGAGGGATATAAACTATATCATGCAGTTTTTATCCCCTGTATGCAAATCTGAATCACCCACTGAGTTATCACAAAGGACAGCAAAGTCTGAGCAATATCAGATTAGAAATCAATATTTAAAAAGAGTGTCTACTGGAAAAAATAGATTACAGTTCAGCTAAATGATCAAATCCGTGGTAGATTGGGGAGATAACTGCTTGCAGAAGCCAGGTGAAAGTAAAAAGAAGATAAAAAACAAATCCATGGTAGATGAAATTGTGCCTGTGCCATGCATAGTAGCTTGGTAGCTGCAAAGGAGGGTGCTAGGATGCCAACTCCAGCTGTAGTTGTAGCTCCTTGGACAACAGAGTAACCAGGTGGGTCTATTCTGCCAGACAGGGCAAAACACCCAGGGATTAATCACATAATTTGAAGCTTATACTGTACTAATTTGTTTCCTCAGGAAAGGTTGAATCATCCAACTGTTAAAGTGGGTAGAAGCAGGACCCCCACAGTAAATGAGATGTGGCATCTCAGTTGCTTTATTGGGTTATCCTGTGTAAATACACTACAAAAATAAGCTGTATACAGTAAATAAAATAGTGTGGCAGCCTCAGACCCCCAAAACAAAATTGAAAGTGTAGCCATCACCAGCCCTATATGGATTTCTGCAAAAAAAGTTTGATTTTTGTAACAATCGTGTATGTGTAGAATGTATTTTATTGGGATTACTCTATAATGTGTTTTAAGCTTTTTATCGGTAGTTGGGTGGGTTGTTGTTTGGTAAAGAATGCTGATCATTGGCTACCTCTTCTCTTGTCTTTCTTGTTATATATTAGTTGATTGAGGAACCGGTGAAGTGCAGAGAGCATCCAGGGAAAAAGCCTCAGAGTTCACAAATCATTGTCTTGTGGATCTCGAAGGGACTAAGAATACAGTAGATGGACCATTCTCATCCTTTTAATTGATGAAGGCTGTGAATAACCAAGGGCTTGAGAATGACAGAGCTCCTGAAAAGACTTTGGCAAATAAAGGGTAATTAGGGGAGGCTGCTGACACTTCATAAGGTGGAAGGGGGCAAGATGGCAAGTTGATTTGCTAGCACTTAGTAAAGTTGAAAATAAAGGACCATGCACAATTCAGTGGTGCCTCTCTGAAGACAAACGGCTGCTACAACACCACTGACATCACATCCTGATAGGGTCATTTCACCTCTCAGTCAGGCACCCATCTACTCCTTTTATTTTGCCTCAGTCTAAAGAGAATACTGCAATAAATTTCTGAGAACAAATGCTCATTTGCAACATTTACTTACTGTGGGACCTTGTCTTCACAATGCTGCACAGTGGACATAACTTGAACTTCTTGGAGTGGCTGCAGGGGAACTAGCTGGAGTTTCATGTGACAGCCATCCTATCTGACATTAAAAGGCAGACACAATAGGCTTGTTTACACTGCCACATTTGCACCACAGCAACCCGAACACTCAGGTTGCTGTGGTGCAAGTCTGGCAGTGTGGACGCTTACCAAATCATGGTATGACACTCTTTAATCTGCACCTGCAGTCTCAGCAAAGTTGGGGACACACAATGGTATGAACGGTGTAAGCTGACATGTGAAATGGCAGCACCACTCGCATCACTGCAGTGCACTGCATTTCAGCATCAGCTGTTTACTTCTACTTAGAAACAGTTACCCATCTGCCCCCAAGACTTACAGCCCCTCAGCATGACTTGCATCGGAGAAGAGAAGGTTCATGTAAACAGGACCCCTCAGCTCCAGAGATGGAAGCCACATTGGAGCGGAGATAGGTAAGTAGCAGTGTGGCCAGGCAAACATGGCTAAACTTTACCCCAAGGAGCATATGGGGTTGGGGAGCACTTGATACTAGAGACGTGCAAAGCACTGGGCCTAGGGATTAAATTGGGGGAAGGTATAGTAATCAGCCTTCAACACAACCAATTCACTTGTATGTATTGCTTGTACTTTATGTATTGTAGTAGACTTATGTCTTGCTGTATGCATCGTGTGTCGAGTGAATGTGCCCCTGATGGCCTCCACCCCACCCTACTCCCAGACCCCCATGAAAACAAAACACTACATCTCAGGATGCTATTCAGAGAGCAAAATATGGTCAGTCAATACATTCTGTCTGCCCTCTTCTGAAATGAGCAGCACTTTATGAAGGATGGGTGAGCGAAGAGCAAGGGAGCTTTATTTCTCTTTATCAATCTGGCAAAGAGCCACTCCAAAAACTCCTGGTGCTCACAATACTGTAGATACTCATCAAGCTAAAACAATACATGGATCAATGGAAAAAAAAATGTTAGTTTCTATAATATAATGATTAGTTTATTAGGTGCAAATCATGTTGCAGAAACCATCATGAACGCCATCGGCCTGGGAGACAATACAGCCAGAGTTTCACACCTTTTTGAGTTCTTCATCAAGGTGCTGACGCCTAATGGAAACTGGCTTAAATTCTGAACAAATAAAGTGACAATGCTTGTTTAAAAAAATCAACATGCATGCATAGTCCATATATATATATATATATATATATCTATATGAGGCAAAAAACTCAGTTTAATGCATTAGTTAGGGTTGTTCACACTGACAAAAGTGAGGAAATTCAGTGTAAGGGTTGAAAGCCCCCTTGGCCCCGCCCACACCTCCAACGGCGCCGAGTGCGCATTAGGGTTGTTGGCCATAACTCTCACCCCATCACATGTGTAAAGAAGCAGAGGTGTGGAGAATGGGGTGAGAGTTAGGACCGACAACCCTGATGCATGCCCGATGTTGGTTGGGGGTGTGGGCAGGGGGGCGGGGGCTTTCAGCTAACTAATTTCCTCACTGTCAGTGTGTCTATCCAACTAATCTAAACTTAATTTTGTCTCTAATTTCCCTTCTGTTTGAGAATGATAACGTGAAATAGTGAATGTAATGCGGTGGCAGGAGCACGGGGCCTGAAGGGCTCCACGCTCCCACCACATGATGTCTTGTCACATAGTAACATTGTGCCCTCAAACGCAAATAGTAATGTGAATGGTGATGCAAAGCGAACAGAAAGAGAAACAGTAGTGTAGACAGAAATGTTAAAAACAATGAAAAAGCAAGCGCAAATGAAAACACAAAGGGTAACGCACATGGTGGCATAGACGTGAACAGTAACTGAAACGGGAACGGAACTGCAAGCGAAAATGGTAACAGTAACAGTAATGTAAGCACACAGGCTGGTTTTCCCCAAAAGCTGCATAAAGAAAGACAGTGAGTACAAAAAATGTATGCATAATAATGGTTCTCGGAGCAGAAAATGAGGAGTTGGGATACTAAATTGCTTATATCTCAGGAACCGTACGATGCAGAAAAAAAATGTAAAAGTCATATGATTTATGACTTTCCTGGCTAGTTTTGTAGTTTTGGCTAGTTTTGTACATTTTTCTGACGAAAAGTCCGTATCTCACACCGTTTCCAAGATATGGGCCCTGAAAGGTGCGGCGAACGCCGTAATGTTATCCTATGGGAAAAAAAATAGATGTTCGGAGTGGCATAACTTTGGCTCCCTGTAATATTTTTTCACCGAACCACAAAAAGGCACATCTGTGGGATGTTGCCTGTGTTCCCTCCAAATTTCAACCCAAAAGACCTAACGGTTATTTTGCAGCAGGGCGCCAAAGGATTCCTGTAATGCATCAGATGCTGTAATGTTATCCTATGGGAAAAAGTGTCAACTTTGGAGTGACGTAACTTTTCCGTCATGTAATATTTTTTCAACAAAACACTGAAAGACACATCTATGAGATACCGACTGTGTTCCCTCCAAATTTCAGGCCAAAACACCAAACTGTTCTTTTGCAGCAGGGTGCCAAAGTATTGCTGTCATTTTCCAACAGCCTAGAAAAGTACTGTCGAAGTTTGTGAAAGCTTTCGCAAATTCATTCGACACTGTTGCAAGTGTGACAGTGCTTTGCAAAAGTACTTTTTCCAGAAATTTAAAAACATATTTCTGGGGTGTTTTACCCCAAAATAAAGACATGGCTAGCATCCTCAGGGTCCGACTAGGTGAATACAAAAATAATTAGGTTGCTAGAGGGTCCCAATTTTAAATGCCAAACATTTTTCTGATCGCTAACTGAAAACAAAATGGTGGATTTGTGACAGTAAAAGGGCCATTTGCAAAAGTAAAAACTGCATTTGCGACACTGTCGAACTTTTTGTTAACTTTTACCATTGATTTATAAAGGGAACTTGTTTTTTTAATAACTTTTGAACCATTTAATATTTTTTTACGAAATCTTCAAAAGGCACATTGGGGACCATGGCCGCATGTTCCCTGAAGATTTCAGACCATTCGCACAAACTGTGGGACAAGCCTGTAAGCAGCGACTGTAAAATTCAGAAAAGCGTAAATGCATCGCGAATCAAGCTTACTAACTCCCAAGCTATATATATGCAACTGAGTGCGAAACTTGGCAGATCCCCAAAGGTTTATGGGTTTTGGTCATGTGGTCCAAATTCATTCAAATCTGTCAAACAGTTGCAAAGTTATTAAGGTGCAAAATTTGGGTTTAACATGTAAATGGCTCCCTCAACCCTAACTACAGTGGCACTACGTGCCACTACCATATATATATATATATTAGCAGCACAGTAGTGCTACCATAGTTAGGTTGAGGAGCCATTTCTATTAAACCCAAAACTGCACCTTAATAACTGCAACCTTTGACAGTTGCTAGTGAAGAATACACAATCAAGATCACAGGCCTTGGGATCTGCCGGTTCGTACCGATCAAATACACAACTTCAGGTTATTAGCGTGATCTGCGCATGTTCAGCTTTTTCTGGAATCTACAATTCGCACCACAATCGCCGATTATTTTGACAACAAATCTTCAGGAATGTGCGGCTGTGGCCCCGATGTGCCTTTTGAAGATTTAGTGAAAAATATTAAACATTTTAAAGTTATGGCAGTCGAACTCTGTTTTTTTCCCCATAGGATAACATTACGGCGTTCACGCCTTTGAGGGCCAGTATCTCAAAAACGGTACGAGATACGGAGCTTTTGTCGAAAAATTTTAGCCCCCTTCTGGGGGCTATGTATATAACTAGCCAGGAAAGTGATAATGCATATGACTTTTACATTTTTTTTCTATGTCATACGGTTACTGAGATATAAGCAATTTACTATTACAACTACTGATTTTTGTGTTGCGAGAGTCATTATTTTGCATGCATTCTTTCTACTCACTGTCTTTCTCTATACAGCTTTTGGGGAAAACCAGCCTGTGTGCTTACATTACTCTTACCATTACCGTTTCTGCTTGTGGTTCTGTACACGTTTCACTTACCGTTCATGTTTAGGCCACCATGTGCGTTACTCTTTGCGTTTTCATTTGCGGTTGCGTTTCCATTGTTTTTAACATTTCTGTCTACAGTATTGTTCCTCTTTCTGTTTCACTTTGCATCATTATGCGCATTGCGATTTGCGTTTGGGGGCACAATGTTACAGTGCGACAAGACATCACCCCTGTGCTCCCGCCGCTGCATTACATTCACTATTTCTCATTATCATTCTCAAAGAAGACAAATTAGAGCAAAAACTCCATTTTAATGCATCAGTTAGGGTTGTTCCACAGCGACAAAGCGAGAAGTCGATGTTGAGTTGAAACCAATTTGCACCCTCAGCCACCCCAACTGGAATCAAGATGTGCATTGGGGTCATCGGTCCTACCTGTCACCCAATCTCATATTCCTCAGCTTCTTTCCATGTGATGGGGTGACACTTAGGGCGATAGCTAATGTACGATTCCAGTTGGTGGGGTGGGCTGGAGGGGTAAAGGTTTCAACCCTAACATCGAATCAGACAATATATATATATATATATATATATATATATACATATCTACCAGAGTTAGGGTTGAGGAGCCATTTTACATGTTAAACCAAAATTTTCACCTTAATAACTTTGCAACCGTTTTGACAGTTTGGCTAAAATTTGGCATACACGATCAAAACCATAGGCCTTAGGATCTGCCAAGTTTCGTACTGGTTGGATGCACAGTTGCAAGTTATTAAGCATGATTCGTGCGGCGTTTACGCTTTTCTGGAATTTTCGTCGCACCTACAGGTCGCACCATTTGTGCGACTGGCCCAAAATCTTCAGGGAACATGCAGCTGTGGCCCCCAATGTGTCTTTCGAAGATTTCATGAAAAAAATATTAAACTGTTCAAAAGTTATGGCAGTCCAAACTTCTGTTTTTTTCCCCATATGATAACATTACGGCATTCGCCGCACCTTTGAGGGCCTGTATCTCGAAAATGATGCGAGATACAGAGCTTTTGTCAAAAAATTTTAGCCCCCTTATGGGGGCTACATATATAACTAGCCAGGAAAGTGATAATACATATGACTTTAAAAAATTTTTTCTATGTCGTACGGTTACTGAGATATAAGCAATTTACTATTACAACTACTGATTTTTGTGTTGCGAGAGTCATTATTTTGCATACATTCTTTCTACTCACTGTCTTTCTCTATACAGCTTTTGGGGAAAACCAGCCTGTGCGCTTACATTATTCTTACCATTACCGTTTCTGCTTGTGGTTCCGTACATGTTTCACTTACCGTTCACATTTACACCACCATGTGCGTTACCCTTTACGTTTTCATTTGCGGTTGCGTTTCCATTGTTTTAACATTTCTGTCACAGTATTGTCCCTCTTTCTGTTTCGCTTGCGTCATCATCGCATTATGATTTGCATTCTGGGCACAATGTTACAATGCGACAGACATCACCCCTGCTCCGCGCTGCATTACATTCACTATTTATCATTATCATTCTCAAAAGACAAATTAGAGGCAAAGAACTCCGTTTAATGCATCAGTTAGGGTTGTTCCACAGTGACAAAAGGGAGGAAATTCGATGTTAGGGTTGAAACCCCCTTTGTACCCTTCCAGCCCACCCCTCCAACTGGAATCAGGGTGTGCATTGGGTCATCGGTCCTAACTGTCACCCCATTCTCCTATTCCTCAGCCTCTTTCCACATGTGATGGGGTGACACTTAGGGCTGATGACCCCAATCACGCACCTGATCCAGTTGGGGGTGAGCTGGAGAGTGCGAGGGTTTCAACCCTAACATTGAATATAGATATATATATATATATATAATGGTAGCACGGTAGTGCTACCATAGTTAGGGTTTAGGAGCAATTTCTATGTTAAACCCCAAATTTTGCACCTTAATAACTTTGCAACCATTTGATGGATTTGGCTGAAATTTGGAATACATGATCAAAAACCATAGGCCTTCGGATCTGCTGAGTTTCGTACCAGTCGAATGCACAGCTTCAGAGTTATTAAGCGTGATCTGCGCACGTATTTACGCTTTTTCTGGAATTCTACAGTTGCGCCTACAGGTCGCACGGTTTGTGCGACCGGCCCAAAATCTTCAGGGAATGTGCAGCTGTGGCCCCCAATGTGCCTTTTGAAGATTTCATAAATAAATATTAAACAGTTTAAAAGTTATGGCAGTCCGAACTTCTGTTTTTTTCCCCATAGGATAACATTACGGCGTTCGCCGCGCCTTTAAGGGCCAGTATCTCAAAAACGGTACGAGATACGGAGCTTTTGTCGAAAAATGTTAGCCCCCTTCTGGGGGCTATGTATATAACTAGCCAGGAAAGTGATAATGCATATGACTTTTACATTTTTTTTCTATGTCATACGGTTACTGAGATATAAGCAATTTACTACTACAACTACTGATTTTTGTGTTGCGAGTCATTATTTTGCATACATTCTTTCTACTCACTGTCTTTCTCTATACAGCTTTTGGGAAAACCAGCCTGTGGCTTCATTACTCTTACCATTACCGTTTCTGCTTGTGGTTCTGTACCGTTTCACTTACCGTTCATGTTTAGGCCACCATGCGTTACTCTTTGCGTTTTCATTTCGGTTGCGTTTCCATTGTTTTTAACATTTCTGTCTACAGTATTGTTCCTCTTTCTGTTTCACTTTGCATCATTATGCGCATTGCGATTTGCGTTTGGGGGCACAATGTTACAGTGCGACAAGACATCACCCCTGTGCTCCCGCCGCTGCATTACATTCACTATTTCTCATTATCATTCTCAAAAAGACAAATTAGAGGCAAAAAACTCCATTTAATGCATCAGTTAGGGTTGTTCCACAGCGACAAAAGCGAGGAAATTCGATGTTAGGGTTGAAACCCCCTTTGCACCCCTCCAGCCCACCCCCCAACTGGAATCAGGGTGTGCATTGGGGTCATCGGTCCTAACTGTCACCCCATTCTCCTGTTCTCAGCTTCTTTCCACATGTGATGGGGGTGACACTAGGGCCGATGACCCACCAATATCCAGATTGAGTTGAGGGTGAGGGGTGCAAAGGGGTATTAAATTCCTAACATCGAATATATATATGTATGTGTATATATATATATATATATATATATATATATATACCATAGTTAGGGTTGAGGAGCCATTTACATGTTAAACCCAAAATTTTTCACCTTAATAACTTTGCAACCGTTTGACGGATTTGGCTAAAATCTAGAATACACGATCAAGAGCCATAGGCCTTGGGATCTGCCAAGTTTCGTACCGGTTGGATGCACAGTTGCAGAGTTATTAAGCGTGATCTGCGTGCGCGTTTACGCTTTTTCTGGAATTTTACGGTCGCACCTACAGGTCGCACCGTTTGTGCGACTGGCCCAAAATCTTCAGGGAACATGCAGCTGTGGCCCCCAATGTGTCTTTCGAAGATTTCATGAAAAAAATATTAAACTGTTCAAAAGTTATGGCAGTCCAAACTTCTGTTTTTTTCCCCATAGGATAACATTACGGCATTCGCCGCGCCTTTGAGGGCCTGTATCTCGAAAATGATGCGAGATACAGAGCTTTTGTCAAAAAATTTTAGCCCCCTTATGGGGGCTACATATATAACTAGCCAGGAAAGTGATAATACATATGACTTTAAAAAATTTTTTCTATGTCGTACGGTTACTGAGATATAAGCAATTTACTATTACAACTACTGATTTTTGTGTTGCGAGAGTCATTATTTTGCATACATTCTTTCTACTCACTGTCTTTCTCTATACAGCTTTTGGGGAAAACCAGCCTGTACGCTTACATTATTCTTACCATTACTGTTTCTGCTTGTGGTTCCGTACACGTTTCACTTACCGTTCACATTTACACCACCATGTGCGTTACCCTTTACATTTTCATTTGCGGTTGCATTTCCATTGTTTTTAACATTTCTGTCTACAGTATTGTCCCTCTTTCTGTTTCGCTTTGCGTCATCATGCGCATTATGATTTGCATTTGCGGGCACAATGTTACAATGCGACAAGACATCACCCCCCTGCTCCCGCCGCTGCATTACATTCACTATTTCTCATTATCAATCTCAAAAATAAGACAAATTAGAGACAAAAAACTCTGTTTAATGCATCAGTTAGGGTTGTTCCACAGTGACAAAAGCGAGGAAATTCGATGTTGGGTTGAAACCCCCTTTGTACCCTTCCAGCCCACCCCTCCAACTGGAATCAGGGTGTGCATTGGGTCATCGGTCCTAACTGTCACCCCATTCTCCTATTCCTCAGCCTCTTTCCACATGTGATGGGGTGACACTTAGGGCTGATGGCTCCAATGTGCACCGTTCATGCCAGTAGAGGTGGGCTGGAGGGTGCAAAGGTTTACAACATTATATAGATATATATATATATATATATATATATATATATAATAGGTAGCATGGTAGTGCTACCATAGTTAGAGTTGAGAGCAATTTCTATGTTAAACCCAACATTTTGCACCTTAATAACTTTGCAACCATTTGATGGATTTGGCTGAAATTTGGAATACATGATCAAAAGCCATAGGCCTTCGGATCTGCCTAGTTTGTACTGGTCAGATATATGGCTGTGGAGTTATTAAAAGCGTGATCTGCAGCGTGCGTTCCGCTTTTTCTGGAATTCTGTAATTGGCGCTTACAGGTGCATTACAGTTTGCTGACCAGACGGAAATCTTCAGGGAGCGTGTGGCCAGGGTCCCCGATGTGCCTTTTGAAGATTTGGTGAAAAATATTAAGCGGTTGAAAAGTTATTCAAAACAATTTCCCATTATAAGTCAATGGGAAAAGTTAACAAAAAGTTTGACAGTGTCGCAAATGCATTTTTACTTTCGCAAATGGCCCTATTACTTTCACAAATCTGCCATTTTGTTTTCAGTTGGTGATCAGAAAATGTTTGGCATTTAAATTTGGGACCCTCTAGCAACCTAATTCTTTTTGTATTCACCTAGTCGGACCCTGAGGATGCTAGCCATGTCTTTATTTTGGGGCAAAACACCCCAAAATGTTTTTCAAATTTCTGGAAAAATTACGCCAGATGCTTCGGTGTTCCGCGAAAGTGTCAAACTTTTTTATGAAAGGTTTCGCAAATTGCGACAGTAGTTTTTTAGTCTGTAGGAACGGGACAGCAATTCTTTGGGACTGCACTGCAAAAGAATGGTTAGGAGTTTTGGGCTGAAATTAGGAGGGAACGCAGCTGACATCTCACAGATGTGTCTTTCAGTGCTTTGGTGAAAGAATATTACACAGCAGCAAAGTTACAGCACTCCAAAGTTCACAGTTTTTCCCTTAGGATAACATTACGGCGCCCAACACATTACAGGAATCCTTTGGCACCCTGCTGCAAAATAACGGTTTGGTCTTTTTTCCTGAAATTTGGAGGGAAGACAGCCAACAGCCCATGGATGTGTCTTTCAGTGGCTTGGTGAACAAATATTACAGGGAGGCAAAGTTATGGCACTCCAAACTTCTCTTTTTTTCCCATAGAATAACATCACGCGCTTTGCCAAGCTCAGGGCCTGTATCTCGGAAACGTAAAAGTGCGAGATACAGACTTTTTGTCAGAAAAATACTTAGCCTACAAAACTAGCCAGGACAGTCATAAATCATATGACTTTTAAATTTTTTATCTACATCATACGGTTCCTGAGATATAACCTATTTAGTATTCCAACTCCTCATTTTCTGCTCCGATACCCATTATTATGCATACATTCTTTGTACTTACTGTCTTTCTCTATGCAGGTTTTGCAGAAAACCAGCCTGCGCACTTACATTACTGTTACTGTTGCCCTTTCTGCTTGCGGTTCCATACCCGTTTCACTTACCGTTGACGTCTGCGCCAGCATGTGCGTTATCCTTTGCGTTTTCATTTGCGCTTGCGTTTCTGTTATTTTTTGCCATTTGTGTCTACAGTACTGTTTCTCTTTCTGTTTCACTTTGTATCACCATGCCCATTGACATTTCTGTTTGCAGGCACCATGTTACTATGTGACAACACATCACGTGGCAGACCGTTCCCGTCTACGCCACCGTGCTCGTTACCCTTTCTGTTCTCATTCGTGCTTGCGTTACCATGTACACCACTGTTGGCACTTCTCTTTGCATTGCTGTTCCTGTTACTATGCCAAAAGACACCATGTGGCAGGAGCGCGGGGCCCTCCCACTGCTGCATTACATTCACTATTTCTCGTTATCATTCTCAAAAAGAAGGGAAATTAGAGGCAAAAAACTCAGTTTAATGCATTAGTTAGGGTTGTTCCACAGCAACAAAAGTGAGGAAATTCGGTGTTAGGGTTGAAAACCCTAACTCCGAATTCACCCCCAGCACCACACACACACAAACACACACACACACATATGCAAGTATGGGGGAGGACCAAGTCAACACAACCAATGACAGACATCCAGCAGCAGGTGACAGAAATAACAAACAATTGTTTAAATGTACTACGAGACGTCCCCACCCACCTGACCAGGTACTGCATACTCAGTGGAGATCAACAGCAAAACTGAGGCCATGTACACCAACTGTACACATCCCTGATTGCAGCTGCACACAACATACCACACTTTATAGTTGCATGGCCTTACCTACCGATGCCACATCACATGTGGTGGACCACCTGAGCAATACAGTTTACCAAAACCAAAGAGTAGTACAGCTATTATATCTCTCATTATAAAAAGGCTCTGAGAGATGCAGCTTTCTGATTAGCTGTAAACATTGTATCAGCCTTATGTTTACTTTTTATTAGCATACATGTACAGCCTACATATATCATGCACATGGTTTAATGTTGTAACAAAAAAAAAACAGTTTTATCATGATAGCAATAAGCTACACCCAGGTATTATTTAAATGGGCAGTTTATCACTGTCTAGCGACATGTGGCAGTGAGCTACACCTCATTCAATATTAAAGCACTATAGAGTGATTAACAAACCATTTAACATAACCGTTGATCATCTCTTATTGATCAATGACCTTCATGTGTAGGTACTTCCTCTGCTAGACACTGCAGAAGCTTTGCAAGACAGTGTGTGACCCAGTTACACCATGCAATGTCTACTTACTGGACAATAGCTGTGAATATGAACTCATGAAGATGAGCAGTGTAACTTAATATTACAGTAATATAAACTTTAGTGTGATTATAACTAACACAGTCAGTGATAGAGAAAAAACTGTGCTGTCCTATTACACCTATCCCATTGTGAGTTCAATAAATGCTGAAATACATTCTATTTATATGTACAATATACCTACTTGATTCGTGTTGTAGGACAATTAACATAGTTATCACTTTGATGGCATCAGTGACGGAATTGTGTCAAGCCGAAACACTAGGCATACAGACTGTGTATGGAACAACTGTTAAAAAACTAGCCTCTGTACATGAGTGGCATAGATCATACATTGTAACAATAGTAAATGTATGTGTGTTTAAAGAAGTTACTAATCACAGATGCAATGACATTGTCTTTATCAGGTACAACATACTTACTAAGTGGACACAGGAAAATCTATGCTACAAACATATCCGATACAACTATGTCATTATTGCTTCAGTAGTGCTATTATATTTAGTCGTTGGTTGACCTGATGCATGCAATTACATTGTTTCTTACAAAGAATACTTACTGCATCTTAAGTATTCAAACACACTGAAGGTATATGTATGTACATCAGCAGTACACCTTCATCAGTAAGACTGCATCTGATACTGGCAGTACGAATTTCACAACGTTCAACAGGCAATGATTTTTATACATTTAGATCAGGCTCTCAATCTTCAGTAAACAGTAGCAGTAAATGTACTATTATGTAAATCACTTACTAAATGCAATAGTACTTTTATGTTGACCATGGCCATGTCTTCTAATTAATGAATGTAGTTCTTGCAATTCATGTATACTCACTAGTGTTTAAACCTTTGTACAACTGTGATCATGGTTCTTCATAATTTATATTGAATAAAGGCACAGTACAAGGTCTGGTGTGCTCTGTGGCATCGGTAGGTAAGGCCATGCAACTACTAAGTGTGGTACGTTGTGTGCAGCAGCAATCAGGGATGTGTATGTTTGGTGTACATGGCCTCAGTTTTGCTGTTGATCTCCACTGAGCATGCAGTACCTGGTCAGGTGGGTGGGGATGTCTCGTAGTACATTTAGACAATTGTTTATTTCTGTCACCTGCTGCTGGATGTCTGTCATTGGTTGTGTTGACTTGGTCCTCCCCCATACTTGCATGTGTGTGTGTGTGTGTGTGTGTGTGGTGCTGGGGGTGAATTCGGAGTTAGGGTTTTCAACCTTAACACCGAATTTCCTCACTTTTGTCACTGTGGAACAACCCTAACTAATGCATTAAACAGAGTTTTTTGCCTCTAATATATATACACACACACACACACACACACACACACACGGAAATATATACGTGTATGTGGACAGTATTTGAGAAACATGTACTATATATAGTTAAACAGAGCTCTGTATTTAAAAATATATAATACAATGAGTGAATTTGTGCTCTAGTTTGTTGTACATATACTGTAATAAAGAGATAGTGTGGATAAAATAACATTTGCACAGTATGTCTTTTTATTTTATCATGACACTGTTTAAACCATTACAAATTCCCATAAAATGTTTCCATTTTGTGATATTGATTGCCTGCATATTTATTTACCCTTAGATTTTGCAGTACATAAATTATTACTTCACAGTTATTGTAGTACGTTTCTTCATTGGAACTTCAATGGTCTCCTTGTCTTTTAGTACATCACTCCATGTTTTAATTGTTCTCTTTATTCCACATGAAACTTTATTCCTATACATTACATGTGGTGTCTTATTTTACTAAAATTTTTGGTTGCTGTTTGTATGTCAGATATTATTACTGATGTCTGTAAGCCCTGTTTTTATTTTTCTTTGTATAATCGTCTTATTATTTTATAATATGAGATAACAATACACAGCATTCTATACATTCTTTGGCAATCCATAAAACTGTATACCTGATAACATACTACTTTAACACAAACACCAAAATAGGAAAAGAAAAATGAAGAAAAACCTACATAACAAACTACTATAGGTGAACTTACAACAGGTCCATTCCTTTAATTCTGTAAGATAGAGATAGGATATGCGGTAAATACAAGAATTCAGATGATTCCAATCATGGCCAGCCACACAGAACAGTGTTCATGCCAAAGTTAGCGATATAGAAAGTTCCTTAACCTCCACTGACATCCACCCATACCTATTATTTAACTGGCTCCCTCTGTCAAGATCTGAGCTTCTGCTGGTGAAAGGGAGTTCAGAAAGGCTCCCATGTCTCCAGGAATCTCTCCTCCCTTCCCCTCAGGAAGTACAATAATCTTTCCAGTGCCAGAATTTGAACCATCAGTGTTTTCCATTGCTGAGTTGTGGGTCTAACACAATAGACCCAGGTATTAAGGATACATTGTCTCACAAGGGAGAAAATGACCCTGATCCAGCGAGGAAAAGGAGCCCACCCTTCCTCAGCCAGGTCATCCATACCAAAAAGCAGGGAAACCATTGTCACTGATATTGGGTGAACCACAATAATCGAGAGTCTCTCACCACCGTATGCCAAAAAGACTTCAAGGTGATACAAGCTGGCTGGCTATGGCAGGGCGTGGAGGGCTGTGCCAGTCACCTGTACAGGACTGGATGGTGGGTGCAGTGTGGTGGGTTACTGTCTACTGGGGTGGGGGGTCCCTACACTATGGAAATGGGATCTTGGGGGATGTTTTTCAGTATGTCAGAGATCAGGGTGGGGGAAGACACTACAATATGGAAAAACAGGGTTTGGTGACAATTTCTTTCATTTCAATGTGTTCAACAGGGATCAGGGCTGGGAAGGGGGGATACTACACTATGGAAAAATGGGATTGGTGACAATTTCTCTTATTTCAGTGGGGATTGGGGCTAGGGAGGGGGGCCACTGCACTATAGAAAAAGTGGGTTCGGTGCTACTTTATTTCTGTGGGGATCAGGGCTGGGGAGAAGGCTGGCCTGGTGCATTCTGCTCGGGGAAGCCATGCAAATGAGCCCATAATGGGCATGCATGGGGCCCCTTAGCGCCATGCATGTTCAAAGAGCTCATTTGCATGTTTGGGCTGAATATTGCCCTTGGGGGATGCAGCACATCCAGGAATGCGCCACACATTCCCCTATGGGTGGTCTCCAGTCCCGCACCCTGGATGCGTTGCACCAAACGTGACTGCTGCCTGCAATGTGCTGCACATCCAGGGTCAGATATTCAAACAGACTGTGGGGTCTGTTCTGATTGCGCGTTATGTTTAAATATCACAATAGTGCTGGCAGAAGCATCTTTTTTGCATGCTGTACTGTTCTGCATGTGCATCCGGCTGGCTTTGAATGTATCACCCTATGTTAATAAGTGATTAATAATGTAAGTATTTCTTTGCTTTTATATCTTGTTTAAATTGTCATTTTATCCACCCCCCACTTTAGAATTTTTTTGGAGGGTGTGGCACATGGGTCATGCTGGGTCCTGCACTGACTGCTGGTAACACAAAAAAACAAAACATGATGCAACTCAGCAGGTCTTCGGTGTCCCACACTGTGTCCCTTTGGTTGTGCTGTTTTTATTAAAATTTATTTCCTTTTTTATTGTTTTACCTGTTTTAATATGCTACTGTTACATATGAATTACAAAGATTTTACAGCAGAGGTTCCTTATAATGCACATGGCATTGTGCCCTGAGAAGCCCATTTTCATATTATGGCATCATTTTTACGTAAGAAGCGAGCATGGTATTACTAACAGGCTTCACAGGTTATTGTGTGTGCATTTTGCTGTTTTTGTCAGCAAGCCTCTGTAATTTTGGGGTGTTAAGTATAGTTCTGTCTGGGTTCTGTATTGCTCAGTGAGGTAAAACTTATGCAAAAGTAAAAAAAAGATATTGCTTGAGCCTGTATTGTGATTTCCAGCACTGTATCACTTCACTTTGTTTTGTGTTTAGCACAGTTTAGTCAAGTATTTTTATTGCCTTATCTATTTTATTGTGCTGCTCCATATGCATTACAAGGACTTCATAGCAGAGGGGTCTTTGTAATGTACATGGCATTGGGCCCCGAGAGCCCCTTTTCACATTTTGGCATTATTTTTACCTCCAAAAGCTGGCATGGTATTATTAAGAGGCTTCACATGGTTATTTTGTGTGCATTTTGCAGCTTTTGACAGTCAGCCTCTGTAATTTTGGGGTGTTAAATGTGGTTCTGTCTGATCTTTGTATGGCTCAGCAGGGTAAAACTTGTGCCAAAATAAAAGAAGAAAGATGTTGCTCGGGCCTGTATTGTGATGTCCATCAGTGTCTTGCCTTGCTTTCTGCTGTCTTTGGCACAGTTTAGTCAAGTATTTTTATTGTTTTACATGTTTTATTGTGCTATTTCAATGTGCATTACAAGAACTTCCCAATAGAGGTGTCCTTGTAATTCACATGGTTTTGGGCCCCGAGGAGCCCTGTTTCACATTTTGGCATCACTGTTACCCCCAAAGCTAGCAGAGTATTACTAAGAGGCTTCACATGGTTATTATGTGTGCATTTCACAACTTTTAACAGCAAGCCTCTGTTATTTTAGGGTGTTAAATCTGGTTCTTCCTGGTTTCTGTATTGCTCAGCAGAGTAGAAATGGTGCCAAAATTAAAAAAGGATGTGGCACAGGACTGTAGTATAATTTCCAGCAGTCTCTGTTCTGGCTTTTTGTTCTTTGTGGGCCAGTTTGTGGTATTTTTTTTTATTTGCACACCTGTTTTAATGTGCTATTCCATGTGCATTACAAGTACTCCACAGCAAAGATGTCCTTGCAATGCATATGTCAGTGTGCCCCGAGAAACCCCTTTTAATATTTTGTCATTGTTTTTTAATCCAAAAGCCAGCATGGTATTGCAAAGAGGCTTCACATGGTAATTATGTGTGCATTTTGCAGCTTTTAACAGTGACCCTCTGTTATTTTGGGGTGTTACATATTGTTGTTCCTGGTCTCTGTATGGCTAAGCAGTGTACACATTGTGCCAAAATAACAAAAAATATGTTTCAGGACCATAGTGTAATATCCAGCAGGCTCACACCTTGCATTTTGCTGTTAGAGAGGCTGTTTTTGGTATTTTGTTTATTTCACCTGTTTTATTGTACTTTTCCATGTGCTTTACAATGACTCTGCAGCAGAGGTGTCCTTGTAATGGACATGGTAGAGTGCCCTGAGTGATCCCTTTTTATATTTTGGTATCATTTTAGCTCCAAAAGCCAGCACAGTATTCCAAAGAGGCTTCACGCAGTAATTATCTGTGCATTTTGCAACTTTTAACAGCAAAGCTCTGTTATTTTGGGATGTTAAGTACAGTTCTGCCTAGCTGACTCAGTGGCAAAGAAGGCTGAGGCACTCTCAAGCTCCTTACCTTTTCGCATACTGGCGATCTTAGTTTGGGAATGAGTTTGGGTCACTGGGGAACAAGCAGGAGGGGAGGGCCAAGACAGGATCGAGCGGTTGCCTGGCAGCTCTGCTTATTTGGATTGGGGTGGTGTGCCTTCCTGGCTCTTAGCTGCCACCAGCAGGAGGCCTGGTGGTATTGCTGATGCACAGGAGGCAAGATGTAAGCCACAGAGGGTGGGAGGAGCCATGGTTCCAGACTGCATACATATCTACATGTGCATGCATTAGCCATGTCACCACAGTTCTAGAGGGAGAAAGGTGAAATTGGGAGCAGAGCAGGGGCTTCTGGAAGCCGGCCAGGAAACCCTGACCCAACCTTCTGCTCCACCTGGCAGGCCATCTGGATTTAATTGCCCCGGGGTGAAGTGACAGCTGTCCCCCCTCCTGGCCACACCACAGATGGAATCCACGGGGGAATTGGCTCCCCACCAAGGAGAAAGGAACAGGACTGTCAGGGGTTCCCTGAGGAATGGAGCTGAATAGCTACCCCAGGTCTGGCTCAGGAGGAGAAATACTACTACAGAAAAAATAAGGATCTGCCTGGTCTCTATACGGCTCAGTGGTATAAGAATGGTGCCCACAAAAATAAAAAATGTGGCTCAGGACTGTAGTGTAACATCCAGCAGTCTCCGTCCTTTCTATTTGTTCTTTGTGGAGCAGGTTTTTTTTTTGTTTATTTACAAACCTGTTTTAATGTAATATTCTGTGTGCAATACAAGGATTCCACAGCAGAGGTGTCCTTGTGTTGCACGTGGCAGTGTCTTGAGAGGCCCCTTTTCATATTTTGGCATCATTTGTTCTCCAAATGTCACCATTGCCAATTGGTAACCAATTTTTAGGTGTCTGTCCCCCTGGTTGTCACATTCAATTTGAGTGCTTTGTTCCACTGCACATGATACATTATTATTCTAGAAAGGGTGTGTAGTTGCCCTGGAAATGGGCAACTTGGATATGGGTTTTTAAATAGTTTTTAATTAATGTGTCCAAGAAGACAACTCTTACTGTTGTAAGTGTGGTCTTATTTACATTCTTGGGCATCAGAATGTTCGGATCACATTTCTCATACCTCAAAAATGTGCCTGAGATCATTATTACAAGTGTAAGAGTGGTGTCAGATGTATTATCATACATAAAAGTTGTATCTGCACTAACTCATCCTATTCAAGCATGAATATGAAATTTACCATATCTGAGAAAAGTTTTTAAGATAGTTTTGTAGGTGAGTGTTGAGTGGTGTGATAGGGTGTGGGTGGGGGTGTGAGAGGATCAGATCATCAATGGACCATTTCCTTTTTTGCAAGTTTGATTAGTTTTTAATACTTGCATTGTTAAATATGGATTATATATTTGAAAAAGTTTGTAGTTCACTATATCTTCCTTCTTTTCATGTCCATGATTTGATATTTCCTTAAAGGGAATCTACAGTATGATTAACATAATTTCCACTGTGCATAAAAGATGCAGAATATATTACTGCGTTTGGTTGTTAATAAGCCATTGATATAAGGAGTACATAAGGAGTATATTTTTAAGCATGTGTACTGCATGTCATACTTTGAAAACACCACATTGTTACTGAGGTGTTTGTCTTACCCACTGTAGAAGTATAAGAAAAAGACTGATAAAATAATAAATCTAGTACAACCAAGTGATATTTTTGTTTTTTATCTTTCTGCTTATAGGCCTCCTTAGCTGTGAAATACAGACAGTCTGGGGAAACCAATATATGCCAGATATAGCTAAACTGTGTCACAACCTCTTGTTTGTTTTATGATATATTCTAGATTGGAGGATGAATAGTGATATACGTGCATGAAAGAAGAACAAATAACTACATGTTTCAAACTAATACACCTAAATAGAAGACAGAGACATTGAATTTGAAAATTTGCTTTATTATTAGAAACAGAAAATATTACATAATGGATGCTGTGTTGCCCACATACTAGTTTTCATAGCATAACTTACAGTACCATTTTTTTTCAAAACTTAGAAATGAAAAACTATCTTTATATTTTGTATTACACAACTGCCACGTATAGTCATTTAAATGAAGTTCAAGCAAAGGAATTACTGGCACCAGGTTTCAGGAGTTACTCACAAAAGTTTATTTAGTGTGAAACCATCATCCAGTGGTGCACAAACATCCCTGACCAGTTTCACCTCCTGGCTTTGTCAAAAGGATATAGGAGGTTAGCCAGCTAGAGTTTTTAAATCCTCATGAACAATAGTATGTGATTCCTGCAGGTGCTTTGTATAAATTACATACAGGAAATCAAAAGTAATTAAAAGTGCCAGCTCCAAATGAATAAGCATAGCGTAACTGCAGCATATCTAACAATTCCGTGGGCACACCATTACAGGTCATGAGTTAAAAACAATCATGATAATTAAAATAGCAACAAAAGCAGTACCATGGTTACACTAAGAATGAGACAGGTTACTTGCCACCCTCCCTATGACAGGCTGCTCTCTTCTGCTCATTATAAATGCACCGTATATGTCACATGCTGGTTATGGACAACATAGATTACTTTATAAGCTGTAATGCTAAAAAAAAATCTATGAAATCAGGAATTTCATTAATTGTCATTCTGGGAATGTTGTGTATTTAGCTACATGTAGTTGCAGATAATGTTATATAGGAAAGACCTCCTGTACTTTTAAACTCCACATTGGTGAGCATATGAGGGCAATATTCAAGGGTGATGAAAATAATGAACTGGCTGTGCATGTAAAGAAACAACACAATTCTGAGAACCATAATTTAAAGTTTTGTGGCATTGAAAAAGTTGAGGTGTGTAGACTTGGGGTTGTAGGCATTATTGTTAAGAAGTGAAGCTCTGAGGATAGTACAATTGGGGGCCAGTATCTGCCAAGATTAAATGACAGGCAGCATGCCATGCATTTGATTAAAAGAAGGAGAATCTGACAATTTTTTGTAATCATGCATTTTTTTTGACTGTTTAAAAAAAAAACTCTCTATATTCTTGCTTTCTAGGTTCCAGCATTTGGCATATACAGTGCATTTATCATGATCAAAAGAGAGCAGCTTGCCATAGGGATGGTGGCAAGTAGCCTGTCTTGTTCTTAATGTAGCCGTGGAACTGCTTTTGTTGCTATTTTAATTATCATGATTGTTTTTAACTCATGACCTGTAATGGTATGTATACAGAACTGTTAGATTTGCTGTAATTAATCTAGGCTTATTTATTTGGAGAGGGTACTTTCAATTGCTATGGATTTTCTGTAATTTTTGCAAAGCACCTACAGGAATCACATACTTTTGATCATGAGGAGTTTAAAAACCCTAGCTGGTTAACTCCTATATTCTTTTAACAAAACCATGAGGCGAAACCAGTCAGAGATATTTTGTGCACCACTGGATGTTTGTTTCTCACTACATGAAGTAATGTTTTGTGAGTAAATCTCAAAACCTGGTGTTGGTAATTCCTTTGCTTGAACTGTCAATAATTTCACTGGGAACAGGTTGCTGAAGTGAAATGACATTTCTGTCTGTGCGTCATTTAAACTAAGGTGGAGTCATGCAAATTTATCAAACCTTTTTTGAGGACATGAATGTCACATTTGATCTCTTGAGCACTGTCCACATGCATACTGTATATGTAAATATTAATCCAACCACCAAGAGAATCAAGTCAAGGACTCTGTTATGAATTTCTAATGTACTCTTCAAAATGGCATTGTTTTCTACCTTATCAGATATGATAATGTAGCAAGAGTATATTTAGCTGAGAATACCGTTAGAATACTTTTTTAACACTCTGCAATAGGTATCATAGTAAAAAAGAAGATAACATCGACATATTAGCCTCTTTAAAAACATTTCTATTTGACAAAGCTTTTCACCTTACTTAATTGAAATTTTTAATTCTTGGGTTTTTGTATTTCTATTGTAAAGCACTCTGAGCCTTTGGATGAAGTGCTATATAAATAAAATGTGCCTTGCCTTGCCTAGATTAAAAAGATTACTTGTGAAGTGTTACCAATGTCAGAAGGTAAATCTGTGTACATGTGTTGCCTGGTTTTGCTCTCACCACGTAATGGTAACCTCAAATTGATAGCACCTAACTTAGACAAACCAAAGATTGGTGTCTGATAATTCATAACTGTTCAGATACTATCCATATTGTCCATAATATTCAGTTAAAATATTTACTGTCAACAATAATTCAAACAAGCCATAACCAAAGAGGATCTCAGCTTCATAGCTTAAAAGAGATACCCTGGCCGTAATCTGTGTTATTAGTTAAGGAAAACCTGCTGACTTTGTATTTAATAGGCACTAATACCATAAGACAAATTAACAATGCTGGCTTTGGTTTCATATCTCGCTACACATGATTAAATACAGCAAGACAAATTAACAGTGCTGATAATTGGTTTATATCCCAATACACAGGATTGCATACAGTGATTTCAAGGTTCTCAGTGTGTTACTATAATTATAGAACTTAGTAAATAGAATTATATAGCAGTAGTATGGCAATACAAGATGTTGTTTCTAATGACATTACTCCAAGTAATGTGTACACTACTGCAATCTATAAATATGGAACTCTGTTGAGAAATCCTAAAACATTTCATAAAATCAGCAATACTAGTTCTGTGTTCTGGTCCCACTAACTCAAAATTGCATACATATAAACTTAAATTGTACCAAACAGTGGGGTGACAAAAATATTTTTAAATGCTGGAAATGCAATAAGAGAAGATATTCTCATGCCTCAGGCAAAGTTCAATGGGGAATCCTGTTGAATAAAGGTGGCACATGTCAAAAAATGACAATACTGGTTGGGGGGTTCTAGTCCCACTAGATCAAAATTGCATGCATACAGACTTAAATTGTTGTGCCAAACAAATAAGTGAAAAAAATTGTATTTGTTGAAAACACCAATAGGGGAAATCATGCACAAGTCTCCCAAGCACAGTTGAATGTGGGATCCATGGCAGAGAGGAAAACATTGTAAATGTATGTCATCACCTATGGTTACTGATTTGGAAAAGTCATTATTTGTTATTCCATGATTTACAAACTGACATGATGTTTCATTCACTGTCCAGATGTAATATAACATTGTAGCCCTATGTGGAAATAAAAAAAAATATCATATAATATACAAGAAACACAACATATTTAAGACCTGTAAAGAGAAAATGCATAATGTTAGAAAGAAGTGGTTGTACTTCTTAACAATAAAAAGTATTGCTTGTACTTTATGCATTGTTGTACAGTAGATGTGTGTCTTTCTGTATGCCTCATGTCAGTCTGGCAGCAGCAGCAGGCTGATGCTCTCTGGGGCGGGCAGCCTGTCGCTCTCTCTAATACTTTCCCATCAAACTACAGTATATCCTTCAGTAACAAAAAAACAAAATAATTTAGAAATGCAACTTTAAAGTCCCAGAAGAAGTTTCCAAGTTCTAATGGAAGTACCAGCTTAATGTATTATATAATCAGTAGTGCCAAAGTGCAAATGGCAATATGCGAAAAGAGGCAAGTCGGCTTGGCTAGATAAATCCCCTATCTGAGGTACTGAACCCTGAAACATGCCATGATTGTTTACAACCTAGCAGCAAGTCACACCAAATGGCAGCCTTGGGATTCTCCCTGACAAAATGCATTCTTGGGGTGTTGGGGGAGTCTACAGCAATCAATTCTCACTCTTTCATCATCAAGCTTCTATAACCCAAAAATCCATCTGTGAATTCCTCTTAATCACACCTCTTAATACATGTTGATGCCCAACATCTGCCCCTGCCCACTGGAGGGTATGGCAATGCTGGCTGGGTCCCTCCTTTTCTTATCCCTTCTGACACAGTGCAGTAGCAGCAGCAGGTTGATGCTCTCTAGGGTGGACATCCCATTGCTCCTTACTTGGGTGCAGTCTGCTATTGTTGGATATACAGATGGCAGTCAAGCCCACAGGCAGGGCTCATCCCATTACTGAGTAACTGACTCCAGCTCAGTGGACTGGTCTCAGACAATAGCTTCGTCCTTTGCCCGCTCTTTGCTCTCTCTTTACCCTCTCACTGTGTCCTGTCTTTCCATATAAGATAATGGATGAATGTAGATTAATGTTTTACTAAAATATATAATTTACTGCCAGAAGAGAGAGAGAGATAATGTAGACAGCTATGTTTATAAATTCTGCTGCTGACTTGCTTGGTGATGTTGCAGTAGCAAAAACCAAACTCTTGGGGGGGGGGGAGAGAGAGAGAAAGAGAGAGAGAGACCACTGGCTCACTGCTTCCATTGAAGCCGGCAGCATGACTCCTGCTGCAGGTACACTAATCAAGAAAGTCCCGCTGTTCTCATACTGAGAACACAGGTGCACTGCTCCACGCACTAAGCTGGGCACCCTAGATTTTGGGGTGCCCAGAAAATGTATATCTGGAATATTTTTAAAGAACAAACTCCAGACTCTAGCTAAACAGGGCATGTTTACCTAGGTTCAGGTGTTTGTTTTTAAGAATACATCATTTTGTGTATTTTCCATGTTTTTTAGTTGGGGGGGGGGAACAAGATGGCAACCGTCACAAAAAAAAATCTTGTTTGTGAGATCCATTTTTGGCTTGTGACAATTTAATGAGGCAAACAGAAAATGCTCTTACAAACTGAAAAATGCTCAGTTCGTATCAGAGGGTTATCTAAAATGCCTACTAAGCATGCTCAAAATAGTTCAGGAAAAAAAAAAAGCATTATAACACTGGAACCATTTAATATTTTTTCACAAAATCTTTGAAAGGCACTACCTTGGCACAGGCCTGGGCTGCTTCTACCCTGAATGTTTTGTGAAAACATTCTGTACCGTCAAGGCTGTGCATGGGGGGGGAAGAAAAACATGTTAAATATAGGAAAAAAACTCACTTTTCCAACATAAGGAGTAGCCAGAACTTGAAAACAATGCACAAACTGCTGTCACAAAACTTCAGTTCCTTAGAATCTTCCAGCTTGACCATGCACACAAATTTTTGGGCTAATACTTGGAATGCTGCCAAAGTCATTAAGTTGCAAAAATTGGGTCTACCATTGAGCACTCCACTCAACTCTAACTATAGTGGCACTACAGAACCAGTGTAATATATATATATATATATATATATATATATATATATATATATCGGCCGCCCTACCCTCTGTGATGTGCCTGTGCCAAATCTTGACTGCGCAAGTGCATATGTTCCCTAGTGCATGCTTCAAAATAAAAAAATAAAATATGTGCTGCTGATACTGGTCTTGCTTCCTCGGCAGCCTTCCTTGGTTACCATGCCTTTAACACTGTAATTGCATTGTAATTGTTCTCTGCCTGTACCTGACTGTAGCTCTTTGCCTATACCTGTCTGTACCGTGTCTGACAGCTGCTTCATTGTCTCTGTACTTGGTTTCTGTCAGTCTTCTTTGCTTGTATCTGGCTGTACCTTGTTTAAATTGCTGTTATCCTGCCTCTGTATTGTTATTGCCTGTATCATTGTAACTCTTCCAGGTCACACCTGAAAATAGGCACTTGACTGTCTAGTGTGCTTACCTGGTAAACAAAAGCTAAATAAAAAATATATGTAAAATATATGCAACACTTCTGAAGATATTTAATGGCAGTTATCAGTGATATTTTTGTTCACTCCAGACCTAGAGTGAGAGTATCTCAGTATTCTCGCTGTAGGTCCCCATGAGCAAAAAATATTGAACATGCATATGAACATACATATCAGCTAGCAGAAATAGACCAACTGGTCTATCAACTTCTGCCCGAGTGTGCAGCTAGCACCTTGGATTGCAGCTGCCCCAACTCCCCCCCCCCACTGTCCTTCTTTTACTTGTCACAGCCCCCGCCTCCTCTTGCTTTATCCCACTCCTTCTTAAAACTTCCTTCTGTCCTACATGACACCACCCCCTCTGGTAGTGCATTCCATTTAGACACCACCTTCTCCATGAAATAGTGCCTCATCATCTCCTCTTTTAAATCATCCCCCTTCCCATCTTAGCCTATGCCCCTCATTTCCTTACTCTCCCATAGTTTAAACACCCCCCAGTGCTAGGTTTATTGATCCCCCTCACATATTTTAACATTTCAGTCATATCTTCCATCCCTCCTCTCCTCCAGTGTGTAAATATTCAGATCCTGCAGCCTGTCCACATAGGCCTTTCCTTTCATCCCCTGTAACATCTTTTTTGCCCTCCTTTCTACCCTCTCCAGTAATTTTATATCCCTCTTCAGATAGGGCCTCCAGTATTGCACACAGTACTCCAAATGCAGTCTGACCAAGAATCTGTAGAGGGGCAGGATCACCTACCTATGTCTGGATGTGAAACCCCTTGTGATACAACCCAGCATCCTATCCTCACTATGTTCTCACTGGTTGGAGCTGGCAGTGTGAGCAGCACAATTGGAATACAACTGCTCACTTGCATGCTGACTCCCAATCTCGGTTTCATAACCTCAGTGGCTCTCACTATAAAATTTTACTTTCTCCCACTGTTCTCTTAAAAATATTGAGTCTCCTAAATTAACTCTTAGCCACAAAAATATAATATCTTTAGCATTCTGCTTTTCTCCTGCCTCTCTAAAGAACCCACTGACATTTACAATGTTTTACCTCCCTTCCCATCCCAAGAATCTCAGCATTTCTCTCTACCTGGCACTCCAGCACACTCCATGCCAGCAGCAGCCACCCATTCCGCAGTCTTATCTCTAGGCCACACCATCTGCTTCACTTGGACTGCCCATGCTGAGAAAAAAAAAATGTTGGCAAGATATGCTGACTTACTGACACAATTTCGTCACATGCATAGTAAAAGAGTCATCCTGAGCTCTGCTTGGTTATCCAGAACTGCTATTTTAAACAAACAAACAAAAAAAAAATACCAAGTATACAACTACAGTAAATATATTTAAAAAAATGTTGCATAAATAGAGTTTTGGCATGGCTATAACAGGAATATCCCTGATATTTAACTGTTGTGCACTGGGACCTTTGACACACTCATGGCTTTGCTATTCATGTCATAAGATCAAACTGCACTCAGGAACAATATAGGAATATTATTTATATATATATATATATATATATATATATATATATATATATGTAAAAACAAAGACAAGGTGCTGTGTCAGCATGTGGTCCCTAAAGCAAAACAAAATGGTTATATTAAATGCATGCTGAAAATAGAAAATGGAGTTAAAAATCTTTGTTTCGACCTTAGGTCTTCTTCTGGAAATATCTAAAAGAGAAAAAAACAAAGTTAGTGAAGACGGAAGGTAAAATAATGGATATATATGTGGGTAAAGAAGAAAGGGGAAGGCTCAGGGAGAAGTGATAAAAGGCAAGATTGAGAGAGAGAATATGTTCAATTAAGATTTCAAGATTCTCACAAAACTTCTTTGCAGATCAATTAGGCCCTGTGCTACTGGATATCATAAGCCCAGAACAGGTGGGATTCATGAAAGCCAGATCCTCGGTAGACCACCTCAGAACTCTGTCGCATGTCTTCTTGGCTACCAGGGATGCTGATTTTCCTGCTGTTCTTGTCTCCCTGGATGCCGAGAAGGCATTCGACAGGGTTGACTGGAATTTTTTATTTCAATCACTTCAGGCTTTTGGATTTCCCCCTTTGTTCATAAAGTGGATAAGAGCATTGTATAAATCTCTAATTGCACGCGTTGTCTGTAATGGGTTATTGTCCGATCCTTTCACACTTTACGCCGGAACCAGACAAGGCTGCCCATTATCCCCCTTATTGTTTAACATCTGTTTAGAACCCCTTATCCATAGGGTTACAGCAAGTCCGGATGTCCAGGGTATAAATATTCACCATCAGATTGTCAAAGTCTCGGCTTATGCGGATGACTTGCTCCTACAGCTGTCCCACCCCAATACTTCAATACCTGCCCTGATTACAATTCTGGAAGAATTTAGTTCTATATCCAATTACAAATTAAATAAAGACAAGACTGTGGTTTTCCCTCTAAATTACAAAGCGATGAAGATAGATGCTTTAACAGTAGGTTTCTCCTGACAGACAAAATCTTTGAGATACTTGGGAATTAACTTGTCAAGAGACCCCAGTAGATTTACAAAACTGAACCTGGATCCATTAATTTCTGTTATTAGACAAGATCTTAAAAGATGGGCGTTACTTCCCCTTTCTCTCTGGGGAAAAATTAATATAGTCAAAATGAATATTTTTCCCCAGTTATTTTATCCAATTAATCTTTCAAATGTCTGGCTCCCCCTGGCATGGTTTAGAAGAATACACAAGATAATTACAGACTTTATTTGGGCAGCTAAGAAGCCCCGGATAAGTTACAACAAGCTCTCAGCCCCGAAATTGAAAGGAGGACTCTGTCTTCCGCATATCGAGTTATATTATTGGGCCAGCCATGCAAGTAAGTACTTGAGGTGGCTCACACCTGAACACCTTCCAACATCACATTCTTTTACTCCCATATGGCTCAAAATAGAATGTACCCTAATAAATGCAAATGGGCTATCCCCCAGGGCACTTTTACATATCAATTTAAAATCTTTGCCCCTATAGCTTAAAGGCAGCCCCATTGCAGTATCCATCAGAGTTCACTCACAACTGTGTTCCTTTCTGAAATTCGAGCACATTACAGATCTTTCTCAACCGTGGTGGGGGAACCCAAATCTCACTATTGAAGGTAAACCTCTCCGGTTGAAATGGATCTCCCAGCTGGGAGATCACCTCCTCAATTTCTTTATTTGGGAAGATGTCTCTTGGTTAATCTCTCCTGAAATTTTATACAAAGCCCTTATCCCAAACTCTGTTATCTTCAAAATATTCCAATTGCGCCACCTGATTGTGAAATCTTTTGGCTCTGTCCCACCCATACCTTCAAGTTTATCCGGCTTGACAGAATTGATTCCTCTTGCAGGCCTTTCCCATGCTATATCTAAAATGTATGGGATAATACATAATTGGAAATGGCCAGATTGCTTTGGCCCGACTCAATTTTGGGCTTCTATTTTTCACCAGCAGGAGATTAATTGGCCCTCTTTGTGGTTGAGTTGTCACAAATACATCAGACAAGACAAGTTCCAGTTAATACAGTTCAAAAGCCTGCATAACTTCTATTATTCACCCCAGAAATTGGCTAGGTTGGGACTCCTATCATCTTCCACGTGTACTCATTGCCAGCAGGAGGAGGGTAATCTACTGCACATATTCTGGAAATGTACCAAAGTAGCCCTCCTTTGGAATGCAACTCGACAGAGGGCTGATCCTCTATTAGGTTTGTCCGAACATTTTTCTCCCGAAATATGCATATTGGGGGATCTTTCCTCTGTCACAGTCACTAATAGAAAATTTCACATAATTCTTATAGCTATGTTAGTCAAAAATCTGGTTTTGTGTCATTGGAAAGATACAACTGACATTGCCTACAGTGAGTAGTTACAGGAGCTGCTGGCAAATCTGAGAATTGAAAATATGATTCTAATTTACATGATCAATCTCAGAAATTTCAGAAGGTATGGGGCCCCCTGCTGCCATTGTATTCCCTTCAATCTCCATAGAGGTCCTTTTTCTTTCCAGTTGGTAGTCTATCCTGTGTGAAGAAATGTGAAAAGGGAGGTGGGATGGGGAAGGGGGGAGAGTTGATCTAACTTCTGGTATATATTCTTGTTTCATTTGTATGTATGCAATTTTGGATCTTCTCTCTGTAACTGTATAAAAATGAATAAAGTTTGAATTTGGAAAAAAAGAGAGAATATGTGAAACAAAAGGGTGATGATGAGAAAGGCAAGGCATAATAGGAGAAAATGAGTTGGAGATGTCCCCAGGTGGGACTAATTAACAGGGCCTAGTAAGAAGGCTGAAAGGTGACAAATGTGGGGGGGGGGGGAGACAGATGGTGAAAATGAAAAGAAGTTAAATGTGTACAGATACAAGCAGACTTTAGGGAAAACAAGGGCTGAAATATGTTAGTGGAAAATACGTCTATCATTTAAACCAGAGGGCTGCTGGGAGCCAAGGCAGATGATCATCTTGGTTTCTATGTTTTTCCTATGGCCAGAATCCCAGAAGCCCTGCCGAAGGACACAAACAGAAAGGCCATTGGCACTGTGGTCCCTGGAAATAAAGTGGGATACAATGGGTTTATTAGTGCCCTGTAATGTTCCCTGAAACAGTCCACAAGACATCTACCAGCCTCTCCGATGTAAAAAGCTGCACACTTCCTGCAACAAATACAATATACCACATTAGAGGAAGTACAGGAGAACTCCTTGGTGATGTGAAAAACACCTGTGGGATCCCGAATTTCAGTCACACTGGAAATAAATTTGCAGGTATAGCAGCGAGTTCTGTTGCAAGGTTTGGTACTTGGTAGAGAAGAACTGTTGGGAGTAGGTAGGCTACTTTATACCAGGAGATTTTGCACATTGGGTGGCTGGCGGTAGGAGGCAATAGGTGGTTCTGCAAAGGAAGCACCAATGACTGGGTCAGTTTGCAAAATATAAAAGTTACTGGTGATGATCCTGTGAAGAGAAGGTGTACTCTGATGAAAAGGAAGCACTAGTGGAATTTGCAGTTGTTCTTACGTGACAGTATCCTTCCTGCGGGGGTTGAGGTTATGGGCATGTTACTGGCCTGAAGAGTGATCTGTCCACTGTGCTTTTAGGGTATCCCCTGTTGATAAAAAAAACCTATGCATTATTTAGGCCTGCTCAGCAAAATCATTCTCTTCACTGCATAATCTGCAAAGTCTAAGAAACTGTGAATAAGGCAGGCCATTCTTGACATGTTTAGGATGGAAGGAGCTGCTGAGGAGGAAACTGTGAGAGTCAGTGGGTTTGTAGTAAACTGATGTCTTCAGTCCAGTGTTCTATACTGACAGTTAGATATCCAGAAAAGGCAGTGTAGAGGAGGACACTTCAACAGTGTACTGAAGGGAAGGATGGGCTCTGGTAAATTTGTTGAGGAAGACTTGGAGGGTTTCCCTGGAGCAGAAGGCGGCCCCCACACAGTCATCTATGTAGTGTTTGTAGAGTTCAGGCATTGTTCCTGTGAATGAGAGAAAAAAACTCTTCCTCCACCCCGCCCACAAATAGATTAGCAAAGCTGGGACCGGACCCATCTTGGTACCCATGGCCACTCCGCTGACCTGCTGGAAAAAAATGTTATTAAAAGAAAAAGCACTAAGTTTCAGAACAAGTTCTGCCAGATGAGTTAGGGTGTGTGTTGGTGGCTGCTGGACTTCCTGCTTATTCAGGAAATGCTGCAAAGCTGTCAGGCCATCATTGTGGGTGATTGCTGTGTAAAGAGATTTGATGTCCATGGTGAATATGAGCTGATGAGAGCCAGTAACTCTGAACCTGATAAATAACTGGAGAGCATGGTTAGTATCTTTAACATAGGAAGCAGGGACTCAACAAGTGGTCTCATTAGGCTGTCCAAAAATGCAGAGATGTGGGATGTGAGGCAGGAGCAGGCAGACACAAATAGGATGACCAGGGGTACTAGTTTTGTGGATTTTGTGAAGGAGATAAAACCTGGATGTCTGGGGATGCTGAGCTATGAGTCATTAGGCAGAAGCAGGGAGCTCTTTGTTTTCAATAGCCAAGGTGATGGTGGTGGTGACGTCAGTTTGATAGTCAGTGGTGGGGTCCTGTGGAAGGGAAGAGTAATCTTGCCTTTTATCACTTCTCCCTGAGCCTTCCCCTTTCTTCTTTCCCCACACATATATATATATATATATATATATATATATATATATATATATATATATCCCTTATTTTACCTCTCCTCTTCACTAACTTTTTTTTTCTCTTTTAAATATTTCCTGAAGAAGACCTAAGGTCAAAACCTAGATTTTTAACTCCATTTTCTATTTGCAGTGTGCATTTAATATAATCATTTTATATATGTCTTCAACTTATAACCACAAAAGTAGGAAAATATGGCATTAGGGTTTCCAACCCTAACTCCCTATCCCCACATCCCAAGCAGCAAAAGGAAAATCATTAGGGTTTTGGGCCTCTGAAGTCTTAGCAAATCAGTGATGGGGTCTTCCTTGGGGTTGTCAACCATGTTGCTTCCCCAGCTCATTGACTTCTGTCTGAAGCAAAGGTAAAGCTCTAAGTCAGTGCCTCATAGTGACACACTCTTCAAAGGTAGAGAAGTATGTTTTGCCACATGTTGCCAACAGAATATGTTGTAGCCTTCTTAATGAAGAGCCCTGCAGGCCCTGCATGAAGAAAAGAGATCACATCTGACCTTGTTTGCTCAGGGAAGGGGGTGAGCATTAGGGTTGATAACCCCAAGGAAGGCCATACAACTGATTCCCCAAGACTCAAGAGCCCCAAAATCCTATTATTTTTCCTTTTGCTGCTCAGTGGTAGGAGTTAGGGTTGGAAACTCTAATGCCACATTTCCCTACTTTTGTTGTGTTAAGCTAAACCCTAACCGATGCATTAATGCAGTTGTTTGCAAAGAATTTCCTTTCTTTTTGAGATAGTGGAACTGTATGCTCATTCACTCAGGTCCCTTCAAGGACCTACTTAAACAGATTGAGATGTACAGGGTTCTCAGGGCCCTGCACCAATGGAAGACTCAGTCCATCTTTGGAAGTGCAGCAAACAGATGTCAAGAATTCATGGGGCTGTCTGGTGGACTACAGAAGCACAGGGCCTTCTGGGTAATGTGCTTCCATGAGGCTGCAGACACACATGCGCATGGCAAAGAATCAGTCTCTCAGTTGAAGCATGAGGCTCTCTGGCAACCACAGGGACAGAGGTGCAGGGCTCTATGCCAGGAGAAGACTTCACTTTGCTAAATGTTACTTGGGCCAATGTGGGCAACCCCTCTACCTACTCTTCCCAGGTTAGGTGGTGGTATCCCAAGACAGCACTGTCCCCCCAGCCTTGGCCTATCTAGATGGGTCACTGAGCTCACCCCTGAACTCAGCTCAGTAGCACAGAATCACAAGGCACCACCTGCTGGGGAAACGGCTGGTACTACACACATTTCTTAATAATATTTTGTTTTTATTTTTACTTCAACTTTCCAAGATAGTCATTTTATGACTCCCCTTATAAATATGACATGTGGCATTTATAGAATACTGGCCAAAATGGCATTTTGCACCACATGTGCAAAAACATGCCTTGTGCAGGATTTGAAAAACAACACCTGTCACACTTATGAGTTGGTGTGAAAAAATGGCTATGATGAAAGTTTGTAGTCAAAATATTGAACATTAATGAAGTTATGAGTGAATGTTGAAATATTTAAACATTGTGTTGCGTGCTCCATGGAGCTGAGAGAAGGGGTTCACTTGGCATGCTGATGACCTGGGTTCGCACCCCAAGCCTGGGTACCAGGAGCAGAGATTGGCAGGGAGGTGCTCCAAAGCATCCATTGGATGCTTTCCTCCCAGGAGGGTGGTTAGGGTCTTGGCATCTGCTGGCCATTGGAGACAAGCTTGGGGACATATAGCCTCGACACCCCCCCGCACATTCTGCTGCAGATCATCATTCCCACAGGGCCCAATCAGGTTGGAGTGCGAGGGCTGAAGAAAAGCAGAAAATTCCCCCTGGCTGACCGGATGATGGCAACTGGCCCTGGCATGCCACAAAGCTGGGACAGCCCTGTGCTGACCACCCCACTGCTGATCTCAGGGCTAATAAAGATGTACCTATGGGCACTTCTGCCCCAGAGGGGGAGGGGACCCACCTGACGAAGTATTACATTAGGTCACCTGGGGGATCAATAGGCAGTTACGAGGAGCAGCAGGATGGTGATCAGTGGAGGAGGGTGGCCTTGGGGCCCAGGTGGCCCAAAGAAGTGGCTGACCAGGGGTGAGGGAGGAGCAAAAAAAAAACCAAATTGTGTCTAGTGATGTGCCAAACCTGTGGGGGTGAAACTGAGCCATCCCAAACACAAATGGTTCAGTTTCCATGAGACCTGAGCTGAAACTTGCTGGCTCGGATCAGCTCAGATCTGCAGGCATTTTTTTTGTTTTTGTTTTCCAGCTCCAGAATATAGCTGGAATATACAGCTCTCCTTGGGGCCATTTGAGTTGAGCCACCATGGAAAGAGAAGCTCTTGAGAGATCAACCAGTCAGCAACTGAGCGGGAAGGGAAAGGGGATCAGTGTGGACCAGGCAGCACCAATGAAAGCAAAAGGAAAAAAAGAATTAAAACTGATAGGGTTGAGTGGTAACTTGGGAGGGATGTGGGCCAAGGACTGGGGAGTGGGCGAGTGAGCAGCCAGGTTGGAATGGAAACAATGGGCCTCCATAGTCCAGTTACTTCCTCCACCCACACTACCAATAAAAATACCAGAAAAAATAAAAATAAATAACAATGATACTTATTCACTTGCTTTGTTTATATGTATAAAACTTACATTAAAATAAAGTTAATTGCAAAAATAAATAAAGAAAAAGAAAAAACTGAGAGGGTCTGGACTTGGGAGGGACATGGGCCAGGGACTGACTGTATATGTCGGGGGAAGGGGACCTCGTGCCTGATGACAGAAGCTGGCTGCCAAAGTGCCAAACAAAGGACAAGGTGCTAGTGGAGGGAGACTATATGTGGGGGGGGGCAGTGGGTGACTGCATTATTTGCTAGCCCCATAGCACTGCAGTGGCACAGTGCAGCACCAGACGGAAATGGAGAAGCACAAGTGCTGCAGTGCAAGAACTTGAAGGTCAGTTCAAGTTACATTCCACTGCACTGTCACTGACACTTGAAGCTGGCTGTCTGGCAGTATAGCCTAGAAGTTGGCATAATGTGCTGTGAATGAGCTTGGTGGTACATCCAGCAGACAGATCTGGTCACCCCTGAAAACAGGCACCTGTGCCTAGTGGGCCTTACCTGGAAATAAGCTGAAAGTAGAGTGGTAACTGAGCTTATTTAACAGGGATACAAATTTGGCATACTGCAAGATGTTGAGGAAGTCACTAGTGTAACCACCTAAAAGCTCTGTCAGAGCAGTGTCACCAGCCATTTCTCACACAAGCAGAAGTCAGACAGGACCATATTTTTGTTGTGTGTAATAAAGACTTGCATCATGTGTGAAACATTTTGGAGGAAGGGGGCCACCTGGTAGTTGCGTAGCTTCTGTCAGCACAGTGCCACCAGCCATTTCCCACACAAGCAGGAGTCAGGACAGGAACAGGAGGGCAATATTTTTTTTGTGTAGTCCTGTAAAAAAAAAAGGCTTGCATCACATGTGAAACATTTTTGGGGAAGTCTGACGTTGAGTAGCCTCTGTCTGCACAGTGTCACCGGCCATTTCCCACACAAGCAGAAGTTGGGACAGGGACAGGAGGACCATATTTTTATTTGTGTAGTCCTGACAAATAGAGCCTTGCATCACATGTAAAAGGTTTTGGAGGAAGGGGGCAACCTAGCAGTTGAGTAGCCTCTGCCTGCAGAGTGTCACCAGCCATCTCACACACAAGCAGATGTCGGGATGGGCACAGGGTCATAATGTCATGGTCAAAACCTCACACATCAAGAATGCCACACTCAAATGAGCATGTGACAAAATAATGTTGGCACATGCCGACCAGGAAACAAATGCTCACACCAGAGGAAAATCTTTTTTTTGCTGGGTCTGCACCCCCTGTACCCCCTGATGTAGAGGGATTCGACCCCCACACTCTCTGGAATATAAATATCTAAGGGCTGTGGACTTAGGGGATGGTGCACAGGTTGGAAGCAGGGAAATTGTGTTTTATAAACAACAAAAAGAAATACATCACAAAGTTACCTGGGTAGAATCGAACCACAGCCCCAGGTCCCCAACGCCACCAGGTGCCAGTGCTCTAGCCAAGCTCTGTCAGGTACTGTACTGCACCAGCAGCATTCTTCACACTCTTTAATGTGAAACTACAGCAACGGGGTAATGGTTATTACCTCACACTCAGAAACCCCTGTCACTGTAGTTTCTTTTGAGGTTTCACATGCACAGTTTTTCATGCGCTGTGCAGACAGCCCTATGTTTATCTGGTACTGTCCAGACAGGGACAGGAGGACCATTTTTGTTTTTGTGTAATCCTTTCAAATAAAGACTTGCATCACATGTGAAACATTTTGGGGGGGGCAGCTCTTGGCAGTTGCATAGTAGCCCCAACTTGTAGTCTTGCTAATTAACCAGTTCATATTCCTTGCCTTGAGACATGCATTAACTACTCATCATCATTGCCACCAGGGTGACTGAGGATGGTAGTATGGTTACATACTGAGTTTTTGCTTGGAAGGGAACTAGCTTCATTAATGATCAGCAACTGTTATTAAAGTAATGAAGGAAGGGAATAGGCCTGTAAAAGAAGTTTCCAAGACAAAGACAGCAATTAAGAAGAAGAAGAAGAAAACAGTGCTTCTTCTACTGCAGTAGGTGCATCCTCTTCTTTACTGAGTGAAGCTTCCTCATGCTTGGAGTCCTTGTCTTCTGAGATCCCATTATATTTGTCTGCTGCTGCAGGTGATACCCAGTTAACAAAAACAGGCCAAGTGAAAGGCAACAAGGAAACTGGGTGCTGAACCAGCAACTCAGAAAAGTAGATTTGCCAAAAGTACAGTTATTAAAAAATAAAGGCAGTTATAGGCACTACATATAGTGGAAAGGAAAGAATATGCACACGTGCATACTTTGTGACACTTTCTCAAGATTCTACCATTTCTCATTCCTCAAAGTCAGACCATGTGGATAGCAGTGGCAGCAAGTACATTCCTGAAAGAGAGGCACTGCATGATGGGGACTCTGGTGATGAGGGGTCAGAGCTACAGGAACCTGTGAGACGCCAGACCAAAAAACCTGAGGAAAAGTCATCAGAGGAAAGGTCATTAGGAGTCAGTGGAACTGAAAAGGAAGTTATGCCTGGCTTGCCTGTCTCTTCTAAGGCAAATAGAGGGATTATCACTCAGGAACATAAGAAATCAGCCAGAACTCCAGGAGGTAAGATGCAAAAGTGATTTACTCCAATACAAACATATGGACTGGAGACAGAGTTTCCTCAGTGCTTCGGCCCCACAGTTGGGCCTTCATCAGGGGGGTGTGTCTATCCGTGTAACCTGCACCCAAAATAAAGTACTCACTTAAAGAGATATACCACGTAAACCCACAATATCAAACATACAATGCTTAAAATAAATCAACAAAAGTAATCACTTTTATACCCAGTAATAAAGGAACTAGCCAATAACATTAAGACAGTGAGTGTGTGTGTGTTGGGGGGGGGGGTCTGTGAAGATTATAAGCCATCATTTGTATGGTTATAATTGAAAAGGGGGGTGAGGGACAAATAAATAGCAAACCCTCCACAATGGGAATTCAGGTACAGTATACTGTAGTCCAAGTATATTTAGACCAAGGAGAACTATTAATTCATAAAAATCTCCAATGGACTGCTCAAAATTCTTACCCTGTATTAGTGTCTCTATTACTACTCTTTTTTGGAGGTAGTAGAATTCGAACTAAGGACATGGCAGTGCAAAGATGGATACCTAAGGATATTGAGGAAAATAATCAAAATATAGAAATTAACATAGACATGCCGGATGATGATTCAGAAGTTGCAGTGCTAGGGACAAAAAAGGAAAAAGACATCTTCTTCTGTTTGGAGTTTTTTTTGTTCACCTTGACTCAAAGAACAGTATGTGTACAATATGCTGCCTATGTAAGGCTTCTTTCAGCAGAGGAAGCAGGCATGCAACCGTGGTGCATCAACCTTAATAAGAAACTTATAGCGGATATATCCACTTCAATGGGCCAGGAATAAGTCACAAAGTGACATGGGAGAGGATGTATAGGTTAACACTGGTGGTATAGCTAAATTTTTCCATACAGTATACAATGAACCCCTCAGACACTGAGCAGGACTTTGACTACATCACCCCCTTTATCTGCTAGGACTTTATCAGAATCAGAAGCTCCCCAATTGACAATAGAATGAGTTCTGCCTCCTATAACCTGATTTAATATGCTAGCCATGCCTCAGAAACAGTTAATGATGCAGCAGGTTTTGGAATGGAGGCCTAACTATGACCAAAGCCATCCAGCTGCTCAACAGTTAAATAAAGCAGTATCTGCAATGATTGCACTGGACATGCACCTATTTTCTATTACTGACTTCTGGGTTTTGGGAGGTGATGAAACTTGTTGCCCCTCAATATCAGCTGCCATCATGGACATATTTCTTCAGACAGGCTGTGCCAAGTCTTTATAGGGAACTACACCAGAAGGCAAACAGTGCCTTGCAGTCATCAGCTATTGAAGAAGTACATACAACAACAGATACAGTATGTGGATGAGTGGTCAAACAGTAGACTACATGATTGTCACTGCCCACTGGATATCATTTTCCTCTGCAACATCCTCTGGCACCACCAGTGACCAACAAAATCCTCACAAACAGGCTGCACTCTGTAGTGCAAGCTTTGACAAAGAAAATAGCACTGGTGCAAACATCTTATAGGAGCTAAAAGAACAATTCTCAGAATGGCTTTCCCCTACTGGCCTTTCCCCAGGATCTTTGGTTGCAGACAATGGCGCTAACACTGTAAAAGCATTAAAGGATGGTGGATTTCTGCATTTACCATGCTTTTTACACATACTCAGTGTAGTGGTACAGGACTTTCTCAGTGAAGACAGGAATGTGCAGAATATGCTGGGTGCTGCACGTAAGCTATGTAGTCACTTTAGGCACTCTGCAAAAGCTTGTAAAATTTTGCGGGAATTTCAAAAACAGAATAACTTACCAATTCACCAGCTAAAGCAAGAAGTTGCCATTAGGTGGAACTCCACCTTTTACATGTTACAGAGGCTCCAAAAACTAACACAAAGCAGTGTACCAGTACACCATGGACCATGCAGTAGGGAAAGGGGATGTTACTCTCACCTCTAGGCAATGGAATCTTATATCATTTTTATGTCAGTTACTATAGCCATTTGAGGAAGCCACATGTGAAGTGACTCTGAGTGCTGGCAGTGCAACCATAAGTCAAGTCATTCCATTGATACATCTTCTCATTCAGAGACTGGAAAAATTCTGAAAAACATTTGAAGAGCAAGGTGCAAGCACAGGTATTCCTCTTGCTGAAATGCTGTCTTTGTGTTTGGAAATGGACCACAGGATTGCCATGATTTTGGAATCTGGACATTATGTGATAGCAACAATGTTGGATCCATGTTTTCAAAACAGTTTGTCAGGTCTTCTCCAATCTGGTATCGTAGACCTCAACCATTATGAAGAACTGCTCATTAATAAAGTTGCTCTAGAAATTACAACAGAAACTCCATATAGAAATGCTGCAGCGCTGATCCTGAAAATAGCCATGCTCCCTTCCAAGAAACAGATCCCGGTGAAGGCAGAAGAGTAAGAAAAGCCTTGCATTATGAGTTAGAACCCAGGGGCAATTTGTATGGTGCCTCCACAGACAACAATTGGGCATACTGGATGACATAGAGAAAGACAATGATGTTACTTCTCCCATCACAAGCTACTCAGCAAGCAATATGATGGATTACTTCTTAAAGGATCCCAGAAAGATAAATATTCGCGATGACCCACTTCAGTATTGGCATGAAAAAGGTGCAATCTGGCCAGCATTATGAAAAGTTGTCCTTTACTGTTTAAGTTGCCCAGCAACAACTGTCTATTCAGAAAGAATATTTAGCACTGCTAGCTATGTTGCTAGTATTTGGAGGAGAAAACTCCTTCCAGAAAATGTTGAAATTCTAGCTTCTATTAAATTAAACTATGGTGTATTTGTGGAATACTCAGGGGCACTTCCAAAACACTGCTCAAACAATAGTAATGATGAGCCTATTGGTAGTGATGTTGAAGAAGAAGAGCAGTACTACTGGCCCAGTACTGGGGGAAAGGGAAGGGAATGTTGCATCAGCCTGTCTGTCATGTCATTCATGTCCTGTCTCATGCCAGTCAATATTTTGTTTCTTCCACTGAACTGCTGTCTAGCAAGACTTCAAAAGCTAAGGGCTAATCTCTGACACTATGGAACATATGAAAATATTTCACACTCACAAATGTTTTCTTCAATCTTTTATTTGTAAGGTTAACTTAAATTTGTAAATGACAGTATTGATTTCTTGTAGATTTCTCCCAGTTATGTATCCTATATGCCAAGTCTCTGTCTTGGATCACATCTAACCCCATTCTGACTTCTGAATGATCTGCTGCTTTTGAATCAATAGTCGTCTATGAAGGACAAAAATACAAGCACTACATAAAAGTGGGTATTCTCTTTCACAAATCACAATGCCACTTCAGTCTGACTTTTCATGGCATTGTACTACAAAAAAAAATTGTAGTGTGCATGCACATCCTAATTGAGTTAAAAAAAATTGTCAAAACTGTACGGGCCCATCACTGGCAACACAAACAACAAAGTCAGCTTATCAAAAAAAAAAAAAACATCAATTCAAAAGGGTGAGTGGGAGGGTCCAATATATTCTGTGTGTGCATGCTACTACCTTTTTTAAAAAAAAAAAAATCTCCCCTTAGACCATCACCTGTCATTTACTGTGTCCTCCTCTCCTGTTATCCTCCTTCAGTCATCAAGTCACTTTTGTTAGCAGTGCACACCTTGTTTAACAGATTAAACAAGATAGCCGGGGTTACATGTGTGTGTGTGTGTGTGTGTGTGTATTCTTTGATAACCAGGTAAGGCCCACTAGGCACAAGTGCCTGTTTTCAAGGGTGACCTGGGAGCACTGGGGTGCTTAAGTGGTGACTTGTTCAGAGTCACACAGTATGCAAGTGGAGGTTGTGGAAAATCAAACCCAGATCTGCATGACCAAGCTCAGTCACAGCTCATTACTCTAACCTATAGGTTAAACTGCCAGGCTATGCTGCTATATTCAACTGTTACATTGCCTCAGCCTATGTCCTTGTATTCAACATGTCTTGTCTCTTGTCTTTTAGTGCTAGGAATTTGGACTGCAAGCAAAGGAAACTATGTGCTTATTCAACTTTAGCACTGGCTCAAAATATCTTACAAAATACATAATTTTCTGTGAACTTACTAACAACTGAGTCTTGCTAGCTGCCATGCTATTAAACTGTTTTTCTACAGAATGTCTTCCTTTATATTATACTTTAAAATGAAGATATGTCCTTGTTTTATGTTGAATGAATATTTGCTGTGACTCCAAAACCAAAACCAGAACCAAAACCAGAGGTGATTTGATAACAGCAAAACATCCCTGGTTTTGCATACCTCAAATTATGTCATAACTTGATCATTTTACCATCTTTTGACACCAAATTTTCAACATAATCTTCTTAGGACTCCACCTCATGAACCCAGTAGATGAACATTTTTAGATCCCCCCCAAAAAATTATTTCATGCAGCAAATGCAAAATTCCTGACAGATTTGAGTAATTTCACCTACCTTGTTTATGAGGTGAGGTCCCAAAAGGTCATATTCATCTGTATTTGGGGAATAACATAACCCCCCTTTCCCCCCACCCTCAGATAGCACCCCAAACCCCTTCCTTGTCCCCAAGTTCCCCAAATACTATTACAATATTTTTTAAAAGGCAGAAAATTATTTTTGGGGTGGCCAACTCAACCCCACCTGCCTCCATGGCTGGCCATCAGTTTTCATTATTAAATTAAAAGTTAACAGTCCTCCCCATGGTCTTCCTCCACACACCCCCAGTAGCCAATAGGAGCCCCTACATCCCCCCGCCTGTTGCCTGTACCTAAACAAGATATATAAATGTAAGAAACGGCAGCTGGCACAGCCCACCCTCTTCCATGGCTATCTGCCTTCTTGTGAAAGAAACTGCACCTGCTTGTGCTTATATAGAGAATGAGCTGATCACATGATCAGCTTCTTCTCTATATAACAGCAAACAGACACGTTTTAATTCACAAGAAGGTACCTGGCCATGGAGGAGGGTGGGCTACACAGGCTGCTTTTTCTTACATTTATATATCTTGTTTAGGTGCAGGCAGGGTGTGGGGGAGATGGGGCTGCTGCTGGCTACTGGGGTGGTAGTGGAAGAGGACCATGGAGAGAACAGTTAATTTTTAATTTAGTAATGAAAACTGGTGGCCAGCCATGGAGGCAGGTAGGGTTGTGCCAGCTGCCCCAAAAAGAAATAGCTGCCTTTTTTATTTTCAAATATTGTAATAGTGGTTGGAGAAACTTGGGGGAGAAGAGGGGGTTTTGGGTGCTATCTGAGGGTGGGGGGAAGGGGGGTTATATTTTTTTGCCGAATATGAATATTCGGTTGTACTAGTCTTGAATACCAAATATTCAGCCGAATATTCAAAAAGAGGTATTCGCACAGCCCTAATATCTATATCTATAGCTATATATAGATGTAGATATATTATTGTGCACGGTACCACCACTATAGTTAGGGTTGAGTAGGCAGTTTAATGTTAAACCTCAAGTTTTACACTTTAATAACATTGTAACCGTTCAATGGATTTGCAGGAAATTTGGAATGCACTGTTGCATGGGTTAGAGCTCTTGATGTTCCAAGTTTCTTTTTGATCGGAGTTGTGGATTTCATACTGAGCATAGTGAAAAACTGTAAAAGTCCCTTTTTTGTTCACCTGTTTTGTCTGTTTTCTTCTCATTGTGATGCAGCCACACAATTTGTAATTTTGGTCTGAACGTTTCAGGGTAGAAAGATACTGACCCAAAGAACAAGCCAGAATCAGTTTGGTGAAAAAATATTAATCCGTTCTAAAGTTATTCAATTTTGAAATTTCAGGTTCTGTGCATGCTCAGTTCAGTCTTTTGGATAGCAGCACAGTGCAAAATGGGATTTAGGGTTCATAAAAAGGGATTTTGACAACTCATGAAGAGGGATTCATTAAATCCATCTTTATGAGAAAAAATTCCCTTTTTGCGAGCCATCTTGTTTTTATTTTTTCTGCCCAAACAAAACATTGTAACTTTACCCAGGGGTGTCTTCTGCAGACATCTACACATGAATTTTGTTCCTGTGGATGTCCTTTACAGTTCTGTGCCTTTGGTTTACTTTACTGTGGCCCCAGATTGTTTATTTTTTATTTTTTAAATCCCCTTTGCTACTTGCTTCAGATCGCGAAAAGAGATTTTGACACCTCACAAAAAGGGATTTTGACAGGTCACAAAAAGGGACCTAGTTGTCATACCAGATGGCCCTGTGGGTAATCCCTTTTTGCCATGTGAAAGGGGATTTTGACTCTTCATGAAAAGGAATTCGGCTTGTGAAAAGGGATTTTGACAGCTTGCAAAAAATGTTATGACAGGTCATGAAAAGGGATTGGGTTGTCAGACCAGATGGCCCTGTGGGTAATCCCTTTTCACATCGACACATTGTGAAAAGGGATTCAGCTCATGAAAATGGATTTTGACACCTCATGAAATGGGATTAATTTTTCAAATCCCTTTCTGCGAGCTGTCAGAATCCCTTTTTGCATCATGATAAGAGATTTCTGGCAGTGCCATCTGGTATTACAATTGTAAAAAGGGATTTTGATACATTGCAAAAAGGGATTTGGCTAGTGAAAGGGGATTTTGATGTCTCACAAAAAGGGATTTGTTTTTCAAATCCCTTTTCATGAGCTGTCAAATTCCCTTTTCACGAGCAGAATCCCTTTTTGTGAGCTGTCAAGACCCTTTTTCATATCGCAAAAAAGGATTAGCCACAGGGCCATCTGGTCTGACAACTCAAACCCCTCTTCGCGAGCTGTCAAAATTCCTTTTCGCAAGCCGCCATCTTGTTTTCATTTTTTCTGCCCAAACAAAAACATTGTAACTTTAGCCAGGGATGTCTTCTGCAGACATCCAATCATGGATTTCATTCATGTGGACGTCCTTTACAGTTCTCTGTCTTTGGTTTACTTTACTGTGGCCCCAGAATGTTTATTTTAGATTTTTAAAATCCCTTTTTGTGACTCGCTTCCGAAAGGGATTCAGCTCACAATAAGGGATTTTTACACCTTGTGAAAAGGGGTTTTGACAGGTCACAAAAAGGGATTTGGTTGTCAGACCACATGGCCCATTGGGTAATCCCTTTTCGTGATGTGAAAAGAGATTCTGACACCTTGCAAAAAGGGATTAATTTTTCAAATCCCTTTTTGTAAGCTGTCAAAATCCCTTTTCACATCTCAAAAAGGGATTTCTGGAAGGGCCATCTGGTTCCACAATTGCGAAAAGGGATTTTGACACCTCACTAAAAGGGATTTGGCTTACAAAAAGGGATTTTGACACCTACTGAAAAGAGATTAATTTTTCAAATCCATTTTTGTGAGCTGTCAAAATCCCTCTTTGCAAGCTGATCCCTTTTCATGAGGTATTAAAAACCCTTTTCACATTGCGAAAAGGGACTACCCTATGGGACCATCTGGTCTGACAACTCAAGTCCATCTTCATGAGCTGTTAAATTCCCTTTTGTGAGCCAAATGCCTTTTCCCAAGCTGTCAAAATCCCTTTTCACATTGCGAGAAGGGATTTCTGGCAGGGCCATCTGATCCCACAATCATGAAAAGTGATTTTGACACTTCATGAAAAGGGATTCAGCTTGCAAAAAGGGATTTTGACAGCTCACAAAAAGGGATTTCTGAAGTTTACTGTTTCTTTGCCACTTAACTGCAAAGACACGGTTTGGAATTACAAGATGACATTTTCAGGGTAGAAAGGGCTTGCCCCATAGATGTTACTTTTGCTGGTTTGCTGATAAAAATTTACATTGCTTTCATAGTTATAACATGTTGAAGTTTGGAAATTTTACAAAGGATAACACTGTGGTGGTTGTAGTACCTTTCGGTGCCTATGTCTCAAAAATGGTTCAAGATATGGATATTTTGCTAAACACAGCTTTTAGGTGTGCTAAACACACATGCACATTGCCAGGACATGATTACAACTGTGGTGGATTTTTTTCCAAGGTTGCTATGGTTACTGAGATACTGGCCATTTGCATCACAAGGGTTACTTGGAATATCTCTAGGTCTCCACTGTGTCTCTACACTTATGGGTATATGGATACAATTTTGCAGTACTGGGAGTGCAGGGCCCTCCATTATGCAGTACTGGGAGTGCAGGGCTCTGGGCCCTTCACTCCCACAGGGAGATAACAGTTCATGACAATGTCTCTACAGTTATGGATAGATGGGAGCACAGGGCCCTCAGGCCCAGTGCTCCCACAAATGGATACTATTATGGTCTGATGGGAGTGTGATGGGAGTGCAGGATAGCATTATGGAGTGATGGGAGTGTGATGGGAGTGCAGGACCCTCCAGGAGATGCAACCACAACACACTATAGACTGATGGGAGCACAGGGCCTCACAAACATATAAGGGTAAGATTATACTTTCTCAAAATGTAAGGAAATTCATTGCAAAAAATGTTGTTAATGCATCAGTTAGGGTTAAAGCAACAAAAGTAGGGAAATGAGGCATCAGGGTTTTGAACCTTAACACCCCCACCACCCCTACCATCCCACCCCACCCCCACCCTCCACACACCTACAGGCATCGGAGTATGCCTTGGGGTTGTCAGGCCTAACTCTCACCCCATTCTCCTATACTGTACCATATCAGCTTCTTTACACATGGAATGGGGTGAGAGTTAGGGCCAAAGACCCCAAGGCACACCCTGATGCTTGTTGGTGTGTGGAGGATAGGGTCCAGGTGGTAGGGTGGGGTGTGTTAGGGTTCAAACCCTAACATCTCATTTCTCTACTTTTGTTGCTTCAACCCTAACTGATAAATCAACAAAGTTTTTTTGCAATTAATACATTATAAATATACATACATATATATATATATATATATATATATATATATATATATATATATATATATATATATATATACATTACCTATTATAGGGTGTCATAAGCCCACTATAGTTAGGGTTGAGTGAGAGGTTTTGTGTTAAACCCCTAACTTTGCACCTTAATAGTTCTGTTAGTGTTTGATGACATTAGCTGAAATTTTTCATGTGTTGTCTAGGCAGCAAGGTCTAAATCTGTGGAATGTTTTGTGATGCCAGCTTGTGTGGTTTCTGAGATCAGTGTATGTCATTTACCTGTAGACATCTAATTTCTTTTCTAGTATTAAAAATGGAATTTGGGTTTGCTCTCATGTAGAGCCTACACAGAATGGATTTTTTTCCCAAAACTTTAAGGGTAGAAGTGTGATGTGAAAAGGCAGTGCCTTTGGAAGGTTTCGTGAAAAAATCTTAAACTGTTCCAGAGTTATAGGGATTTAAAATTTAGTTTTTTTTCTGTTCTGAGTATACGCAGGAGGATTTTTGGGATAATGTTCTGATACAACACCAAAAATTCTGTGTTGGGCCGGCCCGGTGGCGCTGAGGGTTGAGGCGCTGGACACCACACCTCGCTCCACGCCGGCAACCCGGGTTCGGGAGCGGACTCGGGTAGTCGGTGGGTCGGCCGGGGGGAGACAGGCTTGAGCGTCTGATGACAGCTCGCCTGCTCCGGGGAGGGATTCAGCTGATGCCCGGCACTTGCATGACCCCGAGCAGAGGCTCAGGGAACTGCAAGCCCCACTAGGGGCTGGCTGGCCGCTGAGCAGCACAGACGTTGACGTGCACGTCATGACGTCAGGGGAGGTCGTCAGCTGCTCGGGGAGGGAGAAAAGAGGAAAAAGAGCCTGCCTCGTCCGGGAAGATGTGAGGACCTCGGACGTGCCCATGATGTGCCCGCCCAACAGACCACGAGACCGACGAAATGTAAGTTACGGGGTTAGAACCCCTCCACCTCATCCCCACTCGGGGGGTAAACCGCAGCTCTTTGGGGATCTGTGGTCTGTGTGGGCAGGGTTCCGGGCAGTGGGTGTCCGGAGGTCATCGCTGAAGGGTTGGAGGAGGCAGGCTGTCAGGAGGATAAAGAAAAATTTCAAAAAAAAAAAAAAAATTCTGTGTTGCAAGACCGTTTTGGTTTTTTCTGTTCTTCCTTCTCACAGAACCAACATTTTTATTGTGCTGTGAGAGCTACCATCTTGTTTTTCCCCTCAAACTAAAAACATGGAAAATACATAAAAATGGAGTAATTTTAGAAAAACAAAGACCTGAACCTAGCTAAAACTGACCCTTTTGGCTAGATGCTGGTGTTTGAGTTTCACAGTACTGGCCAGGAATACCTGTTCTGGCCACCCCAACATATAGGGTGCCCACCTTAGCAAGAGGAGTCATTCATCCACGTTTACTGTATCAGAACAGCAGGACTTTCTTGAATGCTGTCACCACAGCTGAAAATCATGCTGCCAGCTTTAGCTGAAGCAGTGAGCCAGTGATCCACTGTTCTGTCTGTTTGTCTATCTATCTATGTATCTATGTTTCTAACTAATAAAAATAATTGATAAATGGACCAGGGTGCCCACTCCTGGTACCACTCCCCCCATCCAGGTAGCCTGCCATTCCCATTATTTATGTATTTTCAAATATGAAATATAAGCAGACTGGAGTGCCCACCTGTACCCTCCCCCATCCAGGTAGCCTGCCATTCCCTTTATTTATGTATTTTCAAATATGAAATATAAGCAGACTGGAGTGCCCACCCTGGTACTGCTCCCCATCCAGGTAGCCTGCCATTCCCTTTATTTATGTATTTTCAAATATGAAATATAAGCAGACTGGAGTGCCCACCCTGGTACCACTCCCCCATCCAGGTAGCCTGCCATTCCCATTATTTATGTATTTTCAAATATGAAATATAAGCAGACTGAGTGCCCACCCTGGTACCACTCCCCCCATCAGGTAGCCTGCCATTCCCATTATTTATGTATTTTCAAATATGAAATATAAGCAGACTGAGTGCCCACCCCTGGTACTGCTCCTCATGATCCCCTCTCCTCCAGGTCACCCATTCCCATTTGTTGAAAAAGTAGCCCAACACTGGGTGCCTAGTCCTCCAGTGTTGGAATGTGAATCTGAAGTTAAGAAAACATACCCTCGATGTTTTTTTTTTTTTCAACCTGTAAAAAATGAAAACGTGCCCTCGGCAATCGCGGTTGTGGCACAAAATCACCTTTTGGGACCAAGTAACACAACTTCACTGGAAGTGTTCATGAGGTGGGGTCCAAGAATAGCCATGTTGAAAATTTGGTGAAAAAACACATAAAAATGACCAGGTTATGAGCATACGTGGAAATGTTTCTTTGCATGCCCATAATTTTTGGTAACTTTGGTGTGAAATAACATTTCAACAGGGATTTGTAAATTTTCACATGCTGGTTTTGTGAGGTGGAGTCTTAAGAAGACTATGTTGAAAGTTTGGGCCAAAATGTTAAAAAACAACTATGTTATTGAGGTATGTGTGTACTTTTTCTATCCATGTTCATAACTTAGGTAATTTTCAATATTTAAACCCCAAATTTTCAGCATAGCCATTTTGTCATACTGCCTCATGATTGTGACAATTGTTGTTTTTCAAATCCTAGCTAACATGAGATTTTGCCCTGCTTGCATGAAATTATGTTTCGTTCAGTTTGATATTAACTGACACCTGTCATGTTCAGAAAGAGGGGTCATAAATAGACTTTTGAAATGTTGGGGTCAGAATGCCACACACAAAAAAATGATGAACTAACGTTGTTTGCAGGGATGTGCGTTGGCCCAGTGGGAACCACATTGCCTTCCCTTGCCAGTAAGCTGAGTTTGGGTGTGAGCTCTGTGAGCCAGTTTAATAGGCCAAGGCTGGTGAGGAGGGTGCTGCAGCATGCAAAAACCAACCCCAGCCTGGGGAGGGTGGAGCAATGTTTTGGTGCACCCACGACACCTTGTGGTGGGCCGGGGGCCTTCTCTCACAAGGTATTGACATGTGTCCAGGCCTGATGGGCCCATACACTGGGTCAGAACTATCTCCAGTATTAAATGCAGATATGATTCCACTATCAGACAAGGAAAGGAAATTGATTGCAAAAAGCTACATTAATGCAGACATTATGGTTAGAAAATGCAAAGCACACAATGTTGGGAAATGAAATGACATTAGGGTTTTGGGTCTCTGGAGTATTGGTGAATCAGTGTTAGAGTCTTTTTTGGGGCTGTCAACCCTAATGCCCACTCCCTACTCTGAGCAAACAAGGTCAGATGTGATCTCTTTTCTTCAGGCAGGGCTCACAGTTCCCTTTGTGAAGAAAGCTGTGGCAAATTTTGTTAGCAACATGTATCGAGCCATACTTCTCTACCTTTGAAGAGTGTATCACTATATGCCCCTTTACATGCGGTGGTCTATAATGGACTGACCATTACAGAACCATTGTAGCATTACCTTTGGTTGCATGCACATTCGATCCCTGCTGCCACCATGACGAACGTTTGCCCACATCACATTCTCTGTTTTCCAGGATTCGTCCTGTTGTGTACCATTTTGCCACACCATGAATTCAAAGCATTCTGGTCATACTGTTTACCTGCAGAGGAAATCTTAGGCTCTCTCGCTGCCAGAAAACTCTGCTGGAATGCTGGAAGACAAGAAGAGATTGCAAGAGAGATAAATATTCTAAAAGCAGAGCTTCATGTGAAAGGCACTATGGAATGATATAGAAAGAAATGGCACCACCAGGTACCAGAACACTCAATTCAGTACAGTGTGTGTACCTTGTGCTTCAGACAGGAGGCTATGGCTGGGGGAAGGGGGTGGGCATTAGTGCTGACAACCCCAAGGGAGATCTCACCACTGATTCCCCAATACACCAGAGACCCAAAAACCTAATGTTTTTTTATCTCCCTGCATTGTACACTTTGCATTCTTTAACCCTAGCGTCTGCATTAATGTAGTTTTTTGCAATTATATATGCCAGAGAGATGCTATCTGATAGGTAAGTGCCTGATATGAGGAAATATTGCCATTGGGGGGACAAAAAAGTCTTGAGGCCACAAGCCAGAAGGGTGAGTGGCCTTTATGAGTTTGTTTGACCCAAAATTGTGATATTTCATGAATATCTGGGACTTACATGTCAGAGATTCTATAGATTACATTAGGTTGGTCTGTTTTTCTTTAAGATAAGTGAGCTGTTTTTTGTGCTTAGCTAGTTTAGTGTTCTTGCTTAAGGATGTTACCCGGTGTTTCAGCAACCCCATGTCAAATTCATAAAGTTTTACCTACTACATGATGGTCATTAATATTTGAAATCCACAACAAAAAACACGGGCTGCCATATTTGTTTTTAAGTAACACGGCGAGACTTACATAAAAAAAAAAAATCCTTAAGGAGTCAGATTGTTTTATGTAGTTATAAAATCAATGTTTTAAGTGTTAACACAAGTGTGAAAGAAAAGGGCAACAAAGACACATCATTTGTCATGTTTCCCTCATTTTTCACACAAATGCAAAAATAACCAGTAAATTACCAACACCATGACACCATCTTGAACTAACATTCCCCAAAGTGGGGGAAATATTTGTATGTTTTATGTGTAAAACCATTTCAGTTCTGTGTCATTCTCATAAAACTGTTTTGATAGATGTAGAATATGGTTATGAATCTAGCAAAAGAAAGAAATACAGAGTTTGCCTAGCTTCTTTTTGTTATATCTGCTTTCAGAGAAGCAGTTTCAGAGGTGGTCAGCACAGGTCAAAAATAATTGAAAAATTCAAGTAAAAACTGAAACTTACCAGAAAGCTATTCAAACAATTCAAAAGTGCAGGCAAAATAACAAGGATATTAATATAAAAGAAACAGAATAATGAAAGACAGACATATGTAAGGCACCTTGAATGATGCCAGTGACTGCAATTGTGGGAGCTAACGTCATTGCTGCTATTCTGTATATGTTCTTAGGCAGACAAGACATAATAGAATAAAATCATTATTCTAATAATGCTTCCATATATTTAAAAAAATACTTGTGTCAGTAAAAAGCCTTAAAAACATTTTTTTGAGGGGGGGGCAGTGTTTACATAATGTACTGGTGTAGCTCATATGGCATGGCCCATAGTGTTTTTCTGTAGCATAGAGGAGTTGTTAGGGCTGCTAGTTTTGGCCCTGTAAGATTTCCATAGTGTAGTGGCCTCCACAAAAAAGAGGCATGGTTTTGGTGTGCCATCCCCTAGTTTGTTTTCAGGATGGTTGAGCAGCAGTCTGGTGAGTACAATGGTCCGGTATGTTGTGGTCAGGCGTGGTGTTGTTCTGTTTCAGTTGGGAGCAGCATGTCAGAGCTCTGGGTGTGGGCTGTGATCAGCAACGAACTGTCTGTGGTTGGAAGAGGTTGTTAGAAGCAACATCACGGAGAGGAGCAGCAAGGACACAGGAGAAGCATGGAGGTTGAGTATGTGAAGACAGCAATGGTGAAAATGACTGGTACATTGCTGTTTGGCAAGTGTTTCTGCTGTTTTGGTTAGGGACAATTTTTTCTTATAATTTTGTTTTTTGTGTTTTTTTCCTTGCAGGGGCTGTAATTTGAAGAGGTTGTTAGAGCAGTAATGTGGTTGTTACATGTGTTATTCAGGTGATTGTTACACATGATAGTTGTATATTTATAAGGTGTATGTTTTATGTCTATACTTGCAATAGTTTGTAACTAAGTTGTTTATTATAATAACTGGTGATCAGTATTTTTCTTTGGACTCAGCCAGTTGATATTCGCTGTAGTAACTCGTGGGTTATTACGGTGAGTACGTGCTCTGTCGTTCAAAATCAGGAACTCTCTCATTGGCTCTTGTTCTGTGTATTGAAGGGCTGATCAGTTCTGTGAACATGATGGCTCCATATCTCTTTTAGCGAGGAGCTGCCACAGCAACATTCCCCACCTTCTCCCAATCATTTTTTGTATCTATCTGATTGATCTTCACATTATTTAAAAAAAAATAAAAATCATATCTGGTTGATCCTGCTGCTCGCCATCTTCAGGCGTGCAACAGGGAATGGCTCTGTGGCTGACTCCTTATACACACAGGTAAGCACAATCAGGATTCTGTGTGTAAGCAGTCAGCCATGGACCCATTTCCTCTTGTACTCCTGGAACTGTTGAACAGCAGGATCAACCAGATATAGCTCGTACAAAAAAAATAAAGGTAGGATCATCCAGATATATACATAAAAATGATGAAGAGAACATGAGGAGTCTTGTTGGGGTGGCTCCTCAGTAACAGAGATAAGGAGCCACCACTACACTGGTAAATGATTTCAGTCATAGAAGTTTAGTTGGAAAACAATTGGTCAGCCAGATATATAAAATAAAGTATGGGATAGTATGTGTTATGAGAATTCAATGCACACTCTTGGTGTGGGATGCTTTGATAAACCCATTGGGCTTCGCCCACAGGGTTTATGTGACATCTGATACCCGGGGTGTGTATTAAATATAGAATAAAGTATGGGGTGGTGTGTGTAATGAGAGGTTTACACACACCTGAGGTGTTCAATGCTACGTAAGGTTTGTGAAAGCATCTACAGTAACACCGAGGGTGTGTGTAAACTTCAGGTTTAAACACAGTACCCCATAATTTATTGTACATAATTGCTGGGTTTTCTATTTTTTGCCACAGCAATTATTTATTTATTTATTGAAATGTTTCACCAGGAAAGGCACACTAAACAAAAAGATGCTTATCTCATGGTGTGACCTGGGGGAAGGGGTTACAGAGGACAGTACTGTATACATTTGCACAGGAAATAAAATTACACAAGTGAGATTACATGACGGTATATAGGTATAACACCCCAGAGTGAAATTACATGATGGTACATGGTATGACACCCCAAGAACATGAGGCAGGAGGAACATGGGAAACATTGCCACAAGGAGGTATCCACATTGTTGTCCACATTATTACATGGGGTGAAGGAGAGATTGTACAAGGATTATAATGACAAGAGGTGTAAAATATGTCTCCATACATGTTGGCTACTAGCTACTGTAATGTGGAGGACAGATAGTCAAGTCAAGTTAGAAGTGCAGTAGGGGGTTGGAGTTATATGAAATAAACAGATGTCCCTGTGCATCCGTGGTTCAGTTAGGTTTCAGCATGCAGTCCACACTCGGCCTTATTTATTTATTTAAAAGCTTTTGTGTTTATTTGTTTCAGTCAGCAGCAGAAAGTTAAGTAAAAAAAAAACACAAGATTTTGTGTTTTAAAATCACTTATTGCTGAGTCTGAGTAGTGGTTTAGTCTGTGGGAGAAAGACAAGAGCTGCCAGTGGTACAAAAGGAAGAGCTTGGGTGGGCGAATGCACAGAGCGAGGGAAACTGTACGTGTGATTGCTGTTCTAAACACTTCTTTATAATGGCAAATTACACCATGGTTTCTCTATGGGAAAAAGGGAAACCCATTAATTATATTCACATAAAACACACTACTACCCCATACTTTATTCTATATGGAATAAGCTATGTAGTTTCATCAGTAGTGTAATTAATAGGTAATTACCATCAGATATGGGGAATATCTAATGGTATTTCATATGAGAAAAAAACAACCATGTAATATGTGTGTGTATATATATATATAAAACAGTGTACAGTTCTGGAGACCTTACCTACGTATGGACATAGACAGGGTAGAGAAGGTTCAGAGGAGGGCAACAAAGATGGTGCATGGATTGCATCACAAGTCCTATGAGGACAGGTTGAAGGAACTGAACATGTACTCCCTGGAGGAGAGGAGGGAGAGAGGGGATATGATAGAGACATACAAGTATCTTACAGGGAGGAACATGGTGCAGGAATACACTATTTTAAAGTGAAAAAGATGTTCCAGGACTAGAGGGTATGGGATGAAGTTGGAGGAGGACGATTCAGAGGAAATGTGAGGAAGAATTTTTTCACAGAACAGGTGGTGGACAAGTGGAACACCCTGCCAGAGGAAGTGGTGAGGGCTGAAACAATAACGGGATTTAAGAATGCACGGGATAGACATAAAGGAATTCTGGAGGTCAGGGGTAAGGGGCAACAGACTTCTAGGAAAACATAAACTGAACTTACAAGCTCAAATGGGCAGACTGGGTGGGCCATAGGCCCTTATCTGCTGACACTGTCTATGTATCTATGTATCTATATCTATCTATATGTATCCAAAATATCTTCTTGAGTTTTGCTTGTCCTCTAACCTCACCAGTGGCAAAGCTACGAGTGAGGTTGCAAGAAGTCAAGTAAATATAGAAAGATAGAAGACGATGCCAGAAAAAGACCTATGGTCCATCCAGTCTGCCAATGGGTCTCTATAGAACCCTGTGATCTGGCATTGATAGGGGGTTGTACCCCTCCCCAGTGGTTATTCTACTCCTTCCCCATCCTTGTCCCTACCAGTGATGGCTATCCCCTTCATTCTATCTCATACACACTTGAAACCACCTACAAAGTCTGCTGCCACCATCTCAGCAAGCAGGCTGTTCCAGGGTTCCACCACCCTTTCCGTAAAGTAGTACTTTCACACATCCCTCCTGAATCTTCCTGCCCCGTGTCATCGAGATGGTGTTTCTGCTAAACAGTTCCCCGGAGTCCACCATGTTTATTCCTTTCAGGAACTTGAATGTCTTTATGGTACCCTTCTAGCCTCCGAGGAATACATATTCAGCATCCTAACTCATTCTTTGTAGGACTTTGCTTGCTAGCCCTGAATCATCTTTGTCACCCTGCACTGTACCATTTCCAGCCTATTCTTGTCTTTTCTAAGGTGACAGCCCCAAAACTGGACACAGCACTCCAGATATGGTCTCACCAGGGATCTACAGAGATGGAGTATCACCTCATTCCTTCTACTCTCAATACCCCTCTCTATACATTCTAGCATCCTCTTTGCTTTACTGTAAGCCTTGTCTCACTGGCTAGCCTGCTTAAGGGTGTTGCTAATAATGACTTTGAGGTCACGTTCCTCTGCTGTAGTACTGAGTTTTACCCCACCCATCCAGTATTCATTTTCCCTAGGTGCCTTGATTATTGCAACTCCCTGTACTTAGGGCTACCTGGGGTTGATATCAGCCACCTGCACCTAGTGCAGAATGCTGCAGCACAATTGTTGACAGGGACTTCTCAATCTTCTCATATTACCCCTGTGCTGCATGATCTGCACTGACTGCCGATTTGGTGGCGGATCACCTTTAAAGTCGTGCCTGAAAATAGTCACCTGCTGGCTAGCGCACCTACCTGGTAAACAAAAACTAAATAAAAGTCAGATTACTGACATATAAATTCCTACATGGACTTGGCTGTGACTTCTTGAAAGAGCTTCTTGTACCTTACTGCCCTGAGCAACAGCTCCGTTCAGCTGATGAGGGGTTGCTGGAGATTATGAGGGTGTCTTTAAAATCTTCTGGGGCACATGCATTTATGTACGCGGCCCCTACCCTCTGGAACTTTCTACCCTGTCAACTGCGGGAGTGCGTGACTGGAGGGGATTTAAACAAGCATTGAAAACTTTTCTATGGCATAAGGCCTTTAATAGAATGGACTGAAGGGACCCTGACAGATTATTTTATTGTTGTTTGTTGATTTTATCATTGTTGTTTTAACCTTACTGTACAAAGCCATGATATTTTGAAAGACGCTTAATTTAAATAAAGATTATTATTATTACCTTGCACATTTTAGTGTGGAAATTCAGCTGCCAAACCCCTGACCATCTCTCTAGCCTCTGCAGTTTCTCTTGTAGTTCTCTGATTGCTTCAGTGCTATCTACTCTTCCACAGAGCTTTGTGTCGTCTGCTAAGATACCTAACCTACCATGGATCCCTTCGACAATGTCATAGATGAACATGTCGAAAAGGACTGGACCCAGGACAGATCTCTACTGTACCAGTACCCCACTTGTGACCTCCCTCCCTCTCTTTCAATTTAATACCATTTACCAGTAACCACTGTCATCTCCATTTTAGCCAATTTTCCACCCATCTGACTATATCCCTAGCACCCCAAGGTTCCCCAGCTTCTTTAGTAGGCCTCTGTGAGGCACAGTCGAAAGCTTTGCTGAAGTCAAAATACAGCAGATCCATGGCATGGCATTTATCCAATTCCTTTGTAACCCAATCAAAAAAGACTATTAAGTTTGTCTGGCATGACCTCCCTGCCACAAAACCATGCTGTTTGCTATCCTGGAGAAAATAAACCTCCAGACAGTCCACAAGATCTGCTTTGATAAGAGACTCTGTCAGCTTTCTGACAATAAAGGTGAGACAGATAGCCTGTAGTTGCCTGCTTGTTCCTTGTTTCCCCCTTTATGAAGCGGAACCATGTCTGCCAGCCTCCATGTCTCTTCAACCTCTGCCCACTTGGTCTCCCCCTTTAATTTATTTCGAACCACCTCTCTGAGTTTGTTGAAGTCTGACCCTCGAGAATCCCAGACCACCATACTAGAATGTATTTTTTCAGTCCCGAGGGTATCTTCAAACCATACCATGTTGCAGTTACTGTTTGCAAGTGGCTCCCAAACTATCACTAATTTAACTACATCTGTGTTCATGAGCACCAGACCTAGAACAGCATCCTGTCTTGTGGGTTCCCTTTCAAGTTGTACTAGGAGGCAGTCTTGAAAGGCATTAAGAAAAGCCTGACTTCTCTTGCTCCTGGCCACCAGAATGTCCCAGTCTATATTGGGCAAGTTAAAGTTATGAAGTACCCCCAACATCTCCTTTTGCTGTTCCCCTTCTAATTTCATTGCTTAGGGCCCTATCTTCTGTCTCTCTTGGCCTGGAGGTTTATAGCATACCCTTAGGTGTAGCTTTTTCCCAGATACCTCTGTAAGTTGAACCTGCAGAGACTCAGTCTTCCCTGAATTACACCTACTATTCCCATCTTCCAATATCCCAATGCCTTCTCTGATATAGAGGGCCATCCCCACACACACTTCTTTGTCCTTTCTTAGCATTATGTATCCAGTCACTGTTAGACCCCAGTCATTTTTATGTTCATTGGGTGTGCACATGCTTTGAACATTTTGTTAGGAGTGTGGCTTTTGAGGGGTGCAACACTGTCAGACCAATGCAGCGTAGTCTCAAGGAGCCTGTCAGTGTCACACCAATCATCAGCCTGGCTGTACTTGACAGGGTGGAAACTTTGTGTATTTCAAAGGAAAGAGTCAACCCATTCATAGGTCGGCTCTTTCCTTTGATCTACACCACTCAGCAAGCACAGCTGACCTGTTATGATCAGCCTGCTGACCCTGGAGGTAGAAATCTGACCCTGCTGGAGAGGGGGGTCACCTGATGCACCAGTGGTACTGCCAGGTCTCCAGCATACTGTAGCTCTGTTTCCCCAACTTTAATTTCAAAAGTTATCCCCTCTAGCTTTTTCTTCATTCTTTTAATGCAGGCTACTTTGTTAACCTTCAGGCTTTTGACTAGTGTGTTTTATGGCTACCCCAATGGACACTATGTCAGAGCCCCAGCAGGTGCATCACACACCACTGACAACTCCAGAGAAGGACTGTGACCAGAAGCGGTTGAAGCAATATCTCTCCTTGGACTGTCCTGGCACCACTGACACTGGGTCCCTTACAGTGGAGAGGTTTCTCCAAGAGTTACTGCCATTACAAGATACCATTCTTCACCTCTCCGAGGATATAAAAGTCCTCCACCCAGCTCTTAATGAGCTTACTCGTCAGTAGGGGACACTGAAGCCAGGCTCAGTTTAGTGGAGGATTGATGCAATAAAATTGACCCTAACCTGATTGCCCTGAAGCAAAAATTCACATGGATGGAGGAGCCCCTTGATGGTCTGGAAGGGCACAGCCACTAAAATAATTTGGTAATTTTAGGATTGCTTGAATGGAGTGAAGGGAAGGATGTTATAGCTTTCACTGAATGTTTGTGTGAAAAGGTGACTGGCCTTTCACCTGATGGGCTGCAATATATTATAGAACAGGCTCATCTCAACCTTAGACCCATGCTTATAGATGGGAACACACCTTGACTATTGATTTTTAAACTTTTCAATTTTGTGGATTGACAGAATATTCAGACTCAAGTTAGATGCTTGGAGAAGATCATCTGGGAGGACAAGCGTATTTTTATTTATCAAGATCTGCCCATTCAGACCTGGCAAAAAAGAACAGCATAGAGACCTTTGACTGCTAAGCTTGCTGCTGCTGACATCAAGTTTTGATTGTTGTACCTTGCCAAACTGCAGCTTTCCCATAATGGACTACAAAACAATCTTTCATTCTGTTGAGCAAGCTCTGGTGAAACTTCTGACCCTATTTCCAGTCCTTTTTCAGAAACCAAAATGAACTTACAGTATGTGCTGTTGTTCATAGTTCTGACTTTTTTTTTACTACTGTTCTTGTTCCCCATTTCATTTTGCTGCCTGGACTATGAACTACTGTGCTGTTTGAACTTTTTGGATGACATACTTCATTGTTGTTTTTGCAGTGTTTTATTTTGGTGAGATGCAAACTACACCTGGTGTTGCACTCACTCACTAATATACCAATCTTATGACATCTCTGTGCTAAATAGCCAGTAATTCCCAGGTGGGGTTGACTGCGTGGTGGGGGGGCTGTCTGTCAGTGCTCATAGATGGGTGGGTGGATCTTGACCATTTCTTCATCCGTGGTGGGCAGGCTTGGTGTTATGTTGAGCAGTTCTTGTGGCGGCTTGCCCCCCTCCCATGTGTCATGGAGATGATGTGATTCAGTGCTATGGTTCACTGTGATGGGATCCAATAAATGTCATCATTGCCCCTAGCCTGAGGCATGCTTGCAGATTTTGAATGTGTAAGTACCATGGTAATCTGGAATGGACATTGCTCCTGTACCCCTCCAGAGTCAGCTTAGCCACTCAACAACCCCTATAGGGTTCTCTCTGATGTGCACAACAGCCTGTAGTTTGGGATGCAGTATTAATGAGCTGCCCAATGTAATGACCATTGTGAGTATCTTGTCAGTTAGCAGACCTTGCCACATATCAAGCTCAGGCACTTGAGCAGCTCAGATCCCTGTCCTTCAATGTGGTATAGTGCCTATTTCCCTTTGTGACTGACTTTCATGCTTTTGTGCTGAACAGAATGAGTTTATCAAAATGTACTGTGCTGCATTTCTGCTGTTGTGTGTGTTTCAAAGAATCCCATCATTTCTGTGGCATGCTGGTTTTGGGGATGTTGGTTTGCCATGGGGGCTGTTTGGTGGGGTAGGGGCTCACTTGCCGTGGTGTGGGGAGTGGCTAAGTTCCATCTGTTTTCAGCTGTGGATGGGTGGCTTTATTGTCTATGTGGCTAATTTTCCCTGGGTTCTACTGAGTTGGAACAGCATTTTGATTGCTTTGTTCCTTTTAACTTTGCTATTATGGCTTGCATTTTAGTTAGTGCTTGTTATTAACTTCCTGTTGTTTCCCGACGATTGTGAGATTGTTTATTATGAATATTAATACTGGAGAGCTCATTCTAGTTTTCTGCTAGTTACCTTACTTTTTGCATATTTTTAAGGAGATATTATGTTGTTTCTCCTTGTGTGATAGGGTAGTGGGAGCTCGCTACCTGTGTGAGCATTGGTTGGGATCAATCGCGGACCAATAGGGTGTGGAGTTATGGTCCTCAGAACCTGGACGGTGAATCATTACTTGTTAGACTATTGCTATTCTTGTTTCCTGTTATTTTATTCTTGTTCTTTTTCAGATGTGGCTGTTATTTACTGTTATTCTGTGGTCTCTGTATGTTTGGGTATGTGGGAAGTGCTGCTTTTTATATATATAGTTTGTCCTGCAGCAGCTATTTTTGTAAGTAGCAGTTTTGGTTAGTTACATACATGGGAACCACTATGTATTTGTTACTTGGAATATAAAGGGCACTCAGGATGTTAAAAAGTGGTACCTGGTTTTAAAACATCTGAAACAGATGGGTACTGCTATTACCTGTTTACTGGAATCTTATTTAATGAGAGACCAAAATATTTATTTTCGGAGGGAGTGGGTTGCCCAGGTGTATGATGCTGTCAACAGCATCCAACAGAGGGGCATTTGTATTCTTCTTGCTAGGTGGTTGCCATTCCAACTTATTTCCAAACTTTGGGACACAGAGGGGCATTATGTTTTCCTTCGTGGCAGATTAGTTCTCCATGAAGTGCTTTTGGGATTGGTCTATAGATCTAATTTTGATAACCCTCAGTTTTTTATCCATTTAGCTACCCTGTTAACTCAGTTTACACATATTCCCATCCTTATTGGAGGTGATTTGAATATTGTCTGACTTAGGTGGCACCACTCTAAGAATGGTCTTTCATCTGCTCAGTGGGGCCTATAGAAAGTTATTGCTTCCCTGGGTCTTACAGACCCATGGCGCTTGTTACACCCTACAGAACACAGTTACACATTTTACTCTCCCCTGCACCACTCTTTTTCTAAACTGGACATTTTTCTTATCAGTCAGAAAAGTGTTTTCCGGGGGTTGTTGGTTGTGAAATCCAGGAAATAGTTCTCTCTGACTATACTCCTGTTTGGCTAGAACTTACTATTCAGGGTGGCTCTGATAAAGACTTTATCTGGCAATTCAATACTCAATTATTACAGGATACTGCTGTAGTTGATACCTTAAAATGTTTTATCCGAATGTTTTTAGACACCAGTGCCAACTCAGTAGCTAACCTTGATGGGTTTTGGCATCCTGCCAAAGTATCCATACATGACAAATGTATACACCTCACTTCTAAGAAGGCTAAAGAGTGACAGGCACAACTTCATGATTTGTTGGTGCAAATTAGAATTCTGTAATCTTCTCTTTCTCTCACAATTCTGGAATATACTTGGTTAACTCTTAATTCCTTTTGCTCTGAGTATTTAAAACTTTTGAACGAAAAAGCTGAACTTGCTATTTTTCAAACTAAGATGCATTAGCTGAAGTAGAGGGAGTGGGTGGGTGAACTGTTAGCTCTTAGGTTGCAAAAGCAGGAATCTGCCTTGGTGGTACGTGGGCTTAAATTGGCTGGTTCACAGGTTCTCCTCACTAGGCCAGGAGAGATCACTGCTGCCTTTATGAGTTATTATTAATAGCTATACTCCACTGCTCCATCAGATCCTGACCCCCCACATTCATTTTGCAATAGTTACACGATAACATGATAGTCCCTTACCACTCCCCTTCAGAGGACTAGAATGTCTCCCTTTCAGGTCCCATTACTGCTGAGGAGGTATATTGGGTGTTTAATTCCCTTCCTACTGATCGAGTCCCCAGCCCCAGCAGATTCCTTTCTAACTTTTATAAAACTTTCTCTGAGGAACTCACTTCAGTTATGGTTGATGTTTTTCATTTTCTTCATTCGCACAATCTTACTGATCTCTCTCTCTTTCTCGGGCCTGCCTTACCCTCTTGCTTAAACCAGGGAAAGATGCATCTCTTCCTTTCAGTTATAGTCCTATTTCACTTATAGATACAGATTTTAAAATTCAGATGAAGATCTTAACTCACAGACTGGAAAGGGTTTAGTCCTGTCTAATAGGATCCAAACAGGTTAGTTTTATGAAGGGCCATAATTCTAGTGATTATATCTGCAAATTATTTAATCTAATCCTGTCCAACAGGGAGGCCAGAGCCTCTACAGCTGTGGTCTCCCTGGATGCTGAGAAAGCCTTTGATTGAGTCTCTTGGCCATATTTATTTGAAGTACTTCTGGCTTCTAATATTCCTGAGGACTTTGTTAGGTGGGTGTGACTCCTTTATGATAATCCTTCAACTACCATACTATGCAATGGGGTCCTCTCAAAACCTTTTTCTATCACCTCTGGTACCATGCAGGGCTGTCCCACATTACCTTTTCTTTTTAATTTATATTTAGAACCTTTAATTTTGAGGTTGAAGGGAAACCCTAAGGTCCAGGGCATTCAACTTCAACAATTGAAGTGTAGATCTCCATTTGTGCTGATGATATCTTGTTGCATTTGTCTTTTCCAGAAACCTCTATTCCTGTTTCCTTAACAGAAATTGCATACTTTGGAAAACTTGCTGCATATTGCTTGAATTTGGGTAAAACTAGTGTTTTGCCATTAAATTCTTATGTTAATGAACAACTTATTACTGATTTAGGACTTCAAAGGGAACCTAAGGCATTTTGTTATTTGGGCTTATTTACTGTATTTCCTGGTACCTCTCAGACTTAAGAAAATTAAATGTAGATTCCCTACTTTCCTCTATTAAACAAGATTTACATTGATGGACTGCCCTGCCTCTCTCCTTATGGAAAAAGGTGAATGTAATTAAAATGAACATTTTACCCTGCATTTTGTATCTTCTGGGGATGTTAAATGTTATATTAACTCATGCTTGACTTCATGAGCTGCAATCTCGTCTTACTTCTTTTCTGTGGTGGGGTAAATCAATTAGGAGAGGCTGTTATAAGCTCACCTTTTTTAAACATCAGGGCAGGCTTCATTGCCCTAATTTTTACTTTTATTACTTAGCATTACAGGGCTCTAAATGCTTCATGTGGTGCCATCCACCTTCTATGGATCTTATTGACACATATGAACCACAATGGTTAACCCTTGAAAGGGCCAAGTTTTGGAGTTTTAACATACAACTCGCTGCTCTCTTGTATGTCGCTTCTTCTCCTCTCTCTCTCAGCCTTTGAAAAGGACCCCTCTCTATTGGCCTTTACATGCTCATGTGCAGTTTTGCAAATATCATCACACTGTTGCTATGTGTAGTTTGGCACAACCATTGCTTCTCAACCCAATTTTAAAATAGCCCAACGCCCAAACCCTCTCACTTTTCTCCCTCTCGATGCTTCTTTTACTGTTAGTATGGCATCCTCTTTGGATCACCTTCTCAATTTTAATGCTTTTCAGTTGAGATATAACCTGGTGTCTAAACATTATTTTAAAGATTTACAACTGACTCATGGAATCTCAGCCCATTTAGGTCCGCCCCCATGGACTAAATTGAACATTTCACCTTTCAAATATACAGTTAAAGCTGCAGGTTCCTATTATGTAGTTACCTAACTTTATAATATTTGGCAAACCCCTGATCCACTTAAATCTATGGGCAATTGTTACAGTTGGCAAAATAGTTTGCATTTGGAATGGGCCCCTGCAGACTGGCAATGAATTTTCATAGATATTTACAAGTTTATGAAACAGGACCATTACAGACTTGACACCATTTAAAATTCTGCACAATTTTTATTTTACTCCTCAGATATCTTTGTATGATGAGCCACCAATCCCAACCCATCTGTTTCAAGTGTCAACATGATGGAGGCTCTCTTTATCACATTTTTGGGATGTGTGAGAAGACTGCACCATTTTGGGCAGCTATTCAAACTCATTTGAATCCATCATTTAACTTTGGTGAGGCCTTTATGCCTGATATTTGTTTACTGGGCTTCTATAAAGGTATCTCATAATGTTACGAGAAAGGCTTTATTGCCCTTATTTCCACTGCCATGAAACTAGTTTTACTGCATCATTGGGTTGATGATAAAATTCCTTCATGGTCACAATGGAATGCTGAAATCTTCTTAGCATCTTAAATACAGAATCCCATATTGCTAATGTAAAACATAGCTGTAACTCCTTCTCCAAATGGGGTCTTCTGTATGACTAGTTAATTTCTATGCAGGTAACCTGTTTCAGACACTGTCTTACTTGTTCTTCGTTTCTCAATATTTCTGTCACAGGATGGATCTCCTTCTATTCATTGCATAATTCCTGCATATTGTCATTGTTCTGATTCTTCTCTAATGCAGCACTTGGTAGGTGGGTGGGAGAACAGGGTTGTGGGTTGTTCTTGCACTTTTTTTTTATTTATTGTAGAATTATGTAGTACTCCTTTTTTGTGTTCATTCTAGTCTGCTTTTGTCCTTTCTTTCCTTGTTGTATTGGTTTTGAAAACCAATAAATTATATTTGATTACAAAAAAAGAGAAATCTGACCCTGCTGTTTGTTCTTGTATGGAGGAAAATGTTTCTCATAGCAGTGACACCCAGGAAATGAGTAAGAAAGTAGTGGGGGAAACAGTGGCACAGATAGAAACAGAGGAAGAAATTATAATTAGGAGTATCTCTCTTTCATCCTAGCTAAACAAATACTTGTATTTGGACAAGGAAGATTCTGAAGTGCATGCAACAGTACATACATTTGTGGAAAAAAGGGTTGAAGACCCTCAACTGGCCTCTTTAAGGGAAAATAAGTTATTTTATTCTGCGCAGTGGCAACTTTCTCTTTCAGTTGTTCATGCATGAGTGCTTCACTTCTGCTTATAGTAGGGGGCTGTCTAAAAAGGCTTTGATATATTTAAATCAGCTATGTTTCAACCTAATACTTGCAAAGTGATAAATACAAGATGAAGAAAGTCTATGTGGGGAAGTCATAAATAAAAGTTCATGGTATATTCGGCACTGATGGAAATTTCAGTGAGAAGGTGACTGGCAGAGGAACTGGCCATCTACTGGTCTTGAACTACAGACACAAAACTTAAACAAAAAAAGCCACATAAGTGAAGAGACCTTTATGTAATAGCTTTCTGGTATTGTTCACATGTTATAACTTGGTTATTCAGTCTGGTGGGTTGTAAATGCATTGATGTTACTGGAACCTGAATATGAAGTGCGGAAATACATTATAATGGAGATAATGAAATCTGATCAATGTGGGCTTGCTTTGTGTGGTCATTGATACAGGTAGCTCAATTTAAATACCAACAGAAATAATTTTGAAAGTGTTCTCTACTGTCTTCCACCCCTTAAGTGTTCTGTCAGCCCCCCACCCAAACATAACACTGACACTGGGGGTGCATAATCCCCCAGTGTTGCCACCTGAAATAAAGAAAACCATCCCTTCTAGTTTTTTTTACATACCCTGTATAAAAATAAAAAATAAATCCATCCATGTCTGTTGGTGCAGCTGCCATAAGACTCCACACCTGACCCTCCCACTCAGCACCCACCACCCATACCCCTCCAAGCCCTTATTTATCCACTGGGGGTCCAATGCCATAATCCTCTGTAGACTGCAGACACATCTTCATTCTTCAATACCAGATCGTGAACTGAGGAAATCAGGTATGTGGTTCAATGTATTTCAATGGGGTTTTGAACTTAGTGGCATAATTTGGTCATTTTTGAATATTCTTGCCCCAACTTTTCAACATTCCTGCTTTGGGACAACACCTCATGAATGATGGCAGTGAAATTAGGCAAATCTGTCCCAAAAGGTGCTTTTGTGGTCACTGCATGAAATCACCTTTCAGGCAGAAGCTGACAATTTTCTCCACCCATGTTGATGAGGTGGAGTCATAAGAAGGTTATGTTGAAAATTTTGGGGTAAAATATTAAAGAACAACAAAATTATGAGCCTACATTTAAATTTGTTATTGTAGGCTTGTAACTTTGGTAATTTTTAATATTTTGACCCCACATTTTCAACATAGCCATTTCTTCACAGTACCTCATGAATGTGACAGCTTTGATTTTTTAAAATCCTGGCCAACGTGTTTCTTCACATCCCAAAAGGTGATTTCATGGTTGCTGCACAAAATTACATTTTGGGCAGGAGTTGAACATTTTCACCACCCTTGTTTAAGAGGTGGGGTCATAAGAAGGCTATGTTGAAAATTTGGGGTAAAAATGTTTTAAACCAACAAAGTTATGAATCTATGTTGAAATTTATGAATGCAGGCTTGTAACTTTTGTAATTTTCAGTATTTTCACCCAAAATTTTCAAAGTAGCCATTTCTTCACAGCACCTCGGGAATGTGACCACTGTCATTCTTCAAATCCTGGCCAAAATGTGTTTTTATACTTGTGGCATGAAATCACCTTTTGGGCAGGATTTGAAACTGTTCCTCCACCATGTTCATGAGATTGGCTCATAAGAAGGCTATGTGGAGTCAGAAGAAGGCTATGTTAAAAATTTGGGGTAAAAATATGAGAAAACAATGAAGTTATGAGTCTACACTGCAGTTTTCAATGCACACTCATAACTGGTCATTTTAAATATGTTGAACCCAACTTTTCAACATAGTCATTTTTTCACACCACCACATGAATGTGACGGCTGTCATTTCTCAAATCCTACCCAAAATGTGTTTTAACACTTGGGAAGCAAAATGATATTTCAGCCATTGTTCTATAAATGACACCTGACATACTCAGAAAGAGTGGTCATAAAAAGATTATGTTGAAAATTTGGTGCAAAAATGAGAAAAAACAATTAAGTTATAAGGAAATGAATTGTTCCAACATTTACTAATAACTTCATTTTTTGCAGATTTTGGCCCCTAATATTAAACAGATCCCTTGTGCTATTCCACCTGTTAATCATGGCAGGTGTCATTTTGTCAAATCCCTCCGAAACTTGTTTCCACAGTCGCACAGGCTTAAAGAAACTGTTGTTACAGGAATAATCTATTTCTACTGGTTTTAATTGGCTTTGTCTAAGTCAAGTTTATGTATTTGCTATTTTATTGACTTGGAACATTCTGCAAACAAGACTTGTTTCTCATAGAACCTATCCTGTAATTTATGCAATGTTTAATAAATAAATAAATAAACTCATCGAAATCACCTGTTGGTTGGGATTTTAAAAATTCAACCAGACTTGACCATAACATCAGGTCATATAAAGACTGTTGGACATTTGGGTTCAAAATGTGGGAGACCCCTTAAAAGTAGAGATTACCTATCCGTTGCCTTGTCCTGGGTAATTACAATCTAACAATGTGTCAAATCAAGACACCATTGAAAATGAGATACTGCATCTTATCTGCTCTATCCTGGGTAAATATATAGTAAAATATGTTCAAGTAAGACCTGGTACAACTGCAATACCAGCAGCAAACATTTGGCATTGACAAATGCGTGTTATCTGTAGCCCAAGTTTTTGAGATGGCCACTATATCTAGCTTGGATTCTGTCATCATCACCTGAAGCTCACTAATTTTGTTGCCTAGACTCCTGGCATTATACAAACCCCTTTCCAACTATCCAATTAACCCTTCTTGTTCTTTAACTGAGCTATGTACAATGAAAGAAGATATTTCTGATATCATACATTGGCTCATTTCACATTTGACGTATACGACAGGACTTGAAAGTTTCATAAATAAAGCTGTAAACAATGGATTTTCTTTTTCAGTCACTGTTTTTATACTTGTTTTTATGAACAGAATGTCTCTGAAGAATGTGTGAAGTAATGGGGTTTTAAGGTAGTATTATTATTATTATGAGATAATGTGGTATGTCATGGTGCTCTTGGTCAGTTTTCAATAGGTCAAGTTTGATATATCTAATAGGTGATATCTTGGTGTCAAACAGGTGATATCTTAATATCTTGAAACTTAGCTGAACAATATAATTAGTTATCTTTATAAATGTATAACCACATCTGTTGTGTATATACACTCTGAGTAATCATAGTCCAATGTTCATTCTGCTTCCTTTTATATTAGTCTTGATGGAATTGTAGGCATTGTAGTAAAGTAAAGTAACTGCTGTTATTGAATTCACTGAGTTTGTTTTAGGGCTTTAGATGAGAGGGACCTTGCTGGGGCTGTGTGTGTGTGTGTGTATATATATATATATATATATATGTATACACACACACATGGAATATGCTATAGGCTGACTCAAAATATGCAATGTATCTTCATGTGTGAAGGGGTGGGCTCATAACTCATTAATGGCAGAGCTATGAGTCAGATATGAAAGTCCTGTCCCTTCACAAGTGATGATAAACTGCATATTTTAAGTCAGACCATTGCATATTTGATTTATGCATAATCAGTTTACTGGTCATGGCTTTTAAATCTGATGTTCATATAAAACTGTTACTTTTTTTCTTTGATTTCAACTGCTGGCTTCAGGGCTTCACATGGCTATGTGATATCATTAGCATTGTGAAAGCTGCTCTCTGAATGGTTCAGTATGCTTTGTGACATACCCACACTTTGCCAGATAATATTATCTTGCTATGTTAGTTCAAGATAACACTTTTTATTTCTTCATTTTTCAGTACACTTGTGCTGTATAAATAGAGGATACATGATGGGTAGGAGTGTGATATGGGAAATATTCTCTCTCCTGCAGAGGGAGCTCTGGATTACTGTCACCCATGCTTTAGGCATTCGTGAGTATCCAGAGCTCACTTGGCAGGAGTGAGAATATTTTCCATATCATACTCCTGCCCATCATGTATCCTATATATATATATATATATATATATATATATATACACTATAGTGGCACAGTAGAGCCACTATAGTTAGGGTTGACTGCTTAATTTAATGTTAAAGCCCAATTTTTGCACCTTAATAACTTTGCAATGGTTCAATGGCTTTGCCTGATATTTTGCATGTATAATCTCATGGGGTAGGTCTCTTGATATGTCAAATTTGATTTGAATTACTTCTGCAGTTACTGAGATACAGAGTGTGAAAAATACAGAAATGTATGTGTTTCTTGCTGTTTCTTTGTCCACCTGTATCTCAGAATATGTTTTCAATTGTGGTCTGAAATTTTCAGGGTAGAAAGATTGCCTTACAGATGTACCTTTTGCTAGTTTGTTGAAAAAATATTTATCCATTTCAAAGTTATTAAATGTCGACATTCCCATTATTTTCAATGGGAAATTACAGATGTTCAGCTTAAAAAATGATCCTTTGTTGCACGTGGGTAATCCTTTTTCACAGATGGATTGTCCTGTGTCACAGTTGGAAAATCCTTTTTCTAGCTGCCTCCATTTTGTTTCTTCAGTTAGTGAGAGAAAGAAAACACTTAGCAATGAAAAAAATGAATGAGTTTCAGAAAACAAACATCAGAACCTATCTAAATGGTACCCGTTTAGTTACATTCTGTGTTTTTTTTTTTAAATGATGCCAAAACCTGCTGATTGCCCTCCCCAGTATTTATTATCCCCTGGTGTATAGTGGCACCTCCCACCCACCGATCAGCATCCCCAGTGTCCCCTTTTATATTCTCTGGTGTCTAGTGGCACCTCCAACCTGCTGATCACCATCCCCATTATTTATTCTTCCCTGGTGTCTAGTGGCACCCTCCACCCACTGATTGCCATCCCCACTGTCCCCTTTTATATTCCCTTGTTTCTAGTGGCACTCCCGCACCTTCACATTGCAAGCAAAACCTGTAATAAAGAAAATGGTCACTCAATTTTTTTTTAACCTGTAAAAAAAAACAGTCCATCACCAATCATCCCCCAGACCCACATCCCACTCAGCACCCACCACTCCACATCCCCAGTACACCCCCACACACCCTTAGTTACCGGAACAGGTCCCAGGTCCAACACCCACTCTCCCATCAAAGACATGTCTTGTTGCTGGAACCAGTGACTGCAGTATGAGAAACTAAGGTAAATGCAGTTCAGTGTATTTCAATGGGGGGTTCAACTTTTATGCATAACTTAGTCATTTCTTTACATTTTGACCCCAAATCTTCAACATGTCCTTTTGGTGACCCCACTTCATGAACAATATGAATGTCATTACATAAATCCCACCCAAAAGGTGATTTCATGGTCAGTTTGTGATATTACCTTTTGAACAGGATTTGTGTAATGACAGTCATATTGTCAATGAGATGTGGTCAAAAGAAGGCTATGTTGAACATTTGGGGTCAAAATATTTAAAAATGGCAAAGTTATGACCACTCATTGCAGTTTCACTACACACACTCATAACTTTGGAAATTTGAAAGAGTTAGATCCCAAATTTTCAACATAGACTTCTTATTAGCCCACCACATGTATGTCATAGCTGTCATTTTTGAAATCCTAGTCAAAATGTGTTTTCGCACTTGTGGCTCAGAATGGTGTTACAGTTGTGTGGAATTACATTTTGATGGGTATTCAAAAGTTTTCTGCACTGGGTACATGAGGTGAGGTAGTAAGATGGCTATTCTGACAATTTGTTTGCTGTTGTCCTATAAATGGAATTGCAGGGCCCTTCCACATCAACATACAAATATGCATCTATGGAGGGACAGGAGTGCAGGGCCTTTTGGGCCCTGTGCCTCCAGAGGCAGATAAGGATATGATTACCTTATTTCAAAAACTATAGATGGGTGGGAGTGCAGGGACCCACAGGCAACTAAGGATATGATTATGCTCTCTGAAAAAGTAAGAAAATAAATTGCAAAAACATTGTTAATGCTTCGATTGTAAGTTTGCAATGACAAAATAGGGAAACATAATTAGGTTTCCAACCCTACATCCCACTCCCCACCCTACATACACAGTAGGTGTTGGGGTGTGCTCAGTTGTCACCCTAATGTTCACTCCATTCCCCTATACTGTATCCATCTCAGCTTATTTGCTTATGGAATGGGGTGAGTGTTAGGGCTGATGACCTCAAGGTACACCCCAACGCCTCTTGGTGTGTGCATTGTGGGGGTAGGGTGCTAGGTTTGGCAACCCTAATATCACAGTTCCCTACTTTTGTTGCTTTAACCCTAACTAGAGTGTTAACACAGTTATTTGCAATTTATTTCCTTAATTTTTGAGCTAGTATAATTGTATTCTTATTTGCCTGTGGGAGCGCAGGGCTATCTTTCCATAGATGCATATATGTATGTAGCTGTGGAAGCACAGGACCCTATAGGCCCTGTGCTTCCATTTATAGGACAACAGTGACCAAATTATCAGCACAGTCATTGTATTACCCCACCTCACATACCTGGTACAGAAAATGTTCAAATTCCCGCCAAACCGTACTTCTGTGCAACTGCAACGCCATTATATGCTACAGATGAGAAAACACATTTAGGTCAAGATTTTAAAAATGACAGGTGTGACATACCGTGCATTAGGTGGGGTGATAAGAAAGCTATGTTAAAAATCTGGGGCCAAAATACATAAAATTTCCCCAAGTTGCGAGCATGCATAGCAAAATTGCAACGAATAAACATAACTTTGCTATTTTTACATATTTTGACCCAAAATTTTCAACATAGCCTTCTTATGGCCCCACCACATGAACAAGGTCAGGAAAATGTTTCAAATCTTGCCTGAAAGGTGAATTCACTAAGCTCCTGCGAAATCGATTTTTGGGTGGGAGTTGCATAATGAGAGTCATGTCGTTCATGAGTTGGAGTCTTCAGATCCACAGGTGGAGACCTGATACCCCTGCACTGTGGAGTTCCACAGGGTTCCTTACTGTTGCCACTGCTGTTCACAGTGTACATGTTGCCTTTAGGAGACTTCATCAGGTGGTATGGACTGAGTTTTCACTGCTATGCAAATGATACTTAGTTGTACCTGTCCTGTGCACCTGGCAACCAGATGGCAGTTTCTGTGATTAATACCTGCCTGGCCAGAATCCAGAACTGGATGACCCAAAACTGGCTGTGACTAAATCCAAACAAGACAGATGTACTGGTAGTGGATCCGGGTCATCGTTGTGTTTGAAGAGAGTTGGGAAAAGACACTAGCCTTGTGTGGTGGGGCTTCCCTTTGACCCCATCTAGCCAGCACAGGGATCTGGGAATGGTCCTTGATGATGGATTGACACTAGGTGTACAGGGGTTGGCCATTGTCCAGAGTAGCCTTTACCACCTAAGAAACTTTGCCTGGATCCATGCTCTGTTATCATCAGAGGACCTGTCTACCCTGGTGCATGCATTTGTTATGTCAAGACTGGACTGCTGCAATGCTCTTTACCTAGGGCTATCTGGAGGCAACCTAAGCTGTCTGCGGTTAGTCCAGAATGTGGAGGTCAGGCTATTGACTGGTGCAAGCAGGTCTGAACATGTTATGTCTGTCCACCGTAGCCTGCACTGGTTTCCAATTAGGTGGAGGATTGTCTTCAAGCTTGGATTACTGACCTATAAAGCTCTACATGGCCGGGGGCCGGAGTACCTTGAAGACCTCCTGGTTCCTCGCCATCTGACTCACCCTCTCTGTTCCACCAAGGGTTTCTTCCTTGTAGTTCTGAGGGCTAGGTTGTAGAAATCGGGAGCTAGAGCATTTTTGGTGGCTGCACCAGTCATGTGGAACTCATTATCTAGCCATCTGAGGGAGGCACCCTCCATGCAAGTATTTAAAAAGGGCCTAAAAATATATTTATTTATTAAAGCCTATGATCGTCAGAATGAATTTTAATAGCTATATTGGACTATCTGAATTGATACTGATTTTTAATTATGTTATTGAACTGAGATACAGACATGTCATAATTTATGGTAATTGATTTAAAGTTAATTATAGGAATTGTCTATTACTGTGATTGCTGCTGTTGGTTATGTTGTGCTTGATGTTTTTAATTGTACAGCACTCTGAGCCCCAGGGAATGGGTGCTATATAAAAATAAAATCAATCAATCAATCAATCAAAAAGAGCCAGGTTGAAAATTTGAGATCATGGTTCAAACAATGGCACCAAAGTTAACCCCCATTGAAATACAATGAACCGCATTTAACTTAGTTTCTCATATTGCAGTAACTGGTTCCAGCAGCAAGACATGTCTTTGATCAGATAGTGGATCTCAAACCTGGGACCTGTTCAGGTGATTAAGAGTGTGTGGCTGTGTACTGGGGGGTGGTGCTGAATGGGAGGTGGGGGCTAATCGGCAAGAGTCTTTCTCTTTTTACAGGTTTTGAAAAAATTGAGAGACTGTTTTCTTCATTTCGGGTTTTGCCTGAAATGGGAGAGTGGGGGTGCCACTAGACATCAGAGAACAAAGTAAAAATAACAGGGATGGTGATCAGAGAGTGGGGGGTATCACTAGACACTAGGGAATAAAATTCAGATAATGGGAATGGTAATCGGCAGGTGGGGGGGTGCAACTAGACAGCAGGGAATTCTTTATGGGGACAGCATGCAGCAGGTGGGGGTGCCGCTAGACACCAGGGAATTCTTTATGGGGACAGCGATCGGTGGTTGGGGGGTGCCACTAGACACAAGGGAATTCTTTATGAGGACAGCAATCAGTGTCGGGGGGGCACTAGATACCAGGTAAAGTTTTTGTTAGTAAGGAGACAGTGATGGGAAGGGTGGGGGTGCTACTAGACACCAGGACAACATCACACATCCCCAGGGACAGCTATGGAGTGTGTGTGTGGGGGGCACCAAACACCAGGGAAACAGCAGCTCACAGGTCACACTGCAGCCAGCAGCAAGAGTTCAGCTGCAGTTGCAGAAGTCTAGAAATTCCGGCTGTTCTCATACAGAGAACGAAGGGGAAGTGCTCCACTCACTAAGCTGGGCATGTCCGATTTTGGGTGCCCAGGAAAGGTGTTTGTATGTATCATATTAAAAACCCAAAAAATGAGAATCTAGCTACAGTAAAAGGATCCCGTTTAGCTATGTTCTGATGTTTGTTTTTTTAAATCCCAGCATTTTTATGTGTTTTAATTCCTAGCATTTTTATGTGTTTTCTACGTTTGTTAGTTCATGGAAAAAATTAACAAAATGGCAGTTGGCATGGCACAAAAAATGTTTGGTGCCCTGCCAGTCAAGTCACATCAAAAGGAAAAACAGGCATTTGCAGCATCAAATTTTTACTTTTACCATAGAATGTTATCTGAAAAACCCTACTGCACATGTGCAGGTTGGGAAACACTAAATTTTAAAGCCTTATTTTTTTCACCAGACCTGTCAAAGACACTGTCTTGGGACATGACACATTTCCCCTGCAAGTTTGAGGAAAAAAATCTATTCCATGTATGCTGTAGGAGACAGCAAAAAAAAAAAGTTATGTTACGTATAGGACAACAGTTAAACATTTACAAGAAATTACATATCTGGATGTCAGAAACGGCACAAGCTGCCATCAGAAAAATTTTCACAGATTACAACATTATCTCCTAGACAACACATGCAAAGTTTCAGCTCATTTCATCAAATGGAGCCAAAGATATTAATGTGCAAAGTTAGGGGTTTAACATTGAACAGACTACTCAACACCAACTATAGGGGTGCTACCGCACCCCTGTAATATACAGACATATAACAGATAATCCATTACAGGGAATGTTATCATGGTCTGATATACACAATCCTTGATATGTGTTCAGTCATCCAGGGCGTGTGTATATCGGAGCACAACCACACACCCTGTAATGGATTATTTCTCTTATAAAATGAACAGAAATGTTGGGGGAGAGCAAAAAGTAGTCCCTGTCTGGTACAGATTAGAATTCCATTTAGGAGAACTGGTTGATGCTGCCATGATTTTGATAAATTAAAAGTGATAAAAAATAGTTATCTGGTTCAACCTGCCATTTTAAAACTGCCTCCGGTCTAATCACTTTCACTTTCATGAAGCTGTGTAGTATAGTATAACTGAGCAACATTATTTACAGTAAAAAAATGTTGTCTGAATTTTATAATTAGTAAACTGTTTGCATAAAAAGATGTAATCTATCTAGTTTCAAACTTAGTTTAGTTCATATTCTCTTAAAAAAGCCACTTACTGTACTGTGAGGAGAGTGAGTAAGTTGGCAGCTTTACAAATGTAGATGCAAGCATGACCATATGAACATGCGAACATATGAATATACGAATGTGCCAGCAGAAACAGACCACCCGGTCTATCTAAGTCAGTTCGAGTGTGCAGCTAGCACACCTAGTTTGCAGCTGCCCCACCCCCTCCCCTTTGTCATCCCACTGCCACCCCACACCTCCCCTACCCTCACTCTTCCCTGTTCCCTGTCCCATGCCCTTTTAAAGTTGTTCACAGATTTACATGATATCACCCATTCTGGTAGTGCATGCCATTTTGCTACCACCCTTTCTGTGAAATAGTGTCTCCTCATTTCCCTCCTAAATCTTCCCCCTCAATTCTTAGCCCATGCCCCCTGGTGTCCCTCCCCCTCCTCAGCTTAAAGACCCCATCTGCCCCATCCTTATTGATTCCCCTCATATACTTGAATGTCTCTATCATGTCCCCCCTGTCCCTTCTATCCTTCAGGGTGTACATATTCAGGTCTCCCAGCCTGCTCTCATAGTCTCTCCCCTCCATTCCACATATCATCTTCATTGCCTTCTTCTGCACCCCTTCCAGTAGCCTGATATCACACTTCAGGTATAGCCTCCAAAACTGCACACAATACTTCAAGTGCAACCTTACCAGTGACCTGTAGAGAGGCAAGATCACCTCACTTTTCCTGGACAAAACCCCCTCACTATGCACCCCAGCATTTTGTTCACTTTTGCAGCCACTCTCATGCACTGGGCAGTGTTGTTCATGGTCCTTGTTATCATTATCCCTAGATTCTTCTCTTCCTCAGTTATCCCCAGCTTAACCCTCCCCAGGCAGTATTCTCTCCTTGGGTTCTTCACGATGAAGTGCATAACCTTACATTTCTTTGTATTGAACCCCAGCTGCCTCCTCTCTGACCACTCCTCTAGCTTGCTTAGGTCCCTCTGTAGCTGCTTCCATCCATCCCTTCCCTCTACCATTGCTCCCATTTTAGTGTCATCTGCGAACAGACTTACCTTGCTCACCACTCCGTGCGCAATGTCTGATATGAAGAACCCAAATAATACTGGTCCCAGCACAGAGCCCTGTGGCACCCCGCTCATCACAGGCTTCGGAGTTGAGAGCTGTCCTCCCATCACCACCCATTGCAGCCTCCCACTCAGCCAGCTTGTAATCCAGTTCCTCATTTTTGCCCCCACCCCTATGTCAGTTTGTGTCCCTTCCCATGATGCACCAAATTGAAGGCCTTGCTGAAGTTCCATCCTTAATGATCCCCCTCAGATACTTGAATGTCTCTATCGTGTCCCCCCTGTCCCTTCTATCCTATAGGGTGTACATATTCAGGTCTCCCAGCCTGCTGTCATAGTATCTCCCCTCCATTCCACATATCATCTTTGTTGCCCTCCTCTGCACCCCCTCCAGTAGCCTGATATCACGCTTTAGGTATGGCCTCCAAAACTGCACACAATACTCTATGTGGGGCCTTAACAGTGACCTGTAGAGGGGCAAGATCACTTCTCTTTGCCGGGACAAAACCCCCCTCGCTATGCACCCCAGCATTTTGTTCACTTTTGCAGTCACTCTCCTGCACTGGGGAGTATTGTTCATGGTCCCTGTTACCATTACCCCTAGGTTATTCTCCTTCTCAGTGATCCCCAGCTTAACCCCCTCCCCAGGCAGTATTCTCTCCTTGGGTTCTTTACACCGAAGTGCATAACCTTACACTTCTTTGCATTGAACCCCAGCTGCCACCTCTCTGACCACTCCTCTAGCTTGCTTGGGTCCCCCTGAAGCTGCTTCCATCCCTCCCCTCTGTCCACCACTGCTCCGATTTTGGTGTCATCAGCAAACAGACTTACCTTGCTCACCAACCCCATGTGCAATGTCTGATATGAAGAACCCAAATAATACTGGCCCCAGCATAGAGCCCTCTGGCATCCCACTTGTCATCGGCCTTGGAGCTGAGAGCTCCCCTCTCACCACTAACCATTGCAGCCTCTCACTCAGCCAACTTGTAATCCATTTTGTCATTTTGGCCCTTACCCCTACACCAGTTAAGCTTCCCCCCAAGCTGCCCATGAGCCACCGAATCGAAGGCCTTGCTGATGTCCAATTAAAGAACACCCACTGTATGACCCTTATCCAGCTCATCTGTCACCCAGTCATAATATTGTACCAGGTTAATTTGACAAGATTTCCCTGAAATGAAACCAGGCTGCCTCACATCCTGGAGGCCATTGTCCTGCAGGTATGATACCAGTCTTTCCTTTAGTATCATTTTCCTGGGTATCAACACTATGGAGGTGAGACTTACCGGACGATAATTACCCGGTTAAGCCGTTTGGTCTGCTTTTGTGTAATGGTACTACATGTCCCATCCTCCAGTCCAGTGGCACACATCCCGACTCCAGTGAGGTGCTGTACAGATTTGCCAGTGGCTCTGCCAACACTTCTGTCATCTCCCTCAGTATCCTGTGGTGGATACCATCTAGCCCGGATGCCTTGTCTACCTTCAGTGCCCTCAGTCCCTCTAGGAGTCTGTTTGCCTCAATTCTTCCATCTGTCACCTCCTCTCCCGTCCCCACCCTCCCAGCCCATGGTGGCAATGGTCTCCCTTTCTTCCATGAACACTGAGCAAAAATATTCATTCAGTGCTTCCGCCTGCTCCTCCCTCTTTTCCATCCACTCCCACCTTTTTATCCTCACTATTGTCTTCTTGCACTTCCTTTTCTCCCCGAAGTATCTGAAAAGTCCCCCCCCCCATTGATTACCTGTGCTAATAACAGCTCCCTCTGGGCCTTGGCTTCACTCACTTTTCTGGTCACCTCCCTGGACCATCTTGCATACTCCTCCCTGTCCACTTCCTTCCCCATCCTCCTATACCTCTGGTGCACTTCTTGTTTTGCCCTCGCCACCTCCACTACATTGCTGTTCAACCATCATTGTTTTCTTGCTTTGTTCCCCTTACTCTGTGTCTTGGTGCAGGCTTCTGTTGCCTCTGTAATCCCCGGTTTAATAATATTCCATTTCTGCTTTGTGTCCATCTCCTGCCTTATGCCCTCCAGTTTCCCTTTCACTACTTTCTGCATCCTCCCAAAGTCCACCCCTCTGAAGTTTACCACCCGAGGAACTGATTTCTCTGGCTCCCCACACACCATGATATTAAACCACACCATTTAGTGCTCATTGTCAGCTAGTGGGTCCTCCACCTTTATTTCCCTTACTGCCTCCTCATTCGGCAATACCATATCTAAAGTGTTCTTTAGCCTAGTAGGTACACTAACCAACTGTGTCAGGAGACCCTCCTGGATTGCATCCAGGAGCAATTGCTCTGTAGCACTGGAGGTGACCAGGATGCTCCAGTCAACCCCCAGCAAGCTGAAATCCCCCACAATGACCACCTTCCCTTTTCTACATACCTTTCTGATTTGTTCCACTAATTCCCTGTCAAGCTCCTCAGACTGGGGTGGCGGCCTGTATACCACCCCAAACCTCAGTTTCCTACCCCTTGAGTCTAGGAACCACAGCCAGATTGCCTCTGTTCTCCTTTTTTTCCCCTCATCCCTTGTGTATTTGATCCCGTCCCTCACATAGACTGCCACCCCACCCCACCTCTTCCTCTGCTCCTAATGGTCCTTCCTGTATAATTTGTGTCTTGGGTTTGCCAGATCCCAGTCCTGGTGCTCAGTTGCCCACATTTCTGTGACAGCTGCACTATCCACCCTCCACACTGTTAAGATTGCCTGTAGTTTAGCTGATTTGTTGCCTAAGCTTCTTGCATTCAGTGAGACCACCCTCCATCCTGCCTCCTTCCCTTCACTGGCCTCCATCTCCTCCCTTTTACTTCCTCCATTTTTGGCCACAACGAGTCCTTCCCTGCTAGTTTTGGGGTAGGCTGTGACTCTACTCTATCAGATCCCTGCTTACCTGCTGTCCACTTGCCACCCCCCCATGTAGTTTAAATCCACCCTTTTTGCAATATACCTCCCCAGTCTTTGCTTTAATATCTCTTTCCCCTCCCCACTCAGGTGCAGCTTATCCCTTGCAAACAGATTGTTATTATCCCAGGTGCTGCCCCAGCCTCCCACAACCCCATAGCCTTTGTTCAGCACCATTCGACCAACCATGTGTTCAACTCCCTAATCCTCTCCTTTCTCACTGTGCTTGTGCAAGGTACTGGGAGCACCTCGGAGAAGGCCACAGACTCCCAGTCTCCTCACACAACCTACTCAGTCCCTCAGTCCTCTCCCCTTGTTACCTCCACCATTTCCCATGCTAGGTCATTTGTCCCTACATGTACCACAATGTGTGGTTTCCTCCTACCCCTCCTTACGCACCTTAGGATTGCCTGTCCTGCCTTGTCTGCCTTTAATCCTGGTATGGACTCCACCCATATCTGACTGTGCCTCTCCCCCTTGTTGCCTCATCTGATCCTCTTGAGTATGGTGTCCCCAACACCAGAACACCCCCTCCTCTTTCCTTGTGCCCGTCACCAGCCCCCACCCAGTTTCTCATTGCTGGGGCCACTCAAGATGGTGCTTTTACCATCTGCCCCAGTGTCTTCCCCCTGCCCCTCTCAATTGAGACCCCTCTCCCTCCTATTTGACTGCTAACCTCCTTCTCCCTCCTCACCTCTCCGAGTAGTATCCTTCCCCCTGCTCTGCCATGCTCAGTCTCTCCACTAGTAATACCCCTCACTCCTTCCTCTTTGTGAGTACTATCCCTTATACAGTCATCTCCTGTGTCCTCTTTCCCATGTGCTGCTAGTACAGCAAACATGTGCACTACCCCCTTTGCCTTACTATGTGTTTTATTTTCCTTCCTGCCTACTACTGCTCCTCTTTTTCTAGGTCCTACTAGAATCCACCCTTCATCAGCTGGCTTCCTGTCTAGTTTGCCCTTCCCCCTCCCTTGACCCACTCTTCCTTCTCTGTGGTGCCCTCACAATACTCTCAAATGTCAGCCCTCCTATGAACACAATCCTCCCCTCATCCTTCAACCTACCCAGCTCCCTGCCAAGCCACTGAACTTCTTCCTCAAGCCTCCTTAGCCTGTGGCATGTTGGGCACCATCCCAGCCTCCACAATATGTTCATCCACATTGCTGCCCCACAACCATTGCATCCTACAATCCTACCTATGATCCACACTGCCTATACAGAACAATTATGTACAGTTTCTTTATTTTGATTGCAGTTGTTTATAAACACAATTACAACCCCACCAATAGCATTCCCAGGTTTCACAAACACATACAGTCCAGAAATTAGACATTTGCCTCAGGTCCTCTTTAGGACCCTCCCCAGGCTTTAAATGGTGCCGCTGTGCTCCTGTTGAGCTTAATTCACAAAAATACAGCCACGGGGACCTTTAAGGTAAATTCAAAAGACACAGCTTCAGAAACCTTTAAGTTTAATTCAAAAAACACAGCCACAGAAACCTTTAAGCTAAATAAAAGCAGGAAAAAAAATTAGCAAAACTTACAAATATCCTCTCCACCCTAACTCTTCCTACAGCAAGTAGAATTGAGTAATCCTAGCCCACCCTCTAACAGAAATTTGAATCCCAAATGCCCTTGCATGCAGCATAAGACAGCCAACTACAATACTAATTGTAAACCACAATCCTACTCATAAGAACTATAGACCTACTCATAAGTTATATTTATATATCTTTAAGAATTAGCTTATGTGGCTGTTCCTTGTTTCCTCCTTCCTGACTGGTTGTGAGGGCTCAGGTCAGCTTGCAGCTCTGCAAGCTCCTCCCCTCACAGCCTTCAAACCCAACCCCCAGTGGTTTTTCAGTATTTTCAGCCACAGAAACCTTTAAGCTAAATTCCACCTTAGGCTAAATAAAAAAAAATAAAACAGTATAAAAACTTACAAAAATACTCTGCACATTAACTCTCTCAACAGCAAGTAGAATTAACTAATCCTTCTCTTCTGTAGTTTAAAAAAAATAGCAAAACTTACAAAAATCTTTTCCACAGCACGCAGACTTAACCAATCCTTCTTTTCTGCAGTTTGATGGCTCTGTCAGAATTTAAAGGCTTTGTGGGTGGGGCAGGTCTGGGCATGCCCTGTGCAGTCACTTTGACCACAGACACCTTTAATCTAAATTCCACCTTAAGCTAAATAAAAAAAAATAAAACAATATCAATACTTACAAAAATCCTCTGCACATTAATTCTCTCAACAGCAAGTAGAATTAACTAATCCTTCTCTCCTGTAGTTTAAAAACAATATCAAAACTTACAAAAATCTTCTCCACAGGGAGTCACGTGATCCAGAGATCCAGGTAACAGCTTCCTCCACAAGCTCCAGCCATCTGTCCTTTATCTAATTGGAAAAACCCTATTTTGGTGGTAGTTTCACTGGGCTGACGTTACTAGACACTGCTGGAAGACTCAAGCTACTTCTACGAGTGACCAGATGGAAGTAGAAATGTGCAAGGCGATGCCGAGACACACCCCGCCTGCAACTCCTGAGAAGGCCCCGAAAAAATTAAATTCCTCTCCCACTCACCCAACACAGTATCCAACTACAGCTAAATCAGATTCGGAGCCTCTTACACTGGCCAGATTTTTGGAAGAATTCCAGCCTTTTAAGGTGGAAATACAACAAATTGCTAGCGAAATGAAAACCTTCTCTAAAGCCCTAGAGGAGCTCACACAGAGAACTTCGGACAACAAGGCCCATATCCATTCTATTGAACACAAAAAGGACAAAATTGACCCCGAGCTGGTAGCAGTTCGCCAACGTCTGATTAAATTGGGAAGCAAGGTCGAGGATCTGGATGGGCAAAGCTGCCGCAACAATACGGTAGTGATTGGGCTGCCCAAGAAAGAGGAGGGCCTGGATCCAATCTTGTTCACTCAGAAATTTGTGGAGAAGGTAGCCGACCCCTCTCCCTATGGCCCTACATATACAATTGAAAGGGCTCACCATGCACTTTGCCCGATGCCATCAAAGGGTGCACTCCCTCACACATTAATTTTTTGCTTTCTCAATTTTCAAGAGAGGCAGCACTTCTTACATAAGGTCTGTGACACTCAAGAGCTGCTGTGGGAAGGGCCAAAAATTATGGTCACTCAAGACCTGCCACTTTCAGTATGGCAAAAAAGATCCTCCTTTCACCCATTAGTGTCAAAATTAATCGCTGTGGGGATTAAATTCAGAATGGGTTATCCAGCACGGTTCCAAGTATGCCTGTCAGGCTCCTGGGTTACATACGAGGGAGTGGATCAAGCTACATCTGGTCTTAGAGCAGCAGCTCCTTAACTTTTTTTTGCATCCCCTGACTGTTGTCATGACCTAACCTGCTTGTGATCCACCTTGAATCGCTATGGGGTCATAACTATTTACACCGTTTGTTGTGGTTCCTCGCAATTGTGGACTTCCCCGAGTGTAGGGAGCACAGCTGTTTGGGTGCTTCTTGAGGGAAATGATCGGTGCCTGCAGCTGCTGGATGAAGGCTCTGCTCCTCGAGGTTCATTACTGTTGGACGTTCACCCACAGACTCAGTTTGGTGTTTTTTTTTCTTTTTTTCTTTTGAAGGGGCCGTTGGGTGATTTTGTCGATTCCTGAATACTTCTTCCAGTGGACCTAACCTGATGTGTCTCCGCTAGAGGGCGCCAGAGACCATCGGAGCGTAAGTCACTTGGCAATACTGTGGGGGTACTTTCCTGGCATTCTGAAGCAGAGTTTATGCCCAAGGCATAAGACTTTGGTTTAGGACAATATGCAGCTTTATTTTCCCCCTTTCTCATGGTTGGGGATTTGCTTCTTACACTGAAAAGCATGGGGGGGTAATTTAGGGGGGAGTTTCTTGGTTGAGGTTGTATGTATGTTTTCTGGACTTATTTTGTATATTTCATTCCTCTACTGGTAAGGATTTCTTTCAGTGATTTATTTTTAGAAGAGGGCCATCTCATGCAGTCTCTTATAAGTTAATTATTTATGTAAAGAAGCCCCCTCCCTATGATAGGGGTTACTTGGGCAAAGTTAAATTTAATCTTTCCAATTTTAGAGAGGCCATCTTGGGGCCTATGAGATCATCTTTTACTGTGAGTTCCCCAGATAAGGATACCTCTGTTATTGTGCTAATAGTTCACTGTTATCTTTAGGTATTATCTGATTTATAGTGAGGGACCGAATACTTTGAGGTTATTTCCCCAAGGTTTAAAATACATACCCTAGTTCTGAGAACTCGGGTTAGTCTGCTCAATGGTTCTTATATTTTAATTTTACCAATTGTTATTTCTTGGAGGGACTGGAAGGCTGGTCGGAGGAGGGTAAAATGTGTGATTTGCTTATCATGGACCAAAGCAATAAGGGGAGGGGTGGGTGGGGGAAGATGGGGTTGTTATTCATGTTCATTGCGTTTTTCTTAGGATCAGTTCTTTAAGGGGAAGGAAGGGAATGTTGGGGGTTAGTAGGGAGGGGGGAAGCACAGACTACACAATACTTGGGAGACACAGAAACCATTTAAGTATCCATGTAACTCGAGATATTCCATTAGATGTAGGATTGTTAGATGGCTCGGAATCTTAGGGTGATGACCTGGAATGTTAAGGGGGCCCGACACAAGACTAAGCAATATAAAATACTGAAACATTTAAATTTTCTTAAAGCTGATATTATGTTCATTCAAGAGTCCCACTTACTTAACTCTGAAGCACTAAAATTGAGGTGTCTACAGGTAGGACAGGTTTTTGCAGTGGAAGGTAACACCCAGAGTAGAGGGGTAATGATTTTAATTCACAGATCGGTCCCCTTTAAACACCTCCAGACAATATCAGACCCCTCAGGTAGATTTCTTTTAATTAGGGGCAGACTTCATACTCTGGATATTATTCTGGGTTGTTTATATGGCCCTAACTCGGATGCCCCCGGGTTTTTTGTTCAGGTTATGGAAGCTTTAATCCCTTTTTTGAACATCCCAATAATTTTGGGTGGGGTCCTAAATATTGTATATGACTCAACCCTGGATAGGTCTGGTTTTTCCCGTAAAGGCCTTTCCCCTGCTCAGGGGGCATTTAGGGATTTACTTGACCATTGACCATACTGACCAATGTGACATATGAAGAACTTTACATCCTACAGTGTATGAGTATACATTCACCTCACAGGTCCATGGGACATCCTCCCATATTGATTATCTTCTCATTTCACACTCGCTTACACCTGGTGTTTTGGACTCTGCTATTTGCTCAGGGCCTCCCTCTGACCATTCTCTGGTCACCTCCCACATTTCCTTTCAGGCTGTCCTGGGGAAAGGTAACAGATGGAAATTTAACAACCAACTGTTACAGGACCCAGAAGTGGTTAAAGATATATCCAACCATATATCTCAGTTTATTTCTATTAATCATAACTCTACAAAATGGCCCGACGTAGAATGGGGAGCACTCAAGGCATATCTGAGAGGGATCCTGATTAGTTTGTCTTCTCGGGGAAAAAAAGACAGTGAAAAGCATGTAGCAGCCCTCCTTGCTCAGATTCGGGAAAAAGAATCCAGACTTTCTTCACGTTCCTCAGAACAGTACAGGCGGGAATTAGTGAAACTGAAGAATTCCTACCTAGAAATTTTGGGGAAGCAGGCCGAGTATGCAATTTTGAAAACTAAGGCCGTTTACACTGATCAAGGAGTGAAGGTTGGTTGTATGCTCACAAAGAGGGGTTAAGCAACAGGAATCCTCCAGATTAATTGCGGCTGTCCACTCCCTAGAGGATAACTTCCTTAAAACCTCTCCAAAGGATATATCGGTAGAATTCAACCGCTATTACAAACAGCTTTATGGCCCTGTGGCTGATCCTCCATCTGATGATAACTTAGCTTGATACCTGGAAGAGTCCCACTTACCCCCTCTCTCAGAGTCACAGCAGGCTCTTCTCATATCTGAGATCTCTAAAGTTGAGTTTGAAGGAATAATCAGAAATCTCCTCTCTGACAAAACCCCTAGCCCGGATGGATTTTCATCCAACTTTTGCAAAGTTTTTGAGAAACAATTAATACCCATTCTCCTGCCTCTCTATCCATATATCCTCACAGGTCAGGCATCTGCCAAATCCCTGTTTGAGGCTCTAATTGTTTTACTGCCTAAGTTAGATAAACCCCCGATGTTGTATCTAATTATCGACCAAGTCCACTCCTTAATCACAATATTAAAATCCTGACAAATCTCCTGGCTGACCATGTGAATGAAGTCTTCCCCTCCCTAATTAGTCCAGAACAAGTTGGTTTATGAAGGGAAGATCCTCCATGGACCATATGCACTCTCTGGCTCATGTTTTCTTGGTCTCCGGGGTGCCCCCTTCCCCGCTGCTCTGATCTCCCTGGATGCCAAGAAAACTTTTAATAGAGTTCACTGGAAGTATCTACTTGCCTCAATGAATGCATTTGGTTTCCGATTAGTTTTTCAGAAATGGGTCGGTTCTTTGTATAAATACCCTACCGTAAGGATATCTTGTAATGGGACAATTTTGGATGCCTTCCCATTATTTGTGGGGACCAGGCAAGGTTGCCCATTATCTCCACTCTTTTTAACATTTATTTAGAACCTCTCATATGCAGGTTATCCAACTCCCAAGAAATTCTAGGTATCCCCATCTCTGGTCAGGTAGCCAAAGTCTCGGCCTATGTGGATGATCTTTTACTTCAATTGGCTAATCCAGTTACTTCCATCCCAGTAGTGCTAAATGTCATAGATGGATTTAGCAAAATCTCCAACTACAAATTAAATATTGAAAAAAACTTGGTCTTTCCTCTTAATTACAAGATTCAAAAGGGTGAAATTTCCCCTTTTGGAATCTCCTGGAATCCCGACTCTATTAAATACTTAGGGTGCACTCTCACGAGGAGCTTATCTCGCTTTCAATAGATCAACCTTGATTCACTTGTTCACACGGTCAGGCAAGACTTAAACAGATGGTCTCTCCTTCCTCTTTCCCTTTGGGGAAGGATTAACCTAATCAAAATGAATGTTTTCCCTGCTTTTTATACCCCCTTAACCTTTTGAATATTTAGCTCCCATTAATGTGATTTAAAAAAATTCAGTATTATTACTGACTTCATCTGGGCAAGCAAAAAGTCTAGAATGGCCTTTTGCAAATTAACAGCTCCCAAGATAAAAGGGGGGTTATGATTGCCTCATATAGGGCTTTACTACTGGGTCAGTCAGGCAAATAAATACCTCAGATGGTCATCTATGGAGGACCCCCAACCTGAATTCGCTTATATTCTGACCTGGCTTAAAATAGAATGGGCATGTATAAAGAATCATGCCTGTTCTCCCTCAGCCATGTTATACCTAAAACCAAGCTCCCCTCCGACAGCTTTACATGGTTCTTCAATTGAAACCTGTTAGGGTTCATTCTCAGTTGTGTGGTTTTCTAAAACATGATAATATTATGGATTCAACCCAGGCAGTTATAGGTAACCCCAAATTTCATATTGATGGAAGACCCTTCCCAACAAGTTGGCTCCCACAGATAAAAGATTGTCAAATCAAAGATTGTATCGGAGAAGATGGGCATTGCTTTCTTCGCCTGAACTTATGAATAAATTTCACATTCTCTGTACTAAGGCCTTTAAGGTTTTCCAGCTCCGGCACCTTTTGTTAATGGTTATGGGGACTGACCCTCCTCCTATGGCAAAATTAAGATTCCGGTCAGGTTTATGTATGCTTGCAGGTTCCTCGCATGCAGTCTCAAAAATATATAGTATTCTCTATGCTTGGAATTATCCTAGTACTTTTGGTCCCGCAGACAATTGGTCCTCTCTGTATCTGGTAAGGAGTTAGACTGGTCCCTGTTGTAGAAAAATTGTCACAAATTTCTGCTTCAAGACAGGCTCAGACTTATGCAATTTTAAATATTACATAATATCTATTATTTCCCCCCCAAATTAGCCAGGTTAGGTATTATACCTTCTCCAACTTGTACACAACGTCAGCAGGAAGTAGGAGATCTGCTCCATATTTTCTGGAACTGTTCCAAAGTTGCCCCCACTTGGACCACTATTAAACAGAGGGTTGGCCCTTTATTGGGCTTGGATGACTTGTTCATGGCTGAAATATGCCTTTTAGGTGACTTTGCCTCCATTCCTGTCCTTAACAGGAAATATCATATGGCTCTAATTTCCTTATCACTGAAGAAAGTGGTCTTAAGGCACTGGAAAGCTAACACAGAAATTTCCAATGTGGAATGGCTTTAAGAACTCCTTGCCAACCTCAGAACCGAAAGGACTATTGTTAATCTTCAGAACAAATCAGAGAAGTTTAAAAAATTTGGGGTCCTCTTCAATCTCTGTATGCTTTGCAGGATGATAGGGATGCCTCCCATACCTCATGCTGAGCCAGTTCTGTTGTATGAGTCTGTGCTGGGGATAATGGGTAGGAAGGGGGATGGGAGTAGGGTGGGTGAGAATGAATCCTTCACACAAAAGTACTCCTTTGTTATGGACTTGTATATGACGCTGTGGATTTATTCTCTATATTGTAAAACCTCAATAAAGTCTGAATGGCAAAAAAAAAAAATGTTCTCCACAGCAAGCTGACTTAACCAGTTCTTCTTTCCTGAGGGTTCCTATAGCAACACTCACTCATGTTCACACTTCAGAAGCTGACAACTTGCTCATTGTCTTCACTGGACAGTCAGTGGCTTTTTTGGAGAAAATAAACTAAAGTTAAGTTTGAAACTAGATGAATTTCATTTATTTATGCAAAATGCTTGCTGATGATAAAGTTCTGCCAGCATTTTTTACCACAGTGAACGTCACTTGGTTATGCTACAGTGCGACTTGAAAGTGAAAGTGATTAGACAAGTCTGTATTAAAATGGCAGGATTAAACAGTTAAGTTTTTTTTTATTGCTTTTAATGTAGAAGAATCATGGCAGCATCAACCAGATAACTGTTTTGTTTAATGAACTAGATAGAAACATAGAAACATATAAGTTGACGGCAGAAGAAACCCGCTAGGTCCATCTAGTTTGCCCACTTGGTTTAGACCTATTTTGACACTCTAGTTGCCCTTTGATGAACAGTTTGGGACAGCTATATGTATTTACAGGCTTATGGATGTCAATGTTAGACTATGTATGGCAGTGTGTGTGTGTGTGTGTGTGTGTGTGTGTGTGTTTGTGTGTGTGCCAGATGTGTAGTGATCTCCTTTTCTAGGCTGCTAGTGAGAAGGTTCAGAGAGATGGAAAGAAATGCAAGTGTGAGGTTATTGTGGGAAGCCTGCAGTCATTGTGAGATACTAGATGGTCATGTGGTGTGCTTTATCCAGTCAGCAACCCAAATTTTCACTGATTTTTCCTACCCATTTTTTAATGGGCAACAAATCAATATCCATATCCAAAGTTCTGATTGTATAAAACACATCACATTACCGTGTGTATAACAAAGTGAGACCGCACACCTGCACTTTTACTGCCCTCAAAAACAATTTTGTCATTTTATAAGATAGATAACCCAGTCTACAGTGTGCTGTCATGCTCTGATATACGCATGGCTTGGGTGGTTGACACACTCGGCCTGCAGCCTTGTGTGTACAACACACACCAAGGCATGCATATATCAAAGTGTGACCGCACACCTAAGAGTGGGTTATCTATTACATATATATAGATAGATAGATACATATATATATATATATATATATATATATATATATATATATATTTATTCACTGCAAAAAACTTTGTTCATGCACCATTAGGGCAAACCCTAATGCTCACCCCATTTACATGCTTAATTAACATTGCTACATAATAAAAAATAGGGTGAGCATTGGGTTCGCAACACCAAGGCACACCCCTCACACCTGTTCCTGTATACAGGGTGAAGGTGGGGCTTCAGGGTTGGAAGCTGAGAGTGGGGTGGGGTGTTTGGGTCGGCTGCCAAGGGTGGGGGTGGGGTCTTAGGCTTGGGAACCCTAAGATGTCATTTCCCCACTTTTTAGGCTTCAACCCTAATGGTACATTAACAAAGTTTTTAGCAGTGAATGTCCTTACTTTTTCTGATACTTTATTTGTATCCGTATTAAGGGACAGTATTCATGAGGTGGTATAAAAAATGGTTATGTTGAAAGTTTGGTGTGAAAATAATAAAAATTAGCAAAGTTACTCATGTGTGTAGAAAAAATGTCAACGAACACTCATAACTCAGCCATTTTTAGGATTTGTTTCACCAAATTTTCAACACTGGCTTTTTGGGATGCCACCTCATGAACAGTGGTACTGACAATGCATCTCAACTGTCCCTGATTTTCAGGGATGTCCCTGATTTTGCCTCAGAATTTTCCTCTGTCCTTCATAAGATTTGTGTTTTTGTGACAGAACAGTGGGGGTCAAAAGCATAAAATGATGTCAAGCATTAAAGTTATATACTTGTTCTTCTTCAGAAAATGCATCTTAACACAAATTCTTTCATTCTATCAGCTTTCTGAGTGAATGGTACCAAATTTTAAGATGTGTCCCTCATTTTGGGTCTTTGCCCCTGATTTTTTAAGCCTTGTCCCTGATTCATGAGGCAAAAGGTTGAGAGGTATGGGTACTGTCATTTTGTTAATCTGTCCCAAAAGGTGATTTAGCAGAGCTACTGCACCGTTCTTCACCACAGGTGCAAAAAAAAAAAAAAACATTTTGGGCAGGATGTGAGAAATGACAGCTGTACTGTTCATGAGATAGTGTGAAAACATGGCTATGTTGAAAATATAGAGTCAAAATATTGTAAATTATCAAAGTTATGTGCCCGCTCAGAAACTGCACAATGCATGCTAGTAACATGGGCAATTTTAGGAATTTTGTCACCAAATTTTCAACATGGGCTTTTTGGGACTCCACCTCATGAATATTGGTACAGTCATTTTGTTATTCAGTCCTGAAAAGTGATTTTGCACAGTGACTGTGCCATTGTTCACCACAGGTGCGAAAACACATTTTGGGCAGGATGTAAGAAATGACAGTTGTACTGTTCATGAGGTGGAGTCAAAATATTGTATATTACAAAAGTTATGCAGTTGTATAGCAACTGTGCAATGCACACTCGTAATGGCCATTTTTAGGAAGCCTTTCACCAAATTTTCAAAATGGGCTTTTTGGGATCCCACCTCATGAACACTGGCACTGTCGTTTCATTAATCGGTCCTGAAAGATGATTCCACGCTGCAACTATGAAATCACATTCTGGGTCTTATTAACAAAACGACAGTGACACTGTTCATGAGGTGGGGTCCCAAGAACCCATGTTGAAAATTTGGGGCCACAATTCCTGAAAACGGCTGAGATATCAACATAAGTTGAAACCCCCCCTTTAGTGCCTTTATACAGGGTTTATCTTTGATTCTTCATTCTGCAGTTCAGCTTTGAAGAGTGCAGATGTGTCCCGGTCTACAGAAGATGACATCGCTGACCTTCAGAGGTAAGTATGGTGTAAGGAGGGGGTGGGTGCTCAGCGGGAAGGTTGGGAGGGGGAGGGGGGACTGGGGAGATGACAAGGGACCATTTCCTTTTTTACAGGTTTAAAATAAAGACCTCAAGGGATGATTTTCTTTATTTCACAGGTAATCAAAAAAATAAAATACATTTGGGCATACTGTGGTGGGCTCCCAGTGTGCCACAATGGTTTGGGGTTGGGGATATATGCTGACACTGGGAGTGGGCATCCCAGTGTTGGAAAAAAAAATTATATTGGAGGGTGGAGGTACTTCTAGATACCAGGGAAACATTATAAAAGTAAGTGTACAGTGATTGGAGGGTGGGGGGGTGCCACTAGACACCAGAGCAACACATTACATACATAAAGGGACATCAATGGGGGATGCTCCTAGTCACCAGGGAAACAGCAGCTCACTGCTATTACTGTGGCCCACAGCATGAGTTCCAGCTATGACTGCAGAAGTCAAGAAGATCCTGCTGTTCTCATACAGAGAACATGGATGAATGGCTCCTCTCGCTAAGCTGGGCACCCTGGATTTTGGGTGCCCAAGAAATGTATCTCTGACATCTTCAAAAAAAAAACACAAACACCAGAATCCAGCTAAATGGGCCGGTTTAGTTAGGTTCAGGTGTTTTTTTTAAGATATTAGTTCTATGTACTTTAAATGTTTGTAAGTTTAAACAGTAAAATGAAAATGGCAGCCATATGAAAAAGGATGTTTTCCTCACGAAAAAGGATTGGACCTGTATGAAAAAGGATTCTTTTTTGTATGGCCAACGTCTTTATTTGTTTCAAACATCTATCCTAACATGCCTACTGAGAATGCTGAGAACCAACATTTCAATCTTTATAACTCTGGAATGGATCATTATTTTTTCAACAAACCAGTGAAAAGCACTACTCTGGGCTAAGCTCTTTCCACTCAAAACATTTCAGACCAATATGCCAAACTGTCTGGGGGTTAAGGGCTACCAAATTAAAAAAAAAACAGTAACAATACCTGATTTTTACACATTTTGCACTGTCCGGATCTTGGAATCCACACATCCAATTGGAACAACACTTTGCATATCAAGAGTCCTTGGGATTCCAACTGTGCTTGCAAAATATTGTGCAAATCCCCTTGAACAGCTGCAAAGTTATTAAAGTGCAAAAATTAGAGTTTAACATTAAACAGCCTACTCAACCCTAACTATATTGTTACTGCACCACTATAACGTATGTGAGTGTGTGTGTGCGTATATAATATATATCATTATAATACATCTTAATTTGTTTATTTATTGAAATTATTTCACCAGGAAAAGCACATGAGCAACAAACTGCTCATCTCCCAGTGCAGCATGGGGGGAGGGAGTACAGTGGAGGGGATAACACGCAGGTTATCTTACATACATTTGACAGAATATAGAAGCAAGGTTAACATTAGTACACGAACAGGCATAGCAATGGTAACAATGTGGAGACAGTTCAGGCTTGATACAGGAATATATAACACACTGAGGGATATAAGTACAAGGGCTGGCTAGCAATGGGACTTTCACATGAAAACAAGACATTAAGTGCTGAAGTTGGGCAGTGAGTCAGAAAGTATTTCCTAGAAACTATAATCAGACTCTCCATTATTGATAACCTAATGTCAAAATATTATCTCTGTGGTGTAAATGACTTCCTGGGCCAGATTTTGAAAGAGCCCTTATGCCGATGAAAGGTGCGCCAAATATCTACCTTGTGTCAAATCCAGGTGCGACAAATACTGTGCACCATATTTTGCAAGAAAAGTGCTCTCAAATGGCAAATTCCCCCCAAATGATACAAGAGGTCCACTGCATCAAAAATATGATGCATGGGGCAAGAATGATGAAAGCTATGTCAGAAATATGATGCATGGGATAAGAATGACAGAAACTGAGTTAAAAATAGGATGCATTGTGCGAGAATGATGGAAGCCAAGTCAAACAAGCATTTGTCAATGCCGAACGTTCGCTTGCAGGTATTTGCAGTGGTGTTTGGCATGTATGGTGCTTTACCCTAATGCCCTGTGCGATTGCTGGTATTTGCACAATAAATTGTCAGCATGACCTTTTTGTTACCCCCATTGTGCGCTACATAGGCGGAAACATGTTTTGGGCAGGATGTGAAAAATGGCAGCTGTACTGCTCATAAGGAAGTGTGGTAAAATGGCAATGTTGAAAATCTGGAGTGGAAATATTGAAAATTCGCAAACCTAGGAGCGTGCGTGGGAACTGTGCAATGCACACTCGTAAAACAGTCATTGTTAGGAATTTTTTCACCAAATTGTCAACACTGGCATTTTAAAAACTCTGCTAATGAACAGTGTCACTGTGATTGTCTTACTGTGTGCCTTACATTGATTTCGCACACCGACTGTGCCATTGGGCACTACATGGGCGGAAACACGTTTTGGGAAGGATGTGAAAAATGACATCTGTACTGCTCATAAGGAGGTGTGGTAAAATGGCAATGTTGAAAATCTGGAGTGAAAATATTGAAAATTCACATACTTACGAGTGTGCGTAGGAACTGCACAACACACGCTCGTAAAACAGTCATTTTTAGGAATTTGTTCACCAAATTTTCAACATTGCCATTTTAAAACCTCTGCTAATGAACAGTGTCACTGTGATTTTCTTACTGTGTCCCATACATTGATTTCGCACACCGACTGCGCCATTGTGCACTACATGGGCTGAAAGATGTTTTGGGCAGGATGTGAAAAATGACAGCTATACTGCTCATAAGGAGGTGTGGTAAAATGGCAATGTTGAAAATCTGGAGTGAAAATATTGAAAATTCACAAACTTACGAGCGTGCGTAGGAACTGAACAACGCAGACTCGTAAAACAGTCATTTTTAGGAATTTTTTCACCAAATTTTCAGCACAGCCATTTTAAGACCTCTGCTCATGATCAGTGTCACTGTAATTTTCTTAATGTGTCCTATACATTGAGTTTGCACACCGACTGCGCCATTGTGCTCTACATGGGCGGAAACAAATTTTGGGTGAGATGTGAAAAATGACAGCTATACAACTCATAAAAAGGTGCGATAAAATGGCAATGTTGAAAATCTGGAGTGAAAATATTGAAAATTCGCAAACTTACGAGCCTGCATAGGAACTGCGCAACGGACGCTCGTAAAACAGTCATTTTTTGGAATTTGTGCACCAAATTTTCAACATAGGGTTTTTGGGACCCCTTCTCATGAGTGGTGTCACTGTCATGGCATTATTCGAGCCTGAAGGGTGATTTCGCGCAGTGACTGCACAGTGCCTGCGAAATCACCCTTCGGGCCAATAACACCATGACAGTGACATCATTCGAGAAGAGTCCAAAACCCATGTTAAAATTGGTGCAAAATTCCAAAAATGACTGAGATATGCAATAAAGTTGAAACCCCCTATCTAGCCCATTATACAGCTTACCGGCATTTCCTCAGTTCAAGGTCGCCTTTGAAGAGTGCAGACGTGTTCCTGTTCCATCAAGATCGCCGCACTGGAGTCCAGAGGTAAGTATGGGGTGGGGTGTGTGGGGAGGCTGGGTGCACAGTGGGTGGAGTGCGGGTTGTGGGGGGCTGGGTTCGTGCCGTGGGACCGTTTTTATTTTACGGTGTTAAAACAAAAAGCGATGGCGTCGGACGTTTGCCACACTGGGGTGGGCTCCCAGCATGGCACAAGATGGTTGGAGGGGCCGAGGAGCCAACGGAGGATTGGGCACCCCCGTCGGCAAACTATGCGGGGGGGGGCCGAGGAGCTGACGGGGGATTGGGCACCCCCTGTCGGCAAAACAAAGGGAACTTTTGCCATGCTGGGGTGGGCTCCCAGCATGGCAGCAGGATGGTTTGGGGGGCCATGGAGCCAACGAGAGATTGGGCACCCCGTCGGCAAACAACGTTAGCCCACGCTGGGAGTGGAAGGCTCAGCGTGCGCACCAAAGCTTTGGGGGCGGCGTGATGTGCGGGGAAGGCGGCGTGGCGAGGGTGGATGGCGTGATGGCGGTGCTCAGTATGGCAGCAGTGCTTTCCTTTGAAGCAGAGGATCACCGCTGTCATACAGAGCTCCTGCACCCATTGGTGCAGGACCGCCACGCCTGCTCAAGGGAGCAGTGCATTGGATGGGAGAGGCACACCTCCAAAGTGTGCTACTCTCCCAAAATGTTCCTAGCGCATGCACACAAGTGAATGTAAAAGTAAGGTGGATGAAATGGCCTAGACAGTGATATTTTATGCCACCAAATGCTCTAAATTAGTCCTGCAGGAGAATATTGACTCTGTAAACAAACCACTGCATAATTTACCTTCTCCATTCCAGTCATAGCAATTGCATGACAGAACTGACAGGTGCTATATGGGTTTGTCTCTGGAAGCAATATGTTACATGCTACAGTACATGAAACAACATTACAATGTACAGTATACAGTGCAGAACTCTTGCAGCAGTATGCAATTCATAGTATCATAATCAGGGCTGCCCATTTGCTGGGGGCTCTTTATATGTTCTTGTGTCAGTTAAACCATCTCTGGCTGGTGTAATCTCTGACAAGACCATCATGCTTTGAAAATCCCAAATTAGGGGATGGCACATCATTTGTTGGTCTCAAGCCCCCTTTCCATCATGGCACATGCATTGTTTTGATGCAAGCATGGTGCAAGCCAGTTTGGCACAGGCAGATCTGTTTTTGATGCAAGCACTATTATAAAATTGGAACTGACACAAGTTTTAAGGCAGCTTGCCCCTTGCATAATTTGTTTTGACACAGCTTGTTCCTTGCATCATTTATTCTATTGCAAGCACGGTGCATCATTCTCTGACCTTTCAAAATCTACCCCCTGTCTTTAAATGTAACATAAATGTTAATAAAACCATCCATCCATTCATTATATTATATGACCTCCACCTTATTATGACATCAAATTCACTAATCTGAAACTCTTGAATTAGCTGTGCAATCAAGTATATAATAGTTAAGCTTCATAGCATAATGTTGCAGAGTTGTCTCTATGTAGTAAATTCATTTATATTCAAAATTACTGTATAAAGTTCAAAACTGGTTTCAAAAACCTGGTGTTTAACATTTCAATCTGTAACACAATTCAATTTTCTATAAATACAAACCCACATTGAAATTGTTACACTTTAAAGTAAAAAATAGTTTTCTATAAAACCAAAGGTAAAATGGTATCCTTATTCATACCTTAAACCATGATTGGGTAAGATTGTAAGCTCTGCTCTTCTTCGGTTTCTGTACAGCTCCCATTTAAAGCAAAGTGTAATTTATGCCAGTGTACTTCCTGGAAAAAAATATTCTCAGAAATGGCATCATCTGGATACCCTTTTGCATCTAACAGTTAGAACTGTAACCATGATGAAGCTCTTTTTTCACAATTGAGAAATATTACCAAAATATTTTTAAAATGAATTACTTTTCTGCTTGCTATTTTTGGCACTACTAGCTCTTTAATCCCCCCACCCAGTTTCCTCCTTAGTTCTCTTGTTCCCCACATTATAACAGCAAGTAAGATGCTGCATTCTCCCTCCCTAACTGGGCACCTTGTACCTCAATTCCATGACATACCTAAACTTATAAAATGGGCAAAACATTTGGAGGATCTTGATTGGTGCAGAGGTTGCCAGAGCCATGTCCTTATAGACACATATCATGGCAACCTGCACTACATGTCAACCAATAGCCGTAGCACACACACAAATCAGTGAGCCCGCGCTGTCAAAATTTCTTTCCACAGCATTCGCATAATCACAAAGCGAGAGAGACAGTGCGGCTCTTCAAAAGGCACTCATTTCTGAAGCAAACTAGTGGTGCCAACATAACGTAGATGAGCTGCACAACAGCCCCCCAACACACACACACACATACACACATACACACACAGACATCAAACACAAACTGTTATCTCCATAAAAGACAATTTGAAATATATTTATTTCTGTCATCTGTATGAAAGCCGACCCAGAGAGTGAACAACGTGTCATACCTTTGAAAAAAAATCGGACCACAGATCCACCGGCACTGCTCCATTACCGATGCAGACTGACATTCTCCTCCCCACCACTACCACAGACACACAGTATCTCAGCAAAAGACAAATAAACAGATATTTTATTTTTTAAGGCTAACCTGAACCAATAAAAGCACAGACTGCAGTAATGAAAGTGAACCACGTCACTGTTTTTAAATTGCCATTCAGATCCACGAGCGCACGTCTTTAGCGTCAGCGATGCAGCGAATGAAACCGCACATTTAAAATAGAACTCATACCCAGTCCTCCGGCAGTATTTCTATGTACAGCTCATAAAATAAATAAAACATTTATTTAAATTAGGGCTCAAAGCCTGAAGTGGGCAATGACAATTTAAGCGCTGACAAGCACTAACTATGGTGCTGACAATGGGACATGCTCATTTTCAAGTAAAAGCGCATCATTGGTCTCCAGCAAACGGACCCTGTCAACATTTATACATAGCGAACAGAGCACAAAGAAAAATAAATGTAAGGGGATGTAATGTTAGAAAAAGTAAAGTGATATAGGGGAAGCCCTGTACAGCTAATGAAACACTTTCTCAAACTACCTTACATGGGGACTATTTTTCTTGCTTCAACTACTGAAGCCTCAGATTTTAAAACAATTTCTTTGGCATGTTTCTTATTTCTTTTCTCAAGTAGTTACTTTTTTTATAAGCGCAATAAGACACTCAGAGGTGTGGGTTATGTCCTGATAAGAGCACTTCCCAGGTGCTAAAGGCACTTGGCGCAAGCGCCTTGTGCCTCATAACGCACCTGGGGCATGCTCTTATCAGGCCATAACCCACACCTCGTTGTGTCTTATTGCTTGCATAACCACCTTCAGGATGGGATTCCAGGACATCCCACATAAAAACTGGATTTCCAGCTGGGAAGACAGTTTGCTGCTGCTGCTGTGCCAGCACCATTGTCCTGGCTAAAAAAAATATTTTGAAGAAGGCTTTGGAGTGTAATGCACCAACAAAATGTTCTTCTTCTTTTTTGGTAAATTTTAACTTTAATTCTAGTAACAGACACAATGCTGTTTGTGAAAGTATGGTGTAAATTGTGCAATATGCTTAAAAATGTCAAAATTGCCCTTAATTTATTTATTTAAAAAGCGTTGACAGATATGAGCATGCTGAGCCAATGTTTACTCTGAGGTGCTATCCAGAAGACTAAAACAGGAAGATGAAAAGTCAACAACAAAAATTTTTATATTATTTTTTACAAAACTTACAGTGTACAGTACACCAAAATACACTATTTACAAGTAAAAGTAAATATAACTTAAAAACCTATGGCCCGATTCTGAAATGCTCCATTGGAGTGATGCAGGTTGTGACTCTCCAGGATTGCATCAATACCCAGGTGCACTAGGGACCCTGCACTGGTTTCTGCAAAAAAGCAAGGTCCCGGCACTGAAATCCCCATGTTTACTGCAACTGCGGATCAGCGCCCAGCCATCAGGCAGCTGTGGCACATGCTGCAAGGATCTGTTTCCCCTCTTGCCAGTGCAACACAGGATGGGCAGCATTGGTAGTGGTGTTAAGGGGGTAACTGCATGCCCAGAGGGTTGAAGGGGCAGGAAGGGCATAGGGGGCATATGGTGAGTTGGTGTGACTGCGGAGAGGTGAGGGATTGGTTTAGCACCAGGCAGGGTGCATATGTCTATGTCATATATACTGAGGCATATGTACCCTGCTGAGTGCCAGAGCAATCGCCTGCCTCCCCACTGTCTCACCAATCCACCTTATGTCCCTCTGTGCCCCTCTGGCACCCACACCCCACATGTAGCTATCCCCCCACGGTGTGCCACAGTGGCGCAAGGGGCTTAGACCACCTCCTGGCAGGTCTAAGTGGAGCCTCTTGCTACAGCCATGGTGGGGCTTTTGGAATTCAAAATTAGGAGATGTAACAGCCCTGCAGTGGTGCAAGCCCCTTTGTGACCTGGTGTACCCAGATGCAGGTCGCAAGGGTGGCACAGTGCCCATTTGGTGTAGCAGCTTCCAATTCCATTGCAGACCTGTACCGGAAGAGGGTATGCTACAAACTGTGATGCAAGGTGCAGCTTGCATCATTGCTGTTTGATGCATTCACCTTGCATTGGGCATAACCATTTAGGAATCGGGCTCCTAGAGTATACAGACAACATCATATGGAAAACACTCTGTAGGGAAAAGGTGACTGCAAAATAAAGCAACACATGGTTTAAAGAGCATATTAGGTGCAAAACACAATCCATAGTGAAAAAGAAACTGCAAAGTAAAACTACTGTAAGATTCTAATGAGCAGAAAAAGCACTGAAACAATGTAAAATACACACTAGGAAACAATATTTACTGTTTCCTTTAGTAGTTCCAGTGGCAGTCCCTGATTTTAAAGTAGCACAAGATACATGATCCTGATTTCAGTGCCTGCAAAGCATAGAGCATAGGAGCCAACTTGATGGAGGGGGGCTCTGGGCCCTGACTGCCCCAAAAATTTACAGCTTCCTTTTTTTAACACTTCCTGTTTAAACTAACCTCCTTCACCTGGTCCCTGGGAGGAAAAAAAACTAGGCTCTCATGGTATAAAGAAACTACAGCACACAACTTTCAATATGCAACTTTCAGTACGCAACTTACAGTAAGCAGCTTTCAGTATGCAGCTTTCACTATGCAACTTTTAGTATGCAACTTTCAGAATGCAGCCTTCAGTATGCAGCTTCCACTACATAACTTTCAGTATGCAACTTACTCTTCCAAGTTTAGCTTTATAGTAAATTATTTTCAGAGAATACCTCAGTGAGAGTACATAAAACTCACAGAACTGTAACCTTTGATCATTTTTTTCAGGTTTTGTGAATGATTCAACAACCAAGTCTGTTGTAGCGCTACGTCTGAATGTGATTATTAAAGTCACAAACTGCTTGTCAGTAGGAAGCAGTGCAAATTACCTACTGTGCTCTGGGAAGGGAAAGTGCATCACAAAAGCATCTGAGGTAAGGTATCATTATTTGACTTTTACGGGGGATGACTGCTTATTTTTACTGGAAGTGCATGTGTGTGTGTGTATAGATGAGAAATATCAGACACTTGCCTTATGTATGTATGCTTTCCCCATTTTGAACTTAGTGCTAAGAATGTTTCTCTTTTGATGTACAGTATGTTTCCCTGGGAATTGTTTCACTGTTTGGTAAATATGGTTGGATGTTCTATCTTCTTTTTCTACCTCCCCCCTTTCAACCAAACTAAGAACAGGGACTTTTGCACAGTGTTGGAATATGAATGTTAACAACCATATATTTATTGGTGACACTTGGTATGAAAACAGGTATGCATGATGGGCGCAGCTGGGAGTTTCATCCTTCACTACCCCTTCCTGATGTTGCCACCAGTGCCTATTTCTGCTGATCCCATTCCCTGCAGAGTGAGATCCTCTTGTGGAGGATTTGCCACCTCATGGCAGCCCCACAGTTAGTGGAGTCTATGGTAACCATCCAAGAATCGTTCTTTTGAGGGTGGCCATCAGATACAGGGAAGAGCTCATTCCCATCTGAAAGAGTTTGCTTCTCCTTGGGATAAGACTCAGAAAGAGGCATCATGACCCATCCAAATAGCATGTGGGTTCTTGGCACCCCACCCCTCTTTGCTGACCACTGAGGACCCATCTGGACTAGGAGCAAGTCCGTCTCCCCCTGCACGACCAACACCATTTGCCACAACATTTAATATGATGGTGACAGATGCAGTTCTTGTCAAACAAACCCTGATACTTCATGACCCTTTGGAGACTTAAAATCTGGGAACAAAATAGAACAATTCCTCCATAATCCCTACTGTGTGCCTCCCCAAGGGGGGCAAAAGGACTCCCTGTACTATGCCTTCTCCAGCACTGCCTGATACACTGCTTTTAAAAGGGTGGGTGGAAAGTCCTATCCAATGAGAGAGAAAAGACTGAGCCAAGAGCATGGTCTCTCCATTTACCATCCTGGCCGGACCCCTTAAGCCCCACTTTAGGCATTCTTGCCTCCCGCTCCAGGTGGAACCAGCCACTTTCCTAGAGGTGGCAGTAAACTATTTCATACAGTAACATCTTAGAAAATGGGTAATCTTGAATTTCATTCATGAAGTTTTAAATTTTACATTTCAGTTACTGTTTAAACACACAAGAAAAAATATGCCACCTTGAAGAATCAAAGTGAGTGATTAGTCTACTCAACAAAAGTGCTGCACAAATATATGTTGTAATTCATCAATTTTTATTTCCAAACACATACATAGGCAGCTAAAAATCCTCCCTCATCCCTTAGCAACATGTCAAAAATCAGACCAGTGGTGAGAGAGACAGCATGTCAAGAGTGAGTGCTTGAGCGGACGGCTCAGGCTTTCAATTTTCTCTTTTATGTTCAGCTCTTAAGTATCAGTTTGGCTTCAGTTTGCTTCATTTAAAACATTAATTGCTGAATGAACTGCTAGCAAACAACACCAATGCTCCAGTTTCTCAACTAGAAACTGTGTTGTCGACTCCTGACTGTGTCAAAACACACCCATTAAAATTTTATCACTAGCTTCTTCGAAGTGTGATGAGTGTGGTCACTGTTCTCATTTTAAACAAGATTTTTAAAGTGACACAACACTGATTAGTGCAGACTTCATTGTTGCAGAGCCTGTGATAAATCCATGTTAAAAATCTTACAGATTTATTTTAATTTTTATTTAGTTTTTGTTTACCGGGTGGGTGCCATAGCCACAGAAGTGACTATTTTCAGACATGACCCGGGAGGTTACAAACAAATTAAGCAGTCAACAAACACAGGTGAGGTATATGGGGAGTAACTGTACAGAAAAACAATCAACAGTACAATAAAACAATAATAAGTGCATTTAGTATACAAGGTAAGTTCTTTGAGAGCACATGACTGTGGGGGACAGCAAGTAACCGGGGGGGGGGTAAAGCAGGTGCATTTAGAGTAATTGACAAGGAGAGTGTAATACTGCTAGATAGCTGAGTGACTAAATATCAAATGCTATCAGGCATGACCCGTTTTATGCCACTGAAATGAAGGTTTGCTACTGAATCTTGATTTGCCTCTGAAAATAACACGCCATGCTGTGTGCCATGTGACCAGTCCTGATAGCATTTCTATGTTCCTGTGCTCTGCTTTTGAGCATTCATTTTGTCTGTCCTATGTACGTCTGTCCACTAGGACAAGAGCGTATGCATAACACTTCTTTAGTCATGCAGTTTGCAAAGTCCAATATAAAATATTTCTTCCCCCCTTCTACAATAACAACAGTATTTCACATTCATTGTATTCGAACAATGTTGACAATGCCCATACCAGAATTTACCTTTGGGTGGTAGACAACCACAAGTTTATCTTTGGTTATGGTGGGAGTTGTGCTGACACGGAGCAATCCTTTCATTTTTTTTCCACATCTTTATGCAATCACTGGTGGATGATTCATGTATTCTGCAGTCATGTGCTCCCCTTGTAGTACATGCCAATGTTTCTGTATAATTTGTCCAGTCTTTACTGCCGTTGGATTGCAGTCCATTATCAGGGTCAATTTTTTATTTGCTGCTTGTGTTTTATTTTTTAATTTCCAGTAGTAATACTTTTGGTGTAATTTTTGCTGTATGGAAGGCCTTCTGTATCGTATACTCCAGATATTTTCTGGCTTCAAATCTTTTTGACATTTCAATAGCCCCTTCTTCAAACTGTTTTTCTGTAGTACTGTTTCATTTCATTTGATCCTTAGAAACTGTCCAGTCAGTATGTTGTTAATTAAATTTCTGGTGTGATGGCTGTCATCCCTCAACAGTGTGTTCCTAAAGGCTGGCTTTTTGAAGAGGCCAGTATGCAGTTTTGTATTTACTTTATAAATCCACAAGATCAAGTAGTGAATTTTCTTTATATTAAATTTGAATGCGAATCTCAAATGCTGGCATGTGCCATTGACACAGTACATGAAGCTCTTCAATTCCTGTCCTGTGCCTCCCCACAAAAGGGTTATGTCAGCTATGAGAAGTTTACAAAGTCTGACATTTGGGAAAAAGGGTTGTTTGTTACAGCATACATACACTGTTCCTTCCAACATCCAAATACAGACATGCATAATTTGGGACATATTTGGTCCCCCCCTTGCTTCTCCCTAGAAATGAACATAATTCTCCTCCAGTACAAACTCAGCTAGGTCCAATATGAACCCAGTAGGTGAAACCACATTTCTTGGTCTGTTGTTTAGATATTTGCCGATTACTTGTAATCCCCCTATGTGGGGGATATTGGTATATAGTGTTTTGATGTCCAAAGTAACCAGTACTGTTACAGTTCAGAAACAATACTGGGAGGGGATAATAATCAATTGGAAAATTTCTAAACAACATACCAAGAAAAGTGGCCTAATCTAATAGGTTGATATTGGTCTTTGATGAGTTTGTACTGGAGGACAATTGTTTTCTCTATGATAGAAAACAGTATGTGCAAATCAATGGAATGGTAATTGGGACATGTTTGCTTAAATTATGCATACCTGTACACTGGATATTAGGCAGAATGGTGTATCTCTACAATAACAAACAACCCTTTTTTCCAAACATCAGACATTGGAAACATTTCATAGATTACATACCCCTATTGTGGGAAGGCCAAAACAGGAATTAAGGAACTTCATGGACTATATCAAAGGAAAGAGCCAGCATTTGAAGTTGGCATAGGAAATTAATATAAAGGAAATTCATTATTTGGACTGATTGATTGATCGATTGATTGATTTAGTTATTGATTTCAAAAGTTTTACCAGTAAAGACATACTCAGCTGAGGCAGCTCATTTCCAGACATGTCCTGGGGAGGGGGATGGGGAGAATATAACAATAAGTTGCAACAAATAGGTTACAAAAATCAAAACAATACAAGTTAACAATTAAATAATAATAACATGAACAAGTGGTACAATAAAAGTGCAGATGGTGGCAGCATTGTAGGGTAAACAAGGCACTTGTGAGTTTGGCAGTCAAAGTGCAGATAGTGGCCAAAACTGTAGGGTAAACAAGGACTGCTGAGTTCAGCAGGCAGGGAAGAGCATGTAAGCTGGTGGAGGGGCATGGGGACTGCATTATGGCAGAATCAGGGAAAAAGGGGGATATGGAATTAGAAGGTGGTAAAAATATAGCCAGAGCCAGGGTCAGGAACAACTGCAGGAGTGATTAGTGAAGTCACAGAGGAGAGATCTGAGTGAGTGTGAGGAAAAGGAAGTATGAATGCATGGGAGGAGAGAGCCCCATAGTTTGGGTAGTGGAAGAAGAAAGCAGCTTGGCCAGTGAAGGATTTTACTGAGTGGAGAACCAGGAATTGAGTACCAGAGCTGCGAAGGGAGTAGGAGGTAGAAAGGGGGGAGGGATTGAGACAAAAGTAAAGGTAGGATGGAAGGGACCCAAACCAGAATTTATAGATAATGGTAGCACAATGGGCACGGCACCTGACATCATGGGAAGGCAAGAAGAGGAAGAATAGTGAACAATGGTAGGTTCTAGAGGGGCAGTCAAGGGCAGAGTGGCAGAAGGAGTGAAAGAAAGGGTCTAGTCTATCTAAGGTGGACTTGGGAGTAGCACTGTAAACAATGTCACAACTGAAGAGAGGGAGAATCATCTTTGAGACTATCTGTGTATGGGCAAGAAGCAAGATACAAGCTTTATTCCTGTGGAATGCACCAAGTTTGAGGTGAAGGTTGTGGTGGATGGCATCCATGTGAATGGAGAAATTGAGGTGATGATCCAATCAGACCTATGAAGTATTTAAAGGTGGAGATATCCTCAATCACAACCCATCAAGGGTATGGAAGGAAGGGTGAAAGAAGAGCCTAGCAAGTCACTGCCAATACCATAAGTCATGGAGACAGTTTTTTTGGCATTGAGGAACAGCTGATTTGCTTGCAATAAGCGTTGGATGTTTAAGTCCAGTTAGAACCTGGCCATGATGTCAGGGGTAGATGACCAGAGGCGTTGATTACCATGCCATCTCCTTACATGTGAATGGACACAGAACAGCAGTTAAAGGGATGGTCCTCCAGGAATATGGAGAATAGAATAAGGCCAAAGAGAGACCCTTTGGGCATGCCAGAGCAGATGGGGAGTGGAGGGGATAGGGCCTCACCAGTATGAACAGCACGAGACCTGTGCCTTCAAGGTACAAGTAGAATCACTCAACTGAGGTGGCAGAGAGCCCCACTGCCTTAAGCTGGCCCAGAAAGATAGCATGGTCAGCAGTGTCAAAGGCTTTGGCCAAGTCAACAAAATGGCTGAGATGACCAGGCCATGATCCATGCCAGATAGGATGGAGTCAGTGAGCTGCAGAAGGGAGTCGGAGGTAGACAGGGACTTCCTAAAACTAGACTGGTAAGGAGTGAAGGAGGAAGAGGAATCAAGGAGATGAAAGAGTTGGGAAAGAATATGTTCCTGGAGTTTAGCCAGAATGGGGAGGGAGGAGATAGGGCAGTACTAACCAGGGGAGAAGGATCTAGATGACCGTTGCCTGTTTCCTTGTGTCAGGGATGGAGGCTAGTGAAAAGGAATGATTTAGGAGGTAGATGACAGGAATAGAAATGGTAGGGGCAGAGAGAGAGAGACAGAAGTTTGGGGTCAAGACAATCACTACTCCCAACTTTGTGTGTGTTTAGCGCCATGAGGGCTTTGAGACAAGCAGCAGGGGGTGGGTGTGAGAAGAGAAGAGAAGAGAGGAGGAGAAAGGATGGAAGGGTTGGGGAAGAGAAGAAGAGGATGAGGATGGAAGGGGTGAAGTAGAAGGGGAGGCTGAGAAGGGGAGGAGGAGGACAGTAGAAAGATGGCAAAGGAGGTAAAAAAGGAGTTGAAAGATGATGCGACTGCAGCAGGTTCTGAAACTGGGGTCTTACCAACCTTAAGGATAGTGGAGGAGGTCTGGAATAGGGGAGAAGAGGGTGTGACTAACCTTTCAGAACATAGAGGGGTGGTTAAAGTTGTTCTGCAGTGTGGATGCAAAATATTCAGTCTTTGCAAGCCTAGTAGCTCTGGTACAGGTGTTGTGAAGGGCCCTATAACTAGTAAGGACAGTAGGGGAACCAGCAGACTTGAAGGCCTGCCACACAAGGTCACAGGCTCAGTGATAGGCCAACAACTCTGCTGAGATCCAGGCTTGGTAAGAACTTTGGACCTAATTTTCCTCAAGGGGGCATGGTGATCCCAGACATAGAAACAGAAACATAGAATTTGACGGCAGATAAGGACCACTGGCCCACCCAGTCTGCCCATTTTTCCCTACCTACAGTATCACGGCAGACCCTAATCAGTCACCAGCTCATTCTCCATCCCCCATTCCTTGCCGCTAAGATACTCTTATGCCTATCCAATGCATATTTGAGCCCCACCACTCTCTTCATCCCCACCACCTCTGCAGGAAGGCTGTTCCAGGAATCCACCACTCTTTCTGTGAAGCAGTATTTCCTCACATCTCTCCTGAATCTACCCCCTCCAGATTCATAGACTGTACCCCTGTTCATGAGCTCCTATTCTTTCAAAAAATACTTCCCTCCTGTACCTTATTTACCCCGTGAGGCATTTAAAGGTCTCTATCATACCCCCTTCCCTCCTCTCTTCCAAGATATACATATTGAGATTCTTTAGTCTCTTGTTGAAGGGCTTTTGGTGCAGACCCTGCACCATTTTAGTTGCCCTTCTCTGGACTGACTCCACTCTGTCTATGTCATTCTGGAGATGTGGGGCTCTATTCTCAAAGGGGACATAGACTGGTGCAAGTTGCAGCAGACAGCAGCTTGCATCAAAGCCCCATGTGCCAGGGACCATGCGTCTGATTCTCTGTCAGTCAAGGTCCCGGAGGCAAAGTCCCATGGCTTGCAGCAACCATGGCTGGGTGCCAAACAGAGGGCACACTGGAAGGGTGTGCCACAAGCCACAGGGCAGCAGTGTGCGGCTCGTCCTGGTGGTCTAGCAGTCCTCCCACCCAGATCCCCGCTGTTGCTGAGTATTAAATAAAAATATTTATGACCTCCCCTCCTGGTGGCCTAGTGGCCCCCCACCCCAATCCCCGCTATCGCACAGTATTAAATAATATTTATAAATTCCCTCCTCATGGTCTAGTGGCCTTCCCATCCCTCTCCAACCCAAAATGCAGCCGGATACCGGCACAGCCCACCTCTCACCCTCGTGGCCAGCTGCTGGACTGAACTGTCAGTGAGCACCTACTGTATAATTATGCGCCCTCATTCATGCATGCATACACTTGCAGTAGGTGCTCCTCCCGGTCAGTCCGTGTCTAACCGGAGATGAAGATAAACTGTGCCGGTGCGCCAGCTGCATTTGGGTTGGGAAGGGATCAGAGGAGGGCCACTAGACCACTAGGAGGAAGTTATAAATATTATTTAATACTGATGATAGTTGGGATTAGGGTGGGGGGACACTAGACAAACCAGGAGTGGAAGTCATAATTATTGTTTAATTCTCAGTGACAGCAGGAATCAGAGTGGGGGACACTACATCACCAAGAGGGGCAGTCATAATTATTATTTAATTTTTAGTGACAGTGGGGATTGGGGTCTAGACACCCAGGAAATATAATGGTTTCACAAATAGTAAAGTTGGGGATCAGGGCTTGGGAGCAGGGGCCACCTCACACCAGCGCACCGTGCCAAACTTACCCAGAGGGATATTTCTAAGTACCCTTAGACCAGCCCTGACTGGGTGAGTTTTGAGTATCAGACATTCGGTGATGTGGCAGTCTGCATCTGCCATATGTCCCCTTGCCCCATGCTGAAGCCCATTTTGGGGGTGGCACAAGTCTGGCTTGGGGCAGGCAGCCTCAGGTTGCCACAGGCTGCCTTTATGAATAGCTCCCAGTGCATATTTTTGGGCAGGGGGTACTTTGTGTCATTCTTTGTGGCGTAAGCCCCTTGTGCCCTGCTGGGAGCTTTGAGAATCGAGCCCGTGGTCTCTAGAACTGGGCACAGTATTCAATGTGTGTGTGCTCTTACCAGTGAATTATACAGGGACAACACCACCTTCCTCTTTCTGGTGGTGATACCTCTCCCTTTATACCCCATCATCCTGCTAGCCCTCATAATTGCCTTGTTACACTGCCTGGCCACCTAAAGGTTATCCTTTATGATCATCCCCAAGTCTCTTTCCTGCTTGGTGGTAGTTCCTAACATTCCACACATTTTTTACTCCACCACTGGGATTCTGTATCCCAAGTGCTTTATTTTGCACTTTTCCACATTGGAACCCAGCTGCCATATCCTTGACTACGCCTCAAGTTTTCTCAGTTCTCTGCTCATCCTTTCCACCACCTCCAAGAGTGGCCACCATGATGCAAATCTTGGTGTCATCCACAAAGAGGCAGACCATCCCTTTTAGCTCCTCTGCAATGTCACTTAAAAGGGCATTAAAGGGACACTGTCAACCCCCTGAGGTCTCAAAGTGTCCCTAGTTTAAAAATCTTATTTTATGATTGCAAAAATTATGAAAACATTGTTGATGTAGCTGGTAATTTTATTCTGGCTCTTATTTTCTTTAAAAAAAGTAAAAAAACTAACTGCCCAACATACTATGTTGTCACACCAAAACAGGTTTGTTTACATTCCTTGATCAACCCCAAATGCATCTTTCCTGGACTTGGGAACACCCACAAAACAGTCTAGCCCCTCATGATGCAGTGGGAGTTTAGGTGGCCACTGCCTTACAAATGAAAGCACTGTTTGGGTGTGTTTCTAATGCTCAGGAATTATGCAGTAAGAACAGAACCAGGATTGTAAACAAAAAAAAGGTTCTTTATAAATATACATTGCCATGCATTTCAGTTCTACTAAGCAAGGGGACAGACAAAACAAACAGCAACATCAGTGTATTTTAGAGAGGGTAAGCAATCATAAAATGTGGGGTTTCAATTAGAAATAATATGATGAAAAACAAGTTGACAGTGTCCCTTTAAAGAGGACTGGTTCCAGCACTGATCCCTGAGGCATCTTTCCTTCCTTGGAGTGAGCTCTATTTCCCACCACCCTCTGTCACCTATCCCTTAAGCAGTTTTTCCCAGTTTACTTCCTTTGGACCTACTCCTACACTACCCAGCTTATTTACTAGTCTCCTCTGTGGAACAGTGTCAAAAGCCTCACTGAAATTTAGGTAGGCCACATCCACCGTACCACCTTGATCTAATTCTTTGGTCACCTCATCAAAGAAATCTATCAGATTTGTTTGACATGACTTCCCCCATGAATACATGCTGCCTTGTGTCTTCTAACCCATTGGATTCAAGATATTCCACAATCCTTTCCTTCAGCAAAGATTCTATTAACTTTCCAACCACTGATGTCAGGCTAGCTGGCCCATAATTGCCAGTCACCTCCCTGCTACCATACCAGACAGACATGAACTTGGAATTAATGAATTCGAGGGCTGTGTTGGTGTTGCTAGCAGTGGAAATGAGGGACCAGTTAGGAGGACAGGTCCAGAGATTAGAATGATCAGATCTGTATGAATTTGAGGGGAGATCTGGGACAATGAATCTTGTGCACACAGTAAACCATATGGTGGTCACTGAAGGCTTTGGGAAGGGTGCCAAGCTCATGATATGATGGTAATGAAAGAAGACCCAGTTCAGGAGTGAATGGTTGAGGGATTCATGACTGAGCCATGGGGGTTCAGTGATCGATTGGGAGAGTTGAACTAAATTACCATATATTTTTGAATTAAAGTACTTTCTTGTCTTTTTTTTTTTCAATATTCAGTTGACTGCTCACTGGGTATGCTGTTGCTGTCCTTGATTCAAGCATAATGATTTTTTGTGCTCAGTCTACTTGAAGGCACGCCTAATACAGGAGTCATTTTTTCCATACTTTTTGTGTATGTATTTTTTAAAGGAACAGGTTGTGGAGGTGCGGCACTGTTGTGGCCAGTGCCCCCACTGCCTTTTGAGGCTTGGCCCACTTTCCCCAATGGGGTGGCACGCTGCTGCTGACACTAGTTCAGCCAGCGTGCCACCTTCTTGAAACATTTTAGCCACTGCAATCAGGGGCCGCCTTGTCATTGCACCATCAGCCATTCTGTTGCAATGAGTGAGTGACCCGTCATTGCAGGGCAGTACCTTGCATGCCCCCGACCCTGTTTGCTGATGGGGAGCCCAGTCCCCGTCAGCATACTCTCACCCCTTCCCCATTTGTTGTGTGCTGAAGGGGTGCCCAATCTCCCTCGGCATCATGCCCCCCCAACAGTCTTTCATTGCCGATGGGGCCCCAATCCCCATCGGCTTCAGTCCCCAGTTCTATTTGCTGACGGAGACCCCTCCCCATCGACATAATGTCCTCCCCACAATGGTGTGTGCTGCGGGGGGGTACCCAATCCCCTCGGCTCTTCCCCCGTATGTGCCAACAGAGGTGCCCAATCCCCTGCGGCTACAGCCCCCAAAACTACGTGAGTAGCATGCTGGAAGCTCACCCCAGCGTGCCAAATGTCCCTGAAAAAAAAAAAGTCCCGCAATGGTTTTCTTTTTTTTTAAAAACCCTATAAACAAGAAAACGGTCCCTCGTTGAGTCCGTAGCCCTGTCCCAACCCACACCTACCCTCTGCACACCCTGCCTCCCAACACCCCCTCACCCCATACTTACCTCCGGAGCCCAGCACAACAATCTTCGGTGGACCGAGAACACGTCTGCACTCTTCAAAGCCGACCGCAAACTGAAGAAATGCCAGTAAGCTGTATAATGGCATAAATAGGGTTTTTTCAACTGTGATGCATATCTCAGGCATTTTTGGGAATTTTGGCACCAAATTTTCAACATGGGGTTATTGGGATGCGTCTTCATGAATTCAGCCACTGTTATGGCGTTATTCTGTCCTGAAATGTGAATTCGTGGTCACTGCATGGAATCACCTTTTGGGACCAATTAATGAAACGACAGTGCCAGTGTTCATGAGGTGGGCTCTCAAAAAGCCTATGTTGCAAATTTTGTGGAAAAAAATCCAAAAAATGACTGTTTTACGAGCGTGCATTGCGCAGTTGCTATGCACGCTCATAACTTTGTGAATTTGTAATATTTTCACTCCAGATTTTTAACATTGGCATTTTTCTATTCCTCCTTATGAACAGTACAGCTGTCATTTTCACATCCTGGCTGAAATGTGTTTTCGCACTTCCGGCACAGACTAGTGCAGTCGCTGTGGGAAATCAGTGTTCAGGACAAATTAAGAAAACCACAGTGACACTGTTCATGACCAGAGGTCCTAAAATGCCTATGTTGAAAATTTTGTGATGAAAGTCCTTAAAATGACTGTGTTATGAGCGTGCATTGCGCAGTTTCCACGCACCCTTGTAACTCCTCAAATTAGTAATATTTTCATGCCAGATTTTCAATGCTGGCATTTTTTCACACCTCCTTATGAACAACACAGCTGTCATTTTTCACATCCAGGCTGAAATGTGTTTTCGCGCTTCCGGCGCAGAATAGCGCAGTCGCTTTGGAAAATCAGTGTTTGGACAGATTAAGATCGAGCGAGTGAGAAACGGGGAGTGACCGAGCTCAACTGAGCTCTGTCGGGACTGCTGCAGATTTCTTTGTGGGCAGAAAAAGGAGCCAGTGCAGGCAGGAGCCCAGTACAAAAAGGCATCCTGTAGCACCAGGAGAAACAGAACGAGCGAGTGAGGGAGGGGGAGTGAGCGAGCTCAACAGAGCTCTTTTGGGACTGCTGCAGATTTCTTTGTGGGCAGAAAAAGGTGCCAATGCAAGCAGGGGCCCAGTACAAAAGGGCAGCCTGCAGCAGCAGGAGAAACAGAACGAGTGAGTGAGAGAGGAGGAGTGAGCGAGCTCAACGGAGCTCTATCAGGACCAAGAGTGCCGGAAGATAGTAAAAGCTGAGGGGGTGGAGGATCAGAAGGGCACTTATGAGGGTACAAAGGGCACTTTTTCTAAACTAGTTTTTGCCATACAAAATTAAAAAGTTGGGGGGCTGCCACCTTCAGCCCCCCCCCCCCAGTTCCTGTGCCTATGATTGTGACTGCTGCAGATTTCTTTGTGGGCAGAAAAAGGTGCCAAAGCAGGCAGGAGCCCAGTACAAAAGGGCAGCCTACAGCGTCGGGAGAAACAGAATGAACGAGTAAGAGAGGGGGAGGAGCGAGCTCAGCGGAGTTCTGTCGGGACTGCTGCAGATTTCTTTGTGGGCAGAAAAAGGTGCCAATGCAGGCTGGAGCCCAGTATAAAAAGGCAGCCTGCAGTGCCAGGAGAAAGCGGAATGAGCGAGTGAGAGAGGGGGAGTGAGCAGGCTCACAGAGCTGTATCAGGACTGCTGCAGATTTCTTTGTGGGCAGAAAAAGGCACCAATGGAGGCAGGAGCCCAGTACAAAAGGGCAGCCTGCAGCAACAGGAGAAACAGAATGAGCGAGTGAGAGAGGGGGAGTGAGTAACCTCAGCAGAGCTCTGTTGGGACAGCTGTGAATTTCTTTGTGGGCAGAAAAAGGCACCAATGCAGGCAGGAGCCCAGTACAAATGGGCAGCCTCTAGTGTTGGGAGAAACAGAATGAGTGAGTGAGAGAGGGCAAGTGAGTGAGCTCAATGGAGCTCTGCTGGGACTTTAGAGTTGCCCACCTTCCCACCCATGGTCCTCTGTGGTCCTATATTGCAGCAGGGTCTCTGGAGTGGAGACAAAGCAATGATTGGATACTTTTAGGATTGCTGTAATAATACAGATTTTGTTGTTCTGTTTATTTCTGTAACTGAGCTAAGTACTGAGCTATACGAAAAGGGGAAGGAGGGGGTCAACAGAGATCAACAGGGCTATGGAAGTGAATAGGGAGTATCTGGGTATCAAGACTGCAGTATCAGATGTATAACTTCCTATACCTAACCTAGGCTGTGCCGCACAGATTCTCCCCATAAAAATTCTACTGGGGGCACACAACAAGGCACTTACAATCCTCTCTGTATATGCCCCTCCAGAAGAACAATCCGCTGGATTTGACAAGGTCATGGAACACATAAGAAGTTAGCATCTTGATTCTGAAACTATCATCCTGGGAGATTTCAGTGTCAGTTGGGTCTCGCCTTGTGTTGGTTCCTTTAAGGATGTGGTCTGTGCACTCCATCTCACTCAACTCGTGGACTCATCTTCCAGAACTAATTATAACATGGGAACAAGCACCCTGCTGGACTGGGTCCTTACCAATCACCCAGAGCATATCTCTAATGTCACCGTGCTCCCTGACTCCCTAAGTGACCACTCCCCAGTCACCTGTAACTGAACTAACAAATTTAACAACCTTCCCCCCTTTACAGTATTCAGCAGAATGATAAAAACGGGACACCTTGAGCTCCTCAAACAATGACTTCATAGGATTGACTGGGGCCTGCTTGATACATTGACGGATGTAAACATAGCACTGGAGCACTTCATTAATCAATTCAATGAGGCTTGTGATATCTATGCACCCTTAAAGAAGATCAAGATCAAGGGTACCAACAGCCCTTGGATAACACCTGATCTTATCTATTGCATGAAAATCAGGGACTATTTATGGCACAGAGCAAAAGCTACTGGTAAGCAAGCGGACCTACAGGAATACAAAAGATCAAGAAATGACTGCACCCAAGCCATCTGCTCAGCTGAAAACAACCACTTTAGGGAGGCACTAAGCAACTCCTGGGGTCACAGTAAGAATGTTTGGAATAACTTAAAGGATGTCACTGGGAAAAAATATAAGGTGGTGCTGAATATGCTTAACATTAATGGTGTTCCTACTCTAGACCCAGTGACCATTGCTGATACATTTAATAAAGCATTTATTGACTTGAGTAGTGTCCTCCAGCACAACTTCTTTGAGGAATCCACATTTATCAGTGACTGAGGTTCAAAACATCAACACATGCCCCCTCCACTGTTCTATTTCAAAGCAGTCCCTCTTTATTTGGCTAGAAAGTATCTTAGCAAGGTACTCGGGAAATCAAGAAAAAGCGGGGACTCCCTTGACCTCAAGCTAGTCGTCCTCACACTTGAAGAGATTTTGGTTCCCCTTACTAAACTAATGAACTTATCCTTACGGTTGGCTCAATTTCCCCAAGTGTGGAAGTCAGCTATAGTAACTCCTGTGAATAAGAGTGGTGACCGGGCACTATATTCCAACTATAGGCTAATCTCTGTCCTTCCCCCCCCCGTCCAAAATGCTGAAGCATATTGCTGTGGATCAGTTGGTGAAATACTATGATAAATACAGGATCCAATTTTCACAACAGCATGGATTTTGAAAAGGGCACAGCACCGCCACTGCGTTGCTGGAATTCACCAGTCTCATACATAACTCACTTGACCAGAGTAGCCTTGTTGATGCAGCCTTTATTGATTTAATAAAGGCTTTCGACACTGTCAATCACTCACTATTACTACAACAGCTATCATCTATTGGCCTTGCTAGTGAAACTACGAACTGGTTCAAAAGCTACTTGTCTCAATCCCAGCAGGTGAAGATCGCCAGTGTCACATCTGAGCATCTGCCTGTCTGCTGTGGGGTACCACAGGGATCAATACTGGGACCCATTCTTTTTAGCATTTTTCTCAATGACCTACCTCACTCCTGTAATAAACAGAGCCTCCGTTATGCGGATAATGCTCTCATCTACACTACCCATCATGACCCTCGCCACCTTGAAAATCACCTACAACTTGCTTTTGAGCAAATTGAGGACTGGTTCTAAATGCACAAACTGGTGCTGAACTACAAAAAAAAAAAAAAAGTAATGTTGCTCAGCAGTACAAGAAGTAAACATGAATCCTACCCTCTCATTATCAGAAACTGTTCAGGAGTTCCACTTGAACAAGTCGATCATTTCAAATACCTGGGGATAACTGTGGACAGCTCTCTATCCTACTCTAGGCACATCAAGAATGTGGCTAGAATTGTTAATATCAGAATAGGGCTCCTAAACAGGCACAAACATAGCTTGACACCCGAAGCCCTAAGAACTGCAATCTGTAGCTTGAGCATCTCCCTTATTAACTACTGTCTGGTCATTTACAACTCAGACCCTGCTTCTTCACTCCACAGGACAGCAGTGGCACTCAATAAAGGTTGCAGGCTGCTCACTGGTTCCCCCCACCTCACGCACACCAGCGACCTTTATGTGCAATCTGGATGGCTACAACTGAACAATAAAATTCGTTATCAAACCTGCCTATTAGCCAAAAAAAAAACGTATTGGATTTGTACCTCCTGGAGCTGCAAACCTTCTAAGCCCGTTCTGTGGCTCTCAGAACACCAGAAACTCCATCCATCAACTGCTCACAGTTCCAAGATGTAGAACTACCCAAGAATAGCAGTCTTATGCTTATCGGACACCCCCAAGATGTGCAAAAAGAGATGTGCAAGAACAAGGGGGCACAATTTGAAGACAGAGGGGGGACGGCTCAAAGGTAATGTAAGGAAGTATTTTTTCACAGAGAGGGTTGTGGATACATGGAACAGCCTTCCTGAGGAGGTAGTGGACTCAAACACAGTGGAGGAATTCAAGAATGCATGGGAAAGACATAAGGCAATTCTAGTGGGGGGGTAGGAGGAAGTGGACTGTTGGTTAACTAGGATCTGCAGCCTATGCATTAGGTGGGGAAATGAGCAGACTAGGTGGGCCAAGCGGTCCTTATCTGCCATCAAATTCTATGGTTTTAGTTTCTATGTTTCTCTGGTTCAATAACCTCTGTGCAGAAATCAATTCAGCACCAAAACTGGGACCTTTCAAAAGCCTATTACATCAACATCTGCTAGAGAACAGTAGCTGTGACTGCTCCTGATAATTGCCCACTGTTTTTCTTGATACTGTCCTTGCACTCCCCTAATTTACCATACTACCCCACACTACCAACCATCTACTTACTGTCTTTATCCCTCCGATCGTTCCCCCAACCCCCACTATGTCACCTGTCCTCCTGTACCCTCCCTCCCTCCCTTCAGTCATGCTCTCCCTGCTCACCCTCCCATCTCCACCCCCACCCTTCACTGTGCTTCCTTTGCCCTTTACTTGCTTTACCAGAATCCCATCCATATGTTTGACAAAGCCACCTAAGGCCACACTACTGACCAGGCTTTTTGCCAGCACAATTTTTAAACCTTTTTTGTATTATAATTTTATCTATAGTACCGTATCAAACTGTTTTTTTGAATGCTTATATTTGTTGTTATTTGTACAACTGTTTAGCTAGTGACTCTTATATTGTTACCCAATGTACATTTTCCCACCCTTTCTGACATGGAACCTTTGTAAATAAGCTGTTTTCTGCTCAAAGGTATTGTCATCCAAGATTTGAAATAAATAAATAAATTTATAGGAGATTGTGACAAGATCCTGTGGTCATTCTACATTTACGTATACTGCTGTTCACTTTAGCAAAGGCGGCAGTGTTGCATCTTTTGCATTTAAAAACTTTGGAGCCAGTTCATGACAAGATTCTGTGGGCATTCTACATTTATGTACACTGCCGTTCACTTGAGTGAAGGCTAGTGTTTGGAGTATTTGTAGCTTGAGGGAAAAAAGATTACCAGGATCTTGCCACAATCTGTTATATAAATAAGCATTTTACAGAAGACTCCTGTATATTTATGATTTGGATATGTCTGATGTATTTATTATACATTACATCAAGTACTGTACGTATGTCAAGAGATCAGCCATTTCTTCGGTTGCAACACATATCTAGAGTTTGAGGCTCTGACACAAGGCAGTGAAATGTCAAGCAAGCCTCCATTTACATGCAAATGAGTCACTTATAATACAGCCCCTCCCATTTCTTGATGTCACTGCAGCAACAGTGCAGAACAAAACATAAATGCTGTCTAGCCTTGTTTTAGTTTAAGTTTGCAATGGCTTAAGGCAGTTCTGTCATGTAGCTCACACAGGGAGTAGTACTTGTAGCCTTAGAACTGTATGTGTAGAGCAAATAATACAACTAATAATATTACATTCACAGGAAACAAAATCTGTTTCTTTGTACTGCTGATTTCTCTCTGTGAGACAGTTGTAACATGTTGTGGAGAGCAGTAGACTGAATCAGTCAATCAACCAATCAATAAATCGAGCAGTCAATCAGTCACTCTGTATTGAACCAGGTGAACACCCTTGAGAAGATTCATTACAAGGTGGGCCTGGGCAATTTACCAAAGGATCACACAAAACTGAATTATACACATCCCCTTTCAGCAGCCTGAAAGTGGAGAGCTGGATCATTTACTTTATAAAGTATATTGTTTTACATTTTAAATGCTCCTTAAATCTGAGTTTCTAACTGGAAATACCAAGACACATAATGCATATGACATGGTAGGAGTGAGCTAAGCAAATATAGAGCACTACAAACACTGAAACTGATTAGTTTGTTTGCCTACAATAGCTGAGGTGTAGCATCTGATTTGTGAGGGACATCCTACTTCAAATGCTGGCATTACAAAGTGGGGCTGCCACAGCTCATCCTTAGTCCCTTGAAAGTGAAGTGCTGTAGCTCTCACATCACTGCTAATGATTTATAATGGGAATTGTACTTTTAAAGTCATGGGCCTGAGGGGCCATCACAGTTTCCAAGGAGGTTAAGGGAACTTTTAAGGGTTAGAGAGTAAGGGACTCTAGTAGGATTTGAAACAGAGTCCCCCAGTGCTTGTGCCTGTGCTTTAACCACTAGATTACCCTTCTTCCATATGCTGCAGCTGATGTTTTCCTGGTAACCTATTCCTTGTTATAGCTGAATTCTGTATTGCCTTACAGCAGCCATCCAATCACTGACTGCCTAGTTACAAAGGGAAAGGGGCATATTTGCAAGATTGTTTCTCACTGCTGGTGTCAATCAAAACAGAGAATGCTAGCACACACACAACATAATACAACAGCTGTATAATACCACTTAACACTCTTGTTGTACTAAGAGTAATTTATTGGGTAAACTGTTTTTGCTAACAGAAACAGTAACACAACACATACAGGCACTTCCATATATGAATACTGTATATACCGCAGAACAGTGCTGCATCACACTCACATGGTCCTAGTCCCTATTACACCTGCACTTCAGGATGTGCACAACACTTAAAGGGTTCCTCCATTACTCAAGTGGGAAACCAAACATTGTGGGTTTGGTTTACTGGTGGAACTGCATTTAGTGCAGCACCATTATCTATTGCTCTGATGACATCATCCTCCAGCAACATAGATGGTAAAATGGAGGACAAACACATTGATAACTTCTGGGAGCTGTATATTTTTATTTATAATCTAGATTTGGACAGCAATAGGACTGCTGGCAACTGGAGGAGGCACACAACAGTTACACATAAGGAGCTGTAAAAATATTGGTGTGAAACTATGGGAGACTTCCCCTTTAAGCTGGCTTCAAAATGTTGAACACTGCTTTCACCAGTGTTGAGTACAGTTTATGGTCCAGGAACCAAAATTACTTCCCTCAAAGTTTTAAACTATGAAGACTGTAAGGTTATTCCAAACTGCTGTGCTGGGTCTCAGATGTTTAGCAGAGAACATTGAATCCTGCAGCCTCAGCACACTGAGACTGCCACCAGCAAAGAAACATAGATGCTATGCACTTCCAACATCAAGCAAGAGATCCAATTCCCAGCACTTGCTCTGGAGTCAGGGCAACAGGTGATCAAGTAATGGTGATACAGCGGTTGCACAAGTGGCTCCCATTCCTTTTGTTGTCAACAGATTTCTCTGAGGATAATCTCTTTGCAGACCAATTTTTCTGCAGCAGAAAGCAGTAAACTCTTCTCCAGGAAAGCTCTCCTTGACATTGGAGAACAACGATACTTACAGCACCCGTAACAGCAGAGTGTCAAACTAGTTTAGCAACATTAAACAATGACAGAGAAAAGAATGATAAATTCCTCAGCAACACACTCTGAGCCCTCACTGAAAATAAAAAAGCTAAACTTTTTTGCTACCTCAGAAAACAATAAAACAGAGACAGAAAACAGAAGGAAAGCAGCACTAAGCAAGAATGTAGATGGAAGTGAGCATCAGAGAGCTCATCCTGCAATTTGCAAACAGAAATTTGTGGAGTGGGGAATGGAAAGAAGAACGTGTGTGTGGGTGGCTGTCAGAGGATAAATGGTGAAAGAGAAAGAAAGCACTGAGTTTTAGAGGAACAAATGTTTTTGTGTTTTCACTCAGGATGGGAAAATATGCCCATTCTCTGTGATTCTTGCTGTGGCAGGATGCAACTAGGCTGGGTATAACTTCCGCAGTTGTCCGGAACTTGGAAAAGTGAATTGTTTGGATGCACTGTAAGTAAAATATTGTCAGCACTTTAAGAAAATTACCAAAATCTATGGTCTGTTTTTGTCCTTTGTTGGTGCTGACCTGACTCTCTGTTATTGGGACTTCACAATGGCTGCAAGTCAAATTTCCATGGTTAGGCATAATTTCTGCAGTCGGGTGCAATTTCTGTGGTCAGCTGTGAATTCTGCAGATATTTCTGTGGTCGGCTGTGGAATCTCAGAAACCCCAGACTTGGATATATGTTGATAAACTGTGGTATTTTTTTTTAAATAATTGTTAAAATTTAAAATAAAAACTTATTTATTTGAAATGGTACCTCTGCTTTACCTCAATGTGCTGTTCTACTTACTTGTATCACTAGGGGTGCTGTACTGTGCTGCAGATCACTGCTTTGGACCACCAGCAAGACCACAGTTCCTGAATATTTTGCTGGCAGCATGCAATCATCTGTGGTAGCTGTTTCACCAAAGTCCCAGTGGTCTCGCTGTGCTTGCGGGTCTGAAACGAGATCATGCACTTCAAGATACCTGGGGATCAGGAGGGGAAGGGAGCAGCTCAGGAGGGCAGTGGGAGTATTGTATTTCTGCACTAGAAATAACACGTCTCTAGTGTTCTGAGTGTTTTGATTTACTTTTGTGGCTGTCAGTTTTGCTCTCTACATGGAAAAAAGTGGTGACAAAATCACGTTTGCAGTGGCTTTGGATGATCTGTACTGTACTTTGGGCACAGGTACTGGCACTCATCTTTTTCTGTGCTACAGTATAAGCACAAAAAAGACATAGCTGGCAAAGGCTGTCAGCTAATCAGATTGCTTTACTGTAGTTGCCCATTTTATAATATTGAAATAGGAAGTCCCATGCCCAATGACAGTAGGCTGCAAGGGACTCATATAGGATGCTGGGATGCACAGGGAGGGGGTTTGCTAGTAGAAGGAAGGAGGTGACTCTGCTTCCATACAAATCCTTGGTGAGACCTCACCTGGAGTGCTGATTGATGGTCTGGATCCCACACCTGATACAGGACAGGGTCCCTTTGGAAGCTTTCAGAGAAGGACTACAAAGATGATTCAGGAGTCTGCAGAGTCTCAAGATGTAAACAATAGAAGCCAGAAGAGAGAGGGAATACATGATAGACACCTTTTAGTACCTAAATGGTGTTAATAAAGTGGACAGAATAGGGAGAAGTTTCATGAGGGATGTAAATTAGAATCAGTTGCCAGAAGAAGTGGTCATTGCAGAGTCCATCGCTTGCTTCACACTCAGGTGGTATAGGCACAGGGGAACAGTCCAAACCAGAGTAGAGAGGGAGGATAGGGAGTCATGGAAATGGGATGAGTAGACTAGGGACTAGGAAGGGGGAGGGTGTTGAAATACAATTAGGGCCACCAGTAGACTAGCTCTGATGCCACATTAGGGTGGGTACAGATGCAGACAGACACTAAGCAGACTTGATGGGCCAGTATGCCTTTTTTCTGCTATCAGTACAGTATCTTTGTTTCTATGTGTAACATCCAAAACTCTGTTATGATGTGGTAAGTATAACTGTTATTCTTTCTGTGTGCTCAAATAGTTAATTGCCATGTACAGGTGAAAGAAAGTTCATAAACTCATGAACTTTGAAAGTGAAAGGTTGATGAATATCCATCAAAGTTCACCAACTGTCTTCAACTCAGTTCATGAACCTGTGCATCAATACAAAGTTCATGAAGTTGTTGAACCTTTGAAGAAGGGGAGAAACCAAAGAACCACACTCAGGAAACACAAATCAGGATACTATTGTCTGCTTAACAAAATGTATTTAGGCTCCCTGACAAATATCTATTCTGGTTGAAGCGCCAGGGCATGGTTGTCCTCCATTCTGGGAGCCTAAATAAATTTTAAGCAGATTATGGTATCCTGCTTTGTGTTTCCTCAGTGCAGTTCTCTGTTTTCTCACTGATAAGACTAGGGCTAGCCACCCGCAGCCTGCACCACAATACTGTGCTGCTACTTGTTTTCTATTGAACCTTTAAAGAACTATGGTAACCCAAAGAAAAAACATTATTTGCATAACTAATTTGCATATCAGAATACACTGTTTCCCACTGTAAGAGTAATAAAGCATCAGAAAACCAGAGCATTTTCAGTTTAGGAGTAGAATTACATGTTCTACAAGCCACATAACCATTTGAGAACCCAAAAGGATTAGCATTTAAACTCATCACATATTAAAAGCTTCAGATTCTGTGACTATAAATAGCAATCTGGTCTTCATATTTACAAAAGAAAGGTGAGCAGTGAATTTATTTGAAAGAAGAACAGAAAAAAAGCTAAGTTGCTTATTGTAATATGCTTGGTAAGTAAACCATTCATTTGAAAATGTTGAATTTGTTGAAAAAATACAGTTGTCATGGTAAATTGTTTAAAGAGCTGGTATTTATTTAACACATCCTAACATGTAAATACAAAAGATTGTTATACCTTTGCTGTGTGTGGTGTATTTATTTCATGGTTTTTAATGTTTACCATTACTTTAATGACGTATCACATCAATATAGTGATGCAATTATAGCGAATCTATTTGAGCAACTCTATTACAGCACATACAGTTTCAGCAATTGCACTGTGGTAGCAGATACACAATTGGGTGACTCACAAACAACATAGAATTAGGTACTTGAGTGACTCACCTGTTCGTCGATTGGTGTTATAGCTTACCCCCACAATCCAGTATTAGCGTGGTGTTAGAATCAATAAGTTAGGGGTACAGGGCAATCAGGGAAGAGGTGTAGAGCATAACACATGGTTGGGGCTTGCATCATAAAGGCGGGTTGCATTATGGGGCAGTTGTTGTGAAGATGGCAGTCAAATTAATACAGAGCCAGAGGGGTATGCCCTTGTTGGTGTATGGAGGACATGGCAAGGCGGTGTGGGGGAAAGTGTTTTGGAGGTTTGGGGAATATCATCATTATCATTGTCCCACATGGTTCCACACTGTTGCCGACAATATCGTGTATGAGGGAAAGCAGCACAATCATGCACCCAGTGCTGCAGACATAGGAGCCTGGAGGGTCATGACTGAATTGCGGGAGAGAGCCAGAAGCAGTACGGTGAGTACAGCACAAGTGGTCATTGAAAGTACCCTGGGGCATCAGAAGCAGTCGCTACATGTACCAGTCGCTCTTCATGTAATGGCTGAAATGTATGGTTGCCGGGTGTTGCAGTTGCTATAATTGTTGACACTATTAAAAATTTGCCCAAATTGTATGCACCCTATAAGATGCGCTATATTGACATGGAATTATTTAATGAAAGTCTTACAGCCTCTCCGATGATTGCTGACTGATTCACAGAAAAAAAGCTGTTTTGCCCACCACACCGGAAGTGACATTTATAGGGATAATTTACATATTACACATCATGCTCTGTCACTGTAGCTCTAGTGGCTGATGTGAGAAATCTGAGTTGAGATAACAGCCCCAGGTAATAGCTTTATTTCATCTGAACGAAATATGTTTACCTGTCATAACAAATCTGCACAGTAATACACATTTCATTTAGATCAACATCTAATTTAATTATATCTGTACATATAACCAATGTATTTTTTTAAAAGATTGTAAGGCAATGACAGATATATTGTGTATGCCACTTCTCATAATTCAAGCATTAGCTATAGTTTTCAATGGGAAAGCAGTACTGTCATGACACTATACTGAAAAGCTGACAGCCGATAATCTCAGATAGTTGAAGGAATAATTGCTTCAAGAATTGTTTTAGTTTTTATTTTAAATGTTTTTTTAACACTGATGTGTGTTGAAATGCCAGCCACAGAAAGCTGCTAGTACCTTATTGACAGCCATTATTCTGATTTGATAGTAATCTCAGTTGCTTTTGTGCCACTGTAGAAAATCCACTTACATATGAACATACAAAGAAGCCAGAAGGGAAGGACATTTGGTCCATCTAGTTTGCTCATATTGCATGGTCCACAGCTTGAGCTACTATACCAGCCCCCATCCCCACTCCTCCCATCCTCCCTACCCATGATCTTTACTTTCTCCTATGCCTATCCCAGCCTCTCTTGAAGCTGCCCACTGTCTTCAAAATGACCACCTCTTCCAGCAGTGCATTCCAAGTGTCCACCACCCTCTCCATGAAGAATTGCCTCCTAACCTCCCCCAGCTTAAGACTGTGCCCCTAGTCACCAAAGTCATTTTTATTACATTTTGTTACATTTCTTATAACTGCAGTCATGTGTGCTAATTTAAATGATGAGTGTCACAGGTTGGAATCCTGAGCTGGTTGTTTTACCATCGTACAACAGAACAAAAAAATAAAAACAACTGTATATACAATTAAAAACAGACAGACAACAAAACTTTGATTGTAACATAATTTATTTAGTAATCCAATAATATGTTAGTTGACATAAAGCTCAATAGCTGAACTTTGAATAACTCCTTGGAAAAGAAAACAGCTTCTTCTTGCCGTACTATGACCAGACTGCCATTTGCATGCAATAGGCAGCCAGCTAGACGTTTACAGTCATTCAATGAGCCCACATCTAGAAAAACACTGCATGCCCTGATATGTTGTGAATTACACACCCACTAAATTTTTTTAATTCAAGCATGGAAGAAGTCTCAGATTATTTTACAGCAATTCCACCCCCCCCCCCCGAAAGACAGTACCAATCTTGATACCTTAATTTACCACACTACTACAGTGCCATTCTCTATCTATGAGAATGGAATAAAAAATATAAAAAATATAAAATCAAGCAATAAGCATAATCACAGCAGTCTGACAAATTCTGCATATGCTATGATATGTTCTTTATAGATAGCTTATATAATTAAAGTCTATTGCCAATTTGCTGCTTGAAATAATGCTGAGTGTTCAAAATAGCAGAACCTGTCAGGGTTCTAAGCACAAAAATAACCCGACTGACGTGGTTAGCATACGGGATTCTCTGAACAAAGCCAACTGACTTTTATAAGCTGGTACCTGGAGAGCAGCGAATGTTGGTGGGAAAACAGAGAGTAACAAACAAGAAAAAACACATGATCCACAGGTACTTAGCATTTAAAACCAACCTTTTCAATATTCTACTTGCTCCAACAACAAAATGCAGTGGTATGTGAATGGATCGGGCAAACAAACAGCAGCTGTTTAAATTGTGTAATAAAACAACTAAGGGTCGAACCATTCTGCCTGTAGTTTGTACAAATCAAAACACAAAGATCTTTTGAGAATAGTGCTAAGAAAGACTTGCATGATGAATTAACTAATACTATGAAAGCAGGTTATTTCTAGTCACCAAATACTGTAGAAATGATTAATTTCACTGCAATAGTATTTTCTCTATGTTTTCAGGAAGCATGAGTTTCACAAACATACTATAACAGAATTACTAAGTTGTTCTGAATAGGAAAACCATGTGGTCTAGGAAATGCTTGCGTGCCTGATAAATGCTGCTTTAAGATACCAAAATGGATGTTTGCATTTCATCACTATTCACTATAAACTTTACTTAAGTACAGCAACACATGTAGTTAAAAAAAAGATAAAATCAAGATGCAGCAGCTGCTTTTTACACTGAACGTTGAACACTTAGCAATAACCTCGGCAAACAACAACAACACAAAACACTGTCCAAATCTTGAAACATAAAGTTCATAAAGTAGCTCAGTTTACTGAATGTTCAGGGAGCCTGTATGAGTGTCCAGTATTCAAGCTTGCCTAAAACTGGCAATACAATCCTCACTTCTCTGTTTTTGCTGGTTAAAGGAGGTCTCCATCTGAAATGTATGTTTTGTTTTGAGGCTTGTCATTCTAAGGTCCACTGTGATGTTAGCAATAGATGGTACCTCACTGATCTGCTTGCGAATCATTTTGCAATACCACTCATTGAATTGATTTTTCATAAAATATTTCAAGATTTGTTTATTATATGGTCCAGTGGTTGCAAGAGATCAGTTTAGTTTGCTATAGAAAAATGAACCTCTGTAGGACTGCTTAATGTCCACGCAAGAAACAAGAAAAAGCCGGAGCCGATACACAGCCAGAGTGAGGATACTGAAATACGTAGGCAACACACACACACACACACACACACACATATACACAATAAGACAAATACAGACACAGATTAACACAAATACAGACACACAGATTAACACAAATGCAGACACATAACACACATTAATATAAATACATGGTGCACGCGCACACACACACACACACACACACACACACAGCCAGAATGCGGCTATAAGTAGACACAGGAACACACATAGGCAGACACACACAGACACACACACACACACACTAACATAAATGCAGACACACATGCACAGCCACAGTATGGATATAGAGAGACACAGGCACACATAGTAACATAGAGCAGGACATACCCACTTTAGCAAAAAAGCAGCCACACAAACACACAAAACCATAATAGTGATATAGATAGACAACAGGCACACACATGTACATAGACACCAAGACTGATACACATGCACATTCTAATGTAAATGCAGACAGCCACACACGTGCACAGCCAGAACAAGGACAGAAACAGACACAGGCACACATATTAACGTAAATACAAACATACACATTTACAACCTGAAAGACATGCAGAGACAGAGGTACATACTGTATGTACAGTATGTAAACATATGCACATAGGAACATGGTCACACAGAAACACAGTTTTTAAACCTGTGCTTAACAAGGTTCTTGAGGAGCAGTGACAATCCTCAGGGAGCTGATTCTGCTGTAATCTAGGATGGCGCTCCACCCTCCAATCTGTTAGTAAATTAAACTGTGACATGAGCAGGGAGATGCAAACTTTCTTTGGGGCCTGTATGCCTTTGCTTTCCACCCTGCTAGTTGATAAAGACAGTGCATAAGTAGGTAGATAAAGAATTTCACTGTAGCCTGCATTTAAACCCAGTCAGCTGGGCTGAGCAAAATTAGCAGACTCCACTTTCATGAAATTTTCACAAACTTCTGCCAATTTTGTGAAATTTTGCAGAATATTATGACATTTTGTGAAATTCTTTATTTGCTTAGAACTCAGCAATTCCTGCAGCTTAAAAGCTGAGCTTTAGCACGCATACTGTTTGTAAGGCACGGGGTCATACTGTCGCAAGACATTATGCCTCATGCAAAACTTGCGCTGCCAACAGAGTGTGAATTTTGCATGCAGCATACGTCCTTTTTTTGCAAAGGCTGTGTATCCCGCACCCCCCATTATGGGGGAGCTGTGCCCCCTGAACCCCCCAATAATGATTCTCAACTCCGGGGGGGGGGAGTTCACACCAAAACCGCACAAAGTCAAAAAAAAAAAAGTTCTGAGACTGGGAATCAAACCCAATCCCAAACGCAGCGCCTGGGTTCCTTGCTGCAATAGCTCAATCCATTGAGCCACGGCAGCTGCTCAGCAGATCCTTGTCCCAGAAGAGGTCTTATTCTCTGCCCCTAGGACAGTGAGAGGGTGCAATACCACGCACAGCAGCATTTGCAGTATTGCACCTCTCGCTCTTCCATACAGCGCTATTTCGGGTTATAGCTAATGTCGTACACTTAATAGTGTATGACATATTGACTCGGTAGGTGTTTGGAAGAAGTACTAATGAAATGCTAGATTTTATAACACTTGGATGAGTAGTTTTGAAATCCAGGGGCTTAAATTCTGACAATATATTATTTGTGTGAATTCTGAAAATATTTTTCTGCATACAACTTGGCAATCCCTGGAGCTAGATATCGTACCTAAAAATGTGCTTGCATACCTTTCTTGGTAGTGTCTTATGAACTGCTAAATTTTTTTTCCCGATGTTATTTCTCAGGAGCCTCCCCCCCTGCACTCCGCCATTCCTCCGGCGCCATACCCGGACATGAGACCCCCTCCCTTCAGCACCCCGCGACTTACCCTTCACAGCAGGGTGGTGGGGAGTGACTCAACCCACCAGAACGGGTCCATACCAGGGAGGCGTCCTCCGGGAATGGCGACGGGGAATGACGTCGTGCTGCAGGCTCCATTTTTCCCCGATTTTCTCCCAGCGGGCGTGGCGTGCAATGGCGCCAGCGACTGAGCCGCCGCGCTCCGTGCGGCGCACTAGTCAGCGTCACCCGCGTCGCCTCCTCCCTGTCTCTGCGGCTCGTGTTGTAAGTCCCAGCCTCAGCTGAGTCAGGCAAGCACAGCCACCGAATCCCCCACCCGGAGATGGAGAGCAGTCCTCTGGACGCTCGATCCATCTCCTCCCCGCCGACCCCCAACAACCCATGCTCGTTCCCGAACATGGGTCGCTGGCGTGGCGCGAGGTGTAGCGACCAGCGCCTCAACCCTCAGCGCCACCGGGCCGATGAACTGCTAAATTTGGTAGGATTTGGTTAAGTCAGTTTTAAGCTACATGGAGTTCATACTTTCAAAATTTCGCTATTTGTGAATTTTTTGTAAAATGTTTTCAAAATATAGGTGTTTGTATGTCTACTGCTAGTGCAGATATGAACATGCCAGCAGATAAAGGCCTTACAGTCTATCTAGTCTGCTCAATTTTTCAGTTCACAAAGTGCTTACAGAGGGAACTGCCCCCTCCCATTTCCCTATTGACCACCCTCAACTATCCCCCCACATGCCCACCCTTTCAGCTTTCCCCTTCACTCTGTCCCAACCCCTCTTGAAGCTGTCCACTGTTTTTAGGGATACCACCTCTTCTGGAAGCTCATTCCTTTAGGCCACCACCCTCTCAGTGAAAATATGCCTCCTTATCTGCCTCTTGAACCTTTCCCCCACTAAACTTTAGACTGTACACCCTAGTGGTGTTATTTCCACTAAGGTAGAAGATGCCTTCATTGCTCACCCTGTTTAGACCTTTGAGGTACTTGGAGGGTTCAATCATGTCACCCCCTTTCTCTCCTTGAGAGAGTACCTATTAAGCCTCCTGAGCCTCTCCTCATAGGTGTTTCCCTGCTGGCCCTGGATCATTTTGGTTGTCCTTCTCTGGATTGTTTCCAGAAAGTTGATATCCTTCTTAATATAAGGGCACCAGTTTTGTACATCGTACTCAAAGTGCTGTCTCACCAGAGACCTGTACAGTGGCAGAATGACATCTGCCTTACTGCTGGTAATTCCCCTGGCTATGTAGCCCAGCATCTGATTTGCTTTGGCTGCTGCTCTCCTGCAATGTGCAGAGTGTTTCAGATCACTCGTGATTATTCTCTGATCCTTTTCTTCTTCTGAGCCGGTTAACTGCACACCACTGAACCAGCATTTGGTCTCTGGATTCTTTGCCCCCAAGTGCATAACTTTACACTTTTTAGCACTGAACCCATTGCAAAATGCCAGACCACTTCTCTAGCCTAGTCAGGTCTTCTCTGAGTTCCTGTCTCCCATCCTCCATGTTGACCCTCCCACAGAGCTTTGTGTCATCCTTGAACAGGCAGGTTTTACCCTTGATCCCATCCGTGATGTCAAATATGAAGATGTTAAACAACACTAGACTGAACTCCAAACCCTGTGGGACCCCATTGGCCTCGCTTCTGAACACCCCCGGCTACCGCCTTTTGATTTTGTCCTGCAACCAGCTCCTTACCTGTCCCACAAGCTTAGCTCCCACCTCCAGGGCTTTCAGCTTCCTGATCAGTTTTCTATGAAGCATAGACTCAAAGGCCTTGCTGAAGTCCAGATACAAGACATTAACTGCTTGGCCCTTGTCCACTGTCCTAGTGACCCAGTTGAAGAAGTCAGTTAGGTTAGTTTCACAGGAATTCCCCAACACAAATCCATACTACCTCATGTCTTGGAGTCCAGTGTCCTCCAGAAAGCCTACAAATCTTTTTTTCAGGATGGACTCCATCAACTTGCCCATTATTGACATCAGTTTGACCAGCCTGTAGTTTCCTAGTTTATCTCTTGGCCCACTTTTATGGACAGGTACCACATCTGCAGTCCTTCAGTCCGAGGGCATGTTCCCCAACTTCAGGGACTTGTTAAACAGGTCTGCCAGGGGACCCACCAAAACCATTACCAGTTACCTTAGGAGCCTTGGGTGTGTGTTCCATCTGATCCTCGGTGTTTGTCCTCCTTTAGGGCCCTAATGCCCTTAAGTACCCTGTCTGCTTGTATTACGCTATCTGTTGCTTCCCTCTTCCCAGCACCTACCCCCGTGACACTGGTCCGTTCTTCTCCCTAGTGAAGACTGAAAAGAAGTACTTGATAAGCACCACCACTTTTTCTTCATTGCCCTTTGCCCAAACCCCTTCCTTTTTTAATCTGACACTTTCATCCTTTATGTTTTCCGTTTCTCCCTTATATACTGGAAAAAGAGCTTCTCACCTGCTTTTACTCCCTGTGCTAGCTATAACTCTTTGGTAGCCTTTGGCACTCTAACTGTCCTGCTCGCCTCTCAAGATTTAGTAGAGTACTCCTCTCTATCCTCCTGCTTCTGAGTATGTTTGTACTTATGGAAAGCTGCCTTCTTGTGCACTACTGCTTCTGCCACCTACTTGTGAACAAGCTGGGCTCTTTGGCCTTACTTTTTTACTTTTGATTTTGGCATACTCACAAGTGGCCTCCATCAGTCCCATCTTTATTATGGCCCATTTCTGTTCTGCACCCATCCCTATTCTGATCCCAGCAAGGTGTCCTACCAGAACTTCTCTCATCCTACCAAAGTCAGCCATCCTAAAGCCCAAGACCCTTGTCTTGGTCCTGACCAGCCCTTTGCCCACGTCCAGGTGGAACCACACTGTGTGGTAATCATTGCCTGTAAGCAGTGCTTCCATTAATCAAAGTCAATCAATCAAAGTTTATTTATAAAATAGCTCTATTCCCAAAAAAAAAAAAATGCCCTGGCACAATTGATCATGAAACAGCAATTAAAAATCCTTAAATAATTAAAAACATCTTCCACAACAAATTATCTAAAATCAGGAAAAGCAAGAGTAAACAGATATGCTTTCAATGCTGATCTGAAGCTCTCCACAATGAGAGACTCTCTTATCCGATGAGGTAGAGAATTCCACAGGGTAGGGGCCACAAACACAAATGCCCGGGCTCCAGAGGTCTTCAACTAAACCCTTGGAATCTCAAGCAATCCCTCATTGGCAGAGTGGGCAGAGGGGGTGGTAGGAGCAAAGAAGCTCTTGCAGATAGCATGGACCCTGTCCATGTAGAGCTTTATAGGTCAGCAAGCTGACCTTGAAGGTGATCCGTCACTGAATAGGCAGCCAGTGCAGGCTGCGCAGCACAGGTGTGACATCTTCACTTCATGAACATGTGCATAGTTGGTCAGGATCAGATCCAGTACAACCCTTTCCTTAGTGGGCTTCGTGACACTTTGCATCTGGAAACCAGTCTGGAATGCATCCAGCTGTACTTGCTGCCTGGTGCATGAGGTACCAGGGATATTCCAGTCCACCTGAGGTAGAATGAAATCTCCCATTATTACTACTTTCCTGTAGCAGGTCATTTCCTTAATTTGGGACCCCAGTACCCTGTCCAACCCTTCATCCTGGGAAGGTGGCATTTAGACCACCCCCATCCTTAGTTTTCTCCCCTTAGTGGATTGTACCTGCACCCACAATGCTTCTGTCTAACCCTCCACCTCTTCCTCTCTGGTCTTGGGACTCATTACCAAAATGGCAGCCATGCTGGGCTGCTGTCTGCACAGGCTCTGACAAGAGCTGGTGTTTAAAAGTATTTTCCTGCATTCCTTACTTAAATTACTTAAATTGCAGGAGAGCTCTGAAGTAGTGTCTTGTGAGAGATTAGTTCAATTATTTTAATTATTTTAAATTTGTGTGTTTTTTAGATATAAGATAAGGATAAGGAGTGAGGAAGAACAGGAGTGTAGTTTTTTCTTTTAGGGAGCGATATTCGCTGTACACTGTGTTGTGACTTTTTACCCATTACTGAAGATAGGAGTGAGGTGCTAAATTTCTTTGAAAGCGTTTTGGATTTTCACTCCACTTACCGTCTCTGCACCCAAAAGGAGTGGAAGAACATGATGGAAGACCTGGAATTATCTTCTGTGGCCGAGTTTGGAGCACACGATCAATAGGAGGAGGCTTGCTTCGGGGTGTCCTTGACGGACGGTGCTGAACCTGTTGGAACGGCAGGGATTTCTTTAGTGGTGGAGCGGTGATGAGTTGTAGGGGGTAACCAGTATGGAGAGAGGTGAGAGTTCCACTACCTCCCAGGAAAATCCCACCAGCATCCCGCTGTTTCCCAGCTGGTTGCAGAACCGATTGTGGGGCCTGATAGCAGTGGCCCACCTTTGTTTCGGCTTTTCCTGAGTGAGTCGCAGCCTTGCTCCATTGGTGCAGTGGGTTTCCATGTTGTGAGATCCCTGGAAATGTGGAACACTGCCCTGGAGCCCTGAACATTATCTTGACTCCTCTGGTGAAATGCCAGTCTAGGAAGTGAAGGTACCTGGTGGGCGCAGCCTTTCCTTCTTTGGTGGAGTTTCTCAAACTGGTGCTGAGAGGGGAATGCACAAACAGTTCATCCTTTTCTGCTGTTTAGCACTGGTGAGAGGAGTGCTATACCACAGTCTTGCTTTGCCTTGAAAGACTTTGCCACTCATGAGACTGCCGTTTGGTTTGGCTTCAGGTGTTTTTGAGGGACTTTTCTGGTCTGCAGTGGTGTGAGCACTAGTGTTGTGTGAAATTGAAAAATGTTGCTCAGTGAAATATTTTGCAGAATTTGCACATTTCATGAAATATTTTGCAGAGCGAAATGTGAAATTTCACCTGCAGAGCGGGCAAAATTTCTTCCTCAAAATGGCGAAATTCACCATTCACTGGTGAAATTTCACCACTGCAAGATGAAATTTCACAATTTCACCACTAATAAGACTCCCTGGTGTCTAGTGGACCCCCCTCCCCTGGCCGATCACTGGCCGAATTGAAGAACCCTCCCCGAGTCACCCCAAGTTATTTCTCCTCCCCAGTCATGACCCCAGCCCCCAATCTTTAGAAAAAAAAATCCCCTCCCACTGGTGTCTAGTGCCCCCCCGGCCAATCACCAGCTGAATTGAAGAACCCCACACAGTACAGTATACAAAATAAGTGTATAATGGTAGATAAAAATTGAATAGACTTACTGTAATTAACACAATTGAATTATTCACTTTGTGGTAATTTGAGTCATTGCTTATTACAGTTAGTTACATCTTTGCTTCTTGAAAAAATGTATCCCCTGAACAAGAATATAGGCTGTATATAATACACCAACCAGAATGGCTGCTCTCTGATGCAGGGTATGGGAGCTTAGTGAGTCTCCTCATTTGTTACTGGATTGTCCTTTAATCTGTTAGAAATTACCAATCCAACTGCCAGCTGACACCATGTAGTGTGCAACGTATTCAGGTAAGGCATACTCATGACATGTCGTTAGCTCCACATCACAGTGCACTGAAAAAAATTACAACAGTATGTCTTAAAAACAGTCCAAAATCAATTTTGTTCTTGTGATAAGACTAAAAATCACAATAACAACCTTGCAAGCCAGTAATTTCCCAGGATTAATAACCAGCTAGAGGGAGATGGCTCTTGGCTGCACCTTGGGCCTCTGATTCCCCCAGCTGGTCATCAGTTCCTAGGAGGTGACTGGCTTCTTGGTCATTATTGTGTAAGTATTTGTTGGAAGTACTCTCTGATCTCTAACCATCTTGGCTGCTACCTACAAGCTTTATAAACAGCATGCTGATTCGTAAGTGCCCTGACACTGATCTATGACTTCCACTTGGAGCAGTCCTAACTTGGGGCTGACACTCAATAAAGGACTTTCATAAGTATTCCCACCATCCAAAGTAAAGGGATAGCTCCACAACACTGGTACTCCTGATCCAAAACAATTACAAAGGCAAACAGATCAAGGCATTCAGCCTGAAAGAAGCACATATCCACGAATTAATGGGCAATATAAAAAAAAAATTGTCATGATTAAAGTGCAAAGCAAGTACGAAACTACAAAGTCCACAGGGGGACCCATGGAGCACCTATGTTCTGTGCCCACAACTTCCTGCATTTTGTTAAGGTTAGATGACCCCCTACAGTACGCTGCTGAAATAGCAAGTTCTTAAAGGCATATGAATCAATCACTATAACATAAGTACTTTAGTGATAACCCAAAACAAAACAGTGAAAAAGTGATACAGAAGAAGAAAAGAACATTTTGTTACTAACCAAACTTAAAGTAAAGGTATGAGATTTTGAAAAAAAAAACATTTTGGTCTTCATAGCCTGCTACCCTGGGGCAGTGATAGCCCCTCTGTGTTAAAATTATAAAACGTAATGCCCAGGTTAGCTTGACCACTACCAACCCTGACCTCCGGGTGGAGGCACCCATTTCAGAACTCTGGCCCCTTAACCTGCTACTAGCCAAGCAGGCAGGGATAGTAGCCCTTGGGATAGCGCCACCTAGGGATTACATTCATGTTGTAAAAAAATGATTGCACATATATTCATTAAGTCAGTTCATAAAACATCCTTACTGCAGTTACAGTATTGGCAAAAAAAAAGCAGGTACTGTAAGTCATATTATATTATACAAGTTAGCATCTCTCGGGACTCAAACATCAGTAGTGATCGACTGGAACCAATGTTTCACCCTTGTGACAAAGGAATCTTTCTGATATAAATAAGACAGGACAACTAGGTATTTTATGTAATGGCACACTCATTTTAAGGGAGGTTTTAATATGGAGCACAAATCTGAAACTATAGGTCTCCATGGAAAGAGGATGTTGCGCAATACTGAGTTTTGAATGCTAGTGCTTACAAACTAATTATATTTGGAAAGTGATTTTCAAGTGTATTTCTCCTGCATTCAAAAATTACTGTACCTTGAGAGCTATGTCCAGAATTTGCTGTATCTCACCCCTTATTTTAGTTGTGGGGGCCTTTATTCAATTCAATTTATTTTAACTGTTCATTGACCAGGCTTTCACTATGGCATAACAGGCAGAAGGAGGACGGCAAAGAAGGGAGGAGAAAAACAAGCAGAATAAGGCAGGGAGAGGAAAATAGTTTTTTCAATATATTGGGGGGAAAAAGAAAGATGAGAGGGAGAACTGTAAAGCTTACTGAGTGGGGAAAGGTAATAGAGGAGGACAAGCAGAAGGCAGATGTTTTTAATGACTGTTTCTGTTCAGTATGCACTGTATCACACTCTCATTCATTGAAGCACTTAGTCAGGCTGCCGTCCATGGAGGTGAGTGGAAGGCTGTGCCAGTGGCCCAATCGGGGTACTGGGGGAGGTGCTCTGTGACTGAAGACAGGGTGGGGGATCCACTAGACACCAGAGACAGGGGAGAGGATTGTTTTTTTTTTTTAAAGATTGGGGCGGGATCATGGCTGGGAGGGAAATGATTCGGGGGTGGGTTCTTCAGTTCTGTCAGTGATCAGCTGGGGGAGACCACTAGACACCAGGGAAGGGTATAAATAAAAAATAATGATGCGCATTTGTGGGCAAAATTGCAGTTGAAATTTTGCAACTTTGCAAAATATTTCACGTGGCAAAATTGCTGATTTTGTGGCAGTTTCGCAACATCTCTAGTGAGCATCTCTGTCCTTCTGTCTTCTTTATATTCTGAGTTTGCCCTTGTAAAGTTAACCAAATGACTGAATGGATAACTATCCTTTGAGCATTAACTCATTAAAATCTGATAGCTACTGTCCTTTTCCACCAGTGAATTGGGCTAATTGTACGGCACACAGCACTGTTGAGCTCCCTCTTTTCATTTTAAATTAATATTTTAATTTGTTGCTTTTGTTAGGATTGGGGGACGGGTGGACTGGTGTGAGGGATAGTGTATGTTTTGAGAGGGGGTGGGTGGATGGTGGTGTGTGAGTGGTTAGGAAAAGTTTTTGTAAAGTGGATTGACTATGTAGGATGTGTGTTAAGAATTTTAATTTTGTTTTTAGGAGGTTAGCTGTCCTTTTCAGTTAAAGGGCAAGGCTCAGTTGGTTGCCCCTTCCAGTCGGAGTAGGAAAGCTAGGCAAGGATGTGTTGGAATTGTGCCCTGTATGAGTCACCTATGCTGCCTCCCAGCTATGTGACCTCCACCCCTTTGTCAACTGACTTGACCTCCCAGTCCCTTCCATCACAGCCAAGCCCTGTAGGGAGGTCAGGATTATGAGGGTGTGGTCGGGTCATCAATGGCAGGGATCAGCCAGGGTAGGGGAGGTGAGTAGCATTGAGGTGGTCAGGTGCAGGTAACAGAACCTTAAGAGAGGCCGACGTGTTTGGCTTCCATACCCCGGGGTCCCACCAGACTGAGTGGGCAGGCAGCTGAGGTGCCGGCAGCACCCACTAATCCTCTTTGGATGGTGCTATGCAATTCCAGGTCGATAAGGAACAAGACTGTAATTATTTCCTCTGTTGATCTGGCTTGCATCACGGAAACTTGTTTGGGTAATGATGCCAGCCCAGTTTTAGAGGCGGTTGTCCCTTCTGGGTATTCCATAGTGCACTATCTGAGGAGGGATTGCAGGAGTTGGGGTGTGGCCATCATTTTTAGATCCAGCCTAGGCTGCACTGTGCACCTGGTTGGAACTTCCAGATCTTTCGAGTGTGTGGCTGTGTGTGGGGTCCAGGTGCAGGCTGCTTGATTCCCCTTATTTACTGACCCCCTGGGTCAGGGAGGATATCCTGCAGGAGGTTGTGGACTTCGTGGTCAACCAGGTGTTGGAGTCTCCCAGGTGTTTAATCCTGGGGGATTTCAGTACTTGGGTCGATGATGAATCCTTGCAATTTGGTTACAACCTCCTGCAGTTAATGTCATCACTGGGTCTAGCACAAGTAATTACTTTTGCAACCCACCAACATAGTCACATGCTCGATCTGGTGTTCCAGCTGGGTCTTGAGGTGGGGGACCTCAAGATTGATCATGTCTCTTGGTCTGATCACTGCATGGTGAAGTTCATGCTCAGGGCCCTCCCTGAAAATCTCTCCCCTGTTGAGATGGTCAGCTTCCACCCTTTGAGGGGTTTGACCTCAGAGGGACTGCTGGCATTAACTGACTTATCTAGAATGGCCGCTGCATGTGCGATTGGCACCGGTGAGGTGGTGGCCAGGTCTAATAAGGTGGTATCTGAAGTGCTGGCTGCCGTCACTCCAGTACATATATGACCCAGATCCTCTCATTTGAGATCTTCTTGGTTTGATGTGGATCTCAAGGTGATGAAGATCAGGGGTCGGAAGTTGGAGCATTGCTGTTGGAAGACCCAGTTGGAGGATGACAGACTGGCCCTTTGAGCTCACTACAGTGAGTACCAGGAGGCAGTTTCCCATAAGAGGGCAGATTTCCTGTCCAGAGAAACTGCTGCAGGATAAAACAGACCTTCTCAGCTTTTTCAGATTGTGGATTTGGTACTTCATCCAGCCTGTCTACAGCAGAGAAAGACGTTTTCATCCACTTTATGTGAAGAATCTGCTCTGTTTTTCTCTAACAGTGTCCTCTATATGATCAGGAATTCCGTCAGTGAGGCAATCACTACCTAACAGTGGTCAGACTGGGAGTAACAGAGTCACTCCGACAGTCTGGAAAGAGTTTAAACCAGTGGAGGTGGCTGAGGTCATTAAGGTGATCTCAGAGCTAAAGCACACATATTGTGATCTGGACCCAGCCCCAATGCATTTCCTAATGTGATGTGCAGGGACTGCTGGCCCATTGTTCACCAGAATCACCCAGTGTTCGTTGTTGGAGGGGGTCTTCCCAGCAGTCTTGAAAGAGGTCCTGATGAGACCCCTTCTGAAAAAACGATCTCTCGACCAAGACGTCCTGGCAAATTACCGTCCTATCTCCAACCTGCCATTTTGAGAAAGGTTGTTGAGAAACAGGATCATCTTGTGTCCTTTGACATCTATGAGACTTTCCAGTCAAGTTTTAGGGCCAGACACAGCACTGAAACAGCATTAGTTAGGGTGCATAATGATTTGCTCAGGGCTAGAGATAGAGCAGACAAGTAAATTCTTGTTCTCCTCGATCTCTCATCAGCTTTTGACCCTGTAGATCACTTCATGCTTCTTAGTTGGCTCTGTGAGTACTGTGGACTCGCTGGTGTTGCCATCAAATGGTTTGAGCCCTGTCTCTCTGACGGGGTGCAATGGGTAGTGATGAGGAATATCTCCTCATCACCCCCAATGCCCTTGTCATGTGGAGTACCCCAGGGCTCGATCTTGTCACTGATGTTATGTGCAGTGAATATGCTGCCCCTGGGCAAGATCATTTGTCAATTCAGTGTGGAGTTTCACTGCTATGCAGGTGACACCCAGCTGTACTTGTCATTTACTTCTAGAATATCCGATGCTATAGACATGCTTAACACCTGCCTGGCAAAAATCAATGACTGGATGTCCTCAAGCTGGTTATGACTAAACCCAGACAGACAGAAGTGCTGGTGATTGAGTCCAGTCATGGGTGTGATGAGAGGATACATGGAGCTGACTAGAGATGAGTGAAATCTGCAGATTTCTTTATGTGAAATATTTTGCGAAATTTGTGCATTTCTCTAAATATTTTGCAGATGTAAAATGCGCGAAATTCAGCCAGCAAAATGTGGAATTTTGCCTACAAAATGCAGAATTCCACCATTCATGGGTGAAATTCTGCATTTCGCACCCCTGAAATATTTAGCTGAATGTGCGAATTGTGCAAAATATTTGACGTGGCGAAATTCGCAATTTCGCCAGAATTTTGCTGCATCTCTACAGCTGACACAGGACTTTTTCTGGGGTCAGCTTTGCTGGTGGCCTCCTCAAGGGTGCGTGATCTTGGCGTGATCCTGGACAGCAGACTGACACTTGAGCATCAGGTGCCATCTGTGGTCAAAAATGTTTTTTACAACATGAGGGACATGGCCAGGATCAAGCCCCTCTGTCCATCCAAAGACCTGCTGCTGCTAGTGCACACCTTTGTTACCTCTAGGCTCAACTACTGTAAGTCTCTCTACTTTGGGGTCAGGGGAGGGACCCTCCTCAGGTTGCAGCTGGTGCAGAACGCAGTGCCTCGGTTACTGACAGGACAGTCTAGGTCCAGTCATGTGACCCCAGTCCTGTGGGCTCTGAACTGGCTGCCTATGAAGTGAAGGGTCCTTTTCCAGGTGGGCCTGCGCACCTTTAAGGCCCTCAATGGACTGGGTCTGCATTCTGCCTGACTGAGCTCCTGACATCTGCAACCTCTGTCCATTCCCTCCACTCCTCATCTAGGGGCCTCCTGGATGTTCCCTGGGTTCGTCTCAAGACATTGGGTGACCGTGCTTTCAGTGTTGCCGGGTCAACCCTGTGGAACTCTCTTCCATCTGCAATCTAGGAGGCACATTCTACTGAGGTGTTCAAGCAGAGGCTAAAAGCCCACCTCTTTTGCCTGGCCTACCCTGAGTAGATTTTGTCCACCTGACTGCCTTAGTTATATTACCTTTGACCTCTGTTTTTGATTTTGAATTTTAGGATTTTATGACTGTGTATTAATGTTCTTGTTTTATTATCCCATTTAATTGATATTTTCTGTATTGTTTCTATTGTTAGGTGCCCAGAGCATCTGGAACTGGGCGCCATAAAAATCAAATTTGCCTTGCCTTGCCTATGCCCTCCTTTGCTTACAGAGCCACTTCCTGTCCCCCTGTCCTTTCTATATATTTTATACATGGGAACTATGAAGTCCCACTCATGGTTTTCTGCTGCCAATGTCTCTGTGATGGCTGTTAAGCTCACCTCACCCTCGGCCATCAGTGACTGTAATTCCACCATCTTGTTTCCCAGGCATCTGGAGTTCAGAGACATTACTGTCCACTGTGACTCAGGACCCTCCTTACTCCTGCTCTTCCCCCTTCCACACTCCTTTCTCCCTCAGGCTCTCCTTTCTTTCTCCACCCCTTCCGTAGTTTTTGCATGGAGCTGCATCACGAAAGCAGATCATTGCATGGTTGCAGAGCAAAACCGAGGGAGAATGTTCTCCATAGCATGGACTGAGAAAAACTTATGGCAAACTGCTCTATAAATATTTTTCCTGCAAAGCGTTCCAAGTCTTTTAGCCAGTTGTGAACAGCAGTTACCTGCTGGCTGATTCACAGACACTTGCTCCTTTCTTAGGGATACTTCCATACTGGTTGCCTCATGTGCAGCATGCACTCAGTGGTACTCAGCCCTCTTTTTTACTTTGATCCAACACACTAGTCAGTCCTTCCTCTTCCTCCACAGGCCAGCCGAAGACCAATGATGCAACTTTATTTGGGAGACACTCCTCCAGCAGAATCTGTCAATCTCACTGGCCAGTCCACATGGCAGCAACAATTTCTTGAAGTGCAATAGGGCATGCCAGCACCATGCCTGGCAGCAAAAATTTCAGGAAATAGCTTTTTGTGTTTTTTGTCCCCAGTCCACAGGAATATCAGCTTGCATCTGTGACCCTCTTTTGGTGTCTTTGTGTTCCTGATCCTAGGCAGTCAGACCTTTCATTGTGTGAGAGGGGTCAACCAGGGTTCCCACAAGCCTCTGGTGGGACCTCAGGGTTCATAAGGAGATGGAGCACCTTAAGCAATTCGTTCAACGGCAAAACAATAATTAATTATCTACATATAGGCATCCTTAGTCAAACAGTAAGGAGCTTATTATATTCAGCTGGTCAAACATACTCCCCTGTCCTGGAGCAGTTGGAGGTTCAGTCATCAGCATTTATAGGCAGCACTAGACTCCTAAGGGGGACTTAAGTTGATTGCCAAACAATTTCATTTCAATGTTACACTTTCTCAGTAGCACTCAGGCATCTGGGGCTAGATATTCAAAAAGGTGCAAAAGCAGAGTGCAAAGCTTTGCACTGCACTTGTGCACAATTCAGAGGTTGCAATATTTTGTCAGATAGTGCACCAGCAATATCTGACTGAATATTAACGTGTGTCAGTACAGCTCTAAGTCAGGTTGCACTGCCCCAACATGGATGTGGGCTGCATCCAGCCCACAGGGACCTTCGCCCCAAGACCAGATAGCGATATTCATCCACAAAATGCAAATGAACCCTTGGGCATGCAAGGCACTAAGGGACCATTAGCATGCCAATTATTGTCTCATTTGCATTGGAAGCAACAACCTAGTTGCAGCTGACCTGATGTCATAGCTGGTGGCTAGCGGTGCTGTGCTGGGTGCAGACAGAGTGGGGGAGCTACAGAAATGCCACTGTTTAACAGTCTGTGGGGTGACCAGCCATCCAGGGGTACTCCTGGATGCCAGGGATAGGGTTGGGAGCATGGGCTGGGAGATTGGGAGAAATGCCACTGGAAACCTGGGGGACAGAGAACTGTACAGGCCAGGAGGCCAGAGCCGGGGGGGTCAACTAGCCACCAGGGAATCAGCAGTAGCTGCAGGACAGATGCTCAGCAGGTGGGTGGTACCATTAGACACCAGGGTATACATATGCATTTAGGGGATGGGTGTTTGAGGGGGTGGTCAGGGGTGCCACTAGACACCAGGAACTATTGAGCAGGCACTGGGATGGATGATCGAAGGGTAGGGGGTGCCACTGGACACCAGGGACATGGGATTGTGTACAGGACACAGAATCAGTGAGGGGAGGTGTTGCTTTGCTACACACCATGGGCTATAATGCAGGCACCAGGATGAGTGCTCAGAGGGAGGGGCTTGCCACTCGACGCCAGGGACATTTTGTCGTCATCGGGATAGGTATATCGGGGTGTACTGGACACCAGGGACTATAGTGAGATCACCGGGATGGGTGTTATGGGTGGGGGGGTGCCACTAGACACCAGGAAGGATGTGTACAGTACTGAGACAGGGGATTGAATGGTGGGGGTCCCACTAGACACCAGGAAGACATAGACAGTACTTGGGCAGGGATGAGAGGTTGAGGGATGCCACTAGACAACAGGACAACTTTGACATTGACCAGGGCGGGGATTGGAAGGTGGGGGGTGCCACTAGACACCAGGGACTCCTTTGGTTCACCAGGACAGGAGTTCAGAGAGGGGGGTGGGCAGCAGCAGTACCACTGTCCTGCCACCAAGACTTTGTGCCCAGTTAAGACTAGGTTTGAAAAGATGGTAAATAGCACCCCTGTGCAAGCCACTTACCACTGATGTAAACCTCTGAAATTGCCACTGTGCCCATATGCAGTGTGGGACCACTTCATTAGCATGGGCGTAGCATTAAGTTAGTGCTTGGGTACTAACAGGTTTTACTTACACTACAGGGGTCTCTGACTATATACCCCACACATGAACCAGTGCAAAACCTGATTGGCGCGGGCAAATACCCCTTAGTGCCAGTGCTAACTTTGAATATCTGGTCCTTGGACTCTAAACTAATTTGGATAACTGCTTGCATAAACTTTATGAACAGCACACAAGGAGATTTTGCCCTGGTGCAGGTTGCTGCCTTCAGCTCGGAGGTGCCCACTTCTCGGGCTTTCCCTCACTTAAGGGACTTTCTGGAGAGCTCCATCCATCTGCCTAGCTTGGTGGTTGCTTTAGTTATATTATATAACATTATGTCTAAATCAATATTCATGAGCTTAGTGAGTCTCCTCATTTGTTACTGGATTGTCCTTTAATCTTTTAGAAATTACCAATCCAACTGCCAGCTGACACCATGTAGTGTGCAGCGTATTCACGTAAGGTATACTCATGACATGTCGTTAGCTCCACATCACAGTGCACTGAAAAAAATTACAACAGTATGTCTTAAAAACAGTACAAAATCAATTTTGTTCTTGTGTTAAGACTAAAAATCACAATAACAACCTTGCAAGCCAGTAATTTCCCAGGATTAATAACCAGCTAGAGGGAGATGGCTCTTGGCTGCACCTTGGGCCTCTGATTCCCCCAGCTGGTCATCAGTTCCTAGGAGATGACTGGCTTCTTAGTCATTATTGTGTAAGTATTTGTTGGAAGTACTCTCTGATCTCTAACCATCTTGGCTGCTACCTACAAGCTTTATAAACAGCATGCTGATTCGTAAGTGCCCTGACACTGATCTGTGACTTCCACTTGGAGCAGTCCTAACTTGGGGCTGACACTCAATAAAGGACTTTCATAAGTATTCCCACCATCCAAAGTAAAGGGATAGCTCCACAACACTGGTACTCCTGATCCAAAACAATTACAAAGGCAAACAGATCAAGGCATTCAGCCTGAAAGAAGCACATATCCACAATTAATGGGCAATATAAAAAAAAAATTGTCATGATTAAAGTGCAAAGCAAGTACGAAACTACAAAGTCCACAGGGGGACCCATGGAGCACCTATGTTCTGTGCCCACAACTTCCTGCATTTTGTTAAGGTTAGATGACCCCCTACAGTACGCTGCTGAAATAGCAAGTTCTTAAAGGCATATGAATCAATCACTATAACATAAGTACTTTAGTGACAACCCAAAACAAAAACAGTAAAAAAGTGATACAGAAGAAGAAAAGAACATTTTGTTACTAACCAAGCTTAAAGTAAAGGTATGAGATTTTGAAAAAAAAAACATTTTGGTCTTCATAGCCTGCTACCCTGGGGCAGTGATAGCCCCTCTGTGTTAAAATTATAAAATGTAATGCAGTCCTGTAAGTTTGGGAAGGGATCGTAAATGTGTTCAAACTGACTGCTAGCCGATCCATTCCCACTTCCTGCTGCACCTGTTCCTCCCCCACTCTCCCACATTTTGTGATGTGTCACCAGGGAGACCTCAGGGACACGCCCATAGAAGTTTATTGCGCTGTCTGATTCACAAAGCATTTGCTCTGCACAAGGGCATCTTGCACGGTCCCCTGCGTTGAGCAAATGCCACCAGCTGAGACCTTGCTTTAATCCTGCACAGCCCTAGTGGCTGGTGGATATGCAATGCCCCCACCGATCGTTGGCCTAAAGCAAAAATATACATATTTTTCCTGGTGGTAGTGCCCCCCCCCGCTAATCACTGATCACCAGACCAATATTAAAGATAACAATTTTCCCTGGTGGCAGTAGTCCCCCCTGCTGATTGCCAGCCTGATCATAAAAATATAAGTGTTCCCTACTGTCTAGTGGTCCCCCCACCTGATGCTCTGCCTGATGTAGGAAATACATTTCCCTGGTGGCCAGTGGTCCCTCCCCTCAACTGATTCCTTTCACGATGAAGATAGAACTATTTACCTTTGTGTCTAGTGGACCCTCCCCCATCTAATCCCCATCCCTGACATGACTAGTTCCCCCCCACAACAATCACTGGACCACTACTACTGTCCAGGATGTTCTCATCATATAAGCCATAGCTGGCATTCATTGCATTGCTGTCAAACAAGTCTCTCCCCCAAAACGCAGCCCCAGCCCCTTTCCCATGTATTGATGTTTACCCCTTTGTGCCCATCCTTTGTTGGTGGTTAGTGGCCCCCCTTCCCTGATCCTCTGTATATTAAACATTACCCACGTCCCTGGTGGCCAGTGGCCCCCCCCATCCCCTATCTGCTTGTATACAGAGAGGTACATTTCTGGTGTCTAGTGACCCCTCTACCCAACCCCGAGCTGGCAAACTCTAACATACAGTACATATTTCATTCCCTGGTGTCCAGTGGACCCCCACCCTGGTAAGTAGTGCCCCACCACCTCGCTCCCCCCAGTCCCTTCCCTGAGTTGGCAACCAGCACAACCCTCAGCTGTCCACCATGGCTGGCTGCCAACTGAGCTGTTAGTGAGCATGTCCTGTATATAGTATGTGCTCACTGATTAACAGCTCAGAGATGAACGTGTACTGTATACAGTTTGCATTCACTGACAGCTCATTTGGTGGTCAACTGTGGTGGAGAGCAGAGGGTTGTGCTGGTCACCAGCTCATGGAAGGTATTAGAGGAACAGGGTGGTGGGGTACTACCTGCCAGTTGGGGGGTCCACCAGACACCAGGGAATGAAATATATATGCCAGAATTCACCAGATCAAGGTTAGGGAGTTTGGCCACAAGACACCAGGGATGTACATCTTTATACAGTATATGGATAGATCGGGGATGGGGGGCCACTGTCCTCCAGGGAAGTGGATTATGTTTAATATACAGGGGTTTAGGGAGGGGGGCCATTAACCACCAACATGGGATGGGCACGGGGGGCAGACATTGATGTATAGGAATGGCGCTGGGGCTGTGTTTTGGGAGAGACTTATTTGACAGCAATGCAGTTAATGCCTGCTATGGCTTATATGAGGAGAACATCCCAGACAGAAGTGGCTGTCCAGCGAATGCCATGGTGGGGGGCTAGTCATACCGGGGATGGGAATTGGGTAGGTTGAGGGTCCACTAGACACCAGGGTAAATAGTCCTGTGTTCATCTTGTGAGGGATTATAATATCTGGCCAGTGATCTGTAAGGGGGGACCACTAGCACCAGGGAAAACTTAAATTTTTCATATTGGGCCGGCTCTCAGCAGGGGGAGGGACCATTAGCACCATGGAACACTTATATTCATAATATCAGGCCAACAATCAGCTGGGGGGTGCTAGAACCATGGACTACTCTACAGGTACAATCGGGCCAGCCATCGTTGGGGGGGGCGACGTGCTAAACTCCAGTGTGGCCTATGTAATGGGCCCATAATGAGCATGCAAATAGCCACGTAGTGCCTTCCATGCCCAATGAGCTCATTTAAATGGCTGCTTTTATGAATTCCAAATAGCTCACCTGACCTATGTTGTAGAGCCATAGTGCTGGCTACATGTCAGGGCAGCGCTAGTGAGGTTTGCACTAGTGGTATTGGGGTTACCACTGTCTCTACCTTGCCCTATTCACAGCTGGATAGCACGGTGCACTATCCAACTGTGAACAGCATCATTTGACACTTGGGCAATTGAGCACAATGCAAACTTTTGCACTATGTTCTGAGACTTTTTGTGAATCTAGCACACTGACTATAAAATATTCTTAAATCTGTCACCAGAATTCAAGTACCATTTTAGTGTAGAGGCTAGTGTTGGAACCTGCTGCACTTAAAGATTCCCATATCTTTCTGGGGAAATCTGATAAAACAACAACACATCATTTTTATATTCAGTTTAGTTAAGATTTCATACACTGACAAAGTTTAGCCTACTCTTTTGACTATTAATGATGTACGTTTACATAAGAACTAAATCACTCTTCCCCAGACTTTATTCTTATTCCTTCTCTACACCGGACATCATAATCATCTGTTTGTAATGCTGTAATTGTTTCTATGGCAATGGAATAACAAGTGAGGATTGTGGTGGTTAGTGTAGAGAAACAGCCAGAACCGATGAAGTCTCAGGGACAGGGATCCTGTTTTCATCCTAATATGCAGAGTTATAAAATACAGGAGGAAGCTAAATACTGGACTTCGACAAGAAATGAGCTCAGGCACATCTAAGAAGATCTAGCTAGAGCTGATAGGGCTCTGAAGAGCTACCAAATGACCAAAGTTGTTTTCTTGTTGGTTTCATATAGTGCTGTTTAGTCACAGTCATCAAAAACTGGCATGCTGGTACCTCAGTCCTCCTAAATTTATTTCGTCAGAGTACATGGTGGTGGTGGTGTGTGTGTGTGTGTGTGTGTGTGTGTGTGTGTGTGCCCACAGGGGCACCGGAAGATTGTAAAAGGTGAGGGTGCCCAAGATAAAAAGAGCACTTGTTGCATTATAAAGGACACTTTTTCCAAACCAGGTTTTTATATGCAGTAAATGCACATTTATGATGGCAATAGTAATTTTAAAAATACCTTTATACCATATCAGAATATTTAATATGTAACATTAAGGGTTCAGCTCATGTATAACAGTTCCAACTTGTTTTTCAAAGTTAAAAAAAGTGAGCCACAAAGATACATTATACAATGGCAAGAAAAAATCCTACACTTTGATTGCTCAGTCTTGGGCTGAACCCGTGATGTTATCCCAGTACAACATCATGGGTCTAGTCTCAGCCTCACTGTGAATCTGCAGATGATCTTGAGCATCTTGAGCATGATTGTTTCATCTGCTCTAAAATATTTTTCCGCACAAAAACATCTTTAAAATTATTTTTTTTATTCTGTATAACAACGAGCCATTGTATAATAGCAGTAATGCCCTCCAGGGTGTGTGTTGTTTAGGATAACGTCATACCTCTGTTGTTGGACGCACTCGGCCTGTGGCCTCATGCCCAACCACCTGAGGCATGATGTTATCCCAGCACGTCACACACCCTGTCAGGCATTATTGCTTAATTATCCTATTAGACAGCAATGCAATACAATTGTATGATGTTGTTTATGTCTCCATGAACCTAAGAATTCTAAATTAGAACATAAATGCATTGTACCAACAATGTAAGTTCTTGACAAGATCATACTGTTCTAATATAAAATGAGTAAAGAAATCCCTGTGTCCTGATTACCTGAGACTTGGTTCTACCCATTGCAGTAAGAGAGTACCACCACTGGTTAAAACAGGTTCCTGTCAACCAGGGCAACTCACAGAATTCATAAGCCACCTGTTTCTTAATTTCCATCACAAACATGGCTATATCCTTTACATATATAAAAAAACTCCAACTAGGCCCTAAAAATAAAAGTCCATTAAATTCAATAAAGTAAGTAAATAGTTTAATGTTATTTACACTCATGAGCCCCCATTACACACATACACAAAACAACTTTAAAAAACTCAAGTACTATTCAGAGTTTCCATTGCTGGTATTTCTTTGATGACCATGAAAATTCCCCACATATGCCTACCATTTTGCCAGAGAACTCCCTACTCCTTACTTGGCAATAGATAAAACTGAGGGTCTGGCTCCACTTCAAGCCTGTGTGTGTGTCTTTGGCCCTGTACGCACTACATAACTGTTTTTGAAAACTGTTTTTTAAAACCAGTTTAGCTAAACCATTTCAGTGCATCCACACTGCTTAGTAACCATTTTTGATAACAATTTAGTGTGTCCACACTGCTAGTGTTAAACCTGGTATCTTTGTAACTATTTTGTGTTAAGTCCAACACACAGAACTGTGCTTGCCTGTATACACTGCAGCTAGAACTGTTTTAGTTAAACCATTACAGCTTAAAACATTTTTACTCCTGTCCAGACCTGTGAGTAAAACCATGCTAGCTCTAAAAGGTTTTCAAAAATCGTTTTAAGACTAGGTATCTAGCAGAGTTTAAAATGGTTTGTTAAACGGTTTAAGGGGCTTGTAGTCTGGATGCAAACAGTGCTAGGGGGATTTAAAACATTTTAAGGCACTTAAGCAATTTTAAGTTCCCCAGTGTGTACAGGGCCTTTGTTTGTATGCCAGTTGAGCTCTGAAGAATGTTGAATTCATGTATTACATGTTACCATTCTGTGTGTGTGTGGGGGGTGCATTCTACTAATGGAATATTTCAGAGCTTTGAATTCTTCTATTCCATGGTAAACAATCACACCATGTATTGAGTGTGAAGAAAGACAGATGACTGGCAGGTGAAAAACATATGTGGAAGGACTATTTTACATTATTTAGCAACAGTTCAGTATATTTTTTGTGACTTTGAAAACTTTCAGAATGTTCTTTTTTTCAGTTACCTATGGGCCCATTTTATATAAGCAATAAGACATGTCTGGATGTTGGTAGTACTGAGATACCCTCACAACCAGAGGTTGAAGACACTTGACCTGTGGGTGTGCGGGTATCTCAGTACTACCAACACTAAGACCTATCTTATTGCTTACAAAGTATCAATACCAGCAGTGTGTGAATCAGAAACACTCACTGAATTTACTGAAAGGCCACTTAAGATTAAGCAGTAACAAAACGAGAACTGGTATTTTAAAAAATAACATCTACTTTACAAAATGCATGTTTGCTGATTCAAGGCAGTTCTCCTTTGAGATATTAACAGCCTGGTTTAAATTGTTCACTATTTGTGGGGCTGGCAGTATAACCTAGTGGTTAGAGTAATGAGTTGTAAATGAGCTTTGTACATCCAGTATTCAGACATGGGTTTGATTCCCACAACCTCCATTTCAATACTGTGTGGCTCTGATTAAGTCACTTAATCTCCCCAGTGTTCCTGTGTTGTCCCTAGAAACAAGCACCTGTGCCTAGTTGGCCTTACCTGGTTACCAAAGGAAAAAATATATATATTTATTAAATTACATTGATAAACTGTAAACAAACATTAAAGTCTAGTACATGGATTCCATATCCATGCAATAACTAAGGAGTACACCAGCCAAGTCTGGGGCTGTCAATATAGCCTTAGAGGTTACAGTAATGAGCTCGGCACATCTAGCACACAGATCTGAGTTTGATTCCCACAACCTCCACTTGCATACTTTGTTACTCTGAGCAAGTCACTTAGCCTCCTCAGTGCTCCCAGGCAACCCCAGAAAACAGGCACCTGTGCCTAGTGGGCCATACCCAGTTACCAAAGAATAATAAAAAAAAAAGTAATTAAATGCTTATATTCTTTTATCTTTAAAAGGACACAGTTTAAATATTACAGGTTGGTGTACGCTGCTTATTGGCTCAAATCAGGAAAAGTCATAACTTTTGCTGCTTTAAGCAACAAATCCCAAAAAAGAAACCCACCCAGAAAAATGCAGGACTTTTAGAAGGAAGTCCATTACAAATGAGCTTAAGTCAGTGAACTGACAGGGCTGTGAAAAGCTACCAAATGATCAGTTATTTTCTTATGTGTGTGTGTGTGTGCTTGCTTGCATGCAACCTGTCCTGCCCATAGGAATAGGACAGCTTACAGTTGCAGATGCAATGTCTGTAATCTGACACTGTAGCCTAACACAGGACATTCCACAAGATACAATGAGTTAACCCATAGGTTGCTGAAAGAAATAGAATATCTCTTTTAGACTGAGCTGGCCAGATGATAGAAACAGCAGTTTAAATTTTTTTTTTTGTTTTGTTAATATCCTGAGAAGTTCTGAGGTACAATACAGTAGCATCCCCCCTCCCTTCAGATGCCTTTAACATAGAGCAACAGATAGAAAATCAGAGGGGGAGTGCACTATTTTGCAGCTGTGGAGGTCAGCGGAATACATGCAAAGGTCTAAAAAGGGAGTTCTAAAATCAGCTGTTTTTAGAGCTACAGTCTGATCAACGACAGAAGGGCTGTAGGCTCTGCCAAAACCCTAAAAATGGCAGTTATTCAAAGTTTCACTTGGGCTATGAGAGACTCTTTAAAGAGCAGCTGATGCCTTTAGGAGCCATTTGAAAAACATAATATTTAGGCACAATTACACAACATGACAGGGTAGGGTACATCATGAGATACTGTTTCACCTTGGATGTGGTAGAAACACAGAAACACAATGAGATAGCAGGAGGATACCGAAGGTCTCTCAAATCTGCCCTTACTATACTACTTCACCCCACTAACCTACTGTACTGGTAGGCTTTCACCTTCCACCCCCATTCCCCAACCCCTCCATCCCTTGTTTCTCCCTGGGGGCTATGAGTCCCCTTGATCTGCTCCAGTTGTATTTAAACCCATGGTGTGAGGAATGAGGCAGCACTGAGTGCCTTCAATCACCCAGAAGTGACAATATCCATTATATAATGTACTATAATCTGAAGTGCAGTAAGGCGATTATACAGCGGCCCCATAGGATATGCTTTGTCTTTGTCTTCACATCTTGCTGCCAGGATAATGGATGAATTCCTATTGATTTACATATTTATCAGAGTTAGACAATACCTTTGAGCACAGGGGCTCTTTTACAGAGGTTATATGCCAGAATACATTATTGCATTCAAAACAAGTGTAACCCCCCTGCAAATGGGGGTTCCCAAAAGACTTCCAGGAGCTTGCTTGAATGCTCCAAGCCTGAATGGTGTTTGGCATTTAAGCCATCTATCAGTGAGTGTTTTTAGAGCCTCTGGTACTGTCTCTTTAAGAGCTGTCTGCTTTCAGACATAATTAGTTTGTATGGGGAGACTGTGTGCTTCTCTGTTTGAGTACCACTCGAGCTGCTGCCAATTCACTCCATTTTTGCAGTCACTAGGGTGCAAAGGGAACCTATCTGAAAGATGTAACTGTTTGCCAGAAATCATTTAGAGTAATAATGAAATTACAGTTTGTCTAACCTGCTTTCTTTGCAGTCAGAACTGTGTCTGCCTAGTTCCCCATTCTGGTTTTGAACTGCTGAACTAGACCAATCAGTGTGGGTAAGCTAGCTCTAAAATGGTGCCTTGGACGAATCAGAACTTGGACTCATAATCTGAGGCCAGCCACAAGAGGATTGTATGGGCAGTGACTCTGGGAGATGTAGTTTAGACTTGCGCCTTTTGGACCAACAGGAGCAGTCTATTGTGAGTGACAGCCAATCCAGTCAAGAACTGGGAGGAACTCAAAGGAAGTGCCTGGTTTTGTCTGTTGGAGTTTCAGTTGAGCTCTGGCAGTGAAGAAGGAAGGAGCCCTGTGCTTTTTCAGTGTGCAGTTTTAGTCGGAAGCGTGTAAAGGCCCAGAGTTCGGTCTGCAGCTTGTGTAACTGCTTGTTAGGACTGAATCCGTCCTGTGAAGAGAATCAGAGGATATCTGAAGAGTAGAAACCAGGCTCACCCTGTAGAAGACTGGAGAAATTGCTGAATTGCACTCGGTCTGTCAGGAACTGAATCTGCTGTGTGTTCTCCGGGTATTGTGCAGTAATTGCGATCGGGATAGAGAAGCAGCCTGCCTGGTATAGTACTGTTTTTACCATATAAATGTGTGAAGAGGCTTGTGTACCTCAAGTGAATCCTGCTGCCATTAAAGGACTTTTGCCTGTTACTGTTCACCATATAAATGTGTGAGGAGGCTTGGTTAGCTCAAGTGAATCCTGCTGCCATTAAAGGACTTTTGCCTGTTACTGTTCACCATATAAATGTGTGAGGTGGCTTGGTTAGCTCAAGTGAATCCTGCTGCCATTAAAGGACTTTTGCCTGTTGCAGTTTGCCATATAAATGTGTGAGGAGTCTCATGGAGCTCAAGAGTAGCCCTGCTGACATTGAAGGACCCTATCTTGTTTGGAGGTCATGAGTACTAATTCAGGGTCGCTCCCTGTTGAATTGCCACATTGAATCCAAATGGAATCACTGTACTGCTGACTGTTTAAACTAATTTTTCTTTTCTTTTCTCTGTGGGAAAGGGCCCTTACCAGCTGCCACGGTTTGGACTAGTCACTAGGGCTTGGGTACCTAGGGACAGTAACTGGTAGGGATAGGCCTGTGCACAGAGCCATAGGTAGATGAGTAAAGTGATAAGCTAATTAACCTGATTTCCCCCTGTCCTTGTTATATTCCCCCTAAATAAATCCGAGCTGCTTGTTTCAGCAAAGTTATACTGCCTGAGGTATTTGTCTATGTTAAAGTATTGTACTGTGATTGTTGCACTGTATCTTATTTACAGGAGGTCCCAGTGCCTGAACCAGCCCTGGGGGTAAGTGTATACTGTGAAGGTAATTCTGATATATTGTGTGGGCCACTAGTGGGAAGAAAGGGGTTGCAGTGTCCCAGAGGGCTGTGACCAAGTAAGTTTAACTATTGCAAACCCTGACCTCTGGGTGGAGGCACCCGCCATTGGATCCAGGCCCCTCAACCTGTTAGTGGCAAATCAGGCAGGGGTAGTAGCCCCTGGGATAGCGCCATCTAGGGGTTACACAAGGATGAAACAATCAAGGCACATTCCAAAGGAAATGTTTGTCAAGTGATCAGTAAACATATATATATATATATATATTGAAAATCACTCAGATTAAAAAAAGGCCAATTCAAGGCAGCAAACTGCATACAGAGACAACAGATATAAACACAGAGTAATAGAACTAGCTCACTAACTGGTGCAGCTGCATTGAGTTGCTAATGCAGCCCTCAGGGATCTTTTGAATGGGTCAGCCCTGGGGAGGTTCAGCATGGAAACAGGCAGTTCATTTAACCAACCTGCAGTGCTAACTGCAAAGGAACATTTACCCAGCTAAGTTCTATGGAGAGATAGTTCAAGGGCGTTCCTGGCCATACTACCAGAAATAAGACATGATGGGAGTAGTGCAGTGCAGTAGCTGTGGAGCAGCAGTCTTCCAGGAGACATTCTGGAGGATGCGGTGTTGTCCCATCTGCAGGCACCTCTCTGGGCTTAGGGAGGAGGTTGCTCATCTCCAGGCTGAGTTGGCCAGGAATTGGGGGACTTCCTCTCCCACCCAGGGACCACCAGTGCCACTGGCGTTGCCTCTGAGGTTGCCAAGAAAGAGGAGTGGTTGGACCACGTTGGCTATGTGAGGGTGAGGGTGGTGGAACAGAGGTACATCCCTCCAGATGTACCTCTCCACAATTCATATGCCATTCTGGCAAAGTGTGGTTCCTCTATGGAGGCACCCGCAGTGGAGACCAAGGAGGATGCTGGGAACCTCCACAAAGGAGACCGAAAGTAGGGTGGCATGGGAACCCACAGGGGAAGGAAACAACTCCTAGTGGAGGACTCCATTCTTAGGGGGGTAGAACTGGGGGAGAAAGGGGAGAGGGAGGTAAGGTGCCTGCCTGGTGCCATGGCTTGGAGGGACAGGGAGTGAATTCTTAGGATCCCTGGAGCAGCTGCATGGCGGAGGGAGCTGGATGTCATTGTCCACCTACGGACAACTGACCTGGCTGAGAAAAGGATCAGATCAGTGCAGGAAGAGTTGTGGAGTTGGGGAGGGGCCTTAGACAATTAACACGCATGTTAACCTTCTCAGAGGTGCTGCCTGTCTATGACTTGGATGAGGCTAGGGTGTTCCACACCATGGGATTCAATCAGTGGTTGAAAAACTGGTGCAGAGCTCAGGGATTTGGCTTCATTGGGTACTGGGGATCCACCTGGAGTGATGCAGGCCTATACTGGTGTGATGGTCTGCATCTGTCCAGGAGGGGAACCAGGATCCTATATGTTAGTTTTAAATGCTTCATTGGCAAGCATTTAAACTAACCAAGGGGGAGGCACTGGAAAGGAGCAGGGAAATCCTAGCCCTCCCCCAAAAATTAGGGTAGTAAGTGAGATAAACACCAAGATAGAGATGTTGGTAGGGAGAAGGGCAGGGGTAAATGGAGAAAATGACAAACGCAATAAGGACAGGGATGGGGCAAAAAGGGGTAAGGTCATCAAGAAATGGAGGGTAGTGAGTACCAATGCCCATAGTCTGGGCTACAAGCTCCCTGAACTTGTGGCCTTGATGGAAGAGGGATGCCTGGATATCATTGCAGTCACAGAAACATGGTACACAGAGAACCGTGACTGGGATGTTAACATACCAGGGTACACAACCTACAGAAAAGACAGGGAGGGTAGAAGAGGGGGAGGAGTAGCTCTTTATGTAAGGGAAAGCAATGGAACAAAAGAGTAAACATGGAGGAGAGGAGGCATTGTGGGTTACCTTAGAGACTGGAAATGGCACCACAATTCACACAGGGGTTGTATACAGACCCCCATGTCAGGAAGAGAAAATGGACAAGGATATGATAGAAGGCATCCTTTGGATGGCATAGAAAGGGGAGATACTGTTGATGAGGGACCTGAATATGCCAGATGTTAACTGGAGCACATTTGCTGCAGCCACATCCAAGAGCAGGGCCATTCTCAATGCCCTACAAGTGGCATGCCTCAGACAGCTTGTTTTGGAACCCACTCATGAGGGAGCAATCTTAGACCTTGTATTCTCAAATGGGGACAGTGAGAGGATCTCAGATCTAGAAGTGGGTAGCCATCAGGGAACAAGTGACCACCAAACAGTGTGGTTCATGATAAACTCAGCTACAAAGTCAAGCCATACAAAAGTGAGGCTACTGGCCTTCAGGAGGGCTGACTTTGGCAAGATGGGAGAGTGCCTTAGAAAAGCACTAGCAAACAGGCTAGAATGAGGGGTGGAGGAACAATGGGGAAACATCAAATCTGCCATCACAGAGGCAACAAGCTTTTGTGGGAAGCAAATAAATCAAAATGAAAGAAAAAAACACTATGGTTCTCAAAAGAGGTGGCGGGGAATGTTAGGGAGAAAAAGATAGCATTTAGGAAGTATAAGGAAACAGAAGGAGTAGGACAGAGAACTGTACCAGTTAAAGCAGAAGGAAGCGGGGAAGGCAGTCAGAATAGTAAAGGCCCAAACCAAGTAAAAGATAGCCAACTTGGCTAAGAAGGAGGATAAAACCTTTTATAGGTACATTAGGGAGCATAGAAAGACCAAGGGAGGGATAGTGAGGCTTCATAAAGGGGAGGGTGGGAAGGCAGAGAGGGACAGCGAAAAAGCAGGGATACTGTACGAATACTTCTGCTCATTATTCACAAAAGAAAAGGAGGGGGAGGTACCTAATCCATTCAATAGAAGCACTCTTGATAGAGGGTTCGATACCAGTCCTTTCACAAAAGAAAGGGTTCTGAAAGAACTCCTAAAACTGAAGGTGAAAAGCAATGGGGCCTGATGGGATTCACCCCAGAATTTTAAAAGAACTAAGGTGAGAATTAGTGACACCACTGACTACCTTCTTTAACAAATCATGGGAGGATGGCATAGTACCTAAGGACTGGAGGAGGGCAGATGTGATTCTCCTTCACAAAAGTGGGAGCAAAGCAGAGGCAGGAAACTACAGACCTGTTAGCTTGACCTCAGTGGTAGGGGAAAATGATGGACTCACTTCTGACAGAAAGAATTGTTGAGTACCTAGAGGCCAGCAGGGCACAGGACCCAAGGCAGCATGGATTCACAACAGGAAGGTCATGTCAGATGAATCTAATAGATTTCTTTGACTGGGTGACCAAAGTAGTAGACCAGGAAGGGGCTGTGAACATGGGATACCTAGACTTTAGCAAGACATTTGACACAGTCCTACACAAAAGATGAATAAACAAATTAACCAGCCTGGGAGTGGGTCCCAGGGTGGTAGCCTGGGTAAAAAATTAGCTGGACAACTGGACACAGAGAGTAATTGTAAACAGAGTCCACTGTGAAGAAAGGGGGGTTACTAGCGGGGTATCACAGGGCTCAGTACTGGGCCCAGTCTTTTTTAATATTTTTATAAGTGACATTGCAGAGGGAATGCAAGGAAAAGTATGCTTCTTTGCAGATGACACAAAGATCTGCAACGGGTTGATATACGGGGGGGGGTGCAAAGGATGAAAGGTTGAAGGAATGGTCAAAAGTATGGCAGCTTAGATTCAATGCAAAGAAGTGAAAAGTAATGCACCTGGGAAACAAAAACCCAGGGAAGAGTACACAATGGAGGGGGAGATATTAACAACAACAAAAATGGAAAGGGACCTGGGGGTAGTCATATCAGATGACCTAAAGGTAAGCAAGCAATGTGAGAAGGCAATAAGGATGGCTGGGGGGATACTGGGATGTATAGGGAGAGGCATCACCAGCAGAAAACAGAAAGTTGTTATCCCTCTATACAGACAGTTGGTTAGACCCCATCTGGAGTACTGCGTGAAGTTCTGGAGACCCCATCTCCGCAAGGACATAGACAGGATGGAGGCAGTCCAGAGGCAGGCAACTAAAATGGTGCAGGGTTTGCAACAGAGGCCATATGAAGAGAGACTAAAGGAGCTTAATATGGATACCCTTGAGGAAAAGAGGAAGGGGGGGACATGATAGAAACTTTCAAGTACCTTAAGGGAGTTAACAAAGTCGAAGAGGGTAGCATCTTTCTGAAAAGGAGATGTACAACAACAAGGGGACACAATTTGAAGATAGAGTGGGGACAGCTCAGGGGCAATATGAGGAAGTATTTTTTCACAGAGAGGGTGGTGGATGCATGGAACGGTCTTCCTGAGGAGCCTGTGGGGTCAAAAACAGTGGGGGAATTCAAGAATGCATGGGACAGACATTAGGCACTTCTGGTGGGGGGTAAGAAGAAATAGGCTGTTGGTTAACTAGGATCTGCAGCTTATCGAATAGATAGTGAAATGGGCAGACTAGATGGGCCAAGCTGTCCTTATCTGCCATCAAAGTCTATGTTCTATGTATCTATGGTCAAAAAAAAGCAAACTACTGTAGATGACTCTTTTATAGTCATGCAAGCTACTCCACCTCATCAGACCTGCTCTTGCTGCCACCAACAACCAATACTTCTCTATTTTACCCTTGCCACCCACCATCTCTCTCTATTTTTGTGTCATAGCAACTTATGAAATACAGCTACATTTCTCCACAACAACATGCTACCTTGTGCAAACGGCTGTTAACAAAAACCTTCAAACTGCTCCTTAAAATAGTGTAACTCAAACAAACTCATCTGATCGAGACTGTGGCTGTAAATGTAAACTGCAATGACACAACCTCTCAGTCCATTATTAGCTCTCTCTCTTCCTTCCAAAGTATGGCATCACTTACCTAGTGCTGTGTTACTGTCATTTAGTGTGCTGTCCCCACCTTTAGCTCCAGTTTGCCTTCCGCAACCTTGACAACCATTCCCAGCTCCTCACTACAGATTATCAAAATTCTTGAAAAACTATTTAAAAATGCACTTTATGTGTGCATGTGTGTGTGTTGGGGGGTGGCGGGGGTGCCAAGGACAACAAAACCTGCAGACAGTCATCATAACAGTATCGTAAACTATTTGAACAGCACCACTTACTGTACACAGCACCACCTACTGTACTGACCTTACGCATAACAATAACAACCATTTATTTCTGATGTACGTAGTCACATTAACACAGACTAGAAAATACTTTTAAACTGATTTTTGAAAGTGATTAATTCATTAAAAACTCTCCAGTTCATGATAGGAATAATACACTCCATCGTGAATAAAACAAATACATTTCAAGGTGTGGTATATCATGGGATAACATCACTTCTTGGATGGATAAGGCACTTGGCTGAAAAGGCACCTAAATCGTGATGATATCCCATGATTCCACATCCTGTCTTGTATTATTGCTTGATTATATCCCACACTGATCTGGTCTTTTTTCTCCCCATAATTTATTACTGGGGTTATGTATTTGCTTGAAAGCAGGATCTTTGTTCTGTTAGTGTCTGTTGCCTATTTCCCGCACCCCAAAGTCATGACAGTCTGCTTGCGACATCACAGATGTTAAGGGGCTGTGCTGCTCCAGTAAATTTAGTGTCCTATTAAAGAGGAAAAACTGTGACATGTGGGGTTTGCTCAAGCTGACAAATTACAAGTCAAGTCAAATGAAGGTACTATCTACCTTCCATTCTCTTGAGTTTGCCAGAGTCCACTGTTATGCCTGTTGTGGAGGGCCATCAGGCAAGTCTGATGTAAGTCATGCCTATTGGACCCCAAGGTTTACAGTAACATCTTACACAAGAGTCCCCTACAGTCTCATACTGCTATGCTGCCTAGTATTCTTTTTCATCCTGGATATTTGTGTCCCTTCCCCTCTGGTCACTGGTGGTTGGGCTCTGTGCACTTGCACCAAATGTGTTCACACCGAAACCATTCAGCATTCTTCCCATCCTCCAAACAAGTGTTCCCTCTGCACTACCAACCAGGCGAATCCAGGTGGAGGTAGTTGAGCAGTGGCAGCACCCCCCCCCAGCACCGAGAAGGAGGGCAACCACTGGGTCACTCAGTGTTTCTTTCCCCCGATAGCCCTCTGATATTTTGGTATTGTTCCCGAAGCCAGATTGCCAGCCTCATGAGCGGCAGCCCTGCCACTGCACCAGTGGGATGCCCCTTTCATCCTTATTCTTAATGTCACAATCATTCCCATGGCAACAGAGTGTGACATCAGAACTGAGAATTATAATATCAACTCGGGAATAAGCTGCAAAGGCAGATCAGCTTCACTGCATGATTATGCTACTGTTTGTGCAAATTTCCCCAGGAATAAATAATGAGGAGATCTATAGAATATAAACAAAATGCAAGGAAAACTGTGGCAAAATAGCAGAGCTGTCAGTAGTTCTTCAAGGAATCATAGTAGTGCTTGCAGAATTGTCAGATTCTGATGGAATTGAATTCCATGGAATCTCTGAAAAAGTCCACCAAATTCCGCAGAATTTCAAGGTTTTGAAATGTGAATTTTTTTTGTGGATGCACAATCTGCTGAAGATTATTCCATGATCTGTGTAAACCTCAGAAATGTATTCAGTGGATTACAAAGAAAAGCTTTACAGAATTCACAAAGGAATTCCAGAAAGTATTTCGGAAGTGAAATTGCTAATCTGCGCAAATTCTGTCATTGGAATTCTGCAATCTGCACAGCTCTAGACCATAGCTGGAGTTTTGAAGTAATTGATCAGATTGATGTACTGTAAGTATGATTATAGTAAGTGTCTATATCCCACCATATTAGGTAAGGTAGGTGTTCTTCATCGCATTATTCCTGATAAGTAGGGTTCTAGAGTAATGTCTATGACAGTGTTGCAGACCAAATGCCCCCAGTGGATGCCACTATGTGGACAGCACTAGCAACAATGGCAGTCGAAAAGGTCAGTGACAAACAAGTAATTTAGAGTGAGAACTCAGTCTACTGCCCATGCTAATTAAGTATGATGAGACACTTGTTATTTTGCTACTGTTTCAATAAGGCCACAAACTGAATATTTGAAGATTTGATGAATTTCATCAGTCATTTACAGTTTCTTTTACTTTCTCTGTATAATGCACAAGTAATGAGACAAGAACAGTGTGGGTTAGGCTGAGATAACTGCCCACTCAGGGGCATAGTGAGGCCTGATAAAAAATTGAGAGTTCCAAAGTGGGCAAATGGATACTGACTATGCTGAGGCAGGCCGGCTACCACACTATTTTACAGCTGCAGATGGCTGCTGGAGCTTAGTGCACATGCACAACTCCTCCACACATCGCACATGTGCACTGAGCTCACAATGAAACAGTTTGCCATAGCCAAGATGTCTGCCAGAGATCAGTGCACGTATGCAACTTCACCACAAATGCGGAAGTGAATTCACACATGCGCAACTGCTCACCCATGCGTCTGAGCTCTGGTTGCCATCTTGGGCACTGTACACTGTTCCACCATGAACTCAGTGAATGCTCTTGAAGTGCAGCTCCAGTCTTGTTGGCTCTGGCAAAAGTTTGTTTTTACTTGGCATGAGGCTGAGGTAAATGTTGGGTGATAACTTGTCTGAACTAGAGCTACGAAGACTGCATAATTCCACAGGTGCAATTCATGCGTAATGGCGATTCCGGTTCTGAAATGCTTTTCAGAATTTATTTTTTAATCCCCAGAATTCATAAAAAACATTTCTATGTAAACCACAGAAAATGTAATCTGCAGAAGATTATCCTGCAGTTTGCAGAAAGTGAATATGCAGTTTACATAAACTATGTAACACAATTCTGCTTTCAAAATATTGTAATCTCAGTTCCAATGGCATTCTGTGCAATTATGCAGTTTTCCAATTCTACACAGCTTTAGTCTCAACCATCCAGGAGCCAGGATTTTTCCCATCCATTTTATAAATGTATTTGGAAATGGGGAAGCGTCTAGGTGATCCCAGTAGAATATGATCTGTGTTTACAGTTTTCTGGCTTTCCTTCTCTCTTCTATGCCCCATACCCAAACAGTGACCCTTGTAGCAAGGAGAGGAGTGAAGAGAGATGGAATGCAGGCCGGCCCAGTGGTGCTGAGGGGTGAGGTGCTAGATACCACACCTCGCGTCACGCTGGCAACCAAGGTTCGGGAATGAGCCCAGACCGATGGGGGTCGGCAGGGAAGAGAGAGGGTCAAGCATCTGATGGACTGCTCCCCTCTCTCAGGGAGGGATCCAGGGGTAGTCCGGTGCAGCAGCGGCCCCTGGTGGAGACCGGCGGCAGTGCTATGCACTCAGGCTCGTAGAGCAAGGGAAGATGTCGGGCCGCAGCCCTCCAGACGTGGGTGGGAGCACCTGTGTCACAGGCTGGGCAGCACTGCATGTCCCACATCGAGGGGGGCGTAACCAGAACAAGGAAAAAAACTGTGCAGAGGATCAGGTGACGGCACCTATCCCTGTGCCTCATGCCGTGCTTCCTTGACTGGCCTTCAAATTTCCCCAGCCCATCCCTCAACCGCTGCCGGAGACTGCCTTACTAAGAGCCCCCAAGTAGGAGGGGGGGTAACCCTCCCCAAATGGATTAAACCGTGGATGCTGGCAGTGGGGAGAGACACACACAGTTTGAGGATCCTCAGGTGGGGTAGGATAAAGATGGAATGCCTGAGAGAGGACCTTGGAGCAGTGACGGGAGTGAAATAAATTAAAAAAAAAAAAAAAAAGACAGTTGGCGTGCTGCACTTTCATGGGCTGATTTGTAATGGACAGAGACAGAGGGGGAGATTGTGAGTGTTGGTGAGGTATGCATTGCAAAATAAGAATCTCTGCAGCAAGATTACGAATGGCATGGGAAATGCATTCTCTTAACTCTGCATACTTTCTAAACTGTTTATTGACATCATCGGTGTAACACAAGCAAATTACATTGTTATTCTTCATGTTGTTGCAGATGACATGATCTATGTATTACTGATTCCCCTGGTAAAATGCAACTGTGACAAAAGGGCTTTCACCAACAGGGCATCTCTTAGCTTAAAATGCACCAGCTGATCCAGAAAAGTAAACTGAACCATGGCTGCCAACTCATAGGCAAATGTCTATAAATGCTTTCCAATCCTTTGCAATTTTCATTTTACATATTTGTCTGTAACTGTTCCCGGAGATTTTTTGTTTGTTTTACAGTATTTGGCCAGGAAGGACATACTAAGCTGAGACTTGTTTCCAGGTGTGTCCTAGGAGCACAGGGAAATTAAGTGACTTGCTCAAGTCCCAGTATATCTAGATAGGTCTAGATATATTATAGGAAATCAGCATTTATTTCAATAGCATTTCCTGTGATGTAGCTAGCTACTGTTTAGTACAGTAAGTGATAAGTTTGATAATACACATCCGGGTGTGTGGTCATGCTGTGATATGCACACAACTCTGGTGTGCTGTGATGCATACGGCAAAGCTGAGTGCCTTCAATCACCTGGGAAGTGCATATATCAGGCAGCGATCACACAATCTGAAGTGTGTTATTGCACTCATAAAATAGGAGAAAAATGAATGTACTGAAGAAGAAAAAAAAGCATGAAAAAGGTGCAGGTGTGTGGTTGGAGAATTATGTATGATTATGGAATATGTTTGTACCAATGGCAGAGCTGAATCTAAATATACTGGACTCAATTTTAAAAGCACCCTTAAGTTGGCACATTTTGCATGGATCCCCTGCAAGAGGCAACCTCTGGGTGCACCAAGGACCCTACACCAGGTTTTGCAAGATGTGGGGTCCCAGTGCAAAATACCTGAAGGTTGCCACAACTGCTCCCCTGTGCTCAAGTAAAGGTGCATGGGAGGGACGTGACAGGCTGCAGCACACCCCACAGGGCAGTGCTCCCAGTGACTCCCAGAGCCCAAAGTAGCCACCACACCCCCTCCCCTCATGGGCAGTGCCATGTGATAATGGGCTGGCAGTGGACTGGAGTGGGATGGCAGGATACCACAACAGGTAGGGAGAAACAGCAGTATGCAGCGCTAGATGGCAGATGGGCAGCAGGGTGGCCAGTGGTGGGCAGGGTGCAAGACATGCATCGAAGGGTGTTGCATGCACAGGTAGCACAGTGGGCAACCAGCACAACAGCCACCACATATAGCAGACAGGACAGTGCACATGGTAGGGGGTTGGTAGGGATGGCTGTGCACTGGCATGGCACCCACCTATGAGGTGGCACAATCTGCCAGTCCCATGCATGCTTGACAGGTCCTGTACAGTGCCACTGACCATCCAGGATGCCTGCTGGAATGATTTGGGAGGGGGATAACTAGTGAGCAGGGTGATTGGAGCTCTGGACAACAGACATAGCTATGGCAGAGGACCTGCCACTGAGGACTGCATGGCTGGTGTCACGGTGTGGTAGGTCAGCAGGGGCTCCATGTAGCTGACAAATCAACCACACCTATGACAAACGTCAATGTCCACAGTGCTGTAGTGTCAGTCCATAGCTGTATCCCTCACTAAAGGGGCATCATCATAGGACTGGTGGATGGGCGCTGATGCCTGTTTGGGTGCAGAGATCTTATGGGTGCTGCAGGGTGGCCACACTGGCAGCAGGCATGTGGCACAGTGGCATGATGGCTCCAGCAGGCACTGTGCCAGCCTGGGGCAACCAGAGTGGTCCACTGGATGGCAGACATACCACCAAACGTGGTGGGCATGGGCTCCACAAACATGTCCTCCAGAGTGACGCAAGGGCCGCTAGACCAGGTTTGTGCTGGTCTAAGTGTTGTGGCCTGTGCATACTTTATGGGGCATTTGAGAATCTCGATATATATGAAAAAGCCCCCTACCACCATGTCACAGCTGTGCATCTGCCACAAGCACGGAGCAAGCTGGTCTGGACAGGGGGCCTTGGCTGTGCCGCAGGCCACCTCATAAAATCGGGATTGCCACAATCTGTGATCGAAGGTGCCCCTTGCATCAATTTCTTTTGACACAAGCTCCTTGCATCAGTCTTAGACTTTTTAAAATCCAGCCCACTGTATGCCAGTAATTATCTCTGGATACCACTGCATTCACGTACTTAAAGCAATGATGCTTGAATGTAATACATTGTAGCCAAACCTCTCAATCCCCTGCCACACAAATTGGGCAAGGCTTAAAACAGTCAGGTACAAATTATCCAAATCAGGGACATCATCCTAGCACCAGGTCCAACAGCACTGTCAAAGTGTGGTTTAAAGGGAAAAGCACATTCTGGAGGATCACTAGACTGTAACTTTTTCTGGCATTATAGGTAGCAACATAGTATCAAAGTGACAAAAGGGACTTAAGGCCCATTCCTCCTGCTGCATGGCAGTGCTGCCCAGTGTGAGAAGAAGGAGCACAAAACAAAACTTACCAGCTAGAACACTACCTCATTTCCTTCTGTGTAACCCTCAGTACCACTCTCCCTCAGGAGTCTGTCTTGTAAGTAAAGTAAGTAAAAATGGATTTGTTTAGCACCCAATCCCGGACACTCTGGGTGCTATACAGGTAGGCATAACAATAAAAACAACATACAATAATACAAACTATAAAACAAAGAAAAGATCTATAAACCACAATACAATCTAAATAACCTGAAATATTTACAATAAATCAGAAGTTAGCAAGGTGGAAACACCATAGGCAGTCCATAAATGCCTTTTTAAAAAAGAAATGCCTTCAGCCCCCACTTAAAAATCTCCACCGTTGGGGCCTCCCTCAAAGATTTTGGATGTGAGTTCCAGAGTACTGGGCATGCCACCTCAAATGAATGGTCTCCAGAGGACTTCAGACTGGCTCTGGGAACTGCTACAAGGCCCTCGGAGGAGGAGTGGAGTATGTGCACAGGACAAACAGGAGTCAGGAGGTCATTCAGATAGCCAGGGCCCAATCCATGTAGGGCCTTGTAGGTGAGCAAACCCACGTTTAAGATAATCCTACACCTATCCAGCAGCCAGTGCAGTTTGTGCAGAACTGAAGCCACGTGACAGTACCTCACAGGGCCTGTCAGCAACCTAGCCACTGCATTCTGCGCCAACTGCAGGCATCAGAGAACACCTCCATTGACCCCGAGGTATACAGCATTGCAGTAGTCAAGTCACAAAGTCACAAATGCATGTAACAGTGATGGCAGGTTGTCTGGCAGAATGAAAGCTTTAATCTAGGCAACATTCCTCAGGTGGTAGAAACTACTTCTGATGATGTGTGACACCTGAGCCTCAAGTGTCAATCTATCATTAAGGATGATGCCCAGATTTTTCACCTTGGCAGATGCCACCAAGGGAGTGGGGCCAAGGAATAACCCTGTTCCCATCCCACCAGCAGTCAGACTCAATCACCAGCACCTCCTTCTTGTCAGGACTGAGTCCCAGCTAGAGGATATCCAGTCCTAAATCTCTGCCAGACTTTTATTCAGCGCCTCCACGGTGCCAACCATCCTGGGTGCAAATGACATGCACAGCTGGGTATCATCTGCATAACAGTGGAAACCCAGGCTGTACTGTCTAATGATCTCACGCAGGGGAAGCATGTATACCATGAACAACAAAGGCAACAGGATCGAGCCCTGGGGATCTCCACAAGGCAGGGGCTTCAGGCAGGATGAGAAATTCCCCATCACTACATTCTGTGATCTGCTTGAGAGAAAGGACTCAAACCAGTAGATGATGGTACCAGTGAGTCCACAGAGTTCCCTTAGGTGACCCAGCAGCACTACATGGTTCACAGTGCCTAATGCTGAGGAGAGATCAAGGAGAACAAATATTGACCTCTCCCCTCAATCTCTTGCCCTGAGAAGATCATTCTTCATCCTAACTTAAAGCTGTTTTGTGGCTATGCCTTGACCTAACTCCTGACTGGAAGGGCTCATACATGTCATAAGTTGCAAAGTGGGCATCGAGCTGCAGAGCCACAACTTTCTCAATAACTTTACCCAAAAATGGGAGGCTAGAGATTGGTCTATAATTTGCCAAGACGTCAGGGTTGAGAGATGGTTTCTTTAGAAGGTGTCTCACCAGTGCCTCTTTCAAGGTGCCAGGAAAGCATCCCTCCAAAAGCAAACACTGGACTATCTCAACGAACACTGGACCAATGGACTCAACACATCCCACTAACTGATGAGTCGGGCCCGGGTCCAGTTCACAGTATGTGGACCGCAGCTTCAAAATCACCTTGCAAATCTCTGTCACCCCAATTGGCCTAAACTCGTTCCAAACAATAGGAGTGCCTCTAGACATATGTGACTCACCACCGCCAGGTCTGCAGTTGCCCAGTTGGTGTGATCCCAGTCATAATGGAAGACACCCTGTCAGAGAATAACAGAGCAAACTCCTCACACTGAGGGACTGAAGATGCTTTTTTTTGGCTGCAGACAGGCAGAATGGAGAAGCCTGTCTACAGCATGAAAAAGCAGAGCTGGTCTGTTCCTCCCTGCAGCAGTCTCCCTGGGCAGGAACAATACCTTCTTATGGTTGATTGCCTTTTGAGATTCACCATAGTGAATTCTCAAAGTCAGTCTCCTCAGACCAAGACTTCCACTGACAGCGTTCCAACCTATGACTTATGGTCATTTTATTTTTTTAATTTATTTAAAATTTTTGTTGACCAGGTAGAAGCACTGAACCACATGATAATTTTACAAGCTTGACCCGGGTAAATAACAAGACGTACATTACACAAAATATGTAATACATCACAGTTAAAGTAGTACAAATATCAAAGTTGATATAACAATGTAAACATACAGCAGTGACTCAAAACACTTACAATTAATACTAAACTTAAAATGTGTTACTTCTGTCTGTTATAGAAAAGCATCTCCTTGCGAGGTCCATCAAACCATGGGGGTTTCAAGTGAGAAGGCCTGGGTCATGCACAGGCCTGTATAACAGAGTCAAGTGCCTTGGAAACAGCACCATTGTAGGCTGTGACCACCTCACCTGTACCTGTAGCACATGTAACACTCACACCAGATAGATCCTGCACCGCCATCAGTCCCTCTGGGCACAACCCTATTAAAGGGCAGTAACAGACCATCTCTGCAGCAAAAGGACTAACGGGACCCCCGAATGAAAACTTCACCATGCAGTGATCTGACCAAATGACCAGATCAATCCTGAGGTCAGTGACCTTAAACCCCGGTGAGAACACTAAGTCCAAGGTGTAACTGTGGCTGTGGGTCACAGAAGCAAGAGCTTATGCCAGGCCTAGCTAAGTCATTGACTGGAGGAAGTCGTAATCAAAATGTGAATGTTTGTCACTGACCCAGGCATTGAAGTCACCCAGAACCAACCTTCTGGGCAACTCCAAAGCCTTCTCAGTGACAAAGTTTGTGACTTCCTGCAGAAATTCCCCCTCAAGCCCTGGAGGCTGGTACCAGAGGAGGATTCTGCAGCTGCACCTGGACCCCCATGCACAGCCAAGCATTCAAACAATGAAGTGTAATCCACTGGGTGCATGGAAAAGTTTAAGGCCGATCTAAAACAGATAGCCACACCCCCACCCCTGTGATTCCTCCTCAGGCAATGCACTATGGAAAATCCAGCTGGAACAGATGCCTCCAATATTGGGCCCATGTCATGCCCCAGCCAGGTCTCTCTGATGCAAGCCAGATCAACTGAGGTGACCAAGTCCACAGTAACTGTGGTATTGTTTCTAATCTATCTATCATTGCATAGCACCACTTGAAGGAGACTAGTGGAGGTAGCTGACCCTACAGCTACCTGCCCACACAGTCTGGTGGGAACCCTGGGAATGGGTATCTTATTCTGTCTTGAAAGCCTGAGCAGTGATAACTTTCCCCTTATCCAGCTACCGCCCTACTGTTTGAGTGCTTCCCCCACATGTCAGTGTGGCTATAGGAAGCATGGGGTATCTGAAGTCCCCTAATATTCCTTTTTTTTTCCATTAAAAAACAATTGCTCATACTGAATAATGACATTTGAGTATTGAATAAACCTCCCTTCTCTTTTGGTCTAGAGCTTTCCTACATGTTTGACGTTTACTTACCAGCTCAAACATCTGTGTATCAAGAGGAGTCACCAGGCTGTAGCCTGAAGGCCTAGACATTCATTTTCACTTGAAAAGTGTGACTGCTGTGCTTAAACTAAACAATTTATGAACCCAACCTAACACTATAAATGATATCTGGGCATTCACTGCTCAAAACCCTGCTAACTCCCTTGGTACCCACCACCCTGTCTAGCACCTTTAGATCAATGTCTACACTTCAGTGACAGAAACCCCAAAGCTAGTAGAAAGCAGACCAAAAGGTGGATGTGCCAGAATATCATGGGCAGTTTAGAGGCACAATTATTGCTGTGCTGTGGCTACCTCAGGGTGCACTTGTAGAAGAGGTATTCCTATGTCAAAAAGATTTTTTTCCTGAGAAAGAAAGAATGAGAGAGAGAGAGAGAGAGAGAAGGAAGGAAAGAAAAAAAAGAAAGAAAGAAAGAAAGAAGGAAGGAAGACTAGAGTGTTACTGACCCATCAGCACAGCAGTAGTACTACAGCTCATGATACTGAGAACATTCACTTAGGAATGAGAGTAGGCTGTCAAAGGATGGCCAAGGAGGAAGGATTGAGTATCCCAGAGACAGCTTTCCTTCCTTCCTAGGTGAGGGAGGGAGGATGCTGCTCCCACTCTACTACTGCCATCTGGGGGAGACCACGTGGGATTACATCCAGGAGCACCAGAAAAGGGAAGGGCAGCAGCCAGATGCTCAGCACAAATGCATGCCACCACTTGCATACACACATCTGTGCAATCCATGCAGAAAACTGGAGATGGAAGGAAAATCCTGGTCCACTTTATGCTGGCACAACTCTGCCCAGGTTCTCGCACGACCGACGTGGCTGGCCACCACCTACAAAGGTCCTTGGAAAGTGGTGGATAACCTGAAAGTCTGTTAGGAGGTCATTGGGGGGGTGCCATCAAGAGAAATGAGACAGCTCTCTAAAATAAATAAATAAATAAATAATGTTTTATTTATTTATTACATTATTTGGGAAAAAACTTTAAGCTTGTAGCTCATTTACAAATGTTCCACATCATGTGACAAACAATTACAAGACAACAATACTATAAAGACAGGGTTACAGAAAATACTACAGTGAAACCAATTATACAAGGAACAAAATAGCTAATACAGGTGATATTAAACATTTGCTATTAACTAGAATACATAGATTCAAAGCTGCCTATAGAGTCAGGCTTTGTCTCAGGAAATAGTCTCCCTATAATGCAGACCATAATCCTGAGAAACAACATAAAATCTAAGTGGCTTGATTCACCTAACCAACAGCACTGGCATTTAAACACTAAGATTGTCAGCATGCAGCTTGATGGAGAATTATGCTAATCGTCCATCCTTTTGCTGTCAGTAGCTACCCTACTGATTAGGCTGCAGCAATACAGATACAGTTGTCATTTCTTGATTCTGTTTTGTAACATAATAGAAGTCTGCAGAAGTTGTATTCCAAAACATTGCTATGCCCCATCTCATGGATGACAGCTTAAATCTGCCACTCAGTTTATGCAGATGTGGGCTGCCATGTGTACCATTGGTCCAACATACTGAAGAATAAATGGCAGAAGCACATGCTTGACAACAGGATGGTGACGGTAGTGTTTTGTAAAAAAGGTTACTGGATGCTTCTATTATGCAGCTGTATTTGTTAGTGACAATGTATTATTTTCAGCAATTATGTTTTTCTGGCAAAAACATATATGTACCTCTTTTTCTTTTCTTTTCTTTTCTTTTCATTTTCTTTCATTCTTGAATGAAGGCATAGGAGCTTGACATTCTTGAAAGTTCCCACTTCCGTGCCATGCCTACCATGAAAAAACTAAATATCTTGGTACAGTGCTGGTCTATTTACCATCAGAAACATGCTGCATCACCATCCTAATATATCCACAGTAGGAATCTAGTCTGTACATTTTACAGCTAACCTCAACAGAAGAGGTTTTTAAAAATTGTGAGGGACAGCCATTTTTGACTTGAATGACATGAGTCATTAATTACAAAATTAACTACAAAAGTCATTTAAAAATATCTGAGAAAATTAAATACATGCTGATCTAATAATATCTAAGGATGTCAGAAACATGTTTTTGCTAAAAAGACTATACAGTTAGATGACAATTTTTGTTGACAAACAAATTCTGCTGCTTTGAGTTGTTAAAAGGTTTAGGTAATAGCATTCTTTTCTGTACTGATGATGCCTAATTTGGAAGGTAGCTGTCCACTGGAGAAGGGATGGATATTTTGTGCAGTTCTGTAATGATTACCTTTGTGCTGTATGTGTGTGGCCCCAGTTGATACAATCCTGTCTTTATCCTCATGAAGACAGCACAAAATCTTCTAATAAGTAGGCTTACTAGGCAGTAAATTTGAATCATTTACTGCCGGCTTTTCCGTTACCTAATCTCTTAGATACAAAATCATTTTTCTTTTAAAGCCTTTGATCTAAGCTACTCATTTGAAGGTAATAGAATGAGAAAACATTAGCTTTTTTCTTTCAAAATGAAAAGAAACCAATGGCATATATGCTAGCAAGATGACACTTTGGTCTGCCTAAAAATAATGGGCTAGATAGTCAAAGGTCCCCAGGCACACAGAGCAAGTGGCTGCACAGTGCAACCAAGATGCGCCACCCCAAACAACTGCCATATTCAGCTAATGCGCCACAGGGTGCACCAGCACAAAAGCTGCTGAATATACCATGGATGCACCATAGTGCAACCACACATGTGCAGCGCAGAAAGACAGGACAGAACATAGCAGTTGGAGCAGGCCCACCTGGCTCTGGAGCAGTGTGTCAGTGTCCATGGTAGGCCAGGAGCACAATGCGAGTGCAAAGACAGGGTGGCCCAGCAGCCATGGCCATGGTGGACACAGTGGCATGGCAAAGGAGCAAGATGGGCACTGCACAGCACAGCAGGGGCTCAGGATGTGGCAACACATACAGCAGCATGCACTGCGCCCAGCACATGCTGTTGGCATGGCACTGACAAGGACATGGACAATGGGACTGAACACTGGAAATGGCAATGGACAGCATGACCAACACACACAGGCAGTGACAGGTGGCCAGATGTGCCATATATGGATAAGCCACATAATGTGCACACATCCAGGTGCACATGAGGTTTCAAGGTGCCCAGCATGGTGCGTGGTGCCAACAATGTGGATGGCACAGCATTGAGGGTACACACACAGTGAACATGGCACTGTGGACAACAGAGGGTGTCAGTACAGAGGCACCACTGTGATGCCCATGGCAAGCATAGTGGTGGCCTGTGTGTGCAGACAAGGAGGTTGTGCACTACAGGACACAAACTGGCAAGCTATGCAGGGCAAGCGGCAGTGGACAGTATAAGCAACAGATCAGCAACCTGCCAATGCAGCACAGAATGACCACAGACAAAGGAAATGTCCAATAGAAAATGGTTTACTAGAAAATAGGTACAACAGCAACAGTAATATGAAAGAACAACAACAACAAAAAAAAAAAATGAGGGGGAAGACAATGAGAGGGACTGCAGGTGGGGCATTGAACAATAGGAAATGGCACAGGGGAGGGGAGTAATGTAAGGGTGCAGAGAAGATAGTCCAGCTTAGAGCAGTCCAACAGCCACACATCATGTCACTGAACCTGGTCCCCATCGATGGGGTGGTTGCCCTGGCCCAAACCATGAAACACCTCTGTCTGCTCCTGAATTGCCCTCAGGATGGTTCCCAGGTGCCTGAAGATGTCCCTGGGTATCTCTGGACATGATCCTCTCATCTGCCTCCACCCCTGCCTGTACCACGGGCACCACCCACTGCAGGATGAGCTGTGTGGTAAAACAAAGGACATCCACTCAGTGGCACAATATACACAGGGCTCCCCCCCAGGGAATGATGTGCACTCAGGACATTGATGGAACACAGGCATGCGCCCAACAATGCACCATGCACATGATATGCCAGCGAACTGCCATGCAACAGGACCACACAGTGACCTGACTGTGGGACAGTGCAATGTAATGTCAGTAGGTGCATGCAATGGACTTTGCCATGGGACATGATGCCATGCCACACACACCGGATATGGCCAATGTCCTTGTGTACCATGGTTGGAGGTCCTGTGGACCATGTGTATGCCATGTCAGGCACCCACAGTCCCAGTGGGACACAGACAACACGTCGGTCACACATGGGCATGGTGCACAATGGGACCACCACACGGTGCCAGGACAATAACCACATTGTGCCAACTGGCACAGATGAAGCATACACAGCTAGTGGCCATTTGGCCATAGTGGCCACAGGACACCCCACCATGCCCCCCCAACACAGACAGATTAGGATGAGAACAGAAAAGCACACCTACCTGCCACAGATTGTGATGGCACCCTGTGCAGCCCAGCACCTTCGGCCCGCAGTCCCCTGGACCTACTGCAGTCATGGCTTCTGTCCACCACCCACTGGCACTCTTCCCAGCCTGCAAGGGGAACACAATGGAAGGGAGACATGAGCAGCATACAGTGGCACCACCCGCCATAACCCCCAACAGTGCATACACACACCCAACTCCTGCAGCCCACACAGGATACAGCAACACACCCCCATGTACAGGAACATCATGCCTATAGCAGAGTGATCAACAGTGGACATACCTGGTCGTGGCATTTCACCCCTTGCGGGCACACTCCTGTAGCACCCTCAGCCGCTCAGGATCCCTCCTCCTCAGGTCCCCATAGCGATGCCTGCACTGTTCCCCAGTGTGTGGCAGCCCCATCCACTGCCCAAGCCTGTTTGCCACAGCAGTCCAGACCTGGGACCTAGGCCGATGCAAGGCCTCAGCACCGAACAGCTGGCTCTCCACAGGCTGCACCAGTGCCACAAGGTTAGCCAACTCTGTGTTGCTCCATTTCAGAGCCCATGGGCCTTCAACTCTTGCATGTGCCATTTCTACAATATTGTGCTGCCAGTGAGACTCTAGGCATGCAGCTCCATGCACCATATGGCCTACTCGTGGCCCGATGCATGACAGGCATGCATGCACTGGCTTATGCAACACATGGATGCGCAATGCCAATGTGCGGTAGGTGGTCAATTGCACAACAGTGTACATGCACGGGGCTGCATTGCTGGGTAGCAGGGCGGGGTCAGGCCATCGCGCAGTGTGCATGCATGACCGGAATGTCAGCCATGTTGGTGAGGGTGAAGAATGCCACACAGCAGCCAATGGCATCTCACAGAACCACATACATGTGCCGTATAACATCACAGTGCAGGCACCACTGCGCATGCAGTGCGCGCAGCAGACTATCATGCATGCATGATGATGCACTGAGCCGCACTGCACAATGCATTGCCAGGTGATGGCTGTTTGTGCAGCTGCACATGGGCAGTATGTGTCAGTGAGCAGCACTTGCGCAAAGATGTGCAATGTGCAACCAATTGGCCTAAACACATGCGTGGAGCAAAGTGAGATGGGCTGGGTGCAAATGAGCCATATTCAGCCAGGCTATGCAAATTGCCTCATTGCCCAATCATAGCACAAGTCCCCACATTTACATCTCATGGGCATCCTAGGTGGGCAGATCTTAATTTGCATGTGCTGAGCAATAAATGGGCTGCTCTGTGCTACTACACACCACTGGTGACCAACAGGTACTGCAACTTGGAAGTTTGTTTTCCACAGCTACACTCTTTCCTGGTCTCTGGCCTGGAGGATTCCATGCCATGTGATGTGCATGATCAGTGTGTACTGTTCTAACCGCTGTCACATTTCCACAACACAGGCACTAGTATGGCAGCAGAAGAGGAGCTGAGACGGAGAAGACATCCAAACTTCATGGATGATGAGCTGGGGGGGCCCTTGTTGAGGCGTATGTCAGGATGGAGGACCTCCTGTCAGTGAAGACAGACATGCAGCAGCAGAGAGCATAGGGCTGGGAAGTGGTGCACAGGTGGTGAATGCACATGGCATGTACAACCGAACAATACAGGAATGCATGAAGTGCATGAACAGCGAGATGACTAGGACCAGGGAGTGCCTGGCCAACATGCGTGCAGCCCTGCATGCTACAGGGAGTGGGCCATGCACAGTACCACCACTAACTGCACGGGAGGAAGTGCTCACAGCCACACTGTCCCGGCATCTGTGGAGGGAATTCCTGGTGGTGGCTTCCAGACAGGTGGGGGCCCTGCACAGTATTGTGAGTATGCATGTGTCACAACATATGTCTGGCTGTGTGCTGTGAGCTTGGGTGTGCAGGACATGCATCACATGGCTGCACAGATTGTTACTATTCCACCATGCAGTGCATCCACCATTGCATGTCCCCCCATGGCCATGCCGTGTTCCCCATGCAGCCCATGCATGCTGCCGTGATTGGCTGTGTCACCGGGGACATCTGCCTGCTGGGTTGGTGTGGCCAGTGGTGGTCACTGTCTACTGTTCACCTGTGTTCATGTGCCACATTCCTGAATGTTGCCACAACATGACTGTGCAATGCACCATTGTGGACTGTCACTGTTGCTGGAGTGCCAGCACACAGGCAGCAGTGCCCCCTTCCTGGGTGTGGGCCTGTGCACAGCCATGTCCCTGTGGTGATCCACCACAAAGAAATGTGCATGAATGGCACTCCAGCATGCAGTGCACACAGCATATGGTGGTGTGTGTGGGTGTGGTATGACTGCCCGTCTTTCTACTTGCCAACATTTAACCACCCGACTTCAAGTTCCCGTATTTCAACTTACCATTCGGTTCTGTTTGCCGACTGCATTTTTCCTGACTTCTCACATTCCACACTGACTACTGACAACGTGCATCAATTATTTTTTATTTATTTTTATTTTATTGAAATCTAGGATTACAAATACCTTTGAGCAGGAACTGCTCGTTTACAAAGGTTCCACGTCAAAGGAATGGGGGGTATACATACATACAATGGTCAACATAATAATGCATAGTTACACAATAACAAGAAGTAAGAGACTGAGGCTTAGGAAATTCCAGTAATTCAGAATGTGCCAAATGTTAGGTAGCATGACATACCAGCCAAGGGAAATCTTGGAAATAAGCACTGCAGGTGAGAGGGAAGGGGGTATGCAGGCAGGAAGGCCATTGTTGGAGGGTAGAGGGTGAGGGTAAGAGCTCTAAAGGGGAGGGAGAGGAGTGATAAAAGTCAGGAAATGCCCCAGAGGAGGAAAGGGAGAGGGATCAAGGGGGTAGGCAGGTAGAAGGGGGCAAGGCGGGGAGAGATAGCTGTGAAGACTGAAGTGGAGGGCAGTGAGCGGTGGGCCCCTGATTAGGCGAGGCAGTCTCAACGACTACTTGAAATAAGATGAAGTCGGAGTTGTTTCTTAAAAGAGCCAAGAGCAGCAGAGTAAGATTTTATTTGTTGAGAGTATTGTACCACTGTGGTGCTCTGTGGGCAAAGGTCCTCTGGCCCATGGTAGTCTGGCATCTGGGGACAAGGAAGATTAGTTGTTGTGAACTTCTAGTTCTCTGGGTGCTGTGGTGGTCAATGAGTAGCTTTTCAATGCCCGGGGGCATGACCCCGAGGAGGACTTTTTTGGCTAAGAGGCAGGTTTCATACTGTATCTGGCTGATGAGAGGTAGCCATCCTGCCCGAGTGTACAGGTCACAAGTGTGTGTAAGTCGATCAGCCCCAGTTAGCAGCCTGCATGCTTTGTTGAGTGCAACTGTAATTCTGCGGAGGGCAGAGGCGGAGGCAGAGCCATAAATTACTAGCCCGTAATCGATGATGGAGGTGACAGAGCTGTTGATAGCCAACCGGAGAGTGTCAGGAGTCATGCAGTGTTTGTGCCTGTAGAGCAGGCCTATACGGATGTTGGTGGCTTTGGCGACAGAATCTATGTGCCAATGGTAGGACAGTGAGCTGTCCAATGTGACACCTAGGTATTTAAAATCAGGAACGTGTTCAAGTAAGGTCCCTGTTTGGTTTAGGATGGTGAGGTCATGGGATTTGTACTTGCTCCTGGTGTTGTAGAAGGTCATAACCTTTGTTTTGCTGTAGTTCATGACCAGTTTGTGTGACTTGAACCATTCTTCAATGCTCATGAATTCAAGCTGTAATTGTTTCTCGAGGAGCTCTGTGTTTTGGTGGTTGGTGAACATGACTGCGTCGTCGGCGTAGAGCATTATCTCTGTTTTTGTATATTAGTATTGTAAATGCCTGCAATATTGAGTTTAATGGTGCAGCTCTAATTTAAACTAATTGATTGATTGAGCACTGACCTTTTCACTGATTTGTTCAGGACAGTGATTGGAAACCATTTATGTGCCCTTGCTGAGTCACACACTCATTTTCTTTCCTCACACAGTGTGCACTGCCCCTGAAGTCATGTGCGATCCCCCATAAGTAATGCAAACATTTTAAACCCTTTTTCAAATAAATAAATAAACATTGCTTTCATGTTCACTGCCCCTGAAGTCATGTTGCACTATCCACGCTGGGTTCAAAATGTTTAATAAACTTGCTTTCATGTTCACTGCCCCTGAAGTCAAGTTGCAGTATCCATGCAAAATGTTTAATAAACAAATACATGTGCACTGCTCTATGGGTGAGGGCGGGAGAAATAAATACAAGTAACATTACTTGTGCAAACCCCCTTAAGTAATGCAAATGTCATACATACAAGAAAATGTTGAGAAATAAATACAGGAAACTGCCCCTGAAGTCATGTTGCACTATCCACACAAAATGTTTAATAAACAAATACATAAGGGAAAATAAATACGTACAAGAAAATGTTGAGAGCGCAAGTGACGCTGAAGTCAGTCGGGCAGTAACTGTTACAGGAAATAATTTGTCGGTAATGCAACCTAGTTGGGATCTCGGTGATGGGAAGTTGTTAGTCGGTAAGCGTCATGTCGGGCAGTAGTATGGATCCCGGTGTGTGTGACACATGGCACAGTGCAGGTGCATGCCATGTGTTGCAGTGTCTACACAGCTATGCATCATGCCACACGGCCCTATGTGCACCTGTCAATGGACATCCATGGAACTGCTGCCCTGAACATGCATGCCTGTTTGCCTTACAGTGCCATCATGCCTTAGGGGTGCTGCAGGGAACAGCACAAGGCCAGAGTGACAGGTGGAGGTGGGGGAGGAGGAGGAACCAAGGCCATCAACCTCAGCTGGGATCGAGGTGACTGCGGGCAGGGAAGACCTGTTCCAGGACCTAATAAGGTTTGTGGGTCTGACTGCCCTGCCCAATATTGAGCTTCCTGATGACCTCACAGTGCTGGCATTGGCCATGGAAGATGATGATGATAATGACACACAGATTGAGGCTATCGCACACAGCAGCAGCAGTGTCACAGTGCAGGTGGCCACACAGATAGCGGCAGATAGTGTTGGGCACCCTGTGCCCATGCAGTGCCCCAGGCAGGATGGCCCACTGCTGACAGCACCTGTGGCAGATGTGGGTGCCAGGTCCGGGGTGCAGCAGTGAGGACAGGGGCCCATCATCCTGGAGCAGCAAGGCATTGTGCTGCAGCAAAGTGCCACCCATGCACATGCTGTGACCATACAGAGAAACACTGTGCTTGCCCAAGCACAGTCCCCACCCAAACAGTGGCCAGCCATGCAGCGTCCACAGCCCGTGGATGTTGCACAGCAGGCCAGTACACCACCTGCACGTCAGCATCCCCCATAGGACAGGTCCCCTTCTGACGGACTTGATGAGCACACCCTGCTCCTGTGGGCCTCAATGGGGCATCAGGGTGTGCTCATGGAGGCATGTCAGTACCTGCATGTGCAGGTGGGCATCATGGATGACCATGCCTCTGCGGGCTGCTCTAGGTTGGTTGAAGAGATCCGCCAGCTTCAGGTGGATGTTGTTGGCGAGATTCGTCAACTGCATGAGGACATGACCGCAGGCTTTGAGAGGTTAGCACAGACATCAAGGTGGGCTGTGCTGCCCTCATGATGCAGGATAGCCCACCGCACATCGCATAGTGACACCAGCACTCCCACCTCATTGTGTAGTGTGGCCCCATTGCTACTGATTCCATCCCCTGCCTCTGGTATCCCCATCACCCCTGGGTCACATCTTGACTTTGGCAACGAGACACCATGAGCACATGGTCACAGTCTCATGGGTCTATCCCTGCTAGCATAGTTGGGTACCCTGGTGATGTAACTGCCATCCCAGAGGGAAGAGTACATCATAAGCATTGCTGCCCACATGTTCGTGGTGGCTGTGGCAGGTCACAGTGATCCCGCATGTGTACGGTTGTCATGGCACAGTCAACATCCTGCCATTGTTTGCCCACACACCCTGCTGTCCTATTCGAGGTCCGCATGCTGTCTGTGTGGTTCTCCGGCCATGGGGTGGAACAGTGCTGCACTGTTGTCTGGCATGGACATGATGATTGCTGCCTTGTCTGCCAGCTGTGCATGTGTGCGGGCCTTGTACACTGATCCATGCCATACACCACAGTGCCCCATGTAGGACCGGACATGACTGTTTAGCCGTGGCCCAACCTGCATGTGTGTGTACCTTCAACACTGTGTACCTGTCTGCCATGCCACAGCTGCCAGCCATCACATGTGATCCTCCCATTACCACAGGACATTGCCCAACCCCACAGTGTCCCACTCTGGTACCCACCTGTGTTCTCTGAAGTGCTCCTCCACGATTGTGTCCCTGTGCTGTCTCGCTTGGGCAACCAGCCATGGGTCCCTATGGTCGTGGTGTTCTTGCCCACCTCCTGCCTGTTGCCCCTCATCCTCACTGCTGTTGCCTGACTCAGGCTAGACATGGATTCCACAGTCTAAGGCCATGTTGTGTAACATGCAACAGGCCAGGAATATGCCACAGACCTTCTCTGGGCTATACTGTAGGGCAACACAGGACCTGCCCAGGCATCTGAATCTCATCTTGAGCATGCCAAACATGCTCAGTGATGTTGCATGTCACGGTGTGTGTCTCATTGTATTGTTGCCCCAGCACAGATATGGGCTGGCATATGGGGGTGAGCATCCATGGCTGTAGGGGGTATGCACTGTCACCTGTGGAAGAGAGATAACATTATGTGTACAACTATTATGTACGAGTGTCCTACAACCCATTGTTGCTGAATGTCTGCCAGTACCCTGTGTTGCCCACACCCTGCCTCCCACCGCATGGCACACAGAGCATGCACACACCCTGCAGTAATTGTATGCACCACTTGTGTGGTGCAGGATAGGCATGTGCCTGGCATGCCATGACCTTCCACAGCCAGACACCACAGCACTTGTGTGTGGCCCATGCCCTGTGGCACTGCCTGCCTGTATGCATGTGGTTGCAGTGTGTGTCCCTGGACATACCCCCCCACCCAGCACACACATGCCACAAGTGGTTCACAGTGCAGTGGCCACATGTGGACTGTGGTGCTGCATGCCTGTTTGGCATGGTGGACCCTATCTGTTTCATGCACAGTGCATATGCACATTGTATTGTGTGCTGTGTGGGCCTATTGTCATGCCCCACTCACCCACTAAGTGGCCGCTGGGTATTCTTCCACCTTCAAATAGGTGGCACAGGGCTAACTGGTGCCAGATGTTGGCATCATGTGCACTTCCAGGGTGTGTGACACACACATTGGTAATGCACCCTGTGGCATTGCACACCACTTGGCAGTTGACAAAGTGGTAGCCCTTTCTATTAATGTATGCCACTCCATCTGGGCCAGGTGGTGTGCGTATTGCCACATGGGTACAGTCTATGGCCCTTAGCATGCCTGGCATGCGCACCACCCTGTGGAAGTACTACATGGTTTCAGTCCACTCTGCCTGTGTGCTTGGGAATTTGATGTACTACGAAGCATACAGCAGTAGAGCGGTGAGGAATTGGGTGAGGAGTTGGGTCTTGGAGGACTGTGTGATGCCAGTGGTGTCATCCACTGGTGTCTGGAAGGTGCTTGTGGTGAGCAGGCACATTGCTGCTATCACCTTTGTCTCCACCTTCATGGCGTGACTCCTGCATGTTGGTGCCTGCAGGTCATCATGGAGCAGCTCACAGAGCTGTCTCAGCAGTGCCCTGTTGAGTCCGTATGGGCCCACGATCTCCATGTCACTCAGTTGGTTGAATGTGACAGGGGCACAGTACCATCTCTGTTGGACATACTGCCTATGGGCCCTTCCATGTCCATGCTGTTGTTCCCCCTATCTCCTCAGTCCCCTCATGACTGCTGCCATCAGGAATGCTGTCCCATCCATGGCTACTATGCTGCTATCTGCCTCTGGGTGGACTGCACTTAGCCATTGTTTTTATGTGCCTGTCTTTGCACTGTGTATCTGCTGGTTACACCATGGATGCGCAGGTCATACTTGTTGGCTGCATGGCACATTCATAGGAACGCCCCCTCACATGTGCCACATACATTATAACTGCGCCCCAGCACATCTGGCTTTGCGCTGTGCCTCCCTGCTCTTTCAGTATTGCCCAATGGCACATCCTATGGTTTGCACCGGTGCATCTCGGGTTACGCAGTACATGTGCTTTGAGTATCTAGGCTGTTAGTACTATATAAAGTGGATGCTGGTACCATATATGTGTTCAGTAGTTGTGTAGCAGAAGTATTATTAGTCAACAAAGCCTGGGGAATCTTAACATTCAAGGGGTACAAGAAAGGGTACAGGCAGAAAAAAGCTACTTTTTGGCAGCAGTTGCTTTGGATTTCTTTAGATTCTGTAGCGATGCAACACTTGCTAAACAGACTGCAAAACAGTTATGTGTCCATGTTATCAATATGTTTCTTTTAAAAGCATAATGTCAATGATGATCTCAGGTCTACTTAACTTGTTAGCTTAGACTCAGTAAATAAATTAAATGCATGATTCAGCAGTTTGGCAAATAGGAAAGTTATAGGGCAATTAGTTTCTAGATAAGCACATTGTACAGACAAATATTACAGAGATAAGATATCAAAATATAGCAGTACAAATATACGTGTTACTGAACACTAGCGTGCACTTTTTAAAGTGATTTAACCTGAAATAGCCTACATCAAGTAGATGTGTTGTATTTATTATATTATGCAGTTTTCTTGACCTGTGTCCAATTTATGACAAAAGGTTTACCTTCATAAATAAGAAATCAAGAATTAAAAGCATATTTTGATTAAAGCAGCAGTATTTGATAGTCACCATGCAGTTTGTTCAGCAATAATGTTTTTTTTTTTTTATTTTTTACATGAACATCAATATACCTTTTTTCTTTCCATTTGCTTTCATTCCTGAACTAAGATACAGGATATTGCCATTTCTTAAAGTCCCAATGCCCTTGCCATGCCTACAATGAACACATGAAATGCCCTGTGTGTGTTTCCATTCTGTTTTCCATCATAAACATCTGATTGCACCATTCTAATACATCCTGCTGTATGAATCTAGTATGCACATTCAAAAAAACAACATAATTGGATGAGAGGTTTAAAAAAAGTAAGTGGCAGACCTTCTTAAATGACTTGAGTCATTTAGTAAATAATTAGTTACAAAAGCTGTTTTAAAAATATCTGACAAAATTAAAAATACACTGATGGTGAATCTCAGACTGTCAAAAGTAATTTTTTTCACAAATAAACTGTATTATGACACATTCTGCTGTCTTACTGCTTTAACTTTTGTGTAGACTACTCCACTAGTTCTCATTCATCGTATTGTGAAGTCTCTGAGGAAGGACTTGGTTGGTCTGAAAGCTTAGACACTGTTTGTCCATTAAAAGTTATCAAACCATTTGCTTCTGGATCTATTCTTACAAGGACCAATACGGCAACTAATCTACATCTATATGTCATTGTACCCCTGTAACATATTTATTTATTTATTTAAGAGTTTTACCAGGAAGGCATACTGAGCAGGGTACAACTTGTTTCATGATGCACCCTGGGGGTAGGGGGAAGAGGGAGAAATACAGTGGAAATGCATAACTCAAGATAGTCATAAGAGAGTTGACAGCAGCAATATATATATAGTGTATATATATATATATATATATAAATATATACAGAGTAGTCACAGCAGAAGTAAAAAAATACATGCTAAAGCCAGCTATTTTGTACACTTTTTACATTTTGTTTTGTTTTCCTGGAATGTATTGCTTGTACTGTACCTTGCATTTTATTGTTCCTGTACATGCATTTGTTATTGCCACTATATTTGTTATGGCTGTGTCATTCCATCTTGCAACCCCTCCCTTGAGTCGCACCTGAAAATGAGCTGTGGTTCAGCTTGCCTGTCCTGGTCACTAAATTTTAAACAAATAAAAATTATGCTATGGTATGCAAGCTTAGTTTGAGAGCATTTTTGCTCATTCCCTCAACTACAGAAGGTAATGCCTTACAGGAATACAATTTAGGAATGAAATAATTGAATAAGGTACAATACAGTAGGGGCCATAGCAATGCTGGAGTGCAGGAGGCAGGACACAATGTACCGTTGCAGCTGGGGGTCCAATGTCATGGTGCAAAGAGACATTGCGTAGCCCCACCACTGAAAGTGTCCCCAACACAGAGCCCTGACTTAGCCAACAGAAAAGGAATAATCCCCAGTAGCTACATCACAGTGCAAGTATGCAGACAATATGTTGGCTGGAGCAAATGTGTTTTTTGCCTGCTAGCATGCTGGCATGACCCACCCATAGAGGTCTTGGCACGACACTATGTGTCACCGCAAGTTTGTGGTAAGAGGTGCTACCACTTCAATCATCCCCCCACTTTAAGACACATTTGTGGGCCATAAGGAATTTTATTTTTTCTGTCCATTGATGGTCTTTTCTGGGGGTCTAATGGCCACCACCACCCACCCACCCAGTCCCTGAGCCATGCAGTCTTAATGATGTTCAGTGGAATCTCTCCCCTTCGACTCCATTCCCTCACACCAGATGTGTCTTTGTTAGGTCCATCACCATCTCTGTCCCTGTGATGACTCATGGCCCGATGCCACACTCCTGCACCTCCCCTGCAGTTGCAGCAGTTCTGCAGGCTGGGATGAGAGATGCTGTGCGGAGACTGGCAAGCTTCTGTACATATCAAAGCACCCCATTCGCATGCTGACCCAACCTCTTACCATATTCTAACTCAGTAACCAAGGAAAAAGCAGAGAGACAATATTCTGACCCTATTAAGTACGGCACTCAGTGATTGGTGTACAACTGTGCACGAACCCCTGAATTTTTTATACAGATTTTGATTTAAAAATATAAAGAATCAAGTGGTCCATTGATTCATTCACTATGTCAGAGCCTAAAATAAAAGAATAAAACTGTAGACTCCACCCTGGCTTTACAGACCACCTTCCTTTTAAAATCATACCCTTGGGTTCTTACCTGCCTTAAACATCTTTGCCTGCTGTGTGTGTCTGACAGTGTCTTGTTAGCATCTGCAGTCTATTGATCAGATTCCATCAGCGTTCTCTTGCTTGTTTAGTACTATAAATATCCCTGCTGCTCAGTTTCAATTCTTGTCTATTTCAGCTTTAGTTACACTGGAAATGCACACACTGGCTGACATTGGAATAAAAAGTCTTTTAAGATTCAATCCAAGGAAGTGAAGTACCAGTGAAACCATTTTTCATGTGAAAATGCTTTCTTTTGCAAGCAGTCTGCTTCCTAGTATCGCATTTCAGGGACTTTTTCTAGTGTGCATGAATTAAGCTACTGTTGTGTATTACTGTATTACCTTTTTCTAAGTTTTCAGTTTGCATTAAGTTTTGTTGGTCCTTTCTCTCAGGGAGGCTGGGGCCAATCTGAGAGATAGATATAGGAGTCTACTGCATAGTTTAATTTCACTAAGTCCAAATCATCCTACTTTGCCAGCTGTGAGGACGAACTGCTCATAAAACAGTTTCTGCCACTGATATCTTGCAGGATACTGTAGAAATACAATGTAATCCCATGGCATTACTCCACTTTGTCATGCAGGCAACAGATCTTTATCAAAGCGTACCTCACACAGGTGGGCGGTATGCACCAAAAGGCCATATACTTTGGGGTTTTGGCATTTTCAACTCCTGTTTTGTGCCTACTGTACAGTATTTGTATACAATTTATTTTTTACTTGATCAGTTTTATTAACTTATTCTTGACTCCTTTCATGTACATAGTATACTCACATTGTCTTCTCTTCCAAAGTGCCAGTACTGACATAGAGTCCTCTGTTGTTCATCCACAATGCTTCCCCTGCTACAGACCTTGATTTACCCTCATGGCAAGTCACTTTTCCAACCTGGTGACTTTGTATACTTTCAGGAAGACTGAATCCAGTACAAGGGAAGCAGTAGGAGGAGTAAAGGGTCCTGCAGGCCTGTGGGTATTATTGGTGATTGGCCTCTCCTTCAGTCTGCCAGCCAGGCTGGGTCTGCAGCTTGCAGTGCACCTGTGGGTAGGTGATATACAGCAACATTTATTCACCTTCTTTACTTTTGCACCACCCCCACAAGCCCACCACAGTTGTGCCTGATTGGAACTGCAAATTCTGAATTCATGAACATTTAGCAAAAAGAATCTGAAAATCGGCAGGCACTTTTTTCTCAAATCTGCTGTTTTAGGTGATGATGAAATAGAGTGAGCAGAATAACTATAGAAGACAGACCCTAACCTTGGCAGTATGGCAAAAAATATTTCAACACAACTTTGGTTTGTTGATATGACTGAAGAGGAGGCAGTAGCATGTTTGATGTCCATACCCACACCAGAACAAGAACTCCCATATCAAAACACACATAACTAAGTTACAAGACAGGCTAGCCAAGAGATGCAGCAGCAGCAGGTGATAGAGTGCAGTGTTGCCTCACTCAGAGCTGTTGTCATGATCTATATTTAGGGATAGCAGCTAGACTGGCTACTAGCTAAAATAGAGTTATAAATGGCACCAGTACATAGTCTGGCTCACTAAATTCCTAGTGGTTGATCCTAGCTGTGATATCAGTTGTCATGGATTCTAGGATGCAGCTCTGAGTGGCATCCGTCGGTTATGTCATTGTGGGGGGGGGGGGATACCAGGATCCAACAGATAAAGGTAACTTAAATACTTAAACTTCTATTTATAAATGTATTCATGTAGGCGAGTGCATTGGCGTAGTCATAGAACTACTGATTATTATGCCTGTGACTTGGGTTCAGGAATGAGCCAGGAGCACTGGAGGGCCAGCTAGGGGAAGAGGGCTTGAGTGTCTCAGCAGATGTTTACTCTTTCTGAGGGAGGGCAGTTGTCTGTGCCACTGTACATGTGTCTCCTGCGGTATCACAGGTGGCATTGTTGAAGTCAGCAAGTGGAAGGAGAAGTTGGCTAACTGGTAGATGTGCATGCATATTGCATGCTTGCATGCATGCATTGACACCTCCAAAGAGAGAGTAAAAATGATGGAAAAAAGCCATCAAGGTTGCAGCATGATTCCAGCACCCTGCAGTCCTTGCATCTATTGCCTAGAAAGAAGATACATAGAAGCATAGATATTATCAGCAAATAAGGACTGCTTGACCTACCCAGTCTGCCCATTTCTCCCTGCTTATACTGTAACTGCAGACCCTACCTGATCTCCAGCTACTCCCTCCCCCCTCACTTTTCTATCAAGATTCATTTGTGCCTATCTTATGCATGCTTCAATCCCACCACTGTTTTCAACTCCACCACCTTCGCTGGAAGACTGCTCCAGGCATCCATTACACTTTCATTAAGTAGTACTTCCTCAGAGCCCTCCTAAATTCCCCATTCCAGCTTCATTGCATGCCCCCTTGGCCTTGTGCACCTTCTGTCTTGAAAAATACTCCCCTACTATACCTTATTTACCTCCATGAGGTATTTCTAGGTCTCTATCAAGTCCCCTGTTCTTTTCCGGGGTGTATAAACTGAGATCCCTCAGTCTCTCCTCATAGCACTTGGGATATAGCCCCTGCATGATTTTTGTTGCGTTCCTCTAGACAGCCTCTACCCAGTCTATGTTCTTCCTGAGATGTAATCTACAGAACTGGACACAGTACTCCAGGTTGGGGTCTCACCAATGATTGAAACACACAACAGTTCTCTCCTCCAGCTGATGATACCCTTCCCTTTGCACCCCAGCATCCAGCCATCCCTTCCTACTGCCTTGTTAGAGAGCCTTGTCACCTTGAGGTCATCAGATATGATTACCCCTGGGTCCCTTTCCTGTTTAGTGATTGTCAATACCTCTTCCCCCATTTTGCACACTGCTTCTGGGTTTCTGCACCCTAGATGCATGATTTTGCACTTTTTCACATTGAAGCCCAGCTGCCATGTCCTTGATCACTTCTTGAGTTTTCTCAGGTCTCTTGGTGAGCAAGGGATAATGGGCATATTGTCAGGTGGGGGTGTGGGGAAACACATATTGAATGAAGCAGGGTGCGTGCCTGCTGTTAGTGATTGAATCATAATGTTGCACATTAAACTGGAGCATAGCATTAACATTGGGGGATGAGGGACCCTGCATGAGGCAGAATTATAAAATGGTTCATGAAAATCCTGTAACCTCATTGGTTAAAATATGTCATATAACCATGAGTAAATTCTACAACAGACAAGTAGCAAATTTCCCACTGATCAAATGTTTGCTCTCTTTAAACCTAATTCATTTTTTTTTATTTTTGTATATCTGTTCCTTTTATATTCACCATAATGCACTTCGGGTGTGTGTAGTAGTGGGATTTACCCTCTTCTTGCGTGGTTAAAGTCACTTGGCTGTACCTCGTGGCACACCATACAAGGTATGGGTAAATCCCACAAAAACACACACCATGTCATGCATTATTGCTTGATTATCAGTTTGCCCAACCCAGTCCCTTGGATGTAAACAGATCTCTTTCCAAAACCCCAACTCAGGACTTGCTGTTCTGAAACCCAGCATACTTGAATCAGTTTTCGCTGTCACCCCAAAAAACTTTCACAAATGGGATTATGTGTCTTTAGAGCCCACAACAGATACAGCATTTATTATTCATTTTGGGATCCAGGGTTTAGAGGGCTTCTATGGAACTAACAGCAGGGAAACTGAGCAGCAGCAATGAACTGGAGGAGCAATAGCTTGACTTCAGTAGGAGGAGAGCACACATGAAGGAGCAAGAAGACATTAAGAGGCAGTCAGATGGTAAGGCAGACAGGCACCACTACAGAAACAAAACTGGCAGCCAGGTCTGAGCAGATTGATGGATCAAGCCAACAAGCAGGATTTGGTCAATTTGGATCAGGAGAAGCACCATCAGGGGTGTCACTGCTATGGGGATGGAGAAACTTCCTCCACCTCTTCATCCATCATAAGCTGGTCACCCATTGCATACATGCATCCTATCCCTGGCTCAATCCATCCATCCCTCTCTCCCTCCATCTGACTCCCCTGCCACAACACCCTGTTATGAAGTGGGAGCCACACAGCTTGCTGGATTCAGCCAGGGTTCTGCAGAATTGATGGTGATTGTTACTAAATGAACCCTCTTCACAGCACCTGTCTGTCTCACTGTAGTCAGTGTTCCATTTCTCTTTCATTAGACATTAACTCAGCATGGAAACGTGCCTGGTGACTGGTCAAGCTTCCAATATTGGCAGGTATACAGTAATAGATGTAGATAACAATTACTCTACAGATATTTCAAAAAAGTAGTTTTTTCTTTCTTTATATTTTTTTCTGTGAGTCTCCTATATATGACTATTTTGAATATCACATTTTTTGTTCAATGGAGTACAGGACAGACATTATTCAGTGCTGATTAATGACTCTGGGAATACTCACTTAAAATATGAATGGCATGGAGCCTAGCCATCTTCAAGAAGGCCAGTCTACAGTTGACCCTCCCACCTCTATACTATGACTATAGCTGCTAGCCCTCACAATAACAAGTAGTTAAAGAGAACCTTTCTTGTTTTTTTTTGTTTTTTTTCAAATGGTCAGACAACAAAGAAGATGCTCCTTTACTTCAGTGGGAGTTCCTCTCTGGCTCTTCTTTAATTTTTGAAACAGCCCCCCAAGGAAAGGACGGGATCATTACTTGCCCCCAAGAGGCTCGCCGCATGATCCCTTTCCACTTCCTACTAGCCCACTCTGCCCCCACATTCTGACATTTTATGACATCAGTGTAGGAAGAGTGCAGTGGTGCTCACCATTCACTTCTACAGAGCATCATTTCTTTTTTTAAACTCTTTATTTAAAAAGTAGTTTTTCAACTGTAACAGTACAATGGGTTGTACAAATAAATAAGAACAAACTGGGGATATCAGAAGACATACAGTCATTTAAAACATCACAATCCATGGATGATTATAAACTTGTTGCACATGACATTCAGAATACATGGATAAATAATAAAAATATCTAATATGGATAGATGAATAGTTAGGCTGGAGGGAATATAGGTCCTAACTTGTTAAGGCAGTAGTTCATCTGAGTCTATCTGGAGAAGGAGCTAAACCCCTCAATCTCCAGATCGCCCATACTGCAGTGAGGCTATGGGACAAAATCTTGCCTATGGAACATAATGTATAATACTGCACCTATTTGCTCCATAAAATTTCAAAGTTCTCCATGAGGTGATTAATCAAAGCTGTAAGCCTCTCTATTTTGTATATCTGGATCATAAGGTCCTGCCATTCTTTGAGTGTGGGGAGTTCCTGGGATAACCATTTTCTAGTTATCATTTTTTTAGTTGTAAGAAGACAGAGTTGAATCAATTTCCTACTCGGGACGTCTCTCACACATGAAGTCTAGTTTTAAGAAAAAAACATTTCTTCTGTCAGTGGCACTGGAGCCCCATCAATACATCTAGGGCTGACTGTAAGACCTCGAGGAAGGGTCTGAGGACTGGGTAACCCCAATAGATATGGCTATGTGCCACTGGTACATGACCAAATGCATGCCAGCAGGCAGACTGTCTGGTAGGATTATATTTACTTTGTGTTGCAGGGGTTCTGAAATATCTCAGGGTCACTTTCCAGGAGAACTCTCTCCAGACATAGGACACGGTACTTAAATGTAGAGTTTGAATGTGAGTTTCCCACATCTGAGAGTCCATGTTCATGCCCAGACCCTTCTCCCAAGAATGTTTCACTGAATCCAGAGTACGTTTACGAAGATAGAAGAAGACTTTGTAGATGTAGGAAATCATATGCCATTGTGAAGCAGAACCCTGCAGTGTTATTCTAAAAATTTCCAGAACTGAGGGATGGTTTTCCCCCAGAGAAAGAGGAGAGGGTAAGGTCCTAATATAGTTAACTGCTTGCAGGTACTGGAATCTATCCCATGGGGTGAGGCCATATTGAAGCATCATGTCTTCAAAGAATAACAAAGATCCTTTTCAAAGAAGTGAAGAAGGGTTTGGATACCAAGCCTCCACCATGTTTGGAGCATCATTTCCAAAGCAGATTTACCAATTTTAAATAAGATTTTGGTAAAGATTGATGACAGGGTTCAGCTAATAAGGCTATTGTTAGTTAAACCCTGGCATCAACCTTTACCAAAACAAAATTTATAATCAGTAAAGCTGCTTTAGAAATGACATTCCATAGGACTGCCCAGTGGCTCAGTGGAAGTGTCTTGTGCTTCCATGCTGGTGACCTGGGTTCATAAGCAAGTCTGGAGTTACCAGTATCAGGTGGCCAGGCTGGGAAGGGTGATGACCAGGTTCTGGCACAGCAAAGGCCCCCCGCAGTGAGCCAAGGAGTCGGGTCCCACATGGGAGTGGCTTCAGCCCAGCACTTGCAGGAGGCATGGCTTGCCATCAAGGGGTGGTGGAAGGGACCCAGTAAAGAGAGGGAAGAAAAATTCCTATGTGCCACAGCCTTCATTAATGATGGTCTCCTCAGTCCTTGAGCCCCACTCTGTGTGGATCCTCACTGGGACTTGACAGTCAGGGGTATGTCAGACAGGGCTTAGGACTAGTGGCTGGCCCAAGGAAAGGAGCATGGTGATGATCATGGACCAAAAAGCTTTATCAAAGAAAGAAAGAAAAAAAAAAAGGGTATGCTCCATAGAAGCAAATGGAGTGCACCCCTGTGCTTTCCCTATACCAGCGTTATAAAACATTGGAGCACAGGGGTAGAGCGGGCTAGTAGGAAGTGGAATGGAATTGTGTAGCAAGCCCCTTGGGCACAAACTATGATCCCTTCCCTTCCTTTGGGCACCAAACAAATAAAATATTTAACACCACAGAGTAGGAGTAGCTCCCATTCAGGTAAGGGAGCTCCCTGGTTTTTGTTGAAAGCACTAAGAAAGTTGCTCTTTAAGATAATGGGTGGTTTGTTAAATGCAATACCCCCTAATTAACAAGGATAGCTGCAGAGTCAAGCTGGTCCAAACTGGTCAGAATCTTTTAAATCAAATATATGCTTCTGTGTAGGAATCTCTAGATGAAAGTGGGCTGAATTTCTGAGTGAAATGTCAAAGGGATGGGCCCACCTTGAGTGGTACATCCACGTGGGTCTTAGCTACAGGTGGCAGATGTGGAGTCAGATATAATACCAGATGCCCACTGATCCAAAAGGGGAGTAACTGGTCTTTTAAATCTCAAGCCAAAAGCCTATTGTTTTCTAAAAAGTCCCGTGGGAAAGAAATCCAGACTTATGGGAGTGTTAGTGAGATTTTCTTATTTGTAATTCTTTCTGTTTCAGACTGTTTATTTTTTTAGATGTCCTTGCAATGTGTAACCCCCCCCCCCACAGTGGGGGCTTACCTTGCAGATTCCTTCCGCTAAATGTGCCACCAGTTCTTGGTCCAGTGTGGCCCTGAATGCTCCCACTGGCCCTGTTGTCCCTCTGCATGCTGTGGGGACTGGCAGAATGAAGAAGAGTAAAGCAATTGTCTCTCCCTGGTTCTCCCTCTGAAGTGAGCATGGTGGTGCTCAAGTGAAAGCTGCTCCATGCAGCTTTTGCAGCTGTTTGTGTGTGCTCCAGCCCCCATGGGAATAAATTCAAGTAAAGGGGGTCTGGAGGCACTTAGGGAGAAGAATAGTAAAATGTTTAAAAGTGCTCTTAAGTGCTAGTAATTTACAAGGGTGCCTGTGAGTTTAATGAGCAGTTGAGGCTGCTCATGAATACTTAATGAGCTGGTTTTGCCCTGGGATGATAGCGCTATGGAGGTAGCGACAGGCACATGAAGCCCTGCTATAGACTTATTCTGCCATCACTTAATAGGGCAGAGGAGCAGCTACAGCTGTATGTTTTTAAATAAATGCTTATCTTTATCGTTTGCCTGTATTTGTATGCTAAAGTTGGGACTCTATGTAAATAGTTTGCTGGCAGCTATGTGTGCCAGTCTTGGTTTTAGGTATGCCATCTGTGTAAGGGCAGGTGGGTAGGTATAGCATCCCAGGGGGTTGTACTGCAAAAGAATATCTAACATATTTTATATTTTACTCTGGGTGGAGGCACCATGCTATTTATCTAACATTTGGGAAAGACCTCCTTCTTTCCATCAGAAACTGATCCTAGGCCTCTCAACCTTGTTTGAGCTTGTCTGAGCTGACAAGGCAGGGGTAGTAGCCCTTTTAGACATGGCACCAGGGGTTACATAATTCGAAGGCACTGCTGTGATCTCATGTTCAGTTACACCGAGCGCGGACCCCTCCCAAGATGGTTATGACCCATGGAAATGGTTCAATCCAATCTGTAATTCTTTTTGTTTCAGACTGTTTATTTTTTAGATGTCCTAGCACTGTACTTCCTTTTGTTTTCTGTACATCTTGAAAATGTAATGTAAATACAAATATTTCATATGTAATGTAAATGTCATTGCAGTCTTTGAATGAGCATCAATAAGTTATGCCAATGATTTTTTCCCATTATGAGTTAGATGAATTTGGATTAGTACTGCAGAATAGCATATCTGCAGAGATTTGAACTCAGCATCATTCACTGGTTATAGTTTAGTCTTAGGAAAAACAGACAGAACATGCTTTTCATTGTGACATTGAGACTGATCTGCATCAGTGCCCATTTCAGGTGTCTCATGTTCACCCCCAACCCCCCAATATTCTGTGCAATCAAACCTGGATCCAAATCAAAACTGGCAGAACAACACAGGGGGTTCAATTCTCAAAGGGTCTGGAATGCTGCAAAGTGCTTGCATCATAGAAACATGATACAAGGGGCTCACTGTGCTGCACCTAGCATCATTCCCAATTCACAAAAGGAACCTGCAGCACAGAGGGGACCTGGTGCACCAGACACCTGTGCACCCAGCTTTTGGCATGCTGCAGGCAGCAATATGGCACTGAAGGGTGTTGCACCAGTAGGCAGCTGCCATATCCCTTATGGTGGAATTCCATAAGGGCAATAATGTCCATGGGGCCAGCTGAGAGTTAGACCAGCCCTGAACTGGTCTAACACCTGGTGCACCAAAAAGGTCCCACCTGCAGACACGCCAAGGTGCAGAGGCAGCAGTACTACCCACTGGCACTGATGGTGGTGGACTGCTGAATGGACCATGGGCAGGCTGCACTGCTGGAGGCATGGCGTGCTGTTGGAGGTGTACTCTCTGTCATGCCAGGGGCACATGCAGGGCATACTTGCCCACCTTGCCTGGGATGGGCAGGGACATACTCCACCATGCCAGCCATTGGTGCCAGTGCTGGCAGAATTCATCAATGCCAGTGGTGGGTCTGGACTACCGCTGAGGACATCATGCCTGCCCTGTGGGCAACATGTCCACTGGTGCTGTCAGAGTCCCATGACTGTTCTGCAGCTTGCAGCATTCTTTTTCTGTGTACCTTCCCTATGCCACATGGTTGTGCTTGGTGCAAGCTGCAAGACTTTGGTGCCGGTACCCCTCCTGTACCTGAATCAGGTGCAGGGTTCCTGGCAAATGAAGATTGATGCAAGCTACCATTGGCACAACTTGCACAATCTTTGAGACTCCAGCACAGGGTGGTTTTGTTTTATATAGTTTAAGCTAAATTACTATAATTTAATGGTTTATCTTGGCAGAGTAGGTTGTAAAAAGTTTGAAGGTGGGGCTGGCTACTTGAAAAGCTAGCGCTGCATGCAAGCACAAGCATAAGTGGCATTAGCACCAGTCAGGCACAAAAACAATAAATATTTATTTAGTTGGTAAGAATACATATAAGTAGTAAGAAGTTTAACATTTCTTATAGTTCGGTATAGATCTAACTTTTATATAGAACCACTGTTTCTCACATCAAGCTTAAGTGAGTTATTAATGGGATAGGTGTTTGCTATATCCAGTTTAAATTATCTATGAGTCAAAATTTAAAATTTTTAAAACTATAGTGTGATAAGCTATGGTATTTAGCAGTCATCTACTTAGATACTAAAGTTTAGTTTTATTTTAACATAATGGTTCCTGCATTTAATTAGCATGCTGTTTCTTCTGCTTATTACTGTCGAAATTATAGGCTGTTAGACATTTTTAACTAATTCCTGGTATATTTATAACCATCCTCCTGTTTCTTAGCCTTAAAATTACAAGGTAAACTAGCCTGCTTCATAAAGCCTGTCTTATATTTATTATAGCTTTTAACCAAGGCTGAAAAGGAGACTTATAGTCCTCGATTATACTTTTATTTTTGCATTGCATTTTCTTTTATATATAACATAGGGCATTCACTCTTTTAATTTGATATAAAGTTTCTCACATTTAGTAGGGTATAATTAATACTTATAAAATGCAATGGTGGATAGTTTTGTGGGGATTGGTAATTTGGCTGGGCTCACACCATAAATTAGCATCTCCAATGATCAATGAGAAACTTGTGAATGTATCCCCTATAGAATTTAGAAACTGGTATAGAATTGTATAGTTCCTACTGACCAAGTAATTGGCATAAGTTTATAAAATCTTATCTGGTCAGTGATAGATATGCATCTTCATTGATAAATTGGAATTCAATTTTTAGGCGGTTGTATGAGGCTTGGCTAAAGAGGATCCCAATTGCAACTAATGAAGCAATGTTTAGAAAGCTACACAATGATAATCTATTTTCAGGTTATATAGATTTTGTAAATTGATTACTGTCATAACTGTAACCCTTTGTGGTGATGTTCACCCAAACCCTGGCCCCCAAAGTACTGTGGATTTTGATATTATAGCTGAATCCTTAAAAACTAAAGGTTTAAGCATTGTCCATTTAAATATTTGCAGTCTTATAAAGAAAATTGACTATATAAGGGAATGGTCAATAAATTATGATCCTGATCTGATAATTATAATTGAATCTTGGTTAAATTGTAAGATTTCAGATACTTTGGTTACATTTGAAGGATTTAAAATGTGAAGGAAAGATAGAAATAAAAGGGGCGGTGGGATTGTAATATATACAAAGAATATTTTACAGGTTAAAGGAGTTGATCTGGTATATGACTGGCCCAATATGGAGATACTTCCCTTAAAAGTGAATAGACCATTTTCTAAGCCTGTGTTGCTCCTGGGTATTAATCATCCATCCAAGTGTAATCTGTTAGTGTTTAATGATTTACAGGAAACCTTAAAAGCTTTTGCACAGTCCTATGAATTGTTGTTTATTGGTGACTTTAATGTTGATCAGAAATTAATTGATTCTGAACACATATTAAATGACATGGTTACCACATTGGGACTGACACAACTTATCACTGATATTACCAGACTACACACTAGGAGCACCAGTACATCCTTTATTCTGGATCTAAGATTTCCAGATAAGCCTGAACAATATTTAGCAAGTGGAGTACTCCCAGATACTGAGTCTGATCATCAAATGATATGTGGTATTCAAAATGAAAAGATGTGTAAAATTCCAGGGAGAACTGTAAAATTTAGAACATACAAATGGTTTGATTATGTAGAATTCATGCTTGAGTTAGAAAATTATAACTGGGAAAGACTACATCTCATACCTAATGTGAGTGACACATAAGATTTATTTCACCAAGATTTTTTAAATATCTGTAAGCCCATGTACCAATCAAAACTAGATTAGTTCAGTCTAAAAATCCCTCTTGGTATAACTCAAAATGATATAAGGTAAAAAAGATGAGGGATAAAGCTTGGAAAAGAGCTAAATGCACAGATTTGAATCAGGATTGGTGTTATTATAAACAAATAAGAAATGTGTACAATAAAGAACAAAGGAATGCCAAGAAAGAGTACTTTAACAATAAATTAACAGAAAATATATCCAATAGCCCAAGATCTTTCTGGAGGACAATGAATAAATTACATTGGGTCCAAAGGTCTGAATATCCAGATAAATGTGCTATTGATGGTGAAAGTGTGGACATGGGGAAAAGTGTGGCTGATGAATTTAATGATTATTTTGTACATATGGGTGCTTCAGCTTTGACACAAAGTAAGGTGGATGTCAGTACAAAAAATACAAGGAGGGACAATGTAGTTCAGGATTTGGACAGTAGAACTTCCCAAGAGGTACTAAAGGAGGAATTAACATTTTCTACAGTCTCCTCAGAGGACGTTTTGGAACTCCTGTTGAAAATAAAACCAAAAAAAGCGGGTGGACTTGATGGTATACATAATTTACTACTGAAATTAGCAGCCCCATTATTGTTCAGCCACTTGCCTAATTATTCAATATGTCCCTGCTTTATGCAGAGTTTCCACAAAAATGGAAAACAGCCAATGTGATACCCATTTTTTAAAAATGGACAAAAGAATTTAAATAAAAACTATAATCTGATTTTGTTGTTACCAACAATTTCCAAAATTCTAGAAAAAAATTGTGGCAAAGCAGATTCATGTATTTCTGTTGAAACATAGGATCCTGAATGAATTTCAGTCAGGGTTTAGACCCAAACATGGAACCACTTCAGCTCTTTAGAAGGTCATGGGTGACATTGCTGAAGCTCTGGACAGGGGGATGTCCGTGGGTGTAATCTTTATAGATTTATCTAAAGCTTTTGACACCATGGACCATGGCATCCTCCTGTCCAGACTTAGATCTCTGGGTATGTCTGAGACCACTGTGGAATGGTTTAAAAATTACCTGGGTGGTAGACCACAATTAGTCACTATTAATGATTGTTCCTCTAGTCTGAAATCTGTGTTCCCTGGTGCACCCCAGGGATCAATTATGGGGCCTATCCTTTACTCACTCTCTCTCTCGCTATATATATATATATATATATATATAAACATTTTCATTTGTCCATCCTTGATGTTAAGTATCATCTTTATGTGGATGACAATATAATTTACTGTGGGGGACCTTCAGATACTCTTATACAAATATCCTTACAGAAAGCATTTGATGAATTACAATCTTTTCTTCTTAAATCATGTCTGGTTTTAAATACAAAGAAATCACAAACAATGCTTTTTGCTAGAAACAAGTCTAAGAATTTTGGGGAAAGGAAAATTGTAATGGAAACTTTTTCTGGACATAAATTAGATTGTGTCAACACTTATAAATATTTAGGTATTCATCAGGATAATCAACTTAAATGGAAGAAACATATTGAGATAACGATGAAAATTGGAAAGTTCCTGGGGCCTATGTATAAAATTGGATATTGTCTGCTGGAATGAATAAGAAATCATGTTATTAACATTACAGTGTTGCCCATTCTTGAATATGTTGATATAGTGTATGTAGGAGCTTCTCAGACACTGCAAAATAGATTAGATATTGTTTATAACAAATTAGCAAAGTTTATTTTAAACATACCAGCAGAGTAATGTATCATAAATTGCAGTGGTTGCTGTTAAATAAAAGAAGAACCCTGAACATTATGTCCTATTTGTGTAAATGTCTTAAGAACAAAGTCTTGGATTATATTATGAATGAGATTCATGTTAAACCACCAAATCAAGGTCTTAGATCAGCAAAAGGACTGGAATGTCTGTTACCAAAACCCAGATCTGAAATAGGCAGAGGTAGCTTTTTTTTACAAAGGGCCCTTTGCTTGGAACATACTCTCAATGTATTTGAAAAGTATTGATAGGAAAATGTACTTTGGAGAAATAAGGAGCTGGTATATTGACAATGTATTGTAAATGTGATTTTTGAATAAGAGTGAAGTAAAGTGTTTTGACAGTAAGTAAGATTTGATGTATTTATATGTACCTGTATGTTTTTTACGTATGTATGCTAATTGATTGATGTGTTATACGTAAAAGTAACTGGAACCCTGTATTGAAACTCACTGGAAATGAGCTTGCTCAGTTGAGATGTCCAAATTCATGTAAGAATGAATAAAAGATTTTACTACTACTACTACTAATAATAAATCAATGTCAGTTTCCAAAGCTTCCTCTCTCTTTCTTTTCTGGGTTGTTCCTCTGCTACAGTGGAGGACAGTTGATTTCCACTTGCTGTGGGATGCTTTGTGTATAAAACTTGATTAACTAGTTTAAAATGTAATTTTTGTTCTGCTGCATTTAATTGGTGATGTGCATTCCACTCGTACTTAGCCTGGGGTTGGAGGTGGGCTGCAGTCCCACTAAAGGGCTACATCCACAGTGGTTTACAGCTGCATTTGATCTGAACTTGGTTGACAAAGACAACTGTCCTGTGTCAGTCATGACTGAGCTGGTGGGCACTGCAGACCCAACAAGGACTCTTTCCTGTCCTCAGCTCCGGCACATACAATTCCTTCATGTTGTAGAAGGAGAATCCTGAAATTTGGGAATGAGTGCAGAGACTTGGGAAAGGAGAGCAAGTGGAAACCTCTACCTGTAGATGCATACCGGCTAAATGTCAGTTTCTGGTAGCTGATCTTGCATGTCTGTAGTCTACAACTGGAAACACTTAAGAACTACTTCTGGTATGATTACAGTTTACAGTGGTACCGGCCAGGATGCATCACACTACCTTGCAGTATTACTGCAAAATGCTGCAGTATGGTTCAGGGAACAGTGTACTTAAAAGGCAATTAATTCCTTTTGTCATGCAATATTTTGTGATGTTTATTGCAAGGTACTGTATTGCATCCTGGCTGGCTTCACGGTAGCTGCAGACCAGCAATAAAACAAATTGAGAAGTTACTGTAAACCAATGACTGAAGCCATCAGGTTAATGTCATGAAGCCGTGAAAAGGGAAAATGGAATGACGAGATGCATTGGCAAGACGCGTTAACTATAAATAACAGACAGTTATCTTAGGATAATATTAACCATGCAGTAACAAGAGTACTTACAGAATATGATGTGCTACTCTAACAGCAGTATTTGAGAAAAAAATTTGGTATAGTGTATGTTTATATGCACAGTTTCTTTGTCTTTTATGTTTATTATAAATCACGACATCCTTCTTAGGCAGTCTGTTTGGTTTATTTCTAAGCATTCCAGGTAGTTTTTTAAGCATTTCGGAGTTTCTCTTGCAAACAGTTCTAAATGTCTTAACTTGTGAGTTCATTTAGTATAGTGCATTGGTTACATTGGGGATTTCTCTCATTTTCTGCAAATTAAAACATTTTGGTTAAAGCAAAGCAAAGTGGAATAGTTCTGGCACACAATGAACTTGAGAAAAATCTCTTAGAACCATAACAGACACAGGGCTGGAGGCAGGATTGCTAAACCTACTATTGCCTGTACTGCAAATCTGAGCACTGCACACTGCCCATTGTATGCTGGCATATGGACACTGGTGATTGCAGGCAAGGTAGGCAGGATGTGAATCAGTGCATAGGCTGCTCATGAATACACATGAGCTGCATTGCAGTCCTGCAGGTCTCTGCCTGATGATGCCACTTGGCACCTTGGGAGCTAGGTGCTGGATCCTGTATACTGGTGTTGGCAACAATGGACCACCAGGTACTGAACAGCTTAAGAACTGCCAAAAGTAAGCAGCTTCCCAAGTCTTGTGCCCCCTCAGCATTCTGCACAGTCATGCCCCTGTTATGCTGCATGGAGCAGGGAGCTGTGTGCAAGGGTGTCATGCACCCATCATTGTGTACATTGGGAACATTTCTGACTCTTCAAATGCCTCTTGGACCTCCAGCAGACCCAACCTGTATGCTGTCATCCAGATAGAGGGAGCATAATAGGTCTGAAAATGAGGCCCATAGTCCCTTAGCTGTAAAGTGCTGACACGGTCACACTGCATTGTGTGCCACAAGCTGACAACAGTTCTGTGGGGGTGCAGGGTGATGGACCAGCCCAATATGGGGGGGTGGGGGACTTACCAACCAGCAGTGTGCCATCACCTTCATTATACCACTAAAGGAAAAGTGTTAAGTACCCTGAATACAGCCCACAGGAACTGAACATATGAACTCATTATAAATCTTGTTGAAGGTTTCTTTTAAAAAAAAAAACAGAACTTGATTTTAAAATTGAAAAAGGAAAAAAAAACTCCATGAGAAATAGACTATGCCCACTTAACATAGAAATTCAGAGTTTTAAAACTATTAGTATGAACACCCTCTTATGGTTGTGAGTACTTGCAATGTTTAGAAATAAACATTCTTGACTGACTATGAATGATATTATGATTTAAAATGAACAGAAGAGACATACTGAAGATTATAGATTAGAGAGAAAATAAGTTGTGTGAAAAGACTCAATGAAGGAAAGCGAGTTTCTGAGGGCTGTATCCGGGATGGGGTAGAGGTGCAAGAGATACGGTTGCAGTAGGACCCATACTGTTAGGATGCCACTGCATCAGAGGTCAGCAGTAAGGAAAACCTTTAGTGTCATAGACAAACTTGTAACTTTATTTTTATACATTGCTTATACACTTGAAATTGGGCCTGTCGCCAGTGAGGTCTATGCTGCAGATTCCAACTTCAGTTTCACAGTGGGGGGTGGTGATTCCAACTTCAGTTTCACGGTAGGGGGTGGTGATTACAGAATAAAGACTCAATAGGACCCATTACTCAAAACATCTCATCTTGGTGCCAGTGTCTCCAGGAGGAGCAGAGACACATTTCATCATTCAGGTTCTTGATCCTGGTGCCAGCAAGGGGGAACAGCATGGGCAAACTACAGAAGTTCAGCAGGAATTATACAAAAGAACCTATGTTATAAATATTTTATATGTACTAAAGGTTATTTTACACTTATCGGTGAGGAGATATTTTACTGGGGGGCCCTTAGAGTCATTGGCACAGCCCTCATCTGACACACAGGGGGAGAAAAAGGGGAGATTTATCTATAGCTAGTTGTACTGCTTCAGTGAGCTGTACTCTTGTCTTTCCTTTATGGTTCTATGAACCATATGACACAATGTAGTCAGCAAACCTATGAAATGCAGCGTCCAGTCTGGATAGTGGAGGAATAAGACATTAGCAACTCAAGTATTCTTCCACAAAAGCCTCCATAATTGTTGCCAAATGCCATATATTCCATTACTGTAGTAGCCCAATAGTACAGAAAAACCTTTTTAAATTGTTGCAACCAAGACTGATTCTGGCATACATTTTGAGCCTTCCCATCATGGCTCTGTATCAGTGCTACCTACAGAGTAATTAATGTAACTCACCAATGAGGTTATGTAATTATCCATTATTGACTATATAGTTTATTTACCCTGGATAGCCCAACTGACATGCAGCATCAGTATTGGGTCCTGCTTCTTCTGAGTTTACAGCTGGCAGGACTAAGCACAGGGAGGTATAGTGATTTACGTAGGGTCACAGAGTTAGCCTGTGGATTTCTCTGTATACCTGTCAGTAAAATATCAATTAAAAATAAACACCTACACAAATAAAGAACAAAAAGTATATACCCTCACTAATTAGAGAATATACTGATAAACATAGATACATACATTAATTAAAAGTATACCTACACTAATGATACAGAGAATAATACATAGATGCGTGTTTGTAACTAGAATTTTACACACACCCGAGGTGTGGGATGCTACATAAACCCTAACAGTGAAGCTCAAGGGCTTTATAAAAGCACCCCACACCAAGGGTACATGTAGCATGATGGTTTACACACACCCACAGATTTCTTTTTGTAATTACTACTGACTATTTGAAATTACTATGGCAGTTGTGTGTCTAGTGCTTGTGCTGCTCATAGTGCAAGCTTGATTCACAGGGAGCAGTTGTAATGCATTTTTACAAACAAGTTATCTGAACATTAAAAATGCACAGTAGTAATTATAAAACAATAATACATGGATGGATCTTTTTCTGTATGTAAGTTGTTAGCAGTTATTTCCCTGTATTCTCTTTCCCTGCATATGCAATTATAATTGAAGAAACCACAACCATCCAAATGTATTATATCAAATAAAAGATAGGTAAATCCACTACACTCAGAAATGAACCCATTGTGGGGGTTAACCAGATCATAAAGCTACTTGTTCTTTGGGCTTGTGGCTTTACAATCTGGTTAACCCTCTTGATGAGTTTATTTCCTTGTGTACCACACTTTTCCATGATTTATTCTATTATGTACATACATCAATTAACATACCTACAAAACTAATTAGCCTCACTTCCACACAAATTAAAACACTACCTCAAGCACAAATTAAAAACCATACCAAACATGCAAAACCCAATCAAGGCAAAAACAAATACAGCCTAACAGCAACCAAAATGTTCACCGTTTCTCACCAAACAGACAAGTCCCTTGATGCTGCAGATCCCTCCTCACACATGAAGTCCTCCATGCTGCTGCTGCCAACTCTATCTTCCTTCAGCTACTGCCAGGCTCTTCATTCTGCTGCATTCAGATGCCACACTGCTCCTGACTGTAGACACCATGCCACTCCCAACCACCAACCTCATCAAAGTAAAGGATGGACCAACCCAGCCACACCTCCTTTCATAGGAGAGCTGTATACTATGGAAAAAACAATGAGACAAAAAATCTTATGGAACTAAAAAAGCCAGTACAATACAGAAAAAAAAGAATGGGACACAAAACAAAAATGACAAACCTGGAAATCTCGCAGATACAATCTACAGATAAAACTATATCATCCTAATGTATTATATAAAACAAATGCTAGTTATTTGTGCCATAAGGGCTGTATGCAATCTCAGGGGCTCACTATGCAATCTCTGGGGGCTCAGGGGCTTGTACAGCCACTCACTCTTTGGGTTCATAGGTTACTGAGCCTCTGAGCCCTCCCCCATGGTATATTTCCCCAAACACCACCCTTACCAAGCATTTGCAATATGGAACTCCTTGCCATACCACCTCAGGAGCTCCCCCTTAATGGAGGCATTTAAACGGGGACTGAAATCCCACTGGTTTGAATTAGCATTCAACCAGATAATTGATTAGATGGTATTTGTATCTCTGCTGATTTTATTTATATGTGTACAATTGCTGATTTTAAGGCTGTATTATATGGTGATTTTATGTTAAGCACCCTGAGCCCTCAGGATAGGGTGCTACAGTATAGAAATAAAATTGCCTTGCCTGCCTTGGCATGTATACTATATATGTATATCTGTTTACAGTTTATTTACCCTGGATATTCTAATTGAGATGCAAAATCTTGTTTCTAGTGGGGCCTCCTTCTACCCATTTCCACAACTAGGTGGCGTGGAGCTCTGGGAGGTTAAGTGACTTGCTAAAGGTCACACAGTTAGCATTTGTCTCTAGTTGGGTTTGAATCTGTGATCTACTGGTTCCCAAATGGTTGCACTAACACCTAAACTAAACTACTTCCACAAGGATGGATATGGTGGGAACCTAACCTATGACCTTACAACAACCAGGGACCTTACAATACCAGGATACTAACTATTCAGGAGAGACAGAAGGAGAGGCAAGGGGGTAGCCCTTTATGTCTGTGAGGGTACTGAAGTAGTGGGAAATGGAAAAAATCAAGAATGAAATAGAAGAAGTCAAGCCACTGTGGGTGCAGCTCACAGTAGCATCAGACAAAAACTACACCTGTTGGCGCTGTACTGACCTCCAGGACAAGAAGAGGAGAGGGACAAGGAGCTGGGAGAGTAATTAAAAAGAAGACAGAGCCAGCCCACTGGCCCAGCATTAGTGCTACCTCTCACAATGCCAGTGACCCGTGTTCGGGAATGGGCTTGGGTTGTCAGAGGGCTGGCCAGGGGGAGGAGGCTTGAGCATCCCAGGACTGCTCACCTCCTCTGGGGGGTGTGGGGATTCATGGCTTGGTGTATGACCAGGCTCTAGAGGTGGCTGGAGGATTGGCATGCCCATGCCGCACACAGGGGTGGAGCATGATGGACACCTGGTTTTGCATTGGCGTCAGTGCACATCACATCTCAGGGGGATGCACAAGAAAAGCACTCGTCCCCACATGACACTGACAAGGAGGTTGGAACATTGGCCTATGCTCAGCAGCCTGAGGATGGACCCTAGTGAGGACAATAGGTACAGCTGCAGAGGGGTCTAAGCCAGGGGGGGCCCCCTCCCACTTTGTTCCCACCTGGGGGGTAAGCCAAGGCTCTGTGGGGGGCCCTCCTACAGGACTGTGGGGCTTGGTGGGTTAGGTCGGGTGACAGTGCTAGGCTGATAGGAGAGAGAGAAACTAAATTACAGACAAAAAAAAAAGAAGGGAATGGGTAGTGGTAATTGGAGATTTAAACCTGCCAGATGTAGACTGGGGTGTTTCAGAAGTAAAAAGTTCTAGAAGTCAAGCTATGTTGGAAACCCTTCAGGACTCCCTGATAACCCAACTGGTAAAGGAAGCTACCAAACAGGGATCCATTCTGGATGTAGTTCTTACAAATTTGGAAGCAGTAATGGCAATAAGAGTAGGGGAACCACTAGTGAATAGTGACCATAATGCCGTCTGGTTTGAGTTGACCCTAGGAGTTGAAAGTAAAGACTCAAGGTCAGAGGTCCTGGACTTTAAGGGGAGCAGTCTATGACAAAAAGAGAATGCTGGTGTGAAACAAACTAACCAAAGTGAGGGAAACAGTCAGTGTGGAAGAAATGTGGGGGTTTATAAAAGAAACCATCCTCGAGACAACAAAATTATGTGTGAAGTCAGTTGTTAAAAGAAATAAGTTCAAGAGACCCAAATTGTTCTCAGTGAAGGTTAAGGAAGTGGTCAGTGTCAAAAGAAAAACATTCTATGTGTTTAAAAGGAGTCAGGGGGAGGAAGAGTGGGAGGAATACATTCAGAAAAATAGAGAAGCAAGGAGGCCAGTAAGGGAGGCAAAGGCAGATATGGAGTTGTGGATTGCTGAAGGGATCAAATCCAGGGAAAAACATTTCTTCCATTACATTAGGGAAAAGAGACAGAAGGGAAGGGTTGTTAGGTTGGTAGACGATGGAAGAGTAATTGAGGATAATGGACAGAAGGCTGCCATCCTTAACAACTACTTTTGCTCTGTTTTCACCAGGGATAATGCGGGCCCCCTACCTGAAAATGGCATCAGTGCAGCCATTAAAGGTATCCCCAGAGATGGAAACACCAGTGTTCACCAAGGACAGGGTCCAGAAGTGGCTGGCAGCCCTCAAGATAGATAAGGTCCCAAGTCCAGACAGGATGCATCTGAGAGTGCTAAGGGAGTTGGCAGAAGAACTGGTTGATCCTCTCGCCTATCTGTTCAACGGCTCATTGCAGTCAGGGGTAGTACATATAGACCGGAGAGTGGACGATGTGATTCCAATCTATAAGGGGGGGGATAAGGAAGAGGCAGGAAACTACAGGCCACTTAGTCTCACATCTATTGTGGGAAAGCTGATGGAAAACTATAATCAAGCAAGACCTCGTCGACTACCTGGCAAAAATTTTCTCCAGGATAGAAAGCAGCACAGGTTTGTAGCAGGGAAGTCATGCCAGATCAACATTATTGTCTTCTCTGACAGGGTAACAAGGGAGCTAGACAGGGGCCATGCAGTGGATCTTCTTTACTTTGATTTCAGTAAGGCATTCAACTCAGTACCACTTAAGCACCTGCTGAAGAAGTTGAAGAACCTTGGAATGGCAAGGGATGTACAGTGAAGCCCAACAGGAAGAAACCCAATTTTGTAGGATTCTGCAGCAGAGTTACAGCAGGAAACAATGCAATTTTAATGGGAGTTAATCCCTTTTGTCATGCAGGTAACTGTGACACTGAGCTTCATCCTGGTGGGCTTCACTGTAGTCAGATGGGTGGGAAATTGGCTCAAGGGAAGGTAACAGAGGGTTGTTATCAATGGGGTTAAGTCCGTGGAAGGGGAAGTGACAAGTGGGGTATCACAGAGATTGGTCCTGGGCCTGGTCCTTTTCAACATATTCATTAGTGACATAGGTGAAGGAATCTAGAGTAAGCTTGCTCTCTTTGCTGATGACACTAAACTTTGTGGAAGGATGGATAGCATTGAGGGAGTTAGGGAACTGCAACACAACCTCCAAAGACTTGAGAGATGATGAAAAGTGTGGCAACTGAAGTTCAATGCAAGGAAGTGTAAGGTAATACACCTGGGGCAAAGGAACCCCCAGACAGAGTACTGGCTAAATGGGGTTAAACTTAGTACTACTTCAGAAGAACAGGACCTGGGAGTCATTATCTGTGATACCCTAAAGCAGTCAAGTCAGTGCAACAAAGCCTACAGCAAAGCAAGCAGGATGTTGGAGGTGTATAGGGAGCGGTATAGATAGTAGAAGGAGAGAGGTAATCTTCTCCCTTTATTGATCCTTGGTGAGGCCGCACCTAGAATACTGTACCCAGTTCTGGAGCCCCGACCTCAGAAAGAATAAATATAGACTGGAGGCAGTGCGAAGAAGGGCAACAAAGATGATAGAGGGCCTACAGGGAGACTCCTATGAGGAATGTCTGAGAGTGCTGAACACATACTCGCTGGAGGCCAGAAGGGAGATGGGGTATATGACTGAGACTTTCAAGTTCCTGAAGAGCATAAATAAAGTGCACCGCACAGAGCTATTCATTAGAAGCACAGCTTAGCAACATGTGGGCATTAGTGGGAACTGAAGGGGGGAGCTTCCGGAGGGATTTGAGGAAGTACTACTGTACTGAGATAGTGGTGGAGTCATGACACAGGCTGCCTGCTGAGGTGGTGAGTGACAAGATGAGGGAGGGCTTCAAGCATGGGTGGGACAGAATAAAGGCACAAAAATTAGCTCTGCTCCAAGTAAAGGAGGTGAAGAAGGATGAGCTGAAGTGTGTGTGTGTGGAAGGGTAGGTCCCCAGACTGATGCTAGGTCCCAGACAACTTTGGTCAGACTCAATGGACCCTTGGTCTTTTTCTGCTGTTCTGGACCAATGGGCGTGTACTATATCCTGTATGGCACTCCTGTACAGTTCAGTCAGTGACTGGCCGGTACAGTGTGAGGTGGGCTGTGCCAGTTGCCTGCTCCTATAAGGTTGGGGGGGCAGGGTGGTAGGTCACTGGCTAATGGGATGAGGGGAGGGGGTACTAGATTACCAGGGAACAGGGATTGTTATGTGTTATTATGAGCACTGTGATGGGGCTGGGGGGACACTACACTATGGAAAAGGGCGATCAGTGATTTTTGATTTAAACAGTGATCAGGGTTGGGGAGGGGACACTACACTATGGCAAAGGTGGATCAGTGTTATTTTTTATTTTAGCAGTGATCGCGGCTGGGGGGGACACTACATTATGGAAAAGGGGGATCAGTGCTTTTTTGATTTAAGCCATTATTGGGGCTGGGGAGAGGGGATACTACACTATAGCAAAGGGGATTGTGTTTTTTTTGATTTAAACAATGATTGGGGCTTTGGAAGGGGACTGTGCACCAGGCCCTAGTCTATGCATGGGGCACCAACCTACCCCATGCATAGTTAAAGTAGGGTTTCAAAAGCATAACTATGCATCAGCACAGCTGGCCATAGTTACACTTGGGAGGGTTCAGTATTGTGATGCGCAGCATATGCATAAGGGATCCCTCTTTTGCACAGGTGCATCACAATATTGTCCATGGTGGCATAGCCAGGGGTGCATGGTGCATCGGTGGTCTTTGAATAGGGCTATGCCTTTGATGGCCTGTGCAAGTCCAGAGATGCGCAGCACATCCAGGGATGCACCACACATCTCGTGTGAATATGTGGGCCACTAGCTATATGCCTCTACTTAGGTAAGGACTTCTAATCAATCTTTGGTCGGGGTGATTTCAGTGAAGTAGTCAATCCAGCAGTGGATCAGAACAAGCAAAACCCCAATCTAGACTAGTTAAAGAGAATGGGCTTGTGGATAGTTGGTGCACATGGTGGAAGATTGAAGTTTGCTGACAAAAAGCACCTATCTTTACCTGAACTTTTTGCCTTCTAGGTTTGCTTGAAAGGACAGAGCAAGGAGCAACATTAACAATGCAAGGAGAAACATTAAGATTTCTTTTGGCTTGTTACTGTTTTGTTTTGTGCTTACAGGTTTTACAGTTTGATCACTCTTCAGGCTAAGCAGAGTTATTGTTTTGTTACTATTTTGTTTTGTGCTTACAGGTTTTGTTTTGGGCTTACAGATTTTGCAGTCTCTATCTCACTTTGAAGGAGCTAATTGTTTTTCTTCCACAGCTCTTCCAGGGGATTAGGAGTGTAACTGGGGGGTGGAGCTGACAAAGGCTTAGTATCTTCCAACTGAAGGAAGATTTAAAAGGTCAGATTTAAAAGGTCAGGTAATCTTTACTTTCAACTGAGGGTGTTGTGGTTGGTGGTATTTGTTTAAGCCACTGCCAAAAGTTGATTGTTTTTCTCTATAGGGTCCGCTACTGATTTTCTGCGGTGGAAGTACCCTCCTACCCTGCCCCCATTCCTGCCCACCCTGTGCTCATCCTCTAATATGGCACCTGACTGCCTCATATCCTTCCTGTGGAAGTAACAAAGGGGCAGGACTTACTGCACATCTCAGAAAAAACAAATCAAAATTGATCTTCTTTTCTCTTCACTGACTTTCATCCACACATTGCTCAGCTGGGAGTCTCCACATAATTAAGGCTAACTCCCACCAGCTATGGACCTTATAAACTGCAATAACTGTGGAACACTCTTTGCCAGAGCATTCGTCCTGATGGTGGGGCACTGTCCTACATGTTTCACCCTCAAGGACCTAAGGTCTCAGCTCCAGGCAACATGGACTGAGATACACTATCTCCACCTAAAAACTCTGTCAGTCCTCAAAGGGCAACAATATAACATCAACAATCAGAAAACTGCTGTCACAGTTACCCCAACCCCAAAGGACAAACCGGCTGGGGGGGCTGGCAAATAATGTGAACTCATAGGACAAATCCTAAACCCAAAATGAAGGAGGGAAGCACACCTATATACATGTCAAATAAATACACGCCACTATCCTCCAGGACTACTAAAGTAGCAGGCGTTGAGGGCAGTAGGAGCCCAACGCAGCACAAGGATGTGCAATCTGCCAAAAATATCACTAACAAGGACATTACAAAATTCAGTACTGATAGTCAGAGACTCCATGATAAGGGGAGCAGACTCTCAGTTTCAGCATTAGGACCTGGCCAAAGTTGTGGTCTGGTACCTCGCTAGCACATCTGCATGGAGGGACAAAGACTGCATTGAGAAAACTGTATGCAGTGTGGAACAGGACATGTGGGTCATCCTCCACATAAGTACAAATGACCTAGCCAGTCAATCCATGGAAGAAACAAAACAAAATCTTACCTGACTGGGCGATAAACTAGCTTCTCTTTTGTCCACTATCTCTTTCTCAGAGATTCTGCCTGTCTGAGGAAAAGAGGACAGCAGGCAGAAGATCAGAGAGAAGGACATTGCCAAACTTAACTGCTGGCTAGAAAACTGGTGCAAAGAAAGAGGGCAACACTTTCTAGGAAACTGGTGGACCTTCTGGGAAAGGGACTTCTTTAAATTTGATGGCCTGCACCTCACTAAGGAGGGGACTCGAGTGCTCGGACAGAAATTCGATGTCCATATCGATAAGTTAAACCAATGAAGGGGGCAGGAGCCACAGGCAACCCTCACTTTGCAAGGGTTACCAACTACTCCTCCCCCAGCATTAGCTGCCACAATGCCTAGATACCACAAAGATACCAACAGCAGTGATAGTAAAGGCACTGCCCAGCCTGATCCACTAGGGAGAGGCATAAAGCAATTAAGACACAAAAAACAAGGAACTGGTACACAGCAAAAGGACTACTGGGGTGGAAGGCTATGTGCATTAATGCTTGTAGTCTGCCAAACAAATCCCTAAACTCACAGCCTTGGTGGCAGAGGCACAACTGGGCTGGGTCACAGTTACAGAAACTTGTGTCATCACCAACCACACCTGAGATGCTACTATCCCAGGTTACACACTCTTCAGAAAAGATCAGGAGACAAAGAAAGGTGGGGGATGGCTTTGTATGTAAGTGAGGGAATCTGTGCAACAGAGATCCAGCACAGTAAAGTAGATGCCGTATGGGTCACCCTGGGAGCAGGGGAAAATGCCCCCCTTTGGGTGGGAGTTGTCTACAGACCCCCAACCCAGGAATGTGAACTCGACAAACAGCTCCTGGAAGCCATTTCAGTGATGGCAGACAAGGGTGAGTTGCTGCTTATCGGGGACTTCAGTCTGCCAGATGTGGATTGGACCTCATACACAGCAGCCACAGAGCACAGCAGAGAATTCCTGTTCACGCTGCAGAGGGCAGGTCTAAATCAGCTGGTAGACTCACCCACCAGAGACAACGCTGCCCTGGACCTGGTGCTCACAAACAGCAACAGGATTTCAGACATTCCTGTGAGTATCAATCTGGGAACCAGCAACCACAGGTCAGTCTGGTTACCAGTAAATAAAGTGGAAGGTAAAAGTCAATTAAAAAATCAAGATACTTGATTTCAGTAAAGCAAACTTTCTGGAAATGAAATCCAGGATCAAGACCATACTTGATACCAGTAACAAGGGGGATGCAGAACACTGCTGGGAGAAGTTAAAGAATGCCTTAAATACAGTCACTGAGCAATGTGCAAGACAAATTAGCAAAGACAAAAGAAAGAAGAACCCTTTCTGGTTCTACAAAGAGGAAGCAACCAAAATCAAGGAAAAAAGGGGGCTTTTAAGCAGTACAAGTAAATAAAAGGAGAAACGAACAGGGAGGAATATAGGAACAATCTCAAGAAGGCAGGAAAAGCAACTCGGATAGCCAAAGCCCAAACAGAGAAAAGAATAGCACAGGGGATTAGGAAGGCAGATAAAACTTTCTATATATACATAAGAGAAAAAGGAAGAGTAAAGGGGGAATAGTCTGACTGGCAACAAGGGGGAGAGCCAGCTGTTAGAGAAAGATGAAGACAAAGCAGAGACGTCAAACAAATTCTTCTGCTCAGTCTTCACAACAGAAAATATTGGCAAAGGACCTACACTAAGTAAGACAGAGCAGGATAGTGGTGGGGTAGACACAAGCCCCTTCATGAAAGAGAGGGTCTTAGAACAGCTAAGAAAACTTAAGGTGGATAAAGTCATGGGGCCAGATGGTATCCATCCCAGAATACTAAAAGAGCTACACCACTAGCTGAGCTGTTCAATCTATCTCTGGAAAGCAGCAAAGTACCTCAAGACTGGAAAAGGGCAACAGCTGTGCCCTTGCACAAACGTGGAAGCAAGAAGAAGGCAGGAAACTATCATCCAGTCAGCTTGATCTCTATAGTGGGAAAAACTATGGAGACATTACTAAATCAGAGAATAGCTGACTACCTAAAGGAAACTGGAAAACTCAACCCCAAACAGCATGGCTTCACAGCAGGGCACTCATGCCAAACAAACATGATTGATTTCTTTGATTGGGTTACCAGAAGAGTGGATCAGGGTGGGGTGGTAGACGTGGTGTACCTAGTTTTGAGCAAGGCCTATGATACTGTTCCCCACAGGAGACCTTCTAACAAACTAGAACACAGAGGAGTCAGACAGAAAATTGTAAACTGAATTAGAAATTGGCTGCAGAATAGGAGCCACAGAGTTTTGGTCAATGGGCCATTATCAAGGGAGGGAGGTGTGACCAGTGGCATTCCAAAGGGATCAGTGCTGAGTCCAGTCCTCTTCAACATATTCATCAGTAACATCACTGATGAACTGGAGGGGAAAGTTTGTTAGCAGATGATACAAAGCTCTGCAACAGTGTGGATAACTAGAGGGGGCATTAGGTATGGAAACTGACATAAGGAGACTGGAAGAATGCTCCAGAAATTGGAAGTTAAAATTTAACACCAAGAAGTGTAAGTTAATGCACCTGGGGAAGTGGAACCCAGAAATAAAGTACATACTAGGAGGGCATCAAATAGATTAGAAAAGATGGAATGGGATCTGAGCGTGATCATTACCGATGACTTAAAGGTAGGCAAATAATGCAAAAAAAGCAGCGCAGAAGGCAAGTGGTATCCTCAGATGCATAGGAAAGGGTATTAAAAGCAGAAAGTAGGAAGTTATCATGCCCCTCTACAGATCCTTGGTAAGGCTACACCTTGAGTACTGTGTCCAGTTCTGGAGGCCTCACCTAAAAAAGGACATCAACCATCTGGAGATGTGCAGAGAAGGGCCACAAAGATGGTGCAGGGGCTACATCATGAGTCATATGAAACAAGACTCAAAGAGTTGAATTTATTCTCTCTGGAGCAGAGAAGAAACGGGGGCAGGATAGCAACATTTGAGTACATCAAGGGAATTAACATAACTCAGAAGGAAAATCACTTCCAGGAAAACAGGGTGGCACATACAAGAGGGCAGAACTTCTATCTGGTGGGAGGCAAGTTTAAAAGTAACTCAAGAAAGTACTTTTTCACTGAGAGAGAGAGTGATAGACCCATGGAACAGTCTGCTACCAGAAGTGGTAGCATTGAAGACAGTAAGGGAATCCAAACTCGCATGGGACAGGCAATCTGGGCAACTTAGGAAAAAAATATAATGCAGGGTAGCCACCTTGGGCAGACTAGATGGACCACACGGTCCCCATCTGCAAACACTTTTCTTATGTTCTTATCCCTGTGGTAGAGATTATTTCTTTTATTCAGACAGGCATCATAAACATAACAATTTAGGCTACATCTTTATGCTAAGAAGTTTGATCGCTAGAACAGTCAAGACAAAAGTAGAAAGCATAGTTGCATCTAAACATGGCATGACCAGTGCCTTCTTCAACATGCTAAAAGAAAAGAGCAAACATTTTAGATTGAAGTTTAGCATGAAAGATATGCAGTTTGAGAAATGGCTGTGGAAAGAGAGCTTATAATCCTGTGAGAACAATGATAAAGGTAAAACAACTGACTCCTGTCTCTGGGAGCCTTTTAAGGCCTGTATTTGAGGAAGAATAACTAGCTACTCAGACAAGAAAAAAAAGGATTCCGCAAGAAAATTAAGTGAAATGGAAGACTCCCTTAAAAATTTGGAAAGGCTATATAAACTTAATCCATTAAATGTGTTATCTTTGCTTCATGAGATCACAAAACTCAGCTTTCAAATGAATAAAGCCAGAGCAGTTTGCTTTGTTCCGTACACACCAAACATATTAGAAATCAAGGGAAAAAGCTGAAAAGTTACTGGTGTTTAGGCTAAAAGGCAGACAAAACCAAAACATGATTCCAGGTATCATGGATTCCAAAAGACAGAGTCAGTTGGGTAACATATCCGTTAAAGAGAAATTTTTTTTGCTATAAAAACATTTATAATGGTAAACAATGAACAGGAAAGGAAGCTATAAATGCTTTTCTTAGAAAAATTTCTTTACCTAGACTAACTTAACAAAAGAGATAAAAAATAGGTACATTAACCTTAAAAGAAAACTACAACCTCATACCATGTAAATAGTATTTGTTTCCATATCAAAAGGCAACTCTTTTCTGTAGCTTTTAGGGCTATACATGCTTGCTTTGTTTTCACTATTCATGGTAGCCCCTTGTGACTACTGTAGGGGGGGTCTCCATTTTGTGGTTGCTGAATCCTCATTGTCCATGAGAGCTGCATTAGCATATGAGAACATGATGTTACATCACCCATTTATACCACATATCTCTATGCTAAAAGAACAAATATCCTGCAAAAACTCTCTGGAAACAAGTAAACTGAATGTAGTTTAATGGGGAAAAAACCTGCATCAGAACTCAGTTTGCAAAGCTAACTGAAGGGAAACGTGGTATTTTACACCTTCCTGCAACTTGTCTCTTTGAAGTCTAAGCAGATAGGCATACTGTGGAGTCTAAAGGGTGATTACACATCATGTCTAATATGGTAATGCAGCTCTCAAGGACCATGAGATTTCAACAACTAGCAAATGGAGACCTCCCAGGATAGTTACAGGGCCTAGTATGAAGTGTGAAAACAAACTAAAACAACTGCATACATCTCTAACAGTGACATGAAAAGAGTCGTCTGTTGACATTTAAACAAAATTTACAAGATATGAGGGTGTAGATTTCCTTTAAGCAAGGTAACTGATGCAATAAAATGCTTGCTGAGTTGGAAAACACCAGGTCCTGATGGACTTACTAGAGAACTGTACAAGTCCCTGTATTCTGGCATAGCCAAATACCTCCACAGAACCTTGGTTTGGTTATAAACAAAAGGTGAATTACCACACACCATGTTGACAGCTTATATGTATTTATTTATTCAATTTTGATAACCGGGTAAGCCCACTGGGCCTGAAGATCCCTTTTATATTCGTTATTGTTAAAAAAAGGAAAGGATATCACAGAATGTGCCAATTACAGGCCAGTCTCCTTACTAAATAATGACTATAAAATTTTGACAAAAACTCTAAGAAGATGCCTGGAAACAGTCATTAAATGGTAAAAGAACAAGTATGCTTTGTTCAAGGCAGGTCAAATGTTGACAGTATAAGGAGGCTACTGAATGTCATATGGTACGCCAAAAAAAACTGAAATCCCAGGAGTTACTTTTTCTCTTGATGTGTTAAAGGCCTTCAATTCACTGAACTGACAATACATGTTTGCAGTTCACAAGCAATTTGACTTTGATGACTGTCTCCTAGAATTGATTTCTGTTCTCTGTAATAATCCTTCTGCTAAATTAATATATAATGGATATGTCTCAAAACCCTTTAGTTTATTTTGTGGTACTAGAAAAGGCTGCACGATTTCTGTATATTTATTTATTTTAGCAATAGAACCTTTATGTAGATTACTACAGTCTTCACCCTTGATTCATGCTATTAAAATGGGCAACCCCCAAAACAAAGTGTTTGCCTTTGCTTATATTTTACTCACATTAATTAGGCAACTTGACTTCCTTGAAGTACTCAAACAACTGACAAACAGCTTCAGTCTTGTGTCTGGGTTGAAACTAAATTGGGGGAAGACACAAGTAATGCCCATGTTCTGTCTTAAGGACCTGGAAACTTCACTAGCCACTTACCTCCAAAATGAACTAATAAAAAAGAGCTTTTTTATCTAGGCTTGCACATCTCAAGCAACGTAGAGAGGAGTTTAGAATTTAATTTGCTACCTATACTCAAAGACATTCACCCAGACATCTATAAATGGGGCAAATTAAGCCTCTCTCTCTGTGGGGGAAGGTCCATGCTATTAAAATGATTACAGTTCTTTAAATCTGAAAGATTCTTCAAAACATCCCAAATATTAGAAGCAAGAAACTAGTTTGTAAAACTGAATCATTAATTAAAGTTTTCATCTCGGACAGAACATCAGACTATCTATTAAAAAACTCAGGGTGCCAGTTAATCCGGAAGTATATGCATTCCCATGGTGGGAAAGGTATTGCTGCCCATTTATTATAAAACAGTCAGCACTGCATTTACCTAATGTGGGAACCAAGGATGAAACCACTATGGTTAGAAGTCAAAAAACAACTGATGCAGAAAAACAGATTAACAGACTTCCTGTACCACATTCACTTAAAAACAATTCATGTATAATGAGTTCTGCCACTGTGATAGAAAAAAAAGTCATTAAAAGCCATGATTCCTCTGTGAAACCATGGGAGTTAGCACTATTATGGTGTGATAAGAATCTCAAAAGGACCAAAAGTCTATACCAAACCCAAGGTGGGATACATTAGGAATACGTAGATTCAGAGACATACTAGACCCTAAGACTAAAAGTCTTATTTTTATTTGAGGAACTCGGGACATTTTATAAAATACAGAAATACTATTTCTGCTTTTATCTTCAACTCTGGGAAATGCTTACAAAATGCATTCTTAACAGGACATGTCATTACCTAAAAGTCCTAGCTGGAAACAAATAACTAAATCTGCAGCCATTAGGAAGGGAGCCAATGCGGTCTATAAACTGATTACTGTCACTGAACAATGTTTAACTGAATCAGCCAGAATTAAGTGGAAAAAGGTATTAAAAGTAGTAATAACTGCTGAGCAGTGGAACTCAGTTTGGCAGAATGCAATTCATAGCAGCATAGACGTTCAAGGTAAACCAATCCAATTTAAAAAAACTCCATTATTTTTACCATACACCACAGAAAATTGAAGAGATGAGTCTTGTGGCAGGAGGGCCCTGCTAGTGTTGTAGCAAACTGCATGCAACATGGTACACTTGCTATAGGACTGTCTTAAGTTAAAGAATGTATGGCATCAAAGCCATAATATCAGTTCAGATGTCACACAAAGTATGATAAGGCAGAACAGATGGGCCTGTCGGTTCTTTTCTGCTAACATGTTCTGTTTCTATGATTCCCAAAATGCCAGCTTTGTTTATTTCTAACGATCTTACCTGATAACATATATCTGAATTACCATCAAAAGATGTAGACTTTAGTTTTATCTTTAGGTATTAAAAAAGGTTATTGCTTAGAAACTGGAACTCAGACGATGTATCCACTTTTAAGGAATGGTTGGATTATACGAGTCAAACAGCAAACAATGAAAGAATTAGTCACCAAATTTTTGATAAATTGGATACATTCAAAGCCATTTGGTACCCCTTTTTAGAAAAACTAAAAAGTACATGAAACAGTCTACAAGACAGTGACAACTGATCTGAATTTGTGAAAGTGATTTATTGTGAGTAAAATATATGTACAAGCTATTAGTGTGTCGTTTCATATAACACCTCAGCAGGAAAAATCACCTCACTGGAGACCCATCCTACTGTCTTTATAACATCAAGGTTTGCAATCAAAGTAAGTAACTGTCATTTCCTTGTTCTTACAGTGTTCTTTCTGCAATGTTATTATCATAGTATTCTTACTGCAGGGTTTTATTTAACTCTAAAAATTGGTTAGCGTTTTGCTCATAAAAGTGCTAAAACATTGTACAAAAGCATGGCACTTGCCTCATTGTGCTAAACAAACATACCACTTCTAGAAAACCTATATAAATACTTTCTGTACAGTTAGTATTGCCCCAGGAAAAAAACTGCTAATCAATTATTTAAAACCCTGTTACTGTATTATTTATTATGTTGATATATGTGTAAAATGAATGGACTAAAACCAATAACATTTTCTAATAAAAAGGGTCAAACTGTCATCCAGTAGTGCCACTCCACTTTTGCACTATACACAAAATTGGTCATTAGGCACAGATGGGAGGAGTACTCCCTGCATCTTAACCACATTTCAAGTGGGTTTCACCGGATGTTAATGGCTGACACCTGTTTAGTAACACCTGCGTAGTGCAGTACATGGCATACAGTGGCAGCCAGAGATAGGTAGTGGTATATCTAAATATATCACAGCAAAATCCCATTCATTTCTATTGGATGAAACACAATGATACTGTATATGTATTTTATTTATTTTACAGTCTTCGGCAATGAAAGACATACTAAGCCACGGCTTATTTTCAGGTGCATCCTGGGAGCACATGGATGCTAAATGGCTTGCTTGTGGTCTCACAGTATGCAAGTGGTGACTGTGAGGGTCAAATCCAGTTATCCAGGATTGCAGCTTAGTGTTCTTAACTACTGTGCTATATTACCTCTCAATATATGTCTAGATATATCACTGTGTACCTCTGGCTGCCCCTGATGTACCAGTCATATGGCACTGTGCCATGAACAGTGCCCAGGGGACAGGGGCTGCCACTGTAGTCTTCCCCTCATTCACCTTCTGATACCTTTGGTCTCACTTCTGGGATGATGACAGAGTAATATGTACAGTATAACAACATTTCATTATCAGATGAATCAGATCATGCAGCCACCCCCCCAAAAAGAAGTGTTTGTTAACAGCCTCAGAAAAGGTCTCACTTCTTTCACTGTACAAACCAAGGCATTCTCTGTCAGCCTTAATTTGTACTCCCTGGAAGACAGTGGAGTGAAAAGGGACATGACTGAGACCTGTAAGGACCTCAATGGAGTGCACAAAGTGCAGGAGGGCAGTGTCTTTCAGAGGAGAAGCCACAGAACATTAGAGCATGCTATGAAACTTGGGGAGGGAGGTGAGGAAATACTTTTTCACAGAAAGGGTGGTTGTCTCCTGTTGACTCCTGGAATGGCCTGCCAGTAAAGTTGGTGGGGTCAAAGACAGCAGGGAGCTTCAAGCGTGCATTGGACAGGCACATGGGCATAATAGATAGAGGAAAGGGAGGAGGGGGGGCACCTGTGACTGAATAGAGTCCAGGGTGTAGACATAAACAGGGAAAATAGGGCAGACTGAATGGGCCTAAAGGCCATTTTCTGCCAACACATTCTATGTTTGTATGCCTAGTGAGCAAAAGAAGCAATAGCATCCTGGAATGAAAGCAACTGTATTTCAAAATACTTTACAGTCCTAGATAAGGAGGAGAAATAATGTTGCTGCTATTATGTGTACAAGATTAAAACAGCAAATAGATTACAGAACAGTTAAGCAAACAGCAGTTAAGTAAGTTGCTCAGGGTAACATAGTAAGTGGCAGTGGTGGGATTCAAATCTGGGTACCTGGGTTTATACAGGAGCTGTGTTCTAACTACTAAATCAAACTGCCTTTACTTGGTAACCTTCCTGTCCCATTTTGCCCTTACTGGGTAACCTTTCCGAACTTAGATGTGTAGCTGGCCTCCGGTCAGTCTCCCTTCCCCCCCTACATACTTTTAAAACCGCCTTTCCTGCCTGCCATCCTGCCACCTGTACATTATGTGTGCCAGGGCCCCTGAGGGATCTTTGCATCCCTACTTCCTCAATTGTGAATGGTTGACTGGGGGGAACCTGATGGGCAGCAAGCTTAGTGGTTCTTTACTTTTTCCCAGACCAGCTCTGTCACTCCCTTTCCCTTGCAGTGCACCACTACGTCAGTAGTAGAGTAGCACACTGAGGAGTTCTGCACTGCACCATCCATTGCTCAGACAGTTATAAGCAATAGGAGTTCACTATATAAGCTCCTATTGCATATTACAGTCTACAAAAACACTTGTACAGTGTGGAACTCCTCAGAGCTCTGCTCAGTTACTGATACAGTGGCATGCATCAGGGGAAAGGAGGGTGACTGAGCCGTCCAGAAAAAAACAAGGGCTGAAGTGCTGAGTGCCTCACCCCCTGCCATGCTGGTGACCCCTCTTTGGGAATGAGAACCTATTGCTGGGGGTTGGCTGCGGGGAGAGGATTGAGCATCTGATGGACATTTCTCCTCTCCCCTCCTGGGGTGGGGTGGTGGGTTGTCTCAGAACTTGGCTGCCACTAGGTGGAAGCCTGGGGAGGGGTTAGCATCATGCTCAAGATGGCAAGGATTTCCAGGGAGGATGGCACCGGTTCCACGACATGTGTGCACCTCCACGCACACACCCATCATGTGTCACTGTGGCTGGGCAACAGGTCAGAAAATGGAAAAGATGTGGGCTTTTTGAAGTCCTGCCCACTTATTCTTAACCCCAGCTTTTACCCAGGGACACCAGACTAGATCTGGATATGTGATTGGGGGATGCCATCCCCCTTCTGTGTCTGCCATAGGGGGCAATCCATGGGAGAACTTTGGTCCAGTAAGTACCAGCAGAGGTGGCTGCCAGTCTGCGAGAGTGGTGACAGGGTCAATAGCTTGCCCACAATTAGTCTGGAGGTAAAAGGATTATGGGAAAAATGAAATACTGAGTTTGCTGTCCATCAGCCCTTCAATCAACTGTTGGTGATCAAAGGGAGGAGCAAAGATTCTTCAGGAGCTTTTGTCCTAAAACGTAAAGCAGGTTGGTGGGGGTGAGGAAAGTTAAAAGAAACATATTTTTAGACAAATACAGTTGTGAACCATTTTTGAGTCAAACTAGCAAAATTAAAAGGCTCAAAATTCTTGAACTGTAAGTTCCCATCTCCTACCCTCTCAAAGTACCTTATCCCAACCTCCTCCTCACCAACCCCAACCAGTATCATAATAAACTCTTCTCCACTCACCCACTGTGCAGCACCCAACCCCCTCAGCTTAGAAAAAAAAACAAAACATCCCTTTCCTCACCACCTCTGCAACACTGAATCCCACCCCTACCTTGCCAGCTTAGGTCAAAAGAGACAATGACACATTCCCCCCCCCCCCACACGCACACACACACACACAAAACCCAGCACAACTACCAACACCAATGCCTCCAAACCAAAGGACACAAGAACTTTTGTGGAAAGTAAGGATCATGCTGCTGAACCTATGGCACTGTGTACATCACAGGTATTTTAGAGAATTACCAAAGCCCCCCAACCCAGTCCTCCAGCTGTTGTTCCTATCAGCACTGTTGAGTCAATAACACACTGCATGAGTCACTTACTGTTGCAGTGCAGAAATCATCCTCAAAACACCCATTGCCACCCCTCCAATGTCCCAGTTCCAGGTCCACCACCATGTAAAAACAAAGTCTACAAAATCCCCCGTTTTGGATTTTTACATTGTGGACCTAGCTGACAAAACAGAGTGTGTGTTAACCATGGGAAAAAGAGAGCCACCTAGGCACTTGTGAACAACACACACACACACACACACACACACACACACCTCAAGTCCAGTCACCTGTTATACTGGACTCAGCCCCAAAGGGAAGCTGGTGCAGGGGGGCCTTCTCTCTTATCATCTTTATTGTACAAAGAACCCTGACCTGGCATAGATACAGTCCCACTGTAGTCAAAGTTGACTGTGGAGGACTACTACAGAGATAAGGAGGAGGAGTTGGTGGGATTGCCTAATAGTGGCCAGAGTAGCAGTGGTGGTTTGAGCACCAGCAGCCAAAGTCACTAAAGCACATCAAGTCCAGTCCATAAAACACCAATAATCATTTCATTCATGCACCGTCTGTGACATCCCCCGAGTGAAATGCTACCCCATCAGCTATGCTGCCACCGTGCAGAGTCTAGGCGTTTAGTATCCCAACACCCAAAAAGGTACAGTCTGTACTGCATTGCATATTTGAGCATCATACTTAATACCCATGCAAGCATGTTATTGCATGGGAGCCGAATGCTGGCAACTGATCAATTGTTATTCTCTTTTGTGGAAAATGTGGAATTCCAAAGTTTGATGGCACATGCCTAATCAAAATTGCAGATTCTGATGTGAAACTGTTTCAACACCCGTGCCATTCCTGAACTTTATAGGATTGCGTTATACACAATAATATATGCCATACAGCATTCAGCATCACCATACATAAATCTTAGTATGGCTATGTGGACCAGTAGCTAAACAGCTGGAAGTTCTTATCTGTGTATTGCAGCCCATTGAGTACATGTACCTGGGGTAGTATTTGATGTTGGAACAGGAAAAAACTGTACAAATCCCAACTGTGGTGGTAGCAACATTCTGAGCATTTGCCAGGATGCCTTGCTGGCAATACAAATGTAAGTGGATCACACACAGATCAGAAAATGTTAGAACTGCTTCTGACTGAGATTGATGGGTGGCTGCAGCCACATTCCCCAAAACCGTGTTTCACTGCTAGTGATAATGACTCAAATGTGGTTAAATGCATTAGTGATGGAGGGGTTCTTAGGGTGCCATGCCTGGCACATTGTCTTAATTTAGTAGTGCAGGAGTTTCTATCATATCCTGAAATCAAGTCCATGTTGACTGTGGCCCACCACATCTGTGCCCACTTTGCCCATTCTGGAAAAGCCCATAGCCATCTAAGGTACCTGCCGATCCAGGGCAAACTGTCTCAGCACTGTCTGAAGCTGGACGATGTCACCAGATGAAACACAGTACTGTACTTGATCAAGTGCTTGTACAAGCAGTACAGAGTCATCTCAGAATATCTGCTGCTGCATACAAGCTGTGACAGTATTAGAGTATCCGTGTCTCTGACAATAGATCAGTAGTGACTAATGGATGGCCTGATCATGATTCTAAGGCCATTTGTACATGCAACACAGGCAGTGAGTGGAGACAATGCCTGTATCAGACCATCCCACATCTAAGAGTGCTGAGGCAAATGCTTTTGAATGTACAGCAGGTGCAAAAGGTAGGTGGTGATAGGCGAAGTTGTGCCTTAATGAACACATGACCCATGTGTTGGACTGCAATGGCAATATTTCCTGCATTCTGTAGTCTGAAGATTTTGGTATTGTCACCATGCTGGATCCACAATATGGCCCCTCTAGCCTTGTTTGTATACTCACTCTTTTCCCTCGTAGTTCCTCCTGTTAATCCCTCCTCCTCTTCCCCCCCCCCCGCTCTTCCTCCTGCTTTTGGATAAGGCCCTACATCCAGCTGCACATGCCCCAGCACCCAGCACTTACAATCAGTCTTTGCACCCCTAACACCTTACCTGGCATATTCCTCGACAAGGCCCTGGCTGCACTGTCTCCCACCTCGCCCACCTCCCCACATCTCCACTCCTGCCCCTGCCCCCACCCACCTCCCATACCCCCTTACCCCTGCACCTCCTACCCCCTCGATCTCCTACCTCACTTCTCCCCATCGACCCCTCCCTTGTCTTGCTCATAGCTCAAGTCTTTGTACTGGTTATTACATGTCTGTAAGTCAGTGACGTTATGTTTGTAACTAAAAATGATGACTGTTGCACACGCTGACGTGTAACCTTTGTAAAAGAGCCTCGGCTCAAAGGTATTGTAATCCTAGACTGAAATAAATAAATAAAACAAATGAAAAAAAATAAATAAAATCCTGTGCTTGTAAATCCCTCAGTTGTCCCCAATTCCTCTGTGTACCACACCCCACCTGGAACCCTCGCCAACCCTCTTCCCTTGTGTTGGTTTTAAACACTGGTCTTGGCTCCTCTAGCCATGTTTGTATACTCACTCTTTTCCCCCATAGTCCCTCCTGTCAATCCTCCTCCTTCCCTCTCCCCTGCTCTTGTTTCTACTCTTGGATAAGGCCCTGCATCCTCTGCTTGTAAATCCCACAGTCGTTCACGATTCGTCTGTGCACCTCAGCACTTAATTGCTAGCCCTCCTGCCCCTCTTTCTGCTGATTAACTCTCCTGAACCTCTCTTTGTTCCCTCTGCACCTATATTCTTCTACCCTCACCTTTTCCTCTTACCTTTTATTCTTCTACCCTTCCCTCTTACCCTTCTGCCCCCACCTAGTAAGCCTCCTTTTACCCCTATTGGCATTTATGGGCTGCTGGTCAAAACTTAATTTCTTCTAACCCTGCCCTCTCATCTACATTTCACTCTTCTTTTACCTCCCTTCTACCACACCCAACCATGACCTACCCTTTCCTTACACCTCTTTTCCTGTTATATTCCTTTGATAGATTAGGCTCTCTGGGCTGATTCTCTTCTTATTCGTCTGATTAATACAATTGACATGTATCATATAGCCGAAGCTTGCTGTACTGTTTCCCCTACTTATCGCCTGCTTAAAATGACTGGCATGTATTATACAGAATATTGTGTATCCCTACCATTAACTGTGTTAACAGTGTTGAACCCCTGTACCATATCAGGCCATCTAGTCCCATATATGACTCTGTGTAAACTACACTGATGCACTTATTCATGTCTTTCTGTTGCTTTCAATATGTCTGTATTGTATTATATGACATAGAACCTTTGTAAAAGAGCTTCTGGCTCAAAGGTGTTTGTAATCCTAGGCTTGAAATAAATAAATAAACAATATCAACGGGGCCTGTCAAAGATACTTGAAGGTTGCTGTGATCAGGTCCAAAATATAACTGATCAGCTAACAAGACAGGTTTATGGGGCACAGATGTTATGGTCACAGTTATGTATTGCACAGCCTTAAAGTGATCAAAGACCAGGTGTTGCTACCACCTGAGGTGGAAGGGCTTTATACTGGGTGTGTATACTGGGAACAGAATGGTAAAAGGCTATTTAGCCCATTGTAACCATTCCCCACATTAGTGGGACCATCTGGAACCATTATGTTCTAACCAACTATCAATTTTCTTTTTAAATGTATAGATTGATGTATAACTGACAATCTCTGCTGATAACACGTTTCATAGTCTGCCAGTTCTATACATAAAGGAGAAGAAAACCATATTATGTTTTTCTCTGTCCAGTTTAATTTGTGTTATGTCTCCTTAAATAGCCTGGTTTGGATTGCAGCTTACTATCCATACTTAGCCTTAACTTCTGATCTGACATGATCTTAAACATTTGAATGAGGTTCCTCTAACCCTTCTCTGTTGTAGAGGGAACAGTCCATTTTTTTTGAGCCTGGTATCATAGTCAATTTTTCTCATACTACCTATTTGTTTGGTAAATCTTCATTGATTTTTTTCCACTTTGTCTATCTCCCCCTTTTTGTGTGGAAACCACAGCTGAGACCCAAAATCTAAATGGGGTCTTACATATGTTTTACAGAGTGGCACTAAACAGGCCATCGACTTGTTAATAAAACTTCTTCTGATGTTCTCTATCATAAAATTGGCCCTTTTTATTGTTTGAGATCTATGTGTTTTAAATTCTAACTTATTGTCCACTATAACCATACAGTCCCTTTCCTCAATGGATATCTGCAGTTTTGTTCCATTTAGAGTATATGTCTGTGGCTGAAAAAACTGGCCTGGCAACAGAAAAAATGACAATAAATCCACTTTGGAATGCTTTGTGCCAGGTGGAAATTGCAGTCGTGGAGAAAAAGGAGGAGGAAATCGATAAGTCGGCAGGGTTTCACGCAGCACAGCACATGGTAGATGCATATTTGGGGGACACCAGGGTCCTTAACATACTGGAAAAACCACAGCTGCCTTGGAGTAGTAAGGTTACTGACTGGCCAGCACTGACCTTCACAGCAGTCAAAAAATTGGAGCTGTCCACCCTCTGGTGTCAGCATGGAGAAGGCATTCAGTTCAGCAAGGGTCATTGTGCAGGACAGACATACAAATCTGTCCCCTAGAAATGTTGATATGCTAACATTTATTAAAATGAATGCAAGGCACATTCCACATAACACAATAATGTCTGCATTAATGGAGAACCAGAACAGACTGGTGGTATCGGCATTAGTGAATTGCCTTCCACTGAGGTAAATGAAGCAGTAATAGAGAAAGTATGCCCATGTGGAGCCAATTCCAGTCTGAAAGAATATAAGGGCTTCTTCCTTGATGAGGATTATTGAAGTATAAAAACAAAAGTGTTAGATCCATCCTTTTCTTGTTATCAGCTGAATCCTTTTCTTTATGATTCAGTTTTGTTTTCGTGTGATTATATTTTCCCCAAGTTGTGCTGGTGTTGTATACATCCATCCATCTGATTACTTCCAGCTGCCCTCTCCTCTGTCAAAGTTTGCATTCAATAACATTGGCCAACACCACCTCAGCCACATGCATCCAGACTGAAAACATTGACTTTTTACTCTGCAGCATAGATGATATTGAAAACTATGCAGGCCATGCATCCACCAGTAGTCAAGACACCACCTCCTCCTGTGGTCTACTGTTGTGTCCTACACATCCACCAACAACATAGCCCACCACTGCCTTCACCACATGTACTCATTCAAGACTGAAAAACAAGGACTCTTGAGCCAGCTTAAATACTGTTGTTACCAGCCATGTAGACCATGCATCCACCAGCAGTGAAGACACTACCTTCTCCTCTTTGGCCTGCTTGTGTCCTTCATATCCACCAACATCATGGGTCACCACCAAATGCTTGCATCCACTTCACACATCCAGACTTAGAAACATGGGGCAGGATTTTCAAAGCATGGTACAGGGCTTGGCGCAAGCCCTGCACCCTTAGGTTCTGGTGATGCTCCAATCGGGTTGCTGTAGCTGAACCTGATTCCACAATTCCCGGTGCATTTGTGACAATTTTCATGATTTATGGCAGCTTATGCCAAATATCTGGTGCAAGTTCTATAAAAAAGGCCCCCAGGATTGCCATAAGTTAGACCAGAAAAAGTTGGTCTTACTAATGGCAGTTGTTGCACAAGATAGAAACTCCCATTAGAGTGCTACAAGCCCATTACACCATATCATTGGTGCACCTGGGGCTTGTGGAGATCTAGGCCTTTTGAAAATCCTGCCCATGGACTCTTAAGCCAGTGTAAATGCCATTGCCATGTAGACTTCAGCCCAGCCAGCCCACCAGTCAGCAAGCCAGACCTCAAGATGAGCATCCAGCCAGCCAGCCCATCAATGCAGCAACAACTGAAGACCAGCAAAGGCCAACATTGTCTGCTGTGATAGTAAGTTACTTTCATTGTTTTTCACACAACGTTTCAGGCCATCATTGCACACTAGGGGCTTCCATCTTGCTTACAAGATATTAAAATGTGTTTATTTCTTTCGTTTTGTCTTTCTCTCACTTCAGGCAGCCCACCACAAGCCTCAGACTAAAGTTGTCTTTTCCTCCACCACCCATCTCTCTGGCAGCGTTATGCCAGTACACGGCATGGTCAGCACTAATTCAATGGTAAGTATCATGACATTATTTTATTTTTTAAGTTTTAATGTCATTTTTTTTCCTTTCACAGGTAAACAGTGACACAGTGGACATGCCAGGTTTTGCTTTTTTCCTTCATAGGTGACAGGTATAGAAAAAGCGGGATTGCTCAATGGATCTATTGTGTGGCCACAGTGGTGGCAAAGTCAGACTAAATGATTTTTTTTTCTTCACAGGTGAAAGGTATAGTAAGATATGGAGTGGACATTGCATATGCTGTTTGTGTGGTCAGCCACCCACAGCGGTCACTTTAGTAAGGTCTACATAATTTTCCCATGTCTTTACAGGTCTCCTCCTGTCCTGCTCTCTTCTCAACCAGAAAGCAAAACTTCTCCTCTTCCTCTATCTGGGGCACCTTCATGCCATTTAAAAGCAGGGCTATCACCAATGTGACAGTAGGTATCCTTTCAAACGGTTCTTTTTTTTTATTCTGATTTTCTTTCACAGGTGTACTGTAACATAAAAGGGAGTGTACTATAGTCTAAATAATTTCTATGTTGTATTCACATCAGGTCTGTTTACATTCGGTCATCAAAATAAATTTCCTCATCCTCCTACAGCAAGCAAGCCATTGACATCTTCCCCACCAGATTGTTGCTGTGGTCAACCTTGCAGATCAATGCTTGGACCTCCTCCTCCAGTTTCTCCACTGCTGTATGTGGTCTTCTTAAGGTCAACACATCCTCTATATCCAGCAAAACTGACAGTCAGCAAACTCATGCTGTTGCTTCATTCTACACTTTGAGTCACATACCGGAAACAAGAGATACTGGAGTGGACAACAATTATACAATGATTTACGAATAACATTTAATAAAAAAATGGGAAAAATACTTATCTTCCATGGTAGGAAACACTACAAAATTAAATAACCAGATCTGGGTGCGACAGGGTTGAATAAGGCCCTGTCCCAGCTGTTATGCAGAAAGAGTTTAAATGCAAGAGTCTGTTCTATCCTCTCCTTTTCTGTCTCTTGTCTGTCTAGTTGCGTAACCAAATTTTCTTCTGAGACTTAGGAACTGATCACTCCGATGGTTTCACAATTCTCCGCCTCTCACTATCTCTTTGCCTTCCCTTGCTGTTCTGTCTTTTCTTCCCCCCCTTGTGGGTATAAAAATATATGTGAATCTCTGTGTAAATCTGTATATGATGCTGAGATCCTTTGTTTAAAACTGTATATTGTTAAACTGTTGAAATGATTGCAAAAAGCTATTTGAAACTCAAGAACATTCTATGAGAAGCAAAGTCCTCAGATGAAAAAAGTGAACTGGGAGACAAATGGGAATTATGTCAATCGCAACTTGCGGTTGACATAATTCCTATCGCTGAGATGCCGGTCGACAAAAGTGTTGTTGAACGGGCATCATAGAGCCAAAACATAGAAACACAGAAACATAAACAATGACAGCAGAAAAGGACCAGAGATCCATCCAGTCTGCCCAAGTTCCCTATAATCCCTGGAACGTACTGTTCCTCTAGGGTACTAACCCTTCCTGTCCTCTTTCTATTCTCCTACTTGGTCCTGTCACCCCTGGTAACTACTATTCACTTCATTATATCCCGGCCCTGGTTGAATCCCCCTGACTGTTTTAGCACCCACCACTTCAGTGGACAGACTGTTCCAAGGTTCCACCACTCTTTCTGTAAAGTAGTACTTCCTGGCATGGGGTCAAAATGTCACACAGCAGAATGCCATGCGTTATGTGTTTTCTTGGTATTTTATGTTCTGTGAGGGGCTCCACCCCCACACCCCCCATTATGGGGGCTGTACCCGCAGACCCCCCCACTTAGGATTCTAACTTCAGGGGGGTCAAACACAGGGAGCGCACAGGTCCGGGGTTCGCACATAATGGCATATGCTATTAAGCGTACAACATTATGACGTGGTAGGATACTTCCTCGCATCTCTCCTGAACCTACCTCCTGTTAATTTCCATTCATGTCCACATGACCGTAAATTGGTATTCAGACTAAATAGTTCCCTACAGTTCACTTGGTTAACTATCATATCTCCCCTCTCCCTTCTGGTCTCTAGTGAGTACATATTTAGTGCCTTGAGGTGCTCCTCATAGGATCTCCCCTGCTGGCCCCGAATCATTTTTGTTACTCTTCTGCTGCACTATCTCCAACCTACATTATTCTTATCCTTTCTCAAGTGAGGACTTCAGAACTAGTCTAGGTGGGGCCTCACCGGGGATCTGTAATAGGGAAGCATTGCCTCTTTTCTTCTGCTATCAGTACCCCTCCTGATACATCCCAGCATCCTGTTAGTCTTGCTATAGGCCTTGTTGCACTGACTTGATTGCTTAAGTGAGTTGCTAATTATAACTCCCAGATCCCTTTCCTCAGCCGTAGTGCTAAGTCTCTCTTCTGCCATCCAGTACTCTGTTTTACATAGAATCATAGACTTTGATGGCAGATAAGGATGGCTTGGCCCACCTAGTCTGCCCAGGGGTTCTTTTTCCCTAGGTGCATTACCTTGCACTTTCTAGCATTGAGATTTAATTGCCAGACCTTTGACCACCCCTCTAGCTTTTGTAGGTCTCTCTGCATTTTCCTTATTCCCTCATCACTATCCTCCCTCCACATAGTTTTGTGTCATCTGTGAAGAGACACAACCTGCCCTGGATTCCTTCTCCAGTGTCACAAATGAACATGTTGAAGAGTATTGGACCCAGGACCGATCCCTGTGGAACACCGCTCACAACCTCTCTCTCCTCTGATTGAACCCCGGTGATCACCACCCTCTTTGCCTCCCCTCTTGCCAGTTACCCACCCAGTTCAATATGGGTTTAGATGCACCCAGGTCTTCCATCTTCTTGAGCAATTGTTTATGAAGTACTGAGCCAAAAGCCATGCTGAAATCAAGGTAGAGCAGATCCATAGCATGGCCCTTGTCTAATTCCATTGTCACCCAGTCAAAAAAAATTATCAGGTTAGTCTGACAAGATCTTCCTGCCACAGAACCATGCTGTTTACTATTCTGGAGCCATACCTTCCCATATTTTAGAACCACTGGAGAGTAGTTACCATTAAGAGTTCATTATAAATCTGTATGGTTCAGGATTTGTTTCATAGGCCAAAGTTTAATTTAATATATGGTAGGGGAAGAGGAAGGCATAACTGTATCACTTTGTGTATTAACTATAAAATAATACTAACTCTGTTTTTAACCATAGTGCTTTTAGTCTACCTTGAAGATTACACTTTTGTGTTTGTTTGCTGTAGAAAGTCAGCATCCTTATTACATATGACTTTTATTTTGTGCAAGAACGTAATTCTCACAGTTCTGTAAATTATTTTCCAGTAGTCTTCCTTTCAGATTTTCCCAAATGGTAATTAATTCTGTCTTGCATTTGCTCCAGGTTTTTCCTGTTTTTCTATAGCAGTATCTGTTATAGTAAAGTCACAGTTTAATTTAAAATTTTATGTGATAAGTAAAAACAGGAGTCAGAATGTATTTCCTTACATAGCTTTCTTTCTATGTTGGTTGTGCAGCGAATCCAAAGGCCCTTTTACATAATGGGCTTTGCACCACAGTGAGCAATGCTGAGCAAGTAGAATGTTACCTTGACATCCATATACAGCTGCTCTGCACCACATCAAAGGAAGCATTCCTTGTCCTGGTTTACCCAGTTTAGTTCACCATTGCAGTTTTCCATTTGAACTGCATCAGGCTGCAGTGTAATCACACTGCAGCCGTCAGGCTCTCAGGCAGCCAGAAACATAGCAAAAACACCAGAAGAGCCACAAGACTGCTGCAGGGCTACTATTTGTAATGGAAAATGGCAGTGGCTCAGGCAAAGTGGAGCGAGTGGTTGGAAATCTCAGTGCTTTAAGAAGAGCTCTGTAAAAGGTTATAAACCATGAATTTTAAGATAGCGGGTTTATAAAATGGTCACATGTAAGTCTATGTACTGGAGTATCAAAAAGGGAGAATTCTGAAAGCAGACGTGTTTGTTAGTTATCATGTAGTCTGTTTCAGCAATAATACATTTCTGGCAAAAACTTAAATCCATCAATTTTTCCTTTCATTTTCTTTCATTCTTTTTTTTATTTTCTTTCATTTCTGAACTGGGATATGGGATTTAGAAGTTTTTAAAAAGTTCCCACTCCCATGCTGCACCAGCCATGAAAGCATTATATGTTTTCATGTGATGCTGTGCTGTTTACTAACAGAAACATGTAGAAGAACCATCCCAATATATTACAGTATGACTCAAATGTGTACATGTAAAAAGTAACTTCAACAGTAGAAATTTTTTAAAGGATAACTACAGTCAAAATTTGCAAAAACATGTTTTACAAAGTGTTTTGATTTGTGTGTGTAGTCCTAGTGTGTCCATCCTTTAATTTTCTGTTAGCAGTTCTTTGATTATTTGCTGCTAGTTTTATGGCCCCTGGTGATCTCCATGTTTACATGTTTTATTTCTCATCTTTATTGAACAATGGCTCCAGTCTGAGGTGACAGAGATGCATTCGGGACCATTGATTCAGTGAGTGATACCTGCTGTCAGGAGCCTGATAGTCTGACCTCAACTAACTTTTTAATACAATCTTTTTCATTTTCTAGGTACTGTATGTGTGTAGGCCTTGCCAGCAGGAGTACATGTTTGGTTTTTAAAGCTTTTTATTTCATCAGGCTACAAACAGTCATAAAGAAACACACCAATCACCCCAGGTCATCAATGATATAAATAGAGAGAATGCTACTGTTTCTTTACAGAATAGCCCACTCAATTAACCCTTTGGTGTCTGCCATCTGTGAATGTAGCCTTCTTTAGTGCTCACTGGACAAGGAGGGTTACTTAAAATTACAGCTGTACTACTATAAACTTGACACAAAACCATCACTTTCTGATCCACTGCCGATGAACACATAACTGTCACATGGAACAGGAGGCATCATTGGAAAATGAAGTGCAATAAAAAATGCAAACATGTAGATACCATGGGTCAAAAAACTAGCATGCAAATTTAGAAAAAAAACTCCTAACAGCAAGCAAAGGGAAATACACACTAGGACTATACCATAAATCAAAACACTCTGCACAACATAATTTGTTCAAAATTTTTATTGTAGTTCCCCTTTCAAACTGAGAGTGACAGCCATCTTTAAGAACTTGAGTCAATCATGAATTACACAATTTGTTATAAAAGCCATTTTAAAAATATCTGAGAGTATGAAAAATATACAGATGGTGATTCTAAGGATGTCGAAATAACTTCTGCTACAAAATTATATGATTAAATGTTTTGTCAAACTAATGAATACTGCTGTTTTAACTTCCAAAAAACAAGGTCCTGATTCTCAGTTTCAAAGTGTAGCCACACTAAAGAGTGAAAAAACTGTTACCCAGTAGCACCACCACAATTATATGCTATACACAAAGTCCTCCATTTGGCATGGGGAAGGCCCAGTGCAAATGGGGCTGACTAGATGTTAGTGGCTAACACCAGTTTAGCAACACCTCTGGAGTGTTGTGCATGACATAGTGTCAGTTGCATGGCACTATACCATACAGAGCAACCATGGGGACTGGTGCTGTTGCCATAGTTCTCCCTCACCCAACTGCTCCATACCTTTCGGCCCACTTCTGGGCCAACAACTTGAGAAATTATCTCTCTGTTAGGTGATTTTCCTGGTGTGACAGTGTCCTCTCCCAACTCAGACCCATCTTCCAGAGCAATACCCGGGATCCAGTGGCACCACTTGCCTAAGTCAGGTTCTTTTGTCAGGTTCTAATATTAATGGGTTCCTACAGTGATTTTTTTTCCCTGCTGCTGACTCCAAAGTACCCAGTCACAACTTACCAATCCCAACACACCTGACTAAAACAGTTCAACAGGCAAAGAGATTGTCACTAAAGTCTGGGACTCTGACTTGTGAGTGTGTGTGGGGGGTCACTATTCTTTATGCATTGTTCTTTGCATTGTAGTTTGTTTGTGACAGTGCCGAGAAGGACTGTGACACTAACACTGGGGTAGATTTTCATTCTTCATTTTCATTAGTGCAAATCTGGCATTTTTGCATTGATGCAATATTCATGAAATAGCACCAACATCTGGAATAATTTTCCAGTTCTTTTTTATTCAAATGTATAATTTTGTCCAAATTGCATATTTTTAAAAATGATTTTATTTAAGCACAAGTTGAACAAATAGTGCTATTTCCCCCAAACTGAGCATTTAAAATAATGCACATTGTTAAAAGCAGTGGATTTTAAACACACTTTCGTAATTTACAAAACTGCACAAATTACATGAAATTGATGCGCTTTAGTAAAAAATGTACAAAACTAAAACTGCATCCACCACTATGTGACACCTGTTGTTGATGGCATGACATGATCATCGACTTGTGATTGTCACTAACTGCTCTTGTAATGATTTAACAATCGGTTAAGCAAGAACAATTGAAAAGCTGGTAATTTCCAAGCAACTAATAACTAGTTGGGGGAATAGGTGGCCAGAGGTAGAGCTGAGGGCCACCTCCTTCTAGCCGGTCATTAATCCAAGGAAATGACCAGCTTTGAGGTTGTTACTGTGGTTATAAGTGTAATTGCAATAACAACTTTTGTTTTTGTCTTTCTTTACTTTTTTTACACTTTGTGTGGAGTGGTGTGAGCCATGTGTGTCACACAACTTCAGTTGGCATCTGGATTAAGATGTTAATGTCCACTCCAGTAGCAAATCAGGAGGCTTGCTAGGCTCATGAATATTTAATTAGATTTATAATCCCTTGTAACTGTTTGTCAGGCCCTAGTTTTTACTTTCAGCATTTGCAGTGGGGGATATCCAATACTAATGCATATGCGCTTGAACATCACTGTAGATTTAGCTTAATAAATTATAAAATCTGCTTCTCAGGGAGCTAATAGATAGTACACATGGTGTAAGCCGTGCACAAATTACATGCACAGGATTTTACCACACTTATATTAGATCCCTGTAGACAGATTTGCTTTTTGCTGAAGAATGTTAATATTTAACATAAACAAATAAAGATGGATTAAAGCACATGCATTTGAGAAAAGGATATGGGGAATTATGTTTGAGAAGAAAAATAAATTATGAAGGAACTTGTAGCAAATATTTATGCTACACAAATCAGTAAATGATCGGTAGTATGAATTCTAGGAGGACAGCCTGGGTCACCTTATAATTAATCATGATGCCTTACAGCATGATTAGTACCACCTAGAAAAACAGTGGATCACTTACAGAAAAGTACTCACAAATGGGGATATATCACACCATCTGGGCACAAAATGTACATTGGTGAAAGCAGATACATAGATCACAGTGCTGCTGATTTTTCACCTCCTACATATGCCAAGCATTCATAAAGGTATTGGCAACAAAGCCTTTGCCCTTGCTGCTCTGGTCAGTTGGAACTCCCTATCAGACAGTATTAAAGAATCCAGGAATATGATCTATAGTTGACCTTCATTTATTCATCTACATTGTTTTTATATCTACAGACTATTTGGCACAAGCTTGGTGGCATTTGGGACTGGCAGTATAGCCTAGAGGTTAGAGTAACAAGCTGTGAATGAATTTGGTACATCCAGCAGACATGGGTTTGAGTTCCACAGTCTTTACTTGTGTATTACTGCATGTGACCCTGAACAAGTCACTTAATCTTCCCAGTGCCCTTGGGTCATCACTGAAAAAAGGCTTTGTGCCTAGTGGTCCTTATCTGGTTACCAAGGACTAAAATTAATAAATTAGCACTCATAGCTCACATGCACTCCTTGTATTCCTACCCCTCAACTACTTTCAAGCCAATAAAATGATATTCCTAAACATTTATATTTATACTGGGACTCCTACATATTGCATAATTACATAGGTACTGCTTTCACTTATTGCATATCAGAAAATGTAAACTACATATTTGTATATAGTGGCTCTTTATGTATGTGTATCAATTCAACATTTTTCTATGTAACTTATTCCTAATACCGCTGCTGCTCTAGTGCCTCCCAGGCCCCTCTGGAAAAGTAGGTGTTACATCTAAATTAGGATTTCACAGGGTGTAGAATTCTAAATAAATAAGCATAAAAGAGAACTTCCAAAAGTTATAAACCCAAACCTACCCTTCTGATTAGGGTTTTTAGCCAAAACTGAAATTTGCCATTACTTTTAAAGAAAATTATTTACTGTGAGAGGGTGGCGAGCAGCAGTTTTACCAGAAGTTATAGAGCCATGTAACAAACTTAAACTGTCATTGAAGGTAATAAAACCTTTTCTTTTCAGCTAAAAAAATGCAATTGGAAGGGTAGTTTAGTGAGGTTAGGACTTTTACTTTTCCGGAATGCTCTTTTAAAGCAGTAATGCAAGAAAATTAATTAATAAAGCCAATTGCCAGGTAAATCCAATTCAAATATAATCTTATACATTTAGTTTTTCTTCTGATGCAGTAGATTATAGTTTGAAACACTTTCTTATCCCTGTTCCTTTAGCATGGTCAGCAGGATATTTCCAAACCAACTGGGACATCTAAATAGCAATGACCTGATTTGGACCCTGTACTATGTTGTAACCGATGCTAACAAATTGAGAGAGCAATGGGGCATTTAAACAAAATGACATGATAGGATGTTCACTGTGGCTGGGTAATGGCACACCTCAGGTGTGTTGTGAGGCAGAACACACCGCTGAGGGCACTCAACCATCCAAGAAGTACTGTTATCCCACCACAAAGCACACCCTGGAGTGTCTTACTGTGATTATAAAATGGTACAGGATTTTTTTGGGGGAGGTGGGGAAGCATGAAAAAATATATATATATATATATATATATATATATGTATGTATTTATTTATATATATCGCGCAGTATAGCCAGTATAGTTAGGGTCAGTGAGATTATTTAATGTTAAAGGCCAATTTTGCTGGATAATAACTTTGGACTGGTTCAACAGATAGTCCTGAAATGTGTCATGCATCATCATTTGGTATAGGTTTGTTGATGTGCCAAATATGGTTTGGATCCCTTGTGTGATTTCTGAAATACAGTGTTGAAAAACAGATTTTAGTGTTTTTTGCTGTTTTTTTGTCCACCTCTATCTCAGAAATGGCTGTAGCTTCTGGGCTGATATTTTCAGGGTAGAAAACTTTGGCCTCACAGATGTGCCTTTTGAGGGTTTGGTGAAGAAATATTAGTCTGTTTTAAAATTATCAAGTGTTGTATTTCCTATTATTTCCTATGAAAAAAGATAAATGACCCACATGCAATGTGTTGGAGGAGCAGTCTGGCCTAGGATTCTATGTCGATACATACCGAGCATGCGTACAGGCATGCAAGTACTTTTACATGAGGAGAGATTTCTGATTCCTTTATTGAATCAGCTTTTGTGAAAATTGGATCTTCAGAATTACAACACTGTAATTTCACAGGCTTACAAAAATGTAAGTAAAAAATCTCCAGAGCCTTACTGCTGTGCCCTTCTACTTGCTGAAATGTAACTAACCCAATGGCTGACCAGAGAGTTCCATAGTTTGAAGGGCTACCTTTTCCTCCCATACCCGGCTCTTGCAAAATCATAAAACACCTGTCTGCAGGTGCTTATATTTACCAGATGTCCAACTTGAAAGACAAAACTCTGGGGGTCTAGTCGGGTTTTAACAATAATCGGGTTACTGTCACAACCGAAAAGCCATGTTACAGTCTATGAAACTGAATCGTAGTAGGATTCTGTGTCGGATAAAGAAGTTGGCACAGACAGTGACACTTCATGAAGTCCCTCACCCTACACTTTGGAGCACTCACCAAATGTCACACTTCTTCCCATTCAGCCAGTCAACAAGACTAGTAATTATTTAGCTTGTTTTTCAGTATTATAAAGAAAAAAGTACCTAGTGCTGCCTCTCCCCTCCTGGATGCCTGATCCCCATTTCTGTATAAAAAAATATACCTGGTTGTCTAGTGGTCCCTTCACCCTCCCCGATGTTCATTGTCATTGTGTTAATTAAAGAAAAAAGATTGTTGTTGTACTGTAGTACTTCCTCCCCCACTCACCCCATCCCTGTCCCAGTATTAAAAAAGGAAGGTATTCCCTTTTAGTCAAAGTTATATTCCTGGTCGTCTAGTGGCCAGCCCACACCACCACCCTCTTAGGTAATGACTGACCACCCGGCCCCACCAATCCCTATTCCCAGTCTTGAACCAGCACAGCCCTCCTCTCACCTCCACAGCTGGCCGCAGACTGCATTCTGAATGACTGCTGCCGCACAATGCAGCAATGGATGAGAGTGCCTGCCACATTGTGCAGCAGCAGTCAGTCAGGACCCAGTCTGCAGCCAGCCATGGTGGTAAGAGGAGGGCTATGCTGGTCACAGACCAGGAGTAGGAATCTGGGGGGGTGAGCAGGGTGGTCAGTCATTACCTAAGAGGGTGGGGGGTGGGCCACTAGACCACCAGGAATAAAACTTACACTAAAACAGAATACCTTATTTCTTTTAATACTGGGAAGGTAATGGGGCATGGGGAAGGGGGAGTGAGTACTACAGTACAACAAGGATCTTTTTTTTTAATTAACACAATGACAATGGACATCGTGGAGGGTAGAGGGACCACTTGACTACCAGGTATATTTTTTCATACAGGAATGGAGATTGGGCATCAGGGAGAGGAGAGGCAGCACTTGGTATTTTTTTCTTTGCAACACTGAAAAACAGGCTAAAAAATGAAATAATTAATAGACTTGGGGGCTGGCTGAATGGGGAGGAGTGTGACATTTGGTGGGTGCTCCAGGAGTGTAGGGTGGGCAAACTTTATGAATTGATGTTTTTTCTTTGGGGAACTGAGTTTGGTTTTTTTATCGAAACAGAATCCTACTACGATTCGGTTTCCTAGACTGGACAGAGTCGTGGTACGATTCAGTTTCCTGGGCGGGTGCTGGCTGAGTATGCAGCAGGGAAAGTATAACAGTGGTACAGTACCTGCCATTGGGGATGGGGGATACACAACTAGTCTACCAAGCAACCACATACCTCTCAACCTTCTGTCAATGAAATGGGGACATGGACACTCAAAATGAGGGACAATGAGGGACACTGACCCTCATAATGAGAGACACATCCTCATCCATGGAGATACAAGATCAGAACACTGTGGAATCCATTGTTTTCATATGAACAAACTGCATTTACAACTTAGCAGATTACAATATTATGCATTTTTGCTTTAAACTCTGAATTCCGAGCACATCCTCTGGGTGGGCAGTACCTTTTCTATAAGGAATAAATGAGATACAAGGCAATTTTGAGGGTTAAAATGAGGGAGGTCCCTCACAGTGAGGGATACTTCAGAGGTATGGGGACATACAGCAGTACTAGGATGGAGATCAGAGAACAAAGGATGGGGGAAATAAGCACTACACTACTAGACAAAAATGTGAGTAGCATATATGAATATATGGGGGGATGGGAGTGCAGGGCCCACAAACAAATAAGGATATGAATATACTATCTCAAAAAGTAAAGAAATTCATTGCAAAAAACTTCATTTATGTATCAGTTAGGGTTCTTACTAAACAGACAATGGCAGGGAATTGGGTGATAGGGTTTCCAACCCTAACATCCCACCCTCCCACCCACCTTACCATCATAACCCCCACCCTCCATACACCAATAAGTGTCGGGGTGTACCTTGGGTCATCGGTGCTAACGCTCACCCCATTCTTCTATACTGTATCATCTTACCTTCCTTACAGATGAAATGGGGTTGGCGTTAGACCCAGCAACCTAAGGCACACTCCAATGCTTGTTAGTGTGTGGAAGGTGGTGTCACATTGGTGGTTATTGGGGGTGTTAGGGTTAAATCCTAACACCCCATTTCCTGCCTTGGTCGGTTAAGTAAGAATCCTAACTGATGCATAAATAAAGTTTTTTTCAATGTGTGTGTGTGTGTGTGTGTGTGTGTGTGTGTGTGTGTATATATATATATATATATATATATATATATATATAATGCACCATTATGGTTGAAGCCTCAAAAGTAGAGAAACAAGACCTTAGGCTTCCCAAGTGTAAGACCCCACCCCCAGTGAGCATGCAGGAACAGGTATTAGGGGAACTTAGGGTTCACACCCCCACCCTCGGCTTCCAATCCTAAGATCCCACCCCCTCCTTGCATGCAGGAACAGGTGTGATGGGTGTGCCTTGGCATTTCAAACCATAATGCTCACCCTGTTCTCTTATTGTGTACCCATCATAGCTTCCTTAATCTCAGAATGGGTCGAGCTTTAGGGTTTGAAACAACAAGGCATACCAGTCACACCTGTTCCTGCATGCAGGGTGTGGTTGAGGTCTTAGGATTGAAAGCTGAGGGTGGGAGTGGGGTGTACAGGGTGGGAACTCTAAGTTCTCCTCATGCCTGTTCCTGCATGCTCACTGAGAGTGGGGTCTTACACTTGGGAACCTTAAGGTTGTATTACTCTACTTTTACGGCTTCAACCCTAATGGTGCTTAATAAAGTTTTTTGCAATGAATTTCCTTACTTTTTCAGACAGTTTATTTGCATCCTTGTTTAAGGGCCCTGCACTCCCTCCCTCCCACCGTAACTGTCCTTGTGTCACAGTGGGAGTGCAGGCTGCTTGACTGAACTATCATCAGTGAGCTGCTCCTGAATAGTGTACCCACAGTTCGAACACTATACAGGAGCTCACTGGCAGCTCAGACTGCTTGCTGGCCATGGAGGTGAAAAGTGGGCTGTGCCATTCGCTGGCTGCATGTAGGGATGGGGGGAGTGGGGAGGTGTGCACTGCCTGCTGGGGTGGGGGTGGGGTCACTAGACCACCAGGTGGAGAGGAGTATTTCCTATGCAAGTAAAATTAAGGAATAATGCCAGTGAAATAATTACTATTACACTCTTACAGTCTTGTACCTATATTCTAACTAGTTAAGGATATTTGTGAAAGCCTAGTTTAGGAAACATTTATTGAATTTCCTTGAAATACTACCACCTAGCGGATCACTTTTCCATCAACTTGCAGTTATAAAGATGACTTCCATGAAGCTGTGGCATACTCAGGGGCATGTAAAAAGTGATTTGGCTAGTGCACTGTATAGGTTCAAGAGTCCTTGCTTGCTTATAAATTGTCTACCTGTTATTAAAGAACCCTGAATGTGTTTCATCATTTATTTTGTATCTCTGTATATAACTGGGCTATGAAAGTCAGGACCTCTGAAGTGCTCATAGCTAGGGTAAAAGAAGATTGTTTTGGAAAAATCAACTAAACAAAATCAGTTTGTTATTCCCCTTGCATGTGCCCTAACTAGTTATTCCACAACTCTTGCATGACATATCTTTCGGCACACTATTATCAGTGAAATGGAGCTGCTGCATTTGTTACACAAACTGCACTTTTAGCTTAATGATGCCTTAGTGAAAACACATTCTTCAATAGTTTCACATAACATTAAAAGCAGAATGATAGGTGTAAATAAAATTAAGGAATAGTGTCAGTGAACAAATATAGAATCTGCAGTTGAGCTCCATTCATTAGTGGGTCAGAACTCAGTGAGTTATGGTCTCACTTTCTCTTTTACAAAGACATATATCTTCTGTAACTAGTTATTGTGTATCCCCATACAGAAAATCAATACTGAATTAAAAAAAAGACAGAGTATATTGATATACATTGCTAATAATGTCATCAGAAGTTTCTACTGATACAAAGTGAATGTACATAAAAATTACAATTTATACAAAAGCATATCACTAAAATGTTTATTAATGTAAAATAATTATACAGATATTAAAAGTGGATCTAAAATATACCCCCTACCCATCCCCAAATGCAGCCGGTGACTGGCACAGTCCACCTCTCACCTCCGTGGCCGGCCACTGGACTGAACTGTCATCAGTGAGCTCCTCCTTTATAGTGTAGGTCAGCCTGTACACTACAGTATACAGGAGGAGCTCACCAATGACTGTTCAGTCCAGTGGCCGGCCACAGAGGTGAGAGGTGGGCTGTGCCAGTTATTGTTAGGGGATGGGGGGAGTGGGGATGTGTGCACTACCTGCAGGGTGGGGGGTGGGGTGGCCTCTAGACCACTAGGCAGGGAGGAATATTTTACATTACAATACATAGATACATAGACAGTGTCAGCAGATAAGGGCCTATGGCCCACCCAGTCTGCCCATTTGAGCTTGTAAGTTCAGTTTATGCTTCCCTAGAAGTCTGTTGCCCCATACCCCTGACCTCCAGAATTCCTTTATGTCTATCCCATGCATTCTTAAATCCTGTGATTGTTTCAGCCCCCACCACTTCCTCTGGCAGGGTGTTCCACTTGTCCACCACCCGTTCTGTGAAGAAATTCTTTCTCATGTTTCCTCTGAATTGTCCTCCCTCCAACTTTATCCCATGCCCTCTAGTCCTGGTACATCTTTTTCGCTTAAAAATAATGTATTCCTGCACCCTGTTTCTTCCTGTAAGATACTTGTATGTCTCTATCATATCCCCTCTCTCCCTCCTCTCCTCCAGGTAGTACATGTTCAGTTCCTTCAACCTGCCTTCATAGGACTTGTGATGCAATCCATGCACCATCTTTGTTGCCCTCCTCTGAACCTTCTCTACCCTGTCTATGTCCTTACGTAGGTGTGGTCTCCAGAACTGTACACTGTACTCCAAGTGGGGCCTCACTAGTGTCTTGTATAGCGGAATTATGACCTCCCTTTTCCTGCTGGTGATGCCCCTGCCTATACATCCCAGCATCCTATTTGCTTTACCTGCTGCCTTGTTACACTGTTTCCCTACCTTGAGGTCATCAGAGATGATAACCCCATGATCCCTTTCCTGTGATGGGTGATATCAAGGGATCTGGGTGACCTAAATTAAAAACATTAGTAGAAGAAGGTCCCAAAGAGGTATTTCATAGACCTGACACTGTTGGCAATGGAGTGTTTTGAAGCTTGCTAAAAAAAAAAAAAAAAAAAAGAACAATACCAACAGATTATGACTACTACCTCTCCTGACCATCCCATTTAGATGTGGCTGGTGCACACATTGCTAATAATGTCATCAGAAGTTTCTACTGATACAAAGTGAATGTACATAAAAATTACAATTTATACAAAAGCATATCACTAAAATGTTTATTAATGTAAAATAATTATACAGATATTAAAAGTGGATCTAAAATATACCCCTTCCCCATCCCCAAATGCAGCCGGTGACTGGCACAGTCCACCTCTCAACTCCACTTGCACATATCTTAAACAGAAGAAAAAGTTTACAAATCCAATGGATGGTTATGAAGTTTATGTAGAAGACTACATGTATTATAACAATTTTGGGGATAGTTTACCTCCTTCTTTACAGTTGTGGGGCATAGTATGTTGGCCGCAGTATGAGACAGTTTAAGACCCATATTGGGGAGCATGTAAGAGCTATTCAAAAAATGATTGTTCTTATGCTGTTGTCAGCTGTATATCCAAACTGATATAGTGCTCACTTTCGTAGTCTTACTTGCTGCCCAATAAATGTGAGAAACCCTCAGACTTTCTACACAGGTCCATGCAGAACAATACAAGTCCACATTGACTAGCTAGCTAAATAAACTTCTTTTTTTATATGGCCATTTTTGAGACTTCTGACTTGTTTCACCTTGCAGCTTACTGTGGTCTAACATCGAGACAGAATTATTCAGGCAAATTAATATTATAAATTGATTGAATCCCCAGTCCAGTTATAATATTAATTTACCTGTATCCCTGGTAGTCTAGTGGTCTCCCCGCCCAGATCTCAGAACCATGTCTAATATTAATAATTTCCCCAAATCCCTGGTAGTCTAGTGGTCACCTGCCCAGATCCCTGATGTTGTCCATATAGTAATGTGAAATATTCCTCTCTGCCTGGTGGTCTAATGGCCCTCCACCCCACCCCATCAAGTAGTGCACACCTCCTCCCAAACCTAATTTTTTTAAACAATAAATTGGAGTCCCCTGACTCCCTACTTGCAGGAGCTGATGGTCCTTAAATTAAGTAGAGGTTCGGGCCCCCTGCCCCTACTCCCACCGCAGCAGGTAGTGTCCTACCTCACTCCCCCCCCATCAGCACATGGAGTGGGACACTGGCACAACCATCTGCTCTCCTCCATGGCTGGCAGCCCATTGAGCTATGAATAAATGAGCACATGCCTACACAAACATGCGCTCATTCATTCATAGCTCAGTGGACTGCCTGCAATGGAGGAGAGCAGAGGGTTATGCCAGTGGCCAGTTCCATTTGCAGATGGGGGAAGTGGGGTGGGACACTACCTGCCACAGTGGGAGGGGGTCTGTGGGGCCACAGACCTCTACTTAATTTAAGGACCGCCAAGGAATGTGAGTAGGGAGTCAGGGGACTCCAGTTTAAAAAAAATATATGGTATATTTTATACATATGGGGATTGGGATCAGTGTCCGGGATAGGGAGGGAGGGAGGGATGGAGGGTGTCCACTGTTCCTTATAACCACTAGACCACTATGGAGAAGAGAGTCGGGGACTCCAAATAAAAAAACTATTTTTTTAATACAGTTGGGGATTGGGGTCAGGGTCCAGGGATAGGGAGGGAGGGAGGAGTGTTCACTGTCCCTTATTACCACTACACCACCAGGGAGAAGAGAGTCGGGTGACTCAAATGAAAAACAAAATCTGTATTTTTTTTATAGAGATGGGGATTGGGATCAGGTCCAGGGATAGACAGGGAGGAAGGGTATTTAGTGTTCTTTAGTATCACTGGACCAACAGGGAGTTAAGGGACTCAAATCTATATTTTTTTTATAGAGATGGGGACCAGGATTGGGGTCCAGTGATGGGTGATGCAGGGCAGGAGGAATTTGTATTTTTTTGTTACCAATGTATTGATCTTAAACAGCAATACTATCCAAAACCACTGTTATAGTGACACATGCAGCATGAATTGCTGCTCCTCTTCACCTAACCCACATTATAAGATAAACAACAAATTGATCCAGGGTCAGACTCAATTTTTTTTTCACTCTCATTGTAGGGGGCAAACAATATGGAGAGTGTGGTCTCAAACCCGGGACCATGGATATCCCATCCCTGTGTACTGTCCTCTGCACCACTAGAGCTTTACAGTTCAGTTTGTGCTTTTTCAAAATGTGGTATGTGCATACCTTACTTGCAAAATCTACCTTGCTTTCATGCAAGACTTAACTTTTCCCAAAGAAAATAATGGGAAAATTAAAAGTTTTATAACTTTTTAATGGATTAATATTTTTCATTAAACCTTCAAAGGGCACATCTGTGACCCAAAGGCTTTCTACGCTGGAAATTTCAGCCCACTACATAAAGCTGTTTTTGAGATATGCATGATGAAAAAAAAGGGGCAAAATAATGGTACATTTAGGATTTTTTGATGCTGCATATATCAAGAACAACAAAACAGATTCACACGAAATTTGGCACTTCAAGAGACATATCCCAAGATATTACGCATGCCAAATATTGTGCAAATCCATGGAACTGTTCCAAAGTTATTAAGGTTGAAAGATGCAGATTTAACATAGAACTTTGCACTCAACCCTAGTATACTGGCGCTGTCACCCCAGTATAATATATATATATATATATATATATATATATATATAGATACTGTATATATATGTATACACTTTCATACAGATATAGATATTCATTGCAAAAAATCCTCAGATAGCACATCAGTTAGGATTCCTATTACAGTGACAAAAGTTTGGACATTTGGTGTTAGGGTTACTAACTTTACCACCCCACCCTCCATACACTAGTAAGCATTGGGGTGTGCCTTGGGGTCATCAGCCCTAACTCTCACCCCATTCCATGTGTAAGGAAGCTGAGATGGAACAGTATAGGAGAATGGGGTGAGAGTTAGGCTGACAACCCCAAGGCACACACTGATGCCTGTTGGTATGTGGAGGGTGGGGGTGGGGTGGAGTTGTAGGGTCAGGAACCCTAACACAAAATTTCCATACTTTTTCTGCTGTAACCAGAACCCTATCTGATGCATTAATGGAGTTTTTTTTCAATGAATTTCCTTACTTTTTGAGACAGTGTAATCTTACCCTTATTTGGTTATGGGAGCACAGGGCCACATCAGTCTAATAGTATATTGTGGGAGCACAGGGCCCCCATGCATATTGTAATTGTCTCTGATTTTCATGTGGGAGGGCTCTGCACTTCCATCTATCCATAAGTTTAGAGATATTTCAATTAACCCTCATCTCCCTGTTGGAGGGCCCTGCGCTGCGATTACTGCATAATGGAGGGCCATGCACTCCCATTACTGCATACTGATATCCATATGTGGGAGCGCAGGGCCCTCTGGGCCCTGCAATCCCATCTACCCATAACTGTAGAGACCAAGTACAGGCCTAGAAACATTTCAAGTAACCCGTGTGCTGCAAATGGTACAATATCACAGTAACCATAGGAAAAGTAGAAAAAATTCCACTGCAGTTATAATCATGGCCTGGCAACCTGCATACTTGCTTAGTACACACCTAAAAGGGTATTAAGTTGTGTTTAGTGAAAATCTGTATCTCAAAGTGGTTTCAAGATATAACCACTGAAAGGTATCACGACCACCACAATGTTATCCTATGAGAAACTTCTAAATTTCAGAATGTTATAACTATGGAAGTGATGTAAATTTTATCACCAAACCAGAAAAAGGCACATCTGTGGGTCAAGCCCTTTCTACCCTGCAGATTTTATCCCAAAAGTCCTAACCGTTTATTTGCAGTGAAGTGGCAAAGAAACAACAATTTTTTAAGAGTAGTGTTACAGATTTGTGAAACTCTCACAAATTTGCGACACTTTCAATGGTCAAATTGAAGAAACATATTTCCGAACATTATTTTTTAAATCTAATGCCAGGATCATGTTCCTCGTGCCCCTATTAGGTGAACACAACTGGTGGTATTTACCAAGGAGAAGTATGTTTTGAATTACAGCATTTTTTACCTGTCACTAACTGAAAACAAGATGGCAGCAGCATGACACTACTGAACCCATTCATGACAGTAAAAATTGTTTTCATGAAAGCTAAAACAAGAGGCCAGATTTTTCAAAGGCCAGAGAATGATTCAGGGTGCTGTGTCGAAAACAACTGATGCAAGGAGCAGGATGTGTTAAACCTTGCACCAGTTCTGATTTTCAAATGGTGCTTGTGTCAAAAACAAGTCTGCATGCGCCAGAGTGGCTTGTGCCATGCTTGCACCAAAATAATGCCTGTGCCATGTTGGAAGGGATGCCTGCATTACCAAAATGATGCACCATCCCCTTATTTGGGATTTTCAAGGAATGCGAGTCCTGTCCTTGTGCTTAAGATGCATGTCACTGTCAGACCAGCCAAAGCTGGTCTAAGAGACAGCAGCTCATATAAAGAGCCCCACAGCAGGTGGTCAGACCTGACTATGCTGCTGTTAAGGGCTAGAATTCCTCTGCAGGACTAGTTTAGAACATTTTGTGGGCTTAGTCTTGGTCATTTCATCTGCCATATTTTTTTACTTAGCTTGCATCATTCTCGTCCTTTGTGTCATTTTTTTTCACAACTTGCACCATTTTGTTAGTCAGCTTCCACCATTTGTTTGACTCAGTTGGTGCCATTTTTTACTCAGTTTGCATCATTTTCATTCCTTGAGTCATTTGTTTGACTCAGCTTGCACCATTTTTTACTCAACCTGCATTATTTATTGTGGTGCAGCTTGTGTCATTCTCATCCCTTGCGTTATTTTGTTGACACAGTGGACCTCTTACATTAGTTTTGGGGATTTTGACAAAGGGAACACTCTTCTGCTTTTTTTTTATATTTTATTGAGGTTGAGATGCACAAGAATCAATCATACAGCTTAAATAATATTATACAATCTGTACAACAATACACTTATGATAATCATCATATTAGTAAAGTGATTTCCATAGTCTTGTTATAACTCATATTACACAGAGATATAGCCAGGGTAAGAGACCTAACCATATGATACATAGAATTGCGGTTGTCAGGTGACTAAGCCAACCAAGGGAGATGGGCACAGGGAACTCACACTAGGCAGCCACACCAGGAAATGCCCAGGTATAGGTCGTAGCCCGGGAGCTCCTCCTCAGAATCCTAAGGAGATCAGGAACTACCAAGTCAGGAGGATCCCTAACTCCACTGCCTCAATGAGAGGCTTCCAGACATCAAGAAACATTTGGGATTTGCCCAGTGCATTCATCTGGGCCCATTCCAGACTCATACAGGACATAAGGTTACTGATCCGACTAGCAGCTGAGGGCGGCGAGGGGGGTATCCAGACCCGGGCCACCATCCTTCCGGCATTGATTAGGGGTAGGGACAAGAGAGGGTTATTACTCCCTCCATTAGGGTGGATAGGGTCTGCCCCGAGTAGCAACTCTGAAGGGGACTTTGAAGGGCTATAGCCCAGAATCTGACTCATTATATAATGTTCTTAATGCCAAAATGGAGAGACTTTAGGACAGGTCAGGGCAAAATGAATGAAGCCCCCATCTGCAGCCATACATTTAGGACACTCCTCAGGCTTTGAGCAGTCCAAACAGTGTAGCTTTGAGGGGGTAATATATGATCTGTGCATAAAATTCAATTGAATCTGGTGCAACGTATTACTGTATGAACAATGCTGGAAATTGGAACAAGCTAGTTTCCAGGTTTTGTGATCAATATTAGTGAGCAAGTCCCTACTCCATTTTTCCCTGCTTGTATCAGCCATCTGAGCCTGGTGACTGTGAATAATTTGATAGAAAACTGAAAGAGGCCTCTGTCCAGGCTAGGCCAAAAAAAGCTCCTTCTCAAATGGAGAAAGGGCCACCCACCCGTGTATGGCTGTGAGAGTGTTACCACAACACTGTCGAACCAGAAAGGCACATGAAGAAGTCTCCTGGGTGAATACCGCATTAACCACTAATGACTAGGAAGCTTTTTATCCTGTCACCCTCATACAGTTGAACTATGGACACTGGACCCTTCCTCCTCCAGCTTAGGATGCATTGTACCAAAGGTACCGAACACTGACCCCTTTTGCAAAGCACTTCAATCGGGCTAGAATGAGTGGAATTGCTACAGGGGAGCCCAATGTATTAGTGTGTTTGTAGCCGGACCCCCAAGGTGATGGCTGTGAAGGGTTAGGAAGTTTTTTGCTTTTCAGGTCCTCCAGTGCCACAACCAAAGTGTCATTTCTAAGATTACTCATCAATAGATCCTCCTCAAGTCCCAGCCAGGGGCATCCCACAACTGCTGGAACCATAGGCAGAATTGTGAGCTGTGCAGCCCAGTAATATGTCTTAAAATTGGGTAGCCCTATACCCCCTTCATGGGGCTGCAGCTGTAGCAAAGTGCTTTTTATTCTAGCACTGCCTCCCACCATAGGAATCTATGAATAACTGCTTCAAGGGCTTTAAGTGGGCATTAGGAAGGCTAACAGGCAGTGACTGGTACAAGTAGAGGCATCATGGCAGAATTGTCATCTTTACTACTCCCACCCTACCAAATAAGCATTCAGAAGTGCCATCCACCTGTCACAGTCCTCAGCTATCTTAGACAGGAGGGGCTTGTAGTTGAGGGCATACAGTGAACTGCTTGATGCTGACAGGAGGACTCCCAGGTATTGAAGTTGTGACACCATTTGTAACCCTCTCAAGTTGGCAGATAGCTGGGAACTGTTCAGTGAGTCCACCTGGAGTAATTCACTTTTAGTCCAATTGACCTTATGCCCAGAAATTCTCCTATACTCTTTCATCAATTGATGCACTAAGGGAAGATCTTGCGCCAGATTCTGCAAGTATAATAACAGATTGTATGCATACATTTTTTTTTTAACCAGGAGAAACACATTAAGCTGACAGCTTGTTTACAGGTGCAACCTGGGAGCACAAGGAAATATAGAAACATAGAAACACAGACTTTGATGGCAGATAAGGACCACTTGGCCCACCTAGTCTGCCCATTTCCCTACCAACAGGATAAGCTGTAGATCCTAGTTAACCAACAGCCTATTTCTTCCTACCCCCCACACTTAGTAAAAATGTTTATTTTTATACAGGATAGCAAACTTAGGTCATATACCTATTTTCAAAGTTGTCTTTTGTCAAGAACAAATTATATTCAATATAACATACAAAAATTCAGACTACATAAAACATGAATTGCCTTATGTCTGTCCCATGCATTCTTGAATTCTCCCACAGTTTTAAACTACACAACCTGCTCAGGAAGGCTGTTCCATGCGTCCACCACCCTGTCTGTGAAAAAATACTGCCTCACTTCCTATCTTCAAATTGTGTCCCCTTGTTCTTGCACATCCCTTTTTCTGAAAGATGCTACCCTCTTGGACTTTGTTGATTCCACTGAGGTACTTAAACATTTCTATCATGTCCCCCCTCTCCCTCCTTTCCTCAAGGGTATACATATTAAGCTCCTTTAGTCTCTCCTCATATGACTTCTCTTGCAGACCCTGCACCATTTTAGTTGCCCTCCTCTGGACTTCCTCCATCGTGTCTATGTCTTTACGGAGATGGGGTCTCCAGAACTGGACGAGTACTCCAGATGAGGTCTTACCAACTGTCTGTACAAAGGATAACAACTTCCTGTTTTCTGCTGGTGATGCCTTTCCCTATATATCCTAGTATCCCTCCAGCCCTCCCTACTGTCTTCTTACATTGCTTGCCAACCTTAAGGTCATCTGATATGATTACCCTCAGGTCCCTTTCCATGTTTGTTGTTGTTACTACCCCCCCCCAATTGTGTAATCTTCCCCTGGGTTTTTGTTTCCCAGGTGCATTATTTTGCACTTCTTTGCATTGAATCCAAGCTGCCATACTTCTGACCATTCCTCCTACCTTGTCAAGTCCCTTCTCATCATTTCCATGCCTCCTTGTATATCAACCATGTTGCAGATCTTTGTGTCATCTGCAAAGAGGCATACTTTTCATTCCAGTCCTTCTGCAATGTTACTTATAAAGACATTAAAAAGGAATGGACCCAGTATTGAACCCTGCAGTACCCAACTAGTAACCCCACTTTCTTCAGAGTATACTCCATTTACAATTACCTTCTGCGCCCTGTTGTCCAGCCAATGTTTTACCTAGGCTACCACCCTGGGACCCACTCCCAGGCTGGTTAATTTGATTATTAGTCTTTTGTGTGGGACTGTGTCAAATGCCTTGCTAAAGTCTAGGTAGGTCATGTCCACAGCCCCTCCCTGGTCTACTACTTTGGTCACCCAGTCAAAGAAATCAGATTCATCTGACATGACCTTCCCGCTGTGAACCCATGCTGCTTTGGGTCCTGTGCCCCACTGGCCTCTAGGTACTGAACAATTCTTTCCTTCAGAAGTAGATTCATCACTTTACCTACCACAGAGGTCAAAGTGACAGGTCTGTAGTTTTGTGCCTCGTCTTGCTCCCACTTTTGTGAAGGGGAAGCACATCCACCTTCCTCCAGTCCTCAAGTATCACACCATCCTCCCATGGTTTGTTAAAAAGGGTAGTCAGTGGTGTCACTAGTTCTCCCCTTAATTCTTTTAGAATTCTGGAGTGAATTGCCTCAGGCCCCATTGCTTTGCCTACCTTCAGTTTTAGGAGTTCTTTCATAACCCTTTCTTCTGTGAAAAGACTGGGATTGACCCCCCTATCCAGAGTGCTTCTGTTAATTGGATTAGGCACTTCCCCCTCTTTCTCTTTTATGAATACTGAGCAGAAGTATTCATTCAGTATCACTGCTTTTTCACTGTCCCTCTCTGTCCACCCACCGTCCATTCTATTCAGCCTCGCTATCCCTCCCTCTGTGCTCCCCGATGTACCTATAAAAGGTTTTATCCCCCTTCTCAGCCAAGTTGGCTATCTTTTCCTCAGTTCGGGCCTTTACTATTCTGACTTCCCTCCCTGCTTCCTTCTGCCCTAACTGGTACAGTTCTCTGTCCTGCTCCTTCTGTGTTTCCTTATACTTCCTAAATGCTATCTTTTTCTCCCTAACCTTCCCCACCACCTCTTTTGAGAACCATAGTGGCTTTTTCTTTCATTTTGATTTGTTTATTTACTTCACACAAAGGCTTGTTGCCTCTGTGATGGCAGTTTTGATGTTTTCCTGTTGTTGCTCCACCCCTTCTTCTAGCCTGTTTGCTAGTGCTTTTCTAAGTCACTCTCCCATCTTGCCAAAGTCAGCCATCCTGAAGTCCAGTATCCCACTTTTGTATGGCTTGACTCTGTAGCTGAGTTTATCGTTATCCACACTGTTTGGTGGTCACTTGTTCCCAGATGGCTACCCACTTCTAGATCTGAGATCCTCTCACTGTCCCCATTTGAGAGTACAAGGTCTAAGATTGCTCCCTGACGAGTGGGTTCCAAAACTAGCTGTCTGAGGCATACCACCTGTAGAGCATCGAGAATGGCCCTGCTCTTGGATGTGGCTGCAGCAGAGGTGCTCCAGTTAACATCTGGCATATTCAGGTCCCCCATCAACAGTATCTCCCCTTTCTCTGCCATCCTAAGGATGCCTTCTATCATGTCTTTGTCCATTCCCTCCTCCTGAGATGGGGGTCTGTATACAACCACTGTGCGGATTGTGGTGCCATTTTCAGTCTCTAAGGTTGCCTTCTATCACATCTAATATGGTCAGACATAAAGAAGACAGACTTCTATTCCTTCAACAAGAGGGGGTCAAGCCGCCATTGTTTCGGCAACCTAGGAGTGCTCGATCCCTTTAGGCTTATGCATTGAGGTGCATGGTCAGACAATAGTATTGGCAAATAAATTGCCTCCTCCACCCCCATAATCAAAGGTACAGAGACCAGTATTCTGTCTAATCTGGCATATGAATGGTGGGCATGCGAGAAAAAGCTAAAGTCCCTTCCCGAGGGGTTGTAGTGCCTCCATGCATTGACTAAACCTAGCTCTGTTTCCAGTTCCCCCATAGCTCTGGCATTCCTGGATGAAGTCACTGGTGCAACATTTGATTTGATTTGTGTATGGGTAAGTACACTGGGATACAATCCCTTTTACAGGTACGACCCATGGTCGATCAAATATATACAAAATAACAACAGGCAGAATTATACGTAATACAAAACATATAAATAGGAATAAATATTCCACGTCTAAATAAAAATCACAATTAAGCATAAAGTTAAAGAAAAACCCTAATACAATTTGAACTGTCCTGTACAAATTTATGACACAAGAACTGTAGTTCTATAACTAATGTGTACAATTATTAAAGATCACTGTCTCGAAAGCAGCTACACTTAGACAAATCCCTAAAATGTCCTTTCAAAGCTGCTGTAAACAACCCATAACTGCCCATGCCTCTAATATGTGCTGGAATATTGTTCTATTTTGTTGGAGCAAAATGTGTAAAAGATTGCTGACTGCTTAAAGTGTGCATAAATGGGATTTTTAACATAGTTGAATCCCCTGAAGATCTAGTATGTAATTTAGGACTAATAGTCTCAAGTTGATTTTTTAATATTAAAGGTATGCCTGTTTGTTGTATTCTGTAAATTAATTTAGACATAACGAACTTATGACACTGTTTAACTGATAGCTACCCAAGATTTTCCAATATAGTACAGTGATGTACATTTTTATGTGTCAATAGAGAAAATCTACCAATTTTGTGCAACAGCATTGGTTTCCGTCTTACAATGATATCAGGAACATTATCCACCACAATAGAGGCATAATTCAAAATGGGCAACAGACACTGATTTGCAATTGCCATACACGTCTCATCTGACATTGGAGTGGTCCAACACCATGTCAGCGACACAGTTGAAATCCCCTCCCGGAACCCAGGGGCCCTCCCAGGCTGACATGTCTAGAGCCAATTTCTGGAAGAAACCAGGATCCTTCACATTAGGTGCATAGACCGACTAGATTGCGAGGTGCCCTTCCCTGGAAGAGACACCCTGGCCAGAGTGTATCTTCCCACAGAATCTATAGTATTCCCCAAAATGTCCACCTGCATGCCACATGGAAGCCAGACTGAAGCGCCCCTTGCTTTTGATGAGAATGTGGAGGCCGCCCACGTAACTCCCATAAACCTAGCAGTTTTGAAGGCTTCTGAGGAGGCCATATGTGTCTTCTGCCGGAGGACTATCTGCCACTTACATCTTTGCAGCTTCACCAGGACCTTCTTTCTCTTCAGAATGAATTTAAGACCATTAATGTTCCAGGATGCCACCCTAATGTCACTACCCATTACCCCTGTTAAAGAAAACACACCCCTGCAGCTGATCTGCTTCCACCCACAGACTAACTGGGAGCATACCCTGAGCAGATCTATGTCTACCAATACCTCTTATATGGATCTGTTTTTTACTAATATTAATGTCTGCACATCTCAAACCTTTTTTTATCTAATACTGATAAAAGCCCAAATACCCCCAAATTCCCCACAAACAGGAACAGTCCACCCAGTAACTTCTTTACCCTGCCTCCTCCCAATGGTTTGCCAGAGGAACCCGAAGCCCACCCACCTGAAGCATTTTGAGCAGCATTTATTAATGCCCTGGGTCCAGGGGCTGAGTCTCCCCGGTCAGAACCCCCTACATAACATCTTTCCCCAACTACCCAAAAAAAGTCCACATCAGAGAATCCCAACTCCCCACCACCTCCCCTTTCCTCAGACACAATGGTGTCTGGAAATAGTTCCCTTGCAAACAACAGGCGGTAAAGAACAGTAAAAAGGTACATAAACACATAATAGACTGTTCATAAATGGCACTATGCATTTAACAAATTAAATGGTAAAAGGGCAAATATATCAATGAAAAGGCCGAGCAGTGATCCTCTTGAAGCAAGTTCCCAAGAGTATAGCACAAGTTATGGTGCCTGGCAGGAATACTAAAGTAAGAAACATAGCACCTTGAATTGAGTCCCACCACAGGGAGCAACTAAATTAAATAATAAAGTTCAGCTAGTGTTCCACTGCCCCACCGAGGGGCTTGTTTGCCGGTGAAAGAAAAAACTTTTATTATAGAATCAATAAGAGCCACAGCTATGGGTCCAAGTAGGATGCTCAGCACAAATAACCCCTGTTGCTACTCATATCCCTAGAAATTGTCGGGGGATGCACATTAACAACCACATCGGTGAACCCAGGGACCCTATGTGAGACTGCAGCAAGGAGACCAAACAAAGGCTATCTTGAAACTTGATGAAACAGGTCCCTGCCACAAGAAACTGTATGAAAAGTACAGGAACAGACCCCTGGGCATCTGCCAACTATCAGATAACTAAGAGAAAGAAATAAGAGCCAAAAATTTAGCAACTTAGCTGGCTGTATGGCAGTCAAAGCGGTGCCGACTGCGCCGCCTTTCTTCTGGACTCCTCTTCCTCCACCCATCGCTCCGCTGCAGTTCAACACAGAAAATATTTAGGAGGTTGGATATATGGAGATAAATGACCAGCCCAGCTTGTATAATTTGGCCTTAATGGTGTTAAATTTCTGTTGTTGCATCTGCAGGTCCCGACTATAATCCTGTTAGATCTAGACCTTAGCATTGTTGAAGGAAACTGGACTAGAGCTTTTGGTCTTCTTTAAAATTGGTTCTTTGTCAGCATACTTTAGATATTTGATCAGGTAATGCCGGGGTCTATTGTCCGGTTTAGGAGTTGGCCCCACTCAGTGTGCACTTTCCACCTCAAATTCTGCTGTTTCCACGGGAAGGCCCAGATTGTCTACCAGCCAGTTGTGGAGATCCTTTTCAGGACTGCTGGAGATCCTTTTAAGGACTGCTGCCTTCTGTCCCTTTGGTGGGGCCAATGATGTGTAAATTAAATCTATGGGACCTATTGTCTTGGTTGTCAACACGTACAGACAGCTCCTCCAATGCTTTCTTTAGTCCATGAGCTCCAAAGTCACCACATTCAGGGTGTCCGTCAGTTGCCCCACCCAGGTCTCCAGCTCTGCTATCTGAGTGGAATGGGCCACAGAGGTCTCAGTGAGGCCTGTAACCACTCCCTGGAGATGTGTAAGCTGAGCCGTAATGTTCACGAAGCCAGCTTTCATCTCTTCTTGCATCTGTAGGAGCATAGCTGGGACCCCAGTCAGGGTCTTCCTGATGTCCACCATGCAGTCTTCTGAGCAATTGGTGGTGCTCTCAGCTGCAAGCTCCAAGGCCTGCAGCCTGCTGTTCTGCTCTGCTCTCCTGATCGCCTTCTTGGACGGTTGCACCACGTCAAAGTTTAGTCTCACCTGCTTATTTTTGTGTTTAGAGGTAGCCATAAGGTTTAGACACGTATTTACTGTGCTGTAGGAACTTTCACCAGCTGAAGTCAGCCCTTTTTAGGTAATTTGTCCTGACTGCCACAAGGAGAAAGCTAGCAGACATCCACCATGTTTCACGGCCAGCCCTGCCCCCGAGAATACTCTTCTTGCAAAATATGGTGCACAGTAGTTGGCACACCTAGATCTGACACAAGCTGGTTGTTTGACACAGCTTGCATTGATCTAAGGGCCCTTTGAAAATCTGGCCCCATGATTTTGCATGGCACATCTAATTTTTATCATAGGTTACAATGGGAAACTTAAAACTTTAATAACTTTTGAATGGATTAATATTTTTTCACCAAACCTTCAAAAGGCACATCCATGACCCAGATCCAATATACCCTAACAATTTCAGACCAGACCCCCAAACCATTTCAAACTTATGGCGAGGAAAGACTTCACACCTAAAGGGTAAATTTCACATCTTATAGCACCCTGCAGCTCCACAACCACACTACTGACTGGAACGAAACTTGCCAGATCCAGAGATCTATGGTACCAGACAGCACAAGCAAATTTTCAAGCAAATCTGTTGAATGGTTGCAAAGTTATTAAAGTACAAAATGTGGCTTTAATGTAGAAATGGCTGGGCAACCCTAACTATAGTCGCACTACTGTGTATATGTGTATATTTATATATACATATACTGTGTATATATATATATATATATATATATATATATATATATATAGATACATTGATACATAGACAGTGTCGGTAGATAAGGGCCTATGGCCCACCCAGTCTGCCCATTTGAGCTTGTAAGTTCAGTTTATGTTTTCCTAGAAGTCTGTTGCCCTCACCCTGACCTCCAGAATTTTATGTCTATCCCATGCATTCTTAAATCCGTGATTGTTTCAGCCCCACCACTTCCTCTGGCAGGGTGTTCCACTTGTCCACCACCCGCTCTGTGAAGAAATTCTTTCTCATGTTTCCTCTGAATCGTCTCCTCCAACTTCATCCCATGCCCCTAGTCCCGGAACATCTTTTCACTTAAAAATAGTGTATTCCTGCACCCTGTTCCTCCCTGTGAGATACTTGTATGTCTCTATCATATCCCCTCTCTCCTCCTCTCCTCCAGGGAGTACATGTTCAGTTCCTTCAACCTGTCTTCATAGGACTTGTGATGCAATCTATGCAACCATCTTTGTTGCCCTCCTCTGAACCCTCTCCCTGTCTGTGTCCCACGTAGGTATGGTCTCCAGAACCGTGACACTGTACCCAGGTGGGGCCTCACTAGTGTCTTGTATAGCGGAATTATGACCTCCCTTTTCCTGCTGGTGATGCCCCTGCCTATACATCCCAGCATCCTATTTGCTTTACCTGCTGCCTTGTCACACTGTTTCACTTTGAGGTCATCAGAGATGATAACCCCAAGATCCCTTTCCTACTTGGTGCATGCTATATCCTCACCCCTAACTGTATATATTGTGCCAGGGTTTTGTGCCCTATATGCATTATCTTGCACTCTTTGCTTTGAATTTCAACTGCCAAACCCCTGACCATTCTTCAAGTTTTTGCAGGTCCCTTCTAGATTCTGTCTACACCAGCTGGTGTGTCTACTCTGTTACAGAGCTTTGTCATCAATGAACAGTGAAATTCTGCCTTCTAGGTCCGTGCAATGTCACTGATGAAGATGTTGAATAGGACCGTCCCAGCACTGATCCCTGTGGTACCCCACTGGTCACTCTTCCTCTGTGGAGTGACAGCCATTTACCACCACCGCCTGTGTCCTGCCACCCAGCCAGTTACCTACCCACCACACTACTGTCCTGCCCACACCCATATCCCCAGTTTTGTAATAGTCTTCTATGTGGCACAGTGTCAAAGGCCTTGCTGAAGTCCAGATAGGCCATGTCCACTGCCCTCCCCTGATCCACCTCCCTAGTCACCCAGTCAAAAATTCAACGAGGTTGGTCTGACCTGACCTCCCCTGGTGAAACCATGCTGCCTTGGGTCCTGTAGTCCATTGACAACCAGATGTTCCACCAATCTCTCCTTCAGTAGTGCTTCCATGATCTTCCCCACTACCGAGGTGTAAGGCTGACTGGTCTGTAGTTCCCTGCTTCCTCTTTGTTCCCACTTTTGTATAAGGGGACTACATCTGCTGTCCTCCAGTCTTTGGGTACCTCCCCTGTTTCCAGTGATCGGCTAAACAGGATAGCCAGAGGTTCAGCCACCACCTTTCTTAGTTCATTAAGGACCCTGGGGTGCACCCCATCTGGCCCCATTGCTTTTACTTCCAGTTCCTTCAGGACCCTTTCTCGTGTAAAGGGACTTGTGCCCATTTCTGCACCATTCTCACCCCTTGTACTCCCTTCAGACCCATTACCCTCCTCTTCCTCAGCAAAGACTGAGCAGAAATACCTGTTCAATATGTCAGCTTTACTGTTGTTATCCTCCACGTGGCCCCCATCCTCCCCCTTCAGTCTCACTATCCCTCCCTTTGTCTTTCTTTTTTCACTTATGTACCTGTAAAAGGTTTTGTCCCCTCTACCCACTGATTTTGCAATGTGTTCTTCTGTCTGAGCTTTGGCTTCCCTTACTGACCTCCTGCCTCCCTTTGCTTCTCCTGGTACTTCCCTATCCCTTCTGCCTGTGTCTTTATTGCTCGAATGCAATCTTTTGGCTTTCACTTTCTTTGTACCTCTTCGGAAAACCATAATGGTCTCCTCTTCCTTTTTCTTTTGCTAACCTGCTTAATGCATAATTCTGTTGTTCTTGTAATCCCCATTTTAAATACTGCCTACTGTTCCTCAACCCCTGATTCCTGTCCCATTCCTCTTAATGCCTCTTTCAAGCATCTCCCCATTTTCCCAAAGTCTGTCCCCCCAAAATCCAGGATACATGTTTTTGTGTGGTTTGATTCTGCTCTTTCTGTGATTTCAAACCGCAATGACTGGTGGTCACTGTTCCCAGGTGCTCCCCACTGTTACCCCCATCACACTGTCCCTGTTTGTAGGACATGTCCAGTATTGCCTTCTGCCAAGTTGGTTCCATGACCAGTTGCTTGAGGAAGGCACCTGAAGGGAGTCCAGGATAAATCTGCTTCTAGTTGATGCTGCTGCTGGGATGCTCCAGTCCACATCTGAATATTGAAGTCTCCAACCAGTACTACTCATTTGTCTGCCATCCTTGGATGGCTAGCATCAGCTCCTCTATCTGTTTCTTCCTCCTGGGCTGGTGGTCTATAGACCACACCTGTGGATGGCTGTCCCCATTTTTCTTTCCAGCTTAACCCACAGTATCTCTCCCCCATTTGTTCCTCCTGGATCTCTGTGGCCCTTATGTCATTTTCACATACAGTGCCACTCCTCCTCCTTCCTGCCTGCTCTGTCTCTTCTGAATATGTTGTAGCCAGGTATGGCCATCTCCCAGTCTTGGTTATCATTACACCAGGTTTCAATGATGGCCACAATGTCTGGGTCTGACTGCACCATGACAGTCTCCAGATCTTCCATCTTGTTGCTCAGGCTCCTGGCATTTGCACACATGGCTTTCCATGATTTGACCTCCCTAGACTGTTTTGCTGTTCTACTCCAGCCCCTTCCTTGGTTGTTCTTTATCCCTGGTTCTCCTTGCTGTCTGCCCTTCTGCTGAATTTTGCTCCTTTTCTGCCTATCCACCTCTTGGGCACTAATCTCCATCTTTTGCACACTGCTTTGCAGAGATAGCCAACCTCTGGTTCACTGGTTCCACTGCTAGCTGTGGGGGGTGAGCAAGTAGGTACCCTCCTTGCTGGCCTGCCACCCCCTTTGCTAGTTTAAATGCTTGTGAATGGCATTTAAATTTATCATTGAGTGCTTGATCTCTCCAGGATGGATGCAGGCCATCAGGCTTGAACAAACCTCCATCCCTCCAGGTGGATCCCCAGTCACCAATGAATCCAAACCCTTCCTTACAGAACCAGTTCTTCAACCATGAGTTAAAGTTCCTGGTGCATGCACTCCTATAAGCCCTTGCCTCTTGCAGGTAGTACTTGAGAAAGTGACAGAAGTAGCTACTTGCTTGAGACCCCTCCCCACTTCCTAAACTCTTCCTGAACTTCCTTTGGCTCCCCATTTGCCAGGTCATTAGTACCTAGGTGGATAATGACATCCAGCTCACCCTCCTGTCTTGCCTTCCCAGTGATCCCCAGGATCTTCCTTCCATCCCTCCATGCAGTGGCACCTGGTAGGCACCTCACCTCCTGTCCTCCCCTCCTGTGTTCCTAGCTGGATCCTCTTATGATGGAGTCCCCACCAGATTCGCCTCCTCCTCTGGGGTCCACTGCTTTCCCGCTGAGGTCACCTCCTTGGCTAACCTCCACATCCTTTCCTTCCACTTCTCTGGGCACCTCTATTTGGTTGTCCTTGTTTGCCAATGTGGCATATGAGTTCTTGAGTGGAATAGGATCTGGTATGTGCTCTACCTGACCGCCTAACCCTCCTGAGCCCACTGTCATCCAAGTGCTCCTCGCTCGCATCCTTTGAGGCAGTTGCATTGGACTGGGTGGTCTCTGGATAGGGGTGATGGTACTCCTGACCCAGTTTACTTCTGCTCTGAGTCTGGCTACCTCATCCCACAGTCCAGAGAGATGCATGCAGATAGTGCAGCACCTCAGTGTCCAGAAGGTCTGCCTGAATATGGCTGCCCCACAGCCATTGCATTGCACCACTCCCCACATTATACTGCAGTTATAGTGCTATTCCACTACTTGTCTGCTACTGAAGCTCTCCTAGTTCCCTTTTAATTAATTTACTGTCCTAAAAATCCTGCCACTGATCCTCAGATAATTTTCTTTAAAAAAAAAAAAAGAAACCAATAAATAAATAAATGAGTCAAACCACTTGTGCTGAGGGTGGGCTTCTTCCCCCTTATGCTCCTCCTACTTCACACTTACTATACCCTGTGTTTAGCTCCTGTCAATCAGATTTAACAGGGCATATAATTAAGAGTTGGGGGAAGGGGAGGGAGGGGGTGCGAAAATTTGTAGCAATTAAAGACAGCACAGAATTACACCACCACTATGTTTTAAATTTTCAACAGCCCAAAAACAATTCTAAGTAAAGACAACAAAGAAAGTACAGTGTCACTAAAAGCTCACAATCGAAGTTTAAAAGAAAAATAGCAATTACCAGTTACTCTAAAGCACTGAATTGAATATGTTTGTGAATGTATGTATATATATATATATATATATATATATATACACACACACACACATATACATATATATATATATGCACAGTACATACATACATATTTATATAATAGGGGTGGGAGCAATATCAGTTTGATAATCTCAGTTATTTCCACTGGAGTGTGATATCTCAAGCTGACATCAGCAGAGTTAAAATATCTGCCTTTTATACATACTCTGCTGATGTCAGCTTCCTTTGTCTCCACTGAGGCAAGTTGTCCCATTTTACCTCCATCTGTCCTCCATGCCTGCTTCACTTAAAAACCCATGAAGTATTATCCAAGCACTCCTTAACTTATTATTAAAGTTACAAGAATCTCTCTGTTTCACAGCAGGACACCAATATAGCAAACTTTCCAAAAGCAGCAATGAATACCATCTGTGAGTGGCTGTCACAGTTACACCGGACTGCACAACTGCCACAGAAGATTCACATTCCATTCAGTGCCATTTTTTTCTCTTACCTTAAACATAGAAACACAGAAGTTGATGGCAGATAAGGACTGCTAGGCCCATCTAGTCTTCCCATTTTTTTTTACCTTATGAATGTGCCATAGGCCTTTACTCTGTCAAAGGCCTATATATTCATACTCATCTGTATTGCTCCCTTATGCCTATCCCATGCCTGTTTGAAGCTCTGCACTGTTTTCATATCCACCACTTCCTGAGGTAGGCCGTTCCATGCATCCACCACCCTTTCTGTGAAAAAGAACTTCCTCGCATTACCCCTTAATTGGTCTCCCTCTAATCTAATGCTGTGTCCTCTTATCCTGCTATTTTTCTTGTATTGAAACATGTTAGACTCTATCACCTTGTTACTGCCCTTAAGATGTTTGAATGTTTCAATCATATCACCTCTCTCCCTCCTTTGCTCTAGGGTATACATATTGAGCTCTGTTAATCTGTCCTCATATGTTTTGTGATGCAGTCCTTGCACCATTTTGGTTGCCCTTCTCTGGACTGCCTCCATTTTATTAATGTCCTTGTGCAGATGTGGCCACCAGTACTGCATGCAGAACTCCAGATGGAGCCTAACCAGTGTCTTGTAAAGAGGGATTATTACCTCCCTCTTACAACTTGTGATACCCCTACTAATACACCCTAACATTCCTCTAGCCTTGTCTTATGCTTTAGTGACCTGTTTGGATGATTTCAGGTCATCTGTGATGATAATGCCCACGTCTCTTTCTTCCCTTGTAACATCCACATGTTTATTTCTGTTTCAGTGGAGTGTATTGCAGTGTCTCACTCTATGTGCATCTGAAAATAAAACAGAAACCAGTCACTAAAACTGAAACTGTTTCCCTTGTCACACCAGAAGAAAACCAAAACGGATGTTGCAAAATAAAACGAAACTACATGAACCATCACTAAGAGGACATCATGAAAAAAATATATGCACAAAAAAGTGACACAAATTAGAAAATGAAGCATAAAGCCAAATAAAATGAAATTCTTCACGAAGCCCTCCCAAAGAAGTCCCACCCTGTCCCACCAAACAGTCAATCACACAACACACAGAACACCACAGCAATGAATACCAATTTACACACGTGCCATCCACTAATCACATACCTGTAACAAACCCTATTCATACACATTCATTCACAAAACCAGCAGAATGCAATACATCAGACAAAAACAATAAAAGACTTAATTTAAAAGCTCCACCCCTAGGACTGGATATTCAGACTGCGCCAGGCAGTGATGCAAGCCTGGGCGCAGAGCAACTGGGCTGCACCGGGGCCAGAACCAGGCGATATTCAATGGTAATGCACCATGGCTCAGCACCATTGAATATGGCATGGAGGCTGCACATACTGTGCATGGTGCAGTGCTACTGCACCAGTGCAAGACACAGAGAGGGAGTACGGGGATGTGCCAGTGCAAATGCAGTTGCGCTAGGTGCATCACCCATGATATTCAGCCAGGGGCATGCAAATGAGGCCATAATATATGCAAGGTGCCAATGGGGCCATTTGCATGTCATTATGGCCCCATTCACATGCGATGCACTGGGTCCCGGTGAATTGCACCTGGCGCCCTGCCAAGCTGCTGCCATCAGGGGTCAGAACAATGGTGGGCTATTACAGCCCCCTGCTCCTGTACGCCCGATCACACGCATCTGAAGAAATGAAAGTAACCCTGGTGGTCTAGTGGTTCCCCTCATGTCTGATCACAGCATCTGATCAAATAAAAGTAACCCTTTGTTGCTAGCAGTTCCTCCTATGCCTGATCACAGGTATCTGATTATTAGGGCTGTGATATGTGAATGAAGGCATTCATTCACATATCTGGCTCCTGTGTAGTACAGTTTGTCTTCTGAAGCCCATTGGTCCAACCTGTGACCAATAGGTTTACAGATCATACTGTACCTGTCATTCGGGTGGGCGGCCAGATGGTATGCAGGCAGGGTGCTCCTGCCTCCAAAGATGGGGGGGTGCCGGGTGGCCGGGTCATCTGTGGAGGGTGGGAGGGGGTACCACTGGACCACCAGGGTATGTCTATGGATGTATCAACCCCCGCGATCAGGCTGCAGGGGGACCACTAGACCACCAGGGTTACATTTATTTAACCAGATGCCCACAATTGGGTGTAGGAGGAGACCACTAGACCACCAAGGTTACTTTTATTTAATCAGATGCCCATGATAAGGCAAATGGGGGGGACCACTAGACCACCAGGATTACTTATATTCAATCAGAGTCCCATGATCGGGAGTAGGGGGGGACCTCTACACTACCAGGGTCTGCTTTTATGCTACAGATGCCCACGATCAGGCTTACAGGGTGGGGGGGCACTGGACCACCATGGGAGTATGTGTGCTTGGCAATGGTGTTCTGGGTGGGCAGGTGGCCTCCCACGGCTGGCGGCTACTGTGTTGCACCTTACAATACAGCAGCCTGCCTGTGGGTGGCTAGGACTTGTTCCTGCTGTTCTGAGGCTCAACTTTGAGCCCCCAATGTGGCACAATGTAGGGTTGCACCAGCATATGCACCACACATCCCTGGCTAAATATCAGGATGTGCCGCATATGCATGGGCATGCCCCCTGCATCTGCGCCGCATAGGATTACATTGTGCCCTGGCGCATCGGGTATTGCGCTGCACCTGGCAGCCTTTTGAATATTCCACCAGGGTACAATGCAGGGTTGTACCAGGTTCAATCCCTTTGAATATCCCAGCTCGATTGTATAAATAGCACACATGTTGTGAAGATTGTGTGCTATGGAAAATATTCTTACTCCTGCAGAGTGAGCTCCGGATACTTTCATTCCTGCCTTCAGCACTTGGGAGTATCCAGAGCTCACTCTGCAGGACTGAGAATATTTTCCATATCACACTTCTGCCCATAATGTATCCTCTCTCTCTCTATATATATATATGTATATATTTTAATGATATTTTAAAAAGTTCATCCACCCGACCAAAACAGCCCCTGCACTTTCCAGTGTTGGCATGCTGTCTCAGTTTCAAATATTATGTATGGCAAAATACATATACTTTTAAAATTAGTCCTTAAACCTTGTATTTTCCCCAACTGACCCCTATTTACCTGCTGCCTGACCTTTACTCCTTCATCTTTATAGTATATCCTTTACAACACCCTGCTTCTTTTTGTCTTTCCTACATTCAGTAGATGGAATGCTCACTATGGATGAAACAGAATAATCCAGTTCTCTTCTCTCTGCTCATTTTACTGGCAGAAGGTTCATTCACTTATATAACAGATGGCCTTAAATGGAGCCAGGGCTTCTGTTTTATCTGCAGCAGCTAAAAAGCAGAGATTTCCCTGGTAAGCAGGTACGGTTGGGAAGGGGAATTTGCATGGTCAGGTTGCAAAAAAAAACAAAAAAAAACCACCAGAAATTAAAATTATAAGTACTGTAGTATTTCATGTTTTTAAATGTGTGTATGTGTGTAAGAAGAAGATTATGCAGTCAAATAACCATTATTTTTTAATTTGAGGCAGTCTTATTTTTAGGGCCTACTTGAATTGTTTTAATAAGTAAAGGTATTGAATATACAGTATTTTGACGAGGCTGCTGGATCTTTATAGGGTGCTGTTATGCTAAAATAACAGCACAAGTAAATGATGGCCCTTAGCCAATAAAATCTGTGATTTTTTTAAATGATTTTATAAAAAGTCATAAACCAGTCAGACAGCAGACGTTCAGACAAGTAAATATACAGTAACTGAAAGGTATCTTTTACTGTAAAAAGAATAAGTTCTGATTCATTACCACACTATGGAGTACTGCTGCTCTAAGATCACAGTGAGCACACAGCTTTTGAGAAAGCTTTGAGATTCTTAATGTGTATATCTAGTTCAGCTTGTGGTTTACACATGGTCTGAAGTTCTCTTGTATTTGCTTTTTATTTTCTTCTAAGCAAGACATATTCAGGGTAACTTGAGAGAGTGGTAGAAATCTTTGCAACACAATTAAGGGAATAAGAGAAATGCATGGTAGGTTGCAAACTACACTGTTCCTAATTAAACAAGGTGTGCAGTAGCATTAACAAAAAAAAAAAGAAAGTAAAAAAACAATTTTTTTTTTAAATCATCTCACTTTTTATATTGATACATAGTTGTTCAGACAGGATATAGCGACATACACTTTTATGTATCAACATATGGAAGTAGCGTAAACTGTACACTTTTGATATGAAAATACATATAGATTCTACCTTTAAAAGTATAAATATGCATCCATGCATGTGTCAATCAACATATTAGATCTTCTGCACTGTATATGTAAAGAAATGTATCAACACTGAAAAACTGCATCATTGTGATGTAATCAAATTAATCTGACTCTGAACTTTAGTTCAACAGTTTTTTTTTACCTCTAATGGTTTAAAAACTAGACCTTTCAAAAGATACTTTCTTGAAAATGGGCTAACTTTGAAACTGTTAGGGCTAGGAACTTAAATTGTTTAAAAGAAAGTTTGGAGTCAGCAGGTTGATACATCAATATACAGCATAATGTTCATATAACTTCCATATATTGATAGATGAAAATGTAAACTGGTTTAAATTTTGTTCAATAATGTTGTTAATCATTGGAATAGTCTAATGTTTGTTCTGTAACAGAATAAAGATGATGTTTCTAGTTACAAGGTTAACTGACATGAAATAGAACCATTGTTCCCGAGAGTTCTTCTGCTGCTTAATCCAGAATTCACCACTCTGCACCTGTGCTCTATCCATTTGTTGCTATGTATATAACTATGATGTCAGAAACAGAGTACTGTGACTAATGCAAAGGATTAGACAGTTGGAGCTAGATATTCACACAAGTTGGACACTGATGCCAGAGCCATTTTTGACTCCGTCACCATCTGCCTGGTTGTACAAAAACTTAGGAGCATTATTTTCAAAGGTGCCCAAGTTTTTGAGACAGTTGATATGATTTACAGCACCAAAAGTGCCACATGTGATAACAAGTTACTCATGTGGTGCTTTTCTCATGCAGTTTGCAGCAAATTGCATCCACTATTCGGATGTGGTAAAACCAAAAATGTCACTGAACCCCCTGCTCCTTGGAACAGATCAAGGGTAGGGGGACAAGAATCCTGTCTCCATGTAGATGAGCTAAGTAAAGCAGAAAAAAGAAACAGAAATAGAGATAATTTATAAAATATAAGTTCAGTTGTGTCTAATTATGTTTTTCACCATTTACCAAAAATTAGAAACTCACTTTAAGTTAAAGGTGAGATATCTGATAATAAAAAAAATATAAAAGTACAATTTAGCCAGTATTTCTTGAATTGGTGCACATCAAATAAATGAATAAATTTGAAGTTTTCTATCAGAAAATAGAAATTGTGCAACGACTTTGAGTTATACAGATAATGTTGAAAATGTGTCTCTACTGTGAGATTGATAGTTGTGAGCCTTTTTTAACTCCCGTGTCATATCAGTAGGCAACCATTTCCAGTGAATGACATTCATTCTTGCAAGTCACAGTGCTTGGCCAGGTGTGCATGATATAGATTCTCCTCTCACCAGCAGCAGTGTCTACAAGAGAGGCATGTATCAACAGATAGCTGCTCTTGCCTCGTACTGCTTAGGTGCCTCACCATCTATGAAGAGAACTATCTTTTGCTGAATACCCCTATAGCTGAGAGTGGTGCAACATCTGCATCAAAAGCCCTATGAGGAGAGACTAAATGACCACAATAAGTATACCCTGGAACAGAGGAGGGAGAGGGGAGATATGACAGAGACCTTTGACTACCTCATGGGGATAAATAAGGTACAGGAGGGAAGCATTTTTCAGAAGGAAACGTGCTCAAGAAAAAAAGGGACATGCTATAAAGTGGGAGCGGGTAGATATAGGAAAGATATGATGAAGTACAGTATGTCTTCACAGAAAGAGAGGTGGATTTGTGGAACAGCCTTCCAGCAGAGGTGGTGGTACAAAAACAGTCATAGGGTTAGAAGATGCATGGGATAAGCACAAGGAAATTATAGTGGAAAGGAAGGGGGGAAGAAGAACAAGCTGTAGATTGGGCATGGTCTGTGGTAATAGTGTAGATACAGAGAAATGGGCAGACTGGGTGGGCCAAGAAGTCCTTATCTGCTGTCAAATTCTATGTTTCTGAGTGTGTACAGATGTGATTGGCCTTATATTCATGCTATTGACACCACAGACTGGACAACAGGCCAGCTTTTGTGACCCACTTCCTTAAAAATCTATTCTGCATTTCAGCATGTAGAGTACAGTACTTTCATAAACATGATAGTTCAACTGTCACTGCTTACTAGACAATATATGTATATATTTTACATTTTTTAGTTTTTCTTTCCAGGCTTTATAAAACATCCCAGGGGTCTCTCCAAAAAGTCTACATAAAAACCAGTTGCCTGTCCCCAGCTGACCTCATAATGCTCACCATATCCCTTATGCAGATATGTACAGATTGCCTACATGCTGCAATATCTGTGGCATGTAGGCAATCCTACATTAGTGAGTTATACATCAGTGGTCCTGCAGACTCCAGTGGCTTGCACTAAAGGGGCACACACCCCTTGTGCACCCGATCTCTTCACTGTCCACATAGCTATACTTGCAGATGCTCTGGTGGAGTGGGCAGGGGATATGGTCGCACTCCATGCCATTCATTAAGGTGCAGAGTGCCAGGCTAGGACAGCATAGGCTTTGCAGGAAAGAACCCTGATGTAGCCATTGCAGGGCCCTCATAGAAGTCACCTGCCAACCACAGTGGGACTATAAACCCTTATCATACTGCCCCAACCCACTGGTCCAGCAGAGAGGATTTGGGGCAGCCATTGAGACACTCACCCTTTTCTTTTAGTTTTCTGGGATGCACAGTATCCCATCTCCTGCTCCAGGTGGAGCAAGGGATCCACTATTGGACCAGGATGAGAATCCTACTGGAAGCCTGCTTGTGTCCACCAATCCACCCCCTGATGCTGTGATGCTTCAGGGGGATGGGGGAACAAACAGGTAACATGCAGTTGCTGGCTATAGTGAACACCATGTCCCATGCACCTGTTTGCTGGTGTGGATGTGCATGGGCCAGGTATGTGCTCCTTGTGCATATGCAGCCCACAATAGTACATAGGCAACCTTAGCAACAAGCTGTGATGTCACAAACAGGAATTGTGAGATCAGTTGGGGTCAGTCAGATGTTTTAGACAGTGACACCAGAAAAAGACCATCCCTCCATCCAATGTATTTTTTAAAGACTGTGAAATAAGTACTGCATTACTGGAATTGTTTTGTAGACCAACAACAGGAAAAATAAGCAAGAAGTAGAAAATACTAAAGCTAAACATAGTTATTGCAAATCTAGTAGTTTTAAGCTTTTTACTTTAGTAAAGAGCTGCTGTGTGAATCAAAAGCACCACCTTTGCGATGCAACAAAACGTTTTCTTTTATTATTCTCTTTGTTCCCCCTATTGCCTGTGCTATCTCCCCACAGGGATGACTCCCAGCCCCAGTCATACCTTCTCTGGTACTTACCTCTGTTCCAGTTGCCATATTGTAGCCTTGCACCATGGTAGTTCCACCAGGAGACTTTGTTCATCAATTCCGTTCAGCCTTCCTATGCAGGATACAGAGAGACCAATCAGGAGGTTGAGGCCCAAAAGCCCTGGCTTCATTATACCTGCTAAGGAATTTTCCTACCTGTTGGATTTTCTCCTTTGGATTGCTGCATCTAGGACTCCAATGTGCACATGCCGCCATCTTGGTCTCCAATGTGTGCATGTTACAATCTAGGACTCCAGTGAGCACATACTGCCATCTAGGACTCCAGTTTGTGCATACCACCATGTAGGACTCCAGTGTGCACATGGCACCATCTAAGACTCCAATCTGCACGTACCACCATCTAGAACTCCAGTGTGCACATGCCACCATCCAGGACTCCAATGTGCACATGCTACCATCTAGGACTTCAGTGAGTGCATGCCACCATTTAGGACTCCAATGTGTGCATGCCACCATCTAGGACTCCAATCTATGCATGCCACACCAGGGACTCCAATCTGTGCATGCCACTATCTAGGTCTCCAATGTGTGCATGCTTATTTATTTTATTTATTTATTGCAAAATCAGAATTAAAACCTTTGAGCTAAAACTTCATTTACAAAGGATCCTCATTGTACAGAGGGTGGGGGGACATCAAGTACATAGACAGTGGAGAAAAACAGAAGCAGCTAGAAGGCATTGCCAGTTACACATCATTAAAAGGGCTAAACAGCATTACAAATAGAAGGATGGGGAGAGACAGAATACATTGCAAAGACCATCACTTAATTACATAATATAGAGGAAAATAGTCCCATAACAGATTAGGTGAATAAAGTGCAGATTCCAACTATGTACAAAGTATGATAATTCCCAGAATGCAGCTATAGAACTTAGATAGGTTCCAAGAGGGAATAAATTAATGTGAACACTGACAAGTACAACCATTAAGGGAGAGTAGGCTACAGGCTAGATGAATGAGGGGGAAAGCACAATGGTGCATGATAGTTTAAGTGTCAGGGGGGCTAAGTGGATGTGAGGGTTACTGAGGGTCAGGAGGACTAAGTGGGTGAGGGGTGGAGGAAATGGAGGACCAAGTGGTGAGTAGGTGGGGATTGGTGGGAGATTCTTAGGAGCCACAGGTCACCACAGCCAAGCCATATACATTGGAGTCACCATCTTGGACTCCAATGTGTGCATGCCACTATCTAGGACTCCAATGTATGAATGCCACATCTGGGACTCCAATGTATGCATGCCACATCTAGGACTCCAATGTGTGCATGTCACTATCTAGGACTCCAATATGTGCATGCCACTATCTAGGACTCCAATGTGTGCATGCCACATCTAGGACTCCAATACGTGCATGCCACATCTAGGACTCCAAGGAATGAATGCCATATCTGGGATTCCAATGTATGCATGCCACATCTGGGGCTCCAATGTGTGTGTGCTGCTATTTAGGACTCTAATGTGTGCATACACAAAGTCATTCATGACTGCACACAGGATCTAGGCAAGGTTCCCCATCTCAACATCACCCGCCAGCTGCACTTCCACCTATAGTCACCCAGTTGGTGGTTTTTAGCAGGAAATGCAGTCTTCCTTCCCCGGAGGAGGAGAATATTTGCTTGTATGATTAACCATCCTCCCCCTACTGGTACACTAACAACCCAGGCTCAGGGTGTAAACCTGAGTCATCAGTGTCACAAGCAGCAGCTCTACTCCACAGCTTCTGCCAATTTTAGATTAAAGAGGTTGGTCTTTCTACCCAATCCAGATTTTCAACTTTGAAGTGCAATGCACTGGAACTTCATTCTTGGGCCATTATTCTTTGTGAGTCATTTATGTAATTATGTAAAATTAGAAATAAATATTCACATGCTAATTGTGTAATATGTATGCACCCACTACTGTAATATCAGTAATAAATATTTGCATCCTAATTGTGTAGTATGTATGCACCCCCTACTCTGCTCCAGAAATTTATTACCATTCACGCTGTAAATTTATTTTATTTTTGAAATTTTGCAGCACTTCTTTGATGTTTGAACTGCTTAGCTATATTGTATTTTTGTACTTCTACAAATTGCTATGCCTTGCCCCATCTGGTATTCTGTATTTTATATTGTACTTGCCATCTCTTGCCATTATAAATTCTTCCCAAGTTTGTAAACATTGCACCTTACACCATCAGATATTCTATATTATACATTGCACTAGTCACTTTAATTGGTGTTCTGCCTTAAATTTGTAATGTTATGTTTATTGTATTTCTTACCACCGTGTACCTCCTTCCCTCCTCCCACAGTCGAGTCACACCTGGAAATGAGCTTCAACATGGTGTTCTTCTCTAAGTCAGCACTTTTCAAATAAATAAATCAATCAAAAGAATACATTTAAGAAAGCATATTTATAATTATTGTATATATTGCTCTCAGGATTTGTTCAGGTTAGTCAGAAAGTATTTAAAAATGTATCAAAAAGATGGCAGGATGACCTAGTTAGATCAAATAACTTGTTTTCATGAGGCTGCCTTGACATGGCAAAATACAGTGAAGTAAGGTATACAGTACATAAAATGGTTGGTTATAAATAAAAATGTAGAAGACTATACTGATGCAAAATTACAGTCCAGTAAAGAGCATGGCAGTGGTAGTGGCCTATTACACATGTAACTGATCCATAAGTGATATTCACCAGTAAGACAGGTTTCTCAAGTGTATGTACTGAAACAGCTAAGATCACTCTGAAAGTACCAGTTTCTGAATGTGACTCTAACAGTCTAGGCATACATAACTCTGTCAGGTTTGCCAAAAATATTGTTGATGCTGCAAACATCAAAGATGTAATTAAATAATAGACTTTCAGAAACTCAAAAGGTTCTAGTTTATGTCATTGCCTCAACTCCTAAATTATAAATGTATTGCATATTGTTTGCCCTGAACCACCTGATGGCATAGCAGTGACTGAGAATTCATGTAAGTGCTTTCCCAGGGTTCTTTTTCACAACTTCTAATAGTTGGGTGGATGGGGGGGACTTGCTAGGGCCAGTAGTTACATTGGTTGCATGGGATAGGAAATCTGCTAAATCCAAAAATAATGCACTTCCAAAATTGTAGTGTTCAGAGTATTTATTTCTTTTTATGCATATCTTTCTTTATTTTAGTCTATTAATGTTTTCCTGTATACATGATTTCTCTTCATTTTCATACATTTCCTAGTATTTAGTATCTGTATCCTTAATTGCCCATACTAAATAATTTTATTATCAACTTGAATGCTCAATTGAAAGCTGATGTTTCTGGACTTGTATTTGTACCTTCTTCAGAGCAGTGGGGCTTGTTTTTAAAATACAAATAAAATTGCAATAATGTATATGCTCTCTCTCTCTCTCTCTCTATATATATATATATATATATATATATATATTAGAGGCAAAAAACTCCGATTAATGCATCAGTTAGGGTTGTTCCACAGTGACAAAAGCAAGGAAATTCAGTGTTAGGGTTGAAAACCCTAACTCCGAATTCACCTCCCCAGCACCACACACACACACACACACACATACAAGTATGGGGGAGGACCAAGGCAACACGACCAATGACAGACAACCAGCAGCAGGTGACAGAAATAATAAACAATTGTCTAAATGTACTACAAGACATCCCCACCCACCTGACCAGGTACTGCATACTCAGTGGAGATCAACAGCAAAACTGAGGCCATGTACACCAAATGTACACATCCCTGATTGCAGCTGCACACAACGTACCACACTTAGTAGTTGCATGGCCTTACCTACCGATGCCCCACACCACACCACATGTGGAGGGCCACCTGAGCAATAGAGTTGAGCAAAACCAAGGAGTTGTACAGGTATAATATCTCTGATTATAACAAGGGTTTGAGAAATGCAGCTTTCTGATTGGCTGTAAACATTCTAACAACCTTATGTTTAGTTTTTATTAACATACATGTAGAGCCTAACCATATGATGAACATGGTTTAATGTTGTTTAAAAAAACAGTTTTATTATGATAGCAATAAGCCACTCCCAGGTATTATGTTAATGGTCAGTTTATCACTGTCTAGTGACATGTGGCACTCGGCTATGCCTCATTCAACATTAAACCCCTAGAGGGTGATTAACAGACCATTTAACATAACCGTTGGTCATGCCTTATTGCTTAATTACCTTCATGTGTAGATACTCTCCCTCTGCTAGGCACTGCAGGAGCTTTGCAACACAGTGTCCCACCCAGTAGCACCATCCACTGTCTAGTTACTGGAGAATGGCTGCAAATATGAACTCATGAAGATGAACAGTGTTACTTGATCATTACAGTCATCGAAACCTTAGTGTGATTATAACTGACAGAGTCGGAGATAGAGAATAACCCCTGCCATCCTAGTACACTTATCCCATTGTGAGTTAAATCAATACTAAAATACATTCTATTTATATCTACACTATACCTACTTGATTCCTGTTGTAGCACAATTAACATAGTTATCACTTTGATAGCATCAGTGACAGAGTTGTGGCAAACCCAAACACTAGGCATACAGCCTGAGTATGAAACAACTGTTAAAAAAATTAGTCTGTGTCCATAAGTGGCATAGATCACTCATTGCAACAATAGTAAATGTATCACTATTTCAATAAGTTAGTCATCACAGGTGCAATGACATTGTCTTTATCAGGTACAACATACTCAATACAGGAAAATATATCCTATAGACATCTCCGATACAGCTACGTCATTGTTGGCTCAGTAGTGCTAGGATATTTAGAAGTTGCTTGGCCTGATCCATGCAATCACACTGTTTCTTACAAAGAATACTTACTGCATCTTTAGTATTCAAACACACTGAAGGTATATGTATGTACATCAGCAGTACACCTTCATCAGTAAGAATGCATCTGATACTGGCAGTACGAATTTCACAGCATTGAACAAGCAATGCTTTTCCATACGTTTACATCAGCCTCTCTATCTTGAGTAAACAGTTGCAGTAAATGTACTACTATGTAAATCACATACTAAATGCAACACTACCTTATCTTGAGCATGGCTGTGTCGTGTAGTTACTTTATGTAGTTCTCTTAATTAATGTATACTCACTAGTGTTAAAACCTTTGTACAACTGTGATCATGCACCTTCAGCATTTATATTGACTAACGGCACAGTACCAGTTGTGGTGTGGTGTGGTGTGGGGCATCGGTAGGTAAGGCCATGCAACTACTAAGTGTGGTATGTTGTATGCAGCTGCAATCAGGGATGTGTACGTTTGGTATACATGGCCTCAGTTTTGCTGTTGATCTCCACTGAGCATGCAGTACCTGGTCAGGTGGGTGGGGATGTCTTGTAGTACATTTAGACAATTGTTTGTTATTTCTGTCACCTGCTGCTGGTTGTCTGTCATTGGTCGTGTTGCCTTGGTCCTCCCCCGTACTTGTATGTGTGTGTGTGTGTGTGTGTGTCTGTGTGTGTGTGTGTGGTGCTGGGTGACTGAGTTAGGGTTTTCAACCCTAACACCGAATTTCCTCACTTTTGTTGCTGTGGAACAACCCTAACTGATGCATTAAACGGAGTTTTTTGCCTCTAATTTCCCTTCTTTTTGAGAATGATAATGAGAAATAGTGAATGTAATGCAGCGGCGGGAGCGCCCTCCCGCCACGTGATGTCTTGTCACATAGTAACATTGTGCCCGCAAATGTAAATCGTAATGTGCATGGTAATGCAAAGTGAAACAGAAAGAGAAACAGTACTGTAGACAGAAATGTTAAAAACAACACAACCGCAAATGAAAACGCAAAAGGTAACACACATGGTGGCGTAAACGTGAACGGGTGAAATGGTATGGAACCGCAAGCAGAAATGGTAATGGTAATAGTAATGTAAGTGCACAGGCTGGTTTTCCTCAAAAGCTGTATAGAGAAAGACAGTGAGTACAAAGAATGTATGCAAAATAATGACTCTTGGAACACAAAAATGAGGACTTGGAATAGTAAATTGCTTATATCTCAGTAACCGTACGACATAGAAAAAAAATGTAAAAGTCATATGAATTATCAGTTTCCTGGCTAGTTTTGAGGGGGCTAAGAATTTTTCAAGGAAAGTCCGTATCTCGCACCGTTTTCAAGATACGGGCCCTGAAAGCGTGATTAACGCTGTAATGTTATCCTATGGAGAAAACAGAAGTTCAGAGTGCCATAACTTTGCCTCCCTGTAATATTTTTTCACCAAACCACTGAAATGCACATCTGTGGGATGTTGGCTGTGTTCCCTGTAAATTGCAGCCCAAAAGACCAAACCGTTATTTTGCAGCAGGGCGCCAAACGATTGCTGCAATGCGTCGTATGCCGTAATGTTATCCTATGGGAAAAAGCATCAATTTTGGAGTACCGTCACTTTGCTGCTGTGTAGTATTTTTTTCAACAAAACACTAAAGGCACATCTTTGAGATGTCGGCTGCGTTCCCTTCAAATTTCAGCCCAAAACTCCAAACCATTCTTTTGCAGAGAGATGCCAAATAATTACTGTTATTTGGGGCATAGTGTCGCATAGTGTCGTGATTTGTGAAAGCTTTCGCAAAAATTTGCGACACTTTCATGAGTGCGACACTACTTTGTGAAAGCACTTTTTCCAGAAATCTGAAAAACATATTTCTGGGGTGTTTTACCCCAAAATAAGACATGGCTAGCATCCTCAGGGCCCGACTAGCTGAATACAAAAAGAATTAGGTTGCTAGAGGGTCTCAATTTTAAATGGCAAGCATTTTTCTGATCACTAACTGAAAACAAAATGGCAGATTTGTGACAGTAAAAGGGCCATTTGCGACAGTAAAAATGCATTTGCGAAAGTGTTGAACTTTTTGTTAACTTTTCCCATTGACTTATAATGGGAACTTGTTTTTTGAATAACTTTTGAACCGTTTAATAATTTTTCAAGAAATCTTCAAAAGGCACATTGGGAACCCTGGCCGCACGTTCCCTGAAGATTTCAGGCCAGTCACGCAAACTGTGTGACCTGTAGGCGCGACCGTAGAATTCCAGAAAAAGCGTAAACACATGCGCAGATCACGCTTAATAACTCCGCAGCTGTGTATCCGACTGGTGCAAAACTTGGCAGATCCCAAGGCGTATGGGTCTTTATCGTGTTTTCTAAATTTCAGGCAAATCCATCAAACTGTTGTAAAGTTATTAAGGTGCAAAATTTTGGGTTTAACATGTAAATGGCTCCTCAACCCTAACTATGGTAGCACTACCGTGCTACCATAATATACAGTATATATATAGATAGATAGATATGGGTAGTGCATTATTGATTTTGCTTAATAAGATTTAAAGGTTTTAGTTTGTAATCATTATTAATATTGGGGGAACTAACTGGTTTACTTCAAAATATATCAGTTATTTAAATTTTTAACATCTCTGTATATTATTTTTCTATTTAGAAGATTGCTGGCTTTGTGTTCTAAAATAAAAACAGAGAAACCTCAATATAGTTCTGTTTCAAGTTTTAAGTCCCAATAATACATAGATTTTTAGATCCTTGTGACTGTATGTACGAGTGGACTGTATGTTGCCTCACTTGCTATGCTTGCAGAGTTTCTTATGAGTGTAGGTAGTGATTCTGTGATTTCTGAAAACAAAATAAATGAAGAGTTCATTACTGTGAACTGTTAATATCATTCTAAGTTGTTGTGAGGTAATGCAACTCTCAACCGAGACAGAAGTTTCTTACCCTAGTCTTTAACAGATCATTCTCCTTGTTTTGTTCTTGTATTTTTATAGGCCCTGGGCTCAATTTTCAAAAACCAGAGAATGACACAAGTCCCTGGTATGCCGATCATTCTGTGCACGGGGCTTGCAGCATTCTCCCTGCGCTAATCAGGATTTTCATTCCCGTGAGCCAAATATAGCAAGTTAGACCAGCTCCAACCAGTCTAACTTGCGGCATGCTGTGACTTTTATGGGGCTTGCACCAAATATTTGGCACAAGCCGCTGTAAAGAGTGCAAAGTGTTGCAACTGTACCCAATATACTAAAATTGGGTGAAGTTGCTCCAAAGCTGTTTGGCACAGTTGCCCCAAAGAATGGAGTTGATGCAGGGTTTGACACAAGCCCTGTATCACCCTTTGAAAATAGAGCCCTATGTCTCAATATCTAGTGCTGACTGAGCACATTTATTACAAAATGGAGACACAAATTCACATCCTAAGCCAAGGATCCTAATTGGGTGCCTGTAAGAGGTATGGACAGTCCCAGGGCTTATGCGATATCTTTGGGGAGGGCTGAAATTACAGCATCTACTGCTACATGGTTGGGTTTTGGTGGCCCAGGTTATGGGTATCATACTGGCAGAACCTTCCTCACATCCCTGTAACTACAGCAGTGTGCTGTGACACCAGCACCTCACACAACCACTTCTGGGAATTTTCACTTCTGCTTATCTCTGGCCAAGAAATGCTCATTGTCTCTCTCCAGACCCAAAAGGGGAGCCTGCTGTTTAGGGAGGTTAGCAGTGAGAAGGCTAATATGTGGTATAGCAGGATGATCCCAGGATGAAGTTCAGCTGTTCACAATTAACAACAAGGTGGAACCACACGGAAATGGATATTTAGAACACTTAGATGGTGAGCACGTTGGAGATAAGCTTGCAGGATGAGTAGTATATGGAATCCATTAAATGGATAGCAGGTTAGAAGAAATATTCAACTTTTTGGTTTTTTGTGCATCTCTCCTTTTTATTTTAAAATTGGAGAAGTACAGGATGAGTTCCATAAGAATCAAGTCTTATTTACAGAACTCCCAAGTCATGGTTATGAATACAACAACAACAGACAACTGAAAACATTAACAGATAATACACAAATGAACTAGTAAAACAATTGTACGTCAATTGTTCCTGCAACAACAATCTTTTAAGCCATATTTTTAAAAAGCCAATATCGGAGCAGTTTCTGAGCTGAGGGGATAAACTGTTCCAGGGAAACAGGGCACCATATGAAAAACATTCTCTGTCAAGCATGAGGAAAATTTGAGAAGAAGAAATCCACAGCATTGGACATCCCTGAAATTGTAATTATGAATGGGAACGATTAACCTTTGGGATAAATAAGTTGGTTTTGGTTGTTACCCGATTTATAAATAAGAGATAGCCAAGGTGAGGTATGCCTAGAAGTGGGTGATACCTAATTTAACTGATATAATAAATAGTAATGATGCTCATCCCATCTTGATTTCAAAATAAAATGTAGCATTGAAAATAAACAGTGTTTAAGGGAAGGAGATGTGAATCAGCAGCATGGCGATAAACAGTATTGCCATAATCAAGAATGGAAAGAATTGCTTGCCTAATAATATGTTTACATTTTAGAACTGACAAACAGTGTCTGATTTGCTTTAGGCACTTAAGGCATTGACGAACCTTACATGCACATTCTCTAAAGCCTCATTCCCAGTGAAAGGCATCATAGGTTTGCAAATCCTTCTACAAGTCAGGCTGACAGGGCCTTGCCAGAACAGACACCGCCTTTTAAACAGACTTATGCATCTGAACCAGTATACTGTACGCTGAGAATGACAAAGTACTGACACGTGTTTTAGCCTCCATGGGGACTGTTCAGTGTAATAACTTCGGTACACTGAGGAGTTCCAAGAGGGTGAACAGGTGTCTGCCCATGTCATTCTCAATCTGTACTGGATCAGATACACAAGCTTGAGTAAAAGGTGAGATCTGTTCTGGCAAAGCCTTGTCAGCCTGATTTGCCCAATAGTTTGCTGCCCATGATGTCTTTCACTGGGAATGAGACTTTAGAATATTTGTATCATTTGGAAAGGAGCAACAAGGTAGAGTCACTGGGATGGGGAGTGTGTTGTGGGGAGAACAGTAAAGAAAAAATAGTCAAAATATGTACTTGTGACTGTCATTTTTGCCAGAAATTGTAGAGACCCTAAATCATATTTTGAATACTGTGGTACATTCTTTTTACTAATGCCCTGATAATTATTAATATAAATCTCAATCAACTGCTCTTTTAAAATGCTACATTTATTTTCTTGGCTATTAGGAAGTATGCTCAGCAGTCATCTTTTTAACTAAAACTTTTAACATTTGAAAAGGAATGTAGTTTTCTTCCTTTCCCCAGAAAGGTTAAATAGAAAGAAAACTGTGCTGTATGGCATTTGCTCTTCTTCAAGGTTGTTTACTGTACTTATTAATAGAAGATATGATTATGATCTATACAGTGTAATGCTGCAAATGACACATCTGGGTCTCCAAGTATATATTTAGTTATGTTTGTTTTTAGGCAAGTTTCTTCTGTGACTGCGTGGAAGGGTACATGGGCGTTTACTGTGAAGAATTAAATGCCTGTCACAATAACCCGTGTCTGAACAATGGATCCTGCACTGACATAAAACAAGGAAAAGATGGCAAGAATTTCACATGTGTCTGCTTGTCTGGTAAGAAACTAAAATATAAAATTTTGCACAAGCATGGTTTGACTGAACAATAATTCAAAAACACGTATCTGTATATCTGGCACATGCAATATCTCGTAATACAATCTGTATACTGTTTTATAAATCAATAGTAGGGGTTTTCTCAACACAGCATATTAAGCTAAAAGTTTCACTTATAAATACTTTTTAGCTCTTCTTCAATAGTACAGTTCATCAGACAGTATCTTAATTGAACCATTCACTCTGAGAAGGGTTCCTTGGTTATCTAGTGGTTAACTTTATCTGGGTACATCTGTCATGGGTTAGAATTTCAGGATAAAATAGAGAATAATAGATAAGCAACTGTGTGTTATGGATTTTTTTTGCACACCCGAGATGTGTGATGACCTATAAACCTTGAGAGGGAAGCTCAAGAGGTTTGAGGTCATCACACACCGAGGGTGTGTAAAATAAAATCCATGAACACACATTTACTTATTTTTAATTTTTTATAGTTACTGGTGCAGGGTTTGTACTGTAAATCTTACTTACCTCTCAACGCAGGACAGTTGCAGCAGTCCTAACCCCATCCAGTAGCAAAGGTCTTAAACCCCACAGTGAGTAAATCACACAGGTACTTTGTCATCAATAAACGAGCTAATATTCATCCGTACCCTCGCTCACTGCAGATTATTCTTCAGTGTCGTTCACGGAGCAATATTAGGCCTACAGCTCCCTAGTGGCACAAGCGGAGTTGAGTAGAGGCTGAGCTGGAATGGAAGAGGGCTGCGCAGGACCCACTGCACTACACAGCAGAGCGTGGTCACAATGCAGGAGAAGCAGGTGCAGTTACACACCGGACTACGTTTGCAGCAGACAGCAGGTAGAAGAAATAGGGGGGATACAGGGACATGTCAAAAGGCGGCAGCGAAGTAAGTGAGCTGTTGATCGTGAGGGGAAATTTTGCCACCATGTTTTTCGATATGTTCGGCCCGCCCACAGAGGGAGTAAGGGCCAATTGCATTGCACGCTACAGATAAGTGACAGTGCTATTGAGAGGACGTTTTAAAGAACGCCATAATAACTCGATTTCGAGTTATTACAGCGTTTTGGAGACCCTGAAAACAAGTTGATAAAGGGGGTCACCAGTAATTATTGCTCTTTATCGGGGCTCATTATCTGTTACTGTAAATCACTTGTGATTTCAGACAGTCAGCACAAGGAAGCAGGCTAACCCTTACCCTGCATACAATGGTCTCTCTGCAGGAATGTTATGAGAGGAGCATTTCATTTTACAAGCAGGGGAGGACTGCCAAAGAAATACTTAAAACATCAAATACATTGCTTAAAACTTATTATACATCACTCAAGTCAATTTGAAAGATTTATAATAATTTAATAGGGCATATGAAGTGTGTCTCATGGTATAAGAGTCTTCTCTCATGAGGTTTGCGCAAACAAAACTGCCCAGCTTTGTTTTTTTTTTTTAACTAGGCGCAAGGTATTTTTTCAGGGGTGACCTAGGAGCACTGGGGAGGTTAGGTGACTTGCAGAGGGTCACACAGCATGCAAGTAGAAGTTGTGGGAATCAAACCCATGTTCACTGAATGTACTAAGCTCATTCACAGCTCATTACTTTAACCGCTAGGCTATACTACCAGCCTAGTTCACAGTCAGTCCTCTTGCCAAACCTCATGTTTGGAGGCCATATTAACTTGTAACAGGGCCTCACTAGTGTGTCTTTTATGGTATAAGAGATTCCTTTTGTGAGGTTTTGGCAGCTAGAACAGTTCAGCTTCGCTGTGCAGTCCTCTCACCCAAACTTCATGATTGGAGTCTCTTACACCATGAAAGACACCCCCACAGAGGGCCTATTAACTTATAGCATGGTTGTGTCTCAATCAGCCAGTTGGGCCACAAATCAGCTAAATTAAGCACTGGAGAGTTTGGTTAGCTGGTAAAGTACCAATATACTTTATGTGGATTTACAGAAATGTAGTTTGTTGTGTTGGAGTATCATCTAAGTTTATATAATGTTGGTGACTCAGGGCAGACTGGTAGGGGTAGTAACATTGTAGCATGATCATGTTGTTGTTCCTGTAGTTTTCTGATTGGACAGAGCAGCCTAGATGTATGAGCATTAGGAGGGTTCTAAAATAATGGGCACGGAGAAGAACGATTAGAATGTTTGACACAGTGTTATGTAATGCCCAGAGAGATTAAGAAAAAAACAGTAAAGTCAGTTAGATTTTTCAGAAGTTGGGAAGTCAGCTGATCAAGATTTGGAAACTGGCTGGTAGTCATTACAGTATATGATGGTAGTACACACAGTACAGATTGCTTGGTAAGCCAACTCATCACGACTAGGTAAAAGGCAGGTGAAGTGAGTGTGTATGTTAATTCTGCTGCTGAGATGACTCTTATGGTTTTAAGAGTGGTTTCACATGCATTCTTAGGGTATGAGAACCGCAAACTGAAGGTAAGCAGTTCAGATAACCTAAGAATATAAGTGAGACCACTCTTACAACTGTAAGAGTGGTCTCACTTATAGTATTAATATATTATTGATTGCGATCCATCAATAATGTATTTCATTTTTAGAAAACCTTACCCAAAAGTGCCATTTCCAGGGCAGCAGTGCATGAGACACTCTTCTCAGAATAAGTATATCTTACACACAGAGTAAAGGAGTGCTCCAATTGGTTGGGAGTGCTCCCTTCATCTATAATATGATGCATGATAGTGGTGAAGTACAGAGAGCTGGTCACATAGGAACTGGGGTTTAAAGAACAGTTGTAAATCTGTCAAGACTGAGACATGCTGAATTTATGTGGATCATGTCTACCACCCTAAACTAAATGAAAGATGGCAATAATATAGTAATGGTCCTCCACAAAAATAAATTGTCCTCAAACTTATAGTCTTAATTATTCACTGTATATGTTTTGTTCAGCACTACAATGCATGCAATAATGTCAGTACAATACAGTACAAGAACAGGGGACATCAGCTCATCATGATATGGAAAAAAGGGGAAGGAAGACGTGGTTCACGATGGTGGCTTACACATGGTACAGATCACATAACTTTAAAGGAAAACATTTATGTGCAATGACTGGTATAGTTGGAAAGTGCATGAACATGCTTTCAAATGAGGTATTGGGCTCACCTGTAGCTGGAAGCACACTAGTGATATTGATGACTTATTCTATTCAATATTGACATCACAATGTTCTAAAAATGGCTGCAGTGTAGTGTCAATATTAAAAAGACTCCATCATCTGTATCTCTGGAGTGCTTCCAGGTACAGGTGAATCCAATACCTTGTGTGAAATAGCTTCTCATGGGCTTTCAATCTATGCTAGCCACTGGGCATGAATGTTTCCCTCTAAGTTGTTGGAGTAGGTACAGGCCCACTTGTGATCATGAGCAAAGCACAACTGATAGCTAGGTGACTGAACAGTATTATGATAGAGCTGCAGTACAGTGGTGCCAACCAAGATGCAGTGCAGAAATGGTGCAGTATATCACAAAATACTGCAGTATACTACAGGGAACAGTGTAATTTAAGCACAAATAAGCACTTTTGTTGCTGCAGAGAATAATGTAATTTAAGGGCAAATAAACACTTCTGTTACTGCATGGAACAGTGTAATTTATGGGCAAATAAGCACTTTTGTTACTGCAGGGAACAGTTTAATTTAAGGGCAAATAAGTTCTTTTGTCATGCAGTATTTTGTGACATGTCACTTAGTGCACGTTGCTGTGTTGCATCATGGCTGGCTCCACTGTAGTTTCAGGTCCAAGCAACAGGGAGGGCACCTTATAGTCATGATCCTGAATGATGTGCAAGTGTAAACAAGCAGCTGGGTTGCTGAAGAAAGCCACGATGAAGCTGGGTCAGGATGTACAGTATGATACACACAGAACAGGGCCAGGGAGGGGTTAAATTGGGCAGTAAGCCACAAACAGCTCCCTTCCCTCTCCTCTTACAATATTGTGTGAGAGTTCCTGCTCATCTGACATTTTCTACATTAGCCACTGTAATGTTCCACCTTCTAGAGATTACAGTTTCCATTCTTACAAATCTAGATTTGTAAGTTCCCTCTTGTAGACATTTCCAAAAAAATACTGACACCAGGCAACATGACCATCAGCTACTTGTCAGGGTGAAGCATTTGTTTTCAGTTTTTAACCAGGAAAGGGACATTGAGCTGTAACAGCTTGTTTTCAGGTATATTGTGGGGGAGGGCGGTTACATGGACCTTTTTACTGATGTAGACTATTGACCAAGACACTGGGGGAAAACCCTATTCTTATGAAAAGTGCCATGAGACCTTTAAGGTCCATCTGAGTGGCCACCAGAGATGGGCAGAAGGACCTTGGTTTTAATGACTCATCTGAAAGATAGTACTTCAACTGTGCAGCACCCCCTAGTGGTGCACTACAGGGTCAGTACTGGTTATTAACACAAATTCCTGGTGTGGAACTATAACCCACAATATTCTGACCACATACCACTGATTGCACTGACCCATGAATGATGTGCAAACTCTGATTTAAACAAGTAGCCAGGCGACTGAATAATGCTATGATGGATGTGGAGCAACTGTATGATCATAATACACAGAAAATCATGCACCAATAATCTAACACAATTCACAAAGCCATGAATGCACAAAATCCTTAGCTAGACTTGGGGTAGAATATTGTTGGTTAGGAAAAATTAGCAAATGCATTTTTGATTGGGTGTTTAGTATGCAGTTTGGATGGTGATGGTGAGCTTGACAAAAAATTTCAAAACGCTTTGCTGACTGTTCTCAGAGGACACTAGTATAGCCTCATCACCCTCCAATTCTTCACGTGGTATGCCATCCTCTGCCTGCCAGTTCCGGATCATAACTCTGTCCATGTTTCTTCCCAGTTAGGGTGTTTTTTTTGTTTGAGGTGGTTATGTATAGATGAAGTTCCCAATTGACCAGCCTTCCCACTATGACACATAAAAGCAGCCCTCAGAAATTCAAGAAATCAATAAATCACAGTCACGGCATCCAGTATAGCCAGGTCAGGACCAAACTCACAGTATTAGCCCAATCAGTCCTGAGCTGGTTACACTGAATGGCTTGACTATGATTTATTGATTTATTGAATTTCTGAGTGCTGCCTGTACGTGTTTTTCTCTGTCTGTTTCAGGCTAGCACCCCCTCATTTTCTGAGAGCGCAGTTCCACTTTTGTTTTGGTCTTACCACTATGACTATGGTAATTGTATCATCCTACAAAGTGCAAAGTCTGGGCAGACTGATTGGGCCAAGCAGCCCTTTTCTGCTGCCAAATTCTATGTTTCCAGATAAAATCAGGCTACATGACACACATCAACTTGGTCACACATCAGTGACAACATCATGAACTTTTCTACCTGGAACCATACTGTCTTCAGTTAGGGGAACCTCATCCACTAGAAAGGTTTAACTATTGTCATTAGCAGTTTTTGTCTTACTAGTATCACCACCACACCTTGAAAATACAGTCTTTGGCCCCTTTATTACATTTGATGCACAACTTTCTACTGTAACTCCCACACCATTGTGACTTATTTATTGCTTCATTTCTTGGTCTGTCTTTGGAATCATCCCTTACAGAAATATAGGTGTTCTGTGTACATGCAGAATGCATGCCACATGCTTAATTGTGCAATGTTTGCATGCAGTTCGCATACACAAAGTGATCCTAAGCGAACCAGCTCTGAAAAGCAAATCAGGTTCGCATGCTGCAAGCTTGACATGTGCACAGCAGGTAAGCTGGTGTGAACATCTTCTAGAAATTACATCAGACTTGCGTGCTGCATGCTTGACATGAGTGCAGCAGTCAAGCTGGTGTGAACATCATTTAGACATCACATCAGGTTCACATGCTGTACACTTGCCATATGTGCAGCAGCTAAGCTGGTGCAAATCTCATCTAAAAACACATTTGTTTCTATTTCTTATACTACTGCTAGCAATTAGAGTCATTAAAATACATTTTTATTTGAATTCCCATAAAAAGTAGGTAAACTCATTAATTCTGATCCTTTTGCAAGTTGTTTAATGGCTTTTGATATTTGTCATTAAATTGACATTAATTTGTAAAGTATTGTTTACTTACTGCATTAAATGGGATATAGCCAGTCAACATACCCATTCCAGATGTACAAAGAAGGACCTCTGTACTGTGAAGCCTATCCTTTTTGTTTTGGACCATGCAAATCCCTTATGCATATTTAGTGCTACAAATGTGTTTCTCCATGACTGTTTTATCTCACTTAGTTTCCCTTTGTCATTTTGTATTGAGCGTATACACTATAGCCATGCTTAGCACTTTTTGTGCTGAGTAGGGTCTTGGATGCATGCACCATACCTCATATTTTGTCAATGAAATGAGGGACATGGACACTCAAAGTGGGGGACAATGAGGGACACTAACCCACATGATGATCAGAACACATCATGAAACATGGAGATATAGTACCTCAGAACACAATGGAAACCATTGCATTAGCACCTGAGAATGAATTTTTACCACTAGGCAGGGGTGCCATTTAGGTAGGGTAGAGAGGGGCAGTTGCCCCCCCCCATATATATGCCTAGTTTGTTATTATGGTATGGCAATAATGACATTAAATTTGGATTTAATCTTTAGCACAATAAGTGCCCACTTGGCCTGTGTGCTCACTCTGCAGGTATTCTCCATACTCGACTGTGTCTGTATTGTGTTCTCCACTCTCTCCACCTGTTAGCAGTGGCACAATCACTGTGATGTGGATGAGCTCCAGCCAAGAAAGAGCATGAGTCTTGCAAATGCAACACTGTCTTTCCTGCCACAGAGTAGACAGACTGCACGCTGCAGCTTGGAGGAGTCAGTGAGCACTGAACTCTTAATAGCAGTGTTGTGGCAGCATATTTTTACTGGTCTACTCTTAGTGAGTCTCCATCTCCCCTGGTGGCTGAAGGGGCAGAGAGTGAGCTAGAAGCTAACTCAAGACTAGGCTACCTACTTACTCTACTAGGCTCGCCTTGCAAAAAAAAAAAAACAGCACAGACCCCCACGGCAGTAAGCTAGGCTTAGCAGAAGTGGTGACAGTGGTGTGGGTGGCCTTCATAGGCCCTGATCAGTACAGTGCAGCAACAGCCACAGGAGTAACCAAGCAAGAAGCAAGCAACCCAAGTTGGGTGGGCTTGGTTGGTAAGGTGATTTGGTCATGGAGTACATTGGGGGCCTGTGATGGTTGGTTCTAGCATCCAGCTTCTGGCAGAAGGAGAGCGAGGGAGCAGACTGAAAACAGGGCTGGTGGCACACTGTGCCATGCTGCAGGTTCTGGCCATATGACTGGGTAAGTAAAAGTAAATTGTTTTTTTACAGGGGATTGGGGAAGGAGAAAGGACTGAAATATTGATGTGTTTTTCATGTTTCTTCACCTTTGAGGGGATTCATGACCCACAGGGGATGAGTATTGAATGGAATGGAGTCATGGAGAAAAATCAAGACAAAGTTATTTTTTTTGCGTGGGGGGGCAGAACTTCAGCCAGGAAAAAAATTGGTTAGTAACTGGGTGGGTTTAAGCCCAAATCTGATGCACTGCTCTGGGGTATATACAGATGAATCTTATACATTTGAATTTTTCCTGATTTGCATATCACTTTTCAGTTAAAACAAATAAGTTGTGCCTTTTAGAGATGTTACAGACATTCTAGAACTGTCCCTTGCATTTATGGACAGTTGAGCTGTATGGTATGCACAGACTATTGGAGTCCCACTATAGTCAGGCTTATGACCCCCCCCCAATGAAGCTGACCTCCACATCCCTACACTCAGGTACATTATGACAAAGTGCAAGGAGACTAAAGGGGTGTGCACCATTGAAATTAATGGGGGTATTTCTTATTACTATTTTATACATTATTGATGGAGATTAATGAAGGCCACCACTCAACTTACAAGGGCCTTGTTAGTAGAACAATGGCCTTCATTACTCTCCAACTCACCATCATAACATATAAAATAGTATTAAAAATAACTCCATTTATTTTAAGGGGGTACACCCCAGCACTCTGACCCATGGACATCATCTCTTAAAGACTCCTGCCTTTGGCTCCCTAGTACTCAAGTAAGAGACATTTTACTTATGTCTATAATTGGTGGGTTGTCTGTAGCAGCATGGCCATATCTGCTACAGTGTGTGTACATGGGGTGGGGGAGGGGACTGGCCATATGTGTGTGTGTGTGTGTGTGTGTGTGTGTGTGTGTGTGTGTGTAGTTATTGTTACTTTTGTGTTTGCTCCTTAAATTCTATTTGTGTAGAAGCATTCAAAACTATGGAGAGAAAATAATAGGAGTACAGGCCAGACAGAAGTAATTAAGTGATTTTATGGGTAACTTTATGTATTGGGGGTGGGAAGAACCACATGTCTTTCCATTGGTATGTGTGCTACAGTTCAACTCTGAAACTGAGATGAGTAAGAGAAGAAAACTGAAAAGCATGGCTACAAGCATGCAGCATGCGTGCAGATGTAGTCAGATACAGTATGCATTGAAGTACAAGTGAGCCATATGTGTGCAGATAGTATGGCTCAGTGGTTAAAGGCTACAAGCCAGGAGACTTAGAGGCTTAAAGACCTGGGTTTGAATCTCATCAACCCCCACTTGTGTATGGTGTGATCCTGAGCAAATCACTTAACTTTTATGTGTGCTGTTATCAGTGACCACATGCTTTTTGCATGCATGCAAATTTAACATAAAAATCATGGTTTCCACAATTGCTTGCTGCACGTATACAATATGCATGCAATTGGTTCCAATGTAACATTTAAATCATACTTGCAGCACGCATATCACTTAAGTAGTTTTATGTGTACAGCATGAAAACCTTCATATAATTATTCTGTAAAGGATAGGACAAATGGGGACACTATTCTTTTTAACTTTCTCATACATTTTGATATTCCCCAAAGACAGTACCAAACACACTCTTTTTTGAAAAATGTGTTACAGTATGCCTTTCTTCATTGGGTAACAGTACTGAGAGGAGAACTGAACTGAACCTGTATGCCATTTTTCATTGTACATGCTGATTTTTAAAATACTTTTTTTTTATTTATTCTTTGTTGACTGGTTAGGGACACTGATGTGTGAACATCATTTAAACATCACATCAGGTTCAGGTGATGAAATTGTTCTGGTTATGAGGCAAAGCAGGGGTGGGAGTAAAGTGACACAATTTACTAGTCCTGTTTCACCTCTTCATGGTTTTCAGTTATCCTAGTGGGTGTTTCTCACATACACACAGGTAGTAAGTACCATTTTAAAACTGTTTGATGTAGTTTATGTCCTTAATCAGCTCTTCCATTGTTAGCACAATGCATCTACATTCCACTGTATAACTCTGTGGTTGAGACGGACACAAACTATGTTGCACAGTCCTATATTAGAACTGAATGTCATTGTGTAAATTAGAAACACCCACTGAGGTTCTGTATACATGGAACAGAAACTGAATTGGAACTATAATTTAAAAATAGCTTCTACTGGGATAAATGACTCACAGGTTCAGCACAGTTCTCCTTTATGGGAATCAAATGTAGGACTGTGTGGGGCAAGTGATGAAGTTCATTATACTTTACTTGGACACAACTCACTGTTACTAGTGCAGGAAAAGATTAGTACCTTAACGCTTAAGCAACATTCACAGTATAAAGTGGTACTTGCACCTGTTAGACTAGTTCAATAATATTACTAATTCAGATTTGTATTTTGTGTCACATATAACTTGATGTTGCACATGTAGAATGCAAACAGCTCTATTATGATGAGGCTACATTCATAGTACTACTACCTGTGCCTGTACCTATCAGGTTACTATATTAATATGCCTTGATTAAATGATTTGTGTTAAACATGAGTATGTCATAGTTTCACTAAAGCTATAGGTTGTACGTTTATAATAAACTGAAAAGCTTAATGAAATAAAAATGTATTATTATTATTACTGTTGTAATATATTTAGGAACACAGGCACATTCAGACAAGAGGAGGCACATTGCCTTTCAAGCTTGTTTGCTGTTTTTCAAAGGGAGTAACCACTAACGCACATATATATTAGGTGTATATCTATCTGTAACTTATTGTAAAACTGCTGACAGTATCACATTCTACTACCTCTCAGGATAAACCTTCCTCAATTCCCACCACTCTCTGAGAGAACCATGATCTTGTTGTAGTCATAAACTGCTTCCCCTTTGAAGTTTATAACCACTTGTTGTTCTTTTATTATCTATAAATGCAATATTTAGACCCAATTTCAGATCCTCATTTGTTAGAGCTTTAAAAATTAGTAACATGTCTCCCCTAAGTCTCCTCATTTCAAGTTTATGCAATCCCAGTTCCTTTAATCTCTCATCGTAACTCAATCCCTCCATCCTCCAATCATCTTCATTAATCCTCTCTGTACCGATTCTAGTTTTTTGATATTTCCTTTGTTCAGTGGGTTTCACAAGGGGCCACAGTACTCCAAATGTGGGTGAATCAATGACATGTACAAAGGCAACACCACCATACTACCTCTACTTGTTAAATTCCTTCTCATGTATCCCAAGATTTGTATATGTTTTGACACTGTCTCATCACAATGCTTCGAGTACAGTGTATTTCAAAGTATTGTCTACCATAATTCTCAAATCCCTCTCTCATTCAAATACTCTTAGTATTGTTCAACCTATATAATATTTCACCTGCTTATTATTGCTACCAACGTGCATTACCACACACTTGCCTGGGTTAACGTTTATTTTGCCTTTGAGCAATCCTCTGTATAGGCTATCTAAGTTCTCCTGTAGGGCTATAATACCATCCTCTGTATTAACAGTGTGGGCCCAATTTGTTATCATCCACAAACTTTGCCAACCAACCCCCACTTGCTCAGTTGAATGCCCATCACATAAATATTAAATAGGGTTGGCCCTAGAACTGACCACTGTAGAACTCCACTTGTCACCTGGGTTTCTGTAGATTGAAAACAAATTATTTTATCCATCTGTAACCTATTTCCTAACCATAATTTTATCCATTTTACCAGCTTTGGGTTAAATTTGGTTCTTGGCATACTTTTTACTAATGCAGCATATGATACCATATCAAATACTTTGCTAAGATCCAGGTAAATCATGTTCACTGGTTTACCCTTGTCAAGAGCCACACTGACCCTATCACAAAATTCAATTTAATTGGAGAAACATGACCTCCCCTGCCTGAGCCCATGCTGTGTTATATCCCATACTTTGATTTCATCCATGAAATTGTTAATTCTGTCCCTCACTATGATCTCAAAAAGTTTGCCCACAAGTCTGTAATTAGATTTTTCACGTTTCTCCTTATTAAGGCTACATGAGTAGAGCCCTTCAGTCCTCTTGCTAGGACCAGTAGAAAAGCATTCCCACGTTTCTTGTGAACCAACAACATGAAGAGGTGACAAAGGCCCCCTCTGTGCTTCTGCAGATTATTACTTCCTATCATTTGTCCTATCCTTTGATTTAGTCTGTCTTGTTTTTGTCTCTCGCCTTAGTACTTGACATTTATTTTTAAGTGATCGCTTGTAATTTAATATGCTGTGCTTTACAAGTATTTCATTTTTTTGACTGAGCACTTGTATCCATCAAGCTGTGCTCTATAAAGCCTTGTATTATTTTTATTTTATAATTTTTTGAATGAAACACAAATTACGGTATGTGAGCAATTGTTTGTTTCTTACCAAGGCTCACTTTAATGTTCTACAGTAATCTTTGATACCAATACCCCATTTTCCTCCCCTTTCTTGCTCTACCATTTTGAGTGATCGCTTGTACAGTATCTAACAAGCACTGCTCTATTATGATTTTTGAATGAGCACCTGCAAACAGTAAGCATAGTTTCATAAAATCTTGTATTGATTTTACTTCTAAAAGTAATATAAATCAAGATACAGTATGTGCTCAGTTGCACGAATTACAGCAAGCCTCACCTAAGCATCTTGTTGTTTTTATGCAGTGTTTTTGGCACTTTCCCTTCCCCTTTTTTCAGTTCTATTTACTTTCTATTGATCATTAATAATACAACATGATTTACTGCACTTGCAGAATTGAGTATATAATCAGAACTCTATATGTAGGTAATTGCATCTGAGCACTAAGGACTTAAACACTGCTTCCCTCTTTCACTCACCCCCCAACCTTTCCCTCTCTTTATCTTCTTGTGGATTGGACCTATTTCTTTTTCTTTAATTTTTTCTTTGTGGCAGCAGTTCAGGTTTAGTACACAGAATGATTAAAAAGCAGACATTATGAATGAAGTACATCTGTGCCCAGTGCTGTTTTCACTTTATCTTTTTTTAAGTCTGCTAAATTATCTTACAATTTTGTTTTGATTACACTTTGAACCCCAAATATTGTTGAATTGAAGACTGATAACTAGACTGTATATATCTTCTCTAATCTTTAATTTAGCTGCTTTTATCACTTCTATATCATTCAAGCTCATGGTAATTTGATTTTGTTTTCACTGTGTGTATTTAGAGTGCTTGTTTATCAATGAACATGGAATCGGAGCTTGAGGTGTTTTTAATTAAGCTGGGATAATAAAGCTGATGTGCTATGGTACAACTGTATTAATTAAATGTCAGTTTATTGATGAAGGTTGTATAAATCAGCTAGCTACCATTCTTTGCTATGACCCCTGACGAAGCCTCCTGTATATGAGGAGAAGCTTTGGGACTTAGTTCCCTGCTCTCACCAATAAACATTTTAAATGTAACTTTAATACCATTGTGAATATTTCGTATTCTTCTGCTCAGTGCCATCAAGTTTGTGGTTTCTCTTGTTGTAGGGCAGGAGAGAAAAAATAAACAATTAAGCTGAGGAAAATTGTCTTCCCTACTGACGTTGGTACCAGACTTTTGTCTGGTTACACAAGGCACAGGAAGCATTTTCTGGCTATTAAGTCTGAATTCATTCAGCTGACGTCCGTGCATTCTTGCAGGCTCCCACAAAACTGAAGGTTATATTTCAAGGAAAAGACCAGTATTTCATATATGTGGACACTGCAATGGCTTTCTGTGTAAAAACTATTGCCTTCCCTACTGACATTGGTTCTGTCTTAGACCTGGATTAATCAGAAATGCACAATACTTGCTGGTTTTTAATTTTTTTAACTAATTGCTTGGTTTATGTATTTTTTTTAATGAGTTATCTGTTTTCTTTGAAAGGCTTTGCTAATATAAATTTGCATTGTTTACACTACTGGCATGTTTGGTTTAAAGGAGTATATGATGGCTAAAAAGATTACCCCTTTCTATGTTTTTATGGTGAATGAAATAACTTGGAACACAGAACCTAAGTTTTGGATGGATTAATTGCTTAAAATGTTCTGTAAGTACATACTAATCAAGGTTAAATCTTTTTAACCCCTCAAAAAAAATGGGAGTTTTTCTAACTAATACAGTTCATTACTATCTAATTAAAAATTCAAAAAAAAAGAAAGTAATCAAACATTAGAACAGTATCGAAAGTGCACACAGATGTTCCCCAGCCTTAACGGATATACTTAGTAATGGACTCATTCTCTCAAGTGTCAGAAACCGTATACACACCAAGTTTCAATAAAACTGCTGACATAGTATTAAAAAAATCAGAGAATTCGGCTCTGCTTAATATACCCATGTTCTTATAGAAAATACTCTTTTGTTGCTCCTCTTCTGTTCTGCCATGCAGCTTGCAGCTGGATGCCTCACATGCGCTTGTAGGTTCTCTGCCTAGTTACAGGAGAAGTCGAGTAAACTAGACACTGCTACTGGATGCATTTCATTGCTTATCCATGCTGCAGACAGAACTGGAAGTAAAGGCAGTTCAAGGATGGGATGTTCACACAAAGCCACACATTGCTGATAACTACTGTGTGAATTAAAACTATGTACACTAGTGGGACTTAATGATTTTCTTTTAAGTGCAGATTTCTTTGCATTTAAAACAACATGAATAAATCCTTGTAGTGCACATAGTTGGTTTTAAGTCATGCAGCAGTTATTAACAATTTGTGTCTTACTTCTTTATATCATTTTGTTCATAGCCAATGCAGCGAGTTTCAGAGAAACGTCTGCCATTGTATTAAAAAAACAAAAAATAGAATTCAGGTCTGTTCAATATATCCATGTTCTTATAGAAAATACTCTTCTGTTGTTCCTTGAATAACATTTGCATAACACTGAGCACAGATCTTTTACTGTTGGGAGCAGCAAAGTGCTCTTCTCCCCAGGTTCAATCTGCAGTGTGAGGAAGTGCTGAAATGTCATTTATTACCCAGCAGTGGTCACTCTGGATCATAAGAACCTTTCTGTGTGTGTGTATGTTTTTGTTTAAATCACATTAACAAGCTGTTCAGCATTCTTCAGTCCCTCAAGTTCACATAATTAGTTTTAACTAATGTAACAGTTATCAGCAATTCTGGTCTTACTTCTTTGTATGCATTCAATTGATACATGCTTACAACATCGATCCACTATTTTAGATTTAAAAGCAGTCATTTAAACTGATTATGAACAAAATGATATAAAGTAGTAAGCCACAAATTGCTGATGACTACTACTTGACTTAAAACTATATGCACTAGTGGGTCTTACTGATATTATTTTAAATGTAGACTGCTTTGCATTGCAGTCCATTTTGTGTAGAGGCTTAAACTTTGAATAGCAATATGTGGGTAACACTAGCTTTTCAACATATCACTTTCAACCTAACTTGCTTTTCTGAAGCTCTGCTTAGATTTGAAAAGCTACTAGTACAGTTGGCTGAAAGTGTTATGTTGAACAGCTACTGTTACCAACATTTTGATATTTAAAATTTAAGCCTTTATCTAAAATGGACCGCGGTTTGGAAATCATGTCCATAATCAGAAAATGTTTGTTACACAGCCAGAGAAATATTTATATTTCCAATATAATAGAAACAGTGTTCAATGATGTAGTATTAAATAAAAACTGCATGAGGGAATTATAAATAGGATGTCCTGAACCAGAAAAACATTCAGTCAATAGCCAGACAGTAGATAACTACGTTTTACATTAAAAAAGTGCAATGGTCAAGAAGAAATTGCCAGGACCACAGATCTTTTGTTTGAAGTGGGGGACAAGCCACTTATACACTCATTTTAATTTTTCAATAAAATATCCACTTAATAACTAAGAGTTGTGCTTGTGGTACTAGCTTTACTCTGGATTACAGTTCAGTAACCTCACTGCAAGACGTATCTTTTCTGTCTTCTGTGAGATATCAATCAAGCATCCCCCCACCCATACACAAGACAGAAGCCCACTCCACCCCATTTCAGTTAAGGACCTCATAGCCAACCACCCGCTACCCCCCTCCATCCTCCTTCAGCACTCAGAGGATACCCTGTGAAGTCATTAATTTGTCTCTCACCGTGGTGCTGCTTGCACTTCTCTTCTTGTTGTTTAGGTATATGGTACACCACCAAAAAAAATATAGATCACTCTATAGTTAACATTACATTACCAATGTCAGTTTTTATAAGGTATAAATTATTATTCAACAGGGCAGGGCTACTTTTTGTAGACAATTTTCATTTAATCATTTAATCCTCAGTTTGTCAGAGATTTATTTTGATGGCTGTGGGTTTATAAAACCTTTTGGCTTTCTTTTTGCTCCGGTCTCTTTCTTCCCCTTCTGCCAGTCTGTTCCATTGCTAGCTCCATGTCCTTCCTCTGCATTCTATAAAACAGGTAGCACACTGCTACCTGCAGAAAAAGGCATGGAGGACTACACACCAGTCACTGAATTCATTAGGGGGATAAACAGTATTATAATTTCATGCCATTTTGTCTGTCAGGTGTCCTATACTGAGTAAATACATTGTAAAAAATGGGTAAAAGCAGCAATCCGTTGAACATGAGATATTGTATCTCAGCTTGCACATTCTTGGTGCAGCTGCAAGCGGTTCCACATTGCAGCTCCTCTGGCCCTTCTTTCACAACTTCGGCTGCAGCCCTATTGGCTCTGGCCAGAGTTTGTTAAACATGGGTATAACTACTGCTTTCCTCCATTCTAATGGTACTTGCCCCAGTTCCAAAGAGGTATTAAAACATTTTTGTTAGTGGATCAACTAGTACTGGTCCAATTTCCTCAATGGCCTAGGATGCTAACCATGGTTCCCTTGAGTCTTATTCACTTTTATGCTTTGTGGGAGTTTTACTACTTCTGCCTTCTGTATTATAAATGGAATGTCACCCTCCTATATATTTACCTCAGTTAATTCTGATTTCTGGAATACTGACCCAAATAATCTATTGAGGATTCCTGAAATTTCCCTTTATCATCAGTGTTCTCATTCTTCACTAGCAGTCCTACTATCCTATCTCCACCTTTTTTTGCTCAGAATACTTTTGTATTATTTTTAGAGGTTTGTGCTGTATCTAATTCTTTATTCCACGTAACAATTCAGATATCTTTTTTACACCTCTTTGCTTCACTCTTATACTGCTCCCAGAGCACCTGAACTCCTGTTAATTTTGCTCCTTTAAATAATCTTCTTTTTTATTTATTTGTGCTATGAGGTTTTTAGATAACTATATTGGTATTCTACCTTTCCTGTTATATTTGGATACCACAGGCACACACTTCTCCACAAGTACTTTTGTTTTGTCTACAAAAACTTGCCACCTACTGTCCATATCTTTCCCCTCTGTCTTATTAATGCAATCCCAGATTCGTATGTCATTTCTCGTTGCTGTGACGTTAACCTTATTATAGCATTCCTTTCTGATATTCCCTTATTCCTCTCTTTTGCCTTTTCAGTGATGAACACCACTATTAAATGGCCACCGTCGCCATGCAGATCTTCCTGAACTAAGTCTCCATCACTCATTCACACTAGTGGGAGAGCGCTGGAGGCACTAGGACCAAGCAGGAGCCTAAAGTTTTCAGAAGAGTCGGTGCAAGAGAGGACCATGCATGCGCGGCACCGCGAGACTAGCTTGCGCCTATGTAGGCTATCTCGGTGTCGACCCTCCAACTACCTCAGTTCCTTTACTCCCGCCATCGAGTGTGCTTGGATGTCGACATCGCTCATCTGCCAGAGTAGAAGTTTTCGTCTCTACGACAACAGCTCTTAATGTTTTAATATTTCAAAATAGTAATTTATTATTTTACAAACAAGAAGAAGATTATGAAGAAGAAGAAAAGGAAATTATTTCCTGCCATCAACTGAGTCGTCCTTAGACAGTAGCAGTGATGGTAGGAGGACTTCATTTGAAAGTTTTTATGGCAGAGGGGCTGTGTCCGATCTGCGGTCCTTAATTAATGGGGGGGTCTGACTACGGAGAGTCCTGTGCTCAGGGTGGAGGACAGTCCTCCGAAGCACAAATCTAATGGTTCCAGTGATCCAGCTCCACTTGACCTCGAGCTCCTCTTCCTTGTTCGGGGAAGAAGAATCGGTGCTGCTCGAGGTTGCACGTTGGTATGTCTGCACAAGAAATGTTCGTCTGGAGGGGCGATGGGCCTGAACCGACTTTGGTGGGTTCCTCTTGGCCCCACTCCTAACGGCTGCTTTCTCAACTCCAAGCTCCATCTCTGTCCTCGCTGGAGCTCCGGTGAGCAGTTTCACCTTTGAGTTGCTCCTATGGAACGGGGGTTCGACTTTCCAGTTTTCATGGCTCTGTTCCTAATTTCAGGACCTCTGAGCCTCGGAGCCATTGGACTGGAGCCGGGTTGATTGGATAACATATGGTGAGGTGCCCTCTGGGTGCCTTTGCCATCGTGTCGACCTCTCGTGCCTACCTCCCTCTCCCTTTTCCATGCAGGGGCCGGCACGGGCACTACCTTTTTCCTTCTCCCCTTTTCAGGATTTCCATTGGCATTTTACTTCGGTGCCATGGTTCAGAGCTGTAGCTTGGCACCTTGGCTTGGTGCCATGGTTGGCACCATGCCTTGGAGCCATGGCTCGGTGCCTTGAGTCGGGTGCGTGGCTCGGTGGCCTCAGTCGGCACCATGCCTGGAACCATGTTTTCCCGATTTGAGTCCAGCGCACCGTGCTGAGGAGCCATGGCTCCGGTGTCTTGGCTGCTATGCTGTGGTTCGGCACCGTGCTTGGTGCCTTGGTCGGTGCCGAGCCTTGGGGCCTTGGTCAGTACCATGCCTTAGTCAGCACCATGGGTTGGCACCATCACTCTGTGCAGCACTGTGGGTGCTCACTTTGCTGCCACTAGTTGTTAGCACCATCAATGGTACCATGCACCCGTGGTTGGCGCCGGGCACCCGAGGGTGCTGCAGGTGGCATCCACGGGTGCCATGGGTGCCAGAGATGCCAGGGGTGGTGCCAGGAGCACTCGTGGGTGCCACTGGTGATGCTGTGGGTGCCCATGGGTTCCATGGATGCTTCAAGTGCTATGGGTGCCACTGGTGCTTTGGGTACAGGGGTGACACCCGTAGGTGCTGCAGGTGGCACTGCAGGTGCCCTTGGAATGCTCTGGTGCCCTCAGTTGCCATGGGTGCCATTGGTGCCCTCAGGTGCCATTCTTGCCATGGGTGCCATGGGTGCCATTGGTGCCATGGTTCCATGGGCGTCAGAGGTGCCCTCACGTGCCATTGCTACATGGGTGCTGGGAGTACCTGTGGATACTGCCATGGCTGCTCTTGGGTATCACCCAGGTTGGCATAGGCACTGCTTGGTGCCCTCCTGTGCCACAAGTGCTGCTGATGCCACACGGGTACTAGTGGGTGCTGTATGGCAGAATTAGTGACACTTTTTTCCTTTTAGATGCCTTTCCACAGAACTTGTGGTGGGATGTTTACCGCAGAATGAACTCCTGTTCTGCGGATTATTTTTTCTACACATTTTAGTGAGTGGTGGTCTATGTAGGATCTTGTGTCATCCAGCAGTTTTCTGCTATGGAACTCTACTGTACCATTCTGCCAGCGGAATCTCATTCTGCTCAGCACTTTCTCTGCTCCCTACTTAAACTCCTCGACATCCTTCCTGATGGCGGAGTCTCTAGTGGCTCTGACCTAGACATCTCTTGGAGGTCCTTCTGGGGTAGAAGTGCATCTAGATGGGTCTTTCCCTGTTCTTCTGGTCAGTAATGCAGCGGACAGCTCATTTTATATTCTGGAGGGCACGTCATCTCTATCTTCAGAGTCCGTGATGGAAAATCCTTTCAGTAGTTCCTCAGTAACGGTGTCCACTATAGTATTTCACACTGCGTCCATGGACCATACTCTTCTGTGTCTAGACTTTTTCAATCGTCAAGACAGTTACACTCTGTGGAACATTTTAATTTAATGGTCAGGGGCTGCTCTGACTCTTCCACTCCTTTGATAGGGGTATATAGCCCCCTTGTGATATTGCCTCTTTGGTGGCTTCTTTGGCACAGGTGGTTAACTTCTTTCTAGCTGTGATTGTTAGTCCAGTCATGATTTCAGTATGGACACTCAGGCTCTTTCTGCACTCAGATGGAGAACATCTTCGTCTTTCTGTATCAAGACAATCCTCAAAATAGCAGCCTGAAGGCCTTGTTAGGCTCAGACTGAATGTTTTTTATCACCGCACAGGGCCTAGCCAAATTTACACGGCACCCCCCCTTTTTTGGGGGGAGGGATCTGGTCAGATTCCTGCTCAGACCCTAAGGCACTCATCTCTGGGATATGGTAAAGAGAACCTGATTTCTTCTTCCACTACAGGGAGTCCGATCCGGTGACGATATGGGTCATCTCTTTCTTTGAGAGATTTCTCTCATTCATAGACATTTCCTAGACCTAGGTGACTGCCCAGTCTGTTATTTCCTTTTCTTTTTATCAGGCTTTCTTCTCTTGAACAGAGCCTTACAGCAGCAGAAGCGACTTTCCACTGAGTCGGAGCTCAGGTTCCTGCTTCCTTGCTTGCTTAATTTAACAGGCAATTTCCTCCTTCTTGACAGATGGTCAAGTAGGTCCCTTTTTCTGAGGAAGCTTCTCAGATATTCACACCTTCGGTTCCTGCGCTCTGGTCCATGCCAGTCGCTCACGAAACTATCCTCTTCAAGTGCGAGAGAGAGTGGTGATGTTTCTTTTTCAGCAAATGAACTAGATTCCTTTCCTGCTCCTTTCAGGAAAGCCAGAGTGGCTAGTACCTCACCGCATTGAGTCACTGCCTCTTTCAGTCACTTCAACAAATGGGTTAGCCCTAACTTGTTCCTGCTGTGTCTCTCCTCAACGCACATCTGCCTTTATTGACCTTAGAAATCCAGCCCCTGTTTTTTTTCTGTCGGAATTTTTTTTCCACAGTGGACACATCCTCCTGTACTCCTTTATTCCCTGAGTTCAGAGACTGCTGCTACAGTTGTACACACAGAGGCAGGATTATTCCTCTTGGAATATACAGTGGGTAGGATCTGGTTTTACTAGACCACCACGAGAGGCTTCTAAGTCATGCTTGGCCTTCCATCAGGAAGATCCTGTGACTAAGTGGAGACCATTCTCCTTGATGGGCTAACCCCACCTGGACCCCCTTGCTCACCAAGTAAGGGGTTCAAGTGCTTCTGGACCTGTTGTTTATAGGTCAGCCATACTGGATAGTGGGGGTTTCCATCTGCACTTTCCAGTCTACCCTTAACCAGTAGACTTTACCTCTGACTCTTTCAGTTCCTGAGGTCCCTTTACGTTACATTAGTACATGTCTTTGACATGATTAATTTTGGTCCTAGATCAAATTGTGAGGCCAGGTTCTTGCTGCTCTCTTAGAGTGGTTGGGGCTGCCGGGCAGACTTTCATTTTGTGCCTATTGTAGTCATTGGCAAGGTGATGAGATACAACTCGAGCGTTTATCTTGTAGGCACTATGTTATAGATGCTCTTACAAGACAGTTCTTTTTATTAACAGGACAGTCCTTGGCTGTCCTTTCTGAGTGAACCCTATCTCCTACCACCCTTCTCAGGGTTGTTGGTTTTAGCTTGGTACTCTCCCACTAGTGTGAATGAGTGATGGAGACTTAGTCCAGGAAGATATGGAAATTGCGACTTACCGTGAATTATTGATCTTCTTGGACAGTCTCCATCAGTCATTCACATGCCCAGCCACCATCCCCTGGGTTCACTCATTTTCTTTCCTGGTCTTCACGGTCCTATGATTCAGACTGTGAGGACATTATTCTTTAGCCTTTCTTACAAAGGCCATCTGGGCCCTCTCAGGCCCAGAAACTCAGGATGAGTTATTCTCACTAATCAAGCTGCACCTCCTCGGTCAAAAAGGTACTGAGGCGGTTGGAGGGTTGACACCAAGATAGCCTACACAGGCACAAGCTAGTCTTGTGGTGCCACGCATGCGTGGTCCTCTCTCAGCACTGACCCTTCTGAAAACTTTAGGCTCCTGCTTGGTCCTAGCACCTCCGGCGCTATCCCACTAGTGTGAATGAGTGATGGAGACTGTCCAAGAAGATCAATAATTACGGTAAGTATGTAATTTCCATTTCTCTAACATTCTTAATACAAATCCTCACCAAGATCACTCAGAATAACATCCAGAATATTTTTGCCTCTTGTGGGATGTTGTTCATTATTATTCCAAATTCTGGTTTAACGAGCTACTAGCAAGTTGCCTATTCTGGTTACTACCACATTCTGCTGACTCCCAGTGAACACCTGGTTTGTTTAAATCTTCCATGAGTACCAGTTTCATTTTCTCTATGACTTTCCCAACCACTTTAAGTAATACTTTGTCTATGCTTTATTTTCAGTTTGGTGACCTGTAGGTTAAACCCACAATTACATAATTTGAGTTGGTATCTCATTCCCCACTATAAGCAAGATTGATTCAGTACCATCCTGCTCCAGCTGTTCCACTTCCTCCATTCATAAGTAATTAGCAACAAGTATATACATAGCCACACTAATGCCACTGGACAAAAATGTTAGTGACTGTGAGTCAGGCCCGCTACAGTCTGCTATTAATTGTAAGTCATCAGTTGTGTCTCTCTCATGATTGCTAAAGCAAATTAAAAATTGAAGCTGTCTACTAGTCATTCTCAGAACAAAAATGTGTTTAAAAAGTTCACTTTCACTCAGTCATTACTAGTGATGCAAAAGGTGCAAATTGACTTCACATAGCAGCAGTCAAAACAATTAACACATTTTATGTTGCAGCTTGTTTACCAGAGGCAGCAAAAACAAAGTTTATTTTCTCTTGCCCATTCCCCACATTAAGCAAAACACTCAGCAGCTACAGTAGGTCTAAAAACTATAAAAAACAACAAATATCTGCAGCAAAATGAACTAACTCAAGCTATACAAGGCTTTGCTTTTGATCCTGCCCTAATCCATTCAATTATTGCTGACTACTTGTGTTTAAATCTAGGTTTTCAACAAAATTGGCAGGTGTTCAAAAATTGCTTATTTTTCTATTTCTATATCTCTGACTGCAATTTTTGATACTCCAGCTCACTTACTTATGAAATTTGAGCTAAAAATGCCTTAGGAAAGGCAAATTCTGCCTGCTTCTATAGTAAGCACAAACCACAGAGCTCTGGATCCCATGACTGATTACAGTATTTAAGAAGCAATGAGGTATGACAGAGTGTAGGTTATTGGGAGATTTTCTCATGCCTTGTGTGATGTGTCATAAGGCCACAGGCCGGTTGACTTCAACCACATGAAAGAAATGTAAATCCAGCACCTTATTGCAGTTATACCATGGATCGTTTGGTAAAATGAATAAAAAAATATGTAAAATGTATCTTTTGTAACTGTTTTTAATGAGTTTTATAAATATATTCCTCATTACGGGAAATAGATCTTCCAAGATTCAATCTTCATCATTCATTCACACTCATGAGTCTTAGCTGGAGGCACTAGGATCCCACAGGAGCAAAGTCTTTTGCAGTTTAGGAAGGGGACTGATGTCAGTGCTGGTGCTACCCAGGAGGCTGATGTTTGATGTCACGTAGATTAGCCAATCAGTAACCGACACTAGCTCCTCTCTTCAGTTCTGATTTTCCTGCTATCAAGTGTGCAGCATAGGAACAGCCTGAGCCAATTCAACTGTATTGTTACAGTTATCTCCTCAGTTTAATGCCGCCCTGAGTAATTTTCAATCCCAAACATTTTTCTATAGCTCCCGGCACCATATTTTATCATGTTTCCATTTTCCTTAGTAGTTCAGTCCCACATTCTTTTCCTGCTCATTTTACTATTTTGACATCAGTATGCCATGCTTGAAGGAGCAGAAGAAAAAAACAGGCAGCACTGTTATGTGTGGGTGCCCCATCGGAGGTCATCTCACTGTATCTTACTGCCATCTGAAGTTCTGAACCTGCCTTGGACCAGACCATGATATGGATAGCTGCGATGGCTGCTTCTTGATGCATAAACACACCCTGAAGTCCACACATTGAAGTGATGTCATTCACTGCCACTTTTGCAGTCAGACTTAACACCAGAAACACCAAGGTAAGGTCTGTGGACCTTTGCCCTTTGCCTCTTCCCAGTACTCCTGGTAGTAAGAAGGACCAGGGCCCTACCCGCATTTACCTTGTTGAGATGTTGAAGGTCCTGGGAGGATCTTTTGGACAGTCATTTTCCTCCAGGGACCCAACTGAACACTCACCAGTCCATTGGAATTTTGGCCCAATGGATGCTCCAGTAGTGAGGCCAAAGCTATATACTTGGTCTACACAAGTGAGCACCTCAGTATCATGGTCTGGTGCTGCCCCAGCTCCTGGTAGAAAGTTCAGTACCGGTGAGCGAGATGGCCTTTGCCACAAGAGTAGGCCCTCTTATGATATTGCTCCCAATGCCAGAAGAAGGGTCACTTCTGGAATCGACCCAGACTCTGAGCCAGAGGTGGTGGTCAACTCTTCCACTGAGTGCTCTAGTTGCATGGGAGAAGATGAAGATGCCAACCTTGGGCTTGGGAAGGGGATGGTGTTAAGGAACTTACCCTGGGCCCCTGTTCCAAGCCTGACGCCAGAGATGGTATTGCTTCTAGTGTTACCTTAGACCTGGCACTGGGAGTGGTGCTGAGACTGGTTCTGGCACTGCCCACAGTGCTGGATCAGGTCCCTGTGCCTTTCTTAGTGCCATATCTGGCCCAGTGCCACTCATGGTGCTGGATTCAGGGGCTACTCTGGAGGTGACCCTGGACCTGGCATAGGCTTGGCTGGGGGGGCAGTGCCAGTCTTGGTGAGGGGCTGGGAACTGACACTGGGCCTGCAGCTGACCCTAGCACTGGTGCTGGAGACAGCTCCAGCCTGGGTTCCAGCACTGACCCAGTGGTGCATTTCTTCCCAGAATTGACCGATATTGTCACTGGTGGGGATCAGGGATTCCCTGTGGGACCTGGCTGGCTATGCGCTTCCTACCTTTGGGGGGATCTCCCTTAAAGGGCACCATCAGAGTCAAGCCTCTGAGGTTGGCCAGCTGCACTCAGGTGAGTTTTCCAGGTTATCCTCCCAGGAAAAGTCCCATAAGCACTCTCGCAGCCCTGACAGAGAACATGAAGCCACTGACTTTTATCACTCCCCCTCCTCTGCCTCCCCTGTCTGAACTTTCTGGTATTGTAGGTCCTCCAGTGTCCATTACCTGGCAACAATACAGTAGAATGTCTGGTGTCTTCCACCAGTATCTCTTTAAGTCCAACCAGGCCCAATTCAGGCACGTGGCCTTGGCACCACCATTCTCTGAGTCCAGCTGCTTCTCTCCTACTTTCTCCTTTAAGGAAGAGGACTTTTCAATTCACATGTCCAGGGATGCTGAGTACTCTTCATGAGCTGAATGTGGGGTCCTTCACTGGTTGAAGTAATGTACTGCTACCCTGATGCTGCGATTTCTTGGGAATTCCAGTGATGACACTTTTGTGCCTCAGCGCTTTGATGAGCCATCCAGAAATGTCTGTCTCCATCCTTTCAACCTTCTCCAGCTCCTAAGGACTTCCAGCATAGATACTGCACTTCCATTGGTTCTTCAGAAGCCGTACCTCATCCCAAGTCATGGATTTTGGCACAGCAGACTCCCTCTGGGCCTAAACACCCTGTGCATGACCGCCATCCTGAGACTGACTCTGCAGAGATGGATGCCTGGGGAAAAGTGTTTTTCAGCAGCATGCACTATGGTGTGCATTGCTGTACATTAGGCACATCAGGCAGCTTACAACAAACACTTGTAAGTGAAGCAAGCTAGGTTCTAGCTTCCATGACAGACTGTGAATCAACCAGGCAGGCCATTCACCTTTCTGACCTGGGCCTGGAGCTGGCAAGGCACCAAGTAAGTAGCTTTCAGGCTGATAGGAACAGCAGTCTGTTTTTGGTGGATTATATGGCTTTGCCTTTCCTGGGTGGCACTCCTGTCCCTGCATAGGGTGCTTTACTCACATTTCCAGGGAACTCAGTTCTTCTCCTGCAATGTCAGGTATGAGTTATCAGGGCACTCTCCTGCTCCCAGGCTATGGGAGCCCCTGTCTGCCCCTGACCAATCTCAGGTCCTGCCAGACCCATGAGGAGTCCCTGCCCTCCAGTGGTCCTCTACTACAGGGGCTGAAGGATCTTTTTCCTTCAGGGTGAGACAACTCTTCCCCTATTTTGTGGAAAACATGGCACTCTGACCCATGAGTGTGAATGAATGGTGAAGATTGTTTCTTAGAACACAGGAAAATTATGTACTCAAAGTAATTGTTGATCTTCCAGAATATCTTCACCATTCATTCAAATGCCCATCCAGCATAACCTGCTCAGATAAGAGCCAAGGCCTCTGGGTATTTCACCCTGTGGTGCCTCTGCACACTGGTACACTTCTTGCCAATCCATTAGGGAGCTCTTCCTCCCTCTTGGAGATGCATTTTCTTTTACATTTTTATTACAAAAATACAAAATTGGGAAGTGGCCTCCTTGTCCTCATTCCACAAAAAAAGTGAGAAATAAAAATAAAAGTAAACCTTGGGGTATTTTTTTCCACTTAGCTCTATCTTCTCCCTTCTAGTGATATTTCATGCATATGTCCGTATTGCTGCATTGCCAATTGGCTCCATCTTCTCCATACCTCTAGGTTCTGCTGTATAGCAGTGCCTGTAGGGAGAAGCAGATGCACTAGTATTTTTTGCTTTATTCTCCTCCACCTGTTTGACTGGACGCTATTCCACACTTTGCTGCTGGAATTCGCATTTTCATGTTTTATCTTCTTTTCTACATGTCTTTGGAGTGGCAAGAAGATAGTACTGTGCTCCTGGACTATATCCAATCACACCTGCTATCTAGTCCTCTGGAGTACATTTTAGGGGTTACCTTACCAAATTTGTGTCCACTTGGGAGTGAAAGTCTTTTGACTTAGATGGTATTTGCCATCTTACCTACACAAAGGTCCCCCAGGCCTCTGTGTACCAGCCAGAGCTATATGCCAGGGCTGTTGCACTTTTTCCTTCTCCACCTCACTGTCCAGGTGGCTGAATATTCTGGCTGACACCTGCTCCTTTTGTGCCACCCTTAGGCCCAACCCTTAGCTCTCTAAGTTGATAGTCGGGTTTAATTTTGTTATTATTTTCATATCCTATGTCCCGTTCCTATCCCTTTGGGCTAGGAGTCTATAACACTCTGTCTTTTTCTCTCCCATGTGTTTCCTTCTCCTGGTAACAGACTTGGGGGGGTGCATTGCTTGCTGGCTGGCTAACGCATGTGATGTCACTAAATCAGCCTCATGGGCAGCACCTGCACTGACATTGGGCCCCCCAGCTTCAAAAGACAGTACTCCTACAGGGTTCCAGTGCCTCCATCTCAGACCCATGAGTGTGAATGAATGCTGGAGGTATTCAGGGAGATCGACAATTACAGTGAATATGTAATTTTTATTTATTCATGCATTCCTAGTGCTGGAAGGACAAGTACTGATTAAAACATCCCTTCTCAATTAAGATTGCAGTAGTTAGACTAATTTTCTAGTGAGAGTCATCATGAGATAAGAAAAAGAGAGCGATAAGAAAGAGAGCAGTGCAGGAGAGAGATAGAGAGAGAGAGAGAGAGTGCAACATTGTGGTTGCAAAGCAGGAAGGTACTATGTGAGAAAGAGAGAATGAGAGAGAGTGTATACTGTGTAGGAGACAGAGAGGTAATGAGGAAGGTCAGGTGACAGCCAGTGATATCAATCAAGCCCTGCAATATTTCCATTCAAAATTTTTGTTAGTCTAGGATAAGCATGCCCCGCTCAAGAAAACGAGGTTCAGAGGTTCTCACCTTCCTTGGATCTTGGATGAACTCCTGGCCTGCCTCCAAGCACACGACCTGGCATGAAAATCTTACAAGTCCTCTGGCACTCAGGCTAACCTTAGTAAGTACCATGCCTTGAGGAACTCCTGTACTAGTCACTAGGTTAGCAAAGTTTGAGTTCTTTTCCTCCACTTTTCAGAACAATCTTAACAATCCCTCCAAGTTCTGGAAAGCAATACAGTCATTCTTCTCACCCCCACCCATTGCCCCTCCCCTGTCCTCAAGGTGGGTGACTCCACTATTCCTGACCCTTCTTCCGTCACCTCAGCTTTCACACCTGTTTCACCACCTGTGCTGCTTCACTCCTCTCAGCAGTCCCCACTACTTCCCCATCCCTCTTTCTCCTTCCTCTCCCCCTTCTTTGTCCTTCTCTTTCTTGCCAATCTCCCTTGCCAGTGCTCCTAAAGCCCTCCTGGCTTTCAATCCCCAGAAAGGTGGGAGCCCTGATGGGCTTGATTCCAAGCTCCAACACCTCTCCTCCCTGTTATCATCTTGCCCATCTCCTCCCTGCTCAACCTGCCATTCTCTCTCTCACCTCTGTACTGGATACATAGAAGCAAGCTACTGTCATTCCCCTTCCAAAAGGAGGTGACTCCTCCTCTCCTAGAAATTTCCATCCAGTCTCTTTCTTCCCAACCTTATCCAAATTCCAAGAAAGCATAGTTCTATTTCAGCTCTCCCCCTTTCCTTGACTCCTCCTCCTTTATCACCCCCTTCCAGTCTGGCTTTCGTAAACATCACTCCACTTCTGCTCTCCTCAGGCTCACAGGCTACATCAATATTGGCATGGAGCGAGGCCTCATTACTGCCACCATCTTTGTCGGTCTTTCAAAACAGCTTTCAAAACTATCTCCCACCCTCTTCTCCTGGACAAAATGAAATCAGTGAGTCTATCTGACACTGCATCCAGGTAGTTCAGTTCCTACCTTGTAGGTAGCTCTCAATCTGTGAGAATTGATAACTCTCTGTCCCCCTCACTACTCATACACACCGGAGTACCCCAAGGTTCCATTCTTAGTCCTCCGCTTTTCTCCATTTTCCTCAGTGACCTCCCATCAACATGCTCCTCTGCATCCATCCATGCGTATGCAGATGACACAGTCTTGTTTTCATTTGGCTCTTCTCCTTCTGAGTTAACATCCAGGCTTCAACTTGATTTCAACACTGTCCAGAAATGGTTCACGGCAAATCAATTATCCTTTAATGCAAAGAAAACAGTCTTGGCACATGGCAGAGGCTTTCTAGACTCCCTTCACTCCCCACCTTCCTCACTTTAGATGGGGGAAAAATTTACGACGTACCCTCATTTAAGTACCTTGGTGTCTGGCTGGACTGCAACCTTGGTTTTTCTCAGCACATAGATGCCATGTACAGAAAAACTACACCCTAAGCTTGGTGCCCTTTATAGAAATACAAGCTGTATCCCTATATTTGCCCACCATGACATCATCACTAATCACTATGATGATCTTCCCAATTTTTGATTATGGCAGCTTAGCCCTTTATTTTATTTATTTTTTATTTATTTTTTGTTGACCAGGTAAGTGCACAAGACAAATCCTGCCTATTTTCAGGCACGACCCGGGGGAAGGAGATACAGGTGAATGCCAACTGACCTTGAACCAGATGAAACTGTTGGTGGTATTTATGGTCTATGGTGCTGTACCTAATTCCCTGGCCAGATTGGATACTATCTTCTACTTCTTCTGCCATTTTGCCTTGGCATGCCCCCCCCCCAGACTCACCACTGTTCTCTGTACATTGATCTCTCCCTCCCTTACTTGAATGACCGCCATCTCATTTACCATGCTTCCTTTATTTCTAAATTTATTTTATTTATTTATTTAGTTTTTGTTGACCAGGTAAGTGCACTAGACAAATTCTGCCTATTTTCAGGCATGAACCAGAGGAGGGGGATACAAATGAATGCCGACTGACCTTGAACCAGACTACGCTGTTGGTGATATTTTTAGTGAATGAAATTCTGGTCAGTCTCGCTTCCTCAATACCTAAGCTCCCATGTCTCCTCTATACCCCCTTCCACATACTCTCTCCATAACACTGGATATTGTTTCTTTTACTCCCCTCTCATAAACCCTTAGCTGGATAGTCTGAATTCCCCTGCCACCTTCCTAATCTTTGGAACTCCCTTCCACTAACAATTTTCTCAGTCACCTCCAAGCACTCGCCTTCCTCACTACTCCAAGTCCACACTGCCCCCTCCTGTAAATGCCCTTAGCCATACTGTATGCCCTTCATTTCTCCCTATCTGCCTGAACCTCTATACATCTTGCCTTCTTACCTCTGTCCCCACTCCTCTCCCCTTTACCCTTCACCCTTCCTCCCACCCATACTTCTTTCTCACTCACTCCCTCCCTTAGAAACATCCTTTCTTACCCCTTCCTCTTCCCTTACCTTATCCTTTACACTATTTTTCTTACTCCCTCCTGAATTAGGTCTCTTCTTTTCTGTCACTTTCACCTTTACTTCACCTTCTCACCCCCCCTTGCCTCTCTCTCTCTCTCTCTCTCATTCTTTCTACTTGCTCTCTCACCTGCTATGTTCTATATTCCTTATGTTACTTTCATGTGTGTTCCAGTTGCCTCACACTTCTGATGTTTAACTTGCTATTATTTGCAAGCCAATTTAATCTGATAATGTATAATATATAATGGGCTGGATATTCAGCCTGTGCCAGGCAGTGGCACAAGCCTGGGTGCAGCCCAGCTGGGCTGTGCCGGGGTCAGGAAAAGGCAATATTCAATGGTGATGTGCCATGGCTCAGACTGTTGAATATGGCAAGGTCGGTGCACATACTGCACATGGTGCAGTGGCACTTTGCCAGCACAAGCCACAGAGAGGGAATATAGGGATGCGTCAGTGCAAGTGCAGTTGTGCTAGGAGCATCACCCGCGATATTCAGCCGGGGGCATGCAAATGAGGCCATAATATGCAAAATTACTGGAAATGGGGCTATTTGCATGTTATTATTAGCCCCATTTGCATGCAATGTGCTGGGCATTCTGGCGGATTGCACCTAGCACCCTGCCAAGCCGCTGACCCTGGGGTGACGGCTCCCTGGTAGGCTATTGCAGCCCCCCACTCATTCCTGATCTCATTCATTCACATATCTGGTCCTGTGTAGTACAGTATGGTCTGCAAGCCCATTGGTCCACACTGTGGCCCAATAGGCATACAGAGTATACTGTACGTTGTCATTCGTTGGGCTGCTGGGTGATGCATGGTGATGTGCTGCCACCCGCCAATGCCGAGGTGGTGCTGGGTGACCAGAGGCCTCTGTGGTGGGTGGGGAGGGGGTCCCATTGGACCACCAGGTTGAGTACAGGTAGTGCTACAGCCCATGATCGGGCATAGCTTTATGGTCCAGTGTACTACTGCCCACAATTGGGCAAACAGGGAGGAAGGGGGTCCACTAGACCACCAGGTGTATGATTATCCTTGCTACTGCCTGTGATCAGGCATTGGATTATGTTTATGTTTACTACTGCCACGATCGGGCTTGCTGGGTGGGGGGGGCACTGGACTACCAGGGGAGACCAGGTGCTTGCGGATGGTGTTCCTGCTGGGCGGGTGGCCACCCATGGCTCGTGGCTGTTGTGTTGCACCTTGCACTACAGCCGCCCACCTGTGGGTGGCCATGGTTTGAGCCTGGTTTTTTTGGCTCAACTCTGAGCACCAGTGTGCGGTGCATGTAAGGATTGCACCAGCATATGCGCCACATATCCCGGGCTGAATATTGGGATGTGCCGCATATGGATGAGCATGCCCCCTGCATCTGCACTGCATACTTTACCAGTGCACCCCAGTTCATCGAGGGTTGAGCCAGGCAACCTGTCTCTTTGAATATCGCACCGGGGAACATTGGGGGGTTGCGCATGGTGCACCCCTGTTGAGCCAAGTTCAACTCCTTTGAATATCCCAGCTAATGTGCTTGATTGTGTCTCTGTGCTTCTACTTGTTTGTACTTATCCCTTTCCCCTCCCCCAGTACACATCTGAAAACAAACTTATTGTCTCAGTATGTCTTTTCTGGTAAATCTCTTTTAAATAAATAAATAAAGTGAGAGAGCAACTTTAAAGAGGAGCACAATTTTATATACTTCAAGTCTAGTTTCCTAGGGATAATGTTTCATGGTGTGTGTGTGTATCCAACCATGTAGGAAACATTGGCCACTGACTGTATCACAGGGCTGAAGGGACAGAGAAGAAAGCTGTCAGGACTGTGGCTTTGTGATGAGCCTGTGTGAAGGAGTGAGAGCTGCTGGTACATTTTTAAACATAATGTATGCTGTGTCATTGCTTGTACCAACGTGCCAGGTAGGTGAGAGGATGTAGTGTACATGCTGGGTGGTCTAAACGGAGAGCAGCAATGTAAGTTCAAACAGGCATCATGATTCATTTGGTTATTCAGAAGTGGAGCTGAGGATATATGGCAGGTCTAAATTCATACATTCTGTGCCAGGTTAGTGAAGTGGTTTATTTTGCTTACATATGTGCTGAGTAAACAATAAGACACAATGAGGTGTGCATTACAGTGTGAAAACTGTACCCCTAGGGGCATAGTTAGGCATGAGGCCAAAGGCCAAGTGCCAGCTATCCCTAAGAGTGTGGTTATCACACCATAATGCTCAACCCCAGAGTGTTTTATTGCACTTATAAAATGGCCCTTTATTTTTAGAAGCAGTTTTTTTTTTATTTTGAAACACATTTTTAAATAAGTCAAAATGTAAGTGAATCTGTGCTTTTAACATAAAATAGTGCATCTGCCTATTGGTGCTAGATTAAATTAGTGTTATATAGTGTGTGTGCCTCCCTGCCCACTTAAGCCTCATATTCCCCTGCCAGCCACAACAATTCACAAATGCTGTTTTCCTCATTCTAAGTATGACACATTGCCCCCTTATTTTATTTCATTCTCCTCACTCTGTAGACAAAGCTAAAAGGAAGCCATAACATAGGCTTCTCAGTTCCCCGATGTTGCAAGCATGAGTGTGGTTCAAAACTGCCACACTGACTGACAGCATCATGAACTGATCACTCTGTCCTAAAAGATAAACAGCAGGGTGAGTCATTTACCACCTTTTCTCTTAGTTTATATAGTATTATTGCTTACTTTCTTCATTCTGTTATGTTTTTCCCTGTGTTTCCCCACATTCAAGAAATGGAATGTTTACCATGGAATACAGAGATTCGAAATTCTGCTCAGTTCTACAAGCAGAATGTTCCTCTACTAACATACTGTACACACACATACGACAAAGGTCTGTTTTAGAGCCAGAGACTCAATTTTCTAACTGTCAGGGCAAGCAGAAGAGATGTCCCTGATGAGCAGGTAAAGATAGAAGGGGAATTTTTCACTGTTAGCAAAGAAACAGTTATAAAGAAAACTGTAAACAATGCTTAATGTTTATAATTTGTTTATGTGTATAAGGAGAATGTGATGCTCTGGTAAACAACATGTAATTGATTTGTTTTTATTTTATATTTAAGGTACTTTTATTTGTAGGGCCCAGTTGAAGGTTTCTACAGTGTAAGGGTAGCAGCCATGTTTGTGGTGGAAGATCAGTTTTGCTTATTGGGAGATTGATGGAAGATAGTTCTGGTTGTAGAAGGACTGATTTGCTCATTGTGTGATGTGGTTTAGGACTAGGATGTCTGTGCATATATTGAGATTTAATGTATGGTCAGCTGATCTCTCTTGGCCAATGAGATTTATAGATTTTTTCTTGCCATTTTATAAGGTTGGCTGAGACTTTACTTGTGGGTTATGGTTGGATTTGTCCATGGATAAAGACCCTACTTGAACAATCAGCTTTTAGCATTTTTTTTGTTCATTGTATAATTCATAACAATGGTTAGTTGTTCTGGAAAAAATACTTCATGATCAACCCAATGCAAAGCACCGTCTATCTTTATTATCCACGCTGGCCAAAACCTGTAAAATGTGGGAGTGGTATCCTGGGACCTATAGATTACCAGGGAAATGAATTTTAATTCCATTGGAAATGGGCCAGAAGTCATGCAGAGGGGTGGGGAGACCACTAGACTACCAGGGAAATTAAGTTTACTTTTATTGTGAATGGGTCTGGAGTCGTACATGGGGTGGGGGGACCACTAGACTACCAGGGAAATTATGTCTACTTTTATTGTGAACAGGCCAGGAGTCATTCAGGGGGGTGGAACCACTGGACTAACGGGGAAATTAATTTTACAATTATTGTGAACGGGTCGGGAGTCGTGCTGGGGGGACCACTGGATTACCAGGGTCACTTTTGTGTATCAGGCACACATATGCATGGGTGCGTTGTATGCACCCATACCTCCTGACTGTCCTTACTTTTCATGGAGGTCCCTGATTTTAGCCTCCACATGTTCCTCTGTCCCTCATGCAACATGTGTTTATGTGACAGAACAGCATGCCTCTCAACTGTCCCTGATTTCAGGGGATGTCCCTGATTTCACCTCAAACGTTTACTCTGTCCATCCTAAAATGTGTGTTCCTGTGACTAAACAGTGGGGATTGTAAGAACACACTTATGTCAACCAATAAAGTTGCAGACTTCTTATTCTTCAGGAAATATATTCTGCACAGAGTCCCTTTTTCAGCCAGCTTCCTGAGTGGATATCACCAATTTTGAACCTGTGTCCCTGGATTTGGGCTTTTGTTCCTGATTTGTTTATGACTTGTCCCTAATTCAGGAGGCAAGTTGTTGTGAGATATGTATGCACCGACTGTGCCTGGCAGCACACAGTTCCTGCTGCCTCTGGCCTGTTCTTCTATTCTGACCAACAGAGGATGCTGTGGGCATGCCTTGGCCTGCAGCGTCCAGCCTGCACTTCCATTCTGACCAAAAGGGGGAGCTTTGTGCTCCATGCAGTAGCACTGGGCAAACTGCATGGTAATGTATGCTAAGCAGCACTTAATGAGATGCAAATATACTTGTTTGCCTACAGATTACCTAAGTAGGCTCATTTGCATGGTAGCTTTGAATATAGCTGCCATTTGACCCAGGCTAACCAGTTTGCACCGGGCTAATGTGTTAGCACTGTGCACTCATGCTAGCCCCGGGCAAATCTCACTTCAGCATAGCACAGTTCTTGCAGTGTGTGGCTTACATTGTCCTTTGCAGTAGATGTCAGACATCTCTGTGCAGTCACACACAATGTTCTCCACCTGCAACACTGGCTTTCTCCAGTATCTAATGAGCTGCAGTAGCAGTGTGCACTTCCCTGTTGCCCTATATTCAGTGCTGTCTTATTCCCAGGTTATTTTTGCCCTGCACTTCTGGCCCTATTTGCCCAGCTTCCTTTGCTTGCTATATTCAGTTGGCTTTGCACTGAGCTATTCCTTTTGAATCTAGCTTGCTTTTTGCTCCGGCTACGTTTGCCTGCCCTGCAGTGCTAATTTGGCCTTGAAGCAGAGTTTTGAATATCTGGCCCTTAAGGTTTTAAGAGTGGGCTCACTTACATTTTTAAAGTATCAGAACCTCTCACCTTCAGTTTGCGGTTCTCATACCCTAAGAATTCATGTGAGACCACTCTTACAACTGTAATGGTGGTCTCCGTGGTGGTATTAACATACACAAAAGGATGTCTCATGCAAACAGTTCTAAAATTCTACAGTTCTAAGTTAATTTAGCATAATCCATTTCATCACACAGGGGCTTCTCTATTTTTCTGCAAAGTCACATAGTTTTATTTTATGTTCATGCAGCATTTTTTTTAAAAAACAGAAGTACCTCATGGTATAAGAGTTTCTTCTCAAGTCCACTGTGTGCCAGAACTGCTCAGCTTTGCATGTCAGTTCTCTCGCCCAAAGAACTGGAGAATGCTTACAAGAGACACAGTAACTGTACATATAAGCACAGAACATAAACCATCTGAAAGCATCACAACACCCATTCAGGTCACACTGTTGGCACCAAATGTCTTTGCTAAGAATGTTTTGAAAAAAAATCTGTCCCTAGTTGTTAATATGTATTGCAAGTGCAGTCTTTTTTTCAAAATGGTGCCCTATTTTTGAATGAGTACCCACACTGAAATATTCAGTTATACAGTAGTATAATCAGGTAATTTCATTGTGGAATTATACTACTTTGAATGAGTACCCACACTGAATTATTCAATTATAATACAGTTAGGTAACTTAATAGTGGAATGATACTACCTGAAAAGATAGTAACTACATTTTCTGCAACTCTTTTGTTAACCATGGAGTATTTCTAGTGGTACAGACATTTTCATTTGAAAGCTTAATTTAACATCACTGTACTATTATACTTACAGATGTATCTGCATATTTCTTTACTGATTGGTGTAAATGTCAATGGGAGGCTATCTATCATCAGGCGGGTTGTTTGACTATAGCAGTATTTTTTTTTTTTTTTACCAATTATTTTTACCAGGTGAGACACACTAAGCTGAAAGCTTGTTTGCAGGTGCAACCTGTGAGCACAAGGAAGTTAAGTGACTTGCTCAGGGTCACACAGTATGCACCTAGGGGGCTGTGGGATTCAAACCCAGGTCTCCAGATTTGCAGCTCAGAGCCTTAACCCACTGCACCATACTGCCTCCATACCTGTATACCTGTCAAAAGGCAATGCAGGTGTCCTAAGGTGAAGTCAGGGAGGACAGACACCTTCCATGGCACATCATGAACAATAATGTGGTTTTACAGTCACTGTGAAAGTGATAAGACATGACCAGGTGTGTGGGTGTGATATGACAAAGAAATGCCCAGGGGTGTGGGCATAAGCCATGTGCCTTAAGCCACTGGAAGTGTACTTAGCACAGCACTGCAGCACACTCAGGAGCATCTTACATCACTTATGTAATGGATACTGCAAGTAATAAAGAGAAACATATGGTAAAAAGGGAGAAAGATTAATGCTTACACTATTTATACATTGTTCATGAGGTCTGGGTTCCTTAAAACACTAACGAGCTGGGACAACAAAGGTAACATGCTGTGACAATCCACTTTAGTTGGGGTTCCTTGAAACTGCTAAAACCCTGAGGTTGTGCTATGATAATCTTACCTTTCTGAACTGTGATAGTCATAATAGAGGATTTTTTGGAACCCATTGTATAAAGCAAATCAAGTAAGTCTGAAAGTGAGCCACCCAACCATCCAAATCTCTAGAAGGAACACCCAAAATGTGCTTAATATTCAGCTGAGCAAGTCATACACTCATAATCTCAATGGTTCAGTTACAGTACAACTAATTCTATCTATTTAGTTTGTATGTTGCCATGATGGCATTATGGACATTTGCAGCTGCTTTACTAGACACTAACTAACCTCCCTCCCTCAAATGGCAGCCCGCAAATGGCGGCCCCCAGCTGAAATGTGTGTCTCTGCCTCTAGCATGCCCACCAGCAGATCCACAGGATTTATTACTGAACTCCCATATTTTATTCTTTGATGCTCTGAACAGCTGCAGCCTGATTCTAGCACATGCTACCGCACTTGGGAATAATTATCGTCTTTCGCCCCCCAAAATATTCGGTCCCTCGTCCATCCAACACCTCCCTCTGCCCCAACCTCCAGGACCCTCCCAGTTATGCCCCTGCTACTATATTCTTGCTCTTGCACTTTGCACAATGGCAGCTTTTCTCCTCCATATTTTGCCGTGTTTTAGGGCAAAAATCGCTTTGTCGCCTTTCGTACGGTCCTCCACCCTCCCAATCCCTCACTCTGCTCTAACAATTGGGTCCTCTTTACTTGCGCCCCTATTCCCCACCTCTCCCTACATTATGCGCTTGATATCTTCTATCTGGTATGCCTACCCTCTCCCTAACATTTCCCACTACAAAATGCGCAGTTTTTGTGCTTGGATCCAGCACACGTTCTTTATCCATGAATCCTTGTAGTTCTATGTTCAATGTATATTACCTGTAAATGTGCATTTTTACTATACTAGCAGCTATTTTTACTGTTTGTACTATTGCAACTTGTCTTTCTGTATTATTACTGTCGGACCGACAGGTCCGCCTTGTAAATAAGCTTGCTCAATGGTGCCTGCCCGGATAAATAAAGATATTGATTGATTGATTGATTGATTTAAAGCCGCAGTGCAACAATCTAGTGAAAATTTTGACATATACTTTTTTATGCTATTTTAGATTGCCACTTACCTCCTGACTTGTATGATACCCTTTTTTCCACAGTCTGAGACTGCTTTAGTACTTTTTTTCATGTCTGAAATAATAAAAGGAGTACTCCTTTTAATATGGCTTGGACCAGGTTTTCATCAGTATTTGCAGCTGTTTTTGAACATCTATTCTTCTGTAATGCCAGAGAGCACTGCCTGCTCCATAAAAGTTAATTTTAGTCACAACATAAGTGATATATAAACAACTGATAGACAAAAACAGCTGAAAATACTGATGAAGACCTGGTCTGCACTGTATTAAAAGGAGTGCTCCTTTTATTATTTCAGACATGGAAAAAAGTACTAAAGCAGACTCAGACTGTGGAAAGAAGGGTATCAAACAAATCAGGAGGTAAGAGGCAATAGAAAATAGCATAAAAAAAGTATAGGTCAAAATTTTCACCAGACTGTTGCACTGCTGCTTTAATTAATTATCATTTACTAAGGCAGAAGTGTAGCAAAAATCATTTTTCCAGCAAGCTAGTTCACAGCTTCTGTTAATAAAAATATTAGCACACCAACCTGCCAGCACAGCAGTAGTGTTACCACTTGTGGCACCAAAATCTTGGGTTTGGGAACAAGTCTGGGGCATTGGAGGGCTGGCTGGGGGGGAGGAGGATCAAGTGTCTGAGGGACTGCTCTCCTACTTTGGGGGAGGGTGGATCAGTGCTCAGTGATGGCTGATCCTGGGTGGAGGCCAGAGGCACTGCAATCTAAGCCACAACAGCATGTTGGAGATGTGATGGACATTGGTGTGCTTGCTTTGATATCATTGCCCATCACTTCCCCATTGGGAAATACAGTAACTGAAACAAAAACACGGTTAATAAAATTAATAAATAAAAATAAAATGATAACAAAACATGGCACCACTCTGGTGCATTTGACAGCTGGTCTCACGATCCTCACCCCCCTGGAAAACAGTGTTCCACTGACCTGTACCTTGCCAGTTGTGGTGTGAGGCACAGCATGCCAGCTGGCATGTGGATGGTCTGGTGTAGAGGTAAGTCCACAGCGTATTGGGGGGTGAGGTAAGTGTAGACCTGCAGAAAGGGGAGGAGGCTCCCTCAAGCCAGAAATGGACCAAAAAATTAAAAAATAAAATATTAGCATATATGTTAAATTCACTTTTCTATGTGATTCTTACTGCGTTCACAATATGAATATTTTTATTTTTTTATCTTTACCCTTTGTCAATGTTACCATGCTATTTTCTAAGCCAAATGAAGCTGTCATATGTTTTTCTTAAGAAACAAGTATTTAAAACATTTACAAAATACCTACATTCTGGTACAATAGTACAGTTTTACCAGCAAATGAAACTGGATGATGTCTGAAATTTGTTACAGTAAAAAATAGGTTGTGTCAAATGTTTTGCCTGACTTCGCTGCACTGCTAATTTAACTAGAGTATCAAACAACCAATCAATCAACTTTTATTTATATAGTGTCCCATCCCAGGTGTCATAGGTGATGTACATAAAGGTATAAAAAGCATATGCAATGACTAACAGTTTAAGCAATAAGGCATTACAGGGCATGTGTTATGCTGGATAATGGCATGCCTGCTTCCACCACCCAAGAAATGCCATTATCCCAGCACAATTCATACCCTGGAGTGCCTTGTTGTGATTATAAAATGGGTATATTAAGTAAAGGAAAAAATTAAAAATAATTTAAACTAGCATTTTTTAATTTGTTAAAAAAGAAACAAATTTACAAAATTAACAAGGTGAAAAAAATTCCTGTTTCTGGTTATACTGCAGTAGGTGGTGACAACACTCTTTATGGAGGAGAAAGTATGGGCAGCAGTGTTGTAATACTCTTAGCTGTGGATTCGAGGGAAAGATGAAATCTGATTCCTCTCAGCAATCCATTATCTAGGTTGAGGTTTTTTTTTCTTTGTTTTAACTACTGAGTTATAGTGACTGGTTGAGAGAAATATGGTGGTTAGCACTGGCTTGTGCATGAGCTCTGCAAAGAGAGCCACTGCGGTGAGCTGAGAGAGAGAGAGAGAAAGAGACAACATAGAGAGAGAAGAGCGTGACAGAGCCACAGTGGTGAATCTCATCTAACTTCAGCATTCAGCAGCAATATGGACCATATATTAATTTTATGGTGTGGCAACAGAGCTAGGAGGAAAGTCTTTTCTTCATGTTCTGTGAGTGTGATGGTCTCCATTGAGTGGGAAGAATTGCTGAATGCCAAGAATGTGAAAACATCAGTTGTCAGTATTAGGAGTGGAGACCACACAGGTAGGTGGAAACACACTCACAGACTGAAGAGATTTAGTCAGGGGATAGTGGAGACTACCCAGGTAAAGGAAGTGGATCTGTAAACTGAAGCTAACATTAATAAGTTATAGTTGTGTTTCCTGAAGTGATGCCAGGGCAGCCATGCATAGTGTGGGAATTTTATGTTAGCGGATTGGTTTAGTTAGTAAACAATGTGACCATATCTTCTTCCTGTGCTGTTGTGTCAAGATATCACCACAGGGTTCTGAGGTTCTTAGCCAGTCGGGTTCCTAGATTTTTATCTACCCATTATATAATAACAAATCTATGATGTATTAGGAGGAATATAAAGCTTCAACTAGGTTTATAAAAAGCCAAGGAAAACATGCAGGCTTTTGAGACCTTTTTAATGGCCTCCACTGAAGAGATACATTGGAGGTGGAAAGGAAGGGAGTTCCATAGCCAGTGGTCCACCACTGGAAAAGCTCTGTCCCCAGAAAATGTGATTTATTTATTTATTTAGTTCAGATGAGTATCTGGGCTAACTCATCATCTATTCATCCAGGTCAATATGAATAGTCATTTTTATCATCAAAACCCCTACCTATGGGTCTAAGAACTATTCCTATCTAATCTGAGGTAACCTCACACTAGTTTAGGGTTGCCACCTATCCGGTTTTTGACCGGATCATCCGGTTTTTAGAGTCCTTATCCAGTCATCTGGTTTTGGTTACATGCAGTCCATTTTTGGGGCCATTTTGAATGCTCATATACTCTTAAAACTGATGTATGAAATCATTCACTGTTTTGGCTACACTGCATGTCCAGGTCACAAAGAAGTTCTTCTGTCACAGTCATTCAAACCTGCCTTTGTCTGTAAAACCAGACCATCTGAGAGGTGTAAAGTATGGCCATTAAGATCATTAGCAGTAAATTAACCTATTCTTTTCTACTCTGAATTTTAAGTATGGTCTTTTACTGCTATGACAGGAAACAGTTTTTACACCTTTATGTGTGTCTTTTTGTTTGTTCTATATTATGGTAAGTTTTAGATCCATTTTTGTTAAATTAATAATTTAACTTTTATTGCTTTTATCACTACAGTTGCTCTAATGTTTTGTATTACCTGAAGATTCCATGATATTAGCTACACTTTGACAGGTCATTCAGATAAACAGCATGGAATGGTGTATCTGAAATTGTGGAATGTCTTAGAAATATGAAAAGAAACAGTAGTAGCTGCTGAGGTAAGGGAGACACAGTGCAGTATTAAGGGTACCACAAGCACTGATAATTAAGTTATCAAAAATTGCTCAAAGAATCAGAATACATGGCTGACATGGAAAGGAAAATGGGAGATTGTTTAACAGAGGGCTGAGCAATAAGCTGTGGCTGAGCTTGGCATATCCAGCAGACCTGAGTTTGATTCCCACAACCTCCACTTAAATATTGTGTGACCCTGAGCAAGTAATTTAACCTTCTTGTGTTACTGGGTCACTCCTGTAAAATGGGCTATGTGGCCTATGGGAAGTAACCTGGTTGTCAAAGAATAAAAATAAATAACTGAATAAATAAATAACAGTATAAAAATAATTTCCTGTCACTAGTAATGTCTATTCCAACATTACAAATGGCTTTGGAAGAGGAGTGATATACCCGCCAGTCATAAAAAAGGGGTGGAGTCAGAGGTTTGGGGTGTGGTTTCGGATCTGGTTTTTACCTCATCTAAAGGTGGTAACCCAACACTAGTTATCTTACTGTAATGGCCTTTAATCCTAAATATTATTGTGAGATAATGGGCATCTATTGTGTGATAATTCCCATATTATTTATTTCAATGACACTAAAACTTCTTATATCAAAATGTGGAATGTGGCCCATATTTTTTTCAAAATTTTCTTTCTTATCATTTTTTAAATATTGTATTCTTTCTAGTTTCACAGTGTTAATCATAAAATTGACCCATGTTTCATAAACTGGAGGGATTACATCTTTCAATTTTATTAGTATACATTTTTTAGCTATAATTCCAGCTATTGTTATTAACTTTATTTGATATATATATCAAAGTGATGGATGGCTTCAGGTACAGCTAATAATGTTAAAAGTGGTATAAATTCCATTGTTGTTCCAGCTGTTTTTGATAAAGTTAAGATATTTTTTTATCAAAAGTTTGTTAAGATATGGACACTCATGTATTAAATTAATTAGTGTACCAGCAGTATATATACATCTTAGGCAGGTTAGTGTAATCGTATTATTCATTTTATGTAATTTAACTGGCGTATAACAAATTCTATGGAATGTATTAAATTGTATCTGCTGAAGTCTAGTTGTCTTAACCCTTGCTATTGAGGTGTTATGTATTTTACACCATAATTCACCAGTTAAGTTAATTCCCAAATCTTTTGCTTATTTATTCTTTAACTTTAATAAATCTATGCATGCTTAGCTAGAGATACAATCATAAATCGCTGAAATGACTTCAATGTTTTCTTTTTTATTTAATAAAGTATCTAAAATTGGGGAGCAAGACGGTACTGTTAATGATCCGTTAGTTTTCATTATAAAGTTCCTCAGTTTAAGATAGTGAAAAAATGTGATTATAGTAAATTATGTTGAAATTTAAGTTGTTCAAATGACTTAAAAATTTTATTTTCAAATAAGTGATCTGTTTCATAAATACCCTTATCTTACTATTGTCTAAATGCATTACCAGTTGTGGGGGGATAGGTAGTTATTAAAAATAGGAGCATATCAACTTTAATCAATCAATCAATTCATCAATCAATTTTATTTGTATATTGGAAAGTATGTGAGCAAAAATGCCCATTTTCACAAACGTCCAGTGTTTCAAGACAACAAAAAGACAGTAACAGAGGCAATTTGAATACTTAAAACAGTCAAACACATTAAATACAATAAATTTACACAGTTAAGGGTGCAATGAATCAGCAAGTACAAACTATAAATACCATATTTAGAGGAGTGGGCAGAGTAACAGAGTTAAACAGATGTAAATTAGAGTAAAGTGATTTTTGCATGACACACATAGCCAAGAGATTAACTGGGCAGACCACTGGAAAGCTATGAGTGGTCTGGGTGAAAGGAAACCAATTGCAGGGACAGGAACAGACTGAAGTACCAGGTTCGGTGATCATTTTAGTGAGCAAAGTTGGGAGAGAAGTGTGGGTAATGGGGGAGTAAGTGCTGGAGGGGATTAGCTTTTAGCTGGTGGGCTGGGGGTAATTAGCTATTAGATGATGGGCTGGGGGAGGTCTATCAGGGCAGCAGCAACTGGATGATAGGAGCAGGAGATCCTTGATGGCAGTGTTGAAAGAGTACATATACCCACAAGTCTGAATTTCAGGGGGTAGTTTGTTATAGAGCTTCGTATCCATGAAGGTAGTATAGTTCTGGACCTGGTTTGTCCTGCAAAAAGGACTGCCAAAAACCAGACTGGAGGCACCCCTAATAGGTCACCTGGAAGCTGCAAGTGGGAACAATGATTTAAAATAAAGGGGAAGAATATTGAGGTGTACCTTGTATAGGAAGGAAAGAATCTTTAGATGGAACCTCCCATCAAGAGTGGGCCAGCTGAGGTAGGAATAGAGTGAACAGTGGTGTGTTTTCTATGGGAGACCAGTAACAAAATGAGCTATGCTGTTATATGTGGTTCTGAGTTTCAAGAAGAGAGAGGAGGAGGAGGAGGAGGAGGAAGGGAGAGAGAAAACAATGGATCCATAGTCGATAAGAGGCAGAAGTAGAGAGCTAGCAAGGTGAAGTCTGGAAGCAGGGATGAAGAACTTTCTGATCCTGTGCAGAAGACCAAGCCTGACATGGACTTTCTTAATGAGGTTACTAATGTGGAGATTGAAGAAGAGGTGGGGGTCAAGGTGGAGACCTAGGTACTTGAATGCAGTCACTTGTTCAATTAAGTTCCCTGAATTGTCTAGTAGTTTAAAAACAGGTGCAGGGGCTTTCCTGGTCCCTGAGAAAATCATGAGCTTGGTCTTCTTGGAATTGAGGACCAAACCATGTCCAGAAAACCAGGAGTGCAGCTTCAAGAAATCAGATTGCAGATTCTGGAACATCTTGGTTGGGTTTTTGCCACTGCAGAAAAGAGCTGTGTCATCAGCATAGAAGACAAGTTAGGTGGAGTGGCATATGGAGGGGAGGTTGTTTAGAAAGAGTGTGAAGAGAAGAGGGCTGATGATTGATCCTTGGGGGAATCCCATATTTAATTTTACATTCTCAGGAGAAAAGGCCTTCAATTACAGTCTTGTGGGTTCTCCCAGAGAGGTAGCTACCAAGCCATTTAATGGCATTATCTGAGAGATGCAGCCCATTAAGGGTGTGTAGGAGGAGGGTGTGGTCCATGAGGTAGAACGCCTTGGTAAGGTCAACAAAGGCAGAACCAGTGTAATGGCCTTTTTCATTGGCTTTAATGATGCTGCTGGTGAACCTAACTAGGGCTGTTTCAGTGCTGTGTCCAGTCCTGACTCCATGTTCAGCACTAGAGAGAAGGTTGTTGGTTTCTAAGTAGATTTTTGAAAGGGGGGCAAGGAGGGAGATGGGGTGGACTTGAATAAGGGTCTGATGATGGTGGTTTTCCACGCAGATGGGAAATGTCCAGTGCAGAGGGAGTGGTTGATAAGGTTGATGAGGGGGACAGCCAGGGGATTGATGGAAAGCTTAAGAATTTTGTAGTCAGTCCCATCGCCCCATTTATTGGGTTTGGGATTGTTTATAAGGGTGATCTTTTTGATGTCTGCAGGTCTTAGGGCCTTAAGGTAGAAATCTGGGAAAGGTCTGCCTTCAGAGATTAGGCCTGGGGGTGTGGAGGTGGGGGAAGGCAGGCATGGGCAAGGAGGGAGGAGGTTTGTATTTTTCAAGGTCACCGAAATAGGTGTTGAAAATGTTTGCTACTTCTGTAGGGTCATTTGTTTAAATGTCATCATGATGCAATGTAATGGGATCCAGTTTTTGGACTTGCTGAATAGCGAGTTAAGGGTTCCCCAGAGCTGGCGGTGGTTGGAGGAACCACCAAGTTGTTTGTTATGCAGAAAGTTAATTTTTGCTTTTCTTACTGCTGATTTGCACTTGTTACGCATTGATCTGTAAAGGGATAGCTGTGCAGGGTCTTTGTGCTCAGTGTAGCCAGCCGGCCCATGCTTTGTCCCTGGTTCCAATTAGTTTGATGATATCAAGAGAGACCCATTCATTAGTTAAACCCTGACCCTGATTCTTTTTAGGGGAGCATGCTTGTCACAGATGCTAGCTAGGATCCTGGAAAACTTTTTTAGGATTGGGTCACAGTCATCAGGCTCCCTGGTAAAAGACCAGTTGACAAGGCTGTTCAATTTTCTGGTTGATTAGTCTTCTGGTGAAGATGAATTTAGGGTGTTTTATAGGTAGCTGGGCCAACCATGAACAAAATATGGCACAGTGATCACTGACACAGTCTGATAAGACACCTGAGATAGTGATGCGAAAGGGGGTGAGAGACAATGATCCAGTCAATTAGTGTCTGTTTGCCAGTTTTGTAATTGGATCTAGTGAGTGAGGAGATGAGCTGAAGGAGACCAAACTTAGAGATAACAGGATTTGGCCTTCTCAGCATGAAAGGAGTCCCAGTTTAAGTTAAGGTCCTCCAGGAGGATCCACTCTCTATTGAGTGGGAGGGAGTATCTAGGGGCAAGCAGTGACTCAAGGTCAGAGTGTGGTGTTCCTGGGGGAAGGTAGGCTTTGGTGAGGGAGATGGTTTTATTGGGGCCAAGGAGGAGGTGTGTGGAGAGTGTTTCTAATACGGCAAATTCAGAACTGGGGTTTTGCTTAGTGAAGGAGAATTTCTTAGAGACAAAGAACATGCAACTGACCCCCTTTTTTGTTCTGTCTATCCTTTCTTACAGAAGTGTAGCCACTCAGCTCTGTCTCCCCATCAGAGATTTTGTGGGAAAACCAGGTTTCAGAGAGGGCAATAACATCAAAACTATGTATAGCCACCCAGGCCTGGAAAGCATCGAATTTAGCTGGTAAACTCTCAATATTAAGGTGGACTATGCTGATGTTTCTTTCCATATTGGGAAGGGTCTGAGGGGTTGTGGTGTTTATGTTTTCAGGGTCAGGGTTTGGACGGATAGTGCTATAGAGGATTAGAAGAAGGATGAGGGTCATGAAGAAAGACTGAGACAAAGGTTTGTGACTTGAGATTCTTTTCACAGGACTGCAAATTTGATCAGAGTTGGACTGTGCTCACTAATTGTTTTGCCAAATGTACAGGTTTCAATGGTGGTTGAAAAGCTTGTTTCCCTTACAAGCATATTATACTTGATTATTTGATGTGCCTTATTCCAACATTCTACTGCAGTTCGAGTTGCATAGTTACCAATTTTTGTTCTTTTCTGCTGATAGTAGTTAGAAAACAATAAATGCTTGAGTCCAGGATATGGGTGGAGATTTTGTTCCATAGCCATAGAAACTTGAATTGACAGCTCATTCACTGAGCAGGTACTATTTACAGAAGTATGTGCTCATACGGAGCTCAGTCAGTGGCTGGCCATGGTGGTGAGAGGTGGACTGTGTCAGTCGCCGGCTGGGTATAGGTCAGGGGGTGTGGGGTGGTCTGGCACTGCCAGGTGGGGGGACACTAGACTACCAGGGATAAGGGATCTTTTGTTTGTGCACAGTTGGGATTACTGCTCAGACTTGGGGTTTGGGGATCGGGGCTTGGGGAGGTCCTCTAGCCCTGCGTCGCTTTTTTTTCACATCTATCAGGGGGTAGGGGCATTGGGGGTCCACGAGCCCTGTGGGGGCATTTATTTACAGATATTGGGGGATCGGGGCATGGGAAGTCCGCTAGCCCTGTAAGGCATTTATTCACATATATCGGGGGATCAGAACATGAGGGGGGCCACTAGCCTTGTGGGGCAATTTATACATATCTTGGGGGATTGTGGCATGGGAGTTCCATAGCCCTGCAGGGCTTATTCTACACCTGATTGGGGGATTGGGGCTGGGGGGTTACATATACTGGGGGATGGTCTGGCAGCACATTTATGCAAACCCTGGAGGATGCAAGGTACACTTACACCAGCTAATTGCTGGAGTAAATGTACTTTGACAGATGTCCTCTGGGAGTTGTTCCAGAATATCAAACTCTGGGACTTGGCAGCTGCCCTTACAGAATAGGGTGCAGCGGCTGCTGTAAACCCCATTATGCCATGTCCCAAGGGGGTTTTGGTACAAATGGTCGTGTAAGTCCACTTTGGTGTAAGCAGCCTATGACATGCTGAAGGCTGCTCTGCAGAATCCCAAATGACGGAACTCATGGCGGAAAGTGCTACTTGCACCATTTTTTTTGGCACAAGTCACTTTGCGCCATGCGTTACCTTTTGAGAATCTGGCCCCTGGTCTTTTTTTAATTGTCAAGCAAGTAATTTTAGAGGCTTATCTGACATAAAATAATATTTTGATCTAGTTTTCAGAATCTGTTTTTCTTTTTTGTCTGTACATAACCTATTATAAGCTTCTCTTTTTTTTTTGCCCCTTTTCTCTGCCGTGGTGGAACTTCTTCAGGGAGTCCTTAGACTGTGATCTCCTAATCCCTCCCTGGGTACCTACTGTGGTGTCACTCGGACCTATCTCCATGCTGGCTTGGCCTACCCCCCCCAGGCAGGGAGGAGGGGGGAGACCCTTTTTATCCCCTCCAGTCCATCAGTGTGTGTCAGGAGGTTCATCTGTGGCATCCAACGGTAGCCCAGTTATGGGTTATCTGGGGCAGTCGAGTCCCATCTCTGTTCTCCATGGCAGGTTCCTTTTTCTGTTTTTCTGTCCCCTCCCACAGGATGTGAGCATGCTAGGGAAACCTAGAGGTGACGCACATGGAGATGTGCGAGCGCTCTGGTCTCCGGCCCATGTCCTGCCTCTGTTCTGTATGCAGTCCCGTGCACCTCCACCCATGGTCACCCAGGTGGCGGTAGAGCTGCGGGACATGCAACCCTTCCCTCCCAGAGGAGGAGAGCAGCCGCTGGGCACTCTATCCTCCTCCCCCTGGCCGACCCTCCAGCTGCCTGAGTCCATTCCCAAACCCGAGTTGCTGGCGCTGCAAGTGGTAACCCTACCGCTGCACCGGTGGGTCAGCTAAAGCTTCTCTTTTTTTAATTAAGTGGTTATAAATATCTATGTCAAAAGTTAAGATATGTATTTATTCTAAATATTGTATTTCAATTTCAAGTTGATTTTGTAGTTTAGTCCATTGCTGCTGTTTATAAATACAGTAGCTGCAGTTTGAAATCTTCCCCTTGGCTTTAAATGCATCCCATATAACTAATAATCAAGAATCACCCAGATATTTTGTCTGATAAAAAAAGCATCCTTCAAAGGTGATTCATCCATTCCCCACATATTATACTTTTTGTCGTTAGTAATATCTCTGAGATGTAACATACCCAGAGAGAGGTTTGATATAATTTTTTCAGGGTATTTAACCTCTTGCACATGATATAATATAATCTCAGAGAGTAAGAAAAAATCTATTCATGAATACTTTTGGTGTGCTGCTGAAAAGTAGGAATATTTTCTTTTATCTGGGTTAAGTTCTCTCCAAGGGTCTATTAATCTTAGTTCTTGTTTAGAACTATGAATAAGATTTACTGAGGCTCTATATAGTTTGTCTGTACCTGAAGATTTGTCAGTTTTGGTTAAAGTTAAATTGAAATCACTTCCAAATAAAAATGGTGCCCGATGTGTTGCAAGCTGTAAAAAATACTCTGTATAAAAGGCTTGATTATTTTCATTCAGACCATAGATAGTAGATATTGTATATTTATTGTTCTGAATTTAAATTTCTGCTATGATATAACTGCCTTGTGAATCTATAGTAGTTTTGCTTATTATTGGTTTAAGTTTTGTATTTCTAAAGAAAATTGCAACCCCTCTTGCATTATATTGATAAGATAAATATATATGGACCCCACCACTTTTGAAACCGTTCAAAGTCATGTCTTGAAAAGTGCATCTCCTGCATCATTATGCAGCTGATATCTCTTTTCCCAAATAATTCTTTTATTAACCTTAGTCCTATTTCTGAGCCCTTTCACATTCCACATTGCATATTTAATATTACTTTCTATATATATTATTACATCTGCTCAGATATCTTCTGCAACTTTAATTGCCCATGAATTCTCTATTCATATCTTTTAGCTTACAAATCTTTGATTAAAGTTCTGTTCTTATGTCCTGTCACCAGTGTGTATTACAGCCCAATACCATATTCACAATCCTAAGATATTGATTTGTAACATAAAGTCCCCCCCCCACCCCAGCCTAGCAACTCTCTTTCGCCTAGAAGGGAATCTAGCTTCCAGCACCCCCCCACAGTAACAGAGATGACAAAATCTGTCATCTCCAATGCCTTATTTCATAGGTCTGGCTGTAAAGTGCATTAATAGGCAATCAATCAAATTATTCTGTCATTGAGGCACAGGTTAGGAAGCATAGGAAAATCAGGAGCAGTTGCAGAATTCAACAAAAAATATTTGTTTACAGTATCAGTAACATAATAAATAAACTTGTTCAGAATAACTATGTACAGAGGAGAAATAAAATAAAATATTCCTTCAGTTTCTCTCTCTCTCCCTTTTTCTTCTAAGCTCTGTGATTGCAGCTTAGCTCTTTTATTATTCTTTTCAACCCACATTCTTAGCAAACATCCTGTCCTTGTAAGGTTTAGAAGCTGCTAGAACACAATGTGCTTCTTGAGCTGAGAGCCCCCCTTTTGTAAAAGGCTCAACATTTGCACTCAAGTAACCTCTAGAGTTTACAGTCATCTCAAATTATAAATATATATATATTTCAACAGTAATACTATATATTTTTCAAACAAAAGGGATCCCATTATCAATTACATTTCTATACAAAGATTTACACATATTTTTATATCAGCAGATGTAGATATGCAAGGGAGAAAAACAGACAGCAAGAGAAAAGTGAGACAGTGAGAGACATAAACAGTGCAAGCCTGTCGGGTTGATCAAGTCTGAGGTCTCACAGAAAAATGTGGGTTTTGCATCCAGACAGAGAAGAGATAGAAAAGGAAACATCACTGCATTTTATACACTTTCTCTAATGACTGGGACAGGGTCCTATTCTACCCTGTCACGTATACCTAACGGTGACTAAATTCCTTTTGTTTAATAATAATGTGCACCACATCAGCACCTGCTCCCCCATTTCCCTTCCTCCCAAAATAATTTTTTCTTCTTTATCTACATAAAGTATTAACGTTCCAACATGAACAAATTCCCATAGTTCTTGATTTTAATTATCCTAGTGAGTAGAAGTACACTGGAAATCTTCTAACATTTACTTCTCCTATTCTGCTCTGGTACTATGTTTTTCTGCCTCTGGTATGATTGATGTTACAGAATGTACCATTGGAGGGTAGAATTTCTGTCTGTTATCATATCTATTTGTTTGGTGCCATCTACTGCCTGGATCACCATAGCACTCTTCAAAAGCTTCTTGTGCTTCTTCTGGATCATCAAATGTCTGCAATTTACCGTTAACCACACACCCAATTTTTACCAGATATAGAATTGTAAATGTTATCCCTTTTTCATAGAGTTTTTGTTTCAAAGGGCTCAACATTTTCCATTTTGCTGTTGTCTCAGCAGAAAGGTTGGGATATACATTAAAGTGGTTGTTCTCAAATTTCTGCCCTTTTTTCATTCAAGCTTTCTGTAAGATTGCTTCCTTATCTTGGTACTTGTGAGGCTTAACAAAGTCCGTGTGAAAAAGCATTATTACTAGCTACAGTCCTAGGACCACTTCTGTGTGTATGATCTAACAACATTTTTGCCTCAGGGTATTTTCTACTCATAGGGATAGTAAGAAATCTTTCAAAAAAACTTCACTAGGTCCCCTATCCACTCAGTCCCATGTGGGACTTTACTCAGCCTTTAATTCTCTCTTCCGGATCGATCTTCTTATTCTGCCACTCTTTGTATTAATGCTTGAAGCTGTTTGAGTTTTTAGAGCAGGAGCGGTAGCATCTTCTAAATTTGAAAAACTTGTTTCAAGTTCATCTGTCCATAGGGACAGAGTCTCCATTTTAGATTTTCTCTTACTCAAGTGAGTCGGAAACTGTTGTCATTGGGCTTTTACTGTCCCCCAAAACTTCTAGCATGTCATTTCTTAAAGTATTCACTACTTTTATGATATCTTTATTTTAATTCAAATTTGCAGTGGAACCAGCTGTTTGTAAAGACAGACCAGCAAAAATGTTTCCCTGCATAGTATTGCCCGATACAACATCATGCCTTGCTTTTGTAATATTGTTTTCTTTTAAATGCTTTGCTCCAGCAACACTGCTGTGAGTTTGATCTGTCTCCTGGGACTCTAAGGCTTTTGTTTCTTCTGAAGCTTTTAGGGGACATTTTTTACTTGGATATTACTAGGTTCAAAAGTATCTATTCCCTTGGGAAGAGCCTTTTGAGATGGCATAATTGTCATATTAGCACATTTCTTTATGATGGACTTATCTACATTCTGTCCCTTCCTATGTGTATGAAAAATCAAAATATTACCTGTTGAAGTAGATTTTGCCCTTACTGGTGTCTCTGGTAGAGGAGAGACTCTGTTTGGGTCTGCTAAAGTCAAATTCCGAAGGCTTGAGGAAAGCAGGGTAAATGGTAGGGTACAGCCTGCATTCCTTTTCTGTGGCATCTCTTTGGAAAGTGGAGCTCTGTAATTTCTTTAACTCAGCAGACAGATTTAGACATGCCAATGTTTAGTGCACAAAATTAGTAGTCACCATCAGAGGTAGCTACTTACCATTGTATCAGTTGCCTTACATTAACAAAGAATTTCCCTGTATTGAACTGGGACCATAAATCGGCATTCTTCTTAGGCATCCATGTTGGAGAGGACTGACATCACCCACCATATGACTACCTCATCATTGGCCCAGCTGCTCCCCAGAACATTTTAAATGAGCCAGCAGAACTTTCAGAACATTCTCCCAAGTGGAGCAGAGAGGGCAATTAGGTAATACTGGGAAGCAGGGGGTCTTTAGAGAGCAGCTGAAGCTTTTAGGAAAACATAATATTTAGTTTAGCTAGTTTAAGTTTATTGGCAGGAAGACTGCATTGAGCATGCTCATTTTCAAGGAGGTCCTGAAAGGACAACTTTAACAACAGTGTACAATAAAAGTGATGACATAGCCTACAGGTACAATAATTGAGAGAAAAGAAATGCATATATGGTCAGTAAGAACAATAATAAAACAGACCAGAATCCAGTGCATAGGTAAGCAGCAATGACATACCATAAGGTAACAATAATTGGTAGGAAATACATACAGGGTCAATGAAAAGAAAAACAATAGTGAAGCATACAGAATGAAACCAATTCATATTGAGAGGGAGAAACAAAAAAAAAATAGTATCAGTAAGAACTTATACAATTGCTGTCAGCTTCCCAAGATGGCTGAGCATGCAGAAAGGAAGGAAGGAAGGGGGTAAGGAGAAATACCTAACTACTTCTGACGAGGAAGGAGTCCCACTGAGGGGGCAAGGGATAAGTGCAAGAAGTTGCAAGAAGAAGAAAGAGAAAAGGAGAGAGTTGGGCAGAGATCAGGGATGGAGGGTATAGAAGGAGTCCTGGGTGTAAGGGTGAGGATGGACTAGGGAGGACAGGGGACAGGGTGGATAGGGAGACTAGGGAAAAGGATACAAGAAGTCAGAGGGTACTCATTTGATAGCAGTGGCAAGAGACTGGCATGATATGCCATGACCTATGGCAGTGACAGACTACTGGGAAGAATTTGTAGGTCATGGCTCTGAAGACATTTAATGAGACAGTGCTGGTGAGCCTGAGTGATGTCTGGATGTGATTCCGTGCTGATGGGAGGTACGTATCCGGGGTACATCGAGGAAGATGTGGGCAGATTTCCTATGGGAGTAGGAGCCATGGGAAACATTAACAAGTGAGGAGATATACAGTAGGTCAGTAATTTGTTTATTAGACTTTTGAGGGTCCAGGTACCTAAATTAGACACAATTCAATTTGTATTTCATATATCTTAGATGTCTCCTCTTCATTATTTATTACTAAAGAAATTCCCACAAAAACAAGATCATCATCCCTGAGAGTTCATCTACCTCTGCAGCTTATTCACTACTTGAAATTATAATACTATGCTATGACAGCACAGTCTGTTGCCATGGGAATTAAGTGTGATGTCACAAGCAAAGTATCATGACACCAGACTGGGAAGAAGTAATAGGAGCTGATGAACCCTCAAGGAACCAAGATCCTGATTTCATGCATATGACCTCACTGATAAACTATGGGGATAAGAAATACAGTGCAAATGAGAAATATAAGCTACTTTGTGTCCTAACATTATGTTCTTTAAAGTCTTTCTTGAAGCGTTGGTGGCTCATTAATGTAGCCAGGACCCAGACTGGCAGGCATAGAACACCAACAAGCAAATCTTGAAAGTGGTATATCATCTAACCAGACACTGATGCAGATCATACAGCACTGGCATATGTTGAAAAATGCTTGTTCCTGAAATCTATTTGGACACAGCATTCTGCACTAGCTGGAGACAGCACACCAAACTTCCAGAAAACCCCAGATATGGAACATTGCAGCTGTCAAGGTGGGCTGGCAGTATACATTCCTTTTAACTTTCAGTTTTCCTTTCCTATGTTTATAATACACTTTGGTTGCTTATCCAAAAAGACTGCATAAAAAGCAATTGGATGTTTCCAGTTGATCTCATGGTGCCTTTGTGTGTGTTATCCTGATGCTGATCATACCAATAACCTTTGGCGTCAAAAAGACAGCCATTGTGAAATCAGCTTGGGATGATGATTTCTGAACAATACAATGAAATAAGTACTGCACAATATGCAATTTTTGTAACACCTATAAAAGGAATTTCATAATAGTGGCCTGATGGTTAAGGCAGCTGCCTTCAGTTTGGGGGACCACTGGTTCAATTCCTGAACTTGTGACCCCGACCATCAGGGGCAGGGGCTCAATTCGTTTATTTTTTACAACTTCCATGAATATAAATGTTAAAGTCATTCTGATTTTTTGGAAATCAAAAGTTGATTTTGCCATTAGCACTGCCTACACTGGACCAGCTGATATGTATTGTATTCTTGTTTAACTGTGTTTAAGTTTTTGCTAATCTCATCTGCCAGTCTGTCTTCAGTTCTCACTCTCTGCAGATTGTATGATGGGCCCTTTGGCACAATGCATTTCTGCCTAAAGTAGAGCCAGCCTAAATTTTCATGGTGATTTGCATATATATATATCCCATGATATTTTTCATTATGGGGGTATGTGTGACTTTGTATTTCTTTGAAACCTGACTTTTTTGCCAATGTCCTTTTAGGGTAACCTTGCCTCTATGCTTTTGTGCTTAGGTTCATTGCCTTTTTAGCTTGCTTTCTTATTTTGAACCACCATGACCCAAACGAACAAGACCACATTAGGGCTGTTTTTTTCCCTGGGGTGAGATACAGACAAGGCACACTGATGATTCCTGTGTATGATGAAACATATGCCTGTACCCTCTTTTCACACCCTTTTCAGACTGTATGAGAGGCCCCTTGGCACCATGCATTCCTGTTTAAAGCAGAACCAGTCTAAATATAATGGTGATTTGCATATATATTTATACCATGGTGCTTTGTGTTCTGGCTGGTTTTGTTACCATTGCCCTTTTGGGGTAACCTATGCCTCACTGTTTCTGTGTTAAGATTCTTTGTATTTTTAGCTTTCTTGTTTATGTTTCTTCTGTGGGCTGGCATGTTTCTCACCAGTTCTGTATTTTTTGTGATGTACGTTTTTAATCCTATTCCGTGATCATGTACTATTGTATCTACTATATTGTGTTGTATTTGTTGTACTGCTTGTCATGTAACCTTATGGTTCATACCTGTAAATAAGACACAGCTGTTTCTAGTGTACTTACCTGGTCAATAAACGCTAATAATAATGTCTGCAGATCTGGAAGTCATCTAATATTTTTTCCCCATTTGGAAGTCGATGACTTCCTCCCCCATTATTTTGGAAGGTTGTAACTTATTTTTGGAACTCAAATACTTCCAAAATAAAGTAAGAGGAATGCAGGGGAGGTAGTGAAACTATTCCTTGGATGTTTCCTCCTCCTTAGGTAGGGGTTCCTATAGTCCTTACTGTCTGACTGTCCCCCAGGTTGAGGGGAATTGGGAGCCCTTCATTGAGGAAAGCCCTTAACAATATCTCTATCCTCAGATGTCTTCATCAGCAGGGGGAACTATTTTGGAAGGGTTAGGAGGTGCAAACATCAGGCCCCGTACTGAAGTCATGTGCACATCATGATAATCTAGATCTTTCTGTGCAGCAAATGCTGGCTGCTTCACATTTGACACTGCCTTTCCCCGGGGTTCAAAGTTACCCACTGCCAAACTCAGACATAGTGCCTAGTGAGGGGGGACTGGCAAGAGAAGTTCAATGCATAAGACCACCTTCTGGAGTGCACAGACTGCCAACCCAAGAAAGACAACCCTATGGGATATGATGGATCCTGTTACACAGGTAAGGGTGGTGGGAGTGAACCAGCAGTGTTTACCAGAAATGATATAAAATATAATATTTTAAAAAACACAGTAATAAGAGAATGTAAAAAAAATTAGACAAGATTGAAATTAAATATTTAGTTTTAATCATTTTATTTTAGTATCTGCCTGCTCTTTAAATCAGTATTTATATGCAGGTTATTTATATAACATTGAGGTGTTATCAAGAGGTTGCTGAGCTATAATCTTCACAGCCCATTACCACTATGATACCACCATATGGAAAGTCTACCTGTAGAATTAAATCACTGTTATCATTTATTCTAATCATGAGGTGGGACAGAGTGACCTAGTTATTTTGAAATGACTTAAAAAAATGGCTCAGGTGACAACAGAGACTTCTGCAACTCTTCTTCCTCCCTCTCTCTGGAATACCTGCTCTTTGGAACTGTGAGCTATTACCTTCCTACCCACATTTATATATGAAGCTCAGGGTTATGAGTCTTTATCTTTAGGCCTCTAGTCAGCAGCAAGTAGAGTTTCTCCTGATGCTTAAAAAAGGGGACAGAAAGAGTATAAGATTAAGTTGTATAAGGTGTGATTATGATATAATAATTACTGGTGAGCTCATTTATTGACTGGACTGATATCACTTTGTAATGCTGTAAAACCTGCTGGTTATTATGGAATAGCATGGCTTGCTGACATCCTGGGTTCAAGTTCCAGGGACAGTCACACTTTTCCTTTCAATTTCACAATTGGCTTTCTAAATAATGCCTCACAGTGGCTTACTGTATTGAGAGAGAGAGACAGAGAGAGAGAAGTAGTTGTTTGGGTCTTTGAAAAAATACTGCCTAGTTGCTCATTACGCATCACCCTTGAAAGGAATGTGTGATTCACTGGGAAAATTCTGGAGGCTTACTTGTCTGAGACTCTCATAGCTCACCTGGTAAGAGCTAAGGCATGGATTGCTGATGTCCTGGGTTCAAGTCCTAGTGAGAGTCACACTTTTCCTTTCAATTCCACAAGTGGTCATAACAGTGATGTGCGGTTTTGGAGTTGGTGTAAATAATTTGCGTGGTTTTGGACTATGTGATTTTGTACTAACCACACATCGCTGTTATTGACCATGCAGCTTTTGAACGTCACAGTTTTGACATAGTGCCATCCCAGACTGGAACCACCACCTTTTGGGGTATCAGGAAGATACTGGAATTCTCATCAGGAGGGTTCCGCTCCTAGAGGTGCTATGGGATCTAGGTTTCTATAGCACTCCACATTATCAATGGGTGATCAAAATAACTGGGTATAGTGCACCCCTACCAGGGGAATGGCACAACTTAAGCTTTAGAATGTTGGGCATATGAGGATTACATGCAGCAGCAACTCCCCAGTTAAGCTGCACCATTCAAAGGGGACAGAGCTACTTTTCTCTTCTCTAAAGATGTTCAAGTTTCAAGATTCGAGACTTCAGTTGGGGCTTCAATTCTGCTGTGCAGTTTAGGACTGCCTGTTTCAGGGCACACCCTAAATTTAATTTGTGCCTGTTAAGCTGTGGCATTACAATTGAATAACCTGTTTTTTTTCTCATTACCCATGTGGATTGGGAGCCACTTCTGCCTTGCTAGGGTGTTTTAATGGTCTCAATGTTAAACAAAAAGGTGCAACATGTAGGTACAGATTTATTTATTGGGATTGTAGGGTCTCTGGGGGGGGTCCTTGATTTTGGCGTCTATTCCCTTTGCACCCCCCCCCCACAGCTTGAGGTTTTGTGTTTACCACTATTGTAAAGCTAACTTGTAAATATTGTAAAATTCTGAGGTGTTTTGGTAATTTTTCACCTCAGCCTCCATTTTTACCATTTGCGCAGCCACCAGTAGGGCTGGGCAGGCGCTCCTCCTTCAGTTGGGTTTCCTGCCAGTGTCCCAAGCATGTGCCCTTGGTGCGTGTGTGTGCGCAGCACTAAGCATATTGGTGCAGCACTATTGCCATTGAAATATAATGTGCAAGTACGTGCATGCTCACACAAGTGCACTAACACTCGTTCGTGACCGGCGGGCATGCACACAATCAGTTTAGCGTTTTTGGAAGAGCGCTGCTTCAGGCTGGCAGTTGGTTTGGCTTATTGTTAACAAATAAGCATTACAGATAAAAACTAAGGTTTTTCCTGTCACAAATTTTATCTTATTGGCACCATAGCTAACTGGAGACCAGTAATTATGATACAATGTAACTCCTGCAGAAAAGTGATAAGACCCTCTCCCATGGGTACCCATTGTCCTCACTGTGTTGCTTAGCTTAATATTTCTCTCCGAGTACCCCTCAGCCAATCCTCCAAGCTGGGAAGGGGGCACCTGGTACATCTCTTGGCAGTGGCAAAGCAGAATTGTGAAAATCTCTGCTATTGCTCCTCGGTGAGCTTCATGGACAATGTCCTGCAGAACATCCCAGTGGATACAACTGGCCCCAGACAGGGCCCCTCAGGTCAGTGGGGCCCACACAGGCACGACCAGGTGCAACACAGCAAGTGCAGGCTGTGTAATCAGATGTGCAGGCAGACCCTGACCCTGACTTCTTAGTAGGCCAGGATGAGGATTTTAGGGATCTTGGGGAAAATCCTGACCTAAAAAATTACTCTCAGATGAGGAGGATGTCCCCTCTGAGGAGGAATTAGAGGAAGGTGAGTGGACAGAACACAAAACTAGGATTCTGATTCCACTCCTATTTGACAGTAAGTCTTTGTCCTTTTTGATAGCTGAGGCTTGTAGATCATTACAGCTTAAAGAGAAGCAGTCCGTGGAGGTGGTGGATGTTAATCTAATTTTGTCAGCATCCTCTTCTGCTCTGAAATGTTTTCCAGGTTTTATTCATTGTTACCAAATTATTGAGCAAGAATGGGCAGGTGTGGATCAGAGAAAAAATCTTCCCAAACCAAAAACTAGAAATTATCCTTTCTTAGGGGAATGGTCTCATAAGTGAGAATCTCCCCTCTGACAGACAATGCAGTTTCTAATTCTATAAAACACACCACCATTCCAATTGAAGGTGCTCTGGCACTAATAGATTCACATGACAAGTGAGTAGATGCCACATACAGGAGGGCTTTCGCCTCTACTGACATAAACATTCGTACTGCCTATGCTTCATTTATTGTTGCCAGAGCCTTAAACCTCTGGGTCACTACAATGACCAATTTCATTCCACTTGATCTGGAAGGTGTGAACATTTTCCAGTTGGTGGCCATGGCATCCACTTTTCTTGGTGATTCCACAATCGACAATTTATGCATGTCAGCCCGCTCAGCCTACCACATTGCGTTGGCCACGAGGGGCATGTGGATCAGACATTGGTCTGGTGATCAGGCTTCAAAGGCAAAGCGGTTTAGCCTTCCATTTGAAGGAGGCTTATTGTTTGGTTCAGGTTTGGATTCTGTCTTGCAGGATGTGCAGGATAAGAAAGGCCACCTCCCAGTGTCTAAACAACAGTGTAAGGCCACAGCACCCTGACGAGGTCAAAGTGAGGGCTGGCATAGACAGTTCTGAGGGGGGGTTTCATCCCTTTCAGAACTTTGGTAACCACAGAAACAGAGGTTCCTTCTCCAGCAACAGGGGTTACAGCAAAAAAGTGGTCTTTCCCAGGTGCCATGGAGGAGGAACAGCACAAAAGCCTGGTACCTCACAATGAAGGTATGAGAGCCCATCACTGTCCCTTCCCTTGGTGAAAGACTCCAGGAGTTCCTTGCAAGATGGGCCCAAACAATATCAGACACCTGGGTTCTGGAAATCCTTCAGCTAGGCTATGCCATAGAATTTTTAATGATTCCCTCAAGGTGATGCTTTCTGCCGTCCCCAGTTTCAAAACTAGAGACAAAATGTCAGGCGGTGATGGACACTCTGACCAACCTCATTCAAATCAGGGCTGTTGTGCCAGTTCCTCCAGATGAGCAAGGTCAAGGATACTATTCCATCTATTTCATTGTTCCCAAAAAGTCCAGGGGCTTCAGGCCTATTCTGGATCTAAAGCATCTGAACAAATTTTGTTCACCACAAAACATTCACAATGGAGTCTCTGAGATCGATAACCTGGGTTGTTCAGCCAGGGGACTTCTTAGTCTCAATAGATCTGATGGAGTCTTACTTTCACATCTCCATCTGTCAGTCCCACCAAAAGTACCTCAGATTTGTAATACTGTGCCAACATTTCCAGTACAAGGTGCATCCATTTGACCTTGCAACAGCCCCACAAGTTTTCTTGAAGGTGTTGATAGCTCTGCTGGCTCAACTATGACAGGAAGGACATCATGTCTACCCTTATCTGGACAATTTGCTCATTTGGGCATCAACATTGCCTTTAACGAGGGGGTCAGTATTCACGACCCTGCCGATCCTGGAATCACATGGCTGGATATTGAATAAGAAAAACTTCTCCCCTTGAACCATCTCAGTCCTTGCAGCACCTGGGGCCAGTCTTTGACACGAAAGTATGGAGGGTGTTTCTGTCATTTCTGTTACCCTCCTGGAAGGAGACCTTGTTGTCAGAGATACGGTGGCTCAGGAATCAGTCCTTAGCATCTGACCACAACCTGCTGCAGATCCTCTGCCTCATGGTGGCAGGAATACACCTAGTTCTGTGGGCATGCTTACACATGTGGTCCCTTCAGACGGGGTTACTGATGGCCTGGGACCCATCATCAGAGGACTATCAAGATAGGATTCTCTGCACCCCTTAGCTTCACCACTCCCTGAGTTGGTGGCTGAATGTGCAGAATCTTAAAAAGGGTGTTCCATTGGAACTACCATGAGAGGTGATTCTCACAATAGATGCAAGTCTGCATAAGTGGGGGGCAGTCCAGGACCAACTTTCCACCCAGGGGATTTGGTCAGTACAGGAACAGTGTCTCCACATAAATGTCCTGGAGACACAGCTTAGCCCTCTTGCAGTTTCATTCCATACTGAAAAACAACGTAGTAAAAGTGCGATCAGACAATGCCATCACAGTGGCATGCATAAACAACTAAGGAGGCACAAAAAGCAGAGAAATGCTTCAGAAGGCCTCTGAACTCCTGAGCTGGGCAGAGGAGAACCTCTTCTCTCTATTGGCAGTACATCTGGTGGAGAAATTGAACATTCAGGCCAACCAGCTAAGTTGAGCAAATGTTCACCCCGAAGAGTGGCAGTTGAACCTGGAAGTGTTCAAACTCCTGAGCAATTGGTTTGGGCAACCACAGATAGATCTGTTTGCATCAGCCCAAAATGCTCAGACCCACAAGTTCTTCAGTCAGTATTGATGTCCGCAGGCAGAGACAGTGGATGCTCTGACTCAAGTGTGGTCCTTTTGCAGAGCATATGCATTTCCTCTATTGTCTCTTCTTCACAAGGTCTTAAGAAAAACGAGACATTCAAGAGGAAATTTTCTTCTGATAGCCCCAGAGTGGCCAAGAAGACCATGGTTCTCTGATCTAGTGACTCTAGCTCAGCAAGTGCCCTTCTGCCTGCTGGTATGAAAGGATCTCCTGTTGCAAGGCCCCATTCTCCAACTGAACCCAGGTGCAATGTAGCTTGCAGCCTGGCTCCTGAAAGGAGAGAGCTCCTGAAATTAGGTTTCTCCCTGAAAGTAGTTGAAACCTTGACGGTGGCTAGAAAAAATCTCTACTTCAGCAGCCTACGCTTGAGTCTGGACCATATTTTCTTCTTGGTCCAGAGGGAAGGGATTTAAGCCCTCAAAAGCCTCCATTCCTCAAATTCTGGATTTTCTTCAGGAAGGCATGGAAAAGGGGCTAGCATTTAGCATGCTGAGAAGCCAGGTTTCCACTCTCAGAGCTTCCTTGGGATTCTCCCTAGGAACTAATAGAGAGATTATTTGATGTTTTCATGCAGTTGGCAGGAGATGACCACTGTTTCGATTCCTGGTGCCTCTGTGGGATCTTAATTTGGTTCTGAATTTCCTCTGTGTAGGGGCTTTTGAGCCACTATCATCCATGACGCTGGATGTGTTGTCCTACAAGGTCTGTTTCTTAGTCGCCATGTGTTCTGCCAGGAGAGTGGGTGCACTCCAAGCTTTTTCTCACAAGGAGCCATACCTTATTATGCATAAGAACAAAGTGGTGCTCAGCACGGTTCCATTCTTCATCCCTAAAGTGCCCATGGCCTTCCATGTGAACTAGGAAATTTGCCATCCATCCTTTTGCTCGCATCCTTCTCACCCCATGGAGAAGGATTTGCACAAACTGGACCTGCAGTGGGCAGTGAGGATCTACAGTACCTTAAATGAAAAGCTGAGTTTTGTAAGGCAGATAATCTGTTTGTTCTTTTTGGGACAGCCAAATAAGGACACAATGCCTCTAAGCCCACCCTAGCTAGGTGGGTACAGGCCTGTGTTGCTAAGGTCTATGTTGCAAAAAAGAAGAGGCCTCTGGCTCTCATCAAGGCTCACTTCACCAGGGTGATGGCAACTTCCTGGGCAGAGAGAGACAAAGCCACAGTTTTATAACTATGCAAGGCAGCTACGTGGTCTTCAGTTCACACTTTCAGAAAACATTACAAATCGGAAGTTCAGAGTTCTGCTGATGCAGCTTTTGGTCACAGAGTGTTGCAGGCAGTCATTCACAAGTAATTTTGATGCGTCTGGTTTGGGATAATAAGCTTCCTGACAACTACCGCCCTATTGCAATCCTTCCATTCCTTAGCAAACTTCTGGAAAAGGTGGTGGCCGAGCAACTCTCGGAGTATCTGTACTCCTATGAACTGCTTTCCAGAGCACAGCACGGCTTTTGAAAGGGTCACAGCACCACTTCTGAACTGATCACAGTAACCTCCAGCATAAGATCTGCCATGGACCAAGGTAAACTGTCTGGTGCAATATTTATAGACCTATTCGAAAGCATTTGACCTTGTTAATCATGACCTTCTTGGAGAACAACTAAGGGCCGTTGGTCTCTCCTCCCATGCCCAGAACTGGTTCATGGACTATCTGAAGGATAGGCAGCAGCGTACCTGCTTCAACAAGGTCCTCTGAGCCCAGGGCGATGACTCTGGGAGTCCCCAGGATCAGTGCTGGGTCCTCCTTTTCTCGCTTCTTATCAATAAACTGCCACTGTTGACCTCTCACTGCCAAGCCACTTTATACACAGATGATCTGGTGCTAGTAGCCCATTCCCCTAATGTTGTTGCGCTAAACCAGAGCCTGACTGATGATTTCAGAAGAGTCCTGGCCTGGGTTACTCACCATAGGCTGGTGTTGAACACCAGTAAAATGCAGGCCATGCTTTTTGGCTCCGCAGCCAAGATAAAAGCCTCATCTTCCTCGCTCCACATAACCTGTGATGGGGGATCCCTGCTGCCATCGGTGAACTCCATCAAATATCTTGGAGTTACTCTCGACCCCCAACTTGACATGGAGAGTCATATCCTCAATATCTCTAGAAGTACACACTGTAAGTTGGGTATGATCTATAGGGCCAAATATAACCTGACCCCAGGGGCGAGACTCGCGCTTGCCAGAGGTGTGCTTCTTCCCTCCCTCAGCTACGGACTCCACCTATTTGCCCGTTCCCCTCAAATCCACCTTGCCCGGTGGAACACGGCATATAACAATATATGTCGGTTTGCACTTGCTGTCCCCAAACTCACCCATCGATGCGATCTCTATGATAGACTTCACTGGTTGCCCCCAGCTGAATACCTGGACTTTGGGGTTAGATGCTTCTCCAAGAAGGTGCTTGCTACTGGCTCCCTCAGGGACTGGACGGATCTCCTCCCAAATATGGACGCTCTTGTCCATAGCTTAGATCACAGTCTGCTGGACTGCTCAAATTTCCTCCCACTCGGACTCTCATGGTGGGTCGAGACTTTGCTGCCCACGTGTTTCAGACTCTGAACTCCCTTACCTGATCATGTCCGCTTGGCCCCTCCCATGGGACATTTCGCCTCCCTGTGGTCGCACTTAAAATTATCATCAGTGTGTAACTGCTTCAAGCCTCCGTAGGGTAATGCTTCTTTTCTTGATGAATCTCAGTTGTCACCAATGTCAATCTATGCAATTACTGCTATATGATGTAAATACTGCCTGTGTATATGTTTTACTACAATTGTTAGTACCTCCTGTAATAAGCTGTATCTCCTAAGTTGCCTTGTATGTATCTTGTATGTTCTGTACTCTCCCGGGTCGTTCCTGAAAATAGGCATACTACTTGTCTAGTGTACCTACCCGGTTAACAAAAGCTAAATAAATAAATAAATAATATTCTCCACCCTCCCGGTGTTTGTCTGGGTATTGCTTCTTAGAACCCAGTTGTTTTGATTACCCATTAACAATGTGGAGTGCTACAGAATGAAGAAATTAACTTCATACTTACTGTAATTTCCTTTTCTGTTAGCTCCAAAATTGTCAATGGGAACCACCCAGGAGCCTCGCTTCTGAGGGAGAATCTTATCCAGTATGCTAGGACAGAGGTCTAGTTTCATAAAAAAATCTCCTACTGGGATCACTCTCTTTTGTGCTGCGCTGTACTCTGATAAGTATATATAGACTGTCATTTAGTCTGTGACCGCAGGTTAACAGGTTGCATTGGTTTTCTTAAGGTGTTTTTCCCTCTTGCAGGCAGTTCTCTGCACTCAGTTAAAAAAAAAGTATATGCCTTATTGTGTGTTAGCTTCAGTTTTCACAGATTTGGTCAGTTGAAGAAGCCTGTTTGCTGTTACATGGTCTTCCCTGCAAGAACTGAATACTCCAGTCCTTGGGTCCATGAAGTACAATTTCTTCCTCGGGTGTTTGCTAGGAAGGTAAAATAGTTATTACAGTAAATGATTGTTTATACAGTAGTAATGGAATGTGTGGCTTTCATGGCACTGCAAGGTAATTAGTAACTGGAGAATTGCTGCTGCTACAATCTTCGTATGCCCAGCATTCTAATACTTGGACTGTGCCATTCCCCTGGTTGGGGTGCAGTATACCCAGTTGCTTTGATTACCCATTGACAATGTTGGAGCTAAAAGAAAAGGAAATTACAGTAAGTATGAAGTTAATTTCTTCCTCCTTTAGACTAAAGGTACCTTAGGGCCCAGTTAGGAAAGAGGTATGCAACTGGTGGAGTAGGGGAGGATGGTGGGTGCAAAGAAAATGAAGTTTGAGCATGTGCCCTTAAAAAGCTCTCGGGGGCAGGCATGGTGAGTGTCCCTCACTGCCCCACCAACCCCATGTTACTGCCTGCAATTACATCTATCCAAGGTATGTATCCACTAGCTCTTTAAGGATGTTAGTTATTTTTGTGAATCAATAGAGTAATGTCTTTAAGCAGTTTTAAAGGTTTAAAGATGGCCACTCAAATTACTAAACAAATGTTCATTTAGCTACAGTATAGAGCAGTGCTTTGTGGAATTTTCAAATTCCGGCAGAATGAAATTCCACCAAATTTTGCTAGGAATGGAATGGTGGAATTCTACAGCATAAAATAGTTGCGGAATGATTTTCTATGGAAAAAATGCTGTTTTCCACAGATCTCAATATTTTCCGCGGAAATTGTTGTGGAATAATTTTCTGTGGAAAAATGCTGTTCCATGGAATATTATTCCACAGATCACAGTAGGCAGAATCCCACAGAAGAAATAGTGAAATTCAGGTAGAACTTCCGATGGCGGAATGGTCATTCTGCACTAATTTCGGCGGAGGAATTCCACATTCTGCATAGCACTACTATAGAGCTTTAGAACTTTTGTTTATTTTTCAAGAATAATACATGCGAAAATATGCAATTTTCTGTATATGATTCTGACTTGTGAAAGTAACAAAATGATCAGTTATTTTTTTGTGAGAACAGACTATGGCACTTCTTCATACACAGCAACATTTAGCTATGTGATGGGACATAAGCAATGAAAGAAAAAGGGCATGTTTTGGCCAGGAGGAAAGGACAAAAGAGTTAAGCTCCTGTTAAAAAAAAAAAAAACACCTCCTTTATTTCAGTTTGATGTCCACCTTGAAACAGAGCTGACTTTTTGTGGGGTACACTTCCCCAGTTCATAGTCAGTCCTGATCAGTCACAGGAGATGGCACTGTGTGACTCTGAGCAAGTCACTTAACCGCCCAGTGCTCCCAGGTCACCCATGAAAACAGGCACTTGTGCCTAGTGGGCCTTACCCAGTTGCCAAAGACTAAAAAAAAAAAACTCATGCAAACTTTACCTCCTACTCAGTCCAGACTTGGTGAACCAATAGGAAGCTTCCAGCTGAGCCTAACAAGACTGTTTCGAGGTGTAGACTGCAGAACTATCAGACAGAGGATCTGTGTGAAATATTTAAGCAATAAGGCATGACAGGGTGTGAGTTACTGTGTAATAAGATCATGCCTCGGGTGGTTGAAGCACAAGGCCAGAGGCCTGGTGCATTGAACACCCAAGAAGTGATGTTATAACACAATAAAACACATCCCTGGAGTACCTTATTGGTATTATACTATGGTTCCAATATAAAAAAAGATTTAAAATACTTTTTAAAATATGTTTTTACTATATTTGTGCTGTGTATAGGAATATGTTTTGAAAAAAGTATGCAGTTTTGGTTTTGCACACTAGATGGTGCTGCAACCACATACAGCCTTTTGTTTCCCTCCCCACAGGTTTTCTTTCCTTCCCCCAACACAGATATGTGTTTATCACTGTGTCTCAGAGTGGCATTATCTGTGGTGGCCCCTGCCTGCCACTGTAGCTTTTTTTTATTGTGTTACAGATCACGTCCGACTGCCATTTGCTGTGCCGTGGACTGATATATCAGTCCAGAATTACTATGTGTTCTAATTCTGTCAACAGCTAAAGATTTAATATGATGTGAGGTAAACACATTGGCCACTGAGTCAATCAGTGATTGCAGTGAGCACAACGTTGTTCTGTGGGAGAAAGCCAATTAAAGAGCTACCAACACTTCAGAGTAAACTTGGAAAAACATAATAATTAGGCACAAGTCAGCTTACATTCTATGTGTATTCTATATATTTATCTTCCTCATTTATTTATTACTAAGTAAATTTGCATGAGGATGTGATTTTTCTCTCTTAGATTTCCCTTAGAATTTATCTGCCTTTGTAGCTTACTCCCTACTTCAAGTCATAATATGCTGTCATGCCATCACAATCTGTTGCCATAGGAGTAACTGTGATGTCACAAGCAGGGCATTATGACCTCGGGTAGAGAGAAAGCAACAGGAATAGATGAACTCTTCAGGACCAAAGATAATGTTTTCATTCAAATGACCTCAGTAATAAATAATGGAGAGGAGGAATACAAAACTAATGTGAAATACAAGCTGAACTGTGTCTAAATGTCATGTTAAAGTTTTTATTTTATTTTTTAGTTGTTTAACCAGGTATAGCACACTAAGCTGAAAGCTTTTTTACAGGAGTGACCTGGGAGCACAAGGAGATTAAGTGACTTGCTCAGGGTCACACAGTATGCAAGTGGAAGCTGTGGGATTCAAACCCAGGTCTGATCTGCTGGATGTCACCAGATTTGCAGCTCAGAGCCTTAGACCACTGCGCTATACTGCCTCCAAGTTCTCTTGAAGGTGTCAGTTGCTCTTTAAAGGTATGGCTTTATTTCATTTTACATTTATTTTACATTTTTATTTGTTGATTATGGTGGGGGGCAGACTGGGCCATGTGGCTACCAAGTCTTGGACCAAGCAGGGTGCTGTTGTGTGCATGTTACATCAATGGGAGTTTTGCAAGATTGGGTAATTTAGAAGCTGCTGTTACAGCTTTATCTAAGTTTTCTTTTTTTATATGACTTTGTTTATCTCCCCCGACACCGGAACTTTCTCAGACTTCTCTGCTGGCCAGTTCCACTCTACCACCCACTGTGAACCCTGCCATCCTCAAGGTCATTACTTTCTCCCTGAGCCTCGGGGAGGGACATAGGGTCACAAGGAGATTGAAGGGGTAGTGGCGGGGCACCAGTATTGAGTGTGTGGTGGCAAGGTTCTGGGAGGGCCGTCACCTATCCAGGCCAGAGGGGGTTTTCAGTGATGTTTATGCCCCCGACGTGGGATGTGCAATGCCAGCCAACCCACGATGTGAGTGCTCCCACCCACATCCGGAAGGCAGCTGCCCGATGTCTACCCCATACTTGTGAGCCCCTGTGCATAGCAGTGCCTCTGGTCTCCACCAGGGGGTGCTGCCGCTCTGGGCTACCCCTGGATCCCTCCCCGAGAGAGGAGAGCAGTCCTTCGGATGCTCGATCCTCTCTCTCTCCCCTGCCAACCCCCAGCGGTCCTGGCATGTTCCCAAACCTGGGTCGCCGGTGTGGCACGAGGTGTGGCATCCTGCACCTCAACCATCAGTGCCACTGGGCCGGCTATCTAAGTTTTCTTTAAGGAGAAGACAAGAAAGTTTTGGGGTTGTATCTGTATAGGTACAATCAGGAAAAAAGCATGTTTCTGTTCAGTGTGACTTGGTAGAAGGCAGGAGTCAAGGGACCATTGGAGATGTATGGGCGCCGTAATTTCTTTTACTTTTCTGTGGTCTTGTTGCTGCCAGATCATTATACAGGGATGTTGTGTTCAGATAATATCACTGGAGAAGGTAGGCACTAACCAATCACTTAGCACAACATTTTTTTGTTATTGTGTAATTTAGCAATAATACATGACAGGGTGTGGAATATCATGGGATATCATTGTGACAGGAAGATCCTGCTACTCTTGAGGACTGAACTTTTCTTAAATCTGTTGCAACAGTTCTTCTATTTCTTAGCCTAATTTATCCTTCACAACTTCTAGTCTATAAGGTTAGCAACCTATGGGGCCCCCTCCTCTTTCTTGACTATGCTATAGTGTCCATTTTAGTTTTCCTTTTCCCTCTCAGGACCTTGTACAGGGAGGTTATTGTGGTGACCTCCGAGCTGATGTAAAACAACAGGCTGTGTTCCTCATTGTTGTATTTAGTATGTAATAGCACTATGTCAAAAATTACCTTGATGTATATGCCTTATATGTATGAAACCTGTAAATGTTGAAGATACCATGGTTCTAGGTGTTTTTGATAAAGGTAAAAAGTTACTAGGGGACTGTATTATAAAAATTAAGTTACCAGGGTAGAGATATCAGAAAAAACCCATTGTGTTATTTAAAATGCATGTAAATTACAGATTGAGAGGCCCTTTTGCACCATGCATTCCTGCTTAAAGCTGAACCAGCCTAAAAGGTCATGGTGATTTGCATATACATCTAATGATGCATTGCATTATGGGGTTATGTGTGATTCTGTGTTTCTTTGAAATGTGGCTTTATTGCCAATGCCCTTTGGGATGACCCTTGCTTTAGTGCTTCTGCACTGAGGTTCTTTGTCTTTAGCTTGTTTTGGGTTTTTTTCTTTTTTGAGTCCTCCATCACTGAAACACACAAGACCAACATAGAAAATGAAATAATTTTCACTAAAGAGTTAGATCAGTAGATCAGTGGTCTAGTAGGTGCTGACTAAGTGCAGAAGAAGGTCATGCAAAGTCTGTTGCTGCAAACTGATGTATTGAAGAAGGGATATACCATTGCTTAAGGTTATCCCCTATGTTTCAAACAAACATCACACAGAGATTGTGTGTTGAACCTGAAGTACTGTGTCTGGTTCATCTGTTATCCTACAACCCCTCCACAATCATCATGCGTCGGGTGCATTGTCAGGCATGAGGCCACAGGCCAAGTGTCTCATGGACCAGAGAAGTGATGATATCCCATGATATAACATACCCTGGAGTGTATTATTGCTCTTATGAACTGGATTACAAAACTGGTATAAATTAAAAATAAAAAAAAATCTAGTATTTAAAAAAAATATATATTTCTAAGGGGTAGTATAGGAGCACTGTTTCTGAAAATATTTGTTCTGATCTGTAGTCAACAGGTGGCGCTGTTGTAGGAGCTGGTAGTACGTAGCATAGGGATGGACATCTCCATATGTTTTCTCCCTATGTGTTCTGCCCCCCCCAACACACACACACACATACACACCGACAGCTTGAAAAAATAAGTATGCTTTCATGGTCTGTTCCTCTGTTTCCAGTACGTGCTCCATTTTTTGTTTTACTGTGAAACTGCCTACCAATGTGCACTATAGTTGTTTTACTTGGAAACTGCCTTTTAACATGCGTCACAGCTCCCTGAGGTGACAAAAGTTGTTTTTTTTTGTTATAATCTCTGTGTTGGTAAGATATAATGCTTTTTGGCAGCAGTTCTCTTGCCATACATCTGAAGGAAGAGAGAGAGAGAGAGAGAGAGAGAGGCTGATAAGATACTGAGAAGTTGAGGCATCACGGTATATGTTCAGAGTCGTGGTCTTGATCAGATGATTTTGTTAAGTTGCATCATTTTAAGGAGCAGGTTGCAGGTTTTTGGTAATTGCCTTTTGGCATGAAGCAGCATGTTGTGGTGGGAAATGAAGTTGTATTTTGAAAAGCTGCTATGGTGTAAAATGAAGACGGCAGGTGTCAGAGGTAAAATAAACAAATATTGATTGTTGGCAGCGAGAGCAGGTTTTTGTGAGTGTTTGGCAGCTGGTATTCTTGTTGGAGCAGTTCTGAAGAGGCGGAGTAGTTTGCATAACTGTAAGAGTCATGTACAGTACTTTTATTTTACTGTATGTGTTGGGATTTAGTCTTGGCTAAGTCAAGCTCTCAGCCAATCAGCTTCCAGAATTTATTTTACCCAGTTCATAATTTATTATAATTTAAATACTGGTACCACCGTTAATGGCCTTGCTGAAGTTGGAAAATGTACCCACAAAATAATGGCCTTGTTTCAAGGTGGATGCTACATTAAAATAAACATATAAAGGTAGAATATGATGCAGATAAGGATTGTTTGGCCCACCTAGTCTGCCCATTTTCCTACCTAATGTATAAGCTGCAGATCCTAGTTAACCAACAGCCTGCTTCCTCCTACTCCCCACTAGATTTGCCTTATGTCTGTCCCACACATTCTTGAATTCTACTACTCCACCACCTCCTCAGGAAGGCCATTCCATGTATCCAAAACCCCCTCCGTAAACAAATGCTTCCTCACATTACCTCTGAGCCATCCCCCCCATTATCTTCAAATTGTGCCCTCTTGTTCTTACACATCTCTTTTTCTGAAAGATGCTGCCCTCTTGGACTTTGTTGATTCCCTTGGGGTACTTGAAAGTTTCTGTCATGTCCCTCCTCTCCTTTAGGGTATACATATTAAGCTCCTTTAATCTCTCTTCATATGTCTTCTGGTGCAGGCCCTACACCATTTTAGTTGCCTCCTCTGGACAGCCTCCATTCTATGTCCTTGCAGGGATGGGGTCTCCAGAACTTCATGCAGTACTCCAGATGGGGTCTCACCAACTGTCTTTACATAGGGATAACTACTTCCTATTTTCTAGTGGTGATACCTATCCCTATGCATCCCAGTATCCCACTAGTGCTCCTTACTGCCTTCTCACAATGCTTGCCCAAATTTAGGTCATCTGATATGACCTACCCCTAGGTCCCTTTCCATTTTTGCTGTTGTTAGTATCTCACCCCTCCATTGTGTACTCTTCCCCTAGGTTTTTGTTTCCCAGGTGCATTATTTTGCACTTCTTTGTGTTGAATCTAAGCTACCACACATTTGACCATTCCTCCAACCTTGCCAAGTCCCTTCTCATCCTTTCCACCCCACCTTCTGTATTGACACTGTTGCAGATCTTTGTGTCATCTGCAAAGAGACATACTTTTCCTTCCTGTCCCTCTGCAATGTCACTTATAAAGGCATTAAGGAGGACCAGTCCCAGGACTGAGCCCTGCGGTACCCCGCTAGTAACCCCGTTTCTTCAGCATGGACTCCGTTTACTATTACCCTCTGCATCCAGTTGTCCAGTCAATATTGTACCCAGGCTACCACCTTGGGACCCACTCCAAGGCTGGATAACTTGTATATTAATCTTTTGTTGTGCTGGACTGTATCAAATGCCTTGTTAAAGTCTAGGTAGGCCATGTTCACAGTCCCTTCCAGGTCTACTACTTTGGTCACCCAGTCAAAGAAACCTATTAGAGTCATCTGACATTACCTTCCTGATGTAAATCCATGCTGCCTTGGGTTCTGTGCCCCACTGGCCTCTAGGAAATCAATAATTCTTTCCTTCAGAAGTGATTCCATCATTTTACCTACCACTGAGGTCAAACTAACAGGTCTGTAGTTGCCTGCCTCTGTCTTGCTCCCACTTTTGTGAAGGGGAATCACATCTGCCCTCCTCCAGTCCTCAGTTACCACACCATCCTCTCATGATTTGTTAAAAAGGGTAGTTGCCACATCTTGAACCACGCCGCCGGCTTGGGTTCAGGAACGGACTCGTGCGCCGGGGGTCGGCAGATGAAGGGGTAGGACTGAGCATCCGTAGGACTGCTCTCCTGCCCTGGGGAGGGTTAGGGACACATGATCACTCTGCAGTGGCCCCCAGTGGAGACCAGGGGCAAAACAGAGGGATCGCTTGAAGGGAAACACCAGAAAATGGAAATACCACTTGCTGTCTGCCGGATGATGGCTCTCTGTCCCCGGTTGCCTCCAGTGCCTTCCTGGGGCATCCATCTCCACGGCAGCATTCCCAGGCCCTAAGAAGAGTGTGCTGGGGTCATCCCTCTCCCCCTAGTGCCTTCCCCCTCAGAGGAGGAGGGCCTGCCCGGTGAAGGGATATGCCAGGATATCCCGGGAATCAGCCGTGATACAAGGAGTAAGAGGAGGGCCTGGTTAGGACAGGAGGGGCTATCGGGAGACGTACAGAGCCTGAAGGAGTGGGGGCCTGTGAGCATGAGGAGGGCAAAAAAAGAATATACAAAAAAAAAAGGGTAGTCAGTGGTGTCACTAGTTCTACTCTTAGTTCTTATAGAATTCTTGGGTGAATCCCGTCAGGTCCCATTACTTTGTCCACCTTCAGTTTTAAGAGTTCTTTCAGAACCTTTTCTTCTGTGAATTGACTGGTATTGACCTCTCTATCCACAGTGCTTCTATTCTTTGATTTAGATACCCCCCCTCCTCCTCTTTTGTGAATACTGAGCAAAAGTATTCGTTCAGTATCCCTGCTTTTTCACTGTCACCCTGTGCCCAACCTCCCTTCCCTTTATTAAGCCTCCCTATCCCTCTCTTGGTCTTTCTTCGCTCCCTAATGTACCTATAAAAGGTTTTATCCCCCTTCTTAACTGAGTTGTCAATCTTTTCCTCAGTTTGAGTCTTCGCTATTCTGACCGCCTTCCCCGCTTCCTTCTGCTTTAACTGGTACAGTTCTCTGTCCTGCTCCTTCTGTGTTTCCTTATACTTCCTGAATACTACCTTTTTCTCCTTAACCTTCCCCACCACCTCTTTTAAGAACCATAGTGTTTTTTTCCTTCATTTTGTTAGGTTGATTTGCTTCACACAAAAGCTTGTTGCCTCTGTGATAGCTGTTTTAATTTTCCCCATTGTTCCTCCACCCTTCCTTCTTGCCCATTTGCTAGTGCTTTTCTGAGGCACTCTCCCATTTTCCCAAAGTCAACCCTCCTAAAGTCCAATACTCTTGCTTTTGTATGGCTTGACAATATGGCTGTTTTTATCGTGAACCACAGTTTGGCGGTCACTTGTTCCTAGATGGCTACCCACTTCTAAATCCGAGATCCTTTCTCCGTCCCCATTTGACAGTACCAGGTCTAAGATTGCTCCCTCCCAAGTGGGTTCCACCACTAGCTGTCTGAGGCATGCCCCCTGTAGGGCATCGAAAATAACCCTGCTCTTGGATGTGGCTGCAGCAAAGGTGCTTCAGTTAACATCTGGCATATTCAGGTCCCCCATCAACAATATCTCCCTTTTTTCTGCCATTCTAAGGATACCTTCTATTATTTCCTTGCCCATTGCCTCCCCCAGAGATGGGGGGGCTGTATAAATTGCCTGTGCAAATTGTGGTACCATTTTCTGTCTCCAGTGTGACCCACAGGGCCTCCTCTGCTCCCTGTTTATACTTTAGTTCTGTTGCTTTGATCCCTTCCCTTACATAGAGAGCTACTCCTCCTCCTCTTTTACCCTCCCTGTCCCTCCTATAGCTTGTATACCCTGGTATGTTGACATCCCAGTCGTGGTTCTCTGTGTACCATGTTTCTGTGACTGCCACAATATCCAGGTGTCCCTCTTCCATCAAGGCCACTAATTCAGGGAGCTTGTTACACAGACTATGGGCATTGGTACTCATCACCCTCCATTTTGTGATGGCCTTAACCCCTTTTAGCCCCATCCCTGTCCTTACTGACTTTGCCTTTTTTTTGCATTTACCCCTGTCCTGCTCCCTATTAACTTCTGTACCTTGGTGTTTACCTCACTAACTACTGTATTTTGTGGGGGAAGAATGGGATTTCCCTGCTCATTTTCAGTGCCTCCCCCCTTGGCTAGTTTAAATGCTTGCCAGTGAATCATTTAAACCTATCACCTAGGATCCTGGTTCCCCTCCTGGACAGATTTAGACCATCATGCCAGTATAGGCCTGTATCTCTCCAGGTGGACCCCCAGTCCCCAATGAAGCCAAAACCCTGAGTTCTGCACTAGTTTTGCAACCATTCTTTGAATCCCTTGGTAAGGAGTACCCTAGCATCACCCTTGCCATAGACAGACAGCACCTCTGAGAAGGTTACCATACACGTAATTTGTCTAAGGCCCCTCTCCAACTGTACAAACTCCTCTTGCACTGCTCTGATCCCACTCCCAGCCAGGTCATTTGTCCCTAGGTGGACAATGGCATCCAGCTTTCTCCCTTGTGCAGCTGCGGATTTGCTCCCTGTCCCTCCAAGCCATGGTGCCAGGCAGGCACCTTACCTCCTTCTCCCCTTCCTCCTGCAGTTCTACCCCCCTTATGATTGAGTCCCCCACCAGGAGTTGTTTCCTTCCCTGTGGGGTCCCATGCCACCCTCTTATGGGTCTCCTTTGTGGAGGTTCCCAGAATCCTTCTTGGTCTCCACTGCATGTGCCTCTATAGAGGAATTACTCTCCGCCAGAACATTGCATGAATTGTGAAGAGGTACAACTGGAGGGATGCACCTCTGTTCCACCACCCTCTCCCTCCCTGAGCCCACCTTGGTCCAACTGCTCCTTTTACTTGGCAACCTCTGAGGTAGTGGTGGTGGTCCTGGTGGTCCCTGGGTGGGGGAGAAGTTTTCCCGAATCCTAGCCAAGTCAGCCTGGAAACAAGCAACCTCCTCCCTCAGACCAGAGAGGTGCCTACAAATAGGGCAGCATCATAGCCTCCAGAATGTCTCCCAGAAGACTGCCACCCCACAGCCATTGCATTGAACCACTCCCATCATGTCTTATTTTGTGGCCCCTCTTCTGTTGCTTTGTATGCTTACTCTTTCCTTCCTCTGTTTATTTTTCTACCTACTTTCCTACTGCCTATGTGCCCTTACAGCTCTCACACTCCCTGTTCTGGGACAGGAACTTCCTGTATTCTTCGGTAGTCTTCTTCCTTGCTCTGAGTCAGACCTCCAGTAGCAAGGGGGAGAGGGAGAGCTACTCTTTTCCTTCAAGGATGATGAAACCTATATGTCTCAGTGATCCTTCCCTTCCTACTGCCAAACAGGAAGTTCCTGTTGTCAGTCAAATCCAGTGCCTATGAAAGTATATTGGCTAAGGGTAGGAGGGTGGAGGGGAGGAAAGGAGGGAAATTAGTAAGAAAAGTTCTAGTCTTTTAGTCTGCTGCTCTTTGCTCTGAAATCAATATTCCTTTCTGCCAAAAGCTAGCAGTAGGGAACTGTAATTGGAGACACATGGTTTTCTACTCCTAAGCTACATCCCCAATTAACTTCTCGCCTCACTGTTACAGTCCCCTTTCCCCAACATAGAAAAACACACTGACATTCTTTTTTTTACCTTAAAGAAGACCCCCAACTTCTGATAACATATATGTTTGCTTAATCATGATAGACACTGACTCCTGCTGAGATAGAAGTGTTCTATTAGTAAGAAAAGTTCTAGTCTTTTAGTCTGCTGCTCCTTGCTCTGAAAGCAAGATTCCTTTTTGCCAAAAGTTAGCAGGAGCTAGGATACCTTTTTTTGTAACTAGGAGTTGAACTTTTTTGTCCATACCTTGAGGGTATTTTGCTGTGTGAGAAGTTCCTCTAGCTGACTTTTATCCTAATCCTATAGGAATCTGGACATCCCAGAGCCCCCCATTTCACATTTTGGCTAGGAACATGAAGAACGGTTACAGCTATCTCTAAAAGCTAACCAGATTAAAAATAAATATTAAAGGCTCATTTGCCAATTGATGTATAAGACAAAGACATTTTCACTTCTTAAAGATCACTGACAAACGTGTCTCTGTAAAATTCCAAGTTTACACTTGCCACAGACAGATGTCACATGTTCTGCCAGTCAGTAGTGGTACATACGTGTATTATATAATAACATAGCAAAATCACTTTTTTAAAGTCAGAGATATGCTTTGATAGTTATATCATGTTCAAACTTTCTTTCAGCATGAAACCAGCATCAGTGTAGCAGCACTTCATTTACGGTACTAATTAGCATAACCGGTTGCCTTGGATACCAAACTGAGTCTCAGCACAAGACAAAAGCAGCTGCACTACCAAAACTGCCACTTTTCAGGTGGGGACACACACAGTGTACATTTATTTCAGCAGCCTCTGCTTGTACTTGTGGCTTAAAATTTTCAGTTTTATGGCTGCATGGGTGGAGCCCTGCATGCATTTTGGGATTACTAGGAGAGCGAGAGGGAGGGGAACTGACAGGATAAGATAACTGTGTTCTTCCCCTGATTGCTTCAGACTGGACATGATTCAAAACACTCCACATTCTCTGGATTTATTGCAGTGGTCTGTTTGTGTCTGTCATCTTTTTAACCCCTGCCAGCACTAGATTGCACTATTTCATTGATGGACAGTGAGTTTCAGTTACATATTTTGACTATCAGTTCCTTTTAAGCCATTTTTAGAGTTCCTTGAATAACTGTGCCTCATTGATTTCCACAATATAAATATTTTTTTAAATCAATGGATATTTCATATAGAAATTTGCTGATAAAAAACTGAAGCTATGAAACAGAGCATGATACTCAAGTTAATGAAGCTATGTGAATCATTCTTTCTTTTTTGCAGTGGAAATGTTCAGCTGGTTAATTTGCTTTTTGTCTGTCTCAATACATAGCTTTGATTTATTGCTCCCATGTCCACTCCCTTGCTAGTCTGTTTATTGACCTGGACAGAAGTTTTAACCCTTGAATATCCTGGTAGCTTATCTTCAGCTGTATTGTAACTTCTAGTGATGTTCTTTATTTCACCAGTTTTTTGTTGCATTTCTCTGTTCAGATCAGACATATAGAGGCAATGTGTTTTAATACAGTATTTTAAATTGCTCCCCTCTATTAGTGAAAATGAGATTCTGCATGTTAACAGACCTATCCTGGGTAACTACATTGTGAAAATGTATAAAAGGAGGACCCTGGTAAAAATGAGATTTTGCATTTCAGCTGTGCTAACTCTATTAAATACACTGTAAAAATGTATAAAGCGGGACCCTACTGAAAATCAAATATTGCAGCTCAGCTGTCCAGTCCGGCTACTCACACTCACACTCTTTATGTGTACACAACTGTAGTAACAGTGTGTACGTGTGTGTATATTTTCAAGTAGCTGTTTATGTCTAGAACCAAAAACACTGTTTACTGCCTTTATGTTTATAGTTTTATTTATTTTTTTCTACTACTGCAAGGTATTAAAGAGCCACTGACAAGGCTGGTAAAACTTTAAAACATCTACTATTTAGACACAGTGTAGCTTGTATATTATATACGAACATATGAATATGCCAGCAGAAACAGGCCACCAGGTCTATCTAAGTCTGCTTGAGTGTGTAGCTAGCACCCCTAGTTTTCAGCTGCCCCACCCCTTCCCCTTTGTCATCTCACTGCTGCCCCCACCTCCCCCACTCTCCCCTGTCCCATGCCCTTTTAAAGCTGTTCACAGATTTGCATGATACCACCCATCCTGGTAGTGCAATCCATTTTTCTACCACCCTCTCTGTGAAATAGTGTCTCCTCACTTCCCTCCTAAATCTTCTCCCCTCTATTCTTAGCCCATGGCCCTTGATGTCCCTCCCCCTCCTTAGCTTAAAGACCCCATATGCCCCACTCTTACTGATTCCCTCAGATACTTGAATGTCTCTATCATGTCACCCCATCCCTTTTATCCTCCAGGGTGTACATATTCAGGTCTCCCAGCCTGCTCTCATAGTCTCTCCCGTCCATTCCACATATCATCTTCATTGCCCTCCTCTGCACCTCCTCTAGTAGCTTGATATCATGCTTCAGGTATGGCCTCCAAAACTGCACACAGTACTCCAAGTGCAGCCTTACTACTGACCTGTAGAGGGTCAAGATCACCTCTCTTCACCTGGATGAAAACTCCCTCACTATGCACCCTAGCATTTTATTCACTTTTGCAGCCACTCTCCTACACTGGGCAGTGTTGTTCATGGTCCCTGTTACCATTACCCCTAGGTCCTTCTCCTCCTCAGTGATCCCCAGCTTAAACCTACCCAGCTAGTATTTTCTCCTTGGATTCTTTGCCCCAAAGTGCATAACCTTACACTTCTTTGCATTGAACCCCAGCTGCCACCTCTCTGATAACTCCTCTAGGTTACTTAGGTCCCCCTGCAGCTGTTTCCAACCCTCCACTCCATCCACCACCTGTTCCCATTTTGGTGTTGTCTGTGAACGGACTTGCCTTGCTCACCACCCAGTGTGCAATGTCTGATTATATATCTTTTATAAATTTCTCCTACATCTTATCTATTACTGAGGAACTTGTCACAAAAACAAGATCTTCATCCCCGGGTTTGTTTGCCCCGACAGTTTATTCCCAAGTTGAGGTCCCAATCCTCTGTTGTGACATCACAGTCTGTTGTCAAGGGAGTAATTGTGATGTCACAAGCAGAGCATTAGGCTATCTGGTCAGGAATAAGCAACAGGAGCTGATGCGCTCCCAAGGAACAAAAGATCCTGTTTTCCTGCATATGACCTCACTAATAAATAACTGATAGGAGACCTGCAGAGCTAAAGTTAAATATAAGGTGAATTATATCTAAATATTATGTTTTTCAAAGTACTCCTGGAGGCATCAGCCACTTTTTAAATACGCTACAAAAACTAATTAGAAGTTTTGCATATTGAAGTGCTAATCAATTGTGCAGAGGTGTAGTACTTGCCTCAATTTGACTAGCAACATTAAAAACATTAAAATATACTGTATATACATGCAATTTAAAAAACTATATTTTAACCTGAATAAAATCCTTTATTGACATTAGTTCAGTCTTTACTTCATCTGTTTCAGTAACCCCAACACCCACACACTCACTCACTCATTCACTCACTCACTCACTCATTGAGTTTTACCTGTACTTATCTTCCAGGAAGATGCAGACTGCTTTCAGGCATCCCACCAAATGAGGTACAAGCTAACATGCCTCTCAACTGTTCCTGATTATGAGGGATGTCCCTCACTTTACCCCTTAAAAATGCTTTGTCCCTCACCCTTCCCTTACAGAAAATGTACTGTCCACACAAATTCAGGCTTTAATGTAAAATGTCATGATATTCTAAGATGCTGGAAAAAAAACCTTTATTCAAGTAAATGTAATGGTCTTCAAAGTGTTCTGAGCATTTATCTTCATATGAAAGAATGTGTTCCTCACATTGAGGCCTATGTCCCTCATTTCAGTGATAAAGGTTAAGAGGTATGCCAGCTCATAATTGCTCAGATCCCATGTACTACAAAATCCTCCTCCCACCCATCTTAGTACTACCACCTCACCACTCATGTCCCCTGCCAAAGCCCTGAGCCCATGTACGACAAAACCCTCTCACCCCCACCCATACAAGTAAAACTAAGTCGCACATTAATTCTGTATCTCCTCCTGCTGATGCTGAGGGATCTCTGCATCAGCAGTTTCAACACTTGGTTGCAGGGCTGGTGCATGGAGAAGGGGTTTGGCTTAGGTTCTTAGGTAGACAGAACAAGAGAGAGCATATTATGCCCAATGAGATTTGTCCCCCACTCATGTGGGTATTACACTATTCTGTATTCATTATAGTACATTAGATCTAGCATATGTTTAAAACCCACTAGTCTGGATTGTCCTACAATATACTTTTTCAAACAATTCCAGGCTTTGGCAGTACATATAGTAAAAAAGTTTTCTCTTTTGTTTGATCTTATTCTAGGTAAAAATTTATTTTGGTGTGATCTTGAATTTATTCTGTTAGATCCCAGATGTAAGTCACAAAGTGGCATTAGATTGTTGGAGTGAAATATTTTATGAAGTAATAGGAGGTCACCCTGTTGCCTTCTGGCTTCAAGTTGATGAAGTCCAGTAGCTTTTGGTCTGTCCATGTAAAATAAATGTTTAACAGAGGGAAATAGTTTAGTTGCAGTTCTCTGGATACTTTCTAGTTGTTTAATCTTCTTTTTTAGGAATGGAGACCACATACCAGAGCCGTAGTCAAGAATTAGCCTAACATAATTTTTATAGGTTGGTTTGATAAGATGTTTATTTTTATAGGTGAATCAGTGTTTAATTTTATTAGTCAATAATCTTGATTTTCTAAAGACAGATTTACAATGATCTTCGGAGGTTCAATTATTGTTAACCATAATTTCCAAGTTTTGCTCTACTGTTGATTTTTTAATAATATTATTGCCTAATTCCAAAATATAATACAGCACATTTATCGATGTTAAAGACCATACCGTTGTTCTTTGCCCAAAGATCTATCATATCAAGATCATTTATTAAGGATAGATGTTTATGTAATGTATCCATCTCTCCACAGATTCTGGTGTCATCTGCAAATTTAATCAGGTTGTCAGGTTGTTAGTTACATTTGAATGCATATCACTGATAAATAAGTTAAGCAGTAATTGCCCCAAAATGGACCCTTGGAGCACCCCACTAGTGACCATGCATTCTTTAGGTAATACACCAGTAACTCTAACTCTTTGAGTACGTTGGTCTAACCAACTCATTATCCATCTGGGCACTGGAGACGCACCTGGAAGGATGAAGGCCTGTACAATACCCATGGCCTTCATCTGTCTAGGAAGGGGATGGCAGTCCTAGATGAAAAGTTTAAATGCTTTCTCTGTGAGCATTTAAACTAACTGGGGTATGGGAGCGGAGACTGTGGCTGGCATTACAGTCTGCTGAACCTCCAATGGTTGTGGACAACTGGCTGTCTAACAGTGTCATCAACCACCCACCCTATATGCAGTACAATATGCAGCTGTGTCTGCAAGGCTGCAAGTAACTGTGCTCACACATTGCTTCCTGGGCCAGTAAACAAAAACTGCAACTGCAATGCCATCACACACAGTGTGCCCACCATTGTTTTGTACCATGGCCTTCTCTCTTCCTCTTTCTGCCCCCCCACCAAGTAGAGGATACCACAACTGCAGATGTTCAATCAAGTAGTCCTAGCACTGCACACACAATAGCTGACGTCATTATGCACTTCACCACACTGTCACCACCACCCACATGGCAATGAACAGAGTCAGGCAGAGAAAGACACACTGAGTCTCCACCATATAATCAACTGGAGACCTGCATTTCTGGAAGTTTTTGTACAGTGTCAAGTGAGCCAGGAACACATCTAAGAATTCTTTCAGAAGGAGGCTACATAGCCCAAGGGGCTAGGGAAACAGAAAATTTCATGACGTTTTCATTTTTAAAAAAGTATTGATTGAAACATGTTCTGTCTCAACAATAACATTTTTGTAAAATATTGTCCTTTCACCAGCCCAAAGGAACCAGTCCACAGGTATGATGCTGTACAACCTCTTTTCTATATAGAATAAAGAATGTACACCAGGAAAGGCAGGAATGCCTAATTCAACCCTTCAGATTATGTATGGCTGGTGTTTGCTGGCATGGTCCATTTAGAAGGGTTGGAGACCCCCTACACTTGCCAGTCATGGAAGCTATGGATCTATGGATGGTCATTTCAGAGTTTGGTCTGCAGTGGTGCCCATGGAAAGTACAGAGCTGAGATGTTTGGAGGGGAGAGGGAGCAGCTATGGTGATGCTGGGATAAAACCCATTACCTGTAGGGCAGACCCTGTATACCTCTTAGAATTTTGTCACTGTAGGGTTACATGGTGAAACATTTGCAGAGGGTCCATTTATGTCCGGACTCCATCTCCGGCTTATCCTCTCCCATTCAATACTCGGTTCTGGTGTCCCTGTTCTCATTTGAGCAGCGACACATAAAACACGGCAACTGCACTGCGGAGCCAATAGCAAAGGTTTTGGGGTTGGGACAGAGCCTGTGACCCTGTATCAGCAGTCTTAAGACAATTAGCTAACCAGTGGGATGGAAGTGGAACTACCAGCTCAGTGCTGGACAGCCCATTGTTCAAACAACCAGAAGTAGGTCACATTGTTTGTGAAGACAGTAACTGAACCCATTCTCTTGAACAGCGGACAAGTGATGTACACTGGCCAGCCTGAATGGGCAGAGACAAAACTTTGGCCTCTGCCCATTCAGGCAGTCACTGTCTTCACAAACAATGTGACATAGTCGGCAAAACAGAGGTACATTTCCCTGTTTAGCCTGGGGGAAGCTAGGCATGTTTTGTTTCCCACCAAAGTTTGTATTTTAGTATCTGATTACATTGTAGTGGTCTGTTCAGGGCACACTTTTGCCTGTCTGGTTTCCCATTCCTCCAGAATAACTGTTTTCCCAAATACATCTGGTACAGATATTACAATGTAAGTGTTTTGCCCTGAATTCCTTCAGTGTATGTCAGGAAAGCTATACCAACAGGTACAGCTTTCCTGACATATATTCAAGGAATTCAGGGCAAAACACTTAAATTCAGAAGTTAGGTTACGGTTACCCCTATCTATCAAACATGACCATATATACTGGGGTGGTGGGACAGTTTTATCTTGATGGCCTAGTGGCCTCAGAGCTCAGATCTTAACATAAGATGGATTGTGTTGGTGTTGGGCCAGTTCTGCGTAGATGGCTGACCTGACCTCCCAGTCCCATCTAACACAGTTTCAACATGAGTGTGTGTTCATTGTTGGGGTCTTGGGGAGGCTTTCTTTCCCTACTGCAAAATGCAACCTCATATGACTGGACTTTCCATTTCCACAACAGCAGCAACCAATGCTGCATCACGTTAGAATATTTTGTCAGAAATTGACTGCTTGGATGGATGATGAATATGAGATGTTGATCTTAGTTGCATGATGTTAGGTAAAATAAATTGCAAAAACATGTTGACTGCTAGAGGTGAGTATGTGGCCCACCGAGACCGTCAATCCCCTTGCCAGTCAACTTGACTGGTAAGGGGATTGAAGGTCTGGGTAAGCCACATGCTCCCCTCTAGAAGTCAACATTCAACTTAGTGGAGCAGCATTTGTTGGTGTCACTCATTCATAGGTCTCTTGCTACTGAACCTGGAGGTCACGGGTTCAAATTCCACGCAGGGACCTGGGCTTACATCTTATGCTGATACTCCAGTTCAGTAATGGTGAAGAACAAAAATATTGCAGCAGCACACACCAACAGACAATTATAGCATTTAATTCAGTAATAGTAGCACCCAATCAGATGCATGACAGACACACTATGTAGCGCCCTATATACGGTGGGCGTGCTGGGATTTTTGGTTTTTGTCCAGTTAAACTTTTTTAAGCACATATTTGCAGGCACTATCAGAGACAGGAGTGCACTTTCTATTGTTCAACAAGAGAAAGTTCACTGCTGTCTCTGATGGTGCCTGCAAATGTTCCAGTAACCACCACACCAAAGACCAGGAGATATTATTGATTAAAAAGACATTCTCATATGCCTTTCCCTTTCTGAGAACACAGTTCTTTTTATTCTTTTAACAACATTTGCCTGACTGCATACTATTCACTTTGGACAACATTCTGTTTGCAAAAGGAAAGCCATTTAGTGACGTCAATTAGTATTATATGGACATTATTCTGGAACAGTTCCGTCACACTCTTAATGGTGAGAAGGCTACACTGTTAAAGCCAAGGTGTGACTAAGACCTCTGTTCAATGTTTTATATAGCTCCTTTCACTGTAGCATGGTGGACCACCTGGCAGGCACCCAGTCTGTCCAGTGACTGACCCCCGAGTAAAATTCATTACCTTCAGGCTCCTGTCTGAGATGGAATGGATTCCTTCAGACTCAGAATCAGAATGGTCTTCAGAGGAAGCTGATCATTGCTGTGTGAGTCCCTCTGTTGCTAAAAGTCTATGGGGGAGGACTCTTACCCGACGATGCAATGACCATCCGAGGGGACCGAGAGGCAGGCCAGGCATCTGACTAGGCACTCTCTTCTACTCTCTCTCTTCTCCTCATCATCATCTCTCCTCTTCTCCTCCGGCTCTGACTGATGAGTACCAGCACTGAGGGTGCTCTGACTGGCACTACCATTTCCCCTGACCGACCGGCGACCGTTGAACAACTCCTGGCTCCTTTTACAGCTCCCCGCTTTGCTCCAGAAAATATCAAAATTCTCCTCGAGTCCACCTCTGCTCCTCCTCGTATCGACTCCTCACTCTTTCTTAACATGAATGAGCAGTGCGTGCGGTGGTGTGCCAAGTCACCAATTCTGTGTTGAGTGGATTAATTGGCTGCTGTGTGTTGAGAGAGGAGGATCCGAGGAGGAACAGTGGATTCTCAGCAGACTACCAGCAGCCAGCAACAGGTCAACAGCAGACACTAGGCAGCAATGGATTTGCTCACCCCCACCCCCATAGCAGCCACCCCAGCCAGGCAGGAGATAGTGACAGGCTACTAGTACAACACAGCACCTCAACTTGCTCAGAAGTGTGCATTTAAAGGGCCAGTGTACCCCGCTCGCTCTCTGTGTGGGTTACAAATTAAATTAATAAAAAATTTCTAGGTCATTTTGGGGGGTGTTTGAACACCCTAAACACCCCCCCCACCTATGCCCCTGTTAACAGGTACACTTGAACCCATTATAAGGAATGTAACAAAGGTAGGGGGCAACAAAGTAAAGTAGCCAGGGTTGGGAGTTGGAAAAAAGAAAACAGAAACAAAAATAAAAGAGGTCAGGCAGCGCTACATGGAGGGTCATGCATACAAATGCCCACAGTCTGGGAAATAAAATCCCACATCTGGTGACCTTGATGGTAGAGCCTGATCTGGACATAGTGGCAATAACAGAGACATGGTGCAATGTAAACCATGACTGGGATGTAAATGAACCGGGTTATGCTGTGTTCAGGCGGGACAGAGAGTGTACAAAAACTGTTAGTGGTTTTAAACATGGCTGGGACAGAATAAAGGGTATACTGGTTGCTTGAAGCATCAGAATCAGGGAGGAATGTTGAGGGGTGGTGTGGAGGGATAGGATCCTGGAGGAACAGTCGGCCCCAGGGCCAAATTGGGAACTTGGGCAGACTGGATGGGCCTTTAGTCTTTTGCTGCCATCATTGTCTATGTTTTTATGTTTCTGTACTAAAAGGGAATAATACTTTATTCATTAATTTGAAATGAATGTAAACAAAAGACTTGCTATTTATAAAGATAATTGTTAGTTTTAAAATGACAGTAATAGTCATCAAATATAGTCACAACAATCTGCTCCCTATTACAGATACTAATGGGACATGGTTGAGATGTTTGTTTTGGGGGGGTTGGTGGGGGGGGGGAGAGAACGCTATATAGGCAGACTCAGAAATCATGGCATCTGTGCAACTTGTTGATGTGTTTAGCAAGATCCTGCCCACACCATGAACCATGCATGTATCATGTAGATATGAAACTCTGACATGTGAACAACAAAGAAATAAATGTGGTTACAAAAATGTGTCAAACAGATCTCAGAGTTCACTGCATGCATTTACAAAGATAGTGGAGCAATGCTGATAGCTGTAATTCAGTACCAATATGGATGGAATAGGCTAGAGGGGGTGGGGTAGGGGGAACGCTACATAAATAGGCTCAGAAATGAATGGGTCTGTGCAATGTAATATTAGTCTTGGTGTTTAGCAAGACCCTGCCCATATTGTGAACAATGCAGGTAATATCTACATCTGAAACTCAAACAGATGTGATCAGAAAAGAAATAAATGTGGTGACTAAAAGTTTAGATAAAATTCACAGTGCATACACTTATAAAGACAGTGGAACAGCTCTCAGAGTAGTAAGTGTATAAGATGTCTCTTCATTTTCTCCCTCACCCCAAATCCACCTCACTTAATACATTGCCAATGTTGGAATGACACATTTATTTATTTGGTGAGTGTCCTTGTGGCTCTCCTTGTGCTCACAGATCATTTTATTCATTCTGACAGCTTTTTTACAGCTCTTCATACTTAAAAAAGTATTCATTTTCAGTAACTCTGTATGATACTTTTAACCTGAAGTACATAGACACAGGAGGCATGCTACTAACTTGTGTTTGTGGTTAAAATATGATTACAAGCAGCAAGAGGATAAAACAAAACAAACCATCAATTTATATCTGCTTCTTGAAAACATGAGCAAACTGTTGTTCAATGTAAATACAGCTAGTACTATAGCACAGACAGGATTTTTGGACAAGCACAGCTAATGCTTCCAAGAGACGAGTCGGACAGCTTTTCCACTGACTACTAGGTGGTGATGTGAAAAGATGAGCTTGCTCATGTTCCCGTTGAGAAAACTGCCAATGCTGCAATGCGGTCCTTTGTTTAAAATTTGGGTTACTACAAGTAACTGTGATAGTGTGAAGCAGGCTTTTCTTTTACATAAACGATAACACTCTGGGGAGTTCCATAACTTCTTCGAGGCAAAACTGTCAACATATGTGAATCAGGATATTTGCCAATAATCTTTCAATATCTTGGTTTGGATTTTCATAAGGGAAGACACAGTTCCTGTTTTGGGGCTGCACCTGCATCACCAAACATGCACCAAAATGTTTGAAAGCTATTTTCAGATCTTTTTATGCCTTTTTGACTGTTTTATTGCTTTACGACAGCTTATGGCAAATGTAATTCATGCACCATTTTATTTGCACAAATATCTACAACTGTTACAAAACGTTATCCGGTTTAACGTTTTACATGTTGTGCAGTTGCACTAAAAAGGTGCCGAAAATCTCAGACAACCCTTTGAAAATCCAGCCCCTATTATTTTATCTCCAGGGAAATCAGCCAAACAACATTTTCAGAGCTTTGCACAATACTGCTAGACTATTATCGCCAGAGACTAATGTGATTTCTCAAAGGTTTAGGTTTTACAACTGAAAGCAGCATGTGGGGAAACCTATTGGAGGCATATTGCATCTTTAAGCACTATGGTCCCTCTCCCAGACAAATGGTGCTCTGCCCACAAAAAACAGGCACTCAATCAACAGTAAATGTTCACCTTAGTTAGTAAGAAAAGAAGGAGGGCACTTGGCAGCACACCAGTGGCTCTTATTTTAAAGTACTGTGCGTTTTTTTCAAAGCTCTTTGAAAAAGACATACAGTACATCAAAATGTCAGTAATGATGCACAGCCAGAAGTGCTCCTGCTCACCGCTGTCACCTGTAATGATGGGATCCTGAAAGATCCAAAACTGTTTAAATACATTCTGGCCATAAATCACATCAGCTGAAATGTCTGCTTCAAGAAATCAGCTGTACCCCCCAACTCCCATCAATGGGACAAGGCCAAAAATAGGCAGCATTGTCTAGTCCTCCTTTCTCAATAAAGAAAAATTAAATAAATCAATAAGCGCTGATTTATTTAGAGATATTAGATAATAAAAAATACTTTTTTAATTGAGTACCACTGTTTGGGAGCGTGTCCGGGGGATATTCATGATTTGTGTAGCTTTCCTTTAAGCCTAAGTACAAAGAGAAAAAACTCATTAGTGCGACCTTCAGGATGCCTGTTATGTGTAAGACAATTTGCTCAAAAAGGAAAATATGTTACACTTGTTAATGATTCAACATACCTGTACAGAATAAGAAGGAACAGAATTCTATCTTGGTGTTACATAAAGCACTCTGAAACTTACAGTAAAGTCAAATCATTCAAAATAACTTTTTATGTAACAAACCTGAAGATTTCTTCTTGGTTAACCTTCTCATATATTTCATTGCTAATACAACATGATTACACGCATCCAGAACCCCTAGTTGACACATGTGATGTGTCACTAGCTAATATTTTCAACAAACCTTATTTATTTTTTTTTAACTTTCTTTATGCTCACCTGTCTGGCCCCTTAAGACTCTCTCCAGTGTTTTCTACCGGACTGGCCACCTCCTGCTCTGCGTGAAGTCTCCCCAGACCTGCCTCCATCCCAGGATCGATCCTCATCCTCCTACTGACCCCCCAACCTCCAGCTCTGAGCCCCCCCCGAGGTGGGACCACCTACTCCTCTGGCACTCTATCTAGAATCTAGAAGGGCGGCCAGAGCAGGGAGGAGATTCAGAGGCTGGCTGGGGTAGACCCAGCATTAAACATGGGGGCTGTTCACTGGACCCACCTTTGCCTTCCCAGGTACCTGGGCCATTTTTCTTTGTTCTGGTCCCCCCATGACGAGGACGTCCAATGTCATCGAGTATGTGGTGGGCATGCAGGTCTCCACTAGGAGCCACCATCACTGCAGATCAGAGTCACCCCTCCCTCCCAGGAGAGGAGAGGAGAGCTGTCCATCAGATGCTCAATCCTCTCCTCCCCATCTGACCCTTGACTCCCCAAGCTCGCTCTTGAACTTGGATTGCCGGCACAGCATAAGGTAAGGTGGATGCCTCAGTCCTCAGCACCACCAGGCCATAACAAACCTTATTGCTTGATTGTTTTAGTTCTGTTTTCGTTTACCAGGAAAAGCAAACAGAGATGTGACAGTGTGCTTCCAGGTGTGTTTGGGATGGAAGTGGAGAGGTATAGGGGTAGGGGTTACATGCACCTGTTTTATTGACATGGGTAATGTTAGCCAGCTGTGGACGGATGGGTGCTTGATTTTACATCTCATTCAAAGGATGGCATCTCAACTGTGCCACATGTATTTCAATCATGCAGCATCTCTTCACCCCCATGCTGCTGCAGTACAGAATCCCTATTGGGCATTAGCCTGAGTTCCTGGTTCCTGGTATGGGATTAGAATCAATGACCTTCACAGTAACTGATTAATATCCTGAGCCATATGCATTGCTAAATCAATGTTCCTGAATATCAGTGAGGAAGGGATTCTTTTCCCAAAGCACCGGGGCATTGTGGCAGTGGAGAGGTCTGTGCACACTCATGTTTTGGTTAATAAAGCACTTGCAATGGTGAATTCTTCTGTGATGCTGTCTGTTTTGCTTCATAGGAGTGCAGATGGTCTGGAACCTTGAATTGTTTTATATTTTATAACTGGAATTCCTTATGTAGCTATAATATATGTTGTGAGCAGTGAAACAGTGGGGAAAATAAATATTTTAAGGGCTGCCTATTGCTAGCTGGCACCATGGTTCCAAATAAGCTGCTTAAAGAGCCAGTGTACTGCCTGAAATGGTATACCATTATGTCGGTAAGTCAAATATATTGACTCAAAAATAAGCGACTCAGTTTGGGCCCTCGTAATGGTAGTGACAGTGAAAATGTAGCGAGGGGGTTGGGAAAGCAAAGGATGAGGTACAGAATGGTGAGTGCAAATCACGGGGCTTTGTGTGATGGGTGTGCTTTAAATAGACCAGCTCAGCAGCCCCAGGCTGCACTCGTCACCTGGCGTGGTGACTACAGATGCCACCTGCAGTGCTGATGGTCCTAGGTTCGGGACTACCTGTGAGTAGTATTTTAAGACCATGTGGGTCTGTTTTTTTTTCCCAGTCTGTTGCCCAAGCCACAGTCTCCCCACTGTTCAGTGTCCACCCCCCCCAGAGTTGATTATATTTAGATGGGGGGTGCAGACAGGTCTAGCCCCCCCCACATGAAACATTTATTTACTTGTCAGTGCCATTTTAGTAAATGCCAAGGTGGATATCTTGCTCAGTATGGATTCAGCGATATGTACTCACTCTTGTGTGAGTCACCAAAGCATTTTTGCTATTATAACATGGACTAACCTGAAATTACTATTGACTTTAAAAAAAATAACTATAACTTCATATATCTGGAGTATTTTTTTCTTTTCCCCTTTTTCTAATTATTGAATTTTTGAGCACTTTTTTTCTTCTGCCATTTCCTAATTAGAACATGTTCTGCTTGATAATATTAGGCATGATGTGTGAAATAGCACTCTGCATGGAGGCTGACATAGCAGGTTCTAGTCCTGTTATACTGTACATCATCAACCCTATGACCTCACTGTGTGTGACATCACAGCTGCCCAAGAAGAGCTAATCACCTCCTGCTAGATTGCTCATTTGCGATGTCACAGTAAGTGAGCTCACAAATCAAAGAGCTAGTAGTGTATGAAGAGCAAAACATGAGATATGGCTGCCTCCAGCTAGAGCACTGCTCTTCTCATCACACCTAATACTATCAGATAGAAAACTTTCTATTGAGCAAATGGAAAAAGAAAACTGCTTCCGAAATAAAAAGAAAAAACTGACTACTTAAAAAAAGTTAATAACATTTCCATTTGCTATTTCTGGTGCTACTAGTTCTTTAAAGCAACATTGCCTCTGCTAAGTTACAACACTTAAGCTTGAAAAAAATCTTTCTGTTTTGCTAATCTGAGTTTGAGCCATGAATTCTGCTAAAGCTCATCCATCTCAAATGTGAGTTGGTACTGAGTTCATTTAGGGTGAGGACCAGGTTCATGCTGTCTTCTTGTCAGCCTTGCGTGGGTCATTTATCTCTCCTAAAGTGATTTGCTACTCCCAAGGGACTGGGGTAGTTTTTGATGTGACTGTATGTTAATTACATAATGAGATTGTTATTACACAGCTGCTATCACATAACACCATTTTGCAGCCTAATTAGGACTAGAGCACTTTCTGTTGGGAATAAAAAAAAAATTGGGGCAGTTTAGCTGACTGCAATTCTAAGACCATTGTCTGTTCATGTTAAAGGAGAGCTGTGCAGATGTGAAGGTAATTTTTCCCAGTAGAAATTGTTTTTTAACAACTGGTTCAAATGTTGTTCTTTTTCCATCTGTACTTGCCTATTAGTAACCTCAGTGGTTGTTTCTGATGTACACTCTGGTGTTAAGTGCCATTTTAGAATTGTACGATGTAGTTTATGTTCCTCTCCAGCCACAGGGTTTTATAGTAGAATGTATGCAATGTTCCAACAATTGAAGAGCTGCACAAGGGACATAAACTGCATTATACAACAGAAAGTGAGTAAAGCAGGCAGCCAAGGAGAAAGCAGGGAAACAGAAGGTCTGCAAGGGAAAGCAGTGGTGGACTAAAATTGGGAGTGGGTGAAACACCCTATTTAGGGTAGGAGTTCAAAAGGGTTTTTGTTTAAGGAAAAAAAACAGTGAGGGAAGACACTAGCTAGAAACCTATCCAGGTCAGGACACAAGTGACCAAGTATTTCCAGGGATCACAGAGCAGAAATTATGATGGGAGTGGTGCAGTAGCTGTGGGGCGGCAGTTTTCAGGGAAACCTTCTGGAGACTGCAGTGCTGCCTCATCTGCATGCACCTCTCTGGGCTGAGGGAGGAGGTTGCTAGACTCCAGGCTAAGTTGGTTATGATTTGGGGAGCCTCTTCCCCTACCCAGACACCAATATGTCCACCACTGCTACCTCAAAGGATGCCAAAGAGGAGAAGTGGCTGGACTACTGTGGGCTTGGGAAGGGTGCAAGTGGTGGGTCCAATGCACATTCCCCATATGTTACCACAACACAATTCCTGAGCCATTCTGGTGGGGTGGAACTGTCCACATGGAGGCACCCATAGTAGTGACTAAGAAGGATGTGGGAGTCCTCCATAGTGGAGACCCCAAGGTGGGTGGAAAAGGACCTCAGAGGAGGAGGAAGCAACTCCTGGGAGGATTCCATTGTGAGGGGGATATATTTGGCAACAGGAAGGAAGGGGGAGAGGGAGGTTAGGTGCCTACCTGGTGCCACAGCTCTGAGGGATGGGAAGCAGATCCTGAGGATCGCTAGGGCAGTAGGACGGGAGGGAGGGTTGAGGCTAAGATAGTGCAGGAGGAGTTCAGGGAGTTGGATAGCAGTGTTAGACAGGTAGCACACTCAGTGGCCTTTTCTGAGGTGCTGCCTGTCTACAACAGAGGGGAGGATAGGGCAGTCTGTACCAGCAGCTTCAACTCATGGTTGAAGGAGTGGTACAGAGAGGAGGGGTTTGGCTACATTAGGGACTGGGGTCCTACCTGGAGGGGTAAGAGCCTATATGGGGGACGTGGCCTGCATTCATCCAGTAGGGGAACCACAGTCCTTAGTAAATGGTTTAAATATTACATTGGTGAGCATTTAAACTAGCTGAAGGGGGTGGCAGAAGAAAGCAGGGAAACATAAACTGCCCCCTCTATGCTGAAGTATTCGGCAGGGAGAACCCTAAGGGAGAGAAACTCGAAGGGTACCTAACAACAACAACAACAGAAAAAGTAGAAATGAAGAGAGATGGGCATGACAGGGGGGGTAAGGAGAGAAGACAAAAGGGAAAATGGGGGGGCTGACAAGTATGGTGGTAGCAGAATCTGGAAGGCCAGGAGAGCAAATGCCCAAAGTCTGAGAAATCAAATCCCATATCTACAGGCCATTATGGCAGAGGCTGACCTGGACATTGTCACCATTACTGAGACATAGTGCAATGAGAACCATGAGTGGGATATAGCCATACCAGGCTTTACTCTGTTCAGGAAGGACAGGATGGGAAATAAAGGGGGAGGAGTGGCTCTTTATGTGAGGGATAGTATAAAAACAACAGAGATGCAGGGAATACAGGGAGGGCCGAAGGTAATGTGGATTACACTAGAAATGGGGAATGGAGTTGCAGTTCACACTGGCATGATCTACAGACTTCCAGCATGGGGGGGTGGACAAGGTTCTGAAAGAAGCCACCCAAAGATGGCAAATAAGGGGAGGTGTTGCTGGTAGGGAACTTCAATCTGCTAGATGTAGATTAGAGCATCCCAGCTTCAGCTAGAAGCAGGGACATCCTGAACTCCCTGCATGAGGCATTCCTCAGGCAACTAGTAAAAGATCCTATTCATGAGGAGGCAATATTGGACCTTGTACTTAACAGTGGCAACAGTGTTGCTGACGTCACAGTGGTTGGCCACCTGGGGACCAGAGATCACTGTACAGTGTGGTTCAATATTATCACTGGCAGAATAGAACCACACAAAGGTGAGGTCCTAGACTTCAGGTTGGCCAATTTTAAAAAGATGGAGTAATGCCTCAGGGGTGCCCTGGCAGTGGGGAGGTCTTGGGTTGAGTGTTGGGACATTGAACAAAATTAATGAGGAGATAGTGAAGGCAACAAACCTCTACATGAGGCAAGTAAGCAAAAGAAAGAGGAAAAAAAGAGACCGTTATGGTTCTCAAAAGAGGTGGCAGGGAAGGTAAGCCAAAAAAGTTAGCATTAAGGAGGTATAGTGAGACACAGAGGGAGGAGGATAGGGAGGTGTATCAGGCAAAAAACTGAGGGAGGCAGGGAAAGCAATTAGGAGCATAAAGGCACAAATGGAGGAGAAAATAGCCCATGAGGTAAAGAATGGGGACAAAGCATTTTTCAGGTATATAAGTGAAAAGAGAAAGACCAGGAGAGGAACTGTAAGGCTTAAGAGGAAAGCAGGAGTGTGTGGAGAGTGACCAGGAAAAAGCAGATATCCTGAACAAATAGTTTTGTTCAGTGTTCACAGAGGAAGGAGAAGGTGAGCAACCACAGATAAGTGGCAGGAGCATTGAAGGAAGAGAGGTGGACACTAGTCCTTTTAGAGAGGAGGGTGTCCTGAAGAAACTCTCAAATCTGAACATGGACAAAGCAATGGGGCCAGATGGGGTGCACCCAAGGATAATAAGAGATCTCTGAGAAGTGCTGGCTGCACCTCTGACGGCCCTGTTCAACCGCCCACTGGAGATTGGAGTGGTTCTGGAGGACTAGAGCAGGGCAGATGTTCACAAAAGTGGTAGCAGGGAGCAGGCTGGCAATTGCAGACCTGACAGCCTGACTTTGGTGGTGGGGAAATTAATGGAATTACTACTGAAGGACAAGACTGTGGAATATCTTGAATCCAGTGGCTTACAAGACCTGAGGCAACATGGATTCACTAGGGGGAGTTTACATCAAATAAATCTGATAAATGTCTTTGACTGGGTGACCAGGGAATTTGAGTAGTGGATGTGGCCTTTCCTGCCCTTCGATCGCTGTCCCGATTAACAATAAACAAGTCACTGTTGTCTAGTGGTCCCACCACCCTCTAATCACTGGCTCCATGAAAAATAAACCATTTACTGGTGTCTAATGGCCCCCCTGCTCTCTAATCACTGTCCCTAGTAACACTAAACTATTCCCTGATGTCCAGTGGTTGCCTCCATCCTCTAATCGCTGTCCCCATAAAAAACACAATGGTCCCTGTGGTCCAGTAGTCCCCCTATCCTCTGATCTCCAGTTCCAGTAAAATAAAACCATTCCCTGCTGTTCAATGGTCCCCATCACCCTCTGATTATTGTTCCCCATAACAATAAACCATTACCTGGTGTCCAGTGGTACCCCACACCCTCTGACCCCTGGTCCTGGTAAAACAAAACCCTTCCCTGATGTCTAGTGGCAACCCCGCCCTCTGATTGCTTGCCACAGTTTCTCGTGTCACTGGTGACTTTGGTAAGGGGGGGGGTGACAGAGTGGTGTCCCCAATGTGTGTGGTTCGGGAGGGCCACTAGATGCCAGGGACTTCTTGTATGAAACTTTTGTGAGTGATTGGAGAGTAGGGGGTACCACTAGACACCAGGGACTGGTTTAGTTTTACTGAGGCTGGGGAATCAGATGGTTGGGGGGTACCACTGGACACCAGGGAATGGTTTAGTGTTACTGGGGATAATGATCCAAGAGTGGGAGGGCCACTGGACACTAGGGAATGGGTTTGTTTTACTGGGACTGGGGATCAGAGGACAAGGGGATCACTGGACACAAGTGACTGTTGTGTTTTTTTCAAGGACCAGCCATCAGAGGATGGGGTGAACACTGGACATCAAGGACTATTGTGTTTTTTATGGAGCAGGGTTTGGAGGGTGAGGGGTGCCAATGGACACCAGGGACTGTTGTGTTTGTTAGGGGACAGGGTTCAGAGGGTGGGGATTGCCAGTGGACACCAGGGAATGTTGTGTTGTTATGGGGACAGGGTTCAGAGAGTGAAGGGTGCCACCCGACAATGGTGAGCAGGTGTGCTTCCCAACCGCCAGCATGGTTGTGTGGTGCATTGACCCTGCCAGTTGCTAGAGTTGCCCAAAGTAAATCAGGGTTCTTCTCAGCAGTAATTGCACTGCACAAAGTGGCCTGCACTATTCCTTTATTGTAGTGTGAATGGGCTGAATATTGTGCTGCACCCATGTTCATGTCCCCACCCCTCCCTGTACCAATCCTTGCACATGTACTATCCCACTTAGCGCATGCTCCTGCGTCATTTGAATATTACACATGGTTGCAAACCTGGGGCAAAAGGTAGTCAGTAACTTTGCCCATTGGGCAGACTTTTGAATATCAGGCCTCTGATACTGTGATCATCAAGACAGGTAGAAGTTTTTTAAATCGAATCTGAAATATAATCTCACAGTGCAACTGAGAAAAAATGTTTCAGAGGGGATTTAAAAAATGACACCTGTCAGTTTATGAGGGGGGATAACACAAGGGATATATTGAACATTAGGGGCTACAATCTGTAAAAATAAAGTTATGAGTAAACATTCAAACAATTCAGCTTATCTTCATAACTTAGTTATTTTTTCACATTGACCCCAAATTGTCAATATAGTCTTTCTATGACCCCATGTAATGACCAGGACAGGTTTTTTTTTATCTTTTATTAAAATTGATTTTAGAGAGTGACTACAAAAACTTGTTTCAAAAAGGATTTGAAAAGTGACACATGTCTTGTTCATCAGGTGGTGTAACAAAAGGGCTATGTGCACATTTGGGGCCAAAATCTGCAACAGTCACAAAGTTATGAATAAACATTGAAAAAAAAGAATCAGTATTTAAAAAAAAAACTAATTGTTTCCTCATAAGTTTGTTGTTTTTTGACATTTTAACCCCAAATGTTTAGGACTGTCTTTTTATGACCCCACCTTATGATCACGACAGGTGGACGTTTTTAAATCCCATTCTAAAAGTAACTTTGTGGAGCAAATGCAAACAAATGGTTTGGAGGAAATTTGAAAAAATGACAGCTGTCATTTTCATGAGGTGGGGGTAACTAGACAGCTATGTTAAAAATTGGGGGCCAAAATCTGCACACATCATAACGTTATGAGTAAACATTGAAGCAATTTAATAATTCTTCATTAACTTGATTGTTTTCTGACATTTTGACCCCAATTGTTCAACATAGTCTTTTTTTGACCCCTTCTTCTAAATATGATGGTGTCATTTATAAAATTCTGGCTGAAACATCATTTCATGTGACAAGTGTGAAAACACATGTTGGCCAAGATTTTGAAAATAACACCTCTCACATTTAAGAGGTGGTGTGAAATAAAAATGGCTATGTTGAAAATTTGTGGTCAAAATATTGAAAACTACCAAAGTTATGAGCAAGTGTTGAAAAGTTCCAATGTACCTTCATAACATAATTGTTTTCTAATATTTTGACTACATATTTTTGACATAGTCTTCTTATGACCCCACCTCATGAACCCACTAGGTGAAAATTTTCAAATCTTGCCTGAAAGGTGATTTCATGGAGGGAGTGCAAAATCAACTTTTATGCTGGATTTGAAAAAAAATCATCTATTGTATTCTGGAGGTGGGGTCCCAAAAAGGTCATGTTGAACATTTGGAGGAAAATATTACAAAAATGACCAAGTTATGAGTACATGTTCAAAATACATTGAAATACATCGTCCTGAGCTTACCTGATTTCCTTGGTTCCCAGTCTGGCTTTAAAGAGGGTAGATGTGTCTTCAGTCCTGAGAGGATTATTGTGTTGGACCCCTGGTAGGTAAGTAAGAAGGGAGGGTGGTGGGGTGCTGAGAGATGGGGTTGGGTCGAGGGAGGGCAATAATGGCGGTGGGGATGGCGTCAATAGACATCAATAGACTATTTTCTTTTTTACAGGGTGTAAAAAATAAATAAATTAATAAAGACACAAAGGGATGGTATTCTTTATTTCAGGCACTGAGACTGGGGATTGGGCACCCAGTGTTTAGGGTAATATTTACGGGACGTGGGAAGCGATGGGAGGTGGGAGGGATGCTTGCCAGAAGGTGGGATTGTTTAAAAGGGGCACGGAAAGTAGTGTGGAGGTGGAATGGATTCTTGGCAGAGGACTGAGTTTCCTTTTGTATAGGAACTAGAGATGGCATGCAATCAGGAGGGGGAGGTATCCTTGCCAGTGGGTGTGATTGTTTTTTGTATAGCAACCAAGGATGGGATGCAATCAGCAGGGGGTGGGATCTTTGCCAGTGGGTGGGTTTCTTTGTTTTGTGAAGCAAGAACTACTGTAGGCCCTTTGGAGTACACAGCATGATGAGGCCAGTAATTGCTACAGGTAGGGTTTGGGGGATGAGGTGCAGGCTGATTTTTGATGCTGGTCAGTGTATTGCCAATCAAAACAAAGAACTGCCCTGTGATACAAATGGCCCTTTTCATTGAACTCCACAAAGTTTCCACCCATCAAGCAGAGAAAAGTGTCATGATCAGCCTGGCTAATCATTGACCTGACAATATCGAGCCCACTGCAGACTGCCCTGCATTGACCTGACTATGACACACCTCTCAAATCCACTATCATAGCAATATATTCACATTGGGCCCTATTCACAAAGGTGGAGAGTGCCAACATGCTGTGTATTTGTGACCTGTACAAACCCTAAAACCAATACATCCCCTGCATGGGATTCACTAATGGGATGCGTATCCCGTATGCACCTGATCCCCCAACCGACCATGGATATCCATGTGGGGCCAGTCCAGGGCTGATGCAAGGGGCCTGGCCACACTTTGTGCCATTCACAAAGGTGTGGAGTGCTGGGTGCAGGTGGCACAAGCTATGCCAGGTGACCCCAGCTGTAAGGGATATGCACCCTCAAGGATGCCACTGCCAGCTGCAGCGGAGACATTGGGGCACAGTGGACCCTCCCAACATGCCTCCCAGCCCTTGGGGACCACAAGGAGGGCTGGTGGTGCCCAAACAGGCACCCACCTGCCACGCTGTTATAGGCACACTGCATGCTGCCTGCTATATGTGGTTCCCCATGGGCCTAAGGAATTCAGTGGTGGACCAGGTCCTCCCATGTCCACCGAACAACCCCCATGCACCTACACACATAGTGGGCCATGGATGGGAGCCATGCCATGGTCAGTGTCTGTGAATATGGCTACTGTGCATCTTTCTATGGGTGCAGAGCTATGTGGGAGGGATATGTGCCTTGGGTGCATTCTTCCAGCCCATTAGTGAATAGGCCCCATCTTGCAAGTAAAAGCAAACATAAAAATTACCCCAAAAGAAAAGTGCTAGAAGTGTATCTTTTGAAGGTTTTCCTAATTGAGAGGAATATTTTTAATAAAATACTTCATCCATCAACTGTTTAAAAATAATCAGAATCAGAATGAGTCTGGTAGAATAAGGGCCTATACAGGGGTGATGGCTTTCATCAATCTGGGAGGAGAACTGCAGTCTTTAATGAATGGCTTAAATGTAACTTTGATGAACGTTTAAAGTAGCCAAGGTGGTGCTGGAAGTAATTGGACAGACAGAAACTGCATGCCACCACAGGCTGAAATAGAGAGTAGGGAGAACCTGAGAGGAGAGAAATCCCCCAGTGTGCAAATTAATAAAGGAAGCAGGGTGGTAGAAATGAAGGGGGAAGGGAATAGAAGCATTAAAAATACATGTGGGAAGGAGGGAGGGCAAAAAGGAAAAAGAGGGGTAGCAAGCAGAGTGGAAAAAAAATTTGGAAGGCCACATATGAGAATGGTAGAAGTTTAGGAAATATGATTCCAGATCTAGAGGCTCTCATGACAGAGGCCAGCCTTTGTATTGTGGCAATTACTGAGTCATGGTGCACTAAAAACCATGACAGGGACATGGCCATACCCGGCTGTATTCTAGTCAGGAAGGACTGGGTAAGAAGGAAAGGGGAGGATGGTGCTTTATGTGAGGGAAAGCATAAAAGACATAGAAATACAGGAAATTTAGGGGGAGGCAGAGGTGCTGTGGGTCATCCTAGAGATGGGGAATTGAGCCACTATTCGCACTGGAGTAATCTACAGACCTCCAGCACGGGGGGAGGAATTAAATAAAGTACTGGTGGAAGCCACTGGTAAGATGGCTGAAAAGGGGGTGATGCTGGTGGTGGGGGACCTCAAACTGCTGGATTTAGACTGGAGCCCCCCAGCAGTGGCTTCAGCTAGAAGCAAGGACATCCTGGATTCTCTGCAGGTGGTGTTCCTCAGACAAGTAGTCAGTGAACCCACTCATGATGGGACAATACTGTACCTGGTGTACTGGGTGAAAACGCCATTTCAATAATTGCCCTGTCAAAAGAGCACTTCAAAAACCATGTCTGCCTTGACAGCAACAGGGGTAGCACAGCACAAGTCAGTTACCACTTCCCTGGAGCTGTCAAGGCAGACATGAAGAAGAAGTCAAGGAGCAAGAAGTAAGGTGCCTGGTTGAGCAGCTCCTGTGGTGGAGAGACCAAGGCACTGGCACCTAGAGCAAAGGATACCCAGAGATGGGTTCTGTTCCCAACCTCCCAATTGTTATATTGTCTTTTGTTTTCATCCCCGATGTGTTGCCTGAGTCCCCCCCACAAGTTTCTCCCTGTCCCCGAGTTCCACCTCCCATGGAGTTGATTAAATAAATATTGGGGGGTGTAGGGGATGCAGAGGGCAGAGCTCCCAACAAAAACAAAAGTCTTGGTATGTTACTTTGCCATGATAGCGGTCCTCTCTGTGGTTTTGGATTGCTACCATTGGTGTTATTTTGCAGGTGGCATTTTCCTTGGGCGCTGTTTTTGTATGTGTCATATTTACTGTGTGGTTCTTGACCACTCTATAATTGAATACAGCATCTTGACCTAGTACACTGGACCTGATACTCACTAACAGGGGTAGTGGTGTAGATGACAAGGTGGGAGGCCATCTGGGGACCAGTGATCACAATAAGATGTGGTTCAGTGTAAGGACAGCTGCTGAATCAAACCACACAAAAGCAAGGGTACTGGATTTCAGGCGGGCAGATTTTATAAAGATGGATGAATACCTCAGGGATGACCAGGCAGGGGGTGGGGGTGGGGAATGGCATGAGTGGGATAAAGGAACAGTGGACAATGCTAAAAATGGAGCATAGTAAAGGCAATGTGTCAAACAAGTAAGCAAAAGTAAGGGGGAAAAAGGGACCACTATGGTTCTTGAAAGAGGTGGCTGAAGAGGTAAAGGCTAAAAGTGTAGCATTCAGAAGGTAAAAGGAGACACAAAGGGAGGAGGATAAGTGGGTATATCAGGGAAAATGGAGCAAAGCAGGAAAAGCAGTAAGGAGTGCAAAGGCAACTGAAGAGAAAAAAGCTCAGGAGGTAATGAAAGGGAACAAGACATTTTTAAGGTATGTAAGTGAAAAGAAGGAAGACCGGGGGTGGAATTATAAGGTTAAAAAGGGAATAGGGCCAGACTGTAATGAGGAGGACCAGGAAAAGGCAGACATCCTAAAGAAATACTTTTATTCAGTGTTCACAGAGGAAGGAAAAAGGCAGGTTCACATAAGATTAAAGATGTGAGAAGGCAAACTGCCCAGTTAGCTCCTATGAACTATGTGCAGTAGTTCTGTCATTTTTAATAAATTTGTCTAACTTAATTTTAAATTTGTTTGTTATTCTTTTGTTTATTCATTTTGGCTGAATACCTTTATTATTATACTTTTATCTTGTTTAATAAATTTATTACAAGTTTTGGTGATGGTTTCTTTTGCAAGATTCCAGTTTTCTTGCACTGTTTTATCCTTGAGCATCACAGTTCGGTCAGAATTAATGATAGTGGAATTAATAGCATCAACATTTGCCGTGTTGTGTGTGTGTGTATATATATATATATATATATATATATATAGACAATAGGGGTGAGTGGTAAATGAGTGAGATAAAACAGCATATCATCCACTGCAGTGTGATATTTTTACCCTCTGCTCTACTGTGATGATATGAGACATTTACACACAGGTCACAAAAGGTCACTGATATCATCACCCCAGGCAGCATTCCCCAGCATGAAAGAAACACCTGTGCTGTTACCATAGACACAAATGCAGAACTACCTGAGCGGTCTCACTGCTGCCTACAGCTAACTCAGGAGCATTACAAACACACCTATTCCCCCAACTTCCAGCTCATTACTGTGATGCTGTCAACTTGATGCAGCCAGAATTCCAAACAGCACAGCTTCACAGAACAGTCTAAACTACTGCCTGCAGCTAACTCAACTACCACTGAAGCACACTCTCACTTGTTCCTCAAACTCTGATTCTCACCCATTACAATTACTATGAAAATTTCAACCTCACTGCAGCCAGAATCCTAAAGAGCACAATTTCACAGAACACTCTGCACTCTGCCTGCAGCTAACTTAATTACCACTGAAAACAGCATCTGCTGTTCTGACACTCTGCCTCTCAGCTCATTACAATTACTGTGATGCTTTTAACTTCACTGCAGCCAGACTGCTAAACAATACAGCTTCACAAAAGTATGTTTCTCATTCCTATCTAAAACTAACTCATTTAGCATTGCAAAACACACTCATGTGTCTCTTAGAGTTTATAACACTGCCAGCCCATTCAGAAATGCTCACACACAGAATGAGCAAACACATTAACAGGAACAGAACACAAGAGAGCATAACAAAACTTCTAAAACTCTTGGCCCTATTGTATATATCGAATACATGATGGGCAGATCGTGTGCTATGGCAAATATTGTCAATCCTGCATCGTGAGCTTGGATATCTCACTCATGCGTTCGGCCCTCGTGAGATATCCAGAGCTCACTCTGCAGAAGTGACAATATTTGCCATATCACACTCATGCCTATCATGTATCCCCTATATATATATACACACATGCATATTATACAGGCACAGTTGCACCTGTATATTAGGGTTCAGTGGTCACTTCTATGTTAAACCCACACTTTTCAACTTTAATAACTTCACAACCATTCAACCGATTTGCATGAAATCTTGCATGCCCTTTTGGGGAGATAAGATCCCTTGAAGTGGCAAGTTTTGGTTCGGTCGATTTTGTGGGTGCAAAGACACAGTGTCATAAAATATGAAAATGACTACTTGTGAAATTTTTGTCACACCACTGTGCAAAAATAGCTTGGGGTTTTAGTCTGAAATTCTCAGGGTATATAGATCTTGAGTTGCAGATGTGCCTTTTGAAGGTTTGGTGAAATTATATTAATCTGTTCAAAAGTTATTAAATATCAACATTTCCCATTATTTCCTATGGGAAAAATTAAGTCTGCCATGCAAAAGTACATTTCTCTTTCATGAAAATAGGATTCTCCTGCACTTTGCACTTCAATAACTTCACAGGCATTCTTGCAATTTGCATGGAATTTGGCATGCACCCTCAGAGACAAAAGGTTCCTTGATAGAGTAGTTTCATTTCAGTTGGATGTGTGGGTCTGGAGATATGAAGTCACAAAATGTGTACATCACTGTTTTTTGTTTTTTTTTGTCAAATTCTTTCTTCACTTTTATGTTAAACATAATATTTTGTGCTTTAATAACTTTGCAACCGTTCAGGTGATATGCATGAAATTTGTCAAGCCCCACTATGAGTCAAAGATCTCATGAAGGGATAAGTTTCATTTCAGGTGGATGTGAGGGTGTGGAGATATAGGGTCCCAAAATGTGTAAATCACTGTTTTTTGCCAAATTCTTTCATTTCTATGTTAAACTGTAACATTTCTGCTTTAATAGCTTTGCAACCATTCAAGCAATTTGGATGAAATTTGGCAAGCACCACCAGGGACCAATTTTCTGTTGATTTTGCAAGCCTTGTTCCAGTTGGATGAGCGAGTAGGGAGATACGGTATCTTACAAAATGTGCAAATTATCATTTTTGTCAAATTCTGTGTCACACTGCTGCACAAAAATGGTTTGGGGGTTTAGTCTGGAATTTTCAGAGTATATAGGTCTTATGTCACCGATGTAGCTTTTGAAGGTTTGGTGAAAAAATATTATTCTAATCAAAAGTTATTAAATTTCAATGTTTTCTATTATTACCTATGGGAAAAGTTAGATGTGCCATGAGAAATAGGATTTCTCAGTCGCAAAACAGAATTCCTTTTTCATAAAACAGGATTCTTGATTGTGAAACAGTATTCTTGATCACAAAATAGGATTCTTAATCAAAATTTGTGAAAAAATACATTTTATATAGCTGCTTCTTTTTCACCTCATAGCAAAGAAATGGCTTAGAATTTTGGACTGAAATGTTCAGGGTAGAAAGGGCTTGCTTCACATATGTGCCTTTTGCTTGTTTTGTGAAAATATGTTACTTTGGCTTGGAGTTCTGTGGATTTTAATTTTGATTGATTTCCCATAGGATAACATTGTACTGGGAGGTTTATAGAGCTGTTTCTTTGTCACTATGGTGTTAAAACTGTTAAAAAGAAACAGTTTGCAATTTTGCTTTGAAATTTTCAGGGTACTAAGGGCTTGTCTCACAGATGTGCCTTTTGTTGGTTTGGTGAAAATATATTACTTTGCTCTGGAGTTCTGCAGCTTTACATTTTGCTTAATTTCCCATAGGATAATATTGTAATGTGAGCTCTACACAAGTGTTTCTTAGTCACTTCATGCATGTGAGCACAGGGCCCCCACACAGAAACATGGATACTATTAAGGACTGATACATGGATGGGGTGCAGGACCCAGAGGGCCCTGCACTCCCACACACAAATATCAAATACTATTAAGGAATAATGCAAGAATGGCAGTGCACGGCCCAGAGGTCCCTGTGCTCCCACACACAAATACACAGGGGAGTATGGAGTGCTGGGAGCACTACAGGGAAATAAAGATTCAATTACAATGTTTTAAAAAAATTATGAAGGGTTAAGGGAAATGTGTACATTCAGGAAAGCTTAGAAGGGGAACTTGCCCCCCCTCCACTTTGTGTGGCTTGATGCACAGAGAAACATATATATTGACTTGACACTTAACTCACAGTAGTTTAGGAATTAGGGTTAGGGTTACTGTTATAGTTAAGGGAAATGTGTACATTTAGGAAAGGGTAGCAGTGGGGCTTTGACCCAAACAGTCTATGGGGCTTGGCCCAAAGAGTAACATAAATTTACATTTGCACTGACCTCCCAGTGAAGTAGGAATTATGGGTAAAAATCTGGTTTTGGGGTTGATGGACATACCTCCATCGATTTGCAAGGGAGTTGTCTGAACATTGTTGAGCTTATCGTTCATGGGGAGTTACGCATGTATGTGAAGATTGGTGACAATCAACTTTGAATTCAGCATTTGGCTCCATGTTTAATTTGGGTGGAAATATTGGGGTGCTGTGGGTAACCTGTGATGGCTGTCCTTGGTATGATGTGTTAATGTTTTAGTACTCAGTGAGCTCCTTCATTTCATATACAGTGCTACAGGTAAAACTAAATATTGAGGAAGCTATGATCTGTAAAAGTTCTAATGTTATTCAACAGGAATTTTTGTGTTCACAGGGGTGCAGGTTAGGGTTAGGCTATATAGCTGTTGGAGCTAATGGGGGGCACATGTCTGATATTGTTAAGGGTGATGAGGTACACCTTCTGTTGTGTGTGCCCCCATTAAATATAACTTGTTCAAGAGTTAGCTTAGGGTTAGGTTATGTATCTGTCGGAGTTAATTGTGGGCACATATGTCATATAAGAATTTAGACTGGTGACCTGCTTGTTTTGCTTAGTGCCTGGATACCTACAGGCCCCAACCTGAAGCCACTTTGGAAGATGTGCCAGCCCTTACCCAGTTTGCTGCTGCTGCCTGTCTTCTTGCTGAGTCTCACCATCCCCCCAACTGGGGCCACCTGGAGCTGTGCAGAACTGGTATATGGTAAATGGGAGGGCTGCTGCTTTGTCAGCAATGACACTGACACCCACATCAAGTGGTGCAAGTTGTACTTCCACACCTTCCTAGACAATGTGGGATGACTGATAGGGAAGCTCTTGGGGCTGCTAATATTGGTAGTTCTTTTCCCCATTGGCTACTTTGTACAATGGATCATTTGCCTCAAGGCCCACAGGTATAACAGAACTGAGCAGGGAGTCAGGGGCTGCTCAACAAGACCATAGGCACCTCACAGGACTATCCTGGACAGGATGATGATGCCCCAGCAGAAACTACTGGAGATCCTTGGTCCCACAGCCCTGCAGCTACCCCATTATGATGATGTGAAATATCTGACCACCTATGAAGAGTCCACAACTCTTTGCCACATACAGCCAGTGCATCTCAGACTGGGAAGGGAGAATCAGAAAAGCTGGTGACTGAGGCTGAAAAAAAACCCAACAGGGTGGGGGGACATCTGACACCTGGGGTGGGCATCAGATTATATAAATATAATAAAAAAAACAGGGAGGTAAAGGGGATGTCACTAGACATGAGGAGAATACATTGGAATGGAACAGAATTCAGAAGAACAAATCCTTTTTTGTGACTTGTGATATGAAAAAGGATTCTTTTTGTGTATCACTCAGTCATGAAAAAGGATTCCTAACGGTAAATAAAACACATTTCTGGGGCTTATATCTAACACTGAAGTGCAGATTGCACCTAAGGGGATCTGATCAGCCAGCTAGGTATGCTGGTCTCTCTCCAGGAAGTCATTTTTGTGGATTTTGAAAAAAACAAATTAAGAAAAAACTGAAACAACATGGCTGCTCATGAAAAAGGATTTTCTGTCACAAAAAAAGGATTTAATTCTCATGAAAAAGGAGCTAGTTTTGCGAGAGTAAATCCTTTTTCGTGAGATCAAATCCTTTGTCAAACTTTTACCATCTTTCCTGAAAACTAATCTTCTCATTAAAAACAGTGGGAAATGAAAAAATGAATAAGTTTGCAACAGATAAATATTTTTTCACCAAACTAAGCATGCCTGTTCTGTTTCTCAAGCTATTTCTATAAAAAAATTACACTAAAATTCAACACCGTCTGGACACAGGCCAAATAGAAAAAACAGCAAAGGTGGTGATTTTATGACTTTTTGCACTGCCTGGATCTCAGAATCCAACTGGAACAAAACTTGCCACATCAAGAGATCTACCCCCAAAACAGCACACACGAAATTTGAGCAAATCCATTGATCGGTTGCAAAGTTATTAAAGTGCATAATTTGAGGTTTAACATTAAATATGCTACTTATACCACACCACTATAAAAATATATATATATATATATATAGCTGTGTGGACAGTATTCAAGAGGCTTTTATCTACAGTTACATTCATGTCTATTTTACTCAGAAATTAATAAAAATACTGAATTTGTGCTCGATTTTGTTGTGGACATTGTAAAAAGATAGTGCTCATAAAAAAAATATTTATGTCTTTTTTATTTTATGGTAGCACCCTTTTAACCATGTAAATACCAATTCCAAAAGCATCAGTTCTGTGACATGCATGTGTTATATATCTAGGTGACCATTAATTATGCTTAAATTCAAGTACAAACCAAAAAGTATTGTGAGTTTTTGAGACATTGGAAGTTAATCTATTCCCTTTGGGTAGTAATTTCATACATATTTATTAATATTCACTTGACACCACATGCAATTTACTACTTTCATGCATTATATGTGGTGTCTTATTCAATGGCATGGTTTTCCCTACTGATGTGCTTGTGATAGGTCTCTTTTTTATTTCCCATTTACATTGGTTTTGTTATTTTTCCCCACACGAGTTGCTGATCTGCAATAGGCATTATGTTGTGCATGTCAGGAGACACAAAAGAAAAGACTATTGCTGCCTGTGCAGTGTCCAGCTGTTAACAACATAGGGTGTGACACTGGTTTCATTCCACAAAACTGTGACCTAGAAGTGACCGCCTGCATTCGATTAGGTGACTCCGATCCACTATAAATCTGCTCTTTTCCCATGGCTTCTTCCTTTCACACTGGAGGACAAAGAGCAGAAAGGAGTGTTGACTATTTTTTAGTCAGCGTGCTGCACAGGAGTTAAGATGCTGGTTGTCCAACTACTCACAGCAGAACACAGTCCAGAACACTGTTAAACAGAAGTGGTGAGTTGAATTTAAACAAATGAATCTGAAAATATTAAACTAATGTGCTGCAGCCACACTTTTGTGTGTTGGGGGTAGGGATTGCAAAGTTTGCAGGTACCTCATCATCCTTTTGTATCAGAGGAGCCTACTTCAAAATGGACAATCGTTGGATTGTACAACACATTTCTGAAGTAAAAGAAAGCATGTAGGAATATGATCATTTTGATGGGTTAACTGGTGGCTATAGTGAAACATCAGGAGGTTGGAATAATCTGGCAAGCATTTTTTTTTGTTTAATTTATTGTGAGACTGATTATAAAGGATCCTTCCCACCTTTGTGATGCTTGAACTGTTTGAAAAGAAAAAATACAGCACCTGGGGATGTGTGTAATATTGGAATAAGGCGGTAGGAATTAAAAAGTTGGAACAATCTGGTAATGACTTTCTTGATGTATTTAATGTGTGTGACTTGTGACTTATACAGCCGCCTGGAGTGGCTTCCCCCCGAGAAGCACCGCTCCTTTGTTCTAGGTAATTTCATTGACAACATCAGCACTCTGGCACCACTCCTGCCTGAGCCCTTCCCCTTAAACCAGGCACCCCATCCTACCACTTAAGATCTGGGACAAACCAGGAATGCCTGGTTCCCAGAACCCGCACCCTCACGCGAGATCGGGCCTTCTACACATACGCCCCCATACTCTGGAACTCACTCCCCTAGTCCACTCGGTCCTCCTCCTCCCATCCTAACTCCTTGTAGCTCTGCTTCTTGTAGCCCTACTCCTCTGCCCCTCTCCTCCCTTCAATCTGGAAGGGTAGAGGCCTCAGCGCTTTTTGCACTTCTTCTTGGTAACTGGCCAGGAATCCTGGACTTGGCTTCCTGCCTAGGGCTCCTCCTCTCCCCCTGCAGGCACTTATCACTGTCTTGCTTCTGTTTTACTCCACTGTCCACCTCCCAATTCATTCCACCTACCCCACTCTATTGCAATGCACTGTGCCAACCTTGTCCTAGAGCCAGCCTTCAAATGCCTGTTATTTCTGGTATTTTACAGACTCCTATAATGTCTTTGTATGAACATGGTGCCAACCTCGCTCTAGAGTCAGCCTTGAAATTCCCATTTACTCCCTATGTAACTTTCTCCATCCCTCAGCTATCCATGAATGTACTCTGTGCCTACTGTTCTCTAGAGCCAGTCTTGAATTCCCTGTTGTTCTTAAAGCCTGTCTTAAATTGCTTGTTGTTATGCTATGTATTTCTTTTGATTCCTCAATTGTTTATATATGAAGTTGTCCTGTGTAACTCTCCCGGGTCACACCTGAAAATAGGCACTTGGCTGTCTAGTGTGCTTACCCAGTTAACAAAAGCAAATAATAATAATAATAATGTTATACTTCCTATAACAGGATCATTCATGTGTTGGCATATACCTGTGTGAAGCTGGAACTGTTTGGAAAAAAACAGCACCTGGTGATATGTGTAATATTTGAAAAAGTGGGTAGGAATTACAAAGTTTTACTATACCTTAGCATCCTGTTGTCTCAGAGGGGCCTACCTCAAAATGGATGATCATGGCATTGTACAGTACATTCCTGAGGAAAACAAATTTCTATGTGTAGAAATATGATCATAGCCTGGGTTAACTAGTGGTTGTAGTGGACATCAGAGGCTTGAAATAATCTGGCAAAGCATTTTTTTTATTTATTTATTGTAAGACTGCTTATAATGGATCCTTCCTGTGGTGGCATATACATGTGTGTTGGTGGATCTGTTTGAAAAGAAAAAAATACAGCACCTGGGGATGTGATGCTGGAACTGTTAGAGGAAAAAAATACAGCACCTGGGGATGTGCGTAATATTTGAATAAGGGGGTGTGAATTAAAAAGTTTTAATGTACCTCAGCATCCTGTTGTCTCAGATGGACTTACTTCAAAATGGATGATCGTGGCATTTTGCAGTTCATTCCTGAAGTAAAAATTCTATCTGAAAAAAATATGATCATTGCCTGGGTTAACTAGTGGCTGCAAGGGAACATTAAGGGATTGGAATAATCTGGCAAAGCATTTGTGTAATTTATTTATTGTGAGACTTCTTATAAAGGATAATTTCTGAAGTGGCATATATCGGTGTGATGTTGGAACAGTTTGAAAAAAATACAATACTTGGGGATGTGTGTAATATTTGAATAAGGGCATCTAGTGGTTTTAAACCAGGTATATTTGGGCATAAAGTTAAAATTCAATGATCAGATCAATGTTTACATACTTGATTGTTGAGTTTAGCATTCTGAACAATATAATTTTAGTGATTTTTCACTGAATCTGGTGTCCTGACATGGCATAGTATATTGATCAGTGTGTTTCGATTTGTTCTTAGAAGTACAAGCATAATGTGATCATATACGTTCCATAATGAAAGTATGCTTTTAAATAGCTTGTTTCAGTGTGCATTGTATGTGTTTTTATCCCACTGAGGTTCTATGGTTTTGGTCTGTGTCTTAATAGTGCATGTGGTTGTATTCACTTTTATCCCCCCCCAACAAAAACAGCAATTAATTTGGTTTGGAAGGTCTGGCAATAGCACACATGTTGTCCATAGCTTGTGTAGTACTTACTATATTTTTTATCCCAGTTTCTATATTGTATGGTATGTGCATCACAAGGAGACTGCCTTGTTATATTATGGCATCATTTTTACTCCAGAAGCTGGCATGGGGTTTTGAGGTGTTTAATGTGGTTCAGTTTGGTCTTTGTATGGCTCCGTGGAGTTAAAATGATATCAAAATAACAAAAGATGTGGTTCGGGACAGAAGTGTAACATCCAGCCATCTCTGGCCCTGCTTTTCTCTTTGTGGGGCAGTTTGGTATATAGTTTTTACTCATTTAACATTTTTATGTGGTATTCCATGTGCATTACATGGACTCCACAGCAGAGGTATCCTTGTAGTGCACATGGCAGCATACCCTGAGAGGGCCCTTATAATATTTGTGGCATAATTTTTCCTCCAAAAGCTGGCACCGGGTTGCAAGGGGGCTTCATGCAGTACTTGCATGTAAATTTATCAGCTTTCAACAGCTTGCCTGGGTTATTTTTCGGTGTTTACTGTGGTGTAGCCTGGTCTCAGTATAGCTCTGTGGAGGAAAAATGATGTCAAAATAACAAAAGATGTGGCTCGGGACTACAGTGTATAACTACGTTTATCTCCACTAGTGGGTGGTAAGACCCATAACTTATGAGTCACAGTGAATGTGTTATTGTAGTGTAATCCATTATGTGTTTGATATATACCACACCATTTGTAATGTTTTTAATGGTGTTTTACCTTGTTTTAGCTTTAAACTGCCTTTCTTTAGATTGCAAGTTTTCTATCTGGCCTATTGTTTCTCTGTGTTCTATTTTCTAGATTCTAAGGGGAAATAACATATAGTGTATGGTAAAAGGTTATTGTGTATGGCAATCCATGCACAGTCAAAATGTTGTTCTGTTGCAGTACTGACATAGCTACTGACGCAGAATGACTTTTTGTTCTACGTCAGTAGCTACGTCACAATGCAACCACACCCACCAGTGCTGTTCACAGGACAGGGGGCAGTCGATACATCGTGTGTGCATGCTGGCCGGTAGGTGGATGTATGTGGAATGTGGGTCCCCAGTGGCAAACACTGACAGAAAAAAACAACCAAAAGTAAGCTATCATGTTTTTTTGGCACCATACACTATATAGAAAAGTGTATGGGAGCCCAAATACACAATTACGCCATTCTCATACCTCGTGGTTTCCATAATGACAGGGACCACTCAAGGTTCACTCCTGAGGTCCTCGTCATCATGGAAACTGCTCGGTATGAGAATAGTGTGGTTGTGTATGGGCTCCCATACACTATCCTATATTTTCTGAGTTAATTAAACTGTGTTCTAAGAGAAATAAATGGTGTTCTTAGTAAAAGATAACATTATTTAACCAATTTATTCACCACTGGCATGATATTTATTAATGTGTTTAGTTGTTAATAAGCCATCGGTATCTACATTGAAGGATAAATAGTAACACATAGATATGGAAGAAGAACAAATGATTAAATGTTGTAAACTAATACACCTAAATAGAAGACAGAGACACTGTATTTTAAAATTTTCTTTATTATTAGAAATGGGAAATACTGCATAATGGATACCATGTTACCCACGTAATTAGTTTCCATATCATAAATTACTGCGCCATTTTTCAAAACTTAGAAATGCAGAACTATCTTTATAGTTTGTATTATGCAATTACCACATGAAGTAATTTAAATTAAGGTTGAGTTGTGAAAAACTGTCAACATTTTTTTGAAGATATGAATGTCACACTTTGTCTCTTGAATACTGTCCACACAGCTATATATATATATATATATATATATATATATATATATATATATATATATATATGTGTGTGTGTGTGTGTGTGTGTGTTATTACACTGGCAGTAGTGCAGCATGGAGTCATAATGTCACAAGACATTATGCCACAGCAATGTCTACGCTGCCAATACTGTGCAGTATATTACACATGCAGCATAAGTCATGTTTTTGCAGGGTGCTCTGCCCCCACACACCCTAATATGAGTTATAAGCCCTGAGCCCCAATTCAAAATAACTAACTTGGGCGTAAGCAGTAAATATCACACAAAGTGTGAAAAAATGAAAAATTCCATGCGACTGGGACTGGAAATTTAATCTGGTCCCAAACGCACTGCTTGCTTCCTTTGCTGCCAGTTGCTCATCCAATCAAGCCACGGCAGCTGTTCAGTGGACCCCTATCCTAGCAGAGGTCTTATCCTGTGCCTGGAAAACTGAGAAGGTGTGGTACCATGCATAGACCCATTCATGGTATTGCACCCTCTCACTGTCCTATACCATGCTGTTTCTTTTTTGGGGTTTTGTGGTACGCTTAATAGCATATGACATATTGACCCGGTAGGCAGTAGCACCAGTATACTTAGAGTTGAGGAATAACTTCTATGTTAAACCCAATGTTTGACACCTTAATAACTTCACAACAGTTCAGTAGATTTGCATGAATGTTTGCATGTATAATCTCTTGGTATAGGTCTCTTGACGTGAATTTTGTTTGAATCCGTTGTAAGGTGTCTGAAATACAGTACAAAGCATTACAAATCCTTAACTTTGCCTGTTTTTTTGTTGTTTCTTTTTCCACCTGTATCTCATAAACTGTTTTTATCTGTGGTCTGAAATTTTCTGGGTAGAAAGCCTTTGCCTCAGAGATGTGCCTTTTGCTGGTTTGGTTAAAAATATTAATCCATTCCAAAGTTATTCAATCCTGAAGTTCTCATTATTATCAATGGGAAAAAATAGACATCCAGCATGAAAATAGATTCATTTTGCATTAGGTAGGGAAAAGGGTCAGGCTAGGTGGGCCACACAGTCCTTATCTGCCATCACCTTCTATGTTTCTATTTTCGCAGAAGCTAATCCATTTTTGCAAACAGGTCATCTTGTTTCTCATATAATGCACCTTTAGAACTTTGCAACTTTTCAACAGATTTGTATGAGATTTTACATGCATTATCTCATGGGGTAGGTCTAGTGATATGGCAAATTCTGTTTGAATAGCTTGTTTGGTTTCTAAGACATCAAGTTTCACAAATCCTTAAATTTACGTTTTTTTTTCCAGTTTCGCAAGCAGGTCATCCAGTTTTGCATATTTGTACCTTAATAACTTTCCAACGGTTCAGCAAATTTGCATAATGTGTTGCATACATAATCTTGATCGATAGGTCTGTTGATGTGGCAAATTTTGTTTGAATTGCTTTTGTGGTTTTTGAGATACACAGTGTGAAAAATCCTTAAATTTACATGTTTTTTCCATTTTCACAAACAGATCATCCTGTTTCACATAATTTGCACCTTAACAATTTTGCAACCATTCAAAAGATTTGCATGACATGCTGCAAGCATAATCCTGTGGGTGTGGTCTGTTGATGTGGCAAAATTTGTTTGAATTGCTTGCATGGTTTCTAAGACACTGAGTTTCACAAATTCTTAAATTTATGTGTTTTTTCCATTTTCACAAACAGGTCTTCCTGTTTTGTACATTTTGCATGTTCATTACTTTGCAACTGTTTAATGGATTTGTATGAATGTTTGCATGCATAATCTCATGGTATAGGTCTGTTGATTTGCCAAACTGTATGTTTGAATCGCTTGTTTAGTTTCTGAGATACAGAGTCTGAAAAATCCTTAAAATGTACTATTTTATTCCATTTTCACAAACAGGTCATCCTGTTTTATATATTTTGCACCTTAGTAACTTTGCAACCTTTCAACAAATTTTATGAAATGTTGCATGTAAAATTTCATGGGACAGGTCTGTTGATTTTGCAAATTTCATTTGAATCGCATGTGCGGTTTCTGAGAAACAGATTCTCAAATATCCTAAAATTTACATGTTTTTTCCATTTTCGCAAACAGGTAATTCTGTTTCATATATGTTGCACCTTAATAACTTTGCAATCATTCAACAGATTTGCATGAAGTGTTGCATGCATAATCTCGTGGGGGTAGATCTGTTGATGTCGAAAATTTTGTTTGACTCACTTGTGTGGTTTCTGAGATACAGAGTCTGAAAAATCCTTAAATGTATGTGTTTTTTCTATTTTCACAAGCAGGTCATCTTGTTTTGCATGTTGTGCATCTTAATAACTTTGCAACCATTCAACAGATTTGCATGAAATGTTCATACTAGGATTCATACTAGGTGCACAAGACAACAAAAGGCATTAACTCATATAGGTTGTCCTCACCTTTCAGTGGAGGCCACTGGAGTGGCCAATCAACAGATAAGAGTCAAATGTTGTCTTAAAAGACCCCAAGCTGGGTGCATGGACCACTTCCTCCAGGAGTCTGTTCCACATTCTAACAGCTCTTGGCTTAATACTATGTTTCCATTACTCAGTTTTACAATGTTCCTCAATAAGCTGCTTGGCATTGCCCCTTAAGAAATAGGTAGGTTCTTTATATCTCAAACCCATTTCCCCTTGCAAATCACCCTGCTTGATAATCCCATATAACAGTAATAAGTCCCTTCTTGATCTCCGAAACTCCAAGGGCCATAATCCTAATTTATTTAATCTTGTTTCATATGGTAAATCCCTCAGTCTCACTATTAGTCTAATAAGTGCTCTCTGAGGCCTCTCCACCCTATTTATATCTTTCTTTAAATACGGGTTCCACACAGCTGAACAGAAGTCAAGAAGGTGTCTTATATATAGTTTATATAATGGTAACAAAATTAACTCCTTACTGGAAAAGAAGGTTCTACGTATGTAATTCACCAGATACATTGCTTTGTTGTAAACAATACTACTAAGTACCCCAGGTTTCAAAGTGTTTCCAATATACACCCCCAAGTCCTTTTCACAGGCTAATTACCTCAGACTCACAACACGCAAATAATAATCTTGATGTACACTGTTTTTCCCCATATGCAGTACTGTACCTTTATGTAGGCTGAATTCCATTTTGTTTTGCTCTGCCCATTCCGCTATAGTTATTAAGTCTTTTCCTAGTGATAGTCGGTCCTCAAATATGTTAATACCTCCTATCTTCATATCATCCACAAATTTGGTTAATTTGTTCCCACTCCCTATCACTAGATCACTGACAAAAACATTAAACAATAGGGGACCCAAGACGGACCCCTAGGGTACCCCACTCATGACACACACCTCACTGGATACATGCCCTAGAATTCTCACCCTCTGTGTCCTTCCTGCCAGCCAACACCTAATCCAGATTACCAGGACATCATCCCATCCAGTCCTAACTTTGCCAATTTAAAAATCAACTTCCCATGAGGCACCGTATCGAATGCTCAACTAAAATCCAGCATCACCACATCCACTGACTCCCCTCTGTCCACATGAGCACCTCCGTAATCATAGAAACATACCAAACTGGTGTCGCATTATCTCTGTTTAGTAAATCCATGCTGCAGTTTATCAGTTAAATTGTTATCTGTCAAAAATCTCATGATTTCATCCAAGATTACCTCTTCAATTAATTTCTTCACAATTGACGTCAAACCAACTGGATTGTAATTTGACACCTCCTCTCTTTTATCCTTCTTAAATATAGGAACCACAGTGGCAGTCCCCCAGTCCTGTGGCACGTACCCTTCCCTTAATGATTTATTGGCTAAGTCAGCTATAAGTGATGCCAATTCCCTATCAAGTTCCTTTATAAATCATGGGTGAAGCCCATCAGGTCCTGCTGATTTATCCACTTTAAGTAACTGGATTTTACTATATACATTATCTACCATAACATACTCCCTGTAATTGGGACCCTTGCACTCAAACACCCTACCACCTTCTACTGGATCCTCCTTTCTGAAGCCTTGACTGAAGAACATATTAAATTTGTCAATCATTTCCTCAAGCTTGGAAACCAAAACCCCATTCTTTTTTAAGTGGGCCAATGTTTCTATTGTTCCCTCTTTTACTATTTATGTATGATAAGAATCCCTTTGTATCTGATTTAGAAGTTGCTAATCTAAATTCCAATTGTTTTCTTAGCTTTTCTGATCTCATTTTTAAGAAAAGACAAGGCCTTCTTATATTTTATTTTATTCTCATTTGACCGAGTGTGTTTCATCTTGGCATAACACATTATTTTTTTCTTAATCAGTTTAGTAATACTTTATTTAACCATTGTGTTTTTCCCCCTATCATTATAAACTGCTTTAGATGGTATGTATTTTGTCTCCTGCTGTCTAATAATGCTTACAAACTTCTCCTAACACAGTTCAGAAGACATCCCTTCTATTTCTGCTTTCCAGTCCATTCTAGTTATCTCTTGTCTTATGCCAAAATAGTTTGCTTTATTATACATCTTTTATATTGTTTTTCCTTTCAATACTCTTTTAACCCTGTTGTAATGAAAGGTAATGACATCATAGTCACTAGAACATAAAGGGGGATAACATTTATGTTTGCAATACAGTCTGATATGTTCGTTTTGATAACATCTAGCATATTATTCCCTCTGGTGGGTACCTGAACACACTGCTCTAATCCTGCTGCTAAAAAGTCATTTTATATTCTAGCTGTCAATGATTTATTATTTGTTGAGACTCCCCATTCAATCCAGGGAATATTTAGATTTCTCATTAACACAGCATCCATATCCTCAGCTATTTTAGTAGCAAAGTCCACAAAGGCTGCTGTATCTCCTACCAGTGTATCCAGTGGTCTGTAGAAGATTAAGAAATTAATTTTGTCCCCTAAGCCCAGTATATCCACTTATAGGACTTCTATATTACCAATATTACTGACTATGGTGCCTGTACATTCAATATTGTCCCTGATGTAAAAAGCGACTCCCCTTCACCTTCTATCTGTCCTATTATTATTCAGTAGGCTATAACCTGGTATGTGAATGTTCCAATTATCTTGATTCCACCATGTTTCAACCACCCCATGATATCACAACTCTCTCTGCCTGCTAACAGTTCTAGTTCTGATACTTTATCCTTATTTAAACTCCTTGCATTGCAAAACATTATATTTGTTGCCTTGTCTTTCTTTTTAGCTGTATTCACTCACCTTTTAACCTCAAATATTATGGTCCCAGCAGTGGACCTTACATGACATCCCCTCGCACCCCTTTCCTCAGTTTAAACAATTTTCAGTCTCATTCCTTATTCTGTGCCCTAATATTCTACTTCTTCTTACATTCAAGTGGAGTCCATCCCTACTGTACAGGCTATTGTGCTCATTAAAAGTATCCCAGTGTTTAATAAAGTGGCAATTGTTACCATGTCCCATTTTCCAAGCCATGTGTTAGTTAATGCCATCTTTGTTGTTTTATACACTGATGCCTATGTTCAGGGAGTACTTCCAAGATCAAAATCTCAGTCTTTCTCCTCCAGTTTTTCCCCAGATTAATAAAGTCATTTTGTATCTCTGGTAGAGATGTTTTACTTAGCTTGTTTATACCCACATGGACCCCTGCTTATGGCTTCTGGCCTGCTCTCTTAAAAATATTGTCCACTATCCATATAGGTCCAGGACACCCACTCCCGAAAAGCTACGAACCATTGTATTTGCCTTATCATTTTTACACATATATTTATCCGTGAACTTAATGATGGAATCCCCTGTCACTATAACTTATCTTTGCACCCCTTCCCCCATTTCCACCTGTGATGTCATTCCTTCTGTGATTTCCACTACAGCATCTTGCTGGCTTATTGTATCCTCGAGTACCTGGTAGCTATTTGAAAGTGGTATTTCCTGCCCCTCCCTTGTTACCTCCATTATTACTGGGTTTCTTTGTGCTGAGTCACCTTTTTCTCTGAATTCCCCACTTTCTACTTCAAGTCTGATAAACGGTGTCTTTCCCCTCCTCCTTCTTTTAGTAGACACAGACTTACACCATTCAGAATTGTCTTCATTGCTTTGTTCTACCAGTATACCTTCAGAATCTTGTTTCTGTTTACCTACTCCACCAGCTAGAGGCACATCCTCTCTCTTGTTAAAACTGGACAGTGTCTGTAATTTAGCCACCATTTCTGTATGATACTTTTCTAGGTATTCCAGTCTTTGGTATACCAAGCTTATGCTCTGCTCCAATTCTTTATTTTAAACACACTTATCACCGGCCCGGTGGCGCTAAGGGTTGAGGCACTGGACGCCACACCTCACTCCATGCTGGTGACCCAGGTTCAGGAACAAGCCAGGGCCAGTAGAGGTTGGCAGGGGAGGAGAAGGATTAAGCATCCACAGGACTGCTCTCCTTCTCTGGGGAGGGTGGTGGACTGCTGCTGGTGCTCGGGCGGCCCCTGGCGACAGCTGGGGATCACTGAGCATGGGTAGGATGTATGGGGCTTGTACTGTGGCAGGATGCCAGTATCAGGGGGTGTGCGGACGTGCATGTGTGCTCGGGTCCTTGGGTGTCGTTGCACGCCATAGATGATGGGGAGGGAGAACAAAGGAAATACGGGCACCAGACGTGGCGGCTTGATGGCCGTCCCTTGCAAGGAAGACTGGTCGGCTCAGTGGATATGCAGCACTGGATGCTGTTCAGGGGGGTTGAGCTCAGAGGGAGAAGCTCCCCCCCACCTCGCTGCGGGGGCAAGCCACAGGGGTAGCCGCTGGACCCATATGGAGTGCCAGCTTTTTGGAGATGGTGGCCGGAGACCTGAATAGGATGCCAGAAGTGGTAAGGTAGGCAGTCTGGTGGCTCAAGGAGGAAAAATAGACAGCAAAAATAAATAAATAAATAAATAAATACACTTATCACATGTATAATTTGAGCAAACCATTCCCTCATCCACCATCCTGTACATGCAGCAGATACTACATGTTATACAAAGGTCTCCATCTTTAGTTAGGATAGAGTCTGTCATGCTGGCAGGCATTATTTTTTACTATGTATCGCAACTAATGTTATCCTACCAGCCCGAATCACTACCTCCAGGACGGGGTGTGTTTGGTTGTAAGCCTCTCTGCCCTTTTCCCCATCTCCCTGTCAGCACATTAACATGTGCTGATGTGCATGTCTTGGCACATGCAGGCACATGCTTGAGCTTGCAGCATTCACTCTCTCCCTTTAATTTAAGCACCATGGCCCAGAAGTGACTCCTCGGGTCATGAATAGCACTCACACCAAAGCTGCCTTTAGTTCAAATAAAATTCACCAGACAGGTCCACAACAGCTAAAATAAGCCTAGTTATTGCTTTTGTAGGCTTGCACCCCAAATAAAATGTCTCCCTTGTGATTCAGTAGTCCTAGCTCTACAGCATCAGGACTACAGAACCCAAGCAGCTTCCAGTTTATCAGTACAGATGTCCAAGTGTACTCTAAGCACAATTTTAGCAGAATGCAGCTCACAGCACTACCGTAGCTACACTCTGTCTCTCCACTTTTGGTGGACACACAGGTTTAGCAGCCACAGTAACACTGATGCTCGCTTTCCCCCTTTGATTTAAATGCCACGACCCGGAAGTGACTCCTAGGGTTGTGAATAGCACTTGCACCAAAGCTTATTTTAGTTAAAATAAAATTCACCACACAGGTCCCCAACAGCTAAAATAAGCCTAGTTATTGCTTTTGTAGGCTCACACCCCAAATAAAATGTCTCCCTGGTGATTCGGTAGTCCTAGCTCTACAGTCTCCAAGCAGCTTCCGGTTTAGCGATACAGATGTCCAAGCGTACTCTAAGCACAATTTTTCCAGAATGCAGCTCACATCACTTCTGTAACTACCCCCTGTCTCTCCTTGTTTGGTGGACATACAGGCTTAGCAGCCACAATAACACTGGTGCTTGCTCTCCCCCTTTAATTTAAGTGCTGCATGTTGCATACAAAATTTATTGGGGTAGGTCTATTGATGTGGTAAGTGTTATTTGAATCACCTGTGCAGTTTCTGAGATACAGAGTCACAAACATCCTCATATTTATGTGTTTTTTTGTTGTTTCTTCATCCACCTGTATTATATTGGTGCAGCAGCACCAGTATAGTTAGGGTTGAGGGATCAACTTAATAACTTTGCAAGGGTTCTATGGATTTGCATGAAGGTTTATATGCATAATCTTGTTGGGTAGATCTGTTGATGTGGTAAATTTCATTTGAATTACTTCTGTAGTTTCTGAGATATAGAGTTTCAAAAATCATTAAAGAGCTGGTGACATGATCAGTAGAACTTTAACAAAACATAATATTTAGGCACTGCCTAGCTTCTATTTCCCATTTGTTCTGTATTCCTCCTCCCCATTATTTAGTAGTGAGGTCATTTGCATGACAACAGGATCTTTGCTCCTCAATAGTTCATCTATTCTTGCTGCTTTCTCCCTACGTGAAATCATAGAGCACTGCTTGTGACATCACAGTTACTCCCATGGCAACAGATTGTGATGTCACAACAGAGGTATGTGACCTGAAGTAGGGAGTAAGCTATAGAGGCAGATGAACTCAAAATGAACTGTAAGGGACAACAATCATATATTAGTACACATTTCTTTAGTAGTAAATTACAGGAAGGAGAAATATATGAAATATAAATGGAATGCAAGCTGAAATGTGCCTAATTATTATGTTTTTTGAAGTTTTATTTGAGGCATCAGTAGCTCTTTAAACTTAAGTGTTTTTCCATTTTTCGCAAGCAGGTCATACTGTTTTGCATATTTTGCCCCTCAAGAACTTTGCAGCTGTTCAATGGATTTGCATGAAATGTTGCATGCATAATCTTGTGGGGGTACATCTACTGATGATTTGGCAAACTGTGTTTGAATCACTTGTGTGGTTTCTGAGAAACGTCTCAAAAATCCTTACATTTACATGTTGGTTTCAATTTTTTGTGAAAAGGTCACCCTGTTCCGCTTAATTTGTACCTTAATAACTTTGCAACCATTTAATAGATGTGCATGAAGGTTTGCGTGCATAATCTCATAGGGAAGATCTCCCTGGTTGGAAATATAAGCTACTGTCACTCTGTTGTCCGATCTGATGAGTACCTTCTTGTGCTTTACGAACTTCTTGAAGTGTTGCAATGCGTGGTATGCTGCTGTCATCTCCAGGACCTTTATTTGCATCCTGGATTCTACTTTTGACCATTTTCCTTGTGCTGGCCTCTGGTTGAGTGTAGCTCCCCAACCAGAGAGGCTGGCGTCTGTTTCTATTACTGTGTTGTGTTGGCTGTTTAGGTCCGCTCCTTTGTTTAAGTTGTGTCTGTTGGACCACCAGTTCAGTGAAGTTTTTGTCTTGTGGTCCCACTGTATTCTTTTTGTAAGGTCATGCTTTAGGCGATGGCCCTCTCGTATGGCTAGGTTCTGCTGGGGATGCATGTTCCATAGTGCCCATGGGACTAGGCTGATGCATGAGGCCATTGACTCCAGCATCTGCAGGGCTTGTTTCAAAGTTGGGTTGTTGTCGGCTCTCAGTGCTTGTACCTGAGTGATCACCTTGTCCGATCTCTTTTGGGATGGTTTCGCCTTGCTCATTGTGGCATCTATGGATGCCCCCTAAATGTTCTATGGCCTGGCTGGGACATAGGCTGCTCTTCTCCCAGTTGATCACCCAGCCATGTGACAGTAGTGTGTTTATCACTATTTGGGTCTGTTGTTGGCAGACAGAGGGGCTCCTGGCTCATATAAGTCAGTCGTCCAGGTATGGAATGATGTGGAGTCCCTGTTGCCTGAGCCGTGCTGTGATTGTGATTGAAACTTTGGAGAAAACTTGTGGGGCTGAAGCTAGTCCGAACGGCAGCATCTGGTACCGATAGTGATGGCCGAGTATTTTGAATCAAAGGTATTTGTAGTGAGCTGGGCGAATCAGTGTGTGGAGGTAAGCGTCCTTCATGTCGATAGATGTTAGGTAGTCCCCAGGTCTCACAGCTTATAGTGTAGACTGGAGTGTTTCCATCATGAACGTCTTGTATTGCACAAATCGGTTGATGAACTTGAGGTCTAAGACTGGCCTCATATCCCCATTTCTTTGGGGTACAATGAAGAAAATGGAGTATATACCCTGGTCTATTTGGTCCTGTGGGACCTCTGCAATAGCCCTATTGGTCAGTAGTGATTTGCGTGTGGAATGTACTGCCAGAATTTTCTCGGGATGCTGGGACACTGGGGAAGCCACTTTCCCGTGTGCGAGGGGTTTCTGGAGGAATTCAATCGAGTACTCATGGGAGACCACCTCCAGGACCCATTTGTCTGATGTTGACTGTCACCATTTGTGCAAAAATTGTAGGAGCCTGGCACCTATCAAAGGGTGATGGTCGGGTCCTGGTCGATGTGTGGTGTAGTGGTCAATTGGAGTTGTGTTTTCCTCCCCTGAAGGTCAACTGGTACCTTCCTCTCTGGTACTGTCCCCTTGCTCGGCTTTTTGTAGCATTGTTGAAGTATGAAGGTTTGAATGAGTAGGTTTTGGCTTGTGATTTCTAGTAGGTTTATCTCCTATCTTGCCTCCCTCGGAATGGCCAGAATTTTCCCCGGAATGTGGGTAGGTAGGTACTTGTGGAGGGTTTGTCTTTGTCGAGTGTTTTCCAATCGCCTTTCTGCTAAGCATTACCTTGGACTCTGAGTCGGTGTTCCATTTCTTCAGCCATATGTGGTGTCTTGTTTTGTTAGTTAGGGCTGTGAGTGTAGCTGACATCTTAAGTGCATCAATAGATGCATCAGCAGTGTACTTAGTGGCCTGGATGGCGTATTTCACTAGGTCCGCTAGTTTTGAGTTAGGTTCTAGTGAGGCAGCTAGTTCCTCTAACCAGGTTACCAGTGCCTGTGAGGTGTTGGTTGCTGCAGTGTTGGACCTGCACAACATACCCATCATCTTGTATGATTTCTTTAGGAGTTCCTCCATCTTCTTGTCTGTGGGATCATGAACGGTGTGGTTGTTTCTGAAGGGAGGACTGTCCTCTTGCACAGACCAGGTAATCTGGTGGTCAACTGTGGGTGGAGTGCACCAGAACTTGTTTATCTCCTCCTGCATTGGGTAGAAACTGTCGAAGGTACATATTTCTGAGATCCTGGATGGGTCTGGGGAGTGCCATTCCTTGTCTATGACTTCCGTTAGAGCCTCACATACTGGGAAGGTCTCATCTTTCTTTTGTTTTGCTCTGATGAGAGGGTTTAGTTTGGATTGTTGAGGTGTGTCTGGCACCTCAAATCCCATGGTTTCTTTTATTGCTCACATTAGTTCTGGCAAGTCCTCAACGGGGGTGACTTTTTTTGTAAGTACGAGGTCATCCTCATCCTCCCCCGGTGCTCCTCATCTCCGGAGTCACCGTTATCTGTTTTTTCTGGTTCTGGGGCCCATGGTGTGGCAGGGTCCCTAGGTGTTTGTTTGTCATTATCCATGTTCTGTTGCTTATCTGGGCTGTTGTTCTTGCTATTTTTTGAAATGTCCTCCATCCTTTCCAGGATCTTCAGCATAACTGCCTGCTGAGTCCTGAAGTCCTCTGCCATGGAGGGTAATTCATTGGGTGGGTCATCCTGGGGTTCTGATCCCTGTTCCATTTCCATGTCGCTGCCAGTCCCAGGATCAGACTGTTGGAGTGAGCATGTGTGGCATAGTGATCCTGCCTGGCCGCCCAGTAGGATGATATGGCAGGTGTTACACGTTTTTGTTTTTCCCATCCTGAGACAGTCTGTGCAGACAGTGAGGGAGGGGGGAACATGGGAAGAGAAATTATTTTAGGCAGGATGAGGCATGAGCTAGACCAGCCCTGTGGTTAGTTAATAGCGCTGTTTTTTATTTGGTAGTATGGACCAGCTGTCTTTGCATAGGAAATATATATATATATATATATCTGTGTGTATTGGGCTAGTGTCCCACATACTGTACTCCCATGTGCTCTAAGTGGCCTCATTATGCCCTGAAACATGAGGGCTGAGAATTAAGTCCTGTCATGTGTTCATAATAGGAGTGCAAGGCTGTGTATATTCAGTTGTTCCCCTTAGGAATCAAACCCTTGACCCTGTATATCACAGGTTGTTGAATAAGGGGCTGAGCCACTAGCTTTCATTAGAAAGTGGTAGAAGGGCTGAGGAACTGAATGCCTTTAATGTTATTTGGTGTCCCATAGATCTTTTGGGAACTTGTAGTGCCTAGGGAAGGAGGCTCAATGGCTGATCTCCTGTTGGAGCTGCTGTTCAGTGCAGTAAGTAGTGCGCATGTGCGTAATGTTTGTTCTGCGCATGCGTGACCTGCTGGAGAGCCATGGACCATGGTCACTATTATAAGATGGTGGCGGGTCCATACAGCTACAGGTTGGTGCTGTGTCGCAGCGTTCCAAGTCCCGAAGAGCAGTGGAGGGCTTTCGGAGGAGAATGGGGCCTATCCCTGGACAATGGAGAGTCACAGGAGGCGAAAGAGAAAATATTGGAGTGGTGAGTGAGTGTCGTGACGATCAGAGAAGGGAGAGAGAGGCAAAGTAGCATAGGCCTGCTCACAAGGGGGGCTCAATCCTTATTCAGCCAGGCACCTATCACCGAGTCCACTTGCAAGGGGGCTGGATGTGCACGTGGTGCACCTAGAGCCGCTAGCAAGGGGCTTCTGGACCTGAACACAGTCCGAATCATGAGAGAAGAGAGGGAGGGGGTTAATACACCCTGACTTGGATATTTAATTATTCTCAGTGCTGTGCTAGGCTAAGTGTTTACTGGATAATAAGGGGAGGCTCACACGTGGCTAGACGCGATAAACATTGTTTTTGTACTCGGTGTACCAACATTGCTGTATATCAGACAAGAACAGTGCCTTAGGATCAATATTGCTAAAGTTTGACCTTCTCATTTAAAATTGGATGTAATACCAGTGGCTTGCTGGCTAGGTTTTACAAGGACCATGTAGCTGAGTGCTGTTTAAAATGTTGTCTGAATCTACTTTGTTATCAATCCTGCCTGAGCTTTCATGCAACATGGTAAGTTATTAAGATTATAGGCTATAATTGCTACCTGGTTAGAACATTATATGAGCTTCTTATGACTACAGGTTTGCTAACCAAGTCTCCAGAGGAGCATTTCTGTAAAATAGTCCCTAATTTCTGCATAACAGAGTAGTTGCAGTGAAGTACCCTGCTAAGGAGCATTGTAGTAATCTTAATTTAGATAGTACCATGTAAAATCAGTCTCTTACCTTGATGCCAGTGTCTAGAGCTAGGCAATATTCTTGCAACCTCTACGATACACATGTAAGAAATGCAGGCTTGTGGAAGAAGTAGGACCTAGCTAGATCAGATTTCAATTCTGGGCACATGTGCATCTGCAACCTATGAGAGGGACGTAACCCAGGGGTAAAGGATTTGGGGATGCTGTAAGGTGATGCAATATGCAATCTTCTATTCTATGGTAAACAATCACACAATGTATTGGATGTGAAGAAAGACAGGTGACTGACAGGTGAAAAACATCTGTGGAGGGACTATTTTACATAATTTAGCAACATTTTATTTTATTTTTTGTGGCTTTGAAAATGTTAAGTGTTTGTTTTTTTAAAGTTGCCTATGAGCCCAATTTTATATAAGCAATAAGGCACTGAGGGGATGTTGGTGGTACTAGGTTTCCTTCACCATCAGGGGGCTGAAGGGACTTAGTTTCACCTCGTGCCTCACTACACCCTTGATCGTGGGGGTAACCTAGTACCATCAATGACCCGTCATGCCTTATTGCTTAATTCTATGATGACAATGAAAAATCCCCCTCCTATCCTTATCAGTTTGCCAGAGAACTCCCTGCTCCTTACACTGCAACAGATGAAATTGAGATTCAGGCTCCACTTGAGACCTGGGTGTGTGTTTTGTGTGGATGCCAGTGGAACTCTGCAGAATTTAGAATTTATGTTTTCCATGTGGGGACCTGGGGGTAATCATATCAGATGACCTTAAGGTTAGCAAGCAATGTGAGAAGGCAGTAGGGAGGACTGGGAGGATACTGGGATGCATAGGGAGAGGCATCACCAGCAGAAAACAAGAAGTTGGTATCCCTCTGTACAGACAGTTGGTGAGACCCCATCTGGAGTACTGTGTCCAGTTCTGAAGACCTCATCTCTGCAAGGGCATAGACAGGATTGAAGCAGTCCAGAGGAGGACAACTAAAATGGTACAGGGTCTGTAAGAGAAGCCATATGAGGAGAGACTAAAGGAGCTTAATATGTATACCCTTGAGGAAAGGAGGGAGAGGGGGGACATGATAGAAACTTTTAAGTTAAGACACTTACCTAAGTGGAATCAACAAAGTCCAAGAGGGTAGCATCGTTCAGAAAAAGAGATGTGCAAGATCAAGGAGACACAATTTGAAGACAGAGGGGAGACAGCTCAGGGCAATGTGAGGAAGTATTTTTTCACAGAGAGGGTGGTGGATGCGTGGAACAGCCTTCCTGAGGAGATTGTGGGGCCTAAAACTGTGGGAGAATTCAAGAATATATGGGACAGACATAAGGAAATTCTTGTGGAGGGTTGGAAGAAATAGGCCGTTGGTTAACTAGGATCTTCAGCTTATCCTGTAGGTAGGGAAATGGGCAGACTTGGTGGGCCAAGTGGTCCTTTTCTGCCATCAGAGTCTGTGTTTCTATGTTTCAATTCTATGTGTGTTTATGTGGGGGAGAGCAGGGAGCATTCTACTACTGGAATACTACAGATATTTGAATTCTTGTATTCCATGGTAAACAATCACATAATGTACTTAATGTGCAGAAAGGCAGATGGCTAACAGGTAAAAACAATCTGTGAAGAGATTATTCTACATTTTTATCAATATTTTATTACATTTTTTGTTACTTTTAAAACTTTTAGAGTATTCATTTTAAAAAGTTGCCTATGAACCCATTTTATAAGTACACAAGACACTTCAGGGCATTAGTTGACTGGTTTTGCCGATAAGTGATAGAGAGATATATAAAAATATTGTTAGCCCCCAGTAGAAGTTGCCATGCCATACGTGTGTGGCTATAGTGTTTATGAGATGTACGTCTATATCTACTGTAGCCATACACTGTGCTGTCTGGCCTGTTGCCCTTAGGATAAGGTTTAGTGTGGGATGGGTGGATAGGAATTTTCCACCAATTGGATATGCTATCATTAATAATAAATGGCCACTGAAATACAAAGTGAAAAAAATTTTTTGAATAGGATTTTTACATTCATTGGTCTCAGAATAGTTTCATATATATATATATGTATGTATAGTTTTAGCAATTTGCACACTTCATGGCACTTTATATTTATGTTTATTTTTACACATAGGTCTGTTACATGTTCATGTCAATGGCATATTTATTAATTTTAAATGTAATTGTTATACAGTTTTGTATTTTAGATATGGTATTTATGTATGTAATTATGATTGTTTATTCACTTATTCACTAGGTTATTAATTAAGCTACTGCTGTATATAATGGGTGTCTAGGCACCATCACTTTAACTGTTACCACATAAATTGCAGTGTTACATGTTGTGGCCCCACCTTCTGATGACGTTACGGGGTGTGAAACCAGTTGAGGGGTGTTGCCCGGAGCTCTGGGCGATCCAATATTTTACTTCATTAAAGTTTTTGAGCAACTTAAGTTCCTCGAATTTTCTGTGATACCCAGGTTTGCTTTTCTTTATTGTTAATTCTATGATGACCATGAGAAATCACCCTCCAGTCCTTATCAGTTTGCCAGAGAACTTCCTGCGCCTTACCTTGCAACAGATGAAATTGAGATTAGGGCTCCACTTGAGGCCTGGGCGTGTGTTTGTGTGGATGCCAGTGGAACTCTGTAGAAGTTTGAATTTCATGTATTCCATGTTTCTATTCTTTGTGTGTTTATGTTGGGGGGGGGGCATTCTACTACTGGAATACTGCAGACGTTTGAATTATTGTATTCCATGACAAACAATCACATAATGTACTTAATCTGCAAAAAGGCAGATGGCTAACAGGTGAAAACAAATCCATGGATAGACTATTCTACATTTTTTATCAATATTTTATTCTATTTTATTATACTTTTTGTGTCTTTTAAAACTTTTAGAGTGTTCATTTTAAAAAGTTGCCTATGAACCCATTTTATAAGCACAACAAGACACTTCAGGGCATTAGTTGACTGGTTTTGCTGCACTTCCAGGGGTGGAAGACACAAAGCTGCACTGTGCCTCTGGACATGTAGTGAAACCAGCACAACCAACAACCCATCATGTTTTATTGCTTATGGAATTCTCATCTCTTGTAAACTTGTGACATCACAGACCACTTGAGCTTTGCGCTTGTGGGTTATGAGGTCACAAGATAACCCTTATCGGGGACTCAGCTTTTCTGTAGACCATTGACCATCTATTAATTTATTTATCTTACATGGAGAATATATTTCTGTTTTTTATAGATTCTGAGAGAATGACGTTCTTCCAAGATAACAGTATGCCTTATACAGTTATGCACATAGCCAAGCATACACCTTCCATGTAAAACTGCAGATTCTGGAAGTCGGACATAGACAAATACCAGAGACATTGTCAGACATTAACTCATTTGGGATGACTGATAATATAATTTTGCCATTTTCTTGCTTTAAAAGCCTCTGGAATTCATTAGCTTTGATTTGTAGCAAGTAAATAGGACTCATAGGCCCCTATATGTAAAGCTGTAAGTCTGCTCCTTTCAAAGTCTCTATCTTGACTACAGATTAGTACAGTGCCCTAACATTGCTGCATTCAAACATGTTTGGAGCAAACTCTGAATGTCCTAAACATATCTGAATACAGGGTATATAGCAGTGCCAGCTAGAATGTAATGCAGTACCTTGCTGCATTACTGCAAAATGCTACAGTATATACTGCAGGGAACAATGTAATTCAATGGCAATTAAGCCCTTTTGTCATGTAGTATTTTGTAACATGTCATTTACTGCAAAGTATTACTTTGCATTCTGGCTGGCTCCACTATAGCCCTGAGAGCAAAGCCTGTACAAAGGCACTAAATATACCCCAACAGTGCCAACCCAGCCCTCCACAACCCCTGAGACCACAGCCAGCACTTACCCCACCACCACCTCTTGCCCATTGAGCACCCATTTTGGGTGAGAGTTACTAGTTATTGAGGTCATGAGGGGAGTGGTCCAAAAGATGTCACCAAAGTTTGAAGCAAAAAGAAAAATTAAAAATGTATGAATAAGTTAAACGTTTGTATAAAAAAAGTCTGCACACATGTTTGGAACAGCTTTTTAGCAGAGTTTGTATTCTTTTATCACTATAGGTTGATATATAAGGGATATGCAATGAAAAAGCAAGTGTAATAAATGATTTATCTGCACTAGAGCGGTTTGACCACGGGTAACCTCACGAGTGGCGTAAGCCACGAGTGAGGTGCCCGGTCAAACCGCCGAGTGCAGATAAATCATTTATTATTATGAGTTTTCCATTGCATATTCCATTTATGCAATTCTTTTGTTTTTGCTTTTGTAGGGGGCATTTGTTAGTTAAAAAAGTGAATAAAAATGTAATTTTCTGCCATTTTTTGCTGATTATAGAAAATCTAAAAGGAATCTAGAAATGAAACACCTCTCATTTTGTATATATTTTTATGCTGAACAACTTTTTTTTTCAAAGTACCATACTATCATTTTTGTTTTTTAAGTTATTTGCATTTGTTTGATGAAAAAGTGCAAAACAAATTAAATTTTCTGCTGTTTTTCGCTAATTCTGAAAAAACTAAAAAGTATCTATAAATGAAACACCACTCATTTTGTAGATATTTCTGTGCTGAATAAACTTTGTGCTCACAGTATCATGCTATCATTTTTCATTTTAAAGTTATTTACATCTGTTTGCGGACAAAATGAAAAGAAATAAGAATTTTCTGCTGTGTTTTTGCTAATTATCAAAAAACCTAAAAGGTATCAATAAATAAAATACCACTCATTTTGTAGATATTTCTGTGCTGAACAACTTTCATGCTCACAGTACCATGCTATCATTTTTTGTTTTAAAGTTATTCACATTTGAATATAGTTAATACTGCTACTGAGGCTGAACATTCTAAATGACATAAGCACTGTATAGATAAATGGCTGATGACATAAGCACTGTGTGAATAAACGGCTGATGACATAAGCACTGTATACATAAATGAAATTACTCAGATAAATGGATTTATCACACTCTGTTTATCTCTACCCCTATTGCATAACAAGCATTTGTCAATGCCGAATGTTGACAGTGTTGGTCTGTTGAGCTCACTCAGTGGCCCTCTGTCACTGGCTCAGTCTGTTTGTCCCATTGCTGTAGGCTGCTCTTTGTACTGGGCTCCTGACTGCGTTGGCACCTTGTTCTGCTGAGGAAGAAATCTGCAGCTGTCCCGACAGAGCTCCATTGAGGTGGCTCACTCCCCCTCTCTCACTCACTCATTCTGTTTCTCCTGGTGCTGCAGGCTGCCCTTTTGTACTGGGCTCCTGCCTGTGTTGGTGGCTTTTTCTACCCACAAAGAAATACACAGCTGTCCCAACAGAACTCCATTGAGGTAGCTCACTCCCCCTGTCTCACTCACTCATTCTGGTTCTCCTGGCGCTGCAGGGTGCCCTTTTGTACTGGGCTCCTGCCTCTGTTGGCACTTTTTCTGCCCACAAAGAAATCTGCAGTAGCCCCAACAAAGCTCCATTGAGCTCGCTCACTTCCCTTCTCTCACTTGCTCATTCTGTTCTGCCGGTGCTGCAGGTTGCCCTTTTCTACTGTGCTCCTGCCTGCGTCGCTGCCTTCTTATGCCCACAAAGAAATTTGCAGCAGTTACAATACAGCTTTGTTGAGCTCACTCACTCGCTCATTCTGGTTTTCCTGCCACTGCAGGCTGCCCTTTTCTGCTAGGCCCCTGCATGCATTGCTGCCTTTTTCTGCCCACAAACAAATCTGCAGCAGTTCCAACAAAGCCCCATTGAGATCACTGACTCCTCCTCCCTCACTCACTCATTCTGTGTCTCCTGGCGCTGCAGGCTGCCCTTTTGTACTGGACTCCTGCCTGCATTGGCAGCTTTTTCTGGCCAGAAAGAAATCTGAAGCAGTCCCAACACAGCTACACTGAGCTCGCTCACTCCCCCTCTGTCACTCTCACATTCCGTCTCTGCCGGCGCTGCAAGCTGGCCTTTTGTACTGGGCTCCTGCCTGCGTTGCCTCATTTTCTGCCCACAAAGAAATCTGCAGCTGTCACACTAGAGCTCCATTGAGATCACTCACTACCGCTCTGTCACTCGCTCGTTCTGTTTCTCTTGGTGCCGCAGACTGTGCTTTTGTATTGGGCTCCTGGCTGCATTGGCACCTTTGTCTGTCCACAAAGAAATCCGCAGCTGTCCCGACAGAGCTCCATTGAGGTTGCTAAGTCTACCTCTCTCATCGCTCATTCTGTTTGTCCTGGCACTGCAAGCTGCCCTTTTGTACGAGGCTCCTGTCTGCATTGGCGCCTTTTTCTGCCAACAGAGTAATCCCAGCAGTCCTGATAGAGCTCCGTTGAGCTCACTAAGTCCCCTTGTCTCACTCACTCATACTGTTTCTCCCACCGCTGCAGGCTGGTCTTTTGTACTGGGCCCCTGCCTGTATTGATGCCTTTTTCTGCCCACAAAGAAATCCGCAGTAGTCCTGACAGCGCATCGGTGAGTTCGCTTACTCCCCTTCCCTCACTCACTCTCTCGTTCTGTTTCTCCCAATGCTGCAGTCTGCCCTTTTGTACTGGGCTCCTGTGTTGGTGCCTTTGTCTGCCCACAAACAAATCTGCAGCAGTCCCGACAGAGCTCCATTGAGCTTGGTCACTAACCCCCTCACTCGGTCGATCTTAATCAGTCCCAAACACTGATTTTCCAGAGTGACCGTGCTATTGTCCAGCAGGAGTGCAAAAACATATTTTAGCCAGGATGTGAAAAATGACATCTGTAGTGTTCATAAGGAGTTGTGAAAAAATGCCACTGTTGAAAATGTGGCATGGCAGTATTAAAAATTTGCGAAGTTACAAGGGTATGTGGAAACAGTTCAATGCACACTTGTAACACAGTCATGTTATGGCAGTCCTGACAAAGCTCCATTGAGCTCGCTCACTCCCATTCTCTCACTCGCTCATTCTGTTCTGCCGGCACTGCAGGCTGCCCTTTTCTACTGGGCTCCTGCCTGCATTGCTGCCTCCTTATGCCCACAAAGAAATTTGCAGCACTTACAATATAGCTCTGTTGAGCTCACTCACTCGCTCATTCTGGTTTTCCTGCCACTGCAGGCAGCCCTTTTGTACTGGGCCCCTGCATGCATTGCTGCCTTTTTCTGCCCACAAACAAATCTGCAGGAGTCCCAACAAAGCCCCGTTGAGATAACTGACTCCCCCCTCCCTCACTCACTCGTTCTGTGTCTCCTGGCACTGCAGGCTGCCCTTTTGTACTGGGCTCCTGCCTGCATTAGCGGCTTTTTATGGCCAGAAAGGAATCAGAAGCACTCCCGACACAGCTCCACTGAACTCGCTCAATCCCCCTCTGTCACTTTCACATTCCGTTTCTGCCGGTGCTGCAAGCTGGCCTTTTGTACTGGGCTCTTGCCTGCATTGCCGCATTTTCTGCCCACAAAGAAATCTGCAGCAGTCGCACTAGAGCTTCGTTGAGCTCACTCACTACCGCTCTGTCACTCGCTCGTTCTGTTTCTCTTGGTGCTGCAGACTGCGCTTTTGTATGGGGCTCCTGGCTGAGTTGGCACCTTTGTCTGTCCACAAAGAAATCCGCAGCTGTCCTGACACAGCTCCATTGAGGTCGCTCAGTCTCCCTGTCTCATCGCTCATTCTGTTTGCCCTGGCACTGCAAGTTGCCCTTTTGTATGGAGCTCCTGCCTGCATTGGTGCCTTTTTCTGCCCACAAAGAAATCCCAGCAGTCCTGATAGAGCTCCATTGAGCTCACTAAGTCCCCTTGTCTCACTTGCTTGTACTGTTTCTCCCACTGCTGCAGGCTGGTCTTTTGTACTGGGCCGCTGCCTGTACTAATGCCTTTTTCTGCCCACAGAGAAATCTGCAGCAGTCCTGACAGCGCTTCGGTGAGTTCGCTCACTCCCCCTCCCTCACTCGCTCTCTCTTTCTGTTTCTCCCAGTGCTGCAGGCTGCCCTTTTGTACTAGGCTCTTGTGTTGGTGCCTTTGTCTGCCCACAAACAAATCTGCAGCAGTCCTGACAGAGCTCAGTTGAGCCCGGTCACTCCCCCCTCTCGCTTGGTCGATCTTAATCTGTCCCAAACACTGATCTCCCAGAGTGACCGTACTATTGTCCGGCAGGAGTGCAAAAACATATTTTAGCCAGGATGTGAAAAATGACAGCTGTAGTGTTTATAAGGAGTTGTGAATAAATGTCGCTGTTGAAAATGTGGCATGACAGTATTACAAATTTGCGAAGTTACAAGGGTGCGTGGAAACAGTTCAACGCACGCTTGTAACACAGTCATGTTATGGAGTTTCGTCACCAGATTTTCAACATAGGGATTTTAGGACCTCTCCTCATGAACAGTGCCACTGTATGTTCTTAATCTGTCTCGAACACTGATTTCCCACAGTGACCACATTATTCTGCACTGGAACTGTGAAAACACATTTCGGTCAGGATGTGAAAAATGACAGCTGTACTGCTTATAAGGAGGTGTGAAAAAATGTCACTGTTGAAAATCTGGTGTCGCCAATATTACAAACCCGCGGTTACAGCAGGCGTGAAAAGCACGCAACACACACTTGTAACAAAGTCAATTGATGGGCTATCATCACCAAATTTTCAACATAGGCATTTTAGGACCTCTGCTCATGAACAGCATTACTGTCATTTTCTTAATCTGTCCCGAACAGTGATTACCCACAGCGACCGCTCTATTCTGCGCCGGAAGTGTGAAAACACATTTTGGCCAGAATGGGAAAATATTCCCCAAAATGCCTGAGATTTGCACTAAAGTTGAAAAAACCCAATTTATTACATTATACAGCTTACCGGCATTTCCTCAGTTTGCGGTTGGCTTTGAAGAGTGCAGACATGTTCCCAGTCCACAGAAGATCATCGCGCCAAGCTCCAGAGGTAAGTATGAGGTGAGGGGGTTGTGGGGAGGCAGGGTACGCAGTGGATGGGTGCAGGTTGTGGGAGGGGTACAGGAAGACTACGAGGGACCGTTTCTTTTTTGTCAGGTAAAAAAAAAAACATTGTGGGACCATTTTTAACTTACAGGGGCATGTGGCACGCTGTGGTGGGCTCTCAGCATGCCACCGAGTCTTGTTTTTGTGGGGGCAGCTGTAGCTGATGGGGATTGGGCACCCCATCGCAAACAAAATAAAAGGGGGGTTCTTTCGCCGACAGGAGTGGACTCCCCCATCAGCAAGGGGGTGTAAATACTGTTTGTGAATATGGCTGCAAGCCGCAGCCATGTTCACAATCCATATCAGGCATCCTACATCCCGCCCTGCAATGACGGGTCACTCCCTCATTGCAGCAGATGGCTGACACTGCAATGATGAGGCGGCCCCTGATTGCAGCGGCTGATTTTTTTAGAAGGTTGTGGCACGCTGGCTGAAATAGTGTTAGCAGCAGCATGCCATGGCATTGGGGGATGGGGACAGGCCTCTGCAGGCTGTGGGGGCATTGGGCACAACAGTGCCACACCTCCACAACCTGCCTGTGGAGAAAGCTGATGCAACATGTTTCTTGTGCATGCGTGCAATCAACATAAAAACAATACAAGGCAAAGCAATTTATTTTTAGAGGGCCCACAGAGACTGTGGGCACTGTACAGAAAACAAAAATAGTTTGAAATAAAAGAAAATACACATTTTACAACAGTACAGATTAACCACTTGAGTGTATAGGCAGGTCTAAGTAGAATGCAACACAGAACTTGCATGCAGCAAACAGTGACCTGCAAGTGAGATGAGAGGAAGGTAGATGTGCTGGCTACCATCTCATGGCTGCAAGGGGGTTGGCATTGTTAGGGGTATAGAAGGCTACTAGGAAGGGGCAGGAACCACTGGACAACAGTGAATTAGTTGTTATGGTGATTGGGTGAGGGTTGGGGGGGGTACAGCTGGACACCAATGAGTTAAGTCTTGTGGGAAATAGGTGAAGGTAGAGGAATGTATGTTTTTTTTTGTTCAATACATGGCACTGTGCCTGTGGGGAAGGGTGCGTAGTTTTGAAAGCGAGAAGTAGCACTAATATGCATGTGTTTATTGTATACATGACCTATTTGGCATTTTCATGCATGCCTGGCACAGGGGTTTCAGATTATGTGCCATGCTCAGTTTGTCTTTCAGAATAGGAGCTGCCTTGCTGACAGGCTGTCGGACATGCTATTCAAACTTAGTGCATCTCTAATTCTGTTAGTTTGGTGCTGCTTTGATATCTGAGCCCATAGTCATTAACAAGATGATACCGATTTTTACAAGCCAAGATGGAAATTATATTTCATTTTTACTGTTTTGACTCATCTGATTCTAGGACATTATGGGGAGTGCCTTATTGATTCAGTAAAGTGCAGAGTGCCTCATTAATTCAGTGAAGTCCTAATTTCTAAACTCAGGTCTATCCCTTCTGTATAACAAACTGCCTTCATGGAATCAAGCAGCACCTCTGCTGGTTTTGTTTTTTCATAACCTCTGAATCAAGCCAAATGAGCGTCTCAGTTTTCTTGATTTACTAGAAATAATTTTAACATAACCAAGTTTAGCTTATTGAACAGCTGTTATAGTGTACTCACAGGGAAGGAGCGTCTACTGTGAGTAGTTGTCAAAATTCGGAATAACTTGATTTAGATGCTGTAATAAATGATGGCTGTCTAGCTCCCATGATAGTGTTGCACCAGAGAAATCTGCTTTCTAAAGAATGTTATGTCTATAATAAATGAGCAAAGTCTACTGCAGCTGATAAAACAAGCATTTGTCAATGCCGAAAGTTGTCTTGCTGGCATTGGCATTGGTAGTGCAGAAGTTAGAGAGATGTATAATAGGAATGGCAGTGAAGTATTGAACTGACACTTACCCAATACCCACCCTGCAGACACTGACAGGCATTGGGGTGTGCCTTTGGGTCAACATCGGCCATAAGCTCATGCTATTTCACCTCACCCTACCCTGCAGACACCGACAAGTGTTGTGGTGTGCCTTGGGGTCTTTAGACCTTACGCTTACCCCATTCCCTAAGGAAATAAGCTGAGATGGATGCAGTATAGGAGAATGGGGTGAACTTTGGGGCCAAAGAGTCCAAGGCACACCTCAATGCTTGTCAGTGGCTGTAGGCTTGGGGTGAGGGTGGAATGACATGAGCATTACAGCCAAAAAACCCAAGTCACACCCCTGACACCTGTCAGTGTTTACAGAGTGGGACGTTACAGTTGGAAACCCTAATGCCCCATGTGTTTGTAGGCATTTTCACTCCAAATTTTCAACATGGGCTTTTTGAGACCTCTGCTAATGAACAGTGTTACTGTGATTTTTATGTTTGCTTGCACGCATGTGCAAGAAACATAGTGCCATCATCCGAGTTTTCCAGAGGTGTGTCAGCCTCTTCCAGTTCAGTCAGTGTGTTTGCAGGCACAGTCGAAGTGTGCCCATCACTGCTCCAGCTGTCTATGACAGCTGAAAATGCAGTGGCATACAGTTGAAAGGGAGAGCTCCGCTTCAGTGAGCAGAGCTCCCCCCAACACGCACGCACGCATTTTGCATGCTGACACGCTCCCCCCATGCACATACTGTATAGCCGATGGGGGTGCCTAATGCCCTGTCAGCTCCATGCCCCCCCAAAAAAAGCTTTCTTGGTGCCATGCTGGGAGCCCACCCCAGCGTGGCACATGTCCCTATGGCCGGCAGGGGTGCCCAATCCCCTGTCGGCTCCAACCCCCCAAACAGCCTTACAGCTGCCACGCTGGGAGCCCACCCCAGCATGGCACAAGCCCGTATGGCCGACGGGGGTGCCCAATCCCCCATCGGCTCCAGTCCCCCCAAATAGCCTTTCCAGCTGCCATGCTGGGAGCCCACCCCAGCGTGGAAAATGTCCCGCGTCGTCTTAGTGAAAAACCTGTAAATTAAAAAGTCCCTCGCAGTCTCCTGCCCCACCTGCACCCATCCACTGTGCACCTGCCTCCCCACACCCCTCGCCCCCATACTTACCTCTCTGAGTCCGTGTAACGATCGTTGGACCGGAACACGTCTGGCACTCTTCAAAGCCGACTCGCTAACTGAGGAAATGCCGTAAGCTGTATAATGTAATAGATAGGGTTTTAAACTTTGCTGCATATCTCAGTCATTTTTGATTTTGCACCAAATTTTCAACATGGGGTTTTGGGACCCTCTTCTCATGAATGCTGTCACTGCCATGGCGTTATTCAGGCCCGAAGGGTGATTTCGCAGCCACTGCACAAAATCACCTTTCCGAATGATTAATGAAATGACACTGCCAGTGTTCATAAGGTGGGCTCTCAAAAAGCCTGTTTTGAAAATTTGGTGGAAAAATTCCTAAAAATTACTGTTTTACGAGCATGCATTGCGCAGTTCCTGCACACACTCGTAAGTTTGTGAAATTTCAATATTTTCACTCCAGATTTTCAACATTGCCATTTTACCACACCTTCTTATGAGCACTACAACTGTCATTTTTCACATCTCACCCAAAATGTGTTTCAACCCATGTAGCGCACAATGGCGCAGTCGGTGTGCAAAATCAATGTACAGGACACATTAAGAAAATCACAGTGACACTGTTCATAAGCAGAGGTCTTAAAATAGTTATGTTTAAAATTTGGTGAAAAAATTCCTAAAAATGACTGTTTTACGAGCGTGCGTTTCTCAGTTCCTATGCATGCTCGTAAGTTTGCGAAATTTCAATATTTTCACTCCAGATTTTCAACATTGCCATTTTACCATACCTTCTTATGAGCAGTACAGCTGTCATTTTTCACATCTCACCCAAAATGTGTTTCCGCCCATGTAGCACACAATGGCGCAGTCGGTGTGCGAAATCAATGTACGGGACACATTAAGAAAATCACAGTGAACCATTCATGAGCAGAGGTCTTAAAATGGCTATGTTGAAAATTTGGAGAAAATTCCTAAAATGACTGTTTTACTTAGCATGCGTTGCAGAGTTCCTACGCACGCCCGTAGAGTTCGAAGAATTTTCAATATTTTCACTCCAGATTTTCAACATTGCCATTTTACCACACCTCCTTATGAGTAGTATAGTTGTCATTTTCACATCTCACCCACAACGTAGCTTTCTGCCTACAGAAGCGACAATGGTACAGTTGGTGTGCTAAATCAATGTATGGGACACGTTAAGAAAATCACAGTGACACTGGTCATGAGCAGAGGTGTTAAATGGCTATGTTGAAAATTTGGTGAAAAAATTCCCAAAATGACTGTTTTAGGAGCGCACGTTAGCAGTTCCTACGCACGCTGGCAAGTTGCAAATTTGTAATATTTGCACACCAGATTTTCAACAGTGCCATTTTACCGCACTTCCTATGAGCAGTAAAGCTACCATTTTTCATATCCGCCCTAAAATGTGTTTCCGCATATGTAGCGCATAATGGTACAGTTGGAGGGCAAACAATATTTGGGACAGATTAAGAAACTCACAGTGACACTGGTCATGAGCAGAGGTCTTAAAATTCGCTATGTTGAAAATTTGTGACAAAATTCCATAAATGACTGTGTTACTAGTGAGCATTAGCAGTTTCCACTCACCCTCGTAAGTTCATGAATTTGTAATATTTTCAGTCCAGATTTTCACCAGTGGCATTTTTCCACACCTCCTTATGAACAGTACAGCTGTCATTTTCTACAACATGGCCGAAATGTGTTTTCACACTTCCAGCACAGAAATGCATGGTCGCTGTGGGAAATCATTGTTCGGGACAGATAAAGAAAATCACAGTGACACTGTTCATGATCGGAGGTCCCAAAATGCCTGTGTTAACAATCTGCTGTAAAAAAAATCCCCAAACTAGTTACATTACGAGTGTGCATTGCAGTTTCTACGCACAATAGTGACTTCACCAGTTTTTTTAAGATTTTCACAGCAGATTTTCAACATTGCCATTTTTTACACCTCCCCATGAACAGTACCGCTGTCAATTTTCACATCCTGTTTGGAATGTGTTTTTGCACCTGTGGTGCCAAATGCCATAGTCGCTGTGCAAAAGCAGTTTTCGGCTAACAAACTGATATTGCCACTGTTCATGAGGTGGAGGTCACAAAAAACATGTTGAAAATTTGGAGTGAAAATACCAACGAATGCCTGAGGCATTAGGGTTTCCGACCATAACACCCCACCCTGTAGAGAATGACAGGCATCAGGGGTGTGACTTGGGATTCTTGCCTGTCATGCTCATACCATTCCACCCCACCCACACCCTGCAGCTGGTGAGAGGCACTGGCGTGCCCCCGGACTCTTCAGGCCCAAACTTCACCCCATTCTCCTATACCGCACCCATCTCACTGTATTTCCTGATGGAATGGGTGCACAAGGGCCAAAGACCCTAACACACCGTGACACTTGTCAGTGTCTGCAGGGTAGGGTGTGGTGAAATGGCGTGGTCGTTATGCCTGACGACCCAAAGGCACACCCCAATGCCTGTCACTCTCTGCAGGGTGGTGGTGGGGTTGGCTTCAGTTCAATACTTCACTGCCATTCCTATTATGCAGCTCTGTAACTTCTACACTACCAATGCCAATGCCAGCAAGCAAACATTCGGCATTGACAAATGCTTGTTTTAATCTGTCTCAAACATTGATTTCCCACAGCGACTGCACCATTCTGCACCAGATGAGCAAAAACACATTTCAGGCAGGATGTAAAAAATGACAGCTGTACTGTTCATAAGGAGGTGTGAGAAAATGGCAATCTTGAAATTCTGGACTGAAAATATTAAACATTCTCAAGGTTATGAGTATACATGGAAACTGCGCAATGCGTTCTCGTAACAGAGTCATTTTTTGGAATTTTTTTACCAAATTTTCAATATAGGTATTTTGGGACCTCCACGCATGAACAGTAGCACAGTGATTTTCTTAATCTGTCCTGAACATTGATTTCCCACAACGACTGCACCATTGTGCGCCAGATGTGTGAAAACACAGTTTGGACAGGATGTGAAAAATGACAGCTATACTGTTCATAAGGAGGTGTGAAAAAAATGACAATGTTGAAAATCTGGATTGGAAATATTAAAAAATTCTTGAAGTTATGAGCATACATGGAAGCTGTGCAATGCATGCTCATAACACAGTCATGCTTTGGAATTTTTTCACCAAATTTGCAATATTTTTGGGAGTCCACCTCATGAAAAATGGCACTATCATTTTGTTAATCAGTCCCAAAAAGTGATTCCACTCAGTGACCACAAAATCACCTTTCAGGACAGAATAACAAAATAACAGTAACTGATTTCATGAGGTGGGGTCCCAAGAACTCCATTGAAAATTTGGAGTCAGAAGTCAAAAAAATGGCTGAGATATCCACCTAAGTTGAAACCTCCCCCATTGATGTCATTATACAGCTTACCAGCATTTCTTCAGTTTGTTGTCGGCTTTGAAGAGTGCAGACGTGTTCCCGCTCCACCGAAGATCGTGGTGCTGACCTTCGTAGGTAAGTATGGGGTGAGAGGAGGTGTGGAGAGGTGGGGTACACAGAGGGTGGGTGCAGGTTGGGGAAGGGGGTGCTGCCGACAGCAAGGGACCATTTTCTTTGTTTCAGATACTTCAAAAAAAGGAACACTGCGGATGGTTTTCTTTCTTTGCAGGTGTAAGAAAACAAATGCTGTGCACACTGGGGTGGGGTCCAAGTGTGCCCTATGACTTTGAGGGGGATTATGGCCACACTGGGGTGGGCTCCCAGTGTGGCACACAATGGGGGCTGGGCGAGGGCAGAAACATGCCAATGCAGTCGGCTTCCAAACACCACAGAGGCACACTGAAATGGGCTCCCAGTGTGCCACATAATCTTAGCGGGGTATTAAAAATGCCAACGGGGGATTGGGCACCCCTGAAGTTGGCTTTCTAGGGGTTGTGAGAGGTGGATGGCTCGAGCCACTGCCATGTTTATTGAAATGTTGCACCAGGCAAAGCACATAGAGGAGGCGTGTCATCTGCACCACTGCATGACAAGCTTGTCTCTGATTGCAGCGGCAAGTTTGTTTCGAGTTGGTGGCACTGCATAAAACTTGTGTCACTGCTAGCATGCTCTCTAATTGGTGAATGAGGGACACACCTTCTAAAGTGTGCCCCTGCATTCACCCAAACTTACACACCTTTGCATTTCTCCTACTGCCACAAAATGTTGCTTGCACCTGCGCAAGACAACATAAAAAGCAACATTTGCTTCAGGTCATAAAACCACTGTTAGGAAAACAGAAAAGCAGGAGTTATTAGCCAGAAACAGACCTAGTAGTATACCTAATCCATCCCTAGTCCTCATGATAGTCACATCTCAAAGTTAAGTAATGTATTTTATGTAGCAGAAGTGGTAGTAGAATGCGAGGCAGGAAGCTGTGTGCATGGCAGTAGGTGAGTCAGTGCTCAGCAGCAGCCCAGTTCCTCAGGAGTGCCATAAAGCAGGAAAGCTGAGATCCTGGTGGAGGGGCTCAGTCCTGTACAAACTGCCAAATCAACTGGCTGTAGTCAGATACTGTTACTCAATATATTTTATTAAATGGCAAGTACACAGACTGAGAAAGTAGGAGACTCCTACAGTCCCAACACGTCCCGGTGCTTTGATCAATAGGTCTTTGTCAGGGGGTTAGTAGTAGTAGTAGCAGCAGTATTTAATTTTGAAGGTGCCAGTCCCTGGAGGCTCAGGGCACTGTGCAATAAACAATCAAAGGTTAAAACTTCAGTGCAGAACATATTTCAAAATATAAATAAATAATCACATCAGCATCAGTAACTAAAACAGCTAGAAAACAACTGGTCCCTCATATATTATCAATGGCCTCCTTGAAGAGATAGGTGTTAAGAGCTCTCTTAAAGGCTTCCATAGATGGGGCTTTCAACAAGGCTATAGGGAATGGGTTCCACAAGTGAGTTCAGAGGCCCTATCCCTTGACGATTTTAGCCTTGCCTGAAGAACAGATAGGAGGCCCACCACAGTGTAGTGGAGAGGGCTAGTAAGGAAGCAAAAGCTCTGACAGCTAGCTCTGGCCCAATCCATGTAGGGCCTTGTAGGTTAATAATCCAGCCTTTTGAGCTGTGCAGAAAGGGTCCTGAGGCAAATGGAAACCTCTGGAAATGTGCCTTCCTGCTCCTCCTAGACAGTCTACTTAAGCAGCAAGGTGTGACAGGGTGTGCATTATTGTGGCATACCAGCACCCCTTGGGAAATTAGTCATGAGGCAATGTTAAGTGTCTTACACATTCATGCGTTGACATAGTTTCACAAAAACGCATCAGATACAGCAACCGTTAAACATCTGCGAGTCCCCTCTAGCAATCAATAAGGCACAAATAGTTCATACCAAACTGACATTCCACCAATTCTTATCCCACAGTGCACTAATGAGAGTCCCATTTTATAAGCAATCCAACATTTAGGTGAGCATAAGGATACCCTCTTAGGCCCTAGTAGGCACCAGCCACAACTGGGCATAAATGTCTTCCATTACCGGACATTGGCAATCCATTAAAGCCCAAACCATTTATAGGGTAGCACATACAGGGGACCCATGCCCAGCCTCTGAAGGGCAATACTATGGATTCATCTCAGCTTCTCTGAGCATAACGTGATAAATTAGATTACTGAGAGAAAATCACTGTATAAACAACTGATTTCCAACAAAATTCCAATGATCAGATTTAAGTACTGTTTGTTGCTCAACCTTTAGTCGGATGGTATATATCTATGAAAATGCCCCTTCAAAATTCACAGTCTTTACCATAGCTGATTTCCATGCTGCAAACATTTGTTAAAATTTTAAGTGTCCATAGACTGTCAATTCATCAAACATAGCTTCATTTAATAAAACAGCAAAACTGTTCACTAGCTGAATCCCCTATCAGCATATGTCTAACTAAAAACATTAATAAAAAGCCGCTGATTATAAATTATGACTACACACTTAAACTTGTCATTGAAAATCATACTAGTATTTACAACTAATAATGTTTAATAGTGTAAATCATCTCCACAAATTTAAAATAACAGCGTCTCACTAGCTCTTTGATCTTTTCTAAAGAGAGTCGCATAATCTTTGAATCAGGAGTCAGGAGGACTTTCCATTATTCAGTCCCATGAATTAACAAAATAGTTTAACCTGAAAGAGATGTATAATGGGCCTTTCCTTCCATCAATTTATTGCAGAAAATTCCAAGCAGATGGATTGGGAATATTCCCTCATCTTGTCAGAACAAAACATGAAGTGGGTGTTAAAAAAAACAAAACACTAACAGGGTTTTTTCACCAGAACTTAGCCAGGGACAGGCATACCTGTACCTGATACAACACACTTCATGTTCAAATCTGTTTTGCTCAATCTATTACCACTCCATAGCATACCTGGGGCTTCCACCCCAAATAATGTTAGGGTGAAAAGAAGAGGTGAGGTCCCGAATATATAGTTTTGGTGTTCAGGGTCACACACAAAGATGATAAATTTACTCCAGTCTTATAATTTTTCAGCAACATCTACTCTAGTCTTATCCTTTCCAGCAACATTAATAGTTCATAAAATTCACAATGACAATTTGCCGGTCCAACTAAAATCAGCAAAGGCCGGAATGTGAAAACTGGGTTTTACTTGTATTTGCTTATTTAAAAGGCTCCATTTTAAGCAAGAGTCATTCTTTTTATTTAGTATGTTATTTTAAGCATGGAACTTAAATACTTGATAAGGAAAGGTTGCTGCAGAAAATGAACCCTGCTGGTCAGGGGTATAAGTGCAAATCGGAAAGCACAAGTTCCAAAATAGGAGTTCTGACCCCCGATCCTGGTTTTTAGCATTCATTCAGCTGGGTAATTGAATCACAGTAAAAAACATAAATTAAGTACCTAGTAATGGGGAGAGAAAAACCCTAGCCAGCCTCCGCTTTCATCTAAAACATCATTTTTACACAGACCAGGAGGAAATCACCAAAATCAAAAACACCAACCAGCTTGTTCCCCTTTCTCTATTCGGGGGGTACTGGAGTCCACTCTCCCATGGTAGCTCACCCAATAGCCTAGCCTCCAGTTTCAGCAAATTTCAGGCTGTCTTGCGCTAGAGCTCATCATCCTCAAAATGCCTCTAAAACCATCTTTAAGACAAAAATAACAAACACTCCACTGAACACAGTAAATGACATCACAAGGGACTATAGAAGCCCCCCAATCCCAGGCAGTGCTAGTGTAACCCCTAGATGGTGCTATCCCAGGGGCTACTACCCCTGCCTGATTTGCCACTAACAGGTTGAGGGGCCTGGATCCAATGGCGGGTGCCTCCACCCAGAGGTCAGGGTTTGCAATAGTTAAACTAACTTGGTCACAGCCCTCTGGGACACTGCAACCCCCCTTTCTTCCCACTAGTGGCCCACACAATATATCAGAATTACCTTCACAGTATACACTTACCCCAGGTCTGGTTCCGCACTGGGACCTCCTGTGAAATGAGATACAGTGCAACAATCACAGTACAGTACTTTTAACATAGACAAATACCTCAGGCAGTATAACTTTGCTGGAAACAAGCAGCTCTGATTTATTTAGGGGGATATAACAAGGACAGGGGAAATAGGTTAATTAGCTTATCACTCTAATAATTATTTATGGCTCTGTGCACAGGCCTATCCTTATCAGTTACTGTCCCTGGGTACCCAAGCCCTAGTGGCTAGTCCAAACCGTGGCAGCTGGTAGGGGCCCTTCACACAGAGAAAAGGAGAATTAAACAGTCAGCAGTACAGTAATTCCATTTGGATTTAATGTGGCAATCAACAGGGAGCGACCCTGAATTAGTACTCACGACCTCCAAATAAGATAGGGTCCTTCAATGTCAGCAGGGCTCACTTGAGGTACACAAACCTCTTCATACATCCATATAAAAGAAAGCACTATACCAGGCAGGCTGCATCTGTATCCGATCGCAATTACTGCACAATACCCGGAGAACACACAGCAGATTCAGTTCCTGACAGACCGAGTGCAATTTTCAGCAATTCCTCCAGTCTTCTACAGGGTGAGCCTGGTTTCTACTCTTCAGAGATCCTTTGATTCTTTTCACAGGACGGATTCAGTCCTAACAAGCTGTTACACAAGCTGCAGACCGAACTCTGGGCCTTACACCGCTTTTTGACTAAAACTGCACACTGAAAAGCACAGGGCTCCTTCCTTCTTCACTGCCAAAGCTCAACTGAAACTCCAACCGACAAAACTGGCACTTCCTTTGAGTTCCTCCAAGTTCTTGACTGGATTGGCTGTCACCAATAGACTGCTGCTGTTGGTCCAAAAAGGCACTGAAGTCTAAACTACATCTCCCAGAGTCACTGCCCATACAATCCTCTTGTGGCTGGCTCAGATTATGAGTCTAAGTTCTGATTCGTCCAAGGCACCATTTTAGAGCTAGCTTACCCACACTGATTGGTCCAGTTCAGCAGTTCAAAACTAGAATGGGGAACTAGCAGACACAGTTCTGACTGCAAAGAAAGCAGGTTAGACAAACTGTAATTTCATTATTACTCTAAATAATTTCTGGCAAACAGTTACATCTTTCAGATAGGTTCCCTTTGCACTCCTAGTGACTGCAAAAATGAAGTGAATTGGCAGCAGTTTGAGTGGTACTCAATCAAAGAAACACACAGTCCCCCATACAAACTAATTATGTCTGCAAGCAGACAGCTCTTAAAGAGACAGTACCAGAGGTTCTAAAAACACTCACTGATAAATGGCTTAAACGCCAAACACCATTCAGGCTTGGAGCATTCAAGCAAGCTCCTGGAAGTCTTTTGGGAACCCCCATTTGCAGGGGGGTTACACCAGCGTACCTTTAGATGGGGTAAGAAAGGCCCATCAATATCAATCGAGTATCCACTCCATCAGGATCTTTTCCTCCTTGAGTCATCTTCACTCTCAGCTCTCAGTTCTTCTTTCGCTATACTCCTTGTTCTTGTGTCCATGTTTTACACTGGAGTTTCCACAGTAGTCCAAAATATCTAACCTCAGCCTTAGCAAGCAGATGTCGAATACTGGTGAGTAATCAAGTGCCATTGTTATGTTACTGGTCTGACTTTTATCTTAAGAGTTAAATACTCTTAAAAATTCAGTGCTCTTGCGGGCAAAAATCAAATCAAGGTTGTACAAATTTCTAATAAAAGAAGCTGTTAAACTGAGTTTTTTCAGTGTGGCAAGGAGCAGAACAGCAGTGTGGCCATCTTTCTGCCTTGCCCCACCAGCTCACTCCCCTGTTAACTGGTACTAAGACAGATAATTATGTACCTAGCTTTACCAGATAATGGCCTGAAGGTAATTAAGAAAATAATTTAAGATGTAATTGGTCTCTATAATTTTCTATAACTTTTGCATCAACAAATGATAATCTACCTAGTAAGGCCTTGGTCTGGTCAACAAAGATGGCCCCTGTGAGTAATCTTAAAGTTGAACCTGACCACTAAATTAAAAAGCCCTTAAGCTGGCCTGGTAGCATAGAGGACTGAGGCGCTGGACACCTTACCTCTTGTCATGCTGGCGACGTGGGTTTGGGGAATGGACTTGGTTGACCAGGGAGCGAGAATGGGGGGGTGAGAGGAGGATTGAGCAGCTGTAGGGCAGCTCTCCTCTCCTCTCTCAGGGTGGTCATCAACCTCTGTAGTTCTGCTGCCACCAGGTAGAGGTCCGGTGGCTAGTATAAGTGGGAGGGGGCAGCAAGTCATGGGGGGGTGTCTCGAGCCATGGCGTGTGCATGCCTCCACCTGTGCACACATGGCCAAGAAAGGGGATGGGAGAAAACAGAAAAAACACACAAAATATATATGGGAAAAAAAGCCCTTTTAGTCCACTGGAATCTTGTCCCCCTAGCCCTGGCTACTCATTCCCATCCCACTATGATCCAGTCACTCACCAAACTGAGTTCCCTGACATCTGTAAAAAAACATTGCAGCACTCCAAAGGCTCCCTACCACCAGATTTTCCTGGTGGTGTTTGAGGACCATCACAAAAGTACTGTGACGTGTGCGGAGGCAGTTGTTTGCAATGTGAATGGCACTATGTGCCATACCAACTCTGCCGCTTCCACATCAGGGCACTTTATCATGCACTGGTGCAGGCAGGCCACCAACTTGAATTGAGTAAAATGTCTAGTATGCTTGAGAAATTGCTGCGTTCACATTTCTCCAATTTTTATAAAACTGTGCCACAAGTTTGAGTAATTTCATTAATTGTTTTATTCAGATAGCACTATTTTCCACCAACCAGTGCATTTTTATAAATGTGGATGATTAAAATGTGTAGTTTCAGCAAATAGTACTGTTTTTTTCCAAACTGTGCAGTTTTGAAAAAATGTATTTTTTTAAAGGTTCAATTTTAACCAAAACTGCCCATTTCAAACACACTGTTATAGTCTGAAAAATTGCATGAAATGTCACGAAAATGGGGCAACTATGCAAAAAGTGCATGAAATGGATTTTTCCAATTTTGCCCAACATTACCTCCAACCCCCTCTGAGCATAGCTGGAGGGTACTGCAGGTGAGGGATTGGCACTGAATCAGTTTGTGATAATTTAACACCTATCCCTTTTAGCGGAGAGCTGAGGCCTGCATCTTTATGCATAGCCTCTACTGAAACCACACAGACACTGGTACATCTTTGTTGCAAACAGATACATGCAGGAGCTGGACAGGGTGTAATGATATTGCAAAATTTCCAAAGCTTGTTTAGCAGAAGGGAACATTTTGATAAAGAACTGAAACAATGACTCTGGTCTGGCCATTCCTTTTTTTTTTTTACTTACACTTTTTGCGCCCTCCTCCTCTCTCCGCTGGTCGTCCGCCAGGTCACGGACCCCTCGGCTGCGGCATCCCCACATAAGCCGTACTCCTGGGACCCCCTGGATTACCCCCCAGGGCGGAGACGTGGCACCCATCCCCTTTTGGGTGCCACGAACAACGGGATAGGGCGGGAGTCAGCCTGGGGAGCCGATAGCAGCTTGAGGGGCGGGCATCATCTAGGCGGCAAGAGGCGGGCTGTTTTCTCCCCCTTAGAGGGGCAGGAACGTGCAATGACGCCAGCATCCGTCCAGCCCCTTGGAGCCTTTCTATCCCATATGCTGAGGTACTCCTGGCCTCCACCAGGTGTCCCCATGCATCGGTGACATCCCGCGCCCTCCCCCCCGGAGAAGGAGAGCAGTCGTGGGATGCTCGATCCTTCTCCCCCGGCCGGCTCTCCGGCGACCAGAGCTCGTTCCCAAACCCAGGTCGCCAGCGTCGCAAGCGGAAATCCAACCATTGCGCAGGCGGGCCGGCAATGGTCTGGCCATTTCTAAGATGGCCACGTGAAGCTCAGGCTCTCCACCTCGGGCTATTCTCACAAGAATAAAAATCTCAGAATTTTTTTTTCCACAGTAGGTTTGGCACAGTTCTGTAAAGGAGATCGAACTGAAATGACATCTGTCACTTTGGTGGTGATCAGACTAAAATTTCCACTCAGAACAATTTTTTGAAAAACCACACAGTCATGGCTGATGGAGCGGAAATCAGGACAGCACAGCAGTGCCAGCAGTTTCAACAGTGGACCCAGCAATTAGGAGTATGTTTCAAAAGATACTTCAAGAAGTATTGGGAATTAAGTCTGCAATCTTAACACTAGGAAATAAAGTGGAGAATCTATTTGACAATCAGGGCACCCTCCTTACTTTAGATATGCAAGGCAATAAATGAGACACTGAAAGTCACCTCCTTAAGTCTGAAACAGCACTGCTTTGGAACAAATTGGATGACTTGGCATGTAGAGGGAGGTGTAACAATCTATGAATAATAGGTGTCCCAGAGGGGGCCATGAGCAAAAACAGATGAGTTTGACCAGCACTTCATGTCTGAACTTTTCCACCTCAAAATCTGCCACCCTGGAGATTCATCAAGCCCATCAATTGCTCACCCCCAGACACAGAGCTGTCCAAAAATCCAGACCGATCCTGGCAATGTTCTGTTGTTATGCTACCAATGAAGCCCCTTCTCCAACTGGCATGAGAAAAAGGGCCCTTAATATGGCATGGCTATCGCATCTTCTTGTATCAGGACTATTCTGTAAAGCTCAATAAAAAATGTGCTGCCTTCACAGATGTCAGGCACTCACTACAGAAACTCGGTGTGAGATACAGAATGGCATACCTCACTGTGCTTAACATAGGGAGGAATGGGGTATACCACAATTTCATGGACCCCTCAGGAGTCAGCACCTTCCTTCAGCACTCTTGGGGAACCAGGGGTGCATCAGCATCACTTAGAAACACATCTGGCACTACACAAGTAAAGTCAGTGCCTTCAGAAAGTGTCCAGATGGATACTACCCCCTACTTCTTTGCACTGTCCACCAGTGCAGTCCCATTGGTACAATGCAACAGAGAAGAGGATGAAATAAAAAGTCAATGGTGGCACCAATGAGCATGCATTTCATCATTGCAGCAGAAGCCAGGGCTCCAGGGCTTCCACTGCAGATTACTCAGCCACAGACTCTCCCCTGATAGATCGGTCCTCCCCAAGCTACTGCCAGAAGGGACATTGCAAGATGGTGTGAGGAACATTGTCTCAGCTCTACTCCCCCAACAGCAACAAGTCAGGGCAGCGACATGGGCTAAAGTAGCACAGGGACAATGGGGCACTGAACCATTGACTCAGTGGTAGGCGGTAGCATCAACTCAAACCACAAAATACAAAACCTGGCATGTAGCAACAGTGTGACCACAGACTCTGTTATGGTATTTGTTTTAAGCCCTGACTTTAACTCTGCAGGGAATACTAATATATCTATAGTGGCATAACCTCCCCCACATTAGGCAAGTAGCCTTTTACACTGGCAGTTGTATTAAACCCTCATGTACCTACCTGATGGGGTGATGGCTATTGGGAATGGCATTGTTCACTGATATAGCTGAGCGATGGTTATCAGGACACTGCTCAGTCACACACTGGCAGTCTCTTAAGGCATTTACAACTATGTGCAGCCCCCTTTCAACAGAGGTTTCAACAAAACTACACCGGTGTTGACATGTTCATAATACAGAGCAGTCAGCTGTCAGCACCAAACAGGGATTGAGAAATCCTTCAATTCCTTCCCATCCAATCCAATTTGGAAATGTTCATAGGTGGTACAGTGTTTACTCCACTGTTTGTCCTCAAAATCAAACTCATTCCTGTCAAATTACCATTGCTAGCTGCTGATATCCCTGACAGCTATCTTAAAGGAGAACTGCACTGAACCTGTAAGTCATTTTTCCCAGTAGAAGCATATATTGCATCCCATTCCATTATTGTTCAGTCTTTACTGGCCTTTGAGTTAACTCAGTGGGTGTTTCTGATTCATACATTGGTGGTGCCATTTTAGAACTGTATGATGTAGTTTATGTCCCACTTGGATCATAGCGTTCTAAAGTAGAATACGACTGCATTGTGAAAATAATGTAAGTTCTTTAATAAGGATATAATATACATCATACAGTTCTAAAATGGTACTGCCCACCACAGTGTAAAGCATAAACACCGACTGTATTTACTGAAAGGCCAGAAATGATGGAACAAAAACATAATGTGAACCAGTATTAGAAATGTAGCTTCTTCAGGAAACACAGACTTACAGATTCAAGGCAGTTCTCCTAAAATCAGACCATACATATTTTTGGCTACAGTCAGTGACTGGGCAGTGTGCTCCCATACTAACACTCCAAGTCTGTCAGATGTTCCTCACTAGCTATCCATATGACCTTATTTCCACCCCACCCTTCCCTCCCACGCACCAATCACTGACTGAATGGGTTTGAAGCAAGGTAGTGGGACATACCACATAACTTCTTCCCTCCCCATTTGAAGTTAATAGTAATAAATAACCAGGAAGGGAACAGTACATCAGTTGCACCAACCCATAATACAGATGCCATCAGTTTATCGCAGGGGCCACCTGCTAGATAATAAGTACAGCGGGACCTAATACATGGGTTATGGATGCTGAAATCACAGTAATGTCCAACTGTTCAACTACCATGTGCCAGTATGAACAGTGCTCATACAGTAAGCCCATAACCAAGCTACAGGCAATAACCATCTCTCCCTGTACTAGGAAGTTCATGCTGGCAAGCATGGCACTATTGCGTCAATACCCCCCGCCCACTCCTGACATCAACAAGTGTAGCTTATAGCAGCTAACTCTTTTGTACCCCTTCCCACCTTGTATTTTTACTGACCCATAGTGACCATCTGTCACTACAGTAGATGGGTTTATGTGATATCGGCGAATGCCTAAAGGCGATTACCGTTATCACTCAGTCAGAGTGCCGAAAACATTTTCGGCACTCTGACAACCCCGGCGCTTCAGGACAATGGCACCAGGACACTAATTTACTGCTTTCTGCCTCTTCCACACCCCACCCCCCTATTTAAGGATTCTCAACTCCAGGGGGGTGCATGTCGGGGGGGTGGTGAAAGCAGGAAAAAAAAAAGGTTCGGGCTAGGTGCAATAAAATTGCACCAGTGCCCAGACCCGAACCCGATACCTCTCCCACTACATCCACTCGCCAACCCCTGACACCAAGATGCAGCTTGACAAGCCACCACAGCACCAGCCTCTCCACCCCCTCCCAGCCCACGCTCGCCGTGCTCACTCCCACCCCCCGGCACATATGCATAGTGACATCCTGTTGCCCAATTCGCCCACAGCCTCATCCGGTCGCCCAACCCTCTCCATCGCCATGAGGGATTGCGCCGGGAAGGAGTCACCATAACGGATGGCACCCTTCCTCATGCGTCCACCTTCATGGGCTACCAGAGTAGATTGGTAATGCCTGGGTCTATACAGTGGTGGGGGAGGAACTCAGTATGGTAATTCATAGGTGGTGCTAGTTCTGGCGACCTATTCCATGTCATGTGCACTGATTTAAGCCAAATTATAAACTTGAGGATGAAGGCAGTAGCACCAAGACATGGGGTAGTCCTGGTAGTAATGGGAACCCTTTTACTGGTGACACACATTATGCTGCATAAATAAGTCTTCCTTCCCCTATGGCTCAGCCTCTGACCTACAATTCCTGGCCACTGAAATTTAGATCCCAGATAAGGGAGGCTGTCTTAGATGCCATGAGTATAGTCTTAAGCATACATTAGCCTGTTCGAAAATAGCAGTACAACCACTCTCTAGACTGTAAGCAGTCACAAAAGCCTACAGATGTATGACTGTGAAGGGGAGGATGCAAATGGGATACTGCTTCTCATTAATCCTGGAGTGGGGTCCTAGCCCAAAAGGCAACATTTGTGTGGGCAGCACTGTACCCACAGGAAAAGCCCATCTCATGGGTCAGTGGAGGCCAACTTACGAAAGATACTCTTGGCAAGAGGTAAGCAACCTTAGTGGCATTGGGACTGGGCAGTGTTCTGTCCTTAGACTCAAAAGTGCCAGTGGTACCTGAACACTCCTTTTGATGTCTGCCCTGACCTTCTGGAGTTTCCCTGGCTGGGTACAAGCATGTGCAATATGTCACACAGACCCATTCTGAACTACTTTAGGACATCTATGCTGTGCTTGGGATTTTGGTTATTTGGGACACAAGGACATGACCTACCATCACTACAGGCTGGCAGCCCATAGGAGTGCCATGTGCAGTCCACACACAGGCTTCCACATGTGTAAAGCCTACCTGATCATTACACCATCTTCACCCTAGGGACCTATCCCCCTCCTCATCACCCAGAATCAGACTGCACTAAATGCCATCCCTACACTAGTTACTGCCTTTACCTACCTATGGTAACTATATTTATGATATGCTTTCAGAGGATTTTATCTTCATACGTTTCCAGCAGCCCAGGGGAGATTTACTGGTTTAGCTACATGTTACAGGTGTATTCCACATTTTCCTAGGCTAACATTAGAGGTTGGCAGTTGCTGTTTAGGAGAATACACACTTCTCTCCCCTCACAGCTCATGCTACTGGTCCCTTCCTCTTATAGGTTGTAGTTTCATTTCATTTTTACTTCAAAAGCATACCTTGTAAAAGTTATACTGCTAGGGTGGGATATTCAGACTGCACCAGGCTGTGGCACAAGCCTGGGTGCAGCGCAACTGGGATGTGCCAGGGCGCTGACAGGGTGATATTCAACGGTGCTGCACCATGGCTCAGCACCGTCAAATATCGCTTTGTGGCCACCCACATTGTGCATGACGCAGTGGCACTGCACAAGTGCAAGTGGCCAGAGAGGGGCAGGGGGATGTGCCAGCGCAAGTGCCATTGCGCTAGGTGCATCATCGGCGATATTCAAAGGTGCACATGCAAATGGGGCCATAATGCATTCAAGGCACAAATGGGGCCATTTGCTTGTCATTATGGCCCCATTTGCATGCAGGTGCGCCCATCCCCGGCGACTTGCGCCTTGCCACCCTGCCAGGCTGCAGCCATCAGGGACCAATGCTCCCTGCACAAGCAGCAAAGTGCCCCACTGCCCAATCACAGGCATATGTATACATTTTTTAAAAAGTCCTATACCCCTGGTAGTCCAGTGGACTGCTGGCAGCCCGATTGCGGGCATATGTATATATTTAAAACATCCTATATCCCTGGTGGTCCAGTGGACCGCTAGCAGCCCGATCGCAGGCATATGTAATAAATGTAAGCGTCCTACACCCGCTCCCCACCCTCCCACTGAGCCCCTCACCCGTCCCCGTAGCGGCAGGCAGCAGCCCCCACCCACAAGCATATCTGGACTGTGTAGTACAGTACGGTCTGCATGCCCATTAGTCGCTATGAACCAATGGGCATAGCTGCTATACTGTATGCAGTCAGTCGTGGCGGCGGGTGGCTTGCGGTGGGGAGCTGCCTCCCGCCGCTGACTGGGGGGGGGCGGGTTGGCAGGGCTCAGTGGGAGGGTGGGTAGGGGGGTACCGCTGGACCACCAGGGATGGGATTTGATCTGTCTTAGGACTTCTGCCCACAATCGGTTGCGGGCGTCCACTGGACCACCAGGGATATAGAACTTTGTATTTATTACAGATGCCCCATCGGGCTGCCAGCGGTCTACTGGGCCACCAGGGATATAGAACATTGTAATTATTATACATATGCCCACGATCGGGCATGGGGGGCGCTACCCGACGGAGGGTGCTGCCAGAGCTTGGGTGGCTACCCTCAGCTGGCAGCTGCCATGTTACGCCCTGCAATACGACAGCTCACCTCTGGGTGGCTGGCTGTTGCTCCTATTTTGGAACAAGCTGTGTGGCGCATGAGGGTTGCGCCTATGGGACTCCATTGCATCCCGGGCTGAATATCGGGATGTGCGGGAGTATGCATGGGCACGCCCCCCTACTTGCGTCGGCATAGATTATGATGTGCCCTGGTGCATCAGGATTTATGCCATGTACTTTCCCCTTTTGAATATCGCACCGTGGCACATCAGTGGGTTGCGCATGGTGCAACTGTGTTGTGCCATGTGTATCCCTTCTGAATATCCCACCCCAAGTGTTTCTCTTGTAATGGGTATTTGGAAAATAGTTTAAAACTCTTTTGAGGCAATTGCCTTAGACTTAGAATTAAGGGTATTTGTTCTACTTTATAATTCAGTGTTTGCATGTTACAGGATAGCCATTTATGCCCCACAAATGAAGGGTAGTTATGGTTCAGGAACATTTTATTCAGCCACTCACTAGGGAGTCAGCTTGCACACTGCCAACTGTCCAGTACTAGTGTCAGGTACAGGGAAAACTGGCAACCACAAGGGTACAGCCAACCATATGCCCCCCCCCCCGCCAAATTATGAGGGAACCATTCATCAGCTCATAGCACTCTCAATTGACCATTGTCAAAAATGAAATGCCAATAGCTCTGTAAATGGGGACTAACCTGAATAAATTTATCTCCTGTAATGTTTTGGGACTAAACTCACCTATAAAGAGGAAGCAGGTACTCACGCAATTAAACAAGCATTTGTCAATGCCGAATGTTTGATGCTTGGTAAACAATTTGTGTTTTGCAATTTTAAGCCCAAATTTTGGAGATACTTGTTTTAGGATTCACCTTAGAGATATGACTTGTACCATTTATAGTATATTGGCCGAAATGTCATTTCAGACCAGAGGTGCAAAAACATATCTCAGCCAGGATTTTAAAAATTACACATCTCACATTTATGAGGTGATGTGGAAAAATAGCTATGTTGAAAGGTTGGAGTCAAAATACTGAAAATTATGAGTGAATACTGAAATAGTGTAATGTTCAGTGATAACCTGGACATTTTACCATATTTGTACACAAATTTTTAGCATAGCCTTCTTATGACCCCACCTAATGAACCCAGTAGGTGAACATTTTCAAATGCCTGCCAAAATGTCATTCTGCACTGCTGAAGTGTCATTCCACGTCACAGGTACAAAAATACATTTTGATCATGATTTAAAAAATGACAGCTGTCACATTCCTGTGGTGCTATAAAGAAATGGCTATGTTGAAAATTTGGGGTTAAAATATTGAAAATTCCCAAGGTTATGAGCCTACATTTGCAAATTTCAATGTAGACTCATAACTTTGTTGTTTTTTTAAATTTTTGCCCCAAATTTTCAGCATAGCCTTCTTATGACCCCACCTCATGCACAAGGGCAGAGAAAATGTTCAACTCCTGCTGGAAAGGTGACTTTGTGCAGCGACCGCAAAATCACCTTTTGGGACAGATTTACCTAACATCACTTGCATTGTTCATGAGGTGATGTCCCAGAAAAGGTATGTTGAAAATGTGGGGCAAAAATATCAAAAACTGGCCAAGTTATGCCACTAAGTGCAACCCCCCATTGAAATACATTGAACCGCATATCTGATTCCCTCAGTTTGTAGTCCAGCATAGAAGAGTGAAGACGTGTCGGCGGCCCAGAGAAGATGATAGCATTGGGCCCCCAGTGGGTAAGTAACGGCTTGGGGGGCGGCTTTTTTACAGGCTTAAAAGAAAAATAAAAGAAAAAAGAAACAATGAGGGAAGGTTTTCTTTATTTCAAGTTCTGTCACTGAAGGATTGGGAACCCCCAGTGTTAGTGTTATGTTTGGGGGATGTGGAGTGGTGGGTGCTGAGTGAGAGGGTTGGGCGGGGGTGACAATTAAAGGGGCACCAGGAGTGGATACTGGGGGCCTTGGGCACCCCTAATGTCAGTGTTATAAAAACAGTGTGGGGGGGGGTGCGATAGAATGCAATACAGATCGATGGACCATTTTCTTTTTTACAGGCTTTAAAAAAAATAGAAAAGAAAAAATGCAGAGGGAAGGTTTTCTTTATTTCAGGTTTTGACACTGGGGGATTTGGCACCCCCAGTGTCAGTGTTATGTTTGGGGGGTTCCGTGTGGTGGGTGCTGAGTCAGAGGGTTAGGTGGGGGTTACAGTTATGTCAGCAGTGGACACTGGGAGATTGGGCAACCCCAGTGTCAGCATTATAAATGGCGGGGGGGGGGCAGTGGTTACTGCAGTAGACATTGGTGGACCATTTTCTTTTATACAGGTATTTTAAAAAACTAAAATAGGATGGGAGGGGATTGAAGTTATAGCGGTGGCTGCAACAGACATCAATGGACCATTTTCTTTTTTGCAGGGCATTTAAAAAAGACAAACAAATGCTGAGGGAAGATTTTCTTTAGTTCAGGCTTTGACACTGGCAGATTGGGCACCCCCAGTGTCAGTGTTATGTATGTTGGAAGGGGTTGTGGGGTGGTGGGTGGTGGGTGCTGAGATGGAGGGTCGGATGAGGGGGAGAATAGTTACGGGGTGCCGGCATCAGACACCAATGGATGGTTTTCTTTATTACAGGCCATATCTTTGAAAAGACACTGGGGGATTGGGTACCCCCAGTGTCAGTGTTATTTTTGTTGGGAGGGTTGTAGGGTGGTGGGTGCTGAGAGGAAGGGTCAGGTGGGTGAAGAACAGTTACTGAGCACCAGCAACAGACATTGGTGAACGGTTTTCTTTGTTGCTGAAATGCAAGGAATTTCTGTGACTTTGGGTATGCACATTAGCATGGATGTTAATGCACATGCCAGAGTCACGGATCCAAACACTGGCTCCTGGCATTGAAAGCAGCACAGATGTTTGCTGATGCAACTTCATGCAGATCAAAGGACTGAATCCCCTCTCTAATTGGCGTGGCTTCAGTCCTTTGAAGTTCAAAAAGTTTCTGCCAACAAAGCTGAAAGCTGCGTCAGACCACAGTGCATGGTCATTGGTGTAGACTGCCGAGCCCCTGGTATTGTGAACTGCAATGGGGTCAGCAGTGACACACTTCCCAAATCACCTTGTACTCATCCCAAAACATTTTGTTGTTTGTGCATCAAATGTAAAAAGGAGCACTGTCATATTGTCTTCCTTCAGGGAACAGATTTGTTAGAGGCTGAAACTAAAAAAACTTGCTTGATAATGGGGATGGGGAGGTATTGGAAAACACTTACTCCACCAAAAGGAGATGGCTAGCTATACTCTTCCATAAAAGACTAAAAGCACATTTCTTGAAAACTGTTTACTCTAAAACAGGCAGATGGGTGCTAGTAAAGGCACGGATACATTCCAACACTTTTCTGTTGGGGAATGTATATGTGCCAAATAAGGATTCGGACACAATTTACCCAGAACTGGCACAGGAAATAGCAGAACACTATGAGCAAGGGAACAGACTTATCCTAGGGTGTGAAGTCAGTGTAGTCTGGGACCCCATCATGGATAGAGTCAGAGGTAAATTTCGTCAAGGCTACCAGGTCCAGGCAGACTTTATGTGCCCTGGCAGAGGGATACAAGCTGAAGGATCCCTGGCAGAGTCTTCCTCCATCAGGATGTGGCTTCACATTTTACTCCAATCTGTATAGTATGAGCAGCAGCATTGCTTTCTTCTTGCTCCCATCTCAGCTGATGCATGAAGTGGAATATGCAGACATTGGTCGCATCATCATTTCAGACTATGCCTGTGGCTACCTTACTCTAGGGATAGGACCAAACTGCTCCAGCATCCCACAGTGGCATCTGGGCACTTTCCCTGCTGTTCCAAAATGACTTCAAGCAGTTGTTATCTAATGAAATCAAGTTCTTTCTCTTCAGCAGTGACAACCCAGCAATAACCTGAGCAGTCCTGTGGGCTACTCTCAAAGCTTTTCTGTGGGGGAGAATCATTAGTTATACCTCTTATGTAAAAAAGAAAAAACAAAGGGCTAAATGACTTTTGGACTTAGAGTTAGAGCAAACTCTGAAAAAAAGGGAACTAGAGTACAGTATTCTCCTGATGCACTCCCTGCTGCAGCACTGGGATATGCTGCAACTCAGGTTTCAAATAGATTCCACAACCTTCACTACTTCCCAAAAAGCAGTACTGTGAATTGCACACAAATTTTGAGATTCAGGCAAGAAAGCTGGTAGGCTGCTAGCCTACTGAATAAAAACCCCATAGACAGCCAAGAATGTGGGGTCTATAAAACCTAAAGAAATATCCAAAGCCCTTCTAGACTTCTTCACAAAGCTCTACTTCTCTCAGAAGGGCCTACAAGCTCCAACTTGACAAATATTTTGGAAGGTTTGACATTGCCCAAACTAACTGCTGAGCAACCAGCTTGGCTAGACTCCCACCATAACGTAGCAAATAAGTGCAGCCATTAAAACTCTCAAAAAGGAAGACACAAGGCCTAGGTGGGTTTCTGGCAGAGTTTCACCAAACCTTACTGTTGACTGTGGAATGCATGCTGTACACTTTTAGAGGTGTTCCCTAAAAGGATTCTACCAGGATCCATATCAGAAGCTTTAATCACCCTCTTTCCAGATCCAGGGAAGGAGCCACAGCTGGTGTCAAACTATCATCCAATCTCATTATTGAATGTGGATACTGGCCAACATTATGGCAATTAGGTTGGAAAATTGCAATCCACACCTCATTGACCACCACCAATCAGGATTTGTCACTGGTTATATGAACTTGGACAATATCAGAGCTGCCATGAATGTCATATGGTTCTCCTCCCAGAGGAAATCCCATCCTTCCTAGCGAGTATAGACAGTGAAAAAGCTTTTGATTCTGTAGAATGGGACTATTTGTACCAGGCTATGCAAGAAATGTGAATAAGTCCAAATGTTATACTCCAGTCCCACAGCTCAGCTGCTAACTAATGGGAACATAGCCTCTGGGTTTCACCTGAATAGGTGCACTAGACAAGGTTGCCCATTGTCCCTGCTGCTATTCCTCGTAGCCAAAGAACCTATGCTACATAGAATCCACCAGTCTTCGACGGTGGAAGGAGTCCACTGTGGGGAAATACTGATCAAGACCCTAGCATTTAGCGGTTATTTACTACTGGCAATAACAAAGCCCACCACTAACCTACCAGTGGCACAGCATCTCATAAATGACTTCAGACAATTATCTGGCCTGAAAGTCAGTTGGTCCAAGACAGAGGTCCTGCCTCTTAACTCCCTGACCCAGGAAAGCACTATTAGTCATTTGGACCTCAAATGGGTGCCACAACACATTAAATACCTTGGTGTCAAATTATCTACAAAGCTCGCCTACCTACTAGATCTGAACATAAAACCCCTTCTATCTATACTTGAGGTGGGATTTTGCAGATGGAAAAAGCTCAAACTTACCTTTAGAAGGAAAACTACAGCCTACAAGATGCTGGCCTTCCCAAAAATCCTTTTCTTTCTGCTTAGTCTCCCAGTGCCTATTCTGCAGAAGACTTTCTGGCATTTTGAAAAGCTGTTTGCTTATTTTTTGTGGGAGGGGACTAAGCCATGCTTCAGACTACAAAAATTCAGAGTGTCGGGAAAGCAAGGTGTCTGGCATTACCATGGCTATGGGCATATAATCAGCAGTGGGTATTAGACATAATTTGCTTTGGCTCACCATGAACAAGGGGACTAAACCCCTATACTTGACAGTTGAGTTGACCCCCATACTTCCTAAACCATGGTCGGCTAAAGGCATGAACTTACACCGAAGAGAATGTAACCATTTTTCCCAACACAACTCTATTCCCAACAAATGTGGGCTACCCTTGCTAGGCACCATAACTGGAAGACTAACTCTCTGGGTAGATGGGAACCATTATGGTACAATCCCTATCTAACAATTGACAAAAACAAACAAAAAAAAATCCACTTGGTGTCCTGGGAAGCCAAGGGGATCACAATAGGTGGATACTTGTCTGATTTATTTATTTAGCTTTTTTGTTGACCGGGTAAGTGCACTAGACAAATCCTGCCTATTTTCAGGCACGACCCGGGGGAGGGGGATACAGATGAATGCCAACTGACCTTGAACCAGATTAAGCTGTTGGTGGTATTTTTATTGAATGAGGGAAATTTGGCCAGGACACCGGGGAAATTCCCCTACTCTTTTCGATAAGTGCCATGGGATCTTTAACGTCCACCTGAACTACCACCAATCCAGGCAGATGGGACCTCGGTTTAACGTCTCATCCGAAAGACAGCACCTCAGAAGTGCAGCACCCCTCTCATGCTGCACTACAGTGTCAGTACTGGGATATTAACCCAAGTGCCAGATGTGGGAACTGAACCCACAGCCCTCTGATCTCCCGGCCTCAGAGGCGAGTGTGCTACCTACTGAGCCACTGACACTGACACCAAGACAGGGGCACATCATTCCTTCACAAATGTGGTGAATTTATACAATATACCCAAAATTGATTTCTAGAAATATCTCCAGATCAGGACCACCATCATGGCTAGAGCTGGCAGGCAAACAAGTGTCCGACTCAACCCTTCCATCTCTAATGACACAGTAGACAGCCCACCCAGTCAGAATAAGGGGGGGGTTACCGTAGAACAGGTTATATTTAATGTAAAATAATTATAGCTACATTTGCTTAAGTGATAATTGCGCTAAAATAAAATGGTGCTAATTGGCCAAAATTGCATATTTTCAAAGGCCATAAATTGGAAGTTAATTGCAGACTATGAAATTAAATTTGTGCAATTGTGGCTGATTAGCACCATGCACTAAATATAACTTGTGCAAGAATAAACAGTTCTGCAGTACATAACTATTTCATTGCCCCCCTATACCCTGACACTACTAAAATGCAAAAAAATGTGGGAAACTGAGTTGCAAACAGTTCTGACAGAAGCTCAATGGCAGACTATGGTAAAAGAGACCCATAAAGAATTTATTGATATGAGAAAGCAATTTATCCAGAAAGAAAATCCTTCATCGATGGTGTCACACACACAGAGACACTCAAAAAGATGGGGCATTATGTCTACAAACCAATGCTAGAGGTGCCATTAAGATGGCAATACACTAACCCATATGTCATGGTCATGCCAGTTACTGCCACAATTCTGAGCCAAGATCAAATGCTTTACCAACTCAGGAATGGGCATTATCATACTCTCAGACCCAGTCTTCTGGTTATTAGGCAGTCCAATAGACCATAGTTTGATCACTCCAATTAGAGACAATGGCTTGTGCTGATAGCAATGGAGGCTAAGAGACAGCTCTTACTCAAGTGGAGATCCTGCACACCCCCAGGTTTTTAAGAAATGACTAACAGCACAGACCAAATCAGCAGAGTATGAAAGAATAACTCACATGTGAACCATAACTTGCATAGATTCTATTCTAGTTGGACTCCCTTTTTAGAACGTATGGGGACCAGAGTTTAAAGTGATAGATACAACTGAATGCATTAATAACTCGCGATAGCAGAAGGATAAAGCTGCATCTATTTTGCAATAACTATTCTGTATTATACGTAGATAGATTTTGTTTTGCATTAGTTAGGCCTTGCTCCACTTTTTCTTACTGTAAAAGAGGAAATGTGAACTGCTTACGTTGTACAATGTTGGATATATACTGGATCTAATATTTAATCTCTATGGGCCATATGCACAAAAGCACGTGAAGTATGACGAAAACAGATGTAGTGAAGGTGCGCAGCTGCACACAGTGCAGTGGATGGTGGCTACGCGGCATGCACATAGGCAGGCACATGCAGTGGGCAGGGCCAGACGAGCCACGTAGCACACCACGCAGGCAGTGCAGGCGGGCCCGCTCTACGCAGGAATGCCCTGTGACCCCGCCATATAAGGTGACGGCACACCCCCCGTGCAGCCGCGCAGTGGTGAATACTGTGCATAGCAGCTGGCAGTATGCTATGGTGGAACAGCAAGTGGACACGGAGGTGGGAGCAGAGAACATCGAGAATGGTAATGGATGAAGGGGCGGTGGCACCCATGAATGGGGATATGGCCGGGCATGGGGTGGGAGTTGAACCTGTGCCACAGACTTCAGTGGCTGCCAAATTGCCACCATGGTCACCAATATACAACAGCACTACAGCAGGCTGTAGGGTACAGAGGCCCCAAACACACCAGTGGAGGTCAAGGCCAGGATATGGCTTGACATACAGGCTGCCGTAAATGCCGCCGGGTCAGGTGGCACAGGCCCTGGCAGTGATCAGGCACAAGTGTCGGGACTTGAGGGCGGTGGTGAAGTGGAAGCTAGCTACTGGCAGGAGGGCATGCTGCAGCATGGGCGGTGGCTTGCCAAGCACAGACAGACAGCTGAACCCCCCTGGAGCAACTGGTGACCGAGACACTGATGGCGGTCGCCATCCACGGAGTGGCAGAAGAGGTGGGCACAATGGCAGGTAATGCAAGATGCATGCATTCAGGCTAGATCAACCCAGCTACACCACAGCCCAAGTAACCCCCTACAGTGTTCCCACAGGTGACACCAGACCCATGTGCCATGGAGTGGTGCAAAGCAAGGAACAAACACCCGCAGCACTGACAGTGGAAGCACTGATGACCAGTCACCAGCCAGCGGACAAGGGGAGGTACCTATGCACAACCAGGCATGGGAAGGGGGGCAGCTGTGTGCGGCGACCTAACATGCCCCTTGCACCCTAACTGGAGCTGAGCAGGAGACCTAGGAGGAAGTGGCCAGTGAGGTGGATAGCGCAACCAACCCATGGGAGGAGGACAATGGGACTGACAGTGACACAGCAGCGAGGACAGACAGACAGTATGCAGGGGCTGGGACAAGTAGAATGGCTCGCTCACACCAGCCGACATGCAGGGATGCTGACAGACACCCTGGCACCACACACCATAGTGCAGCGGTGATGGCACACAGTGACAGCAGGGATGAGGGGCCCTTGGACTGCACCCGTACATGGCATCATCCACCGTGGTCACAACCCTACATGGAGGAGCAGTACTGGCACCTGCAGCAGCTGGAGCAGGACCACCTTGAGGAACAACAGAGGAACACTGTTGCTGTAGAAGCACAGACAGCAGTGCAGTGGAAGTATGTACACAGCAATCCACAGGTGTGTGTTCGCATTGGAAGGCATGTAAGAGATGCTGCATCACGCACATGGCAGGGCCAGTGAAGGTCCAGCTGCATGGCCGGTGGCCACGGACAGCACCATGCATTGCGATGCACTGGCCCCTGAATGCTTGATGGGTCAAAGGAAGGTCGGTGACACCATGCAGCCAACGGCAGATGGCACGCCATGCCCAGGCACAGACACTTCTGAAGGATCGCAAACACCCACGGCACACACCACACAGACGGGTACAGGCAGTGAGGACACACAGGCACATGATGCATGGCAAGGCCATGGTACTGCCAAAGCTGTCGGGCATTTGAGGATGCACTGGGCCACGGATGTGCCCACCAGCATGCCATCTGGGAAGCAGGGTGTTGGCACAGCTTGTGGACTTCATGGGGATGGAGGGGCCAGAGTAGCACCACTGCACTACACAGCACCGTAAGGAACCTCTGTACAAAACCCCACGGATGGCACCATGATAGGTGCATTGACCAATGCACATGTGCACCACTGGGAGCCAACCTAAACCCCGGCACCCTCCCACATGGACACATGCTCACCCACCCACTTATGACGTGGTGTATGCAGGCATGTCTTCATCATTGTGCATCAGTTGGCTACTGCATCATGCTGTTCAAGGCCACTGTGCCATGCATCCAGCAGCAGTGGCCAGGCGCCATTGCCTGCATGTCCCCTGTGCCATGGCTAGTGCAATACTCACCCACCACATGCATGGTATGCCATCAGCAAGTGAACGTGCCCACCACAAGCACCTGCCAGGCCACATGGCCACCCGCCGTACCCTGGACCCAGGCGGGTGCCACTCTGGCTCATCGTCCCCATCACCATGTGGTTTATCAGGGGTATCAGCTAGCAGTGGCACATTGGCATGCTTCGCAATACTGTGCAGCATGACACACACCACGAACACCTTGCATGCCTTCACTGGACTCAGCATGAGTCTGCCGCCGGTATGGTCCAGGCATCTGAAATGCATTTTCAGCTGTCCAGTGGTCCTCTCCACAATAGCCTGTGTCCATCTGTGTGCCGTGTTGTATGCGACCTCTGCAGGAGTGGATGGTGCATGATACAGCATCATCATTGTGGTCCGCAGTGGATAGCCACTGTCACCTGCATGGGGGGAGAATGAGGTGTCAGTGGCAGGCTCTGTGACATGTGCAATATCTACCCTGCATGGATGCAGCGACTCACCAAGCAGACAGCCATTTGCGAAGGTATGCACCCATGCGTGAGCCATCAAGGATGTAGGCATCATGCGATGAGCCCGGGTACTTGGCGCACACGTCCGTGATGATGCCGTGTGTATCATAGACCACCTGGCAGTTAATGCTGTGGTATCCCTTTCTGTTCCTGTATGACTCCTCATGGGCAGCGGGCATGAGGATGGCAATGTGTGTCCCATTGATGGCACCACATACATTTGGCATGCTGTGCATTGCATAGAAGACCTCCTTCATCGCCCTGACCTCCGCAGGCATCCATGGGAAGGTGATGTGCACCCCCATGTGCTGTACAAGGGCATCCATCACCCACATCATTGCTCTGGAGAAGGAGGACTGGCTCACACCAACTGTGTCACTGGTGACACACTGGAATGATCCTGTGGCATAGTAGCCAAGGGCGCACAGCACCTGCATTTCCACCATCATGGCGCATGACCGGCATGTCTGTAGCTCCACAGCCCCACAGATATACTCACACAGCATGATAATGGTGCCCCATAGTAGGCAGAACTGCTTGATGCAATGTATGTTCCGCATTGCCAAGGCATCTGTGCAGGTGTGGAACACTCATGGTCAGTGTCGTCATCCCCGCCTTCATTCTGCTAGCTCCTCCAGTAGGTGGACGTGCATTAGCATGCCCAGACACATCTCACAATTGTGATAGGGTGATCTGTGCAGCATTGCCACAGTGCTGCTGCCGCCTCTTGTACCGGCATCCAACCACTGGCCCATCCATGCATGGGCATGGCCTTGTTGCGGGGGCATGCCCTGCATCATGTGCCACCGCCACATGCAGTCTGTGTCAGTGCATGCTGTTGGCATTATGGTGGGGTGGATGGTCAAGTGCAGGGCCATGTTCCCTTGACATGTCTTCCGTGTTGCAAAGCATGACTATGCGGACAGTGGTGGCTGTGGTACCCTGTGGGCTGTCAGGGCATTTGACAGGGTGAGTGTCATGTGCACTGGGTGGGGTGGTGCTGCCCTTCCGGAAGTGACCTGTGTGCTCATGTCTCTCCTCTCTCCTGCACAGGATCATGGTGGGATACCTGCCAGACTGGCGTTGACCCTACAGATCCAGCTGGATGGGGCACATGTGATTGTGCAGTCCAATGTGGCACAGCGTCAGCGGTTCTGGGAGTGGCTGCCGTGCTACATGACCTTGGAAGGCACCAGGAGAGACCTGTACTATGAGGACGATGATTGCAGGGCCTGGGACATCTATGTCCCCTCCTCAGTAGGTATGCCTGCATGTACTCTGTGTGTGTCTACACATATGTGAGACTGTTGCTGTACTGATGTGTCTCCCTTTCCCTTTCAGTGTTACCATGGACCTGTGAGGAGGATGGTGCTATGCCTCAGAGGGAGGCAGTCACAGAGGTCACTGTTGGAGGAGCCAGGGGACGAGCTGGACAGTAGTTGTTCAATGCCAACAAGGCTATGACTGTGGCTGCAACAGCCTGAGGGGATGCTTGCCAGAGGACACCTGACCATATAGTCTTTGTAGGTCTGGATCATGGCCAGACATGGTTGCAGTGGCCATGGTGGGGTGGATTGACGGACCCCATTCTGCATGTGGTGGACTGTTTGCAGCCCTAGGGGACTGGCTGGCTGTGCATCAGGGTGTGCCTGTGGGCATTGTGCTGGCCATGGTGGATGGGGTACCTGTTGTTTGCTGTTGTTGCCTGCAGGATATCTGGGGATGGGCATTGCTCAGTTGTGTTCTTGTCTGTGTTACCCCTACATGCATTAAAGGTGCCTGTTTTTCAACCATGTGTGTTTGTCTCCGGGGGTCAGTGGGGGGCATGCCTTGCTGCTTGGGGTTAACTGTATGGGGGGGCACTCTTTGACTAATGTGTGTGTGCTGGCCATCTTGCATCTCTCCCCTGTGTTCCTTGTGCGCGGCTCATGGGGTACACCACACAATGACATGGACCCATTGCCAGGGGCACATCATACATGGTGTTGTGTTTAGCCTCCTGCCGCTGCTGGGTTTTGCTTCCATGTTGGCTGCCTCTGTTGTGGCTCATGCCATGTCATGTTGCTTGGCATCCTCGCTGTTCTTTTCCCCCATGGGTGTTCTGGCGTGCCCAGTGGGACATGTTGGGCGCAGTCAGGTGCATCCCTGTCATTCCGGATGGGTGTGTGGTGTATTGCTCCACTGCCCCTGGTGTCATGCTGGTGCAGGCTTGCAGCCATGTCAGTGTGCTGTCTGCATGTGGCACTGGTCTGTACATGGGTACTGCCATGTGCCAGTGTGACTGTATGGTGGCACCTGTGGGTGGCGGTTGTGCCCATTTTGCAGTGCGCCTCTGCAGGCGCTGTGCCACAGGCCTTGGTGCTCCCATTGTGCTGCTGCAGTGGGTGTGCTGGCACATCTGTGCCTTGGTGGCTGCCTGAAACCTTGGCCTGTGCCGCCTTCCATGGGGTGTTGCACAGCATGGTATGCCATCTTTTCCATTGTGTATCCTGTGTATCACCATCTGCATGGTGCTCCCTCATGTGGGCCATTGTTCATCACATAATGTGCGTCTACGCACCTGTGTGCACAGCCAAGCCCCTGCATATCAGCATGGTGCTGTGCTGGTGTACTGCTACGCATGCCTGTTCCACACCCACTATGCACCCATCGTGCATGCTGCTGTGCGGTGGTGTGTGCATCGGGGTGTCATACCACTTCCGTACCTGCCCTACATGCGTGTACACACCGCGTGTATCCTTTGTGCATAGGGCCCTATGTGTGTACCCCTGCTTTCCTTTTCTTCAATAAAAGTAATTTAAAAAACAAGAGCTCAAGTGACCTTTCTATAACCTCTAGAGCTATGCGGAATGTGGAACTCCACTGGTGGAATTCATGCAGAACGTCAATGTCACTTCCAAAATGCTTTATGGAATTCCTTCTTGAATTTCACAGAATTACAAAAAGCATTTCTATGTGGAATAACGTTCCACACATCATGTACACTGTAGAATAATGTCCCATGTATTGTGAAAAACAAATACGCCATTTATGTAAACTGGATTACTAATTCACAAAACCCATTTCATTTTCAAATTTTAGAACTCAGCTACTAATTGAATACCATGGACTTAGATGGAATTTTCTGAAATTCTAAGGAATTCCATTCTGCCGGAATCTAAAAATTCTGCACAGTACTGATACCCTGTAAAATCTTCTGAAGGCATTAAAGAAGTAATAACTAAATGAAGTAAATTCCTCACACACTTTGCCATGAAGCTTTTGATAGCAGTCAAACTGATTCACATACCAGTTACATAGCATTCTTCAGAGATCAAAATCATAACTTTTAACCATGTCTTATCAGTGATCATAAAGATGACAAGCTGATAATGATTACATAGGAAACTTAATTAATATAACATTTTGCTTCTCAAATCTGGAATATTGCTTTTCAATTTTGAAAAGTCAAATGACATTTATGTATATTAATAATAAAACATTCCCTGATCAATTTACAGGACTTATTTTTCTGCCTGCTAATGATTAGGATCTACGTGACTTTCTACAATAATGACAGGGCTTGCTCAGATCCATGGCATGCTGGATTATCATGAAATCAAACTCAATACAAACGTCTTAATAGTGAAGAAATAGTCTACATCCACTTGGTGTTTAGTTATAGCTTTCATTACATGCCTTCTTCCTTAATAAACTTTATTATGAACTGAGGATTGTAAATAGAGGAATCTGATTGGCTGTGAGTTCTTTGAAGCCATGATGATATCAGGCTGCATCATCACGGCTTCAAAAAAGTTCTGGCGCCACCAGCCTCCTTGCTCTTTACTGTCTGAGAACTATTTTTTTCTAAATGTACTCCTACACCACCCAAAAACTCATTCATAAAACATTTTAAAACCTGTTTCTTTTATTTTTTTATTTAAAAAACTTGAAACTCAGTTCATAATAGCAGTAAGTCACTCCAGGGTGTGGTATATCATGGGATATCTTCACTTCTCAGGTGGTTGGATGCCTTTCGGCTTTGCTTTCCTGGTAACGATATCCCATGATATACCTATCATGCCTTATTGCTTAAATGTATCATTGCTTTTCTGCTTCGTTTGCCACATATTTATTAGGAAAACTGAGGACAAAGATGTGTGGCGATCCATGGGAACTCAGTTTTAGGAGAAAAGTGAGAGGAGATTGCTGTTGGTTACAGTGCCTCCAACCACAACCCCAAAGTGTATAAGAGTACAGTAAATAATTGTGCAAAGTTGCAGCATTTTATATGGAAACATATCCCTATATCCTCAGATTTTATGTCTCACTGTACACCTTAAGTGATGGGTTCTTAATGTAATTTTTGTTTTGCCTGTGGAAGTGATTTTTTTTTCAATTTCCACTACTGAGGAAAACCATTACCTCACTAATTGTAATATTATAGGTACACACTGTGGACATTGTACCACACAGTTACGGTAGCCCCAAGAAAGGAAACTAAAGCTAATTTGTTTTTAGTGTTAGGCTAAGCTGACCTCAGAGTTCAGAACAACTTTTAGCTTCAAACATTCATATTTGAAATCCAAAGCTGAACAACAATTTTATCAATCAGAAGATTAATCTACCACATTGTATTACAAAATATGATACAATTTTGTGGGTTATGTATGCATAGGGTAATATTCTAATTTCATAGTAAAAACATCAGGGTATGAGGTTGTTATGCAAGGAATAAGGCATGACAGAGGGGGTATTATACTGTGTTAATGTACCAAGTGGTGGCTTGGAGGGACTTCGGCCAACATGAGGTACAGTACATTGATATAGCATAATCCCCCTGATGGAATTGTCTTATTCCACTTATAAAATATTTAGTAATGCTAGAGTAGTGTTGTAATTTAGTGCTGTGCTTTTAAAAGGCTGCCTTTAGGTTATTAACATAATTAGATATGTGGCAGAGGTTAGGTTGCAGCTGGCAAGTTGCACCAGTTGGGTGTGGTTGCATTGCAAAGGAGTGGGTTAGTGTGTTCCTTTAGCTAGGTATTCTAGTCTTTAACTTCCTGTACTTCCCATGTGATCTGTGAGAATAAGCTGGACATCTGAGCTGTGCTTCTTATTCTTCTTTCCATGCAATCTGAGACGGATGTGGTAGCCTAGCCTATTGATTAGATACGTGACCTTATTCAGGTGCACTACTGAGCAGTTGAGATTCAAGCAGAGACATTTAGCTGCCCTTTGTTTCTAGGTAAATGGGCATTTTACTAGCTTTTAAAGCAATGTTTGTAGAAGTTTTGCTGATGGTTTAGTAGTGTGTATGCATGTTTGTGTTGTCTAGAATCCTAGCTTTGAAAGATGTTTTATGTTTTTATTAGGTGTTTAAAATGTTTTTCTTGCATGAGCAGCACTGAATCTTTTTGGGTTTTGATTTGTGAGTAAGTGCTATGTGTTATGGCAAAGTTTTTGGATGGATTTCCTTTATAGTTTGTGGTTCTTAAGTAATGTTGCTGTGGGGAGTTTTTTTTTTTAATTTGCATGATTTCTTTTTGATGTTGCTATGTTTTTGATTTGCGTTGTGACCTTTTTGACCCTGAGGACATGTAATTAACCTATTAACCTTTTTGATCCCGACTGGTTTTGCTCTTGATTAATGTACCCCCTATCATGTCTTTCTGGTATAAATGTTAGGTTAATACAGTACCACGTGATGGGATCCTGACCAATGAGGAGTCAGAACTAACAGACACAATTTTTTAAAAGTTAGAGCCATACATAGAGGGGCGTTACACACCAGGTGAAGCGGAGTGCCATTAACTGAAAGAAGTGCAGTTATTGGGCACAAAATGCATATTTCCACTATGTTTTTGACTAGTTAATTAAATAATTTATTCATTAAGTAAGTAAGTTGATTTACTTAAAGCTAATTTATCAGGTAAGTATACAGAGCCACATAGTAATCTCATGTTTTTTTTGTCCTGGGGGAGGGAGGGAGGAAGGGAGAAATAAGGAGCAACAAAGTACAATAATTGTAACACAAGGACTATAAACAAATATAAACAAAAATATATTGTATTTGATTTTATTATGGATGTAGTATTTAGGAAGGTGTAATTTGATAACTTAAAACTAAAATCTATGCATAAACTGTGCATCAATATGAGAAAATATACATTAAAATAAATTGCCTGCAGCAAGAGCAGGCTGTGGAGAGTGGCTGTATGATACTAAGCTTAGCAATGAGGAGGCTTCCCTGATACTGGGATGTGTGGTGCCAACCAGTAAGTTGGGATTCTCACATCTGTCTTGGATGCCTTCTGCCTCAGGGAGGGAGGGCACTTCCTTTTGCTGCATGACTGCCCTTTGGTGGCCAAGGGGGATGGCATGTCATGTGGGAAGGAATAAGTGGCCATTCTGGAGCAGCCTTAAGTAGGCATACACTCAGTCACCTGGTGAGTGATGTGGAAGTGTCCAGCATCCAGACTGGTGTTGGCGGGGGAAGTCTGGAAGGTAGAGTGGGGCTCTCTTCTGACAGCCAGGTTTGGCATTCTGCAGGATTGCCCCTCTTGGCCATGCCCTTTGGTGGGATAAGAAGGGCTTAGTGGGGAAAAAATACCTCAGCAGCCCCAGGCAGATAAAGTCATTACTTATCCCAAACCAGAGTAAGGCTCCACTGTCTCCAACAACTTGCTGGCTCCCTTTTCCAGACCTGAACCAGAGTGAAGTATACTTCTCCCAGTTTAGGGAACTTAAGGGGGGGTCCCACCTGCAAGATCCATGCTGTGAGTTATGGTCAAGGTTACAGACAGGATGTCAAGCAGAGGCTGTGGGGAGTTGGACCATCAGAGGACTCCTACAGCAGACAGTTGGGCTTGGGCAGTAAGAAGAAGGACCTGGCAGCTGGTAAAGAGAAATGGGAGTAAAAATAGAAATTTAAAAAGGTGAGAAGGCTTGTTTGTGGCCTACTAGAGAGAGGAAAATTTATTTCATAGGGAGTTTACTGCTACCTGCACAGAAAACAAGCAAGTCTCAGAACTGCCATACACACAGAAGTGTTTGTTTACCTTTGTGTTATAGGTTTTGCTGCCTTAGCACTGAAACAGCTGTCAGTCTCTGACTGAACTGCTACCACTTTCTTGTTACTTCTACACACAGCTACGCAGCTTTCAAAGTCTCTCTTTTGAGGCCAGCCTCATGGTGAGGAGGGCTGAGGCATCATGCATTACCTCCTGCCATGTCGATGACCCACATTTGTGGTGCGAGTGGGTCGCTGGGGGGGTCAGCCAAGAAGGGAGAGGATCAAGCATCCAGAGGACAGTTCTCCTTTCCCAGGGAGGGAGACTTGATAGTTCCACTGAATGACTGCCCCCAGGTGGAGGCCTGAAGGTTGAATGGGACAGGGATGCCAAATGAAGAGTGGGTGCTGTGGGACTCTGCAGTGTGCTTGCACCTCCATGTACACACGTTGATGTATTGCACCCCAGGAATTGGGAGGGACAGGCAAAAATAGTGAAAAATACCCCACAGCAGTGGGATGATGCTCGACCCCCCCACAGGCTCCGCACCAGTGGCTGGGCAAGCCAGGTCCTGTGGCTAGGACAGGTGAACACAAGGTAAGATCCTGAAGGAGCCAGGTGACAGGGCTGTGGGGATCGATAGGATTGGGGCTACTGGAGAAAGGAGGAGAATAAAGTACAGATAAAAAAAAGTCTCACTTTTGAAACCACTCACTCCCAGTTCCCTTTAACAGCTGCAACCATTCCTCTGGGATGCTGGCTCCTAAGTCGCAAGTTCTTTTCACTCCTACTCACAGCTTTCTTAGGAATGGAGGGCAGACTAGAAGGGCTGCTGGACCTTTTTCTGCCATTAAGTTTCTGGGTTTCTCTCTGGTACCTCACTCGCAGCTACACCAATCATCAGCAAAACTGCAAGCCATGCTCTTCCTCTCACTCACTCAGCCAGTGCAGTACAGTAAAACTGCAGCTTGACTCTCTACATCTGCTTAGTTCCAACTCTCTCTCCCTGCTCTTCCAATGCTACTTTTATAATCTGATACTCTCCCTCGCTGCTGTCCTGACAGCAGAGTTCCCAGGTATGGCACAACATGTTAAAGAGCATCTTTCCCAGTCCTTTTGACTTTCATGCATAAATTACCCCTTCTTGCATTGATTCTGGAATTGTATTTCATTACTGTCCTCTGCAGAAAGTTTTTGCATTCTGAGCTGCTAAAAACTGCAGGGTGTACCAGAACTTCTACAGCAAGCCTGGTGTTGCTGTGGACCCAGGGCTGTATGGATGACATCACTATATGGCAGAGGAGTGACTCACACTGTGCAGTTCAGTACAGTGAAGTTGCAGCAGTTTTGCAAGGAAAAACCACCAGTACTAGATGTACATATTGTGTCCCCCTTCCCCAAGGCACCCTGTTAGCAATGTATTATGCCAAAATACAAATGCCTTGTCAGTACGATATTTTGTAAAACTGACTTACTTTTGCCTTTAACAAAGCATGGGGGACTGAGAGAAGATTGAGTTGCTGTCAGCACCTTTCCTAGTCCTTTTGACTTTCATGCATGAATTACCCCTTCTTGCATTGGTTGTGGAATTGTAATTCATTACTGTTCTCTGCAGTTAGTTTTTGCATTCTGAGCTGCTAAAAACTGCAGGGTGTACTAGAGCTTCTATAGCAAGCCTGTTGTTGCTGTGGACCCAGGGCTGTACTGTTGACATCACTATATGGCAGAGGAGTGACTCACACTACAGTACACTGAAGTTGCAGCAGTTTCGCAAGGGAAAACTGCATTACTAGGTGTATATGCTGTGGTCCCTCCTCACAAAGACACCCTGCTAGCAGTGCATTATGCCAAAATCTAAATGCCTTATCAGTATGTTTTTATGTAAACCCGACTTCTAAATCTGCAACAGAACATGGGGAGTAAGACAAGATCGAGTTTCTGTCAGCCGAGACAGCTGTCAGTTTATGCATCAGTGTGGTTAGTGTCTATACCTTGATGATTTGAAAGCAGTAATGCCTCCTTACCCATGCCATACTGGTGCCTTCCATGTCTTTCTGTAGTAAATCACCTGGCAGTCACCCCGATCAAATATCCCTTACTGTTCCTCTGTCCCACTCCTTCCCAACATCAGCATGGCACTGCGGAATGCTGAAGACACTAATTTTGGTACCATATAATACAATGTGTTGTAGATGTGCTATATGTACTGCAGAGGTGGTTTTAAAAACTAAGGGTTATTTCCAGAGAAATTCTTGTTTGAAAAGTGAAACTGGGATTCTGTGGATGCTCAAACTGGCAGTATTATATGGTACCAAAATTAGTCTTTGGCATTCTGCGGTACCATGCTGATGTTGAGGAGATGCAGGATGAAGGAGCAGTAAGGGATTTTCAATCAGAGTGACTGCCAGGTGCATTACTACAGAAAGACATGGAAAGCACTAGTATGGCATAGTAAGGAGGCATTACTGCTTTTAAATGATCAAGGTGTAGACACTAATCACACAGATGCATACACTGGCAGTTAGCTGCCTCAGCTGACAGCAGCTTTATCTTCTCTCACTCCCCATGCTTTGTTTCTCAGGCAGAAGTAAGTCAGTTTTACAAAAAAAACATACTGGCAAGGCATATGGATTTTGTCATAAAGCATTTCGAACATGTTGTCTTGGTGAAGAGGACCACAGTATGTACATCTAGTAATGTAGTTTTCCATTGCAAAACTGCTGCAACTTCACTATACGGCAGTGTGAGTCACTTCACAGCCATATAGTAATGTCAGCAGTAAAGCCCTGTGTCCGCAGAGATACCAGGCTTGCTACAGAAGCTCAGGCACATCCTACAGTTCTTAGCAGCTCAGAATGCAAAAACTAACTGCAGAGGACAGTTATGAAATGCAATTCCAGAATCAATGTAAGAAGAGGTAATTTATGCATTAAAGTCAAAAGGTCTGGGAAAGGTGCTGACAGCAACTCGATTTTCTCTCAATCCCCATGCTTTGTTAGAGGCAGACGTAAGTCAGTTTTACAAAAAAACATTACTGACAAGGCATTTAGATTTTGGCATAGTACATTGCTAACAGGGTGTCTTGGGGAAGTGGGGACACAGAATGTACACCTAATACTTGTAGTTTTCCCTTGCAAAACTGCTGCAACTGCACTGTACTGTGCAGTGTGACTCACTCCTCTGTCATATAGTGATGTCAGCGGGAGCCAGCAGCCCAGCAGCTGAACAGCAAAGGTAAGTGCAGCAGAGCTAAAGCAGGGCTCAAAAACAAATGCAAAATACAGAATAAACCCTGGCCAAAAATAACAAATGCACACACCCTTTCAGGTCTAGTACTGCATATAATGACTACAAGCTGTAACTTTTTGGACCATAATGAAAGGTGCTCTTTAAAACTCAGTTGGGGTGACAAAAAATATTTTAATCATATTTCTAGTACTGGCAGAACTATGTCCGGTAGTGACAAAGGATATATCTATAAAACCTTTAAACATAGTTCAAAAAAGATAAATGTTACATATTATTTGACAAAATATTTATTTTAATGAAGTGTCCATTGTATAATCACAATATGGCACTCCAAGGCATGGGAAATTAAGGGATTTACCCACTTCTCATGTGGTCAAAGTAATTGGGCCTTTGGCCTTGGAACATAGGTATGGAAAAATTCCCCTAATAACCAATGCCCTGTTGTGCCTTATTGCTTGAATATAGGTCTCTCAATCCTATTTCTGAGTCTGAATATTCAGATCTGTGACTCTGTTCCCCGATGCTGACATATTGATAACTTCCTTAAAATCGCCATCATCTCTAGCAAACCATTTATTTTCTTCTTTAAATTTTAGCGCTCTTAAAAATTGAGTGTACTCTGCTTTCATATTTGGCAGAACATCACACAAATGAAATATCATGCTTGACACAAAAAGGTTTACAATACTTTCATATTTTTGATTCTAGGTTACACTGGGGAGTTGTGTCAGTCTGTGATAGACCACTGCATCCCACAGCCCTGTGGAAATGATGGCACCTGTATTAACAGTCTTTCTGGGTACAGTTGCCAGTGTCAAGAGGGTAAGTACAGTGTCACAATCTCTGTTTACTAGAACATTCCTAAAATACGGTATAATTTCTGTTTGCTACAGCTTCTTCTTAGCCTTGCTTTCATGGAAGAATAATTCAATTTTTAAAATGCTTGCTCTATATGGGCTTTGACACAGAAGCACATGTATTGTTGGTAAAGCTCAGCTGGAAAATGCTATTATACAGAATTAAAAAAAGGGTCTCAGTAATGCTCCACTCTGGTTGTCTGGCAGTATTACAAAAGCCTTACATTAATCTGTGTTACACTGTCATGTACAGCCTGGTCTCTATGGCACATTGATTCTTCCTGTCAGCATTCAGTTCTCTAGCATTGCTGAATGACTGGAATGATGCATTCTGACTCTGAAACAGCATTCTTAAACAGTTAGTAAAAAGAACTATTTTATTAGAAATCTCCCTCTCAGTAAGTAAAACATTCAAAAGGTACACTTCTAACACATTTGTTATGGAATCTGTTTTTTTTATAACAATAAGGCACTCCCAGAAACTAGACTAACAGTCAACCACTCAGCTGCACCTTTTGCCACATTGTACCCCCAGGGGTAATTAATAGACTGTTAATCTAACCCCTGGTCATGCCTTATTGCTTAGATGTATGTGTGACATCAATAGGCTTGGCTGAAGAATCTATAGAAAAAAGCACACAGAGCATCTTTACTATTCGATAACAAGATGACATGAGGTTTTTTTCATATAGTTCTCCTCTCTGAAAGGGAGCTCACAAGAAGCGATGGGTTCATTTAGTTCTTCTCTCTGAAAGGGAGCTCACAGGGAGAGATGGGTTCCCTGAATGAAAAAGTAAGAATGATATGAGGAGGGGCTTTGTCTTACAGGCTCTATACACACTGAGCAATGAAACATAAAAACATAGAAGTTGTCGGCAGATAAGGAAATCTTGGCCCACCTAGTCTGCCCCATATTCCTTACCTTTTGTGGCACTGCAGACCCTCCTCAATGTCCGGTCTTCCTCCCCCTCTTGCCTTATTTCTAAAGTACTCTTGTGTCTATTCCATGCATGACTGAGTCCTGTTACAATTTTAGCACCCACCATCTCTGTTGGGAGGATGTTCCAGGCGTCCACCACCATCTCCGTAAAGAAGTATTTCCTCACATCTTCTCAAAGCCCCCCCCCCCAGCTCATAGCGTAAGCCCTTGCCCTGGAGCATCTTTTTCTATGGAAAATGCTACCTTCCTGTACCTTATTAATACCTGTGAGGTATTTGAATGCTATTATGAAATGGGTAGGCTAAACCAGCCAATCAGAGCCTAAGCTCTCCATGCATAAAATCTGTTCCATGCATGGGTAAAAAAAGAGCTGACAGTAAAAAGGCCAAGATTCTGGTGCCATAGAATTTTGGCATTTTCACTGGCAGCCATCTTTTCTTTACCCAGTGCGAGAGAAAAACAGGTATTGCTTACTTCTTGCTCTCTTTCATGCTGGGGTAATGTGCACTGAACACAGGCTTGAATTGACTATGTCTGGTGTCAACGGTGCACCGCTAATGTTCTGTTTCTCTCTCTCTCTCTCTCGCTCTCTCTGTTTTCTGTCTTATTTCTGGCCAAGTTGCAGTTGGTAATATTACAGAGTGAGCGCAGATGGGTCCTTGTGTGCTGGGGGTAGGGCTATCAGGAATGCGCTCACGAGTTGCAGAAGACCATAAGCCAGAACGGAGGGGGAGAACAAATCAGCATGAGAAAGCGGGAACTAGGAGGCAGGAATTTACAGACCTGTTTGCCTAACTTCGTTAAGTTAGGCAAACAGGTCTGTAAATTCCTGCCTCCTCCCTGTTTCCACTTTTGTGTAGTAGAACCACATTTGTCCTGCTCCAGTCCACCAGAACCTCCTCTGTTTCTTCTGATAGGTTGAAGAGAGCTGTCAAAGGTGAAGCCAGCACCTCCTTAATCTCCATCACCATCCTATGGTGCACCCCATCTGGTCCCATTGCCTTGTCTACTTTTAATTGACCTAGTTCCTTGAGGACTGTCTCCTCTGTAAAAGGAGTAGTGTCCACTTTCCTTACTTTAATGCCCTTGTCCCTTATCTTTGGCCCATCACATACCCCTTCCTCCATAAATACTGATAAAAAATAATAGTTCAAAATGTCTGCCTTATTTCGGTCCTCTTCCTCTCAAACCCCCACTTCCCCTTTTAGCCTTACTATCTCTCCTTTGATCTTTCTTTTCTCACTTATATATCTAAAGACTGTTTTATCCTCTTTTTTTACTGATTGAGCAATATTCTCCTCCACTTGCACCTTTGCACTCCTTACTGCTCTCCCTGCCACTCTTTGTTTCTCCTGGTAACTCTCCCTATCCTCCTCCTTCTGTATCCTCTTGTACTTTCTAAATGCTAGTTTTTTGGCCCTTACTTTCTCTGCTACTTCTCTAGGGAACCATAGCAGTCTCTGTTTTTCTCTTGCCCTTGTTAACCTGCCTGACACACAGATTTGTTGCCTTTTCAATGCCCCCTTTAATTTTTGCCAATTGTTCCTTGACTCCCCTAAGTTTCCCTATCCCTGCTAGGGTGTCCCTGATGCATTCTCCCACTGAAGTCCAGGACCTTCATCTTAGTGCAGTTCGATTCTGACCCAGTTCTAATACTGAGCCACACCATATGATGATCACTGGTCCCCAGGTGGCCACCCACTGTGACATCAGCAACACTGTCCCCGTTTGTCAGTACTAGGTCCAGTATTGCCCCTCCATGAGGGAGTTCCATAACTAGTTGCCTGAGGAATGCCCCTTGCAGGGAGTCCAGGATGTCCCTACTTCTGACTGCTGATGCAGCTGGTAGGCTCCAATTCACGTCCGGTAGATTGATGTCCCCTACTAGCAACACCTCCCCTTTGCATAGCATCCTTTGGATTGCTTCCATCATATCCTTATCCACCTCTCCCTGTGCTGGAGGTCTGTGGATCACTCCTGTGTGAAGAGCAGCCCCCCTCCATGTCTCCAGGGTGACCCACAGTACATCAGTTCCTCTCTGCACTCGCTGTATTTCCATAGCTTTTATGTTGTCCTCGACATAAAGAGCCAATTCACACCCTTTTTTACCTATCCTGTCTTTTCTGAGCAGAATATACCCTGGTATGGTCACATTCCAGTCCTGGTTTTCATTGCACCAGGACTTGCAATTGCTATTATGTCCAGGTCCACATCTGCCATGGTGGCCTCTAGGTCTTAAATCTTATTGCCCAGACTTCGAGCATTTGCACACATGGCAAACCCCCCCCCCCATTTTCCATTTGCCCTTCCTTATTTCCTCCACTATTATTTTTACTATCTGTTTGTCCTTTTACCCCTTGGATTCCTTTGTTATTTTGTTCCTTTTGAGCTTTCACTTCCTCAGGATTCCCATTGTTGACCTCATCAGCCTGTGGAGGAGGGCGGGGATAGTTTATGTCTCCCTGCCTTATTCCGCTTCCCACCTCAGTTAGTTTAAATGCTCACTAATGCAGCATTTAAACCATTCACCGAGGACCATGGTTCCCCTCCTGCATGGATGCAAGCCGTCACCCCTATACAGGCCCTTATCCCTCCACATGGGGCCCCAGTCCCCAATGAAGCCAAAACCCTCATCTATGCACCATTCCTTCAACCATGCATTGAAGATCCCAGTGTGGAGAATCCTACCCCCCCCCCACCCACTGTAGACAGGTAGCACCTCCAAGAAGGTCACAGATAGTGCTGTTTGCCTAAGACCCCTTCCCAGTTCCCTAAACTCCTCCTGAACTATTGCTGGCTCATCCCTTGCCGGGTCATTGATTGAAAAATGTTTTAAAGCATGTTTTACAAATTGGTTCCCACACTGTTGTTAAAGCATCCACACTGTGCTCCAATACCATGTTTTCCTGAGCAAGTTCCAGAGCATGACTGTGGCATCAGCACAAAGCATTGCAGGTGCTACAGTGTATGGTGGGATACTCGTGATTGGGCATGGTAGCAGTTTGCTATGAAAAGGGCATGGTTTAAATCAGGGCCTCAGTGAGAGCTCAACCATATCTGGAAGGTATTTTTGTTTGAATCCTGCTGGCTAAAAACACAGTTATGTTTTATGACTGGTTGCCGTAAACTGTGTTACAGCATGGATTGCTCGCACACTGCTGTTAAGACATGTTACGGCAACTGTGTTTGTCTAAAATAATACTAAAAACTGCCTCCCTAGCAGGTTTTTAGCGTGGTTTTAAAATATGATTGTAGCATGGTTTTAATAATGCCACAGTGAGGATGCAAAAGTTTTAAACTCTTTTTACAGAACTGAAGCAATTTAAAAGTCCCAGTTTGTATAGGTCCACAGTGGCACATGCAGGGAATTAGAAAGATGCCACTGACCAAAAGATATATTTTCAGTACTGAATTATTATTTCACAGTTTACGGTCACTTATACAGGTAATACCCTAAATTTCATAGTTAATTTCATCACTTCTTCAGGTACATGTTTCTAATTAATTGCTTTGATTTGTAGGGGCTGGTGAATACAGTGAAGCCCACCAGGATGAAACCTAGTTCTACAACAGAGTTACTGCAGAAAACAAGGTAGTTTCAATGGGAGTTAATCCCTTTTGTCATGCAGGAAACTGTGACACTGCACTTCATCCTGGCAGGCTTCACTGTAGGTTGATCAGCCTGCTGGGGGGTCCTTCGCTAAATACAAAGCTAACTAATCTTCTGATTGGCTTTCAGTTGAGAGGAAAACAATCATCTTCTCAGGCTAAACTTGATTTCTGACCCCATTTTTGGTATAGACAGTTAGAATGCATTTTATCTGTATATCCTGAAACTTCACAGTTTTCTTTTTATTCCTTCTTTAAGTCCTTACTCAATCCTCCATCTTCTAGTATCTTAGCTTTATTTGGGGAAGAGAAACCCCTTTAGGTTCCCTCTGGTTCAACTCCAAACTGCAGCTGCCATAGCAATCCATCACACATTGGTCAAAAGTGGCATGAGGGTCAGCCCAGTAGTGTAGTAGTAGCAGTTGTGTTTGCAACACTGGAAACTCAGGTTTGCACCCCTAGAAGGGAACATCAGAGGTTACACAGGAGAGGTATCCTATAGGATACTCTCTTCCTCCATGGAGAAGGGTTGAGTCTCTCACTATTCCACTTCCAACTGGCAAACTCAAGTGAAATACTGCTAATTTTTGAATATCCAAATGTATCATACAGAACAAATCACAGAGAAGATGAGTATATCCACAAATGAGTACTTCAGGCAAGTCTGGTGATGTGAGAGAATGTAGACATTGGTGTATCTGGCTTGCGAGCACGAAATGATATCTGTGTGCACATTCTGTCAGATGGAGGAGAACATAGGAATCTTGTGAGGCCACTGATTAGACAGAGGATACTCTGTGGCCCCCATGCTAGCACAGGCTCCACTCCCACAGCTCCAGAACTACATTGGGATGGCTCCGCCCCGTGGCTGATGGCTGGATTCAAGGGAAGCACCTTCTGAGGCATTGAAATGACAGGGCCCTAACCCAGGTGGAAAGCTGGTGAGGTACCACGGTTACAGAGGAGAGTTATGTAGGAGGTGTTCTAGGATGAGTTTCCATGGGCAAGTATGAGGCTCAAATTGTAGCAACCCAAGGAGATCCTGATCAGTGAGGCCGTAAAAGCAAAAACTGTGTTTAAAAAAAAGAAGCATGATCAAGAGGCCTTCATTTGAGCAGATGCCCTGCTAGCTCATTACATAGCTGTCTGCTGCTTAGCAGTATATTCTGGGCCTACCTCCAAGGAACAAACTCAGACTTTTGGCTGAAATCCCCTTATCCCTTTGCTTTGTTGGTGGGACCCTACAGTAACTGCTTGAACAAGTCAAAGCAAAACCTAGCTTCACTAATAATTTATTTGCTTTAATCTTTTTGTAGCAGTTCTAGATGTCAGTTTGCTTCAGCTTTCAATGACAACTCAAAGTGACTTCAACCTCTGTAGGGGAAAAACCTGGATTAAATTCAATTATTTCAGAATAATATCTAGTGAATAGTGCTACAGTAGTAGTTTGCTTTCCATGAAAAGACTGACTAAACTAATGCAGGATACCAAGAATGACGAGCTTAAATGCTTAATGCCAGTCATAACAAACTGTGATCACAATCAGATATGACAGACTACACCACTACTGCTGTTAGCACATATCTCTTATGTCTGTCCCTCTTCTGAAGTTGATGGGAGGTGACATTGATGTCAAGATTTTCATTGATTCATCAGCTTTCTGTCCATGGCAATATCTGTATTTACCATAGAAACATAGAAATTTAGAAGGTGATGGCAGATAAGGGCACTCAGGCCCACCGCATCTCCCTTATTTTGTAGCTATCGTGGCCCAGTGAATCCCAATTTAGATTACTAGTCACTCTCTTAGTGTTTTTGTCCTATGCCTTCTTGAAACCTGTAACCATTTCTGCCCCCACCACCTTAGCCACCATTTTGTTCTGTTATCCACCACCTCTCTGTGTAAAGTACTTCTCCATTTCCTTTGAGCCTCCCCAGTTTCATGTTGTGGCATCTAGTCCTTGAGAACTTTTTCTTGGAAAATGTCATCAACTTGCACTCTGTTTCTTACTGTGAGGTATTTAGATGTTTCAATCACGTTCCCCCTCTCTGTCCCCTCCTCCAATGAATACATATTTAGCACCCTCAACCTGTCTCCATAGGGTTTATTGTCTAGGCATCCCACCATCTTGGTTGCCCTCCTCTGTACAGCCTCCACTCTGTTTATGTCCTTCTGGAGATGGGGTCTCCAGAATTGGACACAATACTCAAGGTGAGGCCTCACCAATGATCTATACAGTGGGAGAACAACCTCCCGCCTTCTACTGGTTGTACCCCTACCTATGCAACCCAGCATCCTGCTAGCTCTTGCTGCTACCTTGTTGCATTGTGTGGCCATCTTCAGGTCATCTGAGATGATGACACCCAGATCCTGCTCCGGCTTGGAACTTGAAATGTTCTGTCCTCCTAGGTTGTACACTGCCCCTGAGTTATTGTTACCCATATGCATAATCTTTAATTTTTTAGCATTGAACCCTAGTTGCCACTCCCTAGACCAGTCTTCCAACCTTTTTGGTCCCTTTGCATTTTATCCACCCCATCCGGAGTGTCCACCTGTTGCAGATTTGTGTGTTGTCTGCAAACAGGCAAACCTTCTCTTCCAGCCCCTCAACAATGTCACTGATGAAGACATTGAAGAGGACTGGTCCCAACACTGATCCCTGGGGAACTCCACTGGTCATCCTTCCCTCTGCAGAACATGTGCCATTTATCACCACCCTCTGAATTCTATTGCCTAGCCAGTTCCCCACTCATCTCAGTATCTTGCACCCTACACCCAGGTTCCCTAGTTTATTCAGCAGCTGTCTATATGGTACCATATCAAAAGCTTTGCTAAAATCTAGATGTGCTACAGTACATCCACCTCTCTACCCTGATCCACCTCCCAGGTTGCCCAGTTCAAGAACTCTATAAGATTATTTTGGCATGACTTTCCCTCAGTGAAACTATGTTGTCTCAGGTCTTGGAGACCACTGCCAGGTGGCCCACTATCCTTTCCTTCAGCTGTTTTTCCATTAATTTATGTACCACCGAGGTCTGTCTTACTGACCTGTAGTTACCTGCCTCTTCCTTATTACCACTCTTATGTCATGGGATCACATCAGCCCTCCTCCAGTCTTCTGGCACCTCCCCCATCTCCAATTATAAATTGAACAAAACTGCCAGTGGTGCCACCAACACCTCCCTCAGCTCCCTCCGTACTCTAGGGCATACTTCATCTGGACCCATTGCATTATCTATTTTTATTGCTTTTAGTTCCCTGAGGATCCTTTCCTCTGAGAATGGACTAGTGTCCACCTCCCTTCCCTTTGTGTCCCTCACCTTTAAAGATGGGCCATTCCCTTCCCCCTCCTCAGTGAATACCGAACAGAAATAATTGTTCAGTACTTCTGCCTTGAGTACATCATCCTCCACGCACCCTCCTTCCCTAGTTTTCAGCCTGACAATATCCCCTCCAGATTTTTTCCTATAACTTAAGTTTTGTTAGTGTTTTTTTATTGAAATTGCCAACTTGTCTTGCATTTGCACTTTTACCAACCTGTCATCCCTGCTTCTCTCAGTTTTACCTGGTATCTCTCCCTGTCTTCTTCTTCCTGAGTCTGCTTGTAAGTCCTGAAGGCCAACCTCATAGCCCTAACCTTTTTTAGCCACTTCTTCACAGAACCATAGCGTTCTCCTTCTTCTCTTTCCTTTGGTTAGCTGCTATGTTTCTGATATCCTGTGCTACCAGACTGTATTGTGTCACAAGTGGGAGTCATTGATTCTATTCATCTGGTTTAACACCAGTGTTTGTCCAAGAGAGTATGTTGAGGAGTGTTTATTGCTCTATTACAAGTCTGTTCAACAATCAATGGGTTATTTTTTCCACTCCCGAGATCTGTTTATCATTTTCTCCAACATCATCTCAAATGCTGAGTCAGTTCTATTCCATCTGGAAACTTGGCCTGTGAGTATATTAAGAATGAATGTTTTTTATGATGGTAACTATTCATCCCTAGGAGGGCATTGTTATCAGTTTCATTTCTGCAAGCAGTGGTGGCAAGGGTGTAACCTGACTTGCGTATCAGAATATTTAAATAGTTAACTGGTTGTTTGTTCACTTGTATGTTACATTTCAAGTCTGGGTAAAACGCAGTAGCAGTAGTTCATAGTCTCCCTGCTGAAGTTGTAGAAGCTATCACAGTTCGGGTTTTAAAAGCAGGACTAGACAGATTGAAGGGTTACACATCATGAGTAGGGGCAGCATTCCAGCTAGAAATTCTGGATGTGTGCGCATAGTCAAATCTGATACGGCTCTGCCATGTGGCAGGAGCAGCTGTCAAGATGGAGCCTGGGAATCTTTCATCACCACAATACTATGCTACCATGTCACTTTGGATATTATTTTTATAGTTCATTCAATAATTATTTTCCTGCATTCCATGCCAATATGACATCATATAATGATTTCAACTCTCCCACCATATAATATCTTGGAACAGAATGACCCAGCTGCTCGATAAAAAGGCCATCCAGTTTAAAGGAAATAAACTGACAGCATGATCAATGAAAAACTGCCTAGAAGGATAACATCAATCTGTTAGTATAATCTCAATTGCTTCTACTAGTTACAGAGTGCTGGAGTGGTATTCTGGGAGCCTGGTTCAATTTCTGGTTTAGAGCATATCATTTCTGTCTCATTACATTTTCTGTTCCAGTTGTTCAGCAGTTGTTAATACTGTACCAATGCTTAATTACCGTCCCACTTATTGCTAGTTTCAGAATCTGCAAATCAGAGAAAGGAATTGTTTTAAATGTATTTATTTATTTTGGGGGCTTTTGGTAAACAGGTAGGCCCACTAATTAAAGAGTCACATTTTCAGGAGCAATCTGGAATTAGTTGCACAGAGAAATCACGATATTAGTAAAAACATAATTACAGTGTATAGCTACACAGACACTGACATCAGAAAAAAAAGTCAGTTGGCCCGTCCAGTCTGACCACTATACCACCAGACTGCTCAGCCTTTGTCCTAAAGGCCCTCCTGACCATTCATTTCTGGCCCCTTCTTACTAATTTCAGAAGGCGGGGGGTTGTAATTCCACAGGAAGTGAACAGTTCTTAATTAATTCCAAGCTGTAATTCCCGATGTAATGTAAATGTAGAAAAGTCTCTGGTTCAGAGCAGGGGGTGGGGGCACTAAATGAACACTACTGCAGACAGTCATTTCCACTTCCAAGTTTTGTCTTTTTATTTCAAATATGGCAAACAACTCAATGTTTCACTTACGATGTAGGCTTTTTCAAGAGATGCCTTTCTAAATAAATATACAAAGTTAAAATACTGTCCACAACCAACCAAAAATTCCAGCAAAGGAATTCTTTGAAATTAATCCCAAACATCCACTGGTGCTACTCACATTATGTTATTCACAACGATTTAAAGCTCCTTTATTCAGTCTCTCAGTTCTCTATATTAGTAATTCTGAAAAAATACAAAATTCAACAGTTTTTTTATTAATTCACACCATTTCAGCAAAAACTCATATCTTAAATAATATAACCCAACACCAAACACCATACAACGTGAAATGTTCACCAGATACAAAACATTCTAAAGATCCAATACTTTGGTATACCTGTATCACCAGATGTAAAACACATCTATACTTTATTATATGCTCTGATGTTCTTTCTCATTCTTTTGCTTCATTTAGTTATTTGTCCCTTCAGGTTCCCGGCTAGAAATCATACAGGGAAAACCGTTTAGAAAATACACAGTGATATGCACAGCAATGTACCATTCATTCCTTTTTACTTGATTATTAGCCCTCCCAAGTTTCTAGGCAAGGAGACGGTCTAAGAGTCAACAGTGGCATCCACAGCAGTATATAATTCATCTCACCTCATTTTAATATTAGTCACCTCAAATCTATGTAGGACAACCAAGCTAAAAGAGCTCTTTCTGAAATCTTTAATAGTAAGCACTACAATATCACATTCATTTTGTTTTCTTTCTAATCAGTCTGCAAAATATCATTCACCTCATTTTGGTCCTAGTTATTTATTCCTATGTGCGATATTTATAATGTTGGATACAATAGCACAGCATTAATTTTGCTTTCCTCTTAATTTAGTTGCAGCATAACTTTTTGATTTACATTTCTGTTCTGTGGAATACACTTTTAACTCCCTCTTACTAAGGATTCTTGTTTTCTAAAAAAATCACATCTGCAATTCAGTTACGACTGTCATAGTGTGCTTGTAATTTCCAAAACACAAAAATAATGTTCCTCTATCTTAACTGCTACTGAACCATAGACTTTTCTACCCCTTCTTATTAAGCCCATATGCCTGTCCCATCCCTGCCTGAAACTGCTTACCAATTTGGCCTTTAACATGTCATCTGACAGCTTGTTCCACTTCTCCACCACTCTTTCCATAAACAAATGTTTGCAGACATCTTTCTTGAATCCCCCGCTAATTTTAGTGGATTCCTCCTGGTCCCTGTGTATGAGCTCAAAGAGTTACTTGGCATCCATCCCATTTATCCTGTGCTAGCCCTGATATGTCTCATATATGATATGAAAATGCTAGCAGAAGCAGGCCTACCACGATTATTCTCGAGTCTGCTCGAATGAGCAGCTAGCCCTCAACCTTGCAGCTGCCCCACCTTCCCTCCCTTCATCGTAACCCCCTAACCTGTCCCAACCCTTCTTAAAGCTACCCACCGTTCTACAGGAAACCACCCCCTCCGGCAGAGTATTCCACCTGTCCACCATCCTTTCTGTGAAAAAATGTCTCCTGATTTCCTTCATGAATCTCCCCCCCCCAACCTCAGCTGATGCCCTCTTGTACCCCTCCCTCCCTCTTTTAAGATGGAAAATCCCTTCAATATTAATCCCATTTATCCCCTTCAGATATTTGAAGGTTTCAATCATATCCCTTCTCTCACTCCTCTCCTCCAGGGAGCACATGTTCAGCTCGCCCAATCTATCTTCATAGGACTTTACATCCAATCCCTGGATCATCTTTGGTGCCCTACATTGCACCCTCCTCCAACAATTTTTTTTCCAATTGTTTAACCAGGTGAGACACACTAAGCTGAAAGCTTGTTTACAGGTACAACCTGGGAGCACAGGGAAGTTTAGTGACTTGCTCAGGGTCACACAGTATGCAAATGGGGGCTGTGGGATTCAAATCCAGGTCTCCAGATTTGCAGCTCAGAGCCTTAAACCACTGCGCTATACTGCCTCCCTATTTGATATCCTTCTTCAGCAATGGGTACCAGTACTGCATGCAGTACTCCAGGTGAGGTCTGACCAGGGATCTGTATAGGGGAAGGATCACCTCCCTATTCCTGGAGAAGATTCCCGTCACTATACACCCTAGTGTCCTATTGGTTTTGTTGCTACCTTCCTGCACTGAGCTGAGTTGTTCATGCTGCCTCTTATAACTACCCCCAGATCCGTTTTCTCCTCTATACTTTCCAGCTGCACCCCTCCCAGCTGATAGCTCCTTCCCTGGTTTCTCACTCTGAAGTGCAGTGCCTTGCACTTCTTGGAACTAAACCCCAGCTGCCATGTATTTTACCTATCCTGTAATTTGGTCAGGTCCTCCTGCAGCCCCTTCCACCTTTCAATGTCATGTACCACCACTCCCATCTTTGTATTCTCAGCAAACAGACTGATCCTACTCCAGACCCCATGTGAGATATCAGCTATGAATATCCCAAACAGCACTGGTGCCAGTCCCATCCATGTGGCACCCTGCTCATCACTTCCCTCGGTGATCAGAGCTCCCCCCACCACCCTCTGCTACCTTCCATTCAGCCAGTTGATGATCCATCTGACCATCTTTGTTCTCACCCCAATGTATTCCAGCTTCCCCCCAGCCTCCATGCGGCATATAATCAAAGGCCTAGCTGAAGTCCAAATACAGGACATCCACCGCATGGGCCCTGTCCAGTTCCCTGGTCACCCAGTCATAATACTCAATTAGATTTGTCTGTCAGAATCTGCCCAAAACAAACCCATGTTGATGACCATCCTGGAGACCATTGTCCTCCAAGAACGTCACCAGCCTCTCCTTTAGGATTGTCTCCATGAGTTTCCCCACAATCGATGTGAGGCTCACTGGACTGTAGTTGCCTGGCTCATTCCTGAGGTCACTTTTCTGAATGGGCACCACATGGGCCATCCACCAGTCTTGCAGTACGCATCCTGTGTCCAGGGAGGTCTCTATCATTTCACTCCTTTCCTCTTTCTTCTTGAGAGTGCACATGTCCAAATCCTGCAGCCTCTCCTCATATAACTTTCCCCTTGTCCCCAGACCATCCTGACTGCCCTGCACTGTGCTGCTTCCACCTTGTTGCAGTCTCTCTTCGGGTGTGGATTCCAGTACCTTTCGTAGTACTCCAGATGTGGTCTCACCAATTACCAGTACAGTGGGAGAGTCACCTCCCAACCTGTGCTGCTTATCCCCCTTTTTGTGCATAACCAAATCTTGCAAAGCATTTGTGCATAAGAAAATGCAGCAAACAAGTCCTTGTAACAAATTCAGTAGCTTACACAAGTTAATCACTATGTAAGTGTATAGTTGCTGTGGGAACCTCAAGTGAATGCCATGTGACAAAAGTCAAAAAGTCCTGCACCCAGGAATGACTGTTGCCAGATCCAGTATAGAGACAAATGCAACCAGAAGATCCTGCACCCATTTCACTGCTTCTTGTAGTTGCAAACAGAAACATCAAGCACTTTAGTATAATGTTCTTTTTTATTTAAAATGCAGAAGACTCATATCAGGAACAAGCTAGAAACAGACAAGAGACCTCACAAGATAAGTTCCCTGATGTGTGTTACAACTATCAAGTTACGTTATCAAAGGTGATGGGCCCTGTTCCCAAAATGCCTTTATATATGTGCCTTAAAGGGGTAATAACCCCTATATTACTTAAGGCAATAAAGGCAGGGGGCAACTGTTGGGGATCACCTAACTAGCCTAAATACACATAAAAATTATATAATTGATACAAAATAGTGAACAAGTATTAATCAGTGCACATTAAAAACAGGATGTCTAATGTCCAATTTCATTTCATTTCAGCTTGAGTACCTATATGGAGAAAATAATATACTTATTAATACACACAACATAACTGTACAGTACCACTCTTATAATGCCCAGCTGGTTAGTTTATGATTCTAAAAATTGGATAATTTCAGGCCTAATCACTGATGCCAGTGTGCCCCCCCAACATATGAGTACAAATAGAAACCAGGAGGAATCGTATCCATAAGGCATCAAGCAGTAATCAAAACATAGTGGAGAAATGACCCACTCACCAGTAAAGTTTTTTTTTTTTTTTTTTTTTAACTATGTTTCTTCTCCCCCCTCTCCTCAGGCCTGATCCACTCTACCACCCACTGTGGACCCTGCCTTCTTAAAAGACGTTACTTTCTACCCAAGCCCCGGGCTGCATATGGGCCTGAGGAGACTGAAGGGGCAGATGCAGGGAACCAGCGTTGGACATGTGGTGGAACGGTGCTGGGAGGGTCATCACCTATCTGGGCTGGAGGGGCTTTTTCCTCTGCTTTGTCCCCAATCTCCCTCCTTCCCCCCCGAGCGTGACAAGCCCTGATGTCATGGTGCACAGTAACCCTGCTCATGTCTGCCATGCTCACCCATACATATGATCCATGTCCTGCAGTGCCCTGGATCTCCACCTGAGGTCGTTGGGATGCTGGACAACCCATCGCCTTCCCCCCTGGAGAGGAGAGCAGCCCATGGGATGCTCAATCCTGTCCCTCCCCTGCCGACCCCCGGTGCCCAAGCTCACTCCTGAACTCGGGTCGCTAGCATGGCACGGGGTGTGGCATCCAGTGCCTCAACCCTCAGCGCCACTGGGCCGGTCATCAGTAAACTTTTAAGTGATGTAATTGCAAATATCCTGTTTTTCAAGCATGCATGTGTAGCATCAATGTTTTATGGTCCCATTTTCCTGACCACTTCCACAGGATGTAATGTATGATACAATTGCAGCTACATTACTAAACAAGTTCTGGTAAGAGCCTCAATGGCTGCTACTGCAATAGTACTGAAATAATGTGGATGTACATGCTTATAAGCCCCCTATCCCACCTTTTAATGTACTGTCATCAGAGCAGCAATAAGTCCTGGCACTTTGGGTCTTTAGTGTGACCCTTCTTCAGGGGGCTGGCTTTTGACAAGGGATTCAACAATTAAATACCCCTATCTGATCAATATTCAAAAGTTTGCAAGCCAATCAGCTTTACTCCATCTCTCATGCAATCATTAAATGAGATTCCTTCAGTAAAAACTTTTGGATTATTTATCAGAAAGTGATGAAAGCGCCCACGTTAAAAGTGCTTATGAAATGAGACAGCTGATAACTGGAGACAAGAGAATAAAACTACACCACAGGGATTGGTAAAGTGCAGTATATAGCATTAGTACCAACAAAGCTGAAGAGAAGAGAGAAAAAATTCTGTTAGTATTTGGTAAATAATTTAAAAAGAGTTCCTAAAAATCATTGAAGCAGTCTCTGTGGGAATAAAATACCACTGTAGTGAAGTGTGTAAAAAAGCACCTCACCCATACTCAAACTAGAAGGAGAAACCTGTAGCCTGAGCAGTCAGAAAGAAGCAGCGCAGAGTGCTACAGTGCTAGTTCAGTCCTTAAGTCAAGCAAGTTTTAACAACATGCCAAACTGTGGTATGAGTAAAATACAGATAACACAGAGAGAAGGTGTAAGTCAGACAACAGAATAAAATGAACTTAACATGAAAAACAGACCCTGATATACTAACTCTTTAACGTAACAGCTGTGTGCAATAGTCACACATGTGCGTCATGGTGTGATATTCACGCATGTGCATGGCTTGCACGGTGGCCATCTTGGGCACGATGGGCTCTTTCTCGCATGCGCATCCTGGCCGTGATACTTGCAAATGTGCACTGATGCACAGTGGCCACCAACTTGGGCATGTCGGGTTCTTGTGGAAGTGATGGGTGGCTATGAGACAGAAAAAGTAGTGTGGTGGGAGGAGGGAGATGAGAAAAGAAAGAAACACAGTGGTCTACTGAATGGAGAGAGTGGAGTGCTTCAACTAGTAGAGTAATTTTGCTTTAACTCCAAACTTTTGTGTTGTTCGTTCAGAATCCGGTGCGGTGAGCTGCTTTTCTGTGATAGCATGACATCCACAGAGCTCCACCCTCCAGCCATAAAAATGGAAGAGAATGAAAATCCAAGGCATAAGTCAGAACAAAAATTAAATGAAATTTAAGAATACCAAAGAAAGAAAGCAAATCTAGCAAAATAAAACAGGCATCACAACCTGAGGAAGTGGGCAGGAAAATGGGACCATGACATGTTGATGCCACATGTGTATGCTTGTAAAATATAGGAAGACTTGCAATGAAATTCACTTAAAACTTTACCGGTGAGTGGGTCATTTCTCTACTGTGTTCTTATTACTAATTTCAAGCCTCCCATTCAATCCTGGCCATCTTGAAACTGCCAATTGCCAAATCCAATAGCCCTCTCTCTTACACAGATGCACATCATAGTCACCTCCCCCTTCGATGCCTAAGCACTTTCTCAGCTCCTTCAAACATAAACTCAAGTTGTTATTTGTTTACACCAGGTGGAGTATTTTCCACTCCATTTTTCTCTCATGGGGCTCATGTGTATGCAAGGACACAACGTGTGTGCTCTCTGTTAAAGGACATGCCCCTGGCATCTGAGAGTGAGGTCCCCTTCCATTATGGCTGGGGTCCTGTGGTGTTGTCACCCAGATTCCTCCCGGTGGCAGTCAATGAGTGGGATGCGCAATCTCCCTCACTGAGGCAAGAGAGCTGTCCCAGGGTGCTCAACCCTTCCTCTTCCAGCCAGCCCCCATGTGATGTGAGTCCATTTCTGAACCCAGGCCACCATTGTAGCAGGCAGTAGCGCTACCGTTGTGCTACTGGTCTGGCTCTGTCAAGGACCTTTGTGGTGAAAATGAGATTTCAGAATGAGTGACTCTGTAGTTGAAGAAGTATTCAAGGCTAAGCAATAATGTTGAGGGAGGACAGTAACAATAACCACTTTAAGAGTTATTGTGGGACAGACGGGAGTCCCTATTGATGACTGATATATTGGGCACAACATATGTTTATAGAGTATGAGTTTCTTTTTGCAATCTACTGTCGATTATGCTTGTACTGTATGCACAAGCTCTGGACTGCTGTAATTTGTGCATAAAAGTGATAATTCCTCCAGGCAAATAGGACCGCATTTCTGCAAACAAACTTGTAGGGCTTTGGTGCTCTTGTCAAGCTGCTTGCTCTTGTAAATGCACAGTAACATGCTCGGAAATGACACTGAATGGCTAATATAACATTTTATTATGAGTATTAAATTTTGTAAAATTGTAGTGAGTTATAATAAAAAAAGGTAAAAATGTAGAAAGTTAAAGGTACAGTTAAAAACGTGTGCAGTGCATTACTATGTTGACACGTTCAGCATTTAAAAAGACTAGTAGGCATTTAAAAAGGATTAACAATCCTATATAAAAGCAACATGATTAAATACAGTAGACAATAAAAAAAACATACAGTACAGTACTAGAGTACTACTGTGTCTCAGGGCTGCTCTTGCTCACTTGGTGATTCTTTGTGTTCGACAGTGTCTGTTACTGGTAACAGCAAGCTTTCAATAGACATTTGCTTAGAACCCTTACTTGATAAAACTTCTATGTGCTTTTCAAATGCATGAAACCAATTGTAATCAGTCTGCTCTCTAGTTTCCATGAAGCATCTGATTTTCTAAATCCATTCTGTCTTTCTGAGCCAACATATCTTCAAGAACAGCACACTACCCATGCATTTAACAGCTCCTGCTCTCCCCCGAGCCCTGCAGAATGCTGAAATCTCCCCAGCTCCTGGTGGTCGTGAGGGCAGGCAGGATCTCCTGCCCTCCCCGAGTCCCGCAGAATGCTGGAAATCTCCCCAGCTCCTGGTGGTCGTGAGGGCAGGCAGGATCTCCTGCCCTCCCCTGAGTCCTGCAGAATGCTGAAATCTCCCCAGCTCCTGGTGGTCGTGAGGACAGTCAGGATCTCCTGCCTTCCCCCGAGCCCCGCAGAATGCTGAAATCTCCCCAGGTAGTGAACCGCCGGCCAAGGCAGAGCACCAGCTTGTTTGTTTGCTCTGTGTGTGCGTGGAACTTTTGGCACCTTTGTTTAATCAAAGACTCTTGTCGTTTTCATTGGCAGAGCAACACTGATAGTTTTTTACCTATCTTTTTCTCTCAGCCTAGCAGTATTTTAAACCAGGCAGAATGGAGCTTTAAGGAGAACATTATTTGGCTGCTCTACTGACTGTAACAGAAAGGAGCTTTAAGGGCGTATGTGCCTGTGTTGTTTCTTAAATTCTGCTCTACTTCTGATTTAATACTGTCCTGTTTTAGCTGCATAGAGGTCTGCAAGCTCTCAATTGTGCACTGCATGCCTTATTTTATACACCAGTTGAGGCGGGCACTTTAGGGATTAATGCACCTTCTAACAAGCTATGCTACTGGGCTACTGAGGCGGAGAACAGCTTTAAAGAGCAGCTTTAAATTTCCTTAATTTATTTTCCTGCACTCGATGTAAATTTCTATCACCAACTCGGAGTTACTGCTGCTCTTAATTCTCTCCCAATTTAAATCGGATCTTGGTGCTCACTTAAAGAAAAGAAAATGAATACAAAATCCCAATGTTTAATTCGAATTCAGGACCCACATTTTCATTATAACCCGAGGTAACTTGAGATTGGGAGCCTCCTACTGCACGTAATTCTTTGTGCCTGTAAATCAGCTTCTCCTTCTCCCTACCTGGTATAATTGTTCCCGTTTTCTTCTCTCCCTAGCTGCTGGTGGTCGTGAGGGCAGTCAGGACCTCCTGCCTTCCCCCGAGCCCTGCAGAATGCTGAAATCTCCCCACGTAGTGAACCGCCAACCAAGGCAGAGCACCAGCTTGTTTGTTTGCTCTGTGTGTGTGGCCCCCGCTGGTGCTCCACACCGGCTGCCCCACCACCCCGACCCCCACCCTTGGTGAGCTGTTAGTTATATAGGCTGTCCCTCGTGACTGCCAGAACCAATCAGCCCACTTTCCCCTTTGCTCCTTATACACCTCCAACATTAGTGGCCGCCCTAGAGCTGCTGTTGCCCAAATACATTTTAAAATGCTGCCACTCTCTCTAGCTATAGTCTGCCTACTCACAACTATAACATCCCTCCCACCCTCCTCTACCCAAAACAGAAAAGCTCCCTAACACTCATCACTGTGACTGTCAAGCAACCTCCCCACTCTTCCTCTGCCCTTGTGCAGAGCCCTTTATATTGCTGGAAGAACTGGGAACTTGGAGCTGCCATCCTCCCTCCCTCCTTTCATGCTGGGTTGTTAGCCTTAAATGTCTCCCCACCAATCAACTCATCACCAACCTCGAGTACTCCTCTGCAACTCCCTTTCCACTGCAAGCCACAATGGGCCATGCTCCTAGCAAAACAACTATTGACTCTACTGCTCCTCCTAGCCGGGAACGTTGAACGGAACCCTGGTCCAACCCCCTTAATGGACACCCTCCCCTGCTAATCACCTACCAAGAGGTTTCAAAATAGCACACCTAAATATATGCAGCATTCTGAACAAACTCACGGCCCTACAACCAAGTGTCCTATTCCTGCGCCCCTATATCCTAGTCATTACAGAAACCTGCCTGAAGCCCCACAACCTGGATGCAGAGTTCTCTATACCTGGCTACTCCCACATTTGGCAGGATTGTCAGGGCAAAAGGAAGGGTGGTGGCACTGCCGTGTTCATCTCCTCTAAGCTCCAGTTCACCTCAGTCAGTCTTTCCACACCCATGTTGTCAACAGACTCCCAACTAATCAAAATCTCTCTCCCTCACTCAATTTCCCTATACATAACAGGGTCTTACTGCTCCCTGGACACCCCATTGCCTGTTGTCCTAGACCACTTGGGCACCCTAAGATCCCTTGCAGCTGGCGGTGAGCTACATATCCTTGGGGATTTCAACCTGAACTGGATCTCCAGTGCTAGCTCCAAAATACGAAGCCAAGTAAATGCGCTAAACCTGTCCCAACTAATAACCGAACCTACTCACCTCAACCATAAATCCAAGAAACATACTCTATTGGACTGGGACCTAACCTCCCACCCCCATCGTGATATTGACACTGGACTCTTACCGGACTCTCTCAGCGACCACCACATGATATACTTGGTGCAGAAAATATTCAGACCTAAGGCCCCACCCCCCCACTTACACTACACACTAGGTCATATAAAGCCCTGGACCAGACAGCACTTCTAAATGACCTGAATAATATTGACTGGTCCAACATCCCACAGGCTCCCTCCATTAATGCTGCCCTCAAATTCTTCACATCCAGAGTCCTTGCTATCTGGGACTACCATGCACTATTCAGAAGATCCAGAGTAAGGGATGCCCACCTACCCTGGGTGACCACCGATCTCTTAGATCAACTTCTAGTCAGGGACCGAGCCTGGAAAACCTACAAGGTAATAGGCTCTCAAATGGCACTTCAAGCAGCTCACTGTGGAATGCCTGCATGAGGCTTATACACCAGGCCAAAGCTAATTACTTCAAGTCTTCCTTCCACAATAACTTCAATCACCCAGCTAGATTTTGGAAGTCAATTAAATCCCTCTTCTCTCCACTGGCCCAACCTCCTACTCTAGCCCTCAACATAGCAGTCACCACTATCACTGCACAGAGTACTGTGGCCACAGAGCTTAACTCCTTTTTTACAAGCTGTATATCCTGTCTCTTATCCTTTCACCCCAGGCACCCACTCCCCGCTATCCCAGCCATATCCCCATCCTCTCACTTCTCTTTTCGCTTTGCTACACCAACAGAGGTATTAAAAGCATTTTGGTCTCTTAATCCCTCCAAAGGTAAATGCCCCTCGGGATTAGACTCCAGCATGCTCCATCTATCTGCCCCTGCCATAGCCAGTCCACTGGATACTCTCTTTAACCTGTCCTTCAGACATGGTTCTATCCCATCTAAATGAAAACATGCCACAGTCATTCCCCTCCATAAAGGAGGTGATCCCTCCTCCCCGGGCCACTACCGACCTATCTCACTTCTCCCCATTTTAGCCAAAATCCAGGAGCACCTTGTGCTCTCTCAGCTCTCCCATTTCCTCGACTCCAACTCCTTCTTCTCTCTATACCAGGCTGGTTTTAGAAAATTGCACTCCACCATCACCTCTCTCCTCCGACTCACCGACACCATCCTCATGGGAATGGATAAAGGGGGTATCACCGCAGCTATCTTCATTGACCTGGCTAAGACCTTCAACACAGTCTCCCAAGCCCTGTTACTGTCCAAGCTCACCCTCGCCAGACTAACTGGACCTGCCATTAGCTGGTTCCAGTCATACCTGGCAGGCAGGTCCCAGTCAGTCCGTATTGGCTCAGCCACTTCCACCTCACTCCCTGTCACTACTGGCATCCCCCAAGGCTCTGTCCTTGGTCTAATGTTGTTTTCCATCTTCCTCAATGATCTGCCTTCGGCCTGCCTCATACTTCCATTCACATGTATGCAGACGACACAGTACTGTTTTCCTCTGGTCCTACCCCCCTGCAGTAGCTGCCAGACTCCAGCAAGATTTTGACAATGTCCAACTCTGGTTTTGTTCTTATCAGCTCTTTCTAAACCCCAAGAAAACTGTCTCCCTAACATTCAGCACACAAGGCCAAAACTTTCCCATCTTCCCACCACCCCCATTTTCCACACTCTTGATGGCTCCCCCCTGGAGGTTTGTACATACTTCAGATACCTTGGGATCTGGCTAGATCAGCATCTTGACTTCTCTGTGCATATTGGTGCGATACATAAGAAACTGCACCCCATGCCAGGTGCATTATACCACAATAAAAGTTGCATCCCCCTGCCAACATGCCTGGCAATTGTTCAAAAGATGATCCTCCCAATCCTGGACTATGGGGACATAGTCTGCAGTGTAGCCCCTAAGTCCTCCCTAGCCAGACTTGATCCTTTCTTCCACTCTTTCTGTCATTTCGCCCTGGACTGCCCCCCCATAACCCATCACTGCGACCTTTACCATTACTTAGACCTTCCATCTCTCCACAATCGGAGACTGATACACAGTGCCAGAACCACTGTGAAATTCTGGGCACAGTCACTCCCCTCCTACCTTGCAGCCGCCCTTGCATTTTTACCCCCGCCTGCATACTCACTCAGGAACATTGATTCCCGGCTTCTCCACATCCCCCACATGTCCACCGCTTCCGGCCAGGCTGTCTTCAGCTACCAGAATCCAAAATTATGGAACTCCTTGCCGGTTGATATTAGGTACTCCACCAGCACACCTCACCTCAACTCACTACTCAAGACACACTTCTCCACTACATGCTCATGCAACTTGCGCTGCTGAGAACCAAGTAGTCATGTCTGTTTCTACCAATCTCTCTCCAGTTTACTGAGCTGCACTGCTCCAAACTTGTCTCACTCCATTGTGTTATTTCTGCTGTTGCCTAATCTGTAGATAAATTTGTATTATTTTTCTGCTGTTGACTACTCTGTATACATGAAGGTACTGCAATATGTATTTGTACTGTATTTCTCCCTCTCTCCCCATACCCCAGGGCGCTTCTGGAATCGAGCGATACCCTGCTCAGTATGCCTTCCGGGTAAAACTCTTAAATAAATAAATAAAGCACCTGACACCTGTTTTCAGACATAATTGCACTTAATTGGGTTACTTGGTAGGTGCGACCTTCAATAATACAACTATTCACACAGCATTTAGCCAGATAAATGGACATACAGCCAAAAATGACAGGGCATACAAATGGATGTTTTAACATTACCAAGATAGAAAAAAAAAAAAATGGGACCAGACAAAAAATGGCATACAGCCGAAAATGGCAAACATCCAAATGGTATGCATGTGGAATTTACTGTATTTATGCAATCTTACTCATCTGAGTTGCAACATCTCATTTCCAGATGAGTCCTACTTCTACACATTTACAGATCTGGTGAACAGGTGCACTGGGAGATTAAGCAACTGTCCAAAGTCACACAGTGAGTTTTTGGCTCTAGCGAGATTTGAATGTACGATCTCCCTTTACCCAAGTCAGCACTCTAACCACAAGAATGTATGCCCTCTAAGGCTGAGGCAATGTGAGATGTGTCTTATGGTATAACAATGTCAGCTAGTTTCATCTGTCTCACCTTAAACAGTCTGGTGACTGGGAATTCTCGGTAGTGGTCCCAGCTACCTGGAGCTCGCTACCATTCCATCTTAGGTGTGCCCCCTCAGTGGAGACATTTAAGAAGGGGGTAAAATCTTTACTATTTGTACATGCTTTCAACACTAAGTGAATGTTTAACAGCTGTACCTCTTCTGTATTAAGATATGTATCTAATAATGAAACATTTAATACCTGAATTTTTAAATGTATGTTCTCTAACTGTGAAGTGCCTGGGGCCTTAGGGATAGGATGCTACTATGTACTGTACTTACAAAATTGTCTTGCCTAGTACAGAGAAGGGAGAGAATCATGAGACAAAGCTGAGCTGTTCTAGTAGACTTACTAAAAAATTACTTGAGTTGGCTACTGTTATTTATAAAATTGATGTTCTATTTTTTTTTATTTTAAAAGAGAAAGTACTGCTCCTCCCTCCTCTGAAATGGTATGCTCCAGTTTAACATTGCCACATGTGATCACTGTATGCAGAATAAGATGTTTTATGCTTCTCATCACTAAATGGCTGACTTTGTGTGATTTATAATGTACACAACAAGAGTGTTGATACAAGAGTTGCAAAAAAACTAAATTTTTATTCTTGCAAATATATCAGCACACCTTCTGTAGCAGAATTAAAATATGCTATGCAGCTCAGTGTTGTAACACCAATGCAACTGATGCAAACAATTAAAATCAACCATGTCATCACTGTTATGCTGGAGAAATCTCACTCAAAATCCAAAAGATATCAATAGTAGATGTCCCAACTCGGATACAAACTGTAAATAAAAATAATGCATTCAAAATACACTCCTTGAATTAAAATAATAATGTAATACATAGTGACCCTGGGTGACCCGCGGTAGTTTTGTAGGACAGTTCCCCAGTTCCCTAACAGCAGAAAAAATAAAAACAGACAGCCCATCAGTGCAACCAAATAGGTACTGCATGCAATGCTGACAACCTTTGTTCAGGAACAAGCTATGGTCATCAGAGGCAGCTGGGAGTAGGAAGACTGCTCATCCCATAGTATGCTCTCCTCCTCAGGGAGGGTTCCTATTTTGGCTGGAGTGCTTCCATGTGGGTGATCATAGGTTGAATCACAATGGAGGCAGGCTGTGTGTGTGGGGGGGGGTCTGCCGAACTCACAAATGGCTTTCCAATGTGCACTCCCTTGCATTGAGCCCTTGGCATGCAGAAGTCCCAGGTGCTGGGTATAACAAAGAAAAACATCCCAGCTATCAAAGGATGATCCCTGGTTCTCCCTGGCTGTCCCTGCAGGCTCCACATCACTGACCGTGGCCATTCTCCTTTCAAGCTGGCCAAAGATTACTTAAAGGGCCTCCTGTCAGCCCTGATGAAAGAGTCCCACTATGTGGGTTAAGCCATAGAGGCAATAGAGGAGAGGAGTATGTCCCAGGGAAGATGGGTGATGAAGCTGGGGGGAGACAGCAGAAAAATGGGGGCTGGCTGGTGAGACAGGAGCAAGAATAAAAGGAAAAACAAAACTGAAATTTTGAGATTATCCTTTCATCAGAGAAAAAGTACTTAAATTAAAAATGAATTTCTCTCTAGATTGTGCTCACTAATGTCTGGCGACCCTCATTAAGATTTCACCATTGTCACCAAGACAGGACACTATTGTGGTCCCACAATGGTCAGTCCTTGAGCTGGTATTGTACCTTTTATTATAAAATGGGAAGGGCATTTTTGGTATTCTGCCTGGCTGTTAGTCATACGTTAGAAGTGTCTAACGCATGGCTAAAACAAGTCCTAAATACTTTGCTGCAGTTAACAAAAGATATCCCTCAGCCTTATCAGAATTAAAAGAACAGCCGCCATTTTTTTCTATCACTCATGGAGACTACTGCTCAGTTTACAACAGATCCTTGTTAATGTCTCTCTCTGAAATTCCACTACAGAAAATGTAAAAATGAAATTTTTCCTTCTAAAGCACTACCTTTTTGACTACAAATACATCAAGTGTCCCTGATTGTCACTCCTACTCCTAACTCCATTTCAAAGTACTGCACCACAAAAGCAGTTATTAGTGAGACCCGCTCCCTGTTCTACTTTTGACTCAGTCAGTCCCGTGGTCTACCAGTCCTCCAGCTCAGTCACTCTCATTCTATGTTCTGAGCCACCAGTAACCAATAAAAATATCTTGAATGTAAAAAAAAAAAAACCTGCAGCTGTCATGGTAAAACAACATTTCTCCATACTGCGTCCACTCTGTTTTGTACTTACTGACGTGATCGTGCATGCGCTTCTAGCACCCCATAAACAATAAGTCTATATGTAGGAAGCAAGACAACAGGAATTAAAATAAAAAGAAAAGAAATAGATTCAAATTTATGCGTATACCTCTGCTAGTGTCATCTCCCTGTCACAAACATACACAGCAGCCAGCACAGACACACTTGGGGGGGCAAGACTACAGAACTACGATATAAGAAACTACAGGTATGGTGGCCAGATTAGGACAAATGCAAAAAAGAAACCACCAACTTAAAACAAGCGGAGGGACTACTTTATAACAAAATAACTTTTAGTCTTACTTTATATACATTTAAACATTTTATTTTAACAAATTTGTGTGCCATATAAAAACAGCCCATTTTATAAGCACAATAACCCACTACAGGGTGTGTGTTAGACAGTTTTAATGCACAGCTAGGAGGCTGAATGCACTCAGCCTGCAACCTAGTGCCTCGCTCCCCCCAGCCATGTATTAGATAAAGCTAACGCAGACCTTGTCATGGCTTATTGCTTACACATTTCGTCAGTGACATTAGGGAGGGCATTAGAGGGAAAATCGGCCCTTTTTTAAATAACACCAAGCTCTGTGACAGGGTGAATTGTGAAGGAGGAACTGGAGAGACAGGAGAAATGGTCAAAGGTCTGGCAGCTGAGCATCAGTTCCAAAACATGTACGGTCATGCACGTAGGAAGCAGAAACCCTAGGGTTGATTACTGTTTGGGAGTGGCGACAGTTGCTGTGAATGAAGAGGAAAGTGAGTTTAGGGTTAGTGATTTACAACAACCTCAAATCATCATTGTTATGTAACAAAGCAATGGAAAAAGCAAATAAAATGCTTGGATTCATTATGACAGAATTCAGTGGCAGGAGAAAATAGATAATTTTGCCCCTGTACAGAACCCTAGTGTGATCATACCTGGAGTACTGCATGCAGTTTTGGAAACTATACCTCAGTAAAGACATTAACAAACTGGAGTCTTTGCCAGCTCCGTGGTACTGAGTGATGGGGCATTGCTTTGGTACTCTGGCAACCCAGGTTCACACTCTGAGCCTGAGTCATCAGGAGTGGGGGTTGACACAGAGGGACTCAGGGCATCCATCAGAGGCTTCCCTTCTGTGGAGTGGAAGCTATGTTCTGTTTCAGTGGCAGCTTCTGGTGGTGGCTTGCAGTACTGCACTTGGAAGTGTGGGTAACCACATGCTGCCAAGCATCTCTGCCTCAGGAATGTCATTGCAGGTGCATGTATGTGGGTGGTGACTAAGACCCCCAAAACGGAAACGGGCTGTGCTGGGCATCCTAGTTGATGATCTCCCTGGCAACCTTCCAATGCTGCCAGGCTCCCAAAGCTGGCTGGCCCTTCCACCTCTGGCCATTACTGTCTGACAAAGGGTGCTTCCTTCCTGCTGGCAGCAAAAGGGCACCTTGACAGGGATAAGTCAGAGCCACCTGACAGAGGTACCCGAGGCCGGGGAGGGTCCAGCAGCACAGGGTGAGTCTAGCAGGTAGCGGGGGTGCCCTGTGGAGAGCCTGAATGGGTGGGTCTCCAGAGTAGAGAGGAGCAACAAAAAAAATGCAAAAAAAAACCAACAACTGCAGTCTGTGCAGAGGAGGGCGACCAAGATGATATACCATCAGCTGGGTAGGACATAACTGAAGAGTCTCAACATGTACTCTCTGGAGGCCCAGGAGGGAGAAGGAGGACATGATATAAACATTTAAGTACTATACATGCAGGGAGTAAACAAAGTGGACACAAACAAGCTGTTAACAGAGAGTAGCAACATTAATACCAAGGAGAACTAGAGAAACTTTTGGGTGAAATGTTTAAAAAGGACATGAAAAAATATTTTTTCACGGAGAGTATGGTAGAAAAGGGGAATAGATTACTCACCGGGGCTTCAGTGCAGTAAGAGTGGAGGGATTCAAGTGGAGACAGGATAGACAAAAAGGGCTGGTAAAGGGAACTGGAGGATATGATGGGGGAGGCTGGTTATTATAGGTGTAGCCAGGGGGCTTCCTTGGTGCCCAGAAACCCCTAAGTCTTGCATTCATCATAAAATGTTTTTGCACACCTGAACTAAATAATAGGATTTCTTGGGTGGAACCCCACCTTCCCAAATTCTTGCTAAACTCCTGATGGAACCCTAGAGTGCAAGTACCACTTCACATGGTGGACTGGATAGGAAAAGCCTTCTGCCAGCAGTGTGCTATGATTTTATATGCTTTTCACACATAAATGTTTTAGTCAAGTTCATACTTGGTAAAGAAATCCATTGTCCCTTTTGCTCTGTTCATAATTCACAGAAAAGGTCATTTGTTTCTGATTCCTTCTGTGACAATTTTTTTTCTGAAGTCTTGCAAGCATTATTAATATTTATACTACCAACTAGCATTTCCTTCATGGAGGAATGTGTAAACTGCATTGCCGGAGGGAAGATCTCCATGGAAACAGAATTAACTTTGTTCCTGGATGCACTGGAAGTCATTTGGTCCTTATGATAAAGTAATTGGTTCAACTACAGAAAAACAACTTTATATTTTGATGGCCTTTCCAACAGTCTGATATAACCAGTTGATGTATTAATTCCTTAGGTGACTTAAATGTTCTTTGGAATTGGAATGTGTTACAGACATCTTCATAAATGGTTTACAGCCTTACTGATGAAACAGAACTAATGTTAAGCTCTCATCAAATACAACGTACACACCTAATTTACAGATGCAGGATGAACAGGCCATATGGCAAACTGGGCCTAATTCTCCATTGCATGGGACTGGCCTTAAATTGAAGCAATATGATTTGCCACCAGTCGCTTGACTGTGACTCCCCTAAGCTCATCTCAAATGGGGTTGGGGAATCTTTGTGTGCCACAGCACATCAAAAAATGCTGCTGCATATAAGTGGACAAGGCAGGTATGAAAATGGCTCACAGTGATGTTCATATAGCCTATTACTGACAGGACTAGTGGCACTGCACTTTTGCAGTGCCACTTGTCGAAGACCTTTTCTAGGCAAGTAGTAATGGAATTGTAATCGTGTGTACAGCAACTTAAGAGTAGTTGCAGAAATAGAAATGATCAAGAACACATCAGTCATCAGTTTTGGAGAAATGGGGTTAGGGAGGGGGAGCCTCTGAACTTACACTGAGGGTGCAAAATTGGTTTTGGATTGGGGGCCCACTGAATTACCAGGAAGTATGGCAAGGGACAAGGGACCTGACTCTTGGTGGACCGCAAGTGGCTTCATGGGTCATTCCCATTGTTTCCTCCCCACCCCTCTCTATTCCTTTAGACATGTTTGTGGGTCACAGTGGATAGAATTTCTTTCTAGTTGCAACAGTCAACCATGGTGATCCAATGCCCTCCACCCAAACAAAAGTCCCATATCAAGCCACAGCATGCAGTTTTTCATCATCTCCCAAGCCTCATAACTGATGCCACCTTACAGCATACTAGTACCCTGCCCTTAATCTGCATCCCCCTGCCAACCTATTAGGACCACCACAGAGTCATTAGAAGTTCTGAGAGAGGATGTGTTACAAAACTCTGCAGTGATCTTGGTGATCCTCTCTTAGGAAGGGTTGAGTGCCTCAGGACTGGAGGATGGCTCATGTTGTGCCTGTCTACAAAAGCGGCCCATTGGAGGAGCCGGGTAACTAAAGGCCTGTCAGTCTGACATCAGTGATAGACAAGATGATGGAGGCCATCTTCAAAGAGAGGCTGGAGGTGTTTCTGGAGACATGGGACCATCTGGATGGTCACCAACATGGCTTTGTTCAGTGAAGATCGTATCAGACTAACCTTGTGGAGTTCTATGATTGAGTGACAAAGGCACAAGACCAGGGAAGGCCATTGGATGTCCTCTGTCTCTAGACTTCAGCAAGGTGTTTGACTCAGTGCCACACCCAGGGATGCTGGACAAGCTGGGGGGAGTGGGAGTGGAGGAAAGGATGGTGATGTGTATAGGGAACTGGCAAACTGGGCAGTTTCAGAGGGTGGTGGTCGGGGGGGAGGAATCATCTCTAATGAGGGTCATTAGCGGGGTCCCACAAGGGTCGGTGTTGGGCCCACCCCTGTTTAATGCTTACATCTCAGACACCAGGGAAGGTATCAAGAGTGAGATGAGCCTCTTTGCTGATGACTCAAAGCTGGGAGTGGTGGTAGATGGGGAGGAGGGAAGAAGAGCCCTACAGGGGGACCTGGAGACTCTGGAGAGGTGGTCATGCACTTGGAAATTGAGGTTTAATGCCAAGATATGCAGTGTTCTCCACTTGGGGCTTATGAACCCTGATCATGAGTACTTTTTGGGTTGGGAGAAACTGCAGATTTCAGGGGGGAGAAAAGGATCTTGGGGTGGCCGTGGATGCCAAAATGAATAACTCTGATCAGTGTAGGAGGGCTGTGGCTAAAGCAAATAAAATGCATGTGTGCATTGCCCAGGGGGATAATCTCAAGGAGACAGGAGGTGCTTCTCCCTCTGTATAACTGCCTGGACCACACCTAGAGTACTGCATGCAGTTTTGGCATCCGTACTTGAAAAAGGACATTGCACCTCTGGAGATGGTCCAGAGGGGGAGACCAGGATAATACAGGGTCTGGGGAAAAGATCCTATGAGAAGAGACTTGAGCTAAACTTGTACTTCCTGGAGGAGAGGAGGGACAGAGGGGATATGATTGAGGTCTTTAAATATCTAAAGGGAGTGAACAGGATCAGCCTAAATATGGTGTTCCAGCTGAGGGAGGAGGCGGCCACCAGGGGCATTCCATGAGGCTGGTTGGCAGGAGGCTCAGGGGAAGACCAGGAGATGCTACTTTACCAAGATGGTGTTGGACCCATGGAATGCACTGCCTGTGGAGCTGGTGGCTGTTGATATAGTGGGGGGATGCAGGAGGGGCTGGGACAGATGTAAGGGGAAGGTAAAATTGAGGAACGCCAGGTTTAGAGGTGTAACTCTGTTGGGGGATGGGGTCAGAGGGATTTCCTGCATGGCTGTGTGTTGGGTGGTCACTGCAACCACCTAGCAGCAGTTCCTTGTGGCTATATATCAGGTGGTAATAGCAGCCACTTAGAAATGGTCCCCTGTGGCTGTGTGTTGGGCCAGTCATGGCAACCACTTAGCAGCAGTCCCTTGTAGCTGTGTATAGATAGACAGAAACTTTGTATGGCGCCCCTTCCTGGGGGCTCAAAGTGTATGGGGTGATCTTTGCAACCACTTAGCAGCAGTCACTCGCAGCTGTTTATGGAGCAGTTATTGCAACCACTTAGTAACAGTTCCTTGTGGCTTCATGGGGTGGTCACTGCAACCACTTAGCTTCAATCCCTTGTGGCTGTGTATTGGGGTAATTATTGAAACAACTTAACAACCATCTCTTGTGGCTGTGTATGGGTGGTCACTGCAACCACTTTGCAGCAGTCCCTTTTGGCTGTGTAAGGGTTGGTCATTGCAACAACTTAGCAGTAGTATTTGTACTATTATGGTATACATACATATAGTATATGTGTGTGTGTGTACATATATATATATATTTATAAAATGGTGTGGTAAAATCATAAAAATCCCAGTGATACAATTGGCCAAAACACATCACATGACCGTGCATTATTTCCCAACGACCGCACACCTTCCACTACGACTGCACGCCTGAACTACTTTCCGCTCCTCAAAACCTCTTCACCAGCAGCAAGACCACTCCACACCTGGTGCAGCTAGACACCCACACTAACACACATGTGCAACTGACACCCACACCCATAAATAAATATACCAGTAGTAGCACCACACTGTAGAAACAGATCTGTTCATCCTACCATTAATGTTTACTGAAAATTTAATTTAAAATCAAATCCTGCCTGCCATGTTTACAGTGTCACACTGTACAACCACTTTATTACTGTAACCACTGTGACCACTCTCACTAACAGAAACCTAACTCTATATAAAAACTATAACATACATTCCTTTGTATTCTTCTCTTCATTTATTTAAAAAGATGCCTTTCCACTCACAATACCGCCGATCCCGCAGTACTTTCACTTCATTAGAATAAGGTGATCGAGCGGGTGTTTTATTTTAGTGAGAAGTTGTTAAGTCAGTAAGACGTTGGTTCAGGTGACTGCGTTTATTGTTTTAGCCGTTTTCCTGCTCTATGATGAAGAAGGATAACCAGCGACTGATTATTTAGACAGAGATCGAAGCAAGACAGTGTTGCCATAGCAATACTCGCCTCGCCTCGGGCTCACGCTTCTAAAATTACCGACCACTCGATTCATCCCCTGGCTGCTTCCGCATCACATATGGAACCAACATTACTGAAAACCGCGAAATAATAAAAGGCAGTCACTTTTCTGATTTTTAAACACACCACGCCTTACTTTGACCTAGTAACAGCTTCTCACTTTCTAAAATGAGCACCGCCGTCACGCTTACATTTGGGCAATTAAAGTGACACTGCTTTACAGAAATACTTTTTTCACACCAAAAATGACTCATAAAGTTAAAATCATTTACAAATACAGTTTTCACACCAAAAGTGTCACTTCTGCCAACATATCATTTAATTACTAACTACACAGAAGGACTACTTCCCCAAAAATCTATAGCTCTTTTATAAAGATAGATATACCACTCTGAGGTGTCTTGACGATCGCGCGCGGTTGATGCACTCGGCCCGCGGCTTCGGGTAGCGCATAACGCAACCGCGCTGCGGGCATCAGAGCGCGACCGCACACCTCAGAGTGGTATATCTATTACATATATATATATATATTATATATATATATATATATATTAGTAGCACGGTAGTGCTACCATAGTTAGGGTTGAGGAGCCATTTCATGTTAAACCCCAAAACTTTGCACCTTAATAACTTTGCAACCGTTTGATGGATTTGGCTGAAATTTGGAATACACTATCAAGAACCATAGGCCTTGGCATCTGCCAAGATTTGTACTAGTTGGATACATGGCTGCAGAGTTATTAAGCGTGATTTGCCGCAGCGTTTATGCTTTTCTGGAATTCTGGTGGCAGCATGACAGGTCGCATGGTTTGCACGACCAGCCCGAAATCTTCAGGGAATGTGCGCCAGGTTCCCCATGCCTTTCAAGATTTGGTGAAAAATATTAAATGTTCAAAAGTTATTCAAAACAATTTCCCATTATAAGTCAATGGGAAAAGTTAACAAAAGTTTGACAGCATGCAATGCAGTTTTACTTTCTCGAATGGGCCTGTTACTTTCGCAAATCAGCCATTTTGTTTTCAGTTGGTGATCAGAAAAATGGTTGGCATTTAAATTTGGGACCCTCTAGCAACCTAATTCTTTTTGTATTCACCTAGTCGGACCCTGAGGATGCTTGCCATGTCTTTATTTTGTGGTAAAACACCCCAGAAATATGTTTTTCAAATTTCTGGAAAAAGTACTTTCGCAAATTACTTTTGTGCTCACGAAAGTGTAGAACTCTTTTGCGAAAACTTTTGCAAATTGCGACAGTAGTTTTCTACCTGTGGAAAGTGACAGCGATTCTTTGGCACTGTGCTGCAAAAGAACGGTTGGGAGTTTTGGGCTGAAATTTGAGGAACACAGCCGACATCTCACAGATGTGCCTTTCAGTGTTGCATTGAAAAATATTACATGGCGGCAAAGTTACGGCACTCCAAAGTTGATATTTTTCCCATAGGATAACATTCGGCACTGGCGCATTACAGGAATCCTTTGGCTCCTGCTGCAAAATAACAGTTTGGTCTTTTTCTTGAAATTTTGAGGAAGACAGCCAACAGGCCACAGATGTGCCTTTCGGTGGTTTGGTGAAAAAATATTACAGGGAGGCAAAGTTATGGCACTCCGAACTTCTCTTTTTTTCCCATAGGATAACATTACGGCGTTCGCCGCTCCTTTCAGGGCCCGTATCTCGGAAACGGTGCGAGATACGGACTTTTCATCAGAAAAATGCTTAGCCTCCTCCAGGGCGCTAAGTACAAAATTAGCTAGGATAGTTGTAAATAATATGAGTTTTAAATTTTTTTTCTATGTCGTACGGTTCCTGAGATATAACCTATTTAGTATTCCAAGTCCTCATTTTCTGCTCTGATATCCATTATTATGCATATATTCTTTGTACTCACTGTCTTTCTCTATGCAGCTTTTGGGGAAAACCAGCCTGTGCGCTTACATTACTGTTACTGTTGCCCTTTCTGCTTGCAGTCCTGTACCCATTTCACTTACTGTTGACGTCCTGCGCCACCATGTGCTGCTATCCTTGGCGTTATTTTCGGTTGTGTTTCTGTTATTTTTGCCATTTGTGTCTACAGTACTGTTTCTCCTTCTGTTTTAGTTTGCGTCACCATGCCCATTGAAATTTCCATTTGCAGGCACCATGTTACTATGTGACAACACATCACGTGGCAGACCGTTCCCGTCTACGCCACCGTGTGCGTTACCCTTTCTGTTCTCATTCGCACTTGCATTACCATGTGTGCCACTGTTAGTGCTTCTGTTTGCGTTGCTGTTCCTGTTACTATGCCTCAAGACATCACGTGGCAGGAGCGCGGGGCCCAAACGCCGCTGCATTACATTCACTATTTCTTGCTATCATTCTCAAAAAGAAGGGAAATTAGAGGCAAAAAACTCCATTTAATGCATTAGTTAGGGTTGTTCCACAGCGACAAAAGTGAGAAATTCGGCTGTTAGGGTTGAAAACCCCTTGACCCCTGCCCACCCCCCAACCAGCATTGGTCGTGGGTCCCAACTCTCACCCCATTCTCCTATACTTCTGCTGCTTTACACATGTGATGGGGTGAGAGTTGGGGCTGATGACCCCAATGCACACCCCAATGCTGGTTGAGGGTGGTAGGTCCGGTTTTCAACCCAACAGTGATTTCTCACTTTTGTCGCCAGGAACAACCCTAACTAATGCATTAAATGGAGAAATGGAGTTTTTGCTCTAATATATATATATATATATATATATATATATATATATACAGCATATATATGTGTAGAGAGAGAGAGAGAGAGAGAGAGAGATAGAGATATTCATTGCAAAAAAACTCCATTAATGCATCAGTTAGGGTTGATTCCACACCAACAAAAGTCTGGAAATTCGTTGTTAGGGTTGCCAACCCTACCCCCCCAAACCTCCCCCCAACACTCTCCACAGACCAACAGGCGCCGGGGTGTGCCTTGGGGTCATTGGGCCTAAATCTAAGGAGCACTATTTTTGGAATTAAAGCATTTTTTTCTGCCTCATTAACTGAAAACAAGATGTTGGTGTCACGACACTACTGAGGACATTTGTGACAGTAAAATATACTGGTGGCAGCTTTCAAGAGGCACAGCTATTTTTTCCCATTGACTATAATGTGAAACTTTAAATTTGAATAACTTTTGAATGGATTATTATTTTTTCACCAAATCTCCAAAAGGCACATCAGTGACCCAGACTGCATATTCCTTGACAATGTCAGAGCAGATGGACAAACTGTTTGGGCTGTAGCACCGAACAAAGAAATAGCCAAAAAGTGAATTTTTGCACATTTTTTGCCCAACTGCACATCCAACGAGAACAGAACATGGCAGATCCAGAGATCTATGGTACCTGACCATGCATGCAGTATTTCAGGCAAATCCATTATATGGTTGCATAGTTATTAAAGTGCAAAATTTGAGGTTTAACATAGAAGTGGTTAGGCAACCCTAGCTATAGCTGCACTACTGTGCAATATATATACAGTATATATATATATATATATATATATATATATATATATATATATCTTAGAAGCACAGTAGCACCACCATAGTTAGGGTCGAGTAAGCAGTTTAACATTAAACCCCAAATTTTGCACTTTAATAACTTGGCAACCATTTGACGAATTTGCATAGAATTTGGAATGTGCTGCCCTGTGGGGTAAATTTCCTGATCTGCTAAGTTTCATTTTGATTGAATTTGTGGTTTTCATGCAGTGCATAGTGAAAAAAGTGTGTGTTTTTTCACTTTTTTTTAAAGTTTTTGCTGATTTTTGTCCATCGCACTGCAGCCACACCATTTGAAATATTGGTCCAAAATTTTCAGAGTAGAAAGAGGTTGCCCCAAAGAACAAGCCAGCATTACTTTGGTAAAAACGTATTAATCCATTCCAAAGTTATAAAATTTTGAAATGTTGGGTTCTGAGTATGCTCAGTTCAGTCTTTTGGATAGGTGTAAAAATTGCGACCAAGGGTTTGCCTCACAAACAGGGATTTTGGCAGATTTATAAAATCCCTGTTCGTATGAAAAAAATCCCTGTTCGCAAGTCTCCATCTTGTTTTCAATTTTTTGGGCAAACAAAACCTTGTACCTTGCCCTAGGGATGTCTTCTGTGGAGATTAAAGTATGGGTTTTGTTCATGGTGATACCCTCTACAAACCCATGGCTTTAGTTTCCTTTAGTTTACTCAAAAAACAGTTGTTTTTAAATTTTATAAGCCTTGTTCACCACTCGCTTCTGAGCCTTGTTCGTGAGTTTTTAAAATCCTTGTTAGCGAGCTGATCCTTGTTCATGAGCTGTCAAAATCCCGGTTCGTGAGGGGATGACAAGATGGCCATATCTTGCCAGCAAGTTTTCTCATGAATTTCAGGATTTTGTTACCTCTGAAAGCAGTTCAAAGCTCGAACAGGGATTTTGACAACTTCGATGAACAGGATTCTAAAAGGAATCCTGTTTGTGAGCTGTCAAAATCCCTGTTTGTAAGGTGTCAAAATTCTTGTTCATGAGCTGTCAAAATCCCTGTTCATGAGGGGACGACCAGATGGCCCTAAAAATCCCTGTTCATGAGTTGTCAAAATCCTTGTTTGTGAGGTGTACAAATCCCTGTTTGTGAGCTAATCCCCATTTGTGAGCTATCAAAATCCTTATTCATGAGGGGACAACAAGATAGCCCTACCTTGTGAACAGGGATTGACTCATAAACAGGGATTTTGACACCTCATGAAAAGGGAATCGGCTCACGAACAATGATTTTGACAGCTCACGAACGGTGATTTTTAATAGTTACTGTTTCTTTGGCACGTAACTGCAAAGAAACTGCTAGGACTTTTGGCTTGAAATTTGCAGGGTAGAAAGGGGGTGTCCCACAGATATGCCTTATGCTGGTTTAGTGTAAAAATTTGCTTTGCTTCCATAGTTATGCCATTCTGAAGTTGAGAAATTACCCATAGAATAACATTATGGTGAACACGGCACCTTTCGGTGCCTATATATCAAAAATGCTTTGAGATACAGATTTTTCGCTAGGCATAGTTTAGTACACATAGCATGTGTGTAGGTTACCAGTCCATAATTACAACTGCAGTGGAATTTTTCCAAGGTTACTATGGTTACTGAGATATTTTGCCATTTGCAGCACACGGGTTACTTGGTATGTATCTAGGCCTGTGCTTTGTCTCTACAATTATAGCTAGGCTGGGCCCTGCGCTCCCACATATGGATACCATTATGCAGTAATGGGACTGCTGGCCAGCCATTATAAGACATTGGTAGTACAGGGCCTGAAGGGCCCTATGCTCCCAAAGGGAAATGACAACTGATTACAATGTCTCTGCACTTATGGATAGATACGGGCCCTGCACTCCAAAAACTGATAGCATGGGAGTGCAGGGCCCTTATAGGTTGAATGTAGCACAGGGCCCAGAGGTCCTTGCACTCCAACATATGGATACCATTATGCAGTAATGGTACTGCGGGGCCATCTATTATGCAATACTGGGAGATGACAGTTTGACAGTTCATTACAAAAAAAAATGATACCATGGAGGGCCCTGCACTCCCAAAACCATAAAGGGGTAAGATTACTCTTTCTCAAAAAGAAAGGAAATTCATTGAAAAACCTTTGTTAATGCATCAGTTAGGGCTGAAGTGACAGAAGTAGTGAAATGAGGTATTAGGGTTGAAACCCTAATATCCCACCTTCCACAGACCAACAGGTGATGGGGTGTGCCTTGGGGTCATCTGGATAACTCTCATCCTATTCTCCTATACTGTACCATGTCAGCTTTCTTACACATGGAATGTGATGACAGAGCTGACAACCCAAAGGCACACCTCATCGCCTCTTGGTGTGTGGAGGGTGGGAGTGGGATGGGGTGGTATGGTGGGAGTGTGTTAGGATCTCAACCCTTATGCCTCATTTCCCTACTTTTGTCACTTCAACCCTAAGTGATGCATTAACAAGTTATATATATATATATATATATATATTATGGTAGCACGATAGTGCTACCATAGTTAGGGTTGAGTAGCACTTTTAAGGTTAAAGGGTGAAACTTTGCACCTTAATAACATTGCCACCGTTTAATGGATTTGCCTGAAATTTGGCAGGTATGGGGGGGGGGGCACCATAGATTTTGGGATCTGCCAAATTTTGTACAAGTTGGATATACGGCTATGGAGTTATTAAGCGACATCCGTGTGTGCAATTACGCTTTTTTGCAAATTCTTTGCTCTCACCTACAGGTCACATGGTTTGCGCGACTGGTCTGAAAAGTTCAGGGAAAGTACAGCTGGGGTCCCCGATGTGCCTTTTGAAGATTTTGTGAAAAAATATTAAACAGTTCAAAAGTTATTCAAAAAACAATTTCCCATTATAAGTCAAAGGGAAAAGTTAACAAAAAGTTCAACACTTTCACAAATGCACTTTTTAGTGTCGCAAATGGCCCTAGAAATGTCGCAAATCTGCCATTTTGTTTTCAGTTACTGATCAAAAAAATGCTAGCCATTTAAAATTGGGACCCTCTAGGAACACAATTCTTTTTGTGTTAACTTTGTCAGACCCTCAGCATGCTAGCCATGTCTTTATTTTGGGGTTAAACACCCCAGAAATATGTTTTTAACATTTCTGAAAAAAGTAGTGTTGCAAAGTAGTGTCGCAGTTTTGCAAATTTTTGCAAAAGCTTTCACAAATTGCAACACTACTTTTCCAGACTATGGCCAAAATGACAGGAATTCTTTGCCACCCTGCTACAAAAGAATGGTTTGGTCTTTTGGGCTGAGATTTGGAGGGAAGGCAGACAACATCTCACAGATGTGCATTTTGGTGGCTTGGTGAAAAAATATTGCATGGATGCCAAGTTATGGGGCTCCGAAGTTGATGTTTTTCCTCATAGACTAACATGGTGGGGTACGCTGCGCCTTTCGGGGCTCGTGTTTCAAAAATGGTGCGAGATGCAGAATTTTTGTCATGACAATGTGTAGCCTTATATGCTACACATTTAGTAAAAATCTAGCCTGGAAGCTCATGAATCATGTGAAATTCTTTTGTTGTTCTGCATTATATGGTTGCTGAGATATCAGCAGTTTAGTATTCCAACAGCTCATTTTTTGCTCTGAGGCCCATTATTATGCATACATTCATTCTACACACTGTGTTTCTCTATGCAGCTGTTGGGCAAATACAGGGTGTGTGCTTCCATTACTGTTACAGTTACCATTCCCACTTGTGTTTCCGTACCCGTTTGCATTGCCATTCCCGTGTATGCCACTCTGTGCATTACCCTTTGCATTCTCGTTTGCGTACGCACTTGTGTTCGCGTTTCCATTGCTGTTTACTTTGCCATTATTTCTGCTGTTAACATTACCATTTGCATTTCCAATTGCCATACCATTACCGTGCTCATCACGGTTTGCATTTCCTTACGTCTTTGCGATTGCTTTTGCGTTTCTGTTTTCTTTGGAGTTATTGTTACTGTTACTTGTCCCATTAGCATTTACAATTGCGGTACCGTCACCGTGCACATTACAGTTTGCATTTCTGTACGCGCTTGCATTTGCATTTCTGTTTCCTTTGACATTATTGTTGCTGTTACCATTACCATTTGCATTTACAATTGCAGTACTGTGACCGTGCGCGTAACGGTTTGCATTTCTGTATGTGCTCGCGTTCACATTTCCGTTTCTATTTCATTTGGCATTATTTTACTTGTTACCATTGCCATTTGCATTTCCAATTGTGGTACCATAACCGTGCGCATTATGCTTTGCGTTTCCATATGCACTTGCATTTGCCTTTCCATTTCTGTTTCCTTTGGCATTATTTTTGCTGTTACCATTACCATTTGCATTTGCAATTATGGTACCGTGACCATATGCGTTACGCTTTGCGTTTCCATCTGTGCTTGTGTTTGCCTTTCTGTTTCTGTTCCATTTGGCATTATTGTTGCTGTAACACTTAACATTTGCATTTACAATAGTGGTACCATGACTGTACGTGTTACCAGTTGCATTTATGTACACGCTTATGTCTCCATTTGCATTACTGTTCACTTTGCCATCACTTTGCACTTGCATTTCTATTAATGTTTGCATTACCGTTTACATTTTCATCACCATGTGCGTAATTGTTAACGCTTGCATTTGAGTTGTAGTTACCATTACTATGTCACTACACATCATGTGATGGGAGCGCAGGCCCACGCTCCCGCCACTGCATTCTGTTCACTATCTATAGTCCTCATTTTCAAAAAGAAGAGAAATTCATGGCAAAAAGCTCAGTTTAATGCATCAGTTAGGGTTGTTCCACAGCGACAAAAGCAAGGCAAAACGAAGCAACTGGCATCGGGGTGTGCATTGGGCTCATCGGTCCTAACTCTCACCCCATTCTCCTACACATGTATGGGGTGAGAGTTAGGACCATCGAGCCCAACGCACACCCCCAATGCAGGTTGGGAGGGTGGGCTGGGGTGTGCAAGGGAGGCTTAACCCTACACAGAATTTCCTTTTGTTAATTGGAACAATTCCTAACTGATACATTAAATGGAGTTTTTACATGAATATATATATATATACACATATATATATATTTTTTTTTCAAAAAACTCAGTTAATGCATCACTTAGGGTTTCTATTTCAGCAATAAAAGTTTGGAAACTCGATGTTATGGTTACCGACCCTACCACTGCACCCCCACCCTCCATACACCAACAGGTGTCAGGGTGTGCCGTGGGGTCGTTGGGTCAGACTCTCACTCTCAATACCGGGGACTGGCTCATGCAACTGGGGACACTGGGAGTGGGCTATCCAGTGTCCCACACAGTCGTAGGGGTAGTGTCAACATGGGGACTGGACACCCCAATGTTGGCAAAGGTAAATGCATTTTATGGTACACTGGGAGTGGGCTCCCCAGTGTACCATATGACTGGGGCAAGAGGGGGTGTATTTCTACTGCCGACATGGGGATTAGGCACCCTGATGTTGGCAGAATCATTTTGTAAAAAAAACATTTTGGGACACTGGGAGTGGGCGACCTAGTGTCTCACAGTGGCAACTGTGTATGTGGGGGGTCGTATTCCTGTCACTGACACAGGGATTGGGCACCCTGAGGTTAGCAGAAACAATTTAATTAAATAACTCGTGCTTTGGCTCCCTTACAGGCTGTAAAAGGAGAAAAACTCCTTTTATTAGGTACACACCAACAGGTGTTTACCTAAATAGGGGCTGAGAAGCATGATGATGTCTTTATTTTGGCCCAAAAACTGGCCAGAAAAGGTTTTGGTAGTTTTGACTTCTCTCAATGGAGTTTTCCTATTGAGGTAGTGGCACAAATTTGTGGCAATTCTCATGAAACAGCACCACTATTTGTACAAAAATTGCAGCACTGTTTCACAAAAATTTCCACAAATTTGCAGCACTACCGATTGCCAAAATGCTGAAAACATATTTCCGGCTATTCTTTTAAAATAGTAGTGTCAGGATTGTGTTCCTTGGGCCCCAGTTAGGAAAACACAACTGCTGGTGTTTTTCAAGGGGCAGTATTTTTTTGAATTATAATGTTTTTTCCATGTCACTAACTGAAAACAAGATTGCGGCAGCATGAAAGTAAAAAAAAACACATTTGTGGCACTAAAAGGGGCTTTCGTGAATGTTTTTGTGTTGCACATATAATTTTCCAATAGGCTATAATTGGAAACTTAAAAGTTTAATAACTTTTGAACAGATTAATATTTTTTATGATATGGGTACAAGAAATTTAGTAATTTCGTTGGCCACTGACTGCATGTTAATATTTCTAATATACAGGAAAAAGTACAGGTTATAAGGTGAGCAGTGATTTTAATAAATAAGGCCAAAATAGAATGTTGAGGAAAAATAATCAGCCATCTTGATTTCTCATTAAAGTGAGCAGAAAACAGTAAGGTTTAGTTCAAAGCTGAAATGAAATGTGTTCTGGTCACTTTAGTGAGAAATCAATCAACTAGATTTCTTGTACCCATTTCATAAGTCAGCCTCTCCTCTATTTGGCAATACACTCACTCAAACAAAAGGCATGCCAGCTATAATCTCTCCTCTGACCAGCAACCCGCTCTCTCGCTTTCTTCACAAACTAACCAGCCCGATCACTGTACTGCTGAACCATACCCAGTCGCACACTGTACACCGAACAGGCAACCTGCTGATTTCAAACCCGCCTTCCCACCCCCCTCTCTCTACTTAAGCATTTTTCCCCCATATACTTCCCAAAACAAATGTCCCAGTCAGCTGTAGCTCAAAAGTCCTCAATTCAAAAACAAAACAGTAGGCGGAGGGACTATTTTATTAAAAATTAAGACAAACATTAAACTTTTTCACTATTAAACACTATACATTTTAGCTGTCACATACATCTGTATTTTTGATAGCCATTTAATAAGCACAATATGCCACTCCAGGGTGTGTGTTAGACACTTTAACACACGGATAGGAGACTGGACGCACTCGGCCTGTGGCCTCGTGCCTCAGTACACCTCCTAGTCATGTGTCATGTCTTACTGCTTACTTCACCAAACCTTCAAAAAAGCACATCAGTGACCCAGTCCTCATATACCCTGAAAATCTGAGACCATAACCCCAAACTGTTCTGGCTGTAGAGATGAGCAAGGCATTTGCCAAAAAGTGAGGATTTTTCACACTTTCTGGCACTTGGCAGCTCCACAATCCCACATCTGACTGGAATGAAACTTACCAGATCCAAAGCCCTATGGTACCAGACCACACGTGCAAAATTTCAGGCAAATCAGTTACATGGTTGGAAAGTTATTAAAGTGCAAAATTTGAGGTATAACATTAAACTGCTTACTCGTCCCTAACTATAGTGGTGCTACCATGCCACACAATATGCTGATAGTTAAATTATCATATCTGGGCATCAACCACTGCTTGATTAAGTGGCTACACTGTTGGCTTAATGACCATTATCAATGTGTTCGTATCAACAATACCCTTGTCTAACCAGGGAGAAGTAAGCAGTCTCATCCCCAGGGATCTATGTTGGGCCCAATACTATTTAACCTTTTTATAGCTGATATGGGTAAAGACTTAAAAAAACAGTATAATAAAGTTTGCAGATAATGCCAAGTTGGGAGGTCAAGTTAACAGTCTTTCACAGCATTTTTCATTAGTGGAAGACATAGGGAAACTTGAATTGTGGGCAATGAGAAATGGAATGATGTTTAACACCAATAAATGAGTTGTCATGCATTTTGGACTCAAAAACCCCAATCATTCTTACATACTAAACCAAATAATTCTAAAAACCTCTAACCTAGAAAGAGACCGTGGGGTTCTAGTGGACAATAAATTAAACTTGTCTAATCATTGAACAGCCACTTCTAAAACAGCAATGGGACTGATTTCAAGAATTAAGTGATCCTTTATTACAAAAAGGAGCAATGTATCATCTCTCTATACTGGAGTTATGTACGTCCACACTTGGACTATGCATCACAATTCTGGTCTCCTCACCTAATTAAAAATATTGATAGGGTGGAATGAGTTCAAAGGTTGATTACTAAAACTATTCCTAGATTAAAGAACATGACATACCCAGATAGATTATTTACAATTGGACTTCACTCCCTCCAACTCAGACATCAAAGGGGTGATTTATTGCTCTTGCATAAGATCCTGCAGAAACAGGATCTTATTAGCAGCTGTGGCCTTTCTTACAGTACTGCTATGAGTAATACAAGATCCCACAGTAGAAAGTTAGTAGTACCTTGTGCCACAACCAATAAAAGTGACAACTTTTACACTGTTAGAATTATTAAGGTATAGAACAGACTACCTTTATTCATTGTCGATATCAAGGATTATGATTATTTCAAAAAAGCCCTGGACGATAACTATTACAACAAGCACTTACTGGTGTAATTCTGACCCACTAGTGTGGGGGACATTCCCTATGAGCCGTGTGCCTTCTAATGTCCACACAAACCTAATAAACCTAGTAAATATAGATATAGATATACACATAGAGATAGATATTTATATAACACCTGTGGGTCTTTGTTAAGGAGGATATTTAAGATATCTCACCGACCACATGTGAGTATAGGAGTATGAGTTGTCTATAGGCTGGGTATGTCACAATGGATATCTTTTCATGCTGGGTATGTCACAAAAGGTTTGGAACTCATTTAGAATGTTCGGCCTTAGTAGCAGTACCAACCATATTAAAATGAAACTAAATGTCAAATGAAAAATGATAGCATGGTACTGTGTGCATGAAAGTCGTTCAGCACAAACATATCTCCTAAATGAGTGATGTTTCATTTATAGCTTCCTTTTTATAATTAGTAAAAAATTAGCAGATAATTCAATTTTTTCACTTTTTCGACAAACAAATGTGAATGACTTTAGAACAAAAAATTATAGCATGGTACTGTGAGCATGAAATTTGTTTAGCACAAACAGATCTACAAACTGAGTGGTGTTTTATTTACAGATACTGTTTAGTTTTATATAAGGTGCAAAAAACAGCAGAAAATTATATTTTTTTCACTTTCTGCAACAAACAAGTACAAAAAACATTAAAATGGAAAAAGAGAGACATATACTTGTTGTACAGAACAAATATGACATGGGTGGGAGTGTGATAGCAGAAATATCTTCACAGCTATCACTGAACACTTGTATCCCACTCGTGGCATCGCCACTCGTGGGATATCAAGAGTTTGGTGACACCTCATGAAGATATTTGTGCTATCTCACTCTCACCCATGTCTTATCTTGCATATATACAGCCAAGATGGTTTTGAATTTTAGTCAGAAATGTTCAGGGTGGAAATGGCTTGCCCATAATGGTGCCTTTTATTAGTTTGGTGAAAAAATATTAATCCATTCCCATGTAATAAGGATTTGGAATTTCAGTTCTGATCATGCTCAGTAGGGTATCAAACATCTATCCAAAAGACCCTGCTGAAACATTTTCAGAACTGAAATATCAAAGCCTTATAACTTGTGAATGAAAACATATTTTTTTCACCAAACCAATGAAAGGTATCATTCTGTGGCAAACCTTTTCCATACTGAAAATTTCAGAGCAAAATTCCAAAACATCTGGGCTGTAGGGAATGATGTACAAAAAAATCCAGCAAATAAACCATGATTATTCCTAAAACTGCACGATATGGATCTCAGGATCTGTGAATCTGACCTGAACAAAACTTTATATATCAAGAGACTTTGCCCTTCAGACCACACATGTAAACTTTTGTGCAAATCTGTTGAATGGGGCAAAGCTATTAAACTGCAACATTTGGGGTTTAACATTAAACAGCCTACTAAACCCTAACTATAGTGGTGCTAACACACCACTATTTATAGGGGAGCAGTAGCACCCCTATAGTTGAGTACGGTGTTTAATGTTAAACCCCTAATTTTGCACAGTAATATTTTTGACTCCCTTTGATGAAATGAGCAGAAACTTTATATGTGTTATCTAGGAGGCAAGGTATTGATGTGTGGAAACTTTTGTGATGGCAGCTTCTGCAGTTTCTGAGATCCAGAAGTGTCTGTTTTTTTCTTATAATTAATATTGTTGGTTTTGTTTTTTGCTCTCACCTACAGCCTACATGGAAAGGAATTTTTGCACCAGACTTGCAGAGAACATTTGTCATGTTCCAAGGTAGTGCCGTTGACAGGTCTGGTGAAAAAATATTGAGGGCTCCCGTGTTATAAGGCTTTTAAATTTAGTGTTTTCTGACCAGCACATGCACTGTACGGTTTGAGAGATAATGATCTGTGGCAAAAGTAAAAACTTGATGCCTCAAATGCTCCCTTTTTGATTTTGCACCACTGAATTGGCAGGGCACCAAACCTATTTTGTGCCGAGCCAACCACCAACTTGTTACTGTTTTCCATGAACTAACAATCGTGGAAAACACCGAAAACCTCAGGTGCTCAGCTTAGGAAGAGGAGCATTTCCCTTGCATTCTCTTTAAAAGAACAGCAGGCATTTCTTGACTTCTGCAGCCACAGCTGAACTCATGCTGCCAACTGCAGAGTGTTGTGAGCCATTGTTTTCCTGTTGTTCCCCCCACACTCCACTGCCATCCTTGATGTCTAGTGGCCCCCCCACCTGTGGACCATGGTCCCCTTTTAATGTATATTGTTTTTGTTTAGTGGCACCCCACCCGACACTCGCTGTCCCCATTACTTAATTTTTTTCTTCCCTGGTGTCTAGTGACACTCCCCAACCTCCTATAGCGGTCCCTGTTCTTCATAAGTGCCCTGGTGTCTAGTGGCACCCTCCCACACTCAGATAGCTGTCCACTGTGTTCCCTGGTGTCTAGTGGCACCCCCCACTCTCTCATTTCAATCAGAAATCTGAATAAAAGAAAACCTTCCCGCAGTGTTTTTTTAAACCTTTTAAAAACAAATTCTGGTCAGAGCCGATATGGCTGTGGAAAGCTTTTGGGATGCTTTTACCCATTGTTTCTAATGAATTTGCACAATACAGATCTGTGGCGAGGCAGTTTCAATGTGATCTTCCTTTTACACACTTTTACAATGTGTTTTCCTAGAATATGCATGCTGATTGCTCTGTATTTAGCCTGGATAGTTCACAGAACAAATGGCATCTTATTTTCAGTGGGGCTCTACATCTACTCAATATTATGCTGCATTGTGTAAAATATGAACGTACTGAAAACAATATTTTACATCTGGGGGGACATATTAAGTGCTGGACCAATGCACAAGCAGAAAGATGCATTGTGCAAAGAGGGTACGCCAGTCAGCACTGATACAATATTCAAAGAGAATGTGCCACTGGTACAGGTGTGCATACAATAAAGCCCACCAGGGTGAAGAGCAGCACTACAGAATTCTGCAGTAGAGTTACTGCAGCAAACAATGTAATTTCAATGGTAGTTAATCCCTTTTGTCATGCAGTAAACCTGTGACACTGTACTTCTTCCTGGCAGGCTTCATTGTATCTGTTGAAAATGTTACCCTGGAGGGGAGTCACAGTGCAGGCAGCCACCAAGTCAGGTGCATCCAGGGTGACACCAACTGAATATCTTCCAGGAGGAATGCATGGCACATATCAGTATGCGCGCAACCCCCATGGGCAATATTCAGCCCAGGAATGCAAATGAACTAATTGAGCATGCAGGGTGCAAAGGGGCCTTATGCATGCTCTTGTTATCTAGGAGTTAACATTGATTCTTTATTAACTTTTAAGAGTCATATAGAGTCTGTTATTACTAAAACACATAAAAACTTGGGAGCATTGAAGAGAACACCTACGTGTTTAAAATTGCAAGATAGGAAATTGATTGCAGAACAGCTCTTACTCCCAGTAATTAAATATGGAGAGGTTATCTATAGGACTGCAACTAAACAACTTCTAATTAAATTAAATAAATTACAGTATAGGGTGGCAAGATATGTCTTATGTTGTAGTTTTAGGACTCATCATTGTGATTTTTAACTAAATTAAATTGGTTACCTCTTGATTTAGAATATAGGTACAGTTGGTCTTTATTTATAAATATAGGATAATTCATTTAAACCATAATATAGCTAAAATATTGACAGATAAAGATTCTGCCCTTAGGAAACACTCAGCTAGGGCTTTGTATCAAAATAGAATTGATCCAGACAAGTGAAAGAATAAATTTGGGGACAGAACAGCATCACAAGCATCAGTATGTTGGAATATACTCCCTCCTTTATTGCGATCAGAGAAAACTGTTAAAAAAATTCTTAAGGGGTTAAAGATGTACTATGTGTATTCATGTGAATGTGTTTGATATTAATTTTGTTGTACTTGTTTAATGGTCTGTAATTTTGTGATTGTGTACTTATTTATAGTTTGTATTAGATTGTCTGTAATTGGTGTGATTATGTGAAATTTGGAAAACTTGCACAGGACTGTCTTGAAAACTGGATTGTATTATCCAAATGACATGTATTATTCCTGTATAAAAATACAATTTTTTACTTTTTACTACTACTACATTACCAGCCCATTTGCATGTTGGCATGGAGATGAATGCACTGGAAAAGCTCTTGCTCCCAAGCTCTGACCCCGATTACTTCAATGTGGGACAGGCCCTGAAGTCTCTGGTGGTAAAGTGGCACCCCCCCACCTGCTCCACCAGTCCCAATAGTACTGTAGTCCAGGCTCTATTATTTCCATACTGTAGGTACCCCGATGCCATCCCTGATTGCACCTGAATACACCTACAGTCCATGTCCATAGTGTAGTGGCCCCCCACTCCCCCTCAACGGTGTACAGACACCCCCCTTCCTGCCCCCAGCCCATCCCATTGTGACAGCTGGCTCTGTGATGGGATTGTACCACTGTATCAGCAGGTGGCACAGCACTCACAGTAGGATGCTGGAATGTGTTATATGTACGCATGAGCTGTGTGCGGTGATAATGCCCAGTGGTCATACACCTCAGGCCCTTGCATGTAGCTCCATTATCCTGGTGCCATTGCACTGATCTGCATGGGGTGATGGCCGATGCTGTACCCACTCAGACAGGTCCCAAAACAGGCATGTTACAGCTGACCTCCCATTCATTTATACAATTGGGGAACCGTGGAGGAACTATCTATAGCCTGAAGTGTACACTGCAAATGGCATTGCAGGATACTGCACCCCATGGCACCCAGGATACCTCAGCAGTCTGGAGGGTGGCATGTTACACAGGGGAATGGGGGAGACTGTGTACCTGCAGCAGTGAAGGTATAGCATTGGCAAGGCATGCATTGGAGGTATGTAAATTCCTCTTACGGTTCGCCAGGGATGTACACATGGTTGCATACACTGGTGAGTCCGCAGCTTGCATGGTGCCTCAATGCATGGTACAGTCAGTTGGGTCATTCCAGGTGCTGGTCCCCAGCCAAGGTTCAGTGCAGTCAATGGCTGGCCATGGCAGGGTGGTGGAGGCCAGTGCCAGTCTTTGCAACAGGTCAAGTATGGGGGGTGAGGGTGTCTGCATACAGAGGCAGTGGGTGGGGTCCTCTACGCTATGGATATGGACCATGGTTTCCTCTGGTGCAATTGGGTATGGGGGGGCTACACTATGGAGCTCTTCAGTGATGGAGTTGGATAGACTGGGGATGGAAATGGGGTACTTGTAGTCCATCAGGGCTCCCAGGCTGCTGTGCATCTAAATGCACATCCACAGCCCACCTGTGAGTAGCTTGCTGGGTTAGGCCAGCTTTTCATGGCCTAACTTAGGGCCACAGTGCTCTGGCCTATGAGGGGCTCATTCCCACAGACTATGTCGCAGCATGGCATATGCATGGGAGTGCCCCCCAACTTGCACAGCATACCATTTTTGTGTGCCCTGGCCCATTCTCTTGCACCTGGCACATCCCGCACATTTGATTATTGTGCTGCTGCGCATTGTTGGAGTTGCACGGCACATCTCCCTTTTCTGCCAGGATGAGCTGCGTATCTCCTTTGAATACAGGGGCCCTGGACTAGGTACCCTGAATAAATACATTATAAAAATGGTAAAATCATGATCCCACTGAAAACAAGACATTGCCTGAGTAAATACAATTCAAAAATATGTAAATGAAGATCCCTATGACAGAGTGATGTAGCATCTCCCCTGCCCTATCCAGGATACAAAATATAGGATCAAAAATATTCATTGCTCCCAAATCCAAATAACCATTTCCCTATAAGAAGACCTAATTTTTCTTGTGTTTTCCCCACCTTGGCAGAATCAAATCCCTGTATAAATCCCTGTAGATTTTTCCATTAGCCACTGGTTCCTTAGTTATGACTTTGTTCCTTAGTTATTATATCATCAGCCTTTTATCAAGAAAAGAGCTCTGTGTTACATGTCAAGATGGCCTTGGAATGATTTGGATTTACATGATTTGCATAAGGCACAATGGGGGCTATATGAAATAACAAATATCATACTCATTATTTCATGCACTATACTCGAAATTAGTAATCACAAGTCAGACAATCTTTTAAAAGATACTAGTAATGCCTGTAAACAAATTTATTGCAAATAGAAGCATTTTTCATATATATGTATATATATATATATATATATATATATATATATATATATATATATATATTTATAAAATGGATTTGAAAGAAGCTAATCGATTGGTGAAAGACCATCAGGTGACTGTGCGTATATCAGGCGCAACCGCACACCTGCACTTTTACCCCTCTCAAAAACAATTTTGACATTTTATAAGATAGATAAACCACTCTGAGGTGTACGGTTGCACTCTGATATACGCACGCCTTGGACAGTTGACGCCAAGGTGTACGTATTTCAGAGCATGACCGCACACCTCAGAGTGGTTTATCTATTATATATATATACACACAAATGGTATTTTTGCATGTTTATAGTTCTTAGTTTTCAGATAAATTCTCATAGACTTTTTTTCTGTCCACCTGATGGAATCTTGAATGAGTTAAGTAAATAAGAGGGGCCACCAACCCATGGCTCCCAGGCTCCCTCACTGAACTTATGCACTACAGGTACAACCTGTGGCACAAGGCTAAAGCCTCGGGAAAACAGGCTGACCTTCTTGCCTATAAAACAGCCAGAAATAAATGCACAAAACTCATTTGCACGGTGAAGGCCTCCTACTACAATGATCATCTGTAAAGGAGCTGGGGTTGTGGCAGGGAATTCTGGGACTCAGTAAAATCACTTACAGGTAAAGTGCCCAGAGCCCCACCTGGTCTAATAGTCACAGCATCTGGGACATTTCAGGAACCCACTCTCATTGCCAATGAATTTAACCAGGCCTTCACTGACCTTAGTTCGATACTGCCTGCTGATTACCTCAACCCCCTTCCACCTGACCATCTCCTTAGGTTGCATTCCCCATCCCAGCCAAAAAGCCATGTCCCTCATTTCTGCTTCAAGCAAATCAAAAGAACTGATACCATAAGATATGTTAAATGGGTACTAGGAAAGACCAGGATGGGGAGTGACCTCTTGGAGCACCAGCACCATAGATCACCAGGCTATAATCTATGGTTGTTATTACAGAGCAACTTGTGACAAGCTTTAGTGCTTCAGGGGTCATGGAGTAATGGTGCCGATAGAGTACACCAAGTACTCTTGGACATGAATTTGATAGCCCTCACTTTAAATGAGATAGCTGGACCCCTCACCAAAGTCTTTAATGCCTCGCTGAAGTCAGTTGCGTTCCCATAGAAAGTGGAAAAAGGAACTTGTTACCCCAGTCTTCAGAGCTGGTGTTGCAACCAATCTGTCCAACTACAGGCCCATTTCAATCCTCCACCCACTTTCAAAAGCCCTCAAGTGTGTGGTCTATGACCAGCTCACAGAATATCTCACAAAACACAATCTACTCTGTGCACAGCAACATGGATTTCACAAAGACCACTCTACCATCATGGTTCTGATCAACTATACTTCTCAAATCTACAATGCATTTGACAGTGGACTAGAAGTGGGATCTATCTTCATAGACCTCACTAAGGCATTTGATACGGTTAACCATCAGCTCCTCCTAAACAACCTGCTAGCCACCAGTCTGTCCTCAGATACAGTAAATTAGTTTGACAGTTACCTCTCTAACAGGTTTCAAAGTGTCAAAATCTGTGGAAAACAATCTGAACCAAAGGTTGTGAAGCTTGGAGTCCCCCAAGGGTCTATATTAGGGCCACTCCTCTTCAGCCTATCCATAAACCCACTACCATCTGCCTGCCCAGGGCACATTGTGCTCTATGCGATGATGCTGTCATCTCAGTAAGTGGAAAGAATCAGACCACTATTACGGCGGAGTTGCAAAACAATTTCTGCAGAATTGAAAAATGGCGTACAGACAATAAACTCCTGCTCAACTATAAAAAAATGAAGTGCAGTCTGTTTACTGTCCCACAAACCAGAAAGAAGTTTGGACCGCTGCAAGTCGTGAGTCACAAAGGTGATATATTAGAACAGGTCTGCACCTTTAAATACCTGGGGGTACACTTGGATGAAACCCTTTCATCCACAGTGCACACAGACAATGTCATCAAGACTACAAACACAAAACTTGGTGTACTCTATCGGCACCATTACTCCATGACCCCTGAAGCACTAAAGCTTGTCACAAGTTGCTCTGTAATAACAACCATAGATTATAGCCTGGTGATCTATGGTGCTGGTGCTAATACTGCTTTAAAATGGATAAAAACACTACTTAACAGGGCCTGCAGGCTGGTCCTGGGGGTCGATCACTGGACCCACACCTGTGCTCTATGCACTGTGACTGGTTGGCTCCCTCTTTACCTCAGAATTCAATACCAAACTTGCCTGATTGCCAAAAAATCCATGTTAGGACTCACCCCGGAATCTATCTCCTCTCTCTTCAAAGCTGCCTAGCCAAGCTTCTCCATGAGAAGAATGGTGAGGGAAGGACTAGTAGTTCCTTTTAAGTGTACAACAATAGGCCAGAGATCACTCTCCTTCCATAGACCTAAGTGGCTCAATAACTTCCCTGCTGACATAATGGAGTGCAGAAAAATTAGTCTATTTAAATCTGGTCTCTACTCCCACCTAGCCTGTGCGAATGTCTGTAGCTGTGTTTTCTAAATGCCTAACCTCAACACAGCACAAGCTGATGTATAAGCACCAGGTCCCTCCTAAACAAATCCTGGCACTCCTACGCAACTGCCTTCCTCCCCGCACCCTCCTCCCACTCCAACTCCCATGACAATTCAACCCCTCCTCCTACTACCCTGCCTTTAACTCCCCCTTCACCCCTCCCACTCTTCGCCTCTCCCCCAACCCCATACTTGCCACCCTCATCACCACCCAACCCTCCAGTCTACTCCCCCTCTCCTCTCCCACTTCCCCGCCATCCCCCTTCCTGCTGCCTTATCCCCAGCCCTCCATCACCCCTACCCCTCACTTGACAAAGCCAGCTATGGCTGCATTAGTTAACATGGCAGGTATCTCCTATTCTGTTGTGCCATATTGCACTTAACATTCAAATGGAACTTGCATATGAATTGTCTACTAAGGGTACATATTACAGTACAATGTTGAACTGTCTCACTATTGAACTCTAGATGCAGTGCATATACTTTTGATAGCCTATTCCTTGCAAATGCTGTGGAACAGCCACTAGGATTAAATCTAGCTAATTACCTGCATAGATCTCTAAACTAATGTAACTGAAATGTAACCAATATTCTTTGTCATGTCCATGTAATCAATGTTTCTTTGATATGTTCATTTCTTTGTATGTCTGACCTGGAATCTTTTAAATGAGTCTTCTGGCTCAAAGGTATTATTCCTAAACTTAAATAAATAAATGTTATTATTTTCTTCAAGGTCCTGATCCAACAATTCAGTAACAACACATTCAGTACATCATATTATAAAATAACAAAAAAAACAGTCTTCTGTTTCCATTTTTTTGATCAGGAATTTTGTAAATGGTAAAGTTATATACCAGTATCTTGCAAGTTCCCCAGGAAGATCTCTGACAATTCAGGAATATTATCAAGCCTACATGAAACTTTCAAAAAATATAAAAATAATAATATAGAAAAACATAAAGGGAACTTAAAAGCTCAAATGGGTAGAATGGGTGGCTGCTGACAGTGCCTATGTAACTATGTAGCTAAAGAATAATTTTTCTTTTAATAAATGGCATGATCTCTTTCATTCTCAAAAATAGCACATTATATATCAAGTCAATATCTCCTCCACCTTGGCATCAAATGAGATATTGGCTTGTAAAAAATGCTGAAATGCCTAAAGTTTGTTGTAATTAATTAAAAAAACTCTACATGTCTGTCATGTACAGTATTGTGTCTTGATACAAGTTGTATATTGTATTTGTTATGTTTGTATTTATGTACATATTCTGTGTAACTATTTATTTTATACATTGGGACCCCATTGAAAATAAGTATTGGCTCAACTAGGATATCCTTTTCTGAACTTTTAGAATAAAATATTTACTACTAGTACTACATGTTGTGAGAGATCAAAGCAAGTTAACACATACCCTGGCTACATTTTTATCAGACCTCACATTTATTTATAGAAATTATGCATGATTACATTACTAATGCTGTAAATTAAAATATCACTGTTCAGACCTTTTTACTGTTTAGATTGCTCATTTCAACCACAAACAATATATTTATGTTCCACAGCCTAGAGTTGGAGGTCCAAAACATAAGAAAAACTTTACTGTTGTCCCCTAAAAATTTCTTTCTCAGTTGTTTTGACTTTTTATATTTATATGGGAACATCAGGAATCAGATAATTATACGGATACATTTCTCATGCATGGTTTTCAGCAGTTAATTCTTTAGATGAGGTCTCCCTTGCCAGGAGTTTGACTGTTTCTCTACCCCCCCCCCAACATACACTTACTAGAAGAGATCTCAGTAGCTCTTATCTGTTATGTTTGGGAAGCAGATGCAACCCTTGCAGTAAAAAATAAATTTATATAATTACTCTGGATAGTTCACTGAAGACCTGGCATTTTATCAGATAGGTCTTGAGAGGTTAAAAAAAACAGTGTACATCTTTATAAATGTGCTAGGAAAGGATAACATTTCTGAGGTATGAATCTTTCTTGAAGGATGTTCATGCCCAACTGAAGTTAATAGCAAAAAAAAGTTTAAATGCTAGGCATTTAAATGTGCACGCTGTTGCATTTCAAAGGGGTTAAAAAAATCTCCAGTTTAATAGGCAACCGATATTTAACAAGCTATTTCAGTTTCTTAATGGCCATCTGTTAAGTAGCTAGGAGTTATGTCTCCAACATTCTAAACAGAAAGAAGGGATTATTTTATTTTAGTTTCCATAGTGATTTGTAGATGTGGAAGAATACATTGAAAAGTCTACAAAATGTGTTCCACAATACTCCATTTTCAAGCTACAGATAGCAAGATGACCGTAGGCTCTGCCCACAGCCATGAAAAGGTCCCTTGCCAATCAGGACCCCGTCCCCACCTCCCACTCAGTACCCACCACCCCACACCCCCAGTACATCCACACACATCATTACACACCTGAAAAGGTCCCAGGTTTGAGATCTGCTCTCCAATTGAAGACACATCTTGCTGCTGGAACCAGCCACTGCAATATGAGAAACTAAGGTAAATGTGATTCAATGAACTATAGAACTAATATATTTCATTGTCATTTTATGTTCACTATACTCACTGACTGGCCACAATAAGTGAATATAATTTGACAGTGAAATATTTAATAAGGGCAATATTTCAGAAAAAAATAAATTTTTACACTTGGGAGGTCGACCCCGATTTTGCATTTGTTCACATGTCCCCTTAAAAAATGAAAGCCAGACAGTAAATGCAGTTCATCATTTGGTATCCATCCTAGCTGCCTCATCTTCTGTTTTCAAATGCTATTCTGCTGTTAAGCCTTGTTCCTCATTGTCTGATCCATGTACATGCTGTTTTTTAAAACACAGACACAAACACAACTCCTTGATCCAAAACTCAAGTGTCTGATCCCCAACCCTGGTACAAACTATTGAAGATCCCTGAAAAGTGACAATGTCTGATCCTGCTACATGATGTTGAAAATACAGTTTAAAACAATGTTCTGCTAGCCTTGTTCACCATTGTCCAATCCCTGTACATGCTGTTTCTTAAAACACAGACACAGCTCCCCAATTCGAGACCCCATTATCAGATGCTCAACCTCAGTACATTCATTTAGTTGGGGCAGGACTGAGGGATCATACCTGTTGAGTTTGTGACTGTGTGTTTGTAATTGAATTTGAAGTCTTTTCTTAACTGCCATTTCTGTGTGCTTTTCCATTTAGTTTGGGCAGGATTGAGGGATTCTAGCTGATAGGTTTGTTGACTGTGTGTTTGTAGTTGACTGTGTCTGAACTTTAAGAGCAGGGATCAAATTACAGGGATTAGTGTAGTTTGAATGTGAGATCTTAACTGCCATTGCAGTCTGATTCTTCATTTAGTTGGGGCAGGATCGAGGGATCCAAGCTGGTGAGTTTGTGACTGTGTGTTTGTAATTGGCTGTGTCTATACCACGGTGAGTGGAGTGAGGAGCCACTGCCAGAGTACTCCTTGGCTGATTATTTTTGGACACAGCCTGTGGTGTAGTCCCACGCTCCCACCCCACAACCCACCCACCCCTGAGCCACCCTACATTTATAGGGTGAGTCCCATAGGGCCTTGCAACATCCTGCATCCATAGAGGAAATAGCTAAGAAAGCATAACAAAAAACAAAAGAACAAAAAAACAAATATTTGGGAGATAATAAATAGCTGTCTTAAGCAGGCGTAATAAATAGCTGTCTTAAGCAGGCGGTTGATTAAGGAAGGAAACAGGCATGATGGGAGTGGTGCAGTCCAGCAGTTGTGGAGCAGCTGTCTTCAGGGAGACAATCTGAAGACTGCAATGCTGCCCTATCTGCAGGCACCTCTCTGGGCTGAGGGAGGAGGTTGCCTGTCTGTGAGCAGAGCTGGCCAAACTGAAGGTGGCATCCACCCCCACCCAGAAACAACCAGGTCCACAACCTGTACCTCAAAGGATGCCAGGGAAGAGGAGTGATTGGACTATGGTGGGCTAAGGGAGGGTGAGGGGGGTCAAAAGCACATCCCACAACTGGTTCCACTTAGTAACTCCTACACTGTTTTGGAGGAATGGGAAAGCCCCACTCAGGAACCCAAGGCTGGGACCGGGGGGATGGGAGATCCTCCAGGATGGAACCCCAGGAAAGGGAGGCAGGGGACCCTGGAGAAGGGGGACGCTTCTCCTAGTGGGGGACTCTATTGTCTGGGAAGTAGAGTTAGGGACAGTTAGAAGGGGAGAGAGAGAGGGAGGTCAAGTGCCTCCCAGGAAGCGCTGCATGGCAGGATGGGAAGCGGATCCATAGGATCACTATGGCAATAGCTAGGAGGGAGAAGCTGGATGTAATTGTCTGCCTGGGGACAAATGACCTGGCCAGGAGAAGGGTGGAGTTAGCCAGAGTCCAGGAGGATTTCAGGAAGCTGGGGGGAAACCTGAAACAGATAGCATGCACCATCTCATTCTCAGAGGTGCTACCTGTCCAGGGCACAAGGGAAGCTTGGGAACTCCACATCCATACCTTCAACTCCTGGTTGAAGGATTGGTATGGAAGGAAGGGTTTTGGCTTCATAGGGGACTGGGGCCTGACCTGGGCAGATGTGAGCTTATATGAGGAGGGTGGCTAGCATCTGCCTGAGAAGGGGACCTTGGTCCTTTGTGAGAAGTTTAAATGCTTCGGCTGTGAGCATTTAAACTGGCCAAGGGGGAGAGCCAGGAGGGTCAGAAGGCTTAGGAACACCCCACATGGGAATATGCAGGAACATAAGTCGACTACAGGAACAGCTAAAGCATGCAGGGGGGCAGGCAGGTTATGAATGTATAATGAGTGATATGGTGGGGCAAGAGCACATAGAAAAGGAAACCAGGGTGGGGGGAAGATGCTAAAGTGGGAGAACAAGAGCAGAGGGAGGGCAGACTGTAAAACATGGAAGGTCATGATAATGAATGCCTGTATCCTAGGAAATAAGGTTCTAGACCTGGAGGCCTTGTTGGCAGATGCAGACCTTGACACAGCAGCAATAACAGAGACGTGGTACTCTGTTAATCATGGCTGGGAAGTCAGTGTAACATGATATACACTGTTTAGGAGGGACAGGAAGGGTAAAAAGTGTGGGGGAGTGGCCCTGTACATCAGAGACAGTATAAAGGCTACATAAGTTCAGGGAAGACAGGTGGAGGCCAAGGTAATGTGGGTCACACTGGAGCCAAGGAATGGAACAGCAGTACACACGGGTATGATCTACAGACCTCCAGCACAGAGGGAGGAAGTAGGCAGGGAACTAGTGGAGAACATACATGAGATGGCAACAAAAGGTGAAATCCTGTTGCTGGGGATTTCAGTATGCTGGATGTGGATTGGGCCACCCAGGTGGCTGCTTCAGCCAGAAGCACAGTCATCCTGGAATCCTTGCAGGGGGTTAGACTCAGGCAGCTGGTGCATTAGCCAATCAGGGACAAGTCAATTCTGGACCTGGTATGGACCAATGGGAATGGAGTGGAAGAAACACAGGTGGAAGGGCAACTGGGGTCCAGTGAAGACCACATGGTATGGTTCTGCATGGAGACATGGACTCAATTAAGCCACACAAGGGCAAGAGTATTAGATTTCAGGAGGGTGGATTTCACTGAAATGGGTAGATGTATACAAACAATCCTGGGAAAGGGAGAGGTAATTGAGGGGGTGGAAGAACAATGGGAGAAACTGAAAGGAGCTATATTAGAGGTCACAAACCAATGTATTAGGATAGTGACCAAAGGGAAAAGAAGAAGAAAACCCCTATGGTTCTCCAAAGAGGTGGGGGACAAAGTCAGGGCTAAAAGGCTGAGTTTCAGGAAATATAAGAGGAGCCAAAAGGAGGAGGACATGGAGGTATACCTTGAATGTCAAGGGAAGGAGGGAGGGCTATTAGGATAGCAAAGGTGCAGACAGAAGAGGGCTTAGCATGGTCTGTAAAAAAGGAGATAAGGCATTTTACAGGTACATCAATGAAAGAAGAAAAACTGGGGGGGATTGTGAGGCTCAAAGGGGAGAAGGGAGAGTATAAGGAGGGGGATCTGGGCAAGGCAGAAATACTGAACAAATACTTCTGCTCATTATTCACTAAGGAGGGGGAGGGTCAAGGCCACATTTGGGTTGCAGAGGCAATGGGGGGGGGAGAAGTGGACACCAGTCCATTCACAGTGAAGAGAGAGTTCTGGAAGAACTCACAAAGCCAAAGGTGGATAAGACCATGGGGCCAGATGACACGCACCCAAGGATATTAAAGGAGCTGCAAAGGGAACTAGCAGCATCTCTGGTGGCTCTGTTCACAGAGTCACTCAACTTGGGTGTCATTCCAGAGGACTGGAGGAATGTACATGTAGTCCCACTGCGCAAAGCAGCAGTAGTGAGGAGATGGGGAACTACAGGCCAGTCAGCCTCACCTCAGTGGTGGGAATGATCATGGAGACAATGCTGAAAGAAAGGATAGTGGAACATATGGAATCCAGCATTGCTCAGGATCAAAGGCAACTTGGATTCACAGCAGAAAAGTCATGTTAAATGAATCTAATAGATTTTTTTGATTGGGTGACTAAGGAAATAAATCCAGGAGGGGCGGTAGACATCACCTACCTAGGTTTCAGCAATGCCTTTGACACCGTCCCACATAGAAGGCTGATTAACAAGATGGATAGTCTGGGCATGGGAACAATGTCATGAACTGGGTTAGGAACTGGTTAACAGACAGGAGACAGAGGGTTGTGGTAAATGGAGTACATTCTGGGGAGAGGGGGTGACCAGTGGGGTACCACAGGGATCAGTACTAGAACCAGTCCTGTTCAATGTTTTCATTAGGGACATTGCAGAGTGGCTGGAAGGAAAGGTTTGCCTGTTTGCAGATGACTCAACACCAACATCTGCAACAGGGTGAATACTCCAGAAGGGGTCCAGAAAATGAAGAGGGACCTGGAGAAGCTTGAAAGATGGTCAGAGATGTGGCAACTGAAGTTCAATGCTAAGAAGTGCAAAATAATGGACCTGGGTAGAGGGAACCCTGGGGAGAGCTACAGGTTGGGAGGAGGAGGAGCTGTCTGTCACCAAAGAGGAAAGGGACCTAGGGGGTTATCATCTCTGATGACCTTAAGGTGTCAAAGCAGTGTACAAAGGTGGCAGAGAGGGCCAGTGGCATGCTGGGGGGCATAGGCAGGGGTATCACTAGCAGGAGGCAGGAAGTGGTGATGCCATTGTATAAAACATTGGTAAAGCCTCACCTGGAGTACTGCATGCAGTTCTGGAGGCTACACCTGTGCAAGGACATAGATAAGGTGGAAGCTGTCCAGAAAAGGGCAACAAAGATGGTGCAGGGCTTGCACCACAAAACATATGAGGAGAGACTAAGGGACCTCAATATGTACTCACTGGAGAAGAGGAGACAGTGGGGAGACATGATTGAAACTTTCAAGTACATCAAGGGCATAAACAAGGTGCAGATGGGGGACCTTTTCCAATGTAGAAAAAGCACTAGAACAAGAGGGCACAATATGAAATTGGAAGAGGGCAGATTAAGAGGTAATGTGAAGAAGTTTTGCTACACAGAAAGGGTAGTCAATGCTTTGAATAGTCTGCAACAGGAGGTAGTGGGGGCAAACACAGTGGAGGGGTTTATGCATGCCTGGGACAGGCACAAGGGAAGCTTGAGAGGGGAGAGAGTGATGAAAAGCCATTGATCACATATGGTCAGTGGCCACCTGCAATGCATAGGGCCTATGGGCAGATTGGATGGGCCTAGCAGTCCTTATCTGCCAACAATTTGTATGTTTCTATTGAAAATCCCTGAAAAGTGTCAATGCTCGATCCTGGTACATGATGTTGAAAATGCCATTTTTAAAATGCAGACACAGCTTACTGATCCTACAATAAATGAGCAACATGCTGACTTTACAGTAAATCTATTTCTGTTGTTTTTTGTATGCACACCTTACATTTGAGCTTAAGTCACCATTGCTGGTAAGCCGTGATCTGTGCCCACTTTCTTTCTGATCCCTGACACTGGTATATGTGCTGCTCTCTTGTACTGTATTTTAAGATGCAGATGATAAGTGAGCCACTAATTGAATTTTAATATTAAAAACATAAGGGACTAGACATTGCTGGTGTATAATAGTGATATTAGTCTCAGTGATCTCACATCCTCAAATTGCCTCATTTGTCATTATGGGCTAATAGCAAAATTTACATTAAGTGAATTTGACTGCACCACTGCTTCCGCAAAATATTTTAGACACAGAATATATTAGCTCTACAGTATTTCAATAGGTGTTTCAACTTTTATGCATAACTTTCCTATTTTTTGTCAATGTGACCCCACATTTTCAGCATAGTCTTTTGGAGACCCCACCTCATGAACAATATAACTGTTGTTAGGCAACTTCTGCCTTAAAGGTGATTTTGTAGTCACTTGGTGAAGTCATCTTTTGGGCAGGATTTGTTCATGAGGTGGGGTCATAAGAAGGCTATATTAAAAACTATGGGTCAAAATATGTAAAAATGGCAATGTTATGACCATTTGTTGCAATTTCGCTACACACGCTTGTAACTTTGGAAATCTTAAATATTTTGACACCAAAGTTTCAACATAGACAGCTTATTACCCAAGCACATATATGCCACAGCTGTCATTTTTCAAATCCTGGCTAAACTGTGTTTGGGCACTGGTGGAGTGGAATGGCATTGCAGTTGTGCAGAATTATGTTTTGGCAGGGATTCAGAGATTTTCTGTACAAGGTACATGTTGTGGGATAATAAGATGGATATGCTGACAATCTGATCATTGTTGTCCAATATATGGAAGCACAGGGCCCAGAGGGCCCTGTACTTCTGCAGTGATATATATAATGGCTGCACGGTAGTGCAGTTATAGTTAGGGGTGGCAAGCCACATCTATGTTAAACCCTAAAGTTTGCACTTTAATAACTTTGCAATTGTTTGTCCGATTTACCTACAATTTTGCATGTACGGCATCCAACAATTGATCTCTGGATCTGGAAAGTTTTGCTTCAGTCAGTTGTACAGTTGCAGAACTGCAGAGTGTCAAAAATGTGAAAAATCCTAAACTTTTGAGCATTTTTTCATCAGGCTTAACAGACTAAAAGATGAGTCTGTTTGGACTCAAATGTGCATGTGTATATGTGGCCTGGGTCAATGTGGTGCTTTTTGAAGATTTGGTGAAAAAATATTAATCCATTCAAAAGTTATGGAAGTTTTTCATGTCCCATTTTAGCCTATGGGAAAATTTATATGTGCACTGCAAAAACGTTCACAAAAACTTTCGCAAAAACATATTTTTGTGCATGAAAAGATTTATTGTAAGGTATAGGGGTGTCACAAAAACATTTTTGTTTTCATGAAAACATTTTTGTTTTCATGAAAACATTGCTCGAAAACGTTGTCCCATGTGTTGTTTTTTTTTTGTCACTTCATTGTGCCAAGGTGGATTGTGCTTTTGGGCTGAAATTTGCAGGGTGGCAAGCTCTGGTGCCACAGATGTGCCTTTTTGTGGTTTGGTCCTAAAACATTCAAAGGACCCATAGTTACAGTGTTCCATAGTGGAGACATTTTCCTTAGGATAATATTGCAGCACTCGTATCTCGAAAACAATTCGAGATACGGATTTTCACTACCTGCAACTTAAGCAAGTGTGGAAGTTTTGAAGTCATGATTACAATTGCAGTGGAATTTTTTCCATAGTTGCTACAGTTACTGAGCTATTGCCAAATAAGTGTTATGAGTGTTCCTTTTCAGTACTTTGGGGCTCCTGTATGGCTCTGTACTTAGGTGTAAGTGGGAGCATAGGGACCAGAGGGCCCATGCTCCCACAGATGCATACCATTACCTAAAAAATGGGCAACATGAAGGGGGCACAGGGCCTGGAGGGCCCACACTCTCACAGCCACATACCAGTTACCAGTTACATTACACTTTCTCAAAAAGAAGGGAAATTCATTGCAAAAAATGTCATTATTGCATCAGTTAGGGTTGATAGCACAGCAACAAAAGTATGGAAATGTGATGTTAGGGTTACCTCCTCACCACCTCCTCTATGACTACACTCTTTAGCACTTAAGACAAAAGAACTGCTGCCCATCAAGTTCTCTCGTCCTTACATATAGTATTAGTTAATTATTTTACAGACTATATCATCCACCGTTCCCTACCTGATTTGCTCTACATCCTGTAGATTCTCAAGTTGTTCACTTAAACTTCTTGTCAGCCTACATGTAGCCTGCTATAAATTATGTATCTGTAAAGTTTTACTTATGTAATCCCTATTATTACAATTATGTAACCTCTGTAACCTGATGTACTCATGTTTTTCTAAGGCATGGAATCTCCTTGTATCTGCTTATGTACTTGTAACCATTGTAAATGATGTTATGCTCATTTATTACTACAACGTGGAACCTCTGTAAAAGAGCCTTTGGCTCAAAGGTACTTTCTAGAAATAAATAAAATAAACACCCTACCGCCACTCTCCCCCACCCTCCACACACTAGCTGAAATCGGGGTGTGCCATGGGGTCATCAGACCTAACTCTCACCCTACTCTTCTATATTGTAGCATGTCAGCTTGCTTACACATGGAATGGGATGAGAGTTGGGCCTGATGACCCCATGGCACACCTCAGCATCAGTTGGTGTGTGGAGGGTAGGGGTGGGGTGGTGGTGGGGTAACCCTAACATCACATTTCCATACTTTTGTCACTGTGCTATCAACCCTAAATGATGCATTAACAAAGTTTTTTGCAATGAATAAAGATGGATAGATAGATAGATAGATAGATACTTTTATTTTATTTATTAAATACTAGAATTACAATTACCTTTGAACCAGGAGTTCTTTTACAAAGGTTCTACATCAAATACAGATCATAGACAAGAAGGAAGACAACAATGCACAGTACATAACATCATTATAACATACTATAATATCATGGTAAGTCAAGGTTCATCAATCAGTGTGTTCAGAGGTGTGAGGGATACAATGTGCTAAATATAAATTATACAAAAGAAAAAAATAGGTGTACACATAATGAAAGGAGTTAGCGGAGAGTAATGAAGTAGGAGCAGAAAGGATGCTAGTTAGAGTGGGGCCAAAGGGCAGTCAGAATGACTTTGTCATTAAGTACTAAGAGCCATGAAGTGCAGGGGAGGGCATGAGGAGGGAGGAAGGTGTTAAGGGTGAGGGGGAAGGTGGAGGTGGTAATGGGGGGAAGGAATCGGGTGGAGTAAGGGACTGGGAAGAGATAAGGAAGGAAGGGAGAGGGGAGTTGCAAATGGGAGGGAGGCAGGAGGGATGATAAGAATAGAGAGGTCAGGGATGAGAGGGGGGGAGATTGTAGGGTGGATGAGTGGGAGGGGACTATTTGCTGTAGGGGGACCAAAGGAAGAGTAGTCAGGAGGCTTAAAGGCAACAGTTACACTTGCTGAGATTAGTGAAGTGCTGACACAGTAAGCATTTGAATGCGCCTAGTTTATCCATAGCTGTTAATTCAGGGTTCTATATGTTAACAGGAGCCACGAAAGGGCGACCGCCATCATAGCGAAGTCAGAGCACTGAAAATCTATTTCAACACTCTGACTCCACGGTGCACAACAAAATGGCGCCAGGGACTTTGCAGGGGGCAAGCACTCTGCACTCCCCAAAATAAACATAGAAACATAGAAATTGTTGGCACATAAGGACCGCTAGGCCCATCCAGTCTGCCTGTAGGCCCTATACATTGTATGTGGCCACTGATCCTATGTGATCAATGGCTTGTCATCACTCCCTCCCCTCTCAGGCTTCCCTTGTGCCTGTCCCAAGCATGCTTAAACCCTTCCACTGTGCTTGCCCCAACTACCTCCTGTGGCAGACTTTTCCATGTGTCAACTACCCTTTCTGTGTAGAAAAATGTCCTCACATTACCTCTTAATCTGCCCTCTTCCTATTTCATATTGTGCCTCCTTTTTCTAGTACTTTTTCTATATTGGAAAAGCTCCCCTGCCTGCACTTTATTTATGCCCCTGAGGTACTAGAAAGTTTCAGTCATGTTCCTCTGCTGTCTCCTTTCCTCCAGAGAGTAGACGTTGAGGTCCCTTAGTCTCTCCTCATATGTTTTGTGGTGTAAGCCCTGCACCATCTTTGTTGCTCTTCTCGTCTCCACCTTATCTTTGTCCTTGTGCAGGTGTGGTCTCCAGAACTGCACACAGTACTCCAGAAGAGGCCTTACCAATGTTTTATACAATGGCATCACCACCTCCTGCCTCCTGCTAGTTATACCTCTGCCTATGCACCCCAGCATACCACTGTCCCTCCCTGCTGCCATTGTACTCTGCTTTGATACCTTAAGGTCATCAGAGGTGATAACCTCTAGGTCCCTTTCCTCCTTGGTGATAGTCAGCTCCTCTCCCCCAACCTGTAGCTCTTCCCAGGGTTCCTTCTACCCAGGTGCATTCTTTTGCACTTCTTTGCATTGAACCTCAGTTGCCACATCTCTGACCACCTTTTAAGCTTCTCCAGGTCCCTCTTCATTTTCTACATTCCTTCTGGAGTATTCACCCTGTTGCAGATCTTGGTGTCATCTGCAAACAGGCAGACCTTTCCTTCCAGCCTCTGTGCAATGTCACTAATGAAGACATTGAACAGGACTGGTCCTCGTACTGATTCCTGAGGTACCCCACTGGTCACCCCCTTCCCCAGATTGTACCCCATTTACCACCACCCTCTGTCTCCTGTCTAACTAGTCCCTAACCCAGTTCACCACCTTGTCTCCAATGCCCAGACTACTCATCTTGTTAATCAGCCTTCTATGTGGGACAGTGTTGAAGGCTTTGCTGAAATCCTGGTAGGCAACGTCTACTACCCTCCCCGATTAAGTTCCCTTGTCACCCAATCAAAAAAACTATTAGATTCATTTGACATGACCTTCCTGATTTGAATCTATGTTGCCTCAGATCCTGCACACCACTGGATTCCAAATGTGTCACTATTATTTCTTTCAACAGTGCTTCCATGATCTTACCCACCACTGAGGTGAGGCTGACTGGCCTGTAGTTCCCTGCCTCCTCCCTACTGCCACATTTGTGCAGTGGGACTACATGTGCCCTCCTCTAGTCCTCTGGAATGACAGCCGTGTGGAGTGACTCTGTGAACAGGGCCACCAGAGGTTCTGCTAATTCCTTTTGCAGCTACTTTAATATCATTGGGTGGATGCTGTCTTGCCCCTTGGCCTTATCCACCTTCAGCTTTGTGAATTCCTCCAGAACTCTTTCCACTGTGAATGGACTGGTGTTCACTTCTCCCCCCATTGCCTCTGCACCCCAGCTGTGGTCCTTGATCTGCCGCCTCCTTAGTGAATACTGAGCAGAAGTATTTGTTCAGTATTTCTGCCTTGTCCTGATCCCCCTCCTTACACTCTCCCTCCTCCCCTTTGAGTCTCACAATCCCCCCAATTTTTCTTCTTTCACAAATGTACCTATAAAATGCCTTATCCCCTTTGTTTACAGACTGTGCTACGCTCTGTTCTGTCTGTGCCTTTGCCACCCTAATAGCCTTCCCTGCTTCCCTTGGACATTCAAGGTACACCTCCCTGTCTTCCTCTCTTTGGCTCCCCTGATATTTCCTGAAACTCAGCTTTTTAGCCCTGACTTTGTCCCTCACCTCTTTGGAGAACCATAGTGGTTTCCTTCTTCTTTTCCCTTTGGTCACTATCCTAACGCATTGGTTTGTTATATCCACTATGGCTCCTTTCAGTTTCTTCCATTGTTTTTCCACTCCCTCTACTATCTCTCCCTTCCCCAGGACTGCTTGTATACATCTACCCATTTCAGTGAAATCTGCCATCCTGAAATCTAATACTCTTGTCCTTGTATGGCTTGATTGAGTCCATATCTCCATGCTGAACCGCACCATGTGGTGGTCACTGGACCCCAGCTGCCCTCCAACTCCATGGGGAGCAGACTTAGAAGTAATAGCTACTCCCCTGGAAGCAAAAATGTATTGTCTGCACAAGGATCCAAACCCAGCACCACAGGATCTAGAGGCAGTGGCTCATACCACTACACCACAAGGCTAGCTCAACGGAATCCAGCCAAATTCTCTCTTTCATCCTCTCAATAGTGAGTGTAGCACATATCCCTTTGTGCTACACTGTCTATAACAACACAGAGCCCTTTTTTTGTACTCGCTGTACATACAAGCTGTATTATTGAGTCTCTCATTCTTGTAGCGCTCAATAATATGTGCTCATATTGGGTGATACCATCAGCCCTAATGCTCACTCCATTCCATAAGTAAACAGGCTGATATGGGTACAATATAGGAGAATGGGGTGAGCATTAGGGCTGATGACCCCAAGGCACACTTCCAACACCTGTTGGTGTGTGCAGAGTGGGGATGGGGTGTTAGCTTTGAAAACCCTAATGCCACATTTCCCTACTTTTGTGGCTGTAACACTTACTAGAGCATTAACAGAGTTTTTTCAATTTATTTCTTACTTTTTTAGATAGTATAATTGCATATTTATTTGCCTGTGGGAGCGCAAGGATCTCTGGGCCCTCTGCTCCCATCCCTCCATAGATGCGTATATGTATGTAGCTGTGGAAGCACAGGGCCCACTGGGGACTATTCCTCCATTTATAGAACAACAGTGACCAAATTATCAGCATAGCCATCTTATTACTCCACCTCATGTTCCCAGTACAGAAAATCTTTGAATCTTCGCAAAAACGTAACTCAAACTACAATACCATTCCGTGCCACAGGTGCAAAAACACCTTTTGGCAAGGATTTGAAAAATGACAGCTGTGACATGTATGAGGTGGGGTAATATGAAGGCCAGTTTAAAAATCTGGGGTTAAAATATTTAAAAATTCCATAGTTACTAGCATGCATAGTGAAATTGCAACAAATGGTGATAACATTGGCATTTTTACAATATTATGAACCCAAATTTTCAACATATCCTTCTTATGATTCACCATGAATATTATGACGTAAATTCTGACTGAAAGGCACATTCACCAAGTGACCGTGAAATCACCTTTCAGTCAGGATTTGCATTATGACAGTCATATTGTTCATGAGGTGATGTCCCCAAATGGCTATGCTGAAAATCTGGTGCAAAAATTTAAAAATATGGCTGAGTTATGATTAAAAGTTGAACCCCCCATTAAAATACAGTACACTGAACAACATTTATCTTAGTTTCTCACAGTGTAGTCACTGGTTCCAGAAGCAAGACATGTTTTTGATGGGAGAGTGGGTCTTGAATCTGGTACCTGTTCAGGTGAGTAAGGCTATGTGGGGGTGTGGGGTGGTGGGAGGCAGGGAAGGGATGTTGATCAGTGAGGGACCATTTACTTTTTTTACAGGATCTGGGAAAAAACATTGAGGGAATGTTTTCCTTGTTTTAGGTTGTGTCTGAAATGGAGTGGGTGTTGGGGGTTGCCACTACACACCAGGAAAGAGCATACATTCGGCAATGGTTGTAGGAGGTAGGATTAGCACCAATGAGCCAGAGGTACAATTTGGCTGGTGGTTAAGGCTGTCAGAAAAATAACAACACCTGCAGTGTGTCTGGAGGTGCTGAGGGAAGGGGGGGGGCTGTCAGGGTGAGTCTGCTACAAGTGTGAGCTCGGACTCAGAGTTTTTGAGTTAAGAAAAATACAACTCCACTCAATGATGGCTGGAGCTCACAGCAATTGCAGCTAACAGCAACTGCCTTGAATTGTTGCCCACTATTCTAACAGCAGCTCCAGGATCTAACTAGACACCAGGGATATTGGAAAGGTGATCAATGGTTGGGGGTGCACTAGACACCAGGGAAACTGGGAACAGGGATAGAAGGGTGGGGGCGGTGCCACTAGACACCAGGGAATTGTTTTGTTTGTTGAGGGGGTGGGGCATTATGTGCGTGTGTGGGGGGGTGCCAGCATACACGAGGGCAAGGGCCACTCAGAGCTCACACTGCAGCTGGCAGCAGGAGTTCTGCTGCAGCTGCAGAAGGCAAGAATTTCCCACTGTGAACATGGGGGAAGTGCTCCTCTCACTAAGCTGGGCACTCAGGATTTTGGGTGCCCAGAACAACTATTTGTGACCATTATTTTAAGAATCAAACATGAGAATCTAACTAAACATACCCATTTTAGCTAGATGCTGATGTTTCTTTTTAAAGTCTCAGCATTTTTTTGTATATTCCATATTTGTTGGTTCATGGAAAAGATCAACAAGATTGCGGTTGGCACAGCAAAAAAAAAAATGTTTGGTGCCATGCCAAATAAGTGGCAGGAAAGCAAAATGCACATTTGCAGCCTCACATTTTTAGTTTAGCCACAGAACGTTATCTCAAAATCGCTACTGCGCATCCACAAGTTGAAAACACAAAAATTTAAAGCCTTATACCTTGGGAACCCTTTGATATTTTTCACCAGACCTGTCAAATGCATTACTTTGGGACATGACAGATATACCCTGCAAGTTTAGGATAACAGTTCCTTTCCATGTAGGCTGTAGGCAAGAGCAAATCAAATCAAATAATCTTTATTTTTATAGCACCTTTCAAAACCAAGGTGCTATACATAAAAACCATATACATAAAAATAAAATTCTAAGACATTAAAACAAATCATCCATAGCTAGAAAGCTAAACTAAATAAATATGTCTTCAGCTCTATTTTAAATCTATCGGCCAACAAAGTAGAGAATTCCACAGTGTTGGTGTTGAAAAAGCAAAGGCATGAGATCCTGATGTCTTTAATAGAACCCTGGGAATCTCCAGCAATCCCTCATTGGCAGAACGGAGAGGACGGAGGGGGCAGTAGGGTACCAAGAGATCTTTCAGGTAACCAGGACCCTGATCATGTAGGGCTTTAAAGGTTAGTAAACAAACCTTAAAGGTGATCCGCCACCAAACAGGCAGCCAGTGCAGTTCATGGAGCACAGGTATAATATGACTGGTTCCAGAAGTCCCAGTCAAAAGCCTGGCTGCCGCATTCTGCACCAGCTGCAGGTGGTGGATATCAACCCCAGGTAGTCCTAGGTAGAGGGAATTGCAGTAATCAAGACGGGTAGTGACAAAGGCATGGACCAATGCTGGAAGATCACCTGGAGGAACCAGGTGTTTCACCCGGGCAATATTCCTCAGATGATAAAAAGAGGATTTGATGACAGCTGACACCTGAGATTTTAGGGTCAAACCATCATCAAAAATAACGCCCAGGTTACGCACCTGATCGGAGGTAGTGAGCGACATACCACCAAGTAATAAACCTGATGGTTGTCTAGCCCCCAAACCCACCCCCGGATGACCTGGGTCCACTACCAGCACTTCAGTTTTATCCGGGTTCAGTCTCAGCCAGCTGGAGCTCATCCAAAGTCTGATCTCAGCAAGGCAATTATTTAGCGCAGAGAGTGCACCATCTTGTCCGGGCAGAAAGGACAAATACAGCTGAGTATCATCTGCATAGCAGTGAAAACCCAGACTGTACCACCTGATGATATCTCCCAATGGCAGCATATACACTGCAAACAACATAGGGGATAGAATGGAACCATGCTGTACCCCACAAGGCAGGGAGTGAGCACCAGAGGAGTAAATTCCAGTGGCAACTCTCTGAAACCTGTCCGTGAGGTAAGAATGGAACCATTTGAGGACTGTTCCAGACAGCCCACAAAAGAACTGCAGGCGCTCCAACAGCAAAATAACCAATGCTAAGTATTGGAACAAAATTTGATTTTTGCTTGAAATGACACATATGTATCTCAGAAATAGCACAAACTGCATCACAAAAATTTCCACAAATCAAGACTTTGCCTCCTAGACAACTCATACAAAATTTCAGCTAATTTCCTCAAAGGGAACCAAAGATATTAATGTTCAAAATTTGAAGTTTAACACTGAACAAGTGATTCAACTCTAGTGGCACTATTGTGCCCCTATTGTGTGTATATATATATATATATATATGTATGTATGTATGTATATTATACAACATGTGTTTTGTGAAAAGTGTAAGGATAAAAACTGGTATCTCAGGCAGCCAGTGAAGATATCATTGATATCTTCATGTTGCTATACGTCATAGTGATATGTCCATGTTCCTTACATTATGGTGATATCTCTATGTTCCTATACATCATTAAAATGAAACCAAAAGCATTCGCAGGCTGTGCCTCTCCATGACCTGCAAACCCCCCCCCCCATGCAAGCATCTTATCGATCATGCCATAATTTTCAATGAAACAGTTATAAAAAACAGAGAAAGCTTATCTGGTTGATCCTGCTGTTTTTTTCCTAGTGTTAATTAAGCAGTTTCACTTTTCTTGTCCTAAATTTGTAGCGTGACCGATTGCTTACACCACAGTAAAATTTGGACCTGCCAGTAAATTAAAATTAGCACTCTCCCGCTGAAGCATTGAAAATATAATGCATTTAGCAAGCTTGCTTCACATTTTGTTATGACAGTCAGCCAACTGTAAACATAAGAGAGAGGGGGTGACTGAGTCGTAGCTTAAGTAAAATGAATACAAGCACCTAAAGCAACACTGGTTGATCCTGCCATTTTTTCTAGGTGTTAATTAAGCAGTTTCACTTGCCTTGTCCTACATTTGTAGCATGACCGAGCACTTACACCACAGTAAAATTTGAACCTGCCAGTAATTTAAAATCAACACTCTCTCCCTAAAGCATTGCAAATGTAATGTATTTAGCACACTTGCTTCATATTTTGTTAAGACACTCAGCCGACTATAAAAATAAGAGACAACACAAGTGATTCGCAGCTTCAGTAAATGGAATGCAAACCTGAATGAGTGTTGCTATAGCACTGTTGCTAAAGCAACACTCGGTCTTGCATTCTGTTTACTGAAGCTGCGACTCATTCATGCTCTCTCATATGTTTATAGTCATACTAACATACTAACATACTAAAATGCCAGCAGAATAGGCCTAACGGTCTTTCGAGTCTGCTTGATTGGTCAGCCCCCACCCTGGGTGCTGACCTTGCTGCCCCCCTCGCCTTCTCTGGATTCTCCCTTCCCAGTTCCGGATATTCTCACTGCATTGGATTTTGCTTCCAGAATCCTTCCCCTGTACCTGTCCCACCCCCTCTTGAACCCCCTCCACCATCTCTGCCTCCACCAGCCTCCTAGGCAGTGCATTCCATGGCTCCACCACCCTCTCACCCAGTCGGCTGAGTGTCTACCATAATATATATATATATATATGCTGTACATACATATATATATGTGTAGGGTTGAGTAAGCACTTTAATGTTAAGCCTCAAATTGTGCACTTTAATAACTTTGCAACCGATCAATGGATTTGCACAAAATTTAGCATGCGCTGTCCCATGGGGTAGATCACATGACGTGGAAAGTTTCGATCTGGTTGGTTGTGCAGATTCTGAGATCCAGATGGTGCAAAAACCTTTTAGTTCACCATTTTTTGCAGGTTGTTTCTCATTGCCTTGCGTGCAGACAGTGTGGGATTTCGGTGTGAATTGTTTATGGTAGAAACAATTTGGGTCACAGAATCACCTTGCATTTGTTTGGTGAAAAAAATATTAATCTGTTGCAAAGTTATAACATTTTTAATTTCCCATTATTTTCAATGGGAATATCACTCTCCAGGATAGAGAAATGGGGCCGGATATTCAAACTGCGCTATTTTGTGGCGCAAGCCCTTGCGCTGCACAAAATAGTTGCACAGGGGTGTGGCCGGGGCGATATTCAAAGGAGTTGCGCTATGGAGCAACTCCTTTGAATATCACCCCCGTCCACAGCCACTGTGCATGGCACAGTGGAACTTTAAGCCACCACAAGTGGTCAGAGTGGAGCATTCAAGTTGCGGTGGTGCAAGTACCATTGCACCATGTGCAAATTTCCGATATTCAAAAGGTGACATGCAAATGGGGCCATAATTCATGCAAGGCACAGGGGGGGCCATTTGCATCTATTTATGGCCCCATTTGTATGCCATTAGCATGCAGGTGCGCTGATCCCCAAGGACTTGCGCCTGGCACCCTGCCAGGCAGCAGCCATAGGGGACTGACACCCCCTGCAACCCGATCGCGGGCAAATGTGTATAAAATCCTCCCACCCCCCCGACTGGCCCGATCGCGGGCAAAAGCATCAAATCCCTCTACCCCCGACTGGGCCCGGTCACAGGCAACAGCCTAAATAACCCCACCAGCCTGATCGCTGGCAGCAGCAAAGTGCCCCCAGAACATATTCCTGGTGGTCCAGTGGACTGCTAAGCCTGATCGCGGGCTGAAGAAGTGTAAACCCCTGAACGTATCCCTGGTGGTCCAGTGGAAGCCCATCGCTGGCTGAAGAAGTAACAACCCCGAACGTATCCCTGGTGGTCCAGTGGACTGCTCAGCCTGATCGCGGGCTGCATAATGTTGCAACATCTTCGCCCAAGACCATATCCCTGGTGATCTAGTGTCCCCCACCCACCCACCCACGAAGCCCCACCACCCCGCCTCCCCGCAGCCGGTGGGTGGCAGCATCCCACCGCTGCTGCTCCCGACTGACTGCCCAGTAGGGCTGCATGCCCATTGGTGCAGAGCAAGAGCCAATGGGTGTGCAGCCCATACCATACAAGGCAGCCCAGATATGGGGGGAGTGGTGGGGCTGCTGGGTGGGTGGGGTGGGGGGAACACTAGATCACCAGGGATATGGTCTTGGGGGTGTCACCACATTATGCAGCCCGTGATCGGGCTTAGCAGTCCACTGGACCACCAGGGATACATTCGGGGTTTTACACTTCTTCAGCCCGTGATTGGGTTTCACTGACCACCAGGGATATGTTCGGGGCGGTTGTTACACTTCTTCAGCCTCGCGATCGGGCTTCCACTGACCACCAGGGATACATTCGGGGTTATACACTCTTCAGCCCATGATCGGGCTTCCACTGGACCACCAGGGATATGTTGGGGTTTACACTTCTTCAGCCCGCTGATCGGGCTTAGCGTCCACTGACCACCAGGGAATGTTCTGGGGGCTTTGCTGCCCGCGATCAGGCTGGTGTGGGGGTATTCAGGCTGTTGCCTGCAATCAGGCCAGTCGGGGAGGGGATTTGATGCTTTTGCCCGCGATCGGGCTGCGGGGGCACAGGGAGAGGTTGAGGGCCAGCCACAGGTGGCAACTGCTGTGTTGTGCCCTGCAATGTGGCAGCTCACCTGTGGGTGGCCCTCAACTTACTTCCTTTTTTTTGGCTCAAAGTTGTGCAGGCGCAGGTTGGGGTTGCGGCCAGACAATTCCCTGCACAGCCCGGAACATCGGGCTGTGCAGTTTATGCATGGTTCCTCCCTCCAGTTCAGCATGCATTCACAGCATTGTGCTGTTGCTCAGCATGTTTTCAGTGGCGCAACTGCCTCCTGCTGAATATGGCAGAATGGCGCAATTTCAGACTTGCGCAGGCGCAACCCTATTGCGCATGGCGCAACCCTTTTGAATATCCCACCCTTGGAATGAAAAAGGAATTTGGTCTCATGAAAAAGGAATCTTTTTCATGAGGGGCAAATCCATTTTTGCGAGAAGAAATTCCTTTTTAATGAGCCGCCATCTTGATTTCAGGTTTCTCTGAAATGTAAATATTCAAAACATACAAAACTGATGTGCTCTAGACACACAAACATATATATTTGCTGATCAGAACTCCCTTTGGTGGATTCTGTAGTTGTCTGGTGGCAAAAGTAGCCTTGAATGTTTTTTTTACATTTTAATTTCTTTTTCATCACTCGCTAAGATTCTTTTTGTGAATCTTTTTTCATTCAAATGAAACATCAGGTTTCCAAACTTCTTTCTGTAATAGAAATCCTAAGTAATGCATTAACTGAGTTTTTTGCATATATATACTGAGTTATTGCTCTAGTTAGGGCTACAGCCACAAAAGTAGGGAAATGTGACATCAGGATTTTCAAAGCTAATACTCCACCCCACCCTGCACACACCAACAGGCATTGGGGGTGTGACTTGGGGTCATCAGCCCAGTTTCATGTGATAAGGGTGATTCCTTTATGATGCTGCTCATTACAGTGACAAACGAATCGTCCATGCCAAAAGGGCAACTGTCCTGTAGGGAGACTGCCGCAAACAGTGACGGTCCTCTAAAACAAACCACAACTCTTTCTTTTATGAACCCCCTGCTAAAGGATTCTCAATTCCAAGGGGCTGCATGTTGGGCAGAGGGCAAAACTTAAAAAATAACTAAATTCGGGCCAGGCAGCAAAACTGAACCTGTGCGCAGACCCGAACCTAGCACTCTAGGCATGAAGGCCATGAGCTGACCCGCTACACCATGGGGCCAGCTTGGCAGCCTACCGCAGCATCATCCCTCACATCCCCACCCACCCCATTGCCGTGCATGCTCGCTCGCTCCCACCTCCCCACGCATGTATACATGTAGTGACTTCCTGTTGCTACCATCGCCCACCCCCCATCCCATCGCTCTACCCAAGAGATAGCCCCTGTGACTGGTGCCTCAACTGAGTTGCCCTTTTGGGGGTTACTCAATTGTGGTCACCCACATCACAGACCACCTACTTCAGGAGGGAGACCATTTACCGAGGCTGGGACCCTATAATAGAAGGTACATTGAGCCTGGGAGGACCTGCAGAAAGGAACCTGATAAGAGGGTTTGAGTGAACTGCACATGAGCCATGTGCCATGGGAAGACTGCACCAGGGCAAAGGTTGCTGGTGGAGTATGGCAAAGGCAAATCTTCTTGGCCAGGAGGCATATCTGATGTGCTAGTCTCCCATGTAGATTGAGCCAATTTGTGCATTTGTAAAGATCACAAGTATGTGTACTCCTTCCAGCTCCTGTGACAAGCCTACAGCACTTATTCAGAGCAGTACTGATTCTTTTTAGTGTAGTATCCATGGTAGACCCATAGAAGACTAACCCATAATCAACTATGGGCATTATAGAGCTAGTTACTGCAGTGTGCATGGCTTTAGGGGTCAAACAGTGTCGGTGGTGGTAGAGGATCCCTAGCCTTGATTTAATAGCTTTAGAGATGTGGTGAACATGCAAGTTATAGGAGAGTGAACAATCGAGGGTAATACCTAGATATTTAAACTCTTGAACTTGATCAAGTGGTTGTTGCTGTTTGTTATAGATTATAAGGTTAGTAGTTCTGAGATTGCTGCAGGAGTTATAGAACAGCATAGTCTTGGTTTTTTTGTAATTCATCAGCAGTTTATGCTGATCAAACCCTGATTTGGCAAGGCTGAAATGAGATTGGAGGTCATGGGAGATAGGGTTAGTATCAGTATGGACTGAGAAGAGGACAGTATAATCTGCATAGAGTATTATTTGTTGTCACAAGCCAGTGGGAGGTTGTTAATAAAGAGGCTGAATAGGAGTGGGTGAAAAATGGATCCTTGGGGGACACCAGAGCGAACAGGGAGGCTACAGGATAGAGTGTTAGTAATCTTAACTCATTGGCTCCTATTCATGAGGTTGCTACCAAACCATTCTGTGACATTGCATGAGAGGCCAAGGGCAGAGAGGGAGCACAGGAGAAGCCGGTGTTTATGGTATCAAAGGCCTTAGTCAGGTCAATGTAAACCACACCTTGAAGTTGTCCCCTGTTATTTATATGGGTGGTAAACTCAAGCAGGGCAGTGGCAGTACTGTGAGCTTTATGGAAGCCATGTTGCTGCAGACACTGTAGATTATACTTTTACAGGTGTTTTGATAATTGGTCCACAAGAATTCGCTCAAGTGCCTTGGAGAGTGGAGGTAGAATAGAGATGGGGCGGTAACTGGTATGGAGAGACATATTCCCATTTTAGTGGACTGGTGTAACAATGGCAGATTTCCACAGCTGGTGGAACTGTTTGGTGGATAGCAAGAGGTTTAGGAGTTTAGTGAGTAGGTGCAGGACAATCTCAAGGGAGAGAAAGAGAGAGAGAGAAGTTTAAGATCTAGAGTATTACTACTGTAACTGGGCTTTCCTAAGACCTTTTGAAGGTACTTCCTGGTTTTGGTAATGGATACTCTCCTGAAATAGAAGGGAGGAGTATATCTTGAGGGAGTGGATTTATCCTTGGGACTCGGCTTGGTGCCATCACTGAAGAAGTTAGGAGGAAGGACGCTTCTAAGATCTGTGAATGTGACATTAAAGGTGTCAGAAATTACTTTGTGATCCTGAGTAACCTTGCCGTTGACTTTGAGCATGGAGGGGGAAGATTTTTTGGGTTTCCCTGTGAGGCTTTTGACATTGTCCCAGAAGGATTTGCTATTTCCCCAAGAGTTTGCAAGTTTTTGCTTGTAGTATTCATGTTTGGCCAAGTGTACTGCCTGGGTACACTGGTTCCTAGCAGCTTTGTAGTGCTGCAAGTCACATTGGTGACTTGTGGCCATAGCAAGGTGCCAGAGGTGATCCCTGTCCTTCATCTTGGTGATATGCTCAGGGGTAATCCAGAAGTTGGTGGATCCTCTAAGTTTCCTTTTTTTAAGGGGGGCATAGATGTCACAGACTTCATTAAACCAGGAGATGAAATAGTTAAGTGCAGGGTCAATGTTTCCCATGATGTCGAGGGGTGAATAGTCAATCTTCACCAAGGAGGCAAGGAATTGTGGAAGTCTACCTTTACTTAGGAAATGCCATGGCAAAATGAGGCCTTTGACTTAGGTGCCTTATTAGACCATTGGCAGATTACTGGGGTATGATCACTAAGGGTATCTGGAAGTACCTGAGTGTTAATGATTATATTAGGGTGGGTAGTAAGAATCAGGTTGAGCAGTGTGCTAGACTCAGTCTTATAACTGAACCTTGAGGGGGTGGGAACCATTTGGGTTATATCTATAGCAGCAATGGTATACTTATATGGGCCAGCCTCAGATGCAAGCCAGTTCACATTAAAGTCACCCATTACAATTGTCTCACAGCAGTGGGGGTGGCTGTTGAGGAAGTCAATGATCATTTGGAAACCAAAGTCTTGTTCATGTGGGGTGATAAAGATGGATACAATGGTGAGGAATTTGCCATGTTGGCTGAGAAATATTTTATCTACCAGCATTTGGAATTTATTGGAAGGGAGAGTTAGTGGGAGAATTTGACCTTTAAGGGTGTCCCTCAGGTATATGGCGCAACCACTGCTGCATTTGCCAATACAAACTAATTGGAAAAGGACGTAACCCACAATGTAGACAGTGTTATTAGAAACCTTAGGGGAGAGCCAGGTTTCATTCAGGGTTATAATATTGGGTTTGTGCAGTGACACCCGGACTTGCAGGTCATCGAGCTTAGGAAGCAAGCTACATATATTGATGGAGGCAATAGTGAGAGTCCCTTGTTTATAGTGTATGGTGCTCGATACTGTGGGAGAACCTTGATTTGAGTGAACATTCCCAGTAAGGAGTAAGAGGAGCAGTGCAGTCCTAACTATATATTGGGCAAGGAGCTTTGCAGGCTTACGCTGCCTCCACCTGTTATGTTTTTTAGAGGTACGTTAATACATGGGCAAAGCAACTGCATAATAAGGGGGTAATCAAGCAGGTTGGTGGTGCAGATTCTGGGTGTTCACTAAGGGGGCATGGTGGGAGTCAAAGCAAGTGTTGAGTTAAAGTGCAGGGTGCTTGAGGGAATGTCTCTACTTTGGTTGTTGAGATTGTACGCTAAGGTAGGTGCAGTGACAGGACAGGTGGGTCCTGTGTCAGGCCATGTAAAAGGAAAAAGAGAAAGAGAAAATAGCAGAGTGGTAATTATATTGGGAGTCATGCTGCATGGGAATAAAAGACAAGAAGCATGAGTATTTACTTCAGGAAAGGGAGGTGATCTTGGCCAAGGATGAAACGAGTATGGGGATAAGGTGGTTACTAAGGAGTTAGCACAAGAAAATTAGGTGCAGTGGTTGATGATGCTCACTAGTCGCTTATTATACTGTGCTTAAGCAAGGACACTGGTGTGGTAAGGAGTTAATGGGATCTGAAAGGGAGGAGGCACTTCCAAAATAGTAGCCAATCAGTGAGGTGAAGCAGAGTAGGGCGAAGCACCCATGGATTTAATACTGGTAGGGGTTGGGGGAGGGTGTGTGTGTGAAAACACAGCAGGCAGAGTCTTTAGCAAAGGATCAATCCTAAAATAACTCAGCCCAAGAGTAAGGACATTTCAGCAGAGCCAGGGCAGGTTTAAAAAAGAACCAATCAGGCTGTAGCAGAGCCACTCCAAATCCAATCAGCTGATAGACCCAGGCACAGGAGGCCAAGCAGTGCAGGCTGCTTCAGGAGTCTACTGAAATTTGAAAATACCTCATACCTGGTGTTGCGACAAACTGGCGGGCAGGTCCAGAGGAGCAGGTGCAGCTGACCGGCAGGAAACTCGGCTGTCACAGCTCAGGGCTATGAGCCTTGGTCAGAGGCTGATCACTGCAAGAGAACAAGAGAGGGGAGAAGGATCAGTTAAATTAGCAGTGATGCAATGGGTTAGATTAAGTCGGGGGCGGGACCGCACTCAGGACAAAGAGGGAATTAGCATTCAGATGTCTAGGCTAAATTGGGGGGAGGGACAGTCTCAAGACAAAAGCAGAGTAAAGACTGCCAGCAAGGGAAAGGCAGAGAGAGCAATTCAAATTAAAACTGCAGCTGGGGGAGGGGAGCTCAGAGAGAGTCAGCTGGTGGGTGTCTAAAATAAAGTAATGAAAAATAGCACCAGTGTGCTGGAAACAGCTACCCAAGCAGTTAGTTTCCAGATTCCAGCAACATTTTCACAGAGCATGTGCTGGCGGGCTTGGAAAGAGGCATAGTAGACTTTGAGGGGAAAGAAGTAGATGTTTAGGAAAGTGGGTTAGGAGAGGGGACAGCATCAACAGATTCAGCAAAACAGAGACATATATAACGAAAAAACAGATTCCTGACCTAACCTGGTTCAGCTAAGACAGTAATAAAAGTGTAGGTAGGCTAATTTCACGATCACGATCACATACATATATAGTATACATACAACTACTATATAGAGGGATGGGAGCACAGAGCCTGGAGGACCTTGTGCTCCCACAGGCAAATAAGGAAATGATTATAGTATCTGAAAAAGTAAGGAAATAAATTGCAAAAACCTTGTTAATGCTCTAGTTAGGGTTACAGTCACAAAAGTAGGAACATGTAGCATTAGGGTTTCCAAACCTAACACCCCACCCCCACTCTGCACACAACAGAAGACATGGGGGTGTCTTGGGGTTGTCAGCCATAATGCTCACCCCATTCTCTTATACTGCACCCATCTCAGTTTATTTACTTATGGAATGGATCGAGCATTAGGGCTGACATCTCCAAGGCACACCCCCAATGCTTGTTGGTGTGTGCAGGGTGGGGTGAGGTGTTAGGTTTGGAAACCCACATGCCAAATGTCCCTACTTTTGTGTCTGTAATTCTAACTAGAGCATTAACAAAGTGTTTGCAATATATATATTATACAGGCACGGTCACGCCTGTTCATTAGGGTTGAGTAAGCACTTTAATGTTAAACCCCAATTCTGGCACCTTAATAATTTTGCCCCTGTTCAACTGATTTACGTGAAGTTTGGAAACCACATAATTTGTGACACAATCTATTATTCCTGAAAATTTTATGTAGATTGGTTTAGTGCGGGCAAAGTTTAGGTGAAAAAATTGTAAAAACTGGTCACCATTTTAAGCCTTCGTTTTGCTCCCCAATAACTGAAAAAGTTTGAGGAATGGTAACCTGAAACTATCGGGTTTGAAAGAGTTTGCCTCAAGGTTCGTCCTTTTGTGGTTTTTAAATAATTTTTAAAGATTTTTTGGCCTTGGGTATTAGCAATGTTAAAAATAAGCATTCTAAAATTAGCAGAATTTTTTGTGAAACTGAGATGTATTGTTGTTATATTTTGTATTTTATTATATAATATACTGCCCTGTTTTCATATAATGTTATGTTGTTTGGTATATTGTATCACTTGCCTATCAATGTACAAAACACCATAACACTATAAGAAAACAACACAGTGTATCATAAGATAAACATAACGAAATACGACAACAGTGCATCTTTCCTTGGTGTCTAGTGGTACCCCTCACCTGCCGATTGCTGACCCATGTGGATCATAACTGTTACTTTTTTCTATCTGACTTTGAGCAAGTCACTCTACCTCCTTGTGCTTCAGTCCCACTAGCTGTAAACCTGGATAACAACAGGGCCCCACTATAAATGATATGTTACATTTCAGTAGGACTACCCTAGATAAACAAACTGTAAATGTAGTAGGGTAAAGGGGTAAGCAACATGTCCTAGGAAAACAGGTTTTAGCATGCAACATCTCCAGCACCCATTAAACATCTTTGAGAGAACCCAATTTCTTTAAGCTAAAATAATTTGAATAACAGACCCCCATCTCACAGAACAACATAGAACTACACAATTTCCATGCCAATACTGTTTGCAGGGGCCCCCAGCAAAATTGCACTTACTGTTATTGCTGATAGCGACCAAGCAATCCACACCAGAGCAGGTCAGAACAACCAAAGTTGGCATGGGTAGCAGGTGGGCAACTGGTGCAAGCTGGACTCAGAGTTGACGTGATGGCAATCCCAGGGCAGTCAGGAATAAAGGATCAGTAGCAGCTTGGTATTTCTTGAGAATCTGCATCCCAGTGGTAGGTACAGGTGAGCAGATATTGGTGGTTCTCCCTCAGTAGCTGAAAAGGCGAGTGGTGGGTGGGCAGCTTTTGACTTCAGCTGGCCTCTCCATTGATGACAGTGGGTGCAACAGGCCAGATTTATAAAACCAAAAGGAACATGGCTTGTACTGGAGAGCCTTTTTGTCACCGTCCCCAAGGTGACATAGCTGGACAGGAAACACAAGTTTATTGCTGCTTTCAACACTTGTCCAGACTCCCGCCAGTGCCAGTTCCCTGCTTTGAAACCGCATAGAACATAGAAAAGCAGAAAAAATATCACACCCATGAGAAGGAGTTGCTGCAGAGAAATCACATTTAGAAACACAAGGTCAGAACACTCACCACCAGAGAACAGTAGAGGAAGAACACTGGCCAGTGCATGTTTCTTTATTTTAACAGTGTCTCAGGGGCACACATTAAAAGAGCAGAGTCCTATGCCTTTTTTTGTAACCTGAAAGGAAAAAAATGGTCCCTCATCATTGCCACTGTTCCACCCATCTTAACCTTCCCACTGAGCACCCACCACTCAGCACTCCCCCTTACCCTATACTTACCAGCTGAAGTCCAATGCTGTAATCCGCTCAGGATCAGAGACACGTCTTAATTCTTCAATGCTAACCCGTGAACTGAGGAATACAGATAAGTGCCATATAATGTATTTCAATGGCGTTTTAAACTTCTCTTTATAACTGGGCCATTTTTAGGAATTTTTTTATCAAATATTCAACATGGCCTTTTTGGGAACCAACCTCATGAACGCTGGTGGTGAAATTTCATGAATCAGGTCTAGAAGGTGTGAAATCACCATTCAGGCCCAATTAATTTAATTTCACCACCAGCGTTCATTAGGTGTAGTCCCAAAAAGGTCATGTTGAAAATGTGGTGAAAATATTCCTAAAAATGACCAAGTTAGGAGCATACATTGACATTTTTGTATACGCTTGCATAACTTTGGTAATTTTTAGTATTTTGACCCCCAATTTTCAGCATACCCATATTTTCACACCACCTCATGAACATTACAGCTGTCATTCTTCAAATCCTAGCCAAAATGTGTTTTTGCACCTCTGGCACAAAATGGCATTTTGGCAGGGATTTGAAAATGGTCACCTACTGGGTTTATGAGATGGGGTCATAAGAAGGTTATGTTGAAAGTTTGGGGCCAAAATATTAAAATCCAATGAATTTATGAAGCAACATTGTTTGCAGGGGTATCTATTGCCCCACTGGGAACCACACTGCTTTACTGTGCCAGTGACCTGAGTTCAGGTGTGAACACAGCGAGCTGGTTAATGGGACTAGGCTGATGGCAAAGGTGCTGCAGCATGCAGCACCAGTCCCAGCCTGGGTAGGGATCACGCAGTGGTTTGGCACAGATGCGGCACCCTATGGTAGGTCAAGGAGCCTTCCACTCAAGGTATTGACATGAATACTGAGGCATGGTGGTCCCAGGTACTGGTTCAGGAGTCTCTCCAATATTGTATTAATCTCATTTTGCACAGGTCCTGAAGGGACCTGTGTAAATGAGAATAAAATTCCACTATCAGAAAATGAAGGGAAATTAATTGCATTAAACTGTGTTAATGCAGAGATTATGGTTGGAGAACACAAAGTAGGGAAATGAAAAACCATCAGGGTTTTGGGTCTCCAGAGTATTGCCATATCAGTGGTGGGGAACTCCTTGGGGTTGTCAACCCTAATGCCCACCCAACCCTGAGCAAATGGGCTTAGATGTGATGTCTTCAGGCAGGGCCTATGTGAAGAAAGTTATGACACATTACATTGGCCATACTGTATCTCTATGAGGCACAAGCTTGGAGCCGTACCTTGTGCTTCAGACAAGAGGTTATGGGCTGAGGGGGAAGGCATGGACAATAGGCTTGACAACCCCAAGGAAGACCCCACCACTGATTCTTCAATACTCTGGAGACCCAAACCCCTAATGTTTTTTTATTTTGTGCTTTGTGTTCTTCAACCCTAATGTCTGCATTAATGCATATATATACAATCTCTCTCTCTCTCTCTCTCTATATATATATATATATATATATATATGTAGTTATAGTTGAGTAGCCAGTTTAATGTCAACCCCCAAATTTTTCACGTTAATTACTTTGCAACCATTCAATGGATTTGCACACAATTTGGAATGTGTGGTCCCACATAGTAGATCTCTTGATCTGCCAAGTTATGTGCTGATCAGATTTGTCCTGTCATACTTTGATAGAAACACAGCCTTGTATATTGCTGCCATTAGCTTATTCTAAATATAGAACACCCTTCCATGAGCTCTGAACACTTTGGCAATGGAAAATGTATGCAAAACAATCTTGAAAGGACAATCCAATGATATAGTAAAGTCATAAGTGCTAGTGCAGACATTCATTAAATAAACATTGGTGTGTGTCACCAAAGGCTTGTAGTCATAAATACTTTCTAAACTGTACCTTAGATGTTGTCACTAAGGCGGCAGAGTAGATTTCCTTCTGAAGGGCAATCCACAGTATAGGGGCCACAACAAAAACAGCAAATGCCTTATTGAGGATAACTTAATTTTCAGCTCCAAACTATGAACCATATTGTTTCACTTGTGATATACATTACAAAAAAAGAGAGGTACGGTATTACAAAACTTTAATCTCATTTGTTGTATTTCTGTTTAAAAACAGGCTTCCTAGGATCTCATTGTGAACAGAAAATAGACCCCTGTGCATCGTCCCCTTGTCAGAACAATGGAACCTGCTATGGTGATGGACTTTCCTACTCCTGTAGTTGTAGCCCTGGCTATACCGGACCCACCTGTGCCCAGCTAGTAGACTTCTGTGCTTTGAATCCCTGTGCACATGGCATCTGTCGCAGTATGGGAACCAGCTACAAATGTTTCTGTGTCCCTGGTATGTAGTTTAGTGCTTATGTTCAACTTTTGCATTTTTCAGAAGCATTTAATACAAGGTTTGTACTGTATATGATCCCCATAATGTCTGCCATGTCTCAGTGAGGACCATGTTTATTGTGTTTTAAAGTCATACAAAGCTTCCCACGGAGTATTTTGATGAGGAAAATCACAAATGCTAAATAAATTGTCTTTCTACAAAACTGTAAGAAGTGTAGAATCCTTCTTGGCCAAAAATATATCTGCAACTTAATGAAAGACAATAAAACAATAGTGTTCATGTTAGCATGGCAACAAAGGAAATGGTTGTAATTCACTCAAAAGTATTTGCCTAACTTTTTGTACTGATTGAAACCAAAATGCATCTTCAAATACTGATCGTCCTTCCTTCCTTCCTTCCTTCCTTCCTTCCTTCCTTCCATTTATTTATTTTAAAACTGGTGACCAGAAAAGGCACACTGAGCCAAGGCTCATTTCCAGGTGTGACCTGGGGAGAAGGTACAAGAGAAAACAGTGGATGCAACACAGTCATATTCCTTGATACAGAATAAAGTGCAGTCACTGTACAATATCTTTCTCCCTCCTTTCTGTCCCACAGGCACCAACTTAAACTTCTCCCATCTCCCCCATGTTCCTGTATACCCTCCTTGTGAACCCTTCCAAACTTGTAACTGGGTACTGACCCAGCATCCCGGTAACTGGGTTCCAAACCTAGTTCTAATCCTGTGTTGTTTTCTGCATACTGTTTTTTGGGGGACATTCTGTTTTAATTATGGCTTTACTGTCTGTACTTCCTTTTGATTATGCACTTTATGTCTCTGTGTTTGTGGTTATCATTAACCAGCCTGGTTTGTTTTTCTGTGTTACTGTGCTCTCCCCATCCCTTTCCTCCAGGTCGCACATGGAAATGAGCGTTGGCTCAGTGTGCCTCTCACAGTCACCACATTTTCAAATAAAAAATAAATAAAAATATGGCATACCTATACAAGTGCAATTCAAGCTGCAGCAATGTACAAAATGCAAAAATCAAAAACCTGTACTATACTGGAGCCATGCTTGGGAGTGGGTGTCTTCTCCCATGGGGGAATGGAAGTACAGAGGTAGTTAGTAAGTGAAATCAGGAGACAGATTTGAGGAGAGCCAGATAGAGGCCCAACACATGGATGGTAAGGGTTCCAAGCCAGGGAATAGTGGATGGGAAACAAGTGCATGGAGGGATTTCAGCTGATGCCTGATGGAGGCAGTGGAGAAGAGAGGTGGAGGGAAGAGGAGAACAGGCTGCAGAGTGTGGGGAGTCGATAGAGGAAGGCAGATTGCCCAACATAGAAGTGGGGGTGTGGAGTGGCAAAAGTTTGATGATCCCTGGAGTGGTGGTAGCTTGAGGCACGGAGGACTGGAGAAGGAGTTAGAAGAGTTACGAGGAAAGGGACCTAAAACGGTATTTGGAAATGAAGGAGGTAGGGTGTGTGAGGGGTTCCTTCCTTCCTTCCTTCCTTCCTTCCTCTTTTCAGTATTTCCTTTTTTTGGGGAGTGGGGCAGCATCTCACAGTGAACAAAAATTACTGTACACTTCCAAAATCTCTTAATATTGCTTTTGCAGAAAGATGGCAGACAATCCACCTCCTTCCTGGCTACTCACAGGAGAAGCCCTGCATTTTGGTATTTTTCTATCTCAGACAAAAATAGTTGGGATAACCTCACACATAAACAAGCATTTGTCAATGAAAAATGTTTGCTGCTTGCATTGCTATTTTACTGGGTTTTGCTTGTACACATTTTTAACATATATTTACCCAGGACATTCCAGATGAGAGGCAGTATCTCATTTTCAATGGTGTCTTGCTTTTACCCATTTTTAGACTGTATGTACCCAGGATAGGCCAGATGAAAGGCAATATCTAATTTTCAGTGGGCCCCCACATTTTGACCCTAACTTTCCAACAGCCTTTTTATGACCTGACATTATGATAAAAACAGGTGGAATTTTTTAAATCCTGTCTGAAAGGTGATTTCACAGTGCAACTGTAAAAACAAGTTTCAGAGGGGATTTGAAAAATGACTTGTCATGTTCAGGAGGTGTAAACATTAGGTGCCAAAATCGGCAAAAAATAAAGTTATGACTAAATGTTGGAACCATTCAACATTTCTTCATAACTTAGTTGTTTTTTCACATTTTGACCCCCATACTTTCAACATAGTCTTTTTAGGACCATTCCTTCTGAACATGACAGATGTCATTTATGAAACAGTAGCTGAAATGTTATTTTGCACCATAAGTGTGAAAACACATTTTTGCCAGGATTTGAAGGATGACAACTGTCATGTTCATAAGGTGGAGTGAAAATATTGCTGTGGTGAAAATTACCAAAGTTATGAGCATGCATTAAAAATGTTCAATGTACACTCATAACTTTGTTGTTTTTTAATATTTTTCCCCAAATGTTCAACATAACCTTCTTATGACACCACCTCAGGAACAAGACTAGAGAAAAGATGATTTTGTGTCACAATTATGAAAACACATTTTGGACAGGATTTGAAAAGTGACAGCTGTCGTGTTCATGAGGAGCTGTAAAAAAATGCTATATTGACAATTTGGGGTCAAAATATTGAAAACTGGCAAAAGTACGAGTGTGCATTGAAAATTTTCAGCATAGGCTCATAACTTTGTTGTTTTTAAATGTTTTTATCCCCAAATTTTCAGCATAACCTTCTTATGACCCCCACTTCATGAACAATGGCAAAGAAGGTTTTCAAATCCTGCCCAAAAGGTGATTTTGCACAGCAACTATAAAATCACTTTTGAGATGGAGTTACATAGTTTCATCACCCTTGTTCATGGCATTGAGGGGGTTCAAATAGGCCATGTTGATAATTTTGGGAAAAAATATTTAAAAATAACCTAGTTATGAAGACAAGTTCAAAACCTATTGAAATATATTGAACAGCATATCTGATTTCCTCAGTTCCTGGTCCAGCATTGAAGAGCGATGTTGTATTTCTGGTCCAGAGAGGATTATAGCATTGGACTCCCATTTGGTAAGAAAGGGGTGTGGGTATGTGGGGTAGTGGGTGCTGCGTGGGAAGGTCAAGTGAGGGGAGGGTAATGGTGGCAGTGTGCTGGTGGCAACAACAGACATCAAAGGATTTTTTTTTTTACTTTTTACAGGGTGCACAGAAATAAGAAAACACTATGAGGGATGGTTTTCTTTATCTCAGATACTGCTACTGGGGATTTGGCACCCCAGTGTCAGTGTTATGTGTGGCTGCATCTGGAGTGGGCTCCCTGATATTGCACCATGAAAACAGGCAGGGTGGATAGTTCTAGCCAGCACCACAGACTAGGCACCCTGATGATGAAAAAAATTAAAAATAAGGGATGGGGCAGGGGGGTGGTGGGTGCCAAGTAGGAGGAGGAGGAGGAGGAGGGTGATGGCAGCAGCATGCCAGTGACCTCAGTAGACATCAATTGATGGTTATCTTTCTTACAGGGTGAATAAAATTAAAAAAGACTACGAGGGATAGTTTTCTTTTTTTCAGGTACTGACACTGGGGATTGGGCACCCCAGTGTTGGTGTTACATTTTGTTGCTCTGAGGGTGGACTCCTCATTGTCACACAGTGAAAATGGGTGGGGTGGGCCACACTATTTTGCACTGGGGAGTGGGCACCCTGGTGTCAGAAAAGTAAAAGTAAGGGGAGGTGCGATGGTGGGTGCTGAGTGGGAGGGTCAGGTGGGGGGATGGTAACAGCAATGGTTGCCCGCAGCTGTGACAGACATTGATGGACATATTTCTTTATTACAGGATCTATTAAAAAAATACTATGAGGGATGACTTTCTTTATTTCAAGTACCGACACTGGGGACTGGCACCTCAATGTCAATGCTATGTTTGGTGGCACTGTGGGTGGGCTCCACAGTATTGTACAGTGAAAACAGGCAGGCCGGGGGTACTAGCCAGCACCAGGGATTAGACACCCATTGTGTTGGACAATTAAGAAGGGGAAGCATGGAAGGCTGAGGCATCCTACCTTACCTCCTGCCAAGCCAGCAACCCGTGATTGCTGTGTGAGCACATCACCAGGAAATGGCCAGGGAGGAGATGTATTGAGCATCCCAGGGACAGCTCTCCTTCTCTGGGAAGGGGGATGATCAGTTATTGGTGCATGCCTTGCCCCTAGCAGAGGTTGGGGGCTGGCACACTGATGCTGCTGACAAGTGAGCAGAGGCAGGGCAGATGCCTGATGGGACACGCATGGGAGCATGCACAGCACTGTCACTGACATCACTGCACACTCCTCCTCTGAGGGAGAAAAACAAGCAGAAAAAGGAAGCTCCCAGCTGGACGATGGAGGGAGGGAGCTCACAGGTCCCACCCTGAATAGCCACGGTGCTGACCAGAAGTGTATCTGGACCCGGTGGGGCTTGGAGCCCCACCAACCCCACCGGGCAAGCCCTGGGGAAGATGGTTGGTGTCACCTGGTGAATGTCAGGGACGAGACTGGGGCTTCCTCTAATCGAGGGTCATGGAAGCAAGGGATAAATGCAGCAAAAAGAAGATGTAAGTAATGGGAGGTAGGAGGACTAGTTGGCAGAGGGTGGGAGGGTGGGAGATGCTTTTACAGTGGGGGAGGCCACAGCAGGCTGATCATGACAACGATCAGCTCTGCTTGCTGGTGATTTATGCTGATCAAAGAAAAGAGCTGCTCTATGATTCCTCTAGCTCTTTTCTTTGAACTACACTGTTTCCTCCCAGCAAGACCATAACTCAGGGTTTTTTTTTAACTCTAAAACTTGATTAGCGTTTTGCTCATAAAAGTGCTACATCTTTGTGAAAATGCATAACTCTTGCCTCACTGTGTTTAACAAACACAGCACTTTTAGAAAATCTATATAAATACTTTCTGTGCAGTTAGTATCATCCCAAGAAAAAAAACTGCTAATCAATTATTTAAAACCCTGTAACTGTGTCGTGATCAGCCTGGCTGATGATTGGTCTGACAATGTTGAGTCCCTTGCAGATTGCCCTGCATTGGATCAACAGTGGCACACCTCTCAAAGCCCACTATCATGCCAGTATGTCCACTTTGCACAAGTGCAAGCAGGGGCATCAAACTGAGGTAAAATACAGCCCCGCTCATTTATCTTCTAACTTGATTTTCTTTAGAGACCAAGGGCAGCATTTTCAAATGTCTGTGCCTCGCAAACTGGGCAAGGAAGTCTCAAGACAGCAGTTTGTGAGGCAAGAACAATATTGGGAACAGCAGTTTGTGAAGCACAAATTGCTATGCATAATGAATGCAAACCAGGAGCACATGGTACTGAGAGACAGAGTCATGAAAAGGAGTTCCACTGGCATACTGGAACCACTAGCGAACACACTAACTGCCATTTATGCTCTGAAACTTAAGGTGCCCAACAATCATGTTTTAACAAAGACCAAATGGATCTGGACCCCAGCAAGCACTATTAGTGTCTTGCAATGGGACTGTTATGTCACTGCATTTGAAAGTAGTGCAACCAGGATGCTAGCGAACAAGCGTGTACATATTTAGTGGCCAGTGGACCTCAATATGAAGCCATACTGCCAAAGCAGACCTTGAACAAGCACAAGAAAACTGTCTTTCTGGACTTCCTAAACACACCAATACATTTATTTGACTAGCATATAGAAAGGTGTGATGCAACCCCATGTCTCATCTTTGTCACTTGTGGATCTGGATTGCTCTGCTGTACTACACAGCCCACAGCCTCCATCCACTGCATGGAACAATGTGCTTCAATAATGACGTGCAGATGGCAGTTAATGATATAACATAGATGTGTTAGAGCCTTGCATAAAGACAAGGATCATTTGCATTTTCTTGTATCAATATCAGATCTCTGTACTGCAGCACTAAATGGTTTTGTACCTCACAAACTTCCCAGCTAGTTCACAGTGCTGATCCCTGTCCAATGGTTTGTGATAGTGGCCACAGCTGTGAATGGCACTTGTGTTGGTTTGTGCTTTGGACTGCTCTCACTGGAGTTATACTGGAGTCCTTAGTATACTGTTAGTGCTTTAAGGCAGCAGTTCAATTAAACTGGGCAAAAAAAACTGACCCTACATTTTTTTCCACTATAAAAAATTCCTTGGATATTCCAGTTTTATTTGATGGACATTTTTCATTTCCACCAGCATCTGAGTATTTTATAAATGTTTTAGTTTTGTTGTTTTCTCAGCAACAACAAAATAAGGTGGCCACCACATCTGGCATAGAAATTGCACTGTAGTTCTGGCAAGGGTTAAGATCGAGAAAAAAAAATCGTGTTATAAAGCATATGAGATACCTAGGAAAGAAGATTTGACATGTATGCTAATATTTGTATTAATTATAGCTGAAACTAGCTTTTTTGGGGAAAACATTTTTCATTGCACAGCTGCTTTAAACCTTCAAAGTGTGGCTCTTGCAATTTGATGAACTGGATGAAGAAATCACGTGGTGGTGCAGGGCAGGAGCATGCACGTGTGCAGCCAGCAAAACTGGAAACCAGAAAATGAAAATAAGCTGCAGTCAAAGACTTTCAAAGGGGCACCTGACACATGATAAAATGCTCACCATACTTTACTGTGTGCAAACACTAACAAACAAAGTGTTACAGTGCTCTACTAAAAATTGCCATGCAGTGCATTCAAAAGTCTGTAATGCCATGATTTCTGTGCAGACTTAGTGGTGTATCACTGCGTTGGAATGCAGCACAATTTTTTTGTCATTAATGTGTTATTGTTTTTTTTTTTTTCAAAACATACACAAATTGGTCACACACATAGTACATATGCCTGCTTAGAATCTAACAGCTATGTACACTTATATATCAAAAATATACTTATTATACAGAGTGATACATTCCAGTTATCTATCAACAGAAATTAACTTAAAAGTGGCATTGATATCACTGAGAATATGCCATTTGTCAGCTATAATATTTATCCTTTTAGGCTTTTATAAAAATTCAAATTTAAATACAGTTTCCACAGTATATGATATTTATCAATCCTGCCTTGGCTTATATATATATATATATATATGAGTCATTCATAACTAGCCCTGAGAGATAGATCATTTAGCCATTCTGTAAAGAGTGGAGGTTCTGCTTGTTTCCTTTTTTTTAAATAACATTTTAGCACCAATTATTGTGGCATGTAACCAACATTGTTTCATTTTACTAATGTTTCCTAATTCAGCTGTGATACCAAGAAATATAAACTTTTTGGAACATTCTATATTACAGTCAAGGATAGCTTTGCATGCTAGCCATGCATCTTCCCAGAATGTTGTGTGTTTTTCACAGGACCACAAAATATGCATTATTGTACCTTTTCATTTAGAGCACCACCAGCATTTATCATTCTATGTTATACCTAACTCTACCAACTTTACTGGGCAATAATGCCATCTACGTGAGATCTTCATTTGGACAAGCCTTCTTTTCCTCTAAAGTGTTTGTCCAACTGTTGTGCCATTCCTCTAACAGTATATTTTCATTTAATTATATTATCCATTTGTCTATAAGGCTATCTAGAGGATTTTTGCTAGATTGCATCACTAGACTGTATAAATGTTTTTGACATTTACAATTAATAAAATGTTATCTAAAATATTTTGTGTTGGCCTAACTAGGTTTTCATTCATAACCTTTCCTAAAACTTGCTTAATATGCAGATGATGATGATGACAATCTAGTCTTGACAATTGGAATTTCCTGGATAAATATAGATCCAGAAACAAATGATTTGATACCTTTTATTGGATCAACATGGATGTTACAGAAAAGAACAAAGTGCTCTAGCTTTCGAACCAACCTGGTACTTCTTCAGAAGCTTTGTGGCAGTTTTTAAATATAGAGAAGGTGGCTATAGTGTTCATAGTAGGATCCATAGTTCCCCAATGGTTATGATGCCTTTGCATCTCCATGAGTCTGCTGCAAGAGGCTTCCCGTTAAACTACAATAAATAGTTTTCCCATAGTGGGCAATATAGTGAGTGAATAGGATTCCAGTTTAATCATTTGGACATTTTAATCAAAGCATCTGAAGATATTCTAATTATTGGATTTGTCCCCAGGTGTCTTTGCAGTTTTAAAAAAATAAGGGTCTTGGGATCTTTACCCTTTAATATGCATTTCTCAATAAAAAAAACACCCTTTTTTTGTCAGTTTCCCTTTGCCAAATAACTCTTATGTATTGATATGTTATACAAATTGCATGTCTAAGTTGGAAATTTGGTAATGCCAGACAACTCTATGATGGGATTATTGTGATTTTGACCATGAGATTCTTGCAGTTTTACCATCCCATATATATTTTTTAATTATTTAGTCTATGTTTATAAAATAACCTATTGGAATGTTTATTGGTATTTGTCTTAGTCTATAAAACAGTTTACATGAAATCATCATATTGATCGACCGTGCTTTCCCCATAATAACATTATTTGGTGCCTTCTCTGGAGCTCTAGGTCTGTTTTGTCTATAACCTGTATCATGTTTCTTTTCATGATTAAATTCAAGCCTTTATGAGCCAACCCGGTGGTGCTGAGGATTGAGGCACTGGACACCACACCTTGTGCCATGCCGGTGACCCAGATTCGGGAATGAGCCTGGTTTGTTGGAGGTCGGCAGGGTGAAGGGAGAGGCCATTGATCAGCTGCCAGATGGTATCCTTCCACCTCAGGAGGGTGGATGAGGTCTCCTCAGAGCTTGGCTGCCCCATGGTTGGAGGGTGGAAGAGGCTGTTGTCTGGAGCTGTGGTGCACATGTGCACCTCCACACACATGCATCACCACTTATGGGGCCTTGGGTAACAGTGGGCACAATAATGGAGGAAAATTGGGGGGGCATCAGGGATGAAGCCTCTGGGCTGGTTCCAGGGGTTCCACTAGGGTGTTTATAGTGCAAGAAGCCCCCAAATGAACCCAGAGTTCAGTAAGTTGGCCTACAGCTGATGACCTGCCACGGTTGAGTAAAAAGAATTAACAAAAAAAGTTAACTCTCTGTGTAACCAGATACCTATATATTTAATTCCTGTTCTTGTTATTTTGATTCCTGTTCATGTTAATTTGCATAAATCATCCTTCTCTGTGAGTGGTAAAGCTTCAGATTTTAAGGAAATTTGTTTTAAAACCTACAAATGGGGAAACATTTTCTATGACTTTTAGAAGTTGTGGAAAGGAGATGTTTGTGTTGTCCATGAATATATGTGTGTCATCCATGTAGGCCATGAGTTTGCAATATGTCTAGTTTATACCCATATATATTTGTTGTTTCTCTTACTTTACTAATAGAGGCTCCAAAGGTAATATAAACAATAGAGATTGCAATGGGTGCCCCTGGCTTGTACCCCTACATATTGAAAAGGTGTTCCAACAAAATCCATTGACTCTAACTCTAGCTTTGATATCATTATATAATGAATTTATTCATCTGCATATATTTGGTCTGAAATTATATTTCTCCATTATTTCATTAAAGAACTTCCATTCCGTCCTATTAAATACTTTGTCCACATCTAAGGAGAAAAGGAGAGAGCTGTGTTTTTGCTTTTTGGCATTATGTAAAATATGTAGAGCTCATCTGAACTGGTCAATGCTCTGGCCCTGCTGACAAAGCCAATTTGATCAGGGTGTATCAATAATTTAATTATTCTATTAATTCTGTTGGCTAATATTTTTACAATCAGTTTACAATGCACATTTATTAGAGATATTGGTCTATAGTTACTGCATTTAATCGCATGTCTTTTTTTTTTTTTTGGTAATACCGATATATAGCTTCTTTCATGTAGTTTGGAAGTTCCCCCTTTTGTGAATATTTTGAAAAACTTTTAATAGTTTTGGGATCACTTTTTGTATTGTAGCATTGTAAAATTCTACTGTAACGCCATCAGCCCCTGATGCCTTACCATTGTTCATTGACAGTTGCTGCCTTGACCATCTGTTCATGCATAATCGGTTTGTTCAATAAAGCTTTATCAGTCTCATTAATTGAGGGTAATTTCAAGCCTGACAGAAATGAATCCACTTTTTTTATCGAATTTAATCTCAGACTTATAAAGATTTGTGTTAAATAGTTCAAATTCTTAGGCAATTTTATCCATGGCTAATATTGTTTTCCCATTACTGTTTGTAATGGCTGCTATTTTGGTCATTTTAGATATTTTCCACAATCTGTATGCTAACAATTTACTCTGAGCCTTTCCATGTTCCCAAAAAGCTTAAGATTAAATAAAGCATATTCTGCTTTCTGATGGTATATTATATTGATTTAATATTTTTTGTATTATTTCATTCAATAACTTCATGTTTTATGATTATATTCAATGTATTCATGTTCTTTAATATTAAGTGTTTCATTTAACAACTGAAGAGCCCTTGTTCTATTTTTACTTTTATAACTAGAGCAGGAAATAATGTGGCCTATAATAAATACCTTGAAAGCATCCCACAATACTGTATACTATCTAATACTTGTCCATTGTCATTGTTTTAAAATAATCCTCAATTTCTTTGTTAAGTCAGTTTATGAAATTTGTATCTCTCAATAAGTAACTATTACATGTCCACTGTTTCTCATATTATCTCCTAGTTGGATCCCTACTGACAATGGTGCATGGTCAGAAATGGCTAGGTTTCCAATATGTGTGCTCTCTAAAGCTGTAATTAAAGACTTAAATAAAAAGATGTAGTCTAACTTGCTACAATTGTTATATCTAGAATAGAGGTGGGCAAAGATAGAAAACCTTGCTTCATGGAGAAATTCACAAATTTTACTGAATTCACAAAATTTTCCTTTAAGGTGAAGTTCTACTTTGCCTTAAAGGAAAACTTAGTTAATGGTGAAAATTGTGAACTTTACCTGCAAATTTTAGCCCTAAGGTGAAGTTTGCAAGGATCCATGGGATTTGAGGTCATATGGTGCTGCAATGCACTGTATTGCCATGCATAGGCTAAATTCAGTGTAGAGTTGGTGTTAAGTGTGCTCTGTATCTTTGTGCATAAAAACATTTGGAAAGTATTTAAACTTTTTTTTCCAACAGATCACTCCATTATGCATCAGCTGTGCCTTGTGCCCCTAGATCACCAATTATTTTGGTAATTTTTGTGATTCAGTTAGTTTAAAGCTGGAACCTCATTTTCTGTATTGTGTATTGAAGCAGTACTGTTGAGGGGGAGGGAAGCTTAGCTGCAGCAATTTACAGAAAGGAAAAGGTAGGTTAGGCAGCCTTTTCTGTCTTAGCAGTACTAGTGCTGTTGTAGTCAGTGTTTTCAGTGTTTTTTTTTTCCTGTTTTCTTTGGTTTGTAATTTTAGTTCTGTAGAACAGTTTGGTGTGTTTTACTGAATTATTTTTGTCACTGTAGTTTGACTATATAGATTTAATTTTTGCTTATTGAGTGAAATTAATGTTTTTTTGTATACACAGTAATGTAATTATAATTACCTGAGTTATTGTGCCTTGCATGTTCCCCATAGTCCCTGAAATTCCTGTTGTATACTGTGAAAGAAAGAAAGAAAGAAAGAAAGAAAGAAAGAAAGAAAGAAAGAAAGAAAGAAAGAAAGAAAGAAAGAAAGAAATTGGTGGCAGTGTGGGTGCTGCTTCTGATTGATTTATTTAAAAAGTTGGTAACCGGGAAAGGCACACTGAGCCAGGACTCATTTCCAGGTGAGACCCGGGGAAAGGGGAAAGGGAGAAACATGTTACAAGTACAATGCAATGTACAGAAATACAATTCAAAATTCAGCAAATTAAAGACAAGGGAGTTGGTACACTCTGAGGAAATAGCAGAAGTCATGGACAGTCAAGGTAAATCACTGTAGCAACCATGGGTAAAGTAATCAAAAAAGAATGCAGTGGTGACATATTAAGCTGTGATGGAAATGAGTGTACAAGGAGTTGCAGTAGGAGTAAAAATGCAGCCAATAAACTGCAGCAAGTACAGTAATATTTCTTTAGCAGGAGAGAATGCATAGTGATGCTAGTTCATGAGGAGCTTGAACTTCAACAGAGGGTGCTTCTGCTTCCACAGGGTGTGCACACCGCCCTACTGTGAAACTTCCCTTACACCTTCCATGAACTGTTGCTGACATGGACAGACCACCACCTCCACCACCCCTATTCATCATTTCCCTCTGCCTTTCCTCCTAATCAGTACATTGATTTGCCATGAGATGGGTCCTCTGGCCCCCAGTACCCATGTGGGTCCTCTGCTTACTCCAGGGGAAATGTTTATTGCATGGGTTGCAAGTGGACACACTAACCCTAACCCTAATATTCCATAAGAAAACACTGTAACTTTAACAAGCCATAACTCCACCAGTCTTTGGAGTTAAGGACACTCTATACATCCAAATAAGGATTGTAATGTGTACTACAATAGGAACACATATTACCAATGGAAAAATTCATGGGGTGTGCACAACACCCCAAAATTAATTCCTACATTGACCATGGTGCCCCACCCACAATTTAAGTCCAATACTTATCAAAAAGGCATCAAGTGTGAACCTCCTGTTGGACTACAAACATAGCAAGTGTCAGACAAATCCAACAAAATGTGACTGAGTTATGCCTAAAGAACCCTAAAAGGAGTAGTTAGTGGATGTTATTTTGACCCAGCTTCACTTTTGTGTACTCCAAGGAGAAGTTGCAGGTGAAAATACAAGTGAAGTTACCAATAGCGAATTTCCTATTAAATAGAAAAACTTCGCGAAATGATCCACAGAGGCAAATTTCGTGACTTCGACTTAACTTCACCTGCAAATTAAAACTTCTTAACATCTCTAGTCTGGAAGACCTGAAAGTAAAATCCCTCCCCTTCAGATTAGTTAACCTCCATGTGTCTGCTAAGCTGAATTTGTTGCACAATTCATTTAATGCTTTTGTAGAATTGGGATGAATATTATTACTCCTGTAATTTTTATTCAATAATTCATCCATTGTAGGATTCTTGTCTCCTCCTAAAATTATATTGGCTGGGCTTAGTGATTCTATTTTGTTAGCTATCATCATGAAAAAAGAAATGTTGGTCCTGGTTAGGTGCATACAAATTAACAAACAACACTTCCAGGTTGTCTATCTATACGTTGACTAGACGGTATCTCCCTTTTGGGTCTGAGATTACATACCTTACCCTCCCATTCAGTCTCTTGTGAAATAAGATGCAAACCCCTCTGCTTTTTGTGTTATATTAGTTACCATAGACTGATACTACCCATGATCATTTTAGTTTCAATGTTTGTTTTGTATTAAAATGTGTTTCTTGGATGAAAGCTATATCTGTGTTTAAGATCCTTAACAAAGCTCATATTTTAGTGTGTTTGATCAGGTTATGGCAGCCTTTAATGTTCCAAGATACAACCGTGTAAATTCTACCTGTATTTGGCACTTTTGCTAATACACATATATAATATATATATATATATATTTGAGTGGAAGCCACATAAAAATATAAATATATATATTTTTCTATATAAAGTCATTTGTCTCCTCATCTGCTGTATCAGCTGTCTGTATATTTTCCCCTGATTTGACGTGTCTTGCTTAAAAATTAACCTTTCTGAGATATACCACCCTATTGTCATTTCTATCTTTTCTATCATACTTCTCATATTACAAATAGTCTGTATTAAACAACTTAACAATTTCTTCTTTCCTATAAACCCATAAACAACATTAACCATATACAAAAACTTTTCTATATGAAATAACGTAAAAACATCAAGTAAAAAAGGCATGAGCGGCATATTGGTAGACACTGTCTCCTGTAGTATCAGGACAAAACAGTCCTTAGATGTAGTAGTCTGCATCTTATAGCACATTAACATTCCCACCTAGAGATGTGAAACTCATAAAAAAGTTGTCTTCACTGCTCTCCCAGTTTTTGGCAACCAAACCATTATCCACATGGACTGTAGAATTTTTTTTAGGTATATGCGAAAGTTATAGGAAACATCTATATGACTGTGCAAACTTCAGTTATAAAGATCTCTTTTCTCTTTTTTAACTTATTTACTCTAGACATGCATATGTGAAGTACCAAGGTGATTATTTTTTATTTTTATTAAATTCTAGGATTACAGATACCTTTGAGCAGAAACTGCTCGTTTACAAAGGTGCCAAGTCAGAGTATGAGGGGCAACATACATACAAAGGTCATAAAATAATGCACAATATACCAAAATTATACAGTTACAACACACTTTGAGGTAATATGCATACTGCGAGCAGCTTGAGTAGGCAGCTGGCTGAGGTAACAGTAAGAGACAGAGTGCATAAGAAGCAAATAAGAATTTAGGCGTGAGATGGGGTGGGGGGAAGAGGAAGTAGGCAGGCTAATGGGCCACTGTGAGTGGGTGGGAGGGGGAAGATGTCTTGTACCAGTGGAGAAGGGAAACAGGAAAGGGGTCACGAGGAAGGGCAGGTACCAGAGAGAATGTAACTAGGGAAAGGGAGGGCTGTGAGATAAGAGCGAGGGTGGTGTTTAGAGTAAACTCTATTTGGAGAAACAGTCACATTGAGTGGAAGAGGTGAGGTAAAGTCTGAGATTCCTTTTAAAGGTTCCAAGTGTAGCCAAGGAAAAGTGCTTCATTATTGAGGGAATTGAACCATAGAGGAGCTCTATGGGTAAAGGACCGCTGACCCATGGAGGTATGACATCTGGGAACCTGAAAGGTTAGAGATTGTGCACCGCTCATATGCTGAGTGCCACTGAAGGTAGTAAGGAGTGTGCTAACACCAGGTGGCATGAGTCCAAGGAGAATCTTTTTGGTAAGTAAGCAGGTCTGGTACTGTATTCTGCTGAGTAGGGGTAGCCAGCCGGTTTGTGCATAGAGGTCACAGGTGTGTGTTTGTTGGGCCGCACCCATTAATAGTCTGCAGGCTTTGTTGAGAGAAACTGAGATCCTGCAAAGGGCAGTTGTTGAGGCAGAGCCATAGATGGCAAGGCCATAATCAATGATGGATGTGACAGAGCTGTAGATGGCTAGTTTAAGGGCATCCGTAGACATACAGTGCTTATGTTTGTGTAACAGACCAATCCATATATTGGCAGCCTTGGCAACAGTGTCAATATGCCAAGTGTAGGAGAGGGTACTATTCAGCATGATACCAAGGTATTTGAACTCCTTGACATGTTCGAATGGGTTCCCAGTGTGGTTCTTGATGGTGAGGGACAGAGAATTGTGCATGCTCTGTGGGTTACAGAAGGACATGGCTTTGGTCTTGCTGTGGTTCAGGACAATTTTATGAGAGTTGAACCAGTCTTCCGATGTGCTTGAAGTCAAGCTGTAGCTGGGATTCAAGGACTGTAGTGTTATGGCGGCTGGAAAACAGGACTGCATCGTCCACGTATAGTAATTAATTTAGTTTCCAAAAATACATTTTTAGATAGTGTGGTGCTACCTTTGGCATTCACACATGTTTATTTGGTATAAAATATGTAGAGGTTCTCAAAGTTACCCCACCTCATGAGGTCCTTTAATAGTTGCTCTTTAGTGTCTTAGTTTTGTTTTAATGGTCTCTAGGTGCTGATCAAACTACTTTGATCTCCCATGCAGAGCATACAACTAAGTTTGTGTATATTCATTTTTAACTTGCACATCTTTAACATTTTATTATTCAAAGGAATGCATCTATCAATTCCACTAAGCTTTTGGTATCTCTTTAAGGGGCATACCCCCATGTATCATCTGCAGTGTGCAAGAACAGTTACGATTCTTGTTATTCCTGGCTGGGGCCATGCTTAAAATAAATTGAACGCATTATATCTAGTGATTATGTATTAAAATTAAGAAAATCTATTGAAGTTTGCTAATTAATAGTTTGCACAGCATAAATCCATCCATTTCCATATACAGTACATATAGATCTATGTGAAGTAATATTCCACATTGCAATTATTATATGTATTTCTCTACAGACAATATTTGCCTTGTAGGAAACACCAAAATAATGTTTACTTCAATATATGTGAAGCATCTAATTCTCTGCTTTAACTTACAACTTGTCTATTGTGACTAACACCATATTGTGCAAGCACTCACTCTTTTTTCATTTCACTGTAATTGCTTGCACTCTAACATGTCCATGCCAACATACAGTTAACATTTGGGTCAGTCTGTCTTCCTACAGTACATCATCATTTGTATGTGTGATCTCTGATTGGTCAAACCAAGTTAGTTGCAGAGAGCAAATTAGATTCATACTTGAGCTGTCAGCTAAGTTCAATCATGTGTGCCTTGTTGTGAGGTGTACTGTGGGGTATTGCTATCAAAAAGATAATCAGGAAGTAGATTTTAAACATTGTGCTTATTAGAATCATTGTGATTCTGTGTAATGCCTAACTTGTATAATGTTGTCCTCTGTATGAACTTGTATTTCATTATACTCTCTCGGGTTGTACCTGAAAATAGGCAAATGTATTGTCTAGTGTACTTACCTGGTTGACAAAAGCTAAATAAATAAATATGAGCTCTCTCGGTAAACTCGGATTTCTCTGTTTAGTGTCGACTCAGACTATCTGTTATCAGGTACAAGTTTGAAATTGTACAGTAATTTTGGGATCTTATGAAATGGAAGTCTGATGGTCATCATCCTTTCATAAGGGGGATGTCATGTCAAACAAATCTGACAGATTTCTTTGGCAGGGTGACCAAGGAACTAGACCAGCATGGAACAGTGGATATGGCTTACTTAGATTTTACTAAGGCATTCAACACCGTTCCACATAGGAGACTAGTAAGCAAGATGGGTACATTAGGAGTGGGTCCAAAAGTTGTAAACTGGATAAGAAATTGGTTAGGGGGTAGGAGACAGAGGGTGGTGGTAAACAACATTCACTCCAAGGAAGGTAGGATGACCAGTGAGGTGCCTCAGGGATCAGTGTCGGGACCAGTTCTCTTAATGTTTTTATACATGACAGTAGAAACATAGAAGTTGATGGCTGATAAGGACCGCAAGACCCATCCAGTCTGCCCATTTCTTTTTCACGTTATGAATGTGCCATCTGCCTTTGCTCTGTCAATGGCCTAGCTATTCATACTCATCTGTATTGCTCCACTATGCCTATCCCATGCCTGTTTGAAGCCCTGCACTATATTCATATCCACCACTTCCTGAGGTAGGCTGTTTCATGCATTCATCACCCAGTCTGTGAAAAAGAACTTCCTCACATTACCCCTTAATTGAACTCCTTCTAATCTCATGCTGTGTCCTCTTGTCCTGCTATTTTTCTTATATTGAAACATGTTAGACTCTTTCACCTTGTTAATGCCCTTAAGGTGTTTGAATGTTTTGATCATATCACCTCTCTCCCTCCTCTGCTCTAGGGTATACATATTGAGCTCCGTTAATCTGTCCTCATATGTTTTCTGATGCAGTCCCTGCACCATTTTGGTTGCCCTTCTCCAGACTGCCTCAGTTTGGTTAATGTCCTTGTGAAGGTGTGGCCTCCAATACTGCACACAGCACTCCAGATGGAGCCTAACCAGTGTCTTGTAAAGAGGGATTATTACTTCCCTCTTCCATCTTGTGATATCCCTACTAATACACCCCAACATCCCCCAAACCTTACATACGGCTTTAGCGGTCTGCTTGGATGATTTCAGGTCATTGGTGGTGATGATGATGCCCAAGTCTCTTTCTTCCCTTGTGACTTCCAGCAACTCCTCTCCCAGCCTGTAGGTGGCTTCAGGGTTTCTCTTCCCTATGTGCATGATCTTGCACTCCTTTGCGTTAAACCCCAGTTGGCACTCTTCTGACCATTTTGCTAGTTTATCCTGCTCTCTTCTCATTCTGCCCACCCCATCTGGATCATCTACTCTGTTGCAGATCTTGGTGTCATCTGCAAACAGACAAACCTTACCCACCAGTCCATCTGCAATGTCACTGATGAAGATATTGAAGAGAACTGGCCCCAGGATTGATCCCTGAGGTACCCCACTTGTGACTTGCATCTCTTCTGATTGTATGCCATTTATCACCACTCTCTGCTTTCTGCCTGCCAACCAGTTTGCCACCCAGTTGGCCAACTTCTGACCCCCCTCCCTGAGGCTACCCAGCTTATTAATCAATCTTCTATGTGGAACAGTATTGAAAGCTTTGCTGAAGTCAAGGTAGGCGACATCAACTGCTCCCCCTTGGTCCACCACTCTGGTTATCCAGTCAAAGAAATCTATGATATTAGTTTGACAGGACCTTCCTTTTGTAAACCCATGCTGTCTTGGATCCTGGGCGCCTATGGATTCCAGGTGTTGCACTATCCTTTCCTTAAGGAGTGCCTCCATAATCTTGCCCACTACTGAGGTAAGACTGACTGGTCTGTAGTTCCCTGCCTCCTCCCTGCTACCACTCTTGTGGAGTGGGATCACATGAGCCCTTCTCCAGTCTTCTGGGACATCTCCTGTGCTCAGAGACTCACTAAGCAGTTCTGATAATGGCCCTGCTAGTTCCACCCTTAGCTCCTTTAGTACCCTGGGATGTATGCCATCAGGTCCCATTGCCTTGTCCACCCTGAGCATATCGAGCTCTTGTAGGACCCTTTCTTTTGTGAAGGGGACTAGTACACACCTCCCTCCCCCCTGTGTCCATGGTGCAGAGCTGTGGGCCCTGCCCTATCTTCTCCTCAGTAAATGCTGAACAGAAGTATCTATGTAGGATAGATGCTTTTACATGGTCCTCCTCCTCACATGCCCCCCTTATACCCTTTGATCTTAGCAATACCCCTCTGGACTTTCTCCTTTCACTAATGTATCTATAGAAAGTCTTGTCATCTTCTTTTACTGTTTGTGCTAGTGTTTGGTAGGCCTCCCTATCTGCATCCCGCTGCATTCCCTTATATTTCTTGAAGGCCAGCCTTTTGGCTCTGACCTTTTCTGCTATTGTTTTTGAGAACCAAAGTGGTTTCCTTCTTCTTTTGCACTTCCTTTTCTCTCTAACACATTGGGATGTTGCTTCAAGTATTGCATCCTTAATGCTTGCCCACTTTGCCTGTACCCTCTCACCTGTATTTCCTTGTGTTGCAAAGATGTTGCAAAGGTGCTGGCAGGGAAGGTCTGCCTTTTTGTGAATGACACCAAAATCTGCAATAGGGTGGACACTTAGGATAAGCAGAGACCTGAGAAAACTAGAGGAGTGGTCAAGGGTATGGCAGCTGGGTTTCAATGCAAAAAACTGCAAAATAATGCACTTAGGGCACTGAAACCCAGGGACAGAGTACAAAATGGGTGGAGTGGTATTGATGACCACCAAGCAGGAAACAGATCAGGGGGTGATCATATCAGATAACCTAAAGGTGGCCAGGCAGTGCGTCAAAGTTGTAGGGAGGGCAAGTGGGATGCTGGGATGCATAGGGAGGGGTATCACCAGCAGAAAGAGGGAGGCGGAGTTACCTCTCTATGATCACTAGTAAGACCCCACCTAGAGTATTGTGTCCAGTTCTGGAGACCACATCTCTGGAAGGACATAGACAGAGTGGAGGCAGGTCAAAGGAGGGCAACTATAGTGGTGCAAGGTCTATATCAAAAGCCTTAAGAGGAAAGACTAAAGGGTCTCAATATGTACACCCTGGAATAGAGGAGGGAGAGGAGAGATATGATAGAGATCTTTAAATACCTCACAGTGGTAAATAAGGTACAGATGGGGAGTATTTTTCAGAAGAGAAGGTATTCAAGAACAAGGAAACATGCTATAAAGCTGGAGGGGGTAGATTCAGGAGAGATGTGAGGAAGTAGTTCTTCACAGAAAGAGTGGTGGATTCCTTGAACAGCCTTCCAGTGGAAGTGATGGGGACAAAAATAGTGGTGGGGCTCAAGAGTACATGGTATATGCACAAAGGAGTCATAGTGGAAAGAAAGGGGGAGGGAGAAGAACTGTAAACCGGGCATGGTCTGATGTAATAGTGTAGGTAGGGACAAATGGGCAGACTGGATGGGCCAAGTGGTCCTTATCTACCATCAAATTTTATGTTTCTATCCTATGTAGCTAAGTTTCAGCATTTGCCTCAGACTGTGGAAGGAGTCCCTCTTCTGTGTATTCTAGTTCTCCTTCAGCTGTGGCTCTTTTTGTATTATTTTCCATTCTTTCTGGGGAACTAGGAATAGAAATTTGTGAAGCTGTTGGTGATTTAGTAGAGTTATTTTTTGTTTGCTATTCCTTGGCTGCTTTCCAGTGTAAATGGAAGAGAGTTGTTTAGTAGACTGGATTGTGCTTTTGAGGGCAGCTTGCGTTTCCTAACAACAGTGGACCAATTCTTATAGTAGGAGTTTTTATTTTGGGCACCTGAGTTCTGAGCAGTAGTCTGTGAGGGGCTAACATTCTTCTTCTGCATGGCTGTTGTATTCTGAAAATTATTACAAGATTCTGTTTCTTGAATGCTGTTGCTAACAGAAACAGACGTGTGTATGGGATGATTTTGTGTATGCATTCCCAAGCATCTTTAGTGAATTACATTCATGCCATTTTCCATTTCTATGTATCTGTAAAATCGCTGGGTATTTGACTTGGTATTCTAATTTATTCATTTGAAGGCATCTTCTTATTTTAGGAAAGGCTTTCTTTTTTCCTTTATATCTACTGAATAATCCTGGAAAAGATGCATTCTACTTCCTCCCTACATGAACACCGTTTCTCTCTGGCACTACTCATTATTTCTTCCTTAATGGAAAATCTGATGAAATAAGCTACAATGGGTCTGGCTTTATTTCCAGGTTTTTGTTGTGAACCTAGATAGCGATGAGTTCTCTCTATTTCTAGTGACCATGGCCACTGGGAACCAAGAATAGCAGGAATAAGAGTTTGTAAGAATTTGATCATGTTTTATCCCTCAGCCCTCTCAAGCACTCCTACAATGTGAAGATTGTTTTGTCTTCCCCTGTTCTACAGGTCATCAATCTTTCTAAACAAATAATCAATTTTGTCCATTTGGTGTAGTAATGACCATTCTAAATAAAAATCTGAATCTTCTCATGTAGCGATCTTGTTCTCTGCTTCAACTACCCTTTCAGAAATATTTGACAGGCTATTGTTCATGTTATTAACGGTGGTTTTTAACTCAGAGATATCATTACTTGTCATGTCCAGCATGGCTTTAATTGCCATAGATTCAGCTCTTTGATTAGTGATGCTGTCATTAGACCCTCATTCACTGAACATGTTTCCAGTCAGTTGTTTTATGGTAGTGGGACCCAGTGTTTTAAAAATAGCAGTTAATCACTTAACTGCTTGTAGAATACAAAAAACACACCAGTCAATTTAATTTCTGTTTTCACCCATCGACATTGGCCTAACTGGCCAAACAGATATACTCAAGTTTTACAGCTGACACACCGATTATGGTTATGGTATCAGTCAGGTTCCATTTGAGAGGTGAGGACATCTTAATCTAAGCGGTCATCTGTCAGGCAGCTCGGAATGCAGCACTTTTTCATTTTCTGGTTGTTGCAGTATATTTACTGCGGGTCTCATGTGCCCATGTTTGCTCGCATACTGCACTTTGCGCCCAGTGTGTGCTACATTCCACTATACAGTCTCAATTGTCACTTACATTTTGGAAAGGTGGAAAAGAACAGTATATTAATTAACTATTTTACAGAAATATGTTTGCTTTAGCCTTGAGGGTATCCATACCTTTTTTGCATTGCTAATAAAAATACTTCACATGTGGAGATACAGTAGCAGCTCATGACATCAAAGGAATTCCAGGCAGCAGTTTAACAATCTCAAAGAAGAACTACAGTTATAATTCACAAAACAAAATGATAATCACAATGTTTTGTGTATGTAGTCCTACTGTGCTCTTTCCTTTGTTTGCTGTTAGCATTTTTTTCTAAATGTGTTTACTTGCTTTATGGCCTCTGGAGATATCCATGTCTGCATGCATTATTGCCTTTCCTTTTCCTACAATGCCTCTTATCCCATGTGACAGTGATATGTCCAAGACCATTGATTCAGTGAGTGCTTGCCTACGGTTCACTCTGCAGCAGAACTGTACCTGTTATTCTACTCACAAATAAAATAACTCTTCAATCATATCTTTACGCCTTCTGTACCTCCTGACTAGCCCCTTCATGATGGTGAACCCCAGCTCCATCAACCACCAATCTGGTACTTACCTAATCATTTCTTTACCTTATGAGATGGTTGCTTCTGTGCCACCCAGCCTTTGCGAGGTGGTGGTCAAGCAGCAACTCATGTTATCCCCCTCCCCGAAGGAGGAGAGCCATTGGTGGACACTCAACCCTTCATCTCCCGGCCAGCACCTAAACGATCTTGGTTCATTCCTGAACCCTGGTTTTCTGGCATGGCTTGTGGTGCCTTAGGATGCCATGTCACTGGGCTGACTATAAGGAATTCTTTCTAATCCAGTCTTTTTGTTTTCAAGGTGCAAGCCTGTGTCTAGCCATCAGGAATGAATGTTTTGTTTTTAAAGCATTTCTTTTCATTAAATCACACACAGTCATAAATAACAGCACACAAATCATCCTTGGTCACCAATGCTATAATGAGAGAAGTCTCCAGATTTTGTCTTAAAGAATAACCCATTTAATTAATTCCCAGGTGTTTGCTAAACTGTGATTGTAGCCTTTATCAGTGCTCACTGGAGAAGGAGCGATACTTGATTTAAAATAGTAATCTGGCCCCTACTGAATTAATGGCCTCATCACACTTTTTTTTCCTGTTTTACATTTTTCATTTGTAAGTAGTTACCTTAGGTCAGTTGTATTGACTAAATGGGTCCAGGTTTACACATCTATAGAGTACAAACTCTTCCAGTGTATTAATTATTCATTTGATAATTGTATTTTTATTACACTGGACCTTCTGCTTATGGTCATAATTGTTGTAAACTGAAAGCCTCTTTTGCAGTTGTGCATATTTATATCTTTAATTCAGTAATTGTGGACTCTTGCACTTCTTACCATTTTGTGTTTTTCCTTCTTTTCCATTACATAACATTTTGTTGGCTAGCCTTAGCACTTACTAATAATCAGTTTCAAAATGTATTACAACTGTATGTTAGTGATTTTTAATTCTGATATTTGTGTGTGTGTGTGTGTGTGCGTGTGTACGTTTGTGTGCCTTACCTAGCTTTTCTGAGTTTGGCGGTACAAAATTCTGAACCAAACCTTCTGTTGTTTCTTTAAAAAAAAAGCTGTTTTTAACATTCAGTGACACTTTGGGTGGGATATTCAGACTGCACTAGGCAGGGTGCAAGCCTGGGTGCAGCACAACTGGGATGAGCCAGGGAATGGCCTGGGCAATATTCAATAGCACTGCGCCATGGCTCAGCACCATTAAATATGGCACTGGGGGTGCCCGCACTGTGCACAGTGCAGTGGCACAGCACCATGCACAAGTGGCAGGTGAGGAGCATGGGGCTGCGCCAGCGCAAGTGCAGTTGCACTAGGTGCAGCAAGAGTGATATATTTAGATGTGAGCATGCAAATGAGGCCATTATGTATGCAAGGTGCAAATGGAGCCATTTGCATGTCATTATGGCCCCATTTGCATGCAGTGCGCCAATCCCCAGCGACGTGCACTTGGTGCCCTGCCAAGCTGCAGTCATTGGGGACTGACACCCCCTGCCCCTCGGTGGGCAACTCGCCCCAACACCTGATCGCAGGTATAGTAATAAAATATTCCTGGTGGTCCAGTGAACCCTACCCCATCACCCGTTCACGGGCATAATAAATATATATCCCTTGTGGTCCAGTGGACCCGCTCTCCCACCCGATCATGGGCATAAGTGTTCACCCTGCACCTCCCGATCAGTGGTGGGTAACAGCTCCCCATTCACATTTTGGGACTGTGTAGTACAGTACGGTCTGCATACCCATTGGCCCACACAGTGGACCAATAGGTGTACAGCCATACTGTATGCTGTTAGTCGGGGGTGGGTGGCTTGTGGGTGGGGAGCTGCTGTCCACCACTGACTGGGGGGTGCAGGGTGGTGGGTCACATTGGATGGGTTGGGAGGGGGGTACCGCTGGACCACCAGGGTTACTACTTAGCACACATGCCCACAATCAGGCAGGGGATCAGGTCCACTGCACCACCACAGATATTGTGAACACTTATGCCCATGATTAGGCAGGAGAGTGGGTCCACTGGACCACCAGAGATACTATTTTTATTATGCCCATAATCAAGCAGGGGGGCAGGTCCACTGGACCACCAGGGATATGCTTTTATTATGCCTGTGATCGGGCGATGGGGTAGGGTCCACTGGACCACCAGGGATATATTTCTACTATGCCTGTGATCGGGCGAGGGGGGGCATGATGCCCGAACTGTGTCTCTGGTGGTCGGGGGGCCACCCACAGCAGATGGCTGCTGTGTTGCACCTGACAATATGGCAGCTCACCTGTGGGTGTCCCCGACATGCTCCTGCTTTTTACAGGCACATCTTTGTGCCACCCTGTGTGGTGCAAGGTGGGTTAGTGCCTGCATATGCGCCGCACATCCCGGGCTGAATATTGGGTTGCACCGCATATGCATTGGCACGCCCCCCGCACTTGCACTGCATACATTACTGGTGCACCGCAGCGCATTGCGGGTTGCACTGCGCAACCTACCCCTTTGAATATCATGCTGGGGTGCATCAATGGGTTGCACATGGTGCAACACTGTTGCGCCATGCGCAGCTCCTTTGAATATCCCACCCATTATGTTTTTATTATATATTCCCCTTTGACTTAATGGTATTTAAAGGACCTAGGTCTCTTCATTTTCTATGCCTTATCCTTTTCTTTGAGTTTGCATCCTGAGCACACTGTATTCACCAAAATAAATCTTTTTTTCTTTTTACTTCTGCATATATTGTGACTGGGTATGAATTTATTGCAGCAAACACCATGTGTGCAGCCAACTCTTTGTTCATGGTGTCTGGCACATCCTTGTCATATGAGACAAGAGATCTTGTAGGGAAAGATAAGGTAATAAAAGTTCCAGATGCGGAGAACCCCAGAGGTGATAAAAAAGTAAGCTAATTTAGAAAAACTAACAGCAAACAAAAGATAAAGTGAACTATAACTATACATGTAAATCACAACACCTTTGCTCAACATACTTTTTTGTAAAGTTTGACTGTAATACTCCTTTAAGAATCTACTGTGGCAATGATAGATTTCCACTTCTAAAATACAATAAGGTGTAACTGAGAAGGATAACTTGTTCAGTATGGTCACTGCTTCATTCCGGTTTCACTTCTTATAAGTACAATACCTCACAGTTTGAATTACTGGAAATGTACCCCATTAGACCTTTACAGTTTTTTAAAACATCATCATGGTAGGTCATCCTTTCATGACATATTAAAAATTCTGATGCCATCACTGCTACAAGATGAGTTCTGTATACCTTGGACACAATTTGTTGTCATTTTCAAACTTTGTGAGAATAACCACAGCTAGCAAATTTGCTGGTAAAGATCTGCTTGACAATCTTTCCAATATGATCACAGGGCATTTTTTTGACCAAACAACTTGTGATGTGGCAATACTTTTGAATCAGTTGTCTGGATTTCCTCCCAGATACAGTGAAAGATTACTCTTCATGGAATTTTGACATTTTGTGAAATTACACAGACTTTTGTTCATAACAAAATCATCCATTTAGCTAAAAACCTGAAATTTGGTATGATTGATTTTTGTTAGATTGTTAGATATCTTAAAGACATTCTACATATCCTGATATTTGGATGAGTAATGTCAAACTTATAGGGACTCAAAATCAGGCATTTTACTTTAGGGGAAAGTTTTGAGAAAATATTTATCTGTCTATAACACATTTGGAACTGGATATGTGCCAATTAATGTGCATAACCTTCCCCAAAGCGTCATAGAAACTACTAAACGTATGGAGAGATTTGTTTTTGCAATTGTTAAGTTACATAGGTTAATAATATTACTATATTATTCATGAAAACTTTCTGAAAATGTGAACATTTGCAACTTCTCTGCTGTAGCTGGTATATGCCAGAAATTAGGCATGCATAACTAATGTAAATGGATCTGGGGCTGGATTCTCAAACCCAGTGAAAGTCCTGCAGCTGCAGGAAAAACTCGGCACAAGTGGGTTGCCAGTTGCTGAACCACGGATTCTTCCACAGCTATGGTATTCTCAAAAGTGGAGCCAGTTTACAACCCACTTCATGATTTATGGCAGCTTGCTGGTGTTTTTTTCCCTGCAGCTGCGGAAAGATGTTATTGCTGGTGGGACCGGACGTAACATTTTCTACAGCTGCGATGGATGAGAATACCAATCTTCACAGTTGTGGAAATTTCTGTCCGCAACTGGTGTTGCAGTGTGGGACTTAGCACCACATCATTTTGAGAATCACGCCCCCTGTATCCAAAAATATCTGGATAAAAATTTTTGCTTGGAAGTTTTATATTGACAGTGGAAACACTGCAAATTATTATTGGCAACATTTTCTCAAATATTTGTGGTAGTGTAATAGTCAATGCCTTCAGGAATCCACTTGTGGAATTTAAAGTTTGCAAAGCACTTTCACCATTACTACTGCAGCTGATGAGCTGAGCTGACCTGTTCGCAGTCCTGTAGTTCTTTCTGGAGGTGACTACTTCCACCTCTCTTTTTTCCTCTCTTAGTTTGGCCGGATAGACTCAGTGGAATTGCTTGTCTTCCCAATATCCTCCTTGTTCTTCAAAGTGGTACACTTAATTAAAAAGAGAGTGACCTACTTCTTTTACTGTCCAACCTATACCTTTGGAATAGCCATTATTCCTCCTCCTTCTTTGTTCTCCAGTGCAATGAGAACCATGACTGGGACATGGCCATACCAGGCTACACTCTTCAGAAGAAGGACAGGGTGAGAAAGAAAGGGGGGGTAGCTCTTTATGTGAGGGAGAGCATAAAGGCTACTGAGATACAGGGAAATCAGGAAGGGGTAGAAGTCACCCTAGAAACTGGTGTGATCTACAGATCTCCAACATGGGGTGGGGGGAGTTGGATAAGATTCTCGTGGAAGCCATCCAAAAGATGGCAAACAAGGGAGAAGTGCTGCTGGTGGGGGACTTCAGTTTGCTGGATGTAGATTGGAGCATCCCTGCTGCAGTTTCTGCTAGGAGCAGGGACATCCTGAACTCCCTGCTGGGGACATTCCTCAGGCAACTAGTAACACATCCCACTTGTGAGGGGACAGTACTGGACCTTGTATTCACCAATGGTGTTACAGATATCATGGTGGATGGTCACCTGGGAACCAATGATCACCGCACAGCATGGTTCAATATAAATACTGCCGCAGAATTGAACCACATGAAGGTGAGAGTTCTGGACTTCAGAAGAGTTGATTTAAAAAGATAAGGGAATACCTCAGGGATGCCTTGGCAAGGGAAGAGGACTTGGGGGAGTAGGAGAATAGTGGGCCACTCCTGAGCTCACTTGTGCAGAACTGCAGGGAGAATCTGATGCCCTACAACATAACCTTATACAGCTGAAACTACTGCTTAATGCCAAAAAAAAACAAAAGCTATGTATATCTCCTCTTCAATACAAACAACTAACTCCAACTTACGAAACTCCAATTTACAGATCAGAACCTTGCTTGGGGAACCTCTGGAAATACTACATAAATTTAAATACCTGGGTTTTTGGCTCACAAGTAAGCTCTCCTTCCTATCACACATCGATGAGCTAGCCAAAAAATTACAACAGAGATTGGGCATTTTCTATTATATTAGACACCTTCTCAACTATGAAGCTAAAATAAAATTGGTGCAATCTACCTTTCTCCAATTGATTTACTACGCTGACATTCTCTATAGCCCCTGTCCTAAAGCTGCCTTAACCAAACTTGACACACTGTATTATTGTGCACTGAGATTCGTTACCAATGCCCCTTTTACCACACACCACTGCTCACTGTACACAATGTTAGGTTGGCCCTCACTCAGTACAAGGAGGTTGAGGAATGCCTCACTCTGCATCCATTGAGATATCACAAATAAACCACCCCGATATATAACCGAGCTCTTCACATGTACACAGGGGTCCTACTGTCTGAGGCATTACTCCCTTGTCTTATTTGATGTCCCTAAGGTAAGAACATGTTATGGTGCCACAGACATAAGCTTAGCCCTCCCCTTTCCATGGAATGCCCTTCAGAAATCATTAAGACTTACTCAAGTACCTGGGATTTCCATCATTAAATCCCTGCTAAATCGCTATCTGAATGAAACATGCACCTGTCACTCCTAACTATACTGACAGTCTCAGTATGGTAATCACATGTAATCTGCCTTTATACCCCAGCATCTTGCACTCTCTATAACCCCCCCGTTCTAGTTCACCTACCTTCCCACCCATCCCTCTCCCTCCCCAGTCACCAACCATAATATATTGCCCCTCTTTCTTTTCATCACTCTTCCCCCTACCACCCTGCTACCTCTTTTTCTTCCCCTTCCCCTTGCCCACCTTCTAATTGTCGTCCCTCCCTTCTACTCTCATCGATCTCCCTGACCCACCATACTGCTCAAACCCACTTACCTCCCTGTCTACTCATGTCCCAAAGCACTTATATACCCTTATTTTATATACCTTGTCTCCCACCCAGTGTTTTCTGTGAAAGGATGTGATGTAGCTTATGATATTGGACACACCTAGGTATCACGTACACTTCTTGTAGTAAAGTGCTTGAACCCTATGTAATACTCTGTAAAACTCATCGTGCTCATTCACCTTTTTATGTGTATCCATATGTGCCACTACTTATGTGTCCTCCTTGTTTATCTTTTAGTTCTGTTGCTTTGATCCCTTCCCTTTCATAGAGAGCTACTCATCCTCCTCTTCTTCCCTCCCTGTCCCTCCTGTTGATTGTGTACCCTGGTATGTTGACATCCCAGTCATCATTCTCTGTGTACCATGTTTCTGTGACTGCCATGCTATCCAGGCATCCCTCTTCCATCAAGGCCACCATTTCAGGGAGCTTTTTACCTAGACTACGGGCATTGGAACTCATCACCCTCTATTTTTTATAGCTTTATTTATTTTTGCCCCATCCCTGTCCTTACTGCCTTTGTCTTTTTCTCCATTTACCCCTGCCCTTCTCCCTATCAACTGCTCTATCTTGGTGTTTACTTCACTAACTACCCTGTTTATTTTGGGGGGGCTAGGATTTCCCTTCTCCTTTTCAGTGTCTCCCCCTTTTGCTAGTTTAAAGTGAAGGAAGGAAGGAAGGAAGGAAGGAAGGAAGGAAGGAAGGAAGGAAGGAAGGAAGTGTATGGTAGGGAAACAGGAAAAAGCAGATATACTAAACAAACACTTTTGTTCAGTGTTCACAGATGAAGGGAAAGGAGGGGGGCCAGAGATAAGGGCCAAGAGCATCAATGGAAGGGAGGTAAACACTAGTCCATTTACAGAGAAGAGGGATCTGAGTGATCTCACAAATCTGAAAGTGGACAAGGCAATAGGGGCCAGACAGGGTGCAACCTAGGATATTGAAGAAGCTCAGGGAGGTGGTGGCTGCACCTCTGACAGCCCTGTTCAACCACTCACTGGAGACAGGAGTGGTTCTAGAGGAGTAGGGGAGGGCAAATATAGTCTGACTTCACAAAATTGGAAGCAAAGAGGAGTCTGGCAACTACAGGCCAGTCAGCCTGACTTTGGTATTGGGGAAGTAATGGAATCACTACTGAAGGAGAGGACTGTAGAATATCTGGAATCCTGTGGCCTTCAGGATCTGAGGCAGCAGAGATTCACTTGGGGAGATCATGTCAAACAAATCTGATAGATTTCTTTCACTTGGTGTTCAGGGAATCAGATCAGGGTGGAGTGGTGGATGTGGCCTACTAAGATTTCAGTAAAGCATTTTGACACCGTTTCACACATGAGACTCATAAACAAGCTTGGAAGCCTAGTGGTGGGTACTAAAGTGGTAAACTGGGTGAGAAATTGGTTGGGAGACAGGAGACAGAGGGTGGTGGTAAATGGAGTTCACACCAAGGAAGGAAGAGTGACAAGCGGGGTGCCACAGCGATTAGTACTGGGGCCGATCCTCTTTAATGTCTTTATTAGCAACATTGCAGAGGGGCTAGAGGGGAAGGTATTCCTCTTTGCAGATGACACTACAGTCTGCAATAGGGTAGATACTCCAAGGGGCTGGAAAAAATTAATAATGTTGCATGAAAGTTAGAGGAGTGGCCAAGGGCATGGCAGGTAGGTTTCAATGTGAAGAAGTGCAAAATTCTGCACTTGAGGCACAGAAACCTGGGGCAAAGTACAAAATTGGGGGGGGGGCTAATATTAACAACCACCAAACAAGAAAGGGAGCTGGGAGTAACCATATCTGATGACCTAAAGGTGGCCAGACAGTGTGACAAGACAGTGGGGAGAGCTAGTGGGATTTTACGATGCATAGGGAGGGGTATCACAAGCAGAAAGAGAGAGGTGGTGTTACCACTGTATAGATCACTGGTGAGACCTCACCTAGAGTACTGCATCCAGTTCTGGATACCACATCTCTGGAAGGACATAAACAGGGTAGAGGCAGTCCCAAGGAGGGCAACCAAAATGGTGCAGGGTCTGCATCACCAGCCGTATGAGGAGAGGCTGAGGGGCCTCAATATGTATACCCTGGAGGGAAGAGGGAGGGGGAGGTTTGATAGAAACATTCAAATACCTCACAGATATAAATAAAGTTTAAGAGAGAAGCATTTTTTCAGCAAAAAGAGATGCTCAAGAAGAAGGGGACATGCTATAAAGCTCAATAGGGGGAAACTTAGGGGAGATGTGAGAAAGTACTTCTTCATAGAGAGAGTGGTGGGTGCCTGGAACAGTCTTCCAGCAGAGGTGGTGGAGGCATAAACAGCCATGGGTTTCAAGAATGCATGGGATAGGCCTAAGAGAACCTTAGAGGTAGGCAAAGGGGGTAAAGCTGGATATTAAGTAGGGTCTGTGGTTTTATAGTAGGTAGGGTAAATGGGCAGACTTGGTGGGCAAAGAAGTCCTAATCTGCCATCAATATCTCTGTTGCTATGTTCCCCACTACATTACTCTGATTCTAAGTCTTAGATGCACAAGTACATCAGGTTCTAAGGCTAGTCAGTTTTGCTGGATGTTAGTCTCAATCTGCATTGAAGCTGGAACTGTTGTCCCTCTATGCTTCCTTGTTCCAACAGAAGGGTCTAGTATCCTTCTGCTACCCAGTTTAGCTGTCCATTTTCTGGTGAGCCCATGAATCTAACTTCTGCCTTGGTAACCCCCTGCACCAGCTGCCTAGCCAAGCTCTATCCTTTAGTGTCAGTGGCTCAGTAGGTAGCACACTCGCCTCTGAGGCTGGGAGATCAGAGGACTGTGGGTTCAGTTCCCACATCTGGCACTTGGGTTAATATCCCAGTACTGACACTGTAGTGCAGCATGAGAGGGGTGCTGCACTTCTGAGGTGCCATCTTTCGGATGAGACGTTAAACCGAGGTCCCATCTGCCTGGATTGGTGGTAGTTCAGGTGGATGTTAAAGATCCCATGGCACTTATCGAAAAGAGTAGGGGAATTTCCCCAGTGTCCTGGCCAAATTTCCCTCATTCACTAAAAATACCACCAACAGCTTAATCTGGTTCAAGGTCAGTTGGCATTCATCTGTATCCCCCTCCCCCGGGTCGTGCCTGAAAATAGGCAGGATTTGTCTAGTGCACTTACCCGGTCAACAAAAACTAAATAAATAAATAAATAGTTTAAAATCCCTTGACTGCCCTGTCCTTTGACAGATACAGAACCCCCTCCCTCTTAACACAAATGCAGTGCATCCTGTGTATGCTGCAGTTCCTTGCTCAAAAACACCATCTAACTAGCCAGGAAAAGAAGATCCTCTCTCTTTCAACAGACATCTTCGCTTGTCTCATTTCTATCACTATCATTTCTCATAAGCCCAATAACCATGAGCAAAACTCATGGCTATGGCCTTCTCAGTATGGTCACAAAATACTGCTGTTATCTTGCAATTTTTGGCAGCTTATAACATGAACATCCTTAAAGCAATAGAATAAGAAGTAGGTGCTCCCATCCTTATTGTTTTCTATGAAAGTGCCAAACTAGGTGGAATTGCATTGTCTAGTATTAGAGTTACAGGCACTTGTAATTTTACAGTTTACATACTTGCAAAATTTAATTTAAACATTTCTGAAACTTTGGCTAGTTATAACTTAGTCCCCTTTACAGCTAGAAACTTAAGACATGGTACATAAACACATGAGGTGTACACATACATTTCTGTCAAATGTGAAGACATTCAGATACATAATTTTAAAATAAGATGTAAATAACTGAAAATGAAATTTAGTTGAAATGTCTGGCAAGAATATATCTTGCCCCCTTTAAAGCTAGGAACTTGAAATGTAGCACTGTTATACATGAGGTAAGGAATGGCAAACTTGCCAAATCTAGGAAAATATGAATGAGTGGTTTTGTAAATGAGGGACAGAGCTAAAATTAAAATTTTGGCAGAAATGTACACAATTTTCATGACATTTCTGCAACATGTCATGAAATCAGGGTAATAATTCTGTCAGAATTCTGTAAGTAGACTTTTATATCTTTCAGAGTTCTAGTAGTAGTGTGATTAAATTTTGGGGAGACAAAGATGGTTGACTGATGAGGGGGACTAGATTAATTGGCAGTGGGTTAGGAACTACTTCACCTCTAGATCACTGATTTCAATCTGGCCAAGGCTGGTGTAGACAAACAATGGTTATCATCAATTGAATGCTGGTTGGTAGGTGCAAAATAAATTACTGCTGCTTTATTTCAGTTTCTAGCAGATACATGTGCATATTCTAAAACCATCATTATCGTTAGCACTAATTGGTCCACAACTTTTGGTAATTACATATGAGTGGCCAGCGACTGAGTGAATTGGCATAGAGTTTGAACTAGCTTTTTAGAAGATAAACTTGCTTTTAAGACTTTTCATACACACTGTATCCCAAAGTGCTTTACAAGCAGTGAGAGAGACTGGTAGTGATGTGACTAAAACACATTTCATCGGCCATTCCATTCTTCAACTGCCATGAACAATTGCACCACCCATTTTGTGGGAAGGGGAGCATTTCCCAGGACACAGGGGAAGATTCCTTACTGTTCCACAAAGTGCCATGTGTTGTTTGACTTCCTCGTACAAAAAAAGAAGTACAAACTCAAGATTGTCAGGTTCCACTTCTCTAAGTAGCAGCGCAGAGATCCTGGTAGAAGTGGCAATACGCACTCAGACTTGTTGCCCAATCACATTTATTATAGAAGCCAAAACTAAATACAGTCACAATGCAAAAATGCCTCCATAAGATTACTTGCAATAAACTCCTCTATGTAGATGTACCTGCTGTACCTTTTTCGGCAGGATGGAATTGTGCCAGGCCAGACCCGATTATATAATGGTGTCTTAAAGGTGCCATATGCAAATGTTTTGGAATTCAAATTCCAAACCAACTGAGTTCAGTAGTAGCAGACACAGTACAAAAGTCTGTAACTCCAAACTGACCGTGAAAGGCTCCATAGTACCATATTTTTAAAGTGCTAACCGCACTGAAACAGACATGCAAAACTAACAATTTAACATATAAGAAACATTTGGACATTATAGAGAATATAAATAATGTTATTTCTAATTTTTTAATAAAACTGTACATTTGGGCATGTATGAAGTCTGTTTTATCACCTCGGCATTGTTGTTTTTTGTTTTTGTTTTCAAATACAATAGTCCTATTGTTCCCTTATTTAGAGCTCCCTCTTAATTAAGCAGTAAGGCATGACAGAGGGTGTGTTAATGGTGGGATAATGGCCTGCCACAGGTGATTTGAAGCACAAGGTGAAGCCGAGTGCTTCCACCACCAGAAGAAGATCCATTAGCCTACCATAATACCCCCCAGAGTGCTGTATTGTGATTATGAAATGGATACTTTTTAGTAAACTGGATGTACTTTTCAAACATGTTTTTGTTGAAGTAATTTGAGACTGGCTGTTGTGTTGTGATAACTGCCCAGCTGAAAGTACTTCTTGGTCAATCAGAAGTCAGCATTCTTTCTTCCAGTTTCATAAAGCAGCATAGTGCCTACCCAGTATTTATTTTTTAGTTACTTAGTTCCAGAATCCAGTGGCATCAGTTGAGCTGAAGACTACAATGAAGCTGAACACAAAGAGAGAAGCTCAGCCAGTGTCTCTGGGTTCTGCTTCATTATAGTCTTCGGCTCAACTGATGTCACTGGGTATGGGACTGCTAAGTAATTAAACAAATGAATATTGGGTGGGGAAAAAGGCTGCATTAATATTTGGCTCTACGTAAAGATACACATGATTATTTCAAAACAAAAACACATAACAATAGGTGGTAGGTTGTGCCAGTCAAACCTGGTTGAGTTCTTCTACTGGTGAACCAGGGAAATAGATCAGGGTGGGGCAGCAGTGGATGTGGCTTACCTGGATTTCAGTAAGACCTTCAACACCATTCCATTTAGAAGACTGATAAACAAATTGGCAGCCTAGAGGTTAGAGTAATTAGCTGTGAACAAGCTTGGTACATCCAGCAGACCAGACCTTGGTTTGATTCTCACAACCTCCACTTCCATACTGTGTGACTCTGAGCAAGTCACTTAACCGCCCAGTGCTCCCAGGTCACCCCTGAAAACAGGCACTTGTGCCTAGTGGGCCTTATCCAGTTACCAAAGACTAAAATAAATAAAATAAAATAAACTGAAGAGCCTAGGGGTAGGTACTAAGAAAGTGAGATGGGTACAGAGTTGACTGGACAAAAAGATTCAGAGGATGGTGGTAAATGGCATACACTCTGGTGTAGGCAGCCTGACCAATGGGGTGCCACAAGGATCAGTACTGGGCTCAGTCCTCTTCATTGTCTTTATTAGTGACATTGCAGAGGGACTAGAAGGGAAAATTTACCTGTTCATGGATGATATAATGCTTTGCAACAGAGTGGACACACCAAAGGGGTGGATAAAATGAGTGATGATCTAAAAAAGCTGGAGGAATGGTCAAGAGATAGGCAGCTGGGTTTCAATGCTAAAAAGTGCAAAATAGTGCACATGGGGCATAGAAACCTGGGGCAACATACCAGCTGGGAGGGGAGGTATTAGCAGGCTCAAAGCAGGAATGGGAAGTGCGGGTAGTCATCTCCAATGACCTGAAGGTGGCTAAACAATGTGACAAGGCAGCAAGGAAGAATAGCATGATGCTGGGATGCATAGGCAGGGGCATCACTAGCAGAAAGAGGAAGGTAATAATTCCACTGTATAGATCATTAGTGAGACCACACCTTGAATACTGTGTTCAGTTTTGGAGGCCGCATCTTCAAAAGGACATAAATAGGGTGGAGGCAGTTTAGAGATGGGCAACCAAAATGGTGAGGGGCCTGCATAAAAATCCTATGAGGAAAGGTTTAGGGAAATAAACATATACTCCCTGGAAGAGGAGGAGGAGGAAAGGGGGATATGATAGAGACATTCAAATACATCACAGGGCAAAACAAGGTAAAGAATGATAGCCTTTTCCAGAGAAAAAAATGCTCAAGGATGAGGATGCACAATATGAAATTGGAAGAGGGCAGGTTCAGAGGAAATACGAGGATATACTTATTCACAGAGAGGGGGTGGATGTGTGGAACAGCCTCCCAGCAGAGGTGGTGGGAATGGAAACCATCAGGAGATTCAAGAATACATGGGACAGACACAAAGGAATCTTGGGAGATATGAGAGGGGGGAGACCTGAGAACAAGTAGGGCCTGCAGTGTCACAATGGGTAGGGAAAATAGGGCAGACTAAGTGGGCCTGGAGGCCCTTATCTGCTAACAACTTCTATGTACTACCCTGGGGTGGTAAAACAAACTTCACAAATGCCCAAGTTTACAATTACGTTAAAAATGTAAACAACATTATTTTCATTCCCTGGTTCCATGTCTTTTCATCGCAAAACTTTTTGTCGCGGTTAATTACCGCGCGGTAATTAAAGCGCAATACATTGCAGCGCATAGACTCTACAGCACATGACAGTTCAGCATATATTAATTCGCTGTTCTGTTGCGCCACCACCTACAGTGAAACTGGAGTTTGGACAGCCATGCCTCTGGAGTTTGTCAAAAGCAGTAGAGGCCAGCCATTGCTGTGGGATGCTAGATTCATATACCATCGAATCCAACAGAAAAACAGCACAACACTATGAGCGGGTGCTCACAGCGTGAGGTGCAAACCTCAATACTTCACACAAAAGCCAAGGTAATGAGCACTCCAGGACACAGAAAAATATACTGCAAGTGATTTTAATCCAAATGGCAAGTCCAGACCCCTGCGCTTCAGCTCTATGCCTTCAAAGGGGGTTATAACCAAACTTTACAAACAACCACACTTATATACAATCATAATGATGACATCACAATTAAGGGACAGTTAACTCTTTCAATACCCCATTCTGTCTTCTATATATTCCTTACTCTAATGTTTCTGGTGAAACAATTAATTACAAAATGTATACTAAGTGTGTACTAAAGTGCTTAACAAGAAAAATGTTTTTGTTTGTAAATACAGACTAAAAGAAACAATATGTTAAAACATATATGTGTACCTAAATTACTATACAAGACTATCTATAATTTCTTCCAGTTTTTTACCTTTATAACACTTTTGACCCTTTGTAAATTATTTTAAAACATAAATAATTAAATGTTTAAACAAAACTGTCAATTCATGTAAGAACTAGGTATATTTATATCTCCTCCTTTCTTTCTTAAATCCAAATTTTATTAGTTCAGTATAACATATACTGTAAAGGAAGAAATTATAAAACACACTAGGCAGGTACAGATAAGATGAAGGAGGTGGAACACACAATAATAATATCAGGTGAGGTGACTAAATAACAAACAAATGGCTCAAGACAAAACACACAAAATGAAATGAAGTGAAAATGAAATTTGTAACAATGGCGACAGTACAGACAAATGAATGTCATGTTTGTGATCACCCTCCAATTCAGACCAGAAATGGGAGAAGGGAAACCATTTTGATGGGGATCCACTCTGATAACATCTCACATCAAATTCTGAAATGACAAAACAAAACAGGATGAGTATCAAAGGCAGGACACAAATTCTCACACAGAAGAAAATATTCTATTATTTTTTCAACTATTTTCGGACATCTTTCAAAAAAGGTTTCAGATCCCACTGGTCATTAAGACCATCTGGTCTGACAGACTTGAGTCTGTATATCCACCTACTTTCTTTCTTAAGTAACTCATTAGTTCTATCACCTCCAAACGTCATTGGTGTTTGCCACTCTAATCCCATAAATGTCATGCCCTTAGGGTCAGAGTTATGTGCTTTCAAAAAGTGTTCTCCCATAGGTGTATCTGTCCTTGCATTCATTATGTTTCTCACATGCTCTTGGATTCTAACTTTTAAATTTCTTGTAGTATGTCCTATGTATATATGGTTACATTCACACCACAACACATAGACTACAAAGGTGGTGTCACAATTAATAAACTCCTTAATCTCATAATTGTAACCTGTCAAAGGATGTATGAATACTGTTCCTACCATGTGGTGGCTGCATATATTACATCTCTGGCATCTGAAATTACCTATTGGTTTAGTACCCAACCATGTATTTCTATTTGGCATTGTTAGTCTACTATGTACAAGTTTGTCTTTCAAATTCTTTCCCCTGGAGAATGTGATTCTTGGTTTCTCCCCAACTGCTTTCCTCAGTTCAGGCTCAGTGTGTAGCAAGTGCCAATTTTTGTAAACAATGTTACCCAGTTGTCCTGCCCAGTTGTTAAATTCAGTGACAAAGCTCACAGGGAATCTATCATCAGATGTAGGGAGCATAGTATCTGTCTGTTTAAGCAAATTATTTCTATTTTGCTTTAAAGCTTTCCCCATAGCTGTTACTAACAACTCTTCCTTATACCCCCTCTCAATGAAACGCTGTCTTAAATGCTCTGTTTGTATAAGAAAGTCCATTTCCTCAGTGCAGTTTCTTCTCAAATGGAGAAACTGCCCATAAGGGATGGATTCCTTTAATTTCTCTGGATGGGCACTGTCCGCTCTGAGTACACTGTTAGTGGCCGATGGTTTTCTATAGCATTTGGTTATAACATCTCCTGGTACATGTGAAGGTCTCAGAATTTCCAGATCCAGAAATTCAATCTTATCAGGGTCCAGTCTATGAATGAAATTCATATTAATATCATTCTTGTTTAACCATTCAATAAAATGTTGAATTTCTGAGACCTCACCATCCCAGACACACAATATGTCATCAATAAAACGTACCCAGAATGCAATTTTATCTTTGAAAGGGTTTGTACTCTGGAAGACTGTAAGTTCTTCCCATTTTCCCAAAAAGAGGTTGGCATAGGATGGTGCCATGGCTGCCCCCATAGCTGTGCCACACATCTGAAGATAGTTTTCACCTGAAAACTCGAAGTGGTTGTGTGTCAGAATAAACTGAATAGATTCCAAAATAAAATCTACTGGTTTGTTATCTTTTTCAACCTCTTTTTCTAGGAAATAGCGACATGCACTGATTCCCTGTGTGTGCTGAATACGTGTATAAAGCGATTCAGCATCAATTGTTACCCAAACCATTCGTCTTTCCATTCTAGTCTGGACAGTTTTGAGATGACATGTGTGCTGTCTTTAATATAGGTCTCTAGTTTAATAACTTCCTGCTGTAGAAAAAAATCTACAAATTTACCTAATTTCTCAGTAATAGACCCTATTGAGGAGATAATTGGCCTCCCAGGGGGGTCCCTCATATTTTTATGTATTTTAGGCAGGATGTAAAAACTAGGTATTACTGGATTTTCACACCACATATATTTCAATTCCTTTTCACTAATGTCTCCTCTGTGCACTGCTTCTTGCAATAATAGATGTAATTCTACTTTAAACTTATGCATAGGGTTATTACAAAGTTTTTGATAACTAGTGCAGTCATTAAGCATTTTTGAGGCAATTGACACATAGTGTTCTCTGTCTAGTATCACAATATTCCCTCCCTTGTCGGCTGGTTTCAAAACAATAGTCGTGTCAGTTTCTAATGTTTTCAGAGCTTGTAGTTCATTTTGTGTGAAGTTACTATTTCTAGGTCTACCTGCTCTCTGTAATACTTCATTTACTTCCCTAAGTACTACATTCTCAAAAACTGAAATAGCATGACTAAATACATGCTGGCAAAAGTCAGATACAGGGGAAAACAAAATCTTTCTCTGATTTGAAATGTCAATGTTACTTACACTGAGGGGGGTAGAACCAGGAGACCTCAAGCAGTCCTGTCCAGTTGCATTTAAAATAAAGTCAATGTCCTCCACTGGTTCAAAGGTTAAACTCTGTACATCTGAGGATTCAACCATCTGTTGCATTTCTTCTAAATTACTAGTGAAACCCATTGTTCCTTGTCGTTGTTCTTCAGATTTATTACTAAAAAATGCTTTCAGTCTGATTTTGCGAAAAAGTTTATATAAATCCACTTGGACCTGGAAGTGGTTGAGTTGTGGTGTGGGTACAAAAGAAAGTCCGCGTTTAATATTTCAGTCTCAGTTTGTGTCAATTCTCTGCTTGATAAATTAATTATTTGCAGTTCTTGCCCTGCCTTTGCCCTCCCTCGGCCTCTGGTTATTCGCTTTTCCTGTTGTGTTGTGCTTTCCTCCTCTTGTTCCCTCCTTGTCTTCCTCTTTCTTCCTCTGTCTCCCTCTGGTCTAAAAAGGGCTTCTTTCTGTATCTCTTGTAGTTTCCTCGTTGATGGAAGAAAGCGAACTCTGGAGCAGCTCCTGCTTCTATTTTGAAAGCTGCCTCTTCTTTTCCAAACAAATATCCTGTCGTTATCAAGTCTTCCTGGTCCCTTATTAATTTTTCTGTTTTTCAAAACAAGATCAGCTTCATACTTGTTGATTCTTTATTTCATTAAGGTCTCAAGCTCTTAAAGGCAGATGTGTCTTTAAACACTAGAACTTCCTTTTAACAAGATCAATGTCATTAATTAATTCCTCATGCTTTTTGAGTCAGCTCTAATAATAAGTTGAATAAATGTTTTGCACATAATGCTGCTGCTGCCATCCATTCTTCTTTAAACATAAACGATTCTAAGCCAGAGGAAGGTGAAACAATTACTCTGAGACCTCTAGGTGCTTGCTCTTAGCTATATATTGTTCTAGAGTGATATTATATATCAAATCAAGTTCTTTCTTTAATAGTCTCTCAAGTTTCACAAAAGTAGTCTTAACATCACCTGATATTTGTGTTGCTCCTTCATTCAATTTGAGCCCTTCACTTATGCTTTGGTCTTTTGCAGCCCACGTTTCAGTCTGCTCCCAGTTGAATTCTGTTGTGTTTTCTCCAGCATACATATTAATTGTAGCTTGCTTGTCAGGTGGAGAAGCAGTTTTGCTTACACAGACACAGAGAACAAAGGAAAGGTTCTACCTGGGAGGTGACACAGGATCAGTTCACACGTTGCAAATCACAATAAAAATCTTGTCCCAAGCTCTAGAAAATAAACTTCTTGGTTTCAAGCCTTCCGTGTGCAGCTGTTATAAAGCAAATCATACAATCGAATCCAACAGAAAAACAGCGCAACACTACGAGCGGGTGCTCACAGCGTGAGGTGCAAACCTCAATACTTCACACAAAAGCCAAGGTAATGAGCACTCCAGGACACAGAAAAATATACTGCAAGTGATTTTAATCCAAATGGCAAGTCCAGACCCCTGCGCTTCGGCTCTATGCCTTCAAAGGGGTTTATAACCAAGCTTTACAAACAACCACACTTATATACAATCATAATGATGACATCACAATTAAGGGACAGTTAACTCTTTCAATACCCCATTCTGTCTTCTATATATTCCCTTACTCTAATGTTTCTGGTGAAACAATTAATTACAAAATGTATACTAAGTGTGTACTAAAGTGCTTAACAAGAAAAAATGTTTTGGTTTGTAAATACAGACCAAAAGAAACAAAATGTTAAAACATATATGTGTACCTAAATTACTATACACGACTATCTATAATTTCTTCCATTTTTTTACCTTTATAACACTTTTGACCCTTTGTAAATTATTTTAAAACATAAATAATTAAATGTTTAAACAAAGCTGTCAATTCGTGTAAGAACTAGGTATATTTATATCTCCTCCTTTCTTTCTTAAATCCAAATTTTATTAGTTCAGTATAACATATACTGTAAAGGAAGAAATTATAAAACACACTAGACAGGTACAGATGAGATGAAGGAGGTGGAACACACAATAATAATATCAGGTGAGGTGACTAAATAACATACAAATGGCTCAAGACAAAACACACAAAATGAAATGAAGTGAAAATGAAATTTATAACAATGGCGACAGTACAGACAAATGAATGTCATGTTTGTGATCACCCTCCACTTCAGACCAGAAATGGGAGAAGGGAAATCATTTTGATGGGGATCCACTCTGATAACATCTCACATCAAATTCTGAAATGACAAAACAAAACAGGATGAGTATCAAAGACAGGACACAAATTCTCACACAGAAGAAAATATTCTATTATTTTTTCAACTATTTTCGGACATCTTTCAAAAAAGGTTTCGGATCCCACTGGTCATTAAGACCATCTGGTCTAACAGACTTGAGTCTGTATATCCACCTACTTTCTTTCTTAAGTAACTCATTAGTTCTATCACCTCCAAACTTCATTGGTGTTTGCCACTCTAATCCCATAAATTTCACAATTTAAACATTTAATTATTTATGTTTTAAAATAATTATACATTTTGTAATTAATTGTTTCACCAGAAACATTAGAGTAATGGAATATATAGAAGACAGAATGGGGTATTGAAAGAGTTAACTGTCCCTTAATTGTGATGTCATCATTATGATTGTATATAAGTGTGGTTGTTTGTAAAGTTTGGTTATAACCCCCTTTGAAGGCATAGAGCCGAAGCGCAGGGGTCTGGACTTGCCATTTGGATTAAAATCATTTGCAGTATATTTTTATGTGTCCTGGAGTGCTCATTACCTTGGCTTTTGTGTAGATTCATATACCACCTGGAGCGTACCTATGGGGGAAAACAATACAGGAAGTGTCATCAATATGACACTTTTAAATGCCCAGCTAGAGTGCACACTAGTGATGATGAAATAATAAAATATATACAGTAACATAACCATGTTCCTGAAGCTGGTTCGACTATGGCAATAAAAGCAGTAGTAGATTTGAAGGAAAAAGCTAGCTCTTCACAGCAGTATGATTCAGGAGCAGATGATAACCAGCGTTTCATAATATTTGCAACGACTAAAAACTTACACTACATGCTCTCCACCCCACACTGGTATGCAGATGGGACATTTAAATGTGCACCAACACTTTTCACACAGTTACACACTATACATGGAGTCCGCCAATCTGCAGTTGTCCCATCTGTGTTCCTATTGATGTCTAACCATGTGACTGACAGTTATGTAAGGGTTCTCTAAAAATTAAAACTGCTTTGTCCTGAACTGTCCCCTTCTTCGGTCATGACTGATTTTGAACTAGCAGCAGTAAAAGCATTTGCAACTGAGTTTTCTGGGGCTAGCACAAGGGGCTGCTTTTTCCACCTCTGCCAAGCTATGTGGCAAAAAGTGCAGGAAAACTCAGTCATTCATAAAAATTATACAGTGGATGCTGACCACACTTTACAAATAAGAATGCTTCCTGCACTTAAAGCCCATCTTAACTTGTTAATATTCCTTACCTCCCCCAGGGTTGATCCATATGAACAGTATCATTTTTAAAACCAGAGTTTATGGAAGGGAAGGATCATATTTTGGCTATGTGGAGCCGAGCTGCCGATCCCTTCCACTTCCTTGTCTTCAGCGCCGCACCCATGCTAGGACCTACTATGATATATTATATGGAAAGCATGGGGATGCGCTCCATAGATTACTATAGGGGCTGACTTTTATGGGGGTTTTTAATAGTTCAGGGTTCTGATTCAGATAAATCAAGGGCACTGTTCAACTAACAAAGTTCTTGTTAGTTGAGCAGTGCCCTTAATTTATCCAAATTAAAACCCTGAACTATTAAAAAAAAGACATAAAAGTCAGTTCCTATAGTTGTAGATGGAGTGCTTCCTTGCATTCTCCATATAATTGTGTCACAAAACATGCTAGCATGGGGACAGCACTGAAGACACAGAAGTGGAAGGGATTGGCAGCTTGGCTTCACGGAGCCAAAATATGATCCCTTCCCTTCCATTAACCCCGGCTCTAAAAATTATGCTGTCAGTACAGATGAACTCCAGGGGAGGTAAGTCATCGCAACGACTTGCCTTTCCCATACCAGTAAAGGTGCTCTTTAAGGTAATGCAGGCCTCAGATTTTAAAGATAACCCAGCAATATGTAAAGAATGCAATAAATACAAACCACCTTAACTTGCATTTTCTCTTTTTTCACCCCAGATTACAGTTGGTTATTTTCTCCACCTTTTGAAATTATCATAACAATTTTCCTTTTTTTCTCCCCTTATTCTCCAGTCCTCTCCTTTTTCTCCTTGCCCACTTTTCTCTTATCCAAACACAGTACCACCATAGACATGTATGCATATGGTGCAGTGCCATGCACTTAGATGTATGTGTAGTGGTACTACCCCATCCTAATTCATACCTTCAGGCTCCTTCAGGCCCTGCAACAATCCTCAAGTGTGTGTCCTAAGATGCTCTACCTGGTAGTCTATTTATCCTCCAATGAAATCCCCAGTTAAGATTTGTCCCTGGTAGTCCATTACTTCTTCCCTGTCTAACCCTATTTCCATGCACATGTCTGATTCCTGCAATGTTCCCACATTGACTTCATCCCCCCTCAACATCTGTGTGCACTGAGTGCAATGCTCCGACACCAGTACTTCCACAATCTAACAGTTCATAGTTAGAGGTAGTGGCAAAGTGCTGTACCCAGTGCAAAGGGTCACCATACCTTTGTGCATGGCAACCCCACCCCTTCCACAAAAAAGCACACTTTGAGTGCTCTGAAGTGGATGGGGTATGTGGCCCTCTTTAAAGATAATGTATGATGACATTAACAGAAATTAAACTGTCAGCATCATTCATTAAATATTGTTATAAAAACAGTGTCTGCCTAGTGTTTTTATATGAAAATCTACAATTTCTTACCATTTGTAGCCATTTGTTGTGTGCTGTGCTTCTGCCCTACTGCTAGATACTGAGACTTGCTGTACCCTGTGATAATCAGCATATCTTCACACTGCTGATGTAATTTGGTGTGCTATTCTCTTTATCTCTGAAGAAGCCAGGGAGATTGTCACATTGCTGAGGTCTGTAAAGATTCATTTTTATGTTGCTTGCACGCATGTGCAAGAAACATAGTGCCATCATCGGAGATTTCTGAGGTGTGTCATCTCCTCCTCCAATTAAGTCAGTGAGCTGGCAGGCGCAGCCCCTGTAAGCCAATGCATTTTGGAGCTGTCTATGACACGCTCCAAAATGCAGTGGCATACAGTTGAAAGGGGGAGCTACGGCTTCAGTGAGCAGCGATAAAGCGTAGCTCCCCACACGTGGCGCATGCCTCACATCGCACTGTATAGCCGACGGGTCCCCAGTAGTTGGTGCCACGCTGGGAGCCCACCGCAGCATGGCAAGAAGTCTCTTGGCTGATGGGGTACCCAATCCCCTGGCCGGGCCAACGCCCCCCATCCTTGTGCCACGCTATAGGAGCCCACCCCAGCATGGCAACGCCCCACAACGTCTTTTTTAAACCTATAAAACAAAAACGGTCCTGCAGTCGTCTCCCAACCCCACAACCGCAGCCACCCACTGCACACCCAGCCTCCCCACACCCCTCACCCCATACTTACCTCCGAACTCCGGCGCGATGATCTTCGGTGGACCGGGAACACGTCTGCACTCTTCAAAGCCGACCGCGAACTGAGGAAATGCCGGTAAGCTGTATAATGGGCTAGATAGGAGGTTCAACTTTATTGCATATCTCAGGCACTTTTGGGAATTTTTGCACCAAATTTTCAACATGGGGTTTTTAGGACCCCTTCTCGTGAATGATGTCACTGTCATGGCGTTATTCAGGCCCGAAGGGTGATTTCGCACAGTGACTGCGAAATCACCCTTCAGGCCTGAATACCGCCATGACAGTGACATCATTCATGAGAAGGGGTCCCAAAACCCCATGTTGAAAATTTGGTCCAAAAATTCCAAAATGACTGTTTTACGAGAGCATGCTATGCAGTTCTCATGCAGGCTCGTAAGTTCAGAAATTTCAATATTTTCACTCCAGATTTTCAACATTACCATTTTACCACACCTTCTTATGGTAGTACAGCTGCTATTTTTCACATCTCACCCAAAATGTGTTTCCACCCTTGTAAGCGCAGAATGGGCGCAGTCGTAATCTGGTGAAATCGGTGTATGGGACAAATTAAGAAAATCACAGTGACACTGTTCATGAGCAGAGGTCTTAAAATGGCTATGTTGAAAATTTGGTTAAATTCTAAAATGACTGTTTTACGAGCATGTGTTGCGCAGTTCCTACGCAGGCTCGTAAGTTCACAAATTTTCAATATTTTCACTCCAGATTTTCAACATTGCCATTTTACCACACCTCCTCATGAGCAGTACAGCTGTCATTTTTCACATCCTGCTCAAAACATATTTCTGCCCATGTAGCGCACAATGGCGCAGTCGGTGTGCGAACTCAGTGTATGGGACACATTAAGAAAATCACAGTGTCACTGTTCATGAGCAGAGATCTTTTTTTTTTTTAGTTGTTTAACCAGGTATAGCACACTAAGCTGGAAGCTTTTTTACAAGAGCGACCTGGAAGCACAAGGAGGTTAAGTGACTTGCTCAGGGTCACACAGTATGCAAGTGGAAGCTGTGGGATTCAAACCCAGGTCTGATCTGCTGGAAGTCACCAGATTTGCAGCTCAGAGCCTTAGACCACTGTGCTATACTGCCTCCTATCACTATATAAGATCTTAAAATGGCAATGGTGAAAATTTGGTGAAAGAATTCCTAAAAATGACTGTTTTACGAGTGTGCATTGTACAGTTCCCACGCACGCTCGTAGGTTTGCGAATTTTCAATATTTCCACTCCAGATTTTCAACATTGCCATTTTACCACACCTCCTTATGAGCAGTACAGCTGTCATTTTTCACATCCTGCCCAAAAGCGATGTTTCGCCATATGAGCGCACAATGGCGCGGTCGGTGTGCAAACTCAATGTATGGGACACATTAACAAAATCACAGTGACACTGTTCATGAGCACAGGTCTTAAAATGGCTATGTTGAAAATTTGGTGAAAATTTCCTAACAATGACTGTTACATTTGTTATATGCTATGGTTCTGACGATCGCTCTAATTTCGCAAATTTTCAATATTTGCACTCCAATGACTTCCAAATACCTAAACAGCACATAGAAGCAAGCAACATTCGGCATTGACAAATGCTTGTTTTTATTGCTCTGTGCCCATTTCAAGAAACTGAAAGACAGCTGTTTGTTTGATTGATTGTGGTTTTGCCTTGTTCAATGCCAGTAATGCACAAAAATAGTTTAAAAACTGATCATTTTAGCCTGTGCAGAAGTCAGGGAGAGTAACACATTGCTGTAAAGTATGCAGACTCTATAACTTCCTGTTGTAGCGAAATACATGAGTCCTGTTGTCATTGTAAAGACTGTTGTGCTCATTCAAACCTGACATTCAATTGAAGTGATTTCTCAGGATGGCAATAAAACAATTATCCCATCTCCCTATAAATGTGGATGGGAGAAGCAATGATGTTTTGAAACCTTACTAAGAGTTTTTATGCACTAGCCAACCCAGTGTTTTCTCCCTGACAGGATCTTCCTTGACTTAAATTCAGGTTCAATGATTATTTTTTCCACATTAAATTGTTCTTTTTATCAGGGCTAACACATCCATCTCTAGTAGGCATTAACACAGATACAGCCTCTATTAAAACTTATTATAAAGCAGATACTGACCAACAGCAGTGAAGTTACCAGCATTACAGCACTAGTATCAATATAGCTTTCTAACAGTCACAGTAGAATAGCACCCCCAAATGACATCAGCAGCCTAGAGGCATGCTAACTCAGCAGACTCAGCATCCAGCAACCTTGGAGAAATGGACCACATCAAAAAGGTGCTAAAAAAGTACAAATGTGTCGACTTTTGTTACAAATCCTGGAACACACATAGTTTTTATAGCAATGTTTATTGAGTGGTGCTGCCCATTTTAGTTTTGAAAACCACTGCACATGATCGTTAAGCATTACTCAGAGATTGCACCCAAGGGACCAGTAGTAAATCATGACACAATACTTTACCACTGGTCCTTTGTGACTGAAAATTGGACCCATTGTTACCATTATCAAAACATACATAGAGGTCAGCCTAGTGGCGTGGTGGGCTGAGGCAGTGGCTGCCACACAACCTACCATACTGGTGATTCATGTTCAAGAACAGACATAAGTCACCCAGGGGCTGGCCAAAGGAGGGAAAACTGAGTACCCCAAGGAAAGTTCTCCTCCTTTGGGGAGGGAGGGAAACATGTCCTGCTCAGAAGTGGCTGCCTGGAGGAATCTGGGTTGCAGAGCAGTAGAACACAAGGTAAAGGGATCCTGCTAGCAAATGCTGGGGTCATCTCTGCAGAGGGGGAGTATGCAGAAAGCATCATTCCACATGGTGTGGACACTGGGGTGAAAACTGATGGAACCCTGCCCCCATCGACTATTGCTGGATGATGGCCTGATCCTTACAGGTCCCACACTAGTGATTGGGCACGTCTGAACGTTCTGTGGCAGAGGACAACCAGAGTATGATGGTACAGTGGCAGCCATAGACATGGTCAGATATTTCCTGAAATGTCTGTAATATCATGGAAATTTCTTGCCTGCCTGCAGTACCACTGTGGGCCACCAGAAAGAATCTCTTTAGATATTTCGTGAAATTTCTGGAAATATCTGACCATATCATGGCTGCCACTGTAAGTCCCAGGGAAGCTCAGTGATGGCACTCAGTGGACCGGTGTGGATGGGGCAGGTCAAGCGAAACAGGAGATAAACTACTGATAAAAAATAAAGAAACATACATAGAAACATAGACATTGTCAACAGAAACAGACCCTTTGGCAATCATGGTTGTTCAGTCCTACCTGAATATTGTTGGATGTGAGAGCCCTGAAAAGGTAAATCTATACTGAGGCATTCATAAATCTATATTCTCATCCAAAATGAGTTTGACTATAATATTTAAACTTTTCTAAGACTAACTTTTTTTACACTTTACTCACCCTGACCAGGCAGAGATGTAGTGCCTTGTTTCCAGTGAAGTCCTGTTTCCACCTAGTTTCAGAGCTAGTTAGATAGAAACATGGTGAGTGTAAATTACTGTCTCAGTGTCACACAGTGAATGCAGTTCTCTGGAGAGATTTGAGTCTAAACTTTCTGAATTTTCTTCAAAGAAAACCTGGTTTTATTGCCAGTGCCCTTTTTATGTAACCCTTCCCTCAGTGCTTTTGTTCTTTGACATTTACATTACTTTCCTGATTTGTCCTCCACCATGACCCAAACCAGTAAGGCCAAACAATGACTGGTTCATCCTTCCTCTGGGCTGTTACAGATGAGGCACACTGATCAGTCCTGTGTAGGACAAAACACAAGTCTATATCTTCCATTTTTAGCCTTTGCAAAATTCAAGAGAGGCCATTTGACACCATACACTCCTGTTTAAATCAGAATCAGTCTACACTCCTTCATGAAGATTTGCGCATACTTCCCACAATGCTTTGCATTATGGGGATATGTGTAATTTTACATTTCTTTGGAACTTGGCTTTATTGCCAATGCCCTTTTTTGGTAACCCTTGCTTCAATGCTTTTGTGCCGAGGTTCTTTGACTTCAAGGTTTGTTCGATGTAATTCTGGATTTGCGTGGGGGCATGTTAGATGAACCAGACTGATTTATTCAACTGGGTAGCCATGGAAATAGGTCAGAGTGGGGTGGTTGACATGGCCTAATTAGACACCATATCACACAGGAAACTCATAAAGAACCTGGGCAGTTTGAGGGTGGGTCCTAGGGTGATAAACCAGGTATGGTACAGTATTAGCTGATGGATAGGTGACAGAGAGTGATAATACATGGCACTCACTCAGAGGAAGGCAGAGTGACCAGTAGGGTACCTCCAGGCTCACTATTGCAAATAGTCCTCTTTAATGTTTTTATAAGTTATGTTGCAGAAGAGCTGGAAGGGAAGGTATATCTCTTTGCAGATGACACCAAAATCTGCTATAGCATAGACTTGCCAGAGGGGGCTTAGAGAATGTGTAAGGACCTGAGTAAACTCAAGGAATGGTCAATGGTATGGCAGCTGGGTTTCAATGCATAAAAGTGCAAAATCATACACCTAGGGCACAGAATCCCCGAGGTGGAGTATAAAATGCTTGAAGAGGGATTCACAGGCACAGGACAGGAATGGGACCTTGCAGTAATCATATTAGATGACCTCAAAGTGGTGCAGCAGTGTGACAAGTCAGTATGTAGGGCCAGCAGGATGCTGGGTGCATATGGAGGAGTATCACCAGCAAAAGGAGAGAGGGGGTGTTACCACTGTATAGGTCATTGGTGAGACCTCATCTGGAGTACTGTGTCCAGTTCTTGAGATCATGAAGGACATAGATGGGTTAGAGGCTGTCCAGAGGAGGGCAGTTAAAATGGTGCTGGATTGCATCAGAAGCCCTAGGAGAAGAGACTGGGGGATCTCAGTATGTACACCCTGGAAGAGAGGAGTGACACACAGTAGAGACCTATAAATACCTCATGGGGGTGAATAAGGTACAGGACAGGAGTATTTTTCAGAAGAAAATGTGCACAAGAACTAGGGGTCATGCAGCTAAACCGGAAGGGGGTTACATTTCGGAGGGTTGTGAGGACGTAGTTCTTCACTGAAAGACTGGTGGATGCCTGAAACAGTCTTCCAGTGGAGGTGATGGGGGTAAACATGGTGGTCAGCTTCAAGCATGCCTGGGGCAGTCATAAAGGAATCTTGGTAGGGAAGCAGGGAGAAGGGAGGTGGCCATAGATCAAGTAGAACCTAGGGCGATATTATATGCAGAGAAAAAAGGCTACATGGGCTAGGCATTCCTTATCTGCTGACATGTTTTATGTTTCTATGTTAATAGATTTGGTTTGTTAATAAACAGTGTTATTTTAACTTTTTTACAGGTGTGAAAAACTTTCTAGTAGTATAGGAGATAAATCCATTTAATGTTTAAAAGGTTTGCTAATGAATAAAGTACTTGCTAATGATTTACACTGGCTGGTAGCTAGGATATTAGTCATGTGACTTACTAGTAACCAGGATGTTAAACTTTGACTTACAGAGCATGTTACTGGGAAGTATTATAACTTAGAAAATGGGCTTTTTATTTGCTGGGTTCTGATTGGCTAGTACCCCCGCCAGGGAGGTACATTAACTTTCAATAGATGCCCAGCAAATAAAAAGTGCCAGTCACCTGACCCCATCACCAACATAACTAATATCATAGTGTCAACCTTGTTTGCTAATTGGCCCAAACCCGGTGACTCAATTCAAAAATACCACCATTTTTTTTGTCTCGCTAAGTGAGACATAGCACTGCCTACCCATACTAGCACACTGTGGGCATCTAACATACAATTGTGCTGGCAATCACCCATCTTCTGAAGTGTAGCCTCACTTAGCAGCTTTTTTTTTTCTGTACCGTTTTCCCTTTCTTTCTCTTCCTGTGGCTCAGACTTGGATTCCAGATCCTGTGTCTTGGACACCAGCTCCCCAGCTCCCTTGACTCAGACTCCCATGGCTCAAACTCCCGCTCCCATGGCAAGGACTTCTGCTCCAAGGCTGAAACCTCCATAATCCAGTGCAGTCACAACAGTCTACAAATGGGGAAAAAAAGCGTCACTCTCATTACTGCCATATCAAAATGCACAGCGTGAACCTCTCCCTGTTTACTGCAAGAAACTGTCTTCCAGCACAAAACTGCGCTAAGCAACTAGCCGCGATCGGCGAACCAGCGCTCCAACAGCAGCAGAATTTCAGTTTTCTTTTCTGTCTCCTCCTTTTACTGACAGGATATACAGTATATTAAAAAAAAAACACTTTGCACTCACAACACTCCGTACAAATGGGAAAAAAAGCATCACTCTCATAACTGCCATTTCAAAATGCACAGCGCGAGCCTCTCCCCGATTACTGCAACAAACTGTCTTCCAGCACAAAACTGTAGTACACAACTTGCCGCAACTGGCGAACCAGCGCTCCAAGAGCAGCAGACCTTCAGTTTTCTTTTCTGTCTCCTGCTTTTACTGACAGGATACATATAAAAAAAAACACTTTCACTAATGGAGTGACATAATGCTGTCTACAGCAAATAAAAGACACAGACTAAGGGAGGTGGGGGGCTAAAACAGCATACTACCAAATATACAGGTACTACTTTGCCTCAAAAGAAGAAAAAATGAAACTGTAGTCATTTGTTATAGAATTACTTCACATTTTTCATTATAATCCTACAAAAATGACACAGGCCATTTTGTGAGCGCAATAATACCCTTCAGGGTGGGCGGTATGGGCAATACCGGACCTTCCAGGGGCTATAAGGCCCTCCACCTGCAGCGTCGGGCCTCATTACGCCCCTGGGTGGTCCGGTATTGCCCAATACTGCCCACCCTGTCGGGTATTATTGCTTGCATGGCTGTCATTATTATCTGTGCTATTGGAGTACACTCTCCATTTTTGGAAACTGCTTGAAAAACAGTACAGATAAGTGTACCCTTGTAAAAATCAGGGTTACTGAAAGTTTCTAGAGCCTAAAAGGCTAAGAGAATATCCAGTGAGGCCTCTGTAATCATTACTTACAGAGGATAGAATGTTTAGTTCAGGTTTCAGCAAACAGGAAATGGGAAAGGGGAAATAACTAAGAGTATACATTAGAACAAAGGAGAACGGTGATTATTCTAGGTTCAGGTTCTCGTTTGGGAGTGCAAGAGAGGAGATCAGTTGTCAAAGTTCTAGGGTTGAAACCCAGCCTCTGGAACTGGGTCTGGGGTACCGTCTGGCCTAGAGTGGTGGCAGTATTCCAGAGCTAGGGCCCTGTCAGGTACAGTATCCAAAGTAGGACTATAAACAGTGTAACAGAAGATCAAGACCTGGTCAACCTAGGAAAGAGGGAGTTAGGGCCAGCCTTCCTCAAGGAAATTGGTCTGTGTACCATGAGGCATGGCACCAGCTTCCAAGAAGATATCTGATGCTCATCACCATAGACATTTGCCAGGAGGTAAGCAAGATCATGGGTTAGAGTGGAATGTGGGGATCCTGCACCTTAAGTGGAGAATGACTGTTTCAGCAACAGATAGATGGAATTGTGAGCCATATTTTCATGCCAGCATTAAGGCAGGAAGGGCCTGACGAGGGTTTTAGTGCTGCTACTAACATTTGGAGATGAAAGCAAGAGTGTTGTCACCAAGTGGTCATGTCACAAATTCCTGTCTTTCTCAGGATAAGGAGAGCTTAACTCATAGCTGGGTGGCACATCATTGTAGCTGTAGGTGACACTGGAAGGCCACCTGTGGGAGTGCCCCAGGGTCTAGTTTGAAGACCTATGAGGTATGTGACCTATCGGATAATGTTTTAATTTTTTGTTAATGCTGTTTCTTCTCTGGTGTACGCGGTAGCTCTGGCCCAACCCCCCCCCCAGCCCCATCATCTAGCTCCTCTGGGGCTAACCTGCAAGATTGGGTGTGTTCCCACATGGCTTGCCCCTGTGGTGGGAGTCAGCAGGTCCCCTCAAACCGGCCAATGAAGGGATCTGTTGTCACTCAGGAGAGTGCCCTGCCACCTGTTCAGGCTCTGCAGGGGTTGGGTTCATCATGGCACATTGCCCAGGGTTTTTCCTTCTTCTGTTATGTGGGATATCAACTCAGTGGCCTCATAAGTTCGTACATGCAAGTGTACAGAGCATAATGCCATTGGCTGTCCCTTCCCCACTGCTAAGCATTCCCTTGTGCACTACAACCTGTGGTCACCCAGGTGGTAGTATAGCACTGGGACCAGCCATCCCTCCCCCCAGAAAAGGAGATCATCCTCTGGGATGCTCATTCCTTCTCCTTCCTGGCTGGCTCCCAGTGAGCCAGGCTCATTCTCAAACCCAGGATGTTGGCACTGCGAGTGGTAGCAATACCACTGCACTATAGGGACAGCCTACAGACCTGTGGGTTATGTGACCTGAACAGCAATTAAAGTGCTGAGGGTTTGGTGCGTAATGATGTGCAATGTGAGAATTACAAGAGGCCCTTGCTTGCACCTGGTAGTGAGTGTTCCAGGGGAATTCTGGAGGTGGCAGCTCTAGAGGTCAGACATTGCAGTCTAAAATACCAACTACAATAGTTGTTCTAGGTTGAAAGCTAGTAAGATCAACTGCATGGGGATTAGTTAAGGAGCAAAAAGACCTAGAGGTACAGAAGTAAGACCATGTCATGTCAGGCTGTCACTCAACTTTATTTTCATACTCACCACTGCTAGCTTCTTATGTCCATTCATTTGCTCCTTCTTGATCAAAGGTTCAATTTTCAGTTACAAGTTATAGCAAAATAAGTTGTTCAGTTTGGTTCCCCACTCCTTCAATAATTTGTTTTTGTTACAAGAATATCAGGCTTCTCCATGTCTGCTAGTCATACTGTATGTTGTTTCCGGTTCCTCTTCCAAGAACATCTAAAGTGGAAAGTTCCCTTCTGTTTAGGCTACCAAAATTGTTTAATCCTTTGTAAAAATCAATGATGTATTTAAAAACCATATCAAAATTTAGAGATGTGTTTAAAAATTGTTTTCTACTTCTAAATGTGTTTTTTTATTAATTGTACTTGATTGATGTGTATTATTACTTATTTTGTTTGTATCTGTGTTTGTTATGTTGGACAACCGTGTAAATGGGCTAACTAGCCCAGGAACTTTCCAGTTTATAAATAAAATTCATATTCAAATAAAAAGAAAGCTCAGATTTTTCAAAGAAAGAGCAGTGTGAAAAAAGAAGAAAAGGAAAGGAGCTTGAATTAAATACTAAGGACCCCATAAAGGATCCTTCCAAATGTGGGAAGAACTAAGGGAGGAAGGTTGAGGACTATGGTTTTTATTCCTAATCTGGGAACAATGTAGGCGGTGCTTTATGAGGCCGGTTTAATAGGCAAGAGGGAGATAGATGAAGAAATTCTTCCATACCTGTAATACCATTTGCTGCAGGGGAGGTCATACATGTGCATCAAACTCTAGCAATGGAGTTTCTATTGTTACCTAAGAAGGTCACACTGCTGTTCTGGTAGGGGAGCCATGACTGAGGATGGGGTAAAGTAAAAAGAAGCAGAATTAGAACTTCATGTGTACCATCTGCCTCATTGAAAAGGTGACATGCTGTTTGTATCATGTGCTGTCTCCTCTGAAGTGAGCAGCCATGAAAAGAAAAGAGATGTTGGAACAACTGTTAAATTAACCCCTACTGCTTAATAAAAAGACTTGATATGAACAATGTAGTCCAAGTGTTGGACTAAAGTATTTATGGTGCCTCTTTACTGCCAGAGGTACTCATAGAGACCTTAGAAATGAACCCTAGTTAGCCCACTTCCATGGTGTTGTTCCCAGCTTCTGGTAGGACCACTTAAAAGTAACGTTAGTATTATTTAAACTGTTTTAAAAGAAAATTTTAGGAAAGTCTATTGTGTCTTATGAGTGCCTTTCTGGGAGTGAAATTAAACTGTTTTAAAGGCCGCTTTTGGGGTTCTGTTGTTTCTTAAATGTGCCCTTTGTTGAAGAGAATTTAAACTGGTTTTGGAAAGTCTGTTGCTTCTAAAATGTGCCATTTCAGGTAGAGAATTCACACTCTTTAAATCCCATTTTTAAAAAAGTTTGTTATTTCTAAAGTATGCCTTTTTGGGATGTGAATCAAAGCTGTTATAAGAAAACCTTTTTTGGAAAGTGTGTGTGTTTGGGGCAGGGGTAACTTAAACTGTTAGATTTTACTCTGTTCTGCTTTGGGTGCCAAAAAGCATGCAACACAGGGTTATTGTTACCCTAACTTTGGCACTGTCTTCCAGGCACAAAAAGAAAACTCACATCAGTGCTTGGAGAAAGGATGCCAAAGTTATTGTAACACCATTTCTGAATTGTGTGGTCATTCAAACCCTGGGGAATAAAACATCACATATTCACCAAGGCTCTGGGGACTTTTTTCCCTAAACATTTCATTTTACACCTTCTGCTTAAACCCTAACTGATGCATTAACATACTTTTTTGCAATGAATGTCCTTACATTTTAGAAAGAACACATTCACTCCCTGGATTGACAATGCTGGCTCTTGGCCAGCACTGTCCATACCCTTAAAGAGCAAAATAAAATGTTTAAAAATTTTATATGCAGGATTCACAAAGGATATGTGCTCAGCACATCTCAGATGCCCCGGCGCAAATGAGAGGCACCAGGCACCAACTGTGGTATTCACAGAAGATGCACTAGGGGGTGCTCCTGCACATCTCCTCTGTGAATACCACAGTTGTGCCCAGCCCTGGATGCACCAGTGGAACTCCCTGCTAGGCCAGGAATCCAGTGGGGCAGTGCATCTCCCAATGCACTGAAATCTGCCATTCATAGCCACGGACATGCAAATGGGGCCATTTGCATGTCATTATGGCCCTATTTGCATACACCATGCAAGGATGTGACTGGCAGAATGTGCCCGGTGCCAGTGCCCTGCCAGTATGGCTGGATAGCAACTACACCCAGCACCCCTGTCAGGGTATTGCCCCCCTCTCTGCCTGTGTTCCCAGAGAACAACCGCACACAGCAGTAGTATCACAGTGTTCAATGAACCCCTCCACCTGAGTCCTTGTAACCATGCCACACACTGCAGTGGTAACACTGTGAACAAAGAAACCACCCACCCTACCTGCACCCGAATCCATGCCGCACACTGCAGCGATAGAGAGGCATACACAGAATCCTCCCACTCCAACCCACTGCAATGCTGATGGTGCTCTAGATGACACTCCTGTAGGCCAGCAGACCTCCCACACCCACCCACTCAGGCACACTCACCCAACTCTATTCTCCCCATCCCTACAGGTCCCTATGGTCAGCGGACAGCACAACCCACCCTCATTCCGCACGGCTGCCCACCGACTGAGCTGTCTGGGAATGACAGCTACTGTACTACTGACAGCCCATTAGTGGATCCTGTCGACCAATGGGCTTGCAGTGAGTACTGTACTCTGTCATTCGTGACACTGTTATACTGCTGCAGTATACAGCATTTCTCCAGGGACATGGACAGGGAGAGGGGAGCACACTTGACTGCCAGGGTAGGCAGGCTGCCATGTTGCTGTCTGCAGTATGGCAGCCTACCTGTGGGTGGCAGGCAACTTAAGTCTACTTGTAGACTTATCTCTGGGAGGCGCAACCCTGGACTTGTCCAAGGGTTGCGCTTCCTGGTTGGGTTCTGAATGGGGCTGTGCACCGCATGCATAGGCATGGTCCCTTCACAGCCCCTCCAGATGTGCTGCATATCATTATGGGCAGTGTGTGGCACATCTGTGATGCATTGGCACATTGGTCCCCTGCCAGAATCACACCAGTGCATAATGTGGGATTGTGCCAGCACATCTCGGATGTGCTATGTGCATCTCCTTTGTGAATCATGCCCAATGTTTGCAACTATCTGTAACTTTATTTTTTTCTTACTTTTTCCTGTTGTAGGTCTTAAATGTAATTTGAGGTAATGCAGCACTCATTTCATTGTGCTTTTCAAAAAATCTCTGTTCTTCATTTACCTCACAATTGCAGTTTCTGACATAACCATTTGTTGTCATGGGGTACTATGATGTCATAAACAGAGGCATTATGACATCAGCAGATGGCAGTCAAATTCTTTTTGACAGATTGTTTAGATAGGCTACCATTATATAGTATTAGCCCTGGAAAGGAAAACATCAAAATAAAAAATATATTCTCAAATGAACTGTAAGTGCTTAAAGATTATGGGTTCGATTTTCAAAGGGAACACTATGATGCAAGGTGCCTGCACTAACTGGGAATGACCCAAGTGGCACCTTGCATTATAGTTTGGAACAATCCAAATTTTCAATTGCCAGCAGCAGTGAAATTGGTTTGCCATGTGACAAAGCCTCCCTGCGCCACCCATGCAGCAACTATGCCTGTATACCAGGTCACAAGGGGGGTTGTGCCACGGGAGGGCTGCACCATCCCCTTATTTGGGATTCTGTAAGCCCTGCCATAGCTGCAACAGGGGGCACATATTAGACCAGCCAGGAGGTGATCTAAGGGCCCTGCACCACTGCTTGGCAGGGTGGCATGTGAGCTGTGGGATGGAGATAGTGGGGGATGGGGGCTGCTGGGGCACTGAGAGTACCACAGTGCAGGCTGGGGGAACAGTGTCAAGTTGAGGGAGCAGGGGAGGCCCCTGGCAGAGGTGCCATAGGGTATATCAGCCATAGGGGACCAGGTGGGGGTTGGCATTGTGTTTCTAGTATGTCACAGGGGTGGAAGCTGCCCTGGCTACAACAATATAAAATGAATAAATAAGTGCTGTTAAAAACCTTTGGGTAAAAAGAGTGGTGTGGAGGCAGGGAGTGAAATATCTAGTTCTTTATAATTAACGGACATTATACATGTACTACTAATAGTAAACGTAGTCAATGATTTTGACTTGTTACTATTACATAGAATAATAAATGAGATTTATAGAAAGCTACTGGCTGTTATAATATTTTGCAATAATTACCACCCGTGGGACAGGTGCCAGGAATGCTTCCACCTGGGGCCATGTCTTACTAGTAACACAATTTCAACCCACCTACCTGGTCCCCTGTAGCTGTCTGATATACCCTATGGCACCTCTGCCAGGTGCCTCCCCCTGCTCCCTAACTTGCCACCATGCCCCCCTCTTGCTCTATGGCACCCTCAGTTACCCAAACCCCCCCATCCCAACCTTCTTGCCAGAATTATTACCCCTACCTCTGTAGATCATGTAGGCTTGTGGTGGGGGTTGATGGATCCCACTGTCAAACTTTTCAGGTGTGCCCAATGTTTGGTGCAGCCCTGCGGCTACAGCAGCTCCAGCAGCTCCTGGGTTTTCAGTGCAGGGAGCACTATTTTTACAAAATTGGGCACAGGTTCTCTAATGCACCCAGAGTTCACTGCAGCCTTAGATTGCCACGAATTACAGTGATCTAGGGGCTCTTTGAAAAGTAAGCTAGAGTGTAGAGGTGCTCTTTAATGGTAAAAGTCAACTTAAATGTTTGTTCCTCCTGCTAGTATGACATACTGGAAAGTATCCAGAGTGTTGCTACCACTGCAATTGGGCTTAGTACAATATTTTCCATGCTGCCAGAGCTGAATACTACCCCAGGTACCTGTATCTCATGTGCTATAATGCATAGAAAGGAGCCACTGACTGTTTGGTCATTGTTCCAAATGTTCATACTGGGGACCTATTTTCCAGATCAGGCTCAGTGCCACCACATCACCAGCAGTCAAGGAGACACCAGCAACCATGTCCTTGACCACTGTTCCTGAGCTAGAGATTTTGATACATCTCAGACTGGTCCTCTTGTTTCTGCCTCCCCTCCCCTCCCCTCCCCCAGCACCCTCCTGCATGAATGCCATAGATGCAGCAGATAATAATTTGGCAATACAAATGCCACCATCCCACTTCCACCAATTCCTCCTTTTTGGGTTTTTTTAGGCAACCCTCAGTCAGTTTCAGTAAAATTTGTCTGAAATGTGGCATGGTTGTAGTCCAAGAGGAGATGCACACTTGATGCATTTTTGATGATTATCTGGCTTGAATTATAGATCTGGCAGCATGGTGAAGTTGGGAGGTAAATTTGGGAAGTTATGCATACAATATGAATTTTTCTGGGTGTATTATGTATTACTATTGTAGTACTCATTGGAAACTTTGTTTGGATATATAGAATGTCCCTCAATTCCAGAGATTGATGGACTTACAACTTATTAAGGCTGCAGTGTTATCCTATGGGACATTAGGGTTAGGGTGGTCACTTGCAACCTGTACAGTGAACTTGACCCCGAGGGCAAGCAGGGGATCCACATGGGTACTGGAGACCAGAGGAACAATCTCATGACAAATCACTGGGCTAAGTGGGAGGAAAAGTAATGGGAAGTGGCAAGTGGGGTTTGTGAAGGTAGTGGTCTGTCCTTGCTGACAGCAGCTTTTGGATGGCATAAGGGAAGTCCCTGTATCACTGTGGGGTGGTGGGTGCACCCTATGGAAGTAGCAATGCTCTCTGTTGAAGTTCAAGCTCCTCCTGAAGCAGCAGCACCAGCAGCACCCACACTGCCACCATTTGTTTTTTTATATGGGAGTTCAAGGACTAAGGGGACACACACAAGACACGATGACTCACGTAATTATAATGATGTTACTGTGTACATGAAAAATTGCTAACTTCAATCAATAAACTAAAATTAAATCAATATAGTCAAACTACAGTGACAAAAATAATTCAGTAAAACACACCTAACTGTTCTACAGAACTAAAATTACAAACCAAATAAAATAGGGAAAATAATTTTCACAAAACAATGACTACAGCAGCACTAGTACTGCTAAGACAGAAAAGGCTGCCTAACCTGCCTTTTTACAGCTACATGGCCAGAGCCATGGAGATATATTGCCATTACATTACAGAAAAAGAGACTGTGAAAGCACATAACAGGATTCCTAGACCGTGTCCTTGCACAATAAAGCTGAAGCACATGTGGTCGTTTCATTCACCACTGTGCTGTTCCTTTCTCTTTCCCTCTCCCCTCCACTGTGGCATTATTTTCTTGCTCTGCCCTCACTTCTTGAACATAGGACTCCCATGAATAGTGAAAAGCTGGCAATTAAAACACAACTCTGCTGCAGGCTTGCTAGTTTTATTTCAACCTTCTGTAGAGTCCAGCAGTGTGTTGCTAAGTAACACACAGAACAGCTATCTTCCATAAACAGTTGAAAACTGGCTTTCTTTCAGTGGCACTCTGCTCTCTCCCCTCCTCCCGTAACAGAGCAGCTTAACGGCACTCTGTCCCACGTTCCGTTCCCTTTCTCTCATGCTCAGCATTCAGGTCTCGGTGCTTCAGCTTGATTAACCATTAAAGGTCTGTGTCTTTAAATACTGATTCCTGCCACAACCCCACATACTTTTCTTTCCCTTAGAAAAGAGATTGCTACTTTGCTACTGAGTCTCATAAAAGTAAAAAAACTCTGTAGCCTGTGTGTGGTTGCTTGATTTCCTCACACACACAAACATATGCACACACACACACTTCAGTACCAGGTGGCTCAATTCAGATAGCAAGCTCCAGTGAGAGCTCCCACATCAGGATTCTGTCACAGAGTATTTTCCTGCAGTGACTCCTACTGTAGGTAAAAAGCACCTCCCTGATGTAACTCAAGCTGTACTACCCTTCTGTTTTCTCCTAGATTATGCCTCCTAATAGAAAAAGCATTGTCTTTTCATGTCAGTAGGTCTTACAAATTGCTGATCTATCTGATTGGCATGCAATAGCAAAGAGGCTTCATTTAGAACTATTTATATGAGATGCTGTCTTTCAACTTTGTTCCCCCCCCCCCACACTCACACACGCACAATATTTGTAAGCACTGCTGGAAATCTCTCTATCTCTCCCCACTGAGGCAATGCTTATGATGTACCATCCCCATCCCACAACTTTGGAGTCACATAAATAAAAAAAAATGAGTTAAAGAAATACATTTATGAACTCATACATTTCATTACATTTTGTTTCAAGCAAACCAAATCTTACTCATGATCTCATCTGATGTCACACTTTTCAGAATAATTTTATACTGGGGGTCAGAAACATTGCCTCAGTGAGGGAGAGAGATTTTCAGCAGCGCTGACATGTCTGGTGTGTCTGGGAGGGCCAAAAAGTTTAAAGACAGGATTTCATATAAATATTCATAAATACAGTCTATGATTACATGCTAGTCAGATAGATTAGCTATTTGTGTGGCCTATTGACATGAAATAACACTATTTTTCTATCAGGAGGCATAATCGAGGAGAAAACAGCAGGCTAGTACAACTTGAGTTACATCAGGGAGGTACCTTTTACATAGGTGTCACTGCAGAAAAATACTCAGTAGCGGAACCCTGATGTGGGAACTCTCACTGGAGCTTGCCATCTGAATTGAGCCACCTGGTACTGAAATATGTGTGTGTGTGTGTTTATGTATACAAAGGTGGGTTTGGAGCACTGACACGTCTATCTAAACAGTGCTGCAATGTCTTTCACAAGTCAGGTTCACAAGCAGAATATAGTGCACCAAAGAAATAAAGAATAAGACCCGCAAATAGACATAAGATAAAAAAAAAATACATAGCTAACATGTTTGTACAGGCAGCACGTCACACTGTACAAGTTATGCACTCTTTGCCAGTTAATGTGGTTCGGGGTCACTGTAGTTCCACACTGCAGGCAAGATTCACATACATAAAAAGAGAAACAGCACTAGAAATATGGCATCAGATTGTGATATCCTGATATATATTTCATTTGACCTCACTAAAGAAGTATTTCTTTTTAATGTGAATAGACAGGTAAGGTGAAAGTGTGTCCAGAACCTATGTAGTGTTGAGACTGTACAGGATGATATTAACTGGTGACCCTCTATAATGACTGGATATCTAGTCCTCATAAAATGCAATAATAGCTCTCTGAATGCCTTAATATATGTGCTGTGCAAAAGTAGTTTCTGCTGCTGCGAAAGCACTTTTTGCTGCCTCAAATGGAAAAGTTAGTGCTGTGCTGCCGCCATCTTGTTTTTGGTTAGCAGTGTGGAAAAAACACTGTGATTCAAAAAATACTGCTCCTTGGTAAACATCAACAGTTGTGTTTACCTAATCTGTGCCCAAGGAACACAATTCTGGCCTTAGTTTTTAAAAATAATAGCTGGAGATACGGGGTTTTTACTCAGCACTTAGTAGTGTTGCAAATTTGTGGTACTATTTTTGTGAAACTGCCACAAATTTGCAGCAGTTTTTGCACAAGTAACAACACTGTTATGCGCAAACTGCCACAAATTTGTGGCACTACTTAAAGTAAAAAAAATTATATATCCCATGTGAACACTCTAAATCTTCCCTGGCCATTTTTTGCCAAAACCTAGACTCTGAATACATGGCCCATGTTTAGGTAAGCACCTGTTGGTGTTTACCTAATAACAGGATCTTTCATCCTTTTACTGCCTCTAAGGGGGCCGAAGCATGTTTCAATAAAGAGAAAAGGTTCTGCCAACATTGGGGTGCCAAATCCCCATGTTGGTGGTGGTAGGGGACCCTGCCCCCCCCGCTAGTGTGGGATACTGGGGAGCCCACTCACTTTGTTCTGCCAACTTCAGGGTGCCCAGTTCCCGTGTCAACACTAGAACATCCCTGCCACTGTGGGACACTGGTGAGCCCACTTCCAGTGTCCCCAGTTTTATCCTTACACACACACAACCCCCCAGTACTGTGGGACACTGGGGAGCCCATACCCAGTGTTCCAAAATGTTGATTTAATATTTTCCTGTAAAAAAGAAAACAGTCCCCCAACTTTTTTTCTGTTAAAAAAAGAAAACGGACCCTTGTCATCTCCCCCGTCCCCCTCCCCCATCCTGATCCTCCCACTGAGTAACCCACCACCCCACACCCCCTTGCCCTATACTTACCAATGGAGGTCAGCTTTTGTCATCTTCTGTGAAGTGGGACACGTCTGCACTCTTCAAAGCCAAATTGCAAACTGAAGAATCAAAGTAAGTGTCGTCTAATGGCTGTCAATGGCATTTTGAACTTATATTGATATCCAAGCCATTTTTTAATATTTTTGCATCAAAGGTTCAACATGGGCTTTTTGGGACCTCACCCCTTGAACATAGTCACTGTCATTTAATTACTTGGACTCATAAGGTGATTTTGCAGATGCTGCATGAAATCACCTTTTGGGACCAAGTAACAAAATGACTCTGCCAGCATTCATGAGGTGGGGTCCGAAAAGTCCATGTTGAAAATTAGGTGCAAAAATACCAACCTACACCCGAGTTATATGCAGGTGTTGAAATTTTTCTACACAAAAGTGTGTAATTTTGCCAGTTTTTAATATTTTCACTCTAAATTTTCAACATAGCCATTTTTTCACTCCACCTCATGAGCAGTATAGATGTCATTTCTCACATCCTGTGAGAAACATGTTTCTATACCTGTGGCATGGAATGGCATGGTCACTGCATGAAATCACCTTTTGGGACTGAGTAATGAAATCACAGTGCCAGTGTTCATGAGATGGGATCCCAAAAAGCACATGTTGAATATCTGGAGCAAAAATACCCCAAAACACCCGAGTTGTGTGCAGTCATTGAAATTTTCTAATGCGCATGCATACTTTTGCCAATTTTTAATAGTTTCACTCCAAATTTTCAACATAGCAATTTTATCACACCACTTCATGAACATGTATAGCTGTCATTTCTCACATCCTGTGGCACAGAATGGCATTTTGCCATGTAACATTCACCTGTGAGGTTTATCAGGTGGGGTGGTAAGAAGACTACGTTGAAAATTTGGGGACAAAATGTCAGAAAATGACAAAGATATGACCATTCATTGCAGTTTCACTACACCCACTCACAGCTATGGAAATTTTCAATATTTTTACCCCACATTTATAACATAGCCTTCTTATTACCTCACACAGCTATTAAATTTTCAGATCCTGCCCACAATATGTTTTCACACCTGTGTTGCAGAATGGCATTGCAGTTGCATATAATTATGTTTTGACTTGCATTTCACAATTTCTCTGTACCGAGGTATATGAGGTGGCATAATAAGATGGCTATGCTTACAATTTGGTCACTGTTGTTCTACACATGGAGCCCTGCACTTCCACACCTACCTACATATGCCCCTGCACTCCCACAATAAAATTTGGATACTATTACAACATGTCTCCAAACCCTACTTCCACTTCAACCCTTCCTAATGGGTTGAAGCTCCTCCACCTGAACAACTGCAGCCTGCTACCTAAAATTGGCCTCCTACAAACTCTCATGATTTCACACACCCCTGCATCCTAATTATTACAGAGACATGGCTCAAAAAGTACCCCTGACAATGTAATAGCTATCACTGGTGTTTCTCTCCATACAAGATCAATCGGGTCACGGAGGGGGGAGTGGCCATGTATATCCTTTCCTCACTGCAGTTTACTACCATCCTAGCTACCTCCATCCCAACTACCTATGAAGTCCTTATCACCCGCATTACCCTTCCTTTCTCAATCCCAATCTTTGTGGCTGGCATCTATTACCCCCAAGCATTCAACACTCGGTCACGACAGAACTCTTAGCCTATATCACCTCCCTCTCGCAATCTGGTGAACTGTTCATAATGGGTGACGTGAATCTAAATTGGTTGTCTCCAAAGTTAAACAAGCTACACAATGACATCACTGCTCTAAACCTCACTCAAATTATACTTGAGCCCACATGCCCTAATCCCAAAACACAAAACCACACCCTGCTTGACTGGGCACTCACAACCCACTCACACTGCATCATTAAATCTGGTCTCCTCCCTGATGCCCTTAGTGACCACAACCCCATTTTCATTGTATGTAAGGTACATCGCCCTAAACTTCCACCTAAAATCATACAGCTCTGGTTCTTTAACTCTTTAGACCTTACTCCACTCAGCTCTGCACTTGCTTCCATTGACTGGGCCCCCTCATTGTCAATTCTGTTGACCAAGCCCTTGACTATTTTAAGAATAAATTAATTGCCACTTGGAATGCCTTTTCTCCTTTCAGAAGGACCAGAGTCCATGGGCTTTATCTCCCCTGGCTCACCCTCGAATTTCTGGCCTGCTTCAGGGGGTGTGATCAGGCCTGGATAAAACACAAATCTACTAAACATCCAAACAATTATGCCAAGTACAGAAAGCTATGCAATTCATGTACTAAAGCTATTAGACTGGCTAAGATTGATTATTTCAACTCCTCATTCCTGACTAACATTAGCTCTCCATCTAAATTCTGGAGGGTAGCTCATGCCCTATTCTCTCCCCGTCTCACCCCCCCTCCAGTTCTCAAAATAAATAACTCCCTAGTTTCCGACCCTGGCTCCATGGCTGATGAATTTAATGCCTACTACACCTTGCATGCCACATCTTTTCTAAATTCCATCTCCCCCTAGCTGCCTACTAATCTCAGCCCTTCACCTCAGCCAGTGCCTAACCCTCACCCTTTTTCCTATTCTACTATCTCCTCTGACAAAGCTCTTAATGCGCTCCTATCTCTGAACCCTTCTAAAGGCTTCTCACCAGATGAGCTTGATCCTAAACTTCTCTACCTCTCTGCTCCTGCAATTGCATATCCTATCTCCCTAATCCTTAACCTCTGCTTTATTCCTGCCCAAGTACCCTCATTCTGGAAACGTACTATAGTCCTTCCTATCCCCAAGGGTGGTGACACATCCACTCCTGGCAACTATTTCCCCACTTCCCTCCTTCCTTCCCTTGCCAAACTTCAAGAGCATTTAGTTCTCTCTCAACTGTCACCATTCCTCTCCAGTTCCTCCTTCTTCACCTCTTTCAATCTGGTTTTCAGAAGAACCACTCAACATCCACCTCCCACCTCAGGCTTACTGACTCCATCCTTTCAGGGATGGATGATGGCCTGATCACCTCAGCCATCGTTGTCAACCTAGCCAAAGCTTTCAACACTGTTTCCCATCCACTGCTTCTTGATTCCCTCTCCTCAGCTGGCCTTGCTCTGTCAGCCACCACCTGGTTTAAATCCTACCTCATTAGCAGGACCCAATCGATTAGAATCCTTGATTCCATCTACTCTCCACTCCCCGTCAACATTGGTGTCCCTCAGGGCTCAGTGCTTGGTCCCTTACTCTTCTCCATTTTCCTTAATGATCTTCCCACAGCCTGGTCATCCTCATCTCTCCCCATGTACACTGATGATACTGTCTTATACAGTTCCAGCAAAAACCCTGCTACTGTGGAAACCAACTTACAGCATGACTTCCACCAAGTTCAGCTCTGGTTTGCTTCTTACCAGTTTTTTCTAAATGCCAGGAAGACAGTCTCAATGACCTTTGGCACCAGGTAGAGAATTTATAGGCTCCCGGCCCTACCCATCTTCCACACCCTTGATGGGACCATCCTGGAGGACACCTCCTCATTTAGATATCTGGGGGTTTGGCTGGACCAGCACCTCAAGTTCTCTGTGCATATCAATACTATCCTGAAGAAACTGTGCTCCAAGCTTGGTGCTCTGTACAGGAATCGTAGTTGCATCCTGCTGACTGTGAGGTGTGAAATTGTCTAGAAGATGATACTCCCTATCTTTGACTACTGTGACGTAGTCTATGGTGCTGCTCCCAAATCTTCCCTCACCAAGTTGTACACTCTCTTTAACTCCTTCTGCCACTTTGCTTTCGACTCCCCTTCCCACTCCCACCACTGTGAACTCTATCGCTTTCTAATCTTCCTTCCACTATCTCACACTGTGCCAAACTAACCTCCAAATTCTGGTTCAGAGTGCTCCCCTCCTATCACTTATCCTCTCTGTCCACTCCACGTCCCCCCACCCACACTCTCAGATCTAATGACGCTCACACCTTGACGGTCCCTCACCACTCCACCCTCATCGGTCAGACTGGTTTCACCCTTCACTTCCCTAAAATCTGGAATTCCCGCCTCCCAAATATGACACCTCCTCCAACTTCTCCTTACCTCTGCCACTACAATTACCTCTCCCCAGCTGTTCCTGCTTTAACCCTCCTTAATACCTCCCAGTTTCTGCTTCCCTACCCACAGCCCCCCAACAGGGTTCTCAACATCCTGAAGGGAATCAGGAAATGGCTACCCGTTCTTCTCATATTCAGTTCTTGCCTCTCCCCTCTCTTCTCCACCTGCCCATCTGGGTCTTCTGTGTGCACAACCTACCCCATCCTTTTTACTACAACAGCACTTGCATACTACCTCGAGCCTGCTCCTGATACACTCATGCACTATAATGGTTCTGTTGCATTATTACAGCTTTGTACATTTTTATGTTCTTTTGTATGATTTTGGACATGTGTTGTAATTTACCCAATGTTCCACTACCGTTTATTGTACAATACCTTGTGTTCCAACTGTTGCATAATTTTACAATGTCGCATTGTTTGTACTACCCACATACTGTTGTAACTGATCACCTTTCACAACCATATGTAACACCTTCTGCCCAGGTCACACCATGAGATGAGTAACTTGTTGTTCAGTGTGCCCTGCTAGAGAAACACTTCAATAAATAAATAAACTATTATACTATCCCAAAAAGTAAGGAAATTCATTGCAAAAACACCTTTGTTAATGCATTAGTTAGGGTTCATATTAAAGTGATAAAAATATTGAAATGTGGTGTTAGGGTTCCCAACCCCAACACCTCATCTCACCCCCCACAACCCTACAACCCCACCCCACCCCACCATCTACACATCAGCAGGTATCATGTGTGCCTTTGGGTCATTAGCCCTAACACTCACCCCATTCTTCTATACTGTACCATCTTACCTTCCTTAAAAGGGGAATGGCTTGAGCATTACAACAGATGATCCCAAGACACACTACAACACCTGTTGGTGTGTGGACAGTGGGAGTGGGGTGGTAGGGTTGTGGGGGTATGTGGATGAGGAGATGAGTTAGGTTTGGGAGCCCTAACACCATATTTCTATACTTTTATTTCTTTAATATGAATCCTAACTGATGCATTAATGAAGTTTTTTGCAATGAATACACACACACACACACACACATATAAAGGCATCATCCACAAATCAAGAAAAATAAACATTCAAAATACAAGAAGAGAAAATACAAGAAAGAAAACAATATTCATAGAATATCTGAAACCCACCTACTTACTCAAAACAAAATGAAAAGAGATTAATTGAAAAGGAAAACATTTTATCCTCTGGATACACAAACTTGTTGAAATTTTTGGAAAGTTCATCCATTCTGTTTTGGGAAGACACCAACATGCGCTTTGGTTACCACTTTGTGTTGCTAACAAGGAATGACAGTTTTTCAAAAGTGTTCTCACTTTACTTTCTGCAAAGGCTTTTGTGTTTTTTTCTTTTACTTGCTTATTGAGATTGTTATGTTACTAATTATATCTTGGTATCTAACATTCTTTTTCTGTATTAGCCAGGCACAGTGGGCTTGACATACTATATGTTATATTTAACTGTAACAAATATAACCTGAAGAGTGTCTGTGTTGTAATTACCCCATGGTATTGTAAATAAACCAAGAATAAACTGTGTACTGTAAGTAAGTTTCATATATAAAGGTTCTTTCCAGATCCTCTCTATCTGCTTCCAAAAAGGAACAATATAGTCACATTCAAAAAACAGATGTCCTTGCATCTCTAGTTTGTTAGTGCAAAAAGTCCTGGAACAATACCAATCCTCCATCTGTTTATGCTTATGCTTATTTTTACTCCTAGCATGCTATGGCAGCTTAATCAGAGAACATCCCAAGCAAATTTAGGAATTATTTTGTTTGTCAGCTGTGATATTACAGTGTTAACCTGTTGGACATGTTACTGCCCCTGTTGCCTACTTACTTAAAATCCAGCCATAACTTGTTTTCCTTAGTAATTATTTGCATTTGTTTATAAGGGATCTCCCATTTTATTAGCTTTTGTACTACCATCTTGATATAGTTTGACAGGTTTTGTATCCTAGACAATCTCTTAGAGTTACCTGCACAACAGGCATAGACCCTTGGTTTCAACCAATTCAGAAAACAACTGGTTTCCATATGTTTTCACCTGGTTTTAAGGCCACATAAATGTTATTATAAGTAAAGATACTGTAGTAGAAAGCCAATTCATTTATCATGTTTACCCCTTCTTGTTTAAGTGGGTTGTATTTCACTTTTAATTGGATTGTCTGTTCCCCCTGAATGCTTGGAAAAATACACTAAACAATGCTGTCTCCAATTTTTGAGGTATGGTAAATACTGCTAAGAAACCCATAAAATTGGTAATACTATAGTTTTTATTAACTAAACTTGTTTCTGCTTCAAGACAAACTTTCTGTTCCAGTCAGCTATGCCTCTGGTTTTTTTTTTGTATGCACAGTTCCCAATTTTATGTTAGCAGGTCATGTTTTGCAAATTCTATGCCTCAAATGTTCAAGTTTCCTTCTGTAATTTTTATATTTGCTATAGTCTCACTTTCTGGGATGGGGGTGGAGCCTCAAGTGATACCATGATATTTTGGAAAGTTTATTTTTGAGCCAGATACACTAGAGAAATTTTCCAGTTGCTCTGCTATTGCCTGGCCTGAAGGTACCTGAGTCACAGTTAAAACCACATCATCCATGTAAGATAAAATGTTGATTGGTGGTTGTTCCTAAATCAAATAAAGACCCTCTATATGCTTGTCTATAGCAATCTGTCAAAGGAAAGGGGTCTAATCCAAATATGTACAATAAAGGACTCATGGCAGCCCTGCTGTATAGCTCTGCATACCAGAATATCCTTTCCAACCCATCCATTTACATTTGGTCTTAGAGTACTGTAGCTTTCCCATAAAATGTTTATATCCATCTTATAAAACCATTAGGAATTTCATATGCCTTAAAGGAACTAAATAAGTACTTGTGGAACAACCAATCAGAATCTTTTTCCTGAGCTAAGCTCATGATGAATCTACTGTATATAAAGTACCTTTTTCTCCTTTTACAAAAATGTCTCTCAACAAAATTAGATTATATTGAATTTTTTTGAGGAGGGACCGAACAGGCCTGCTAAGGGCTGCATAACTAATCTGCTACCTTGGATAATCAGTTTGCTAAGATTGTATCTAATACCTTGAAATCTGTATTTAAGAGGCTTAAATGTTTCCAGTTTCTAAGGTCAGCTCTGTCACCCTCTTTATATATAATTATTAAAACAGCCTTTGTCATAGACTTCAGCAGGAAATTTGTTTCTAGTGTAAAGTTAAACAACACCACCAAAGTTGGTATTAGCTGCTCCTTAAAAGTCTTTTACAATTATATACCTAATCCATCGGTACTAGAGGTGTGCAAAAAAAAAAAAATTCCACCAGCAGAATTTCGGTGATATTCGGACTTTCACTTCTGCAAAAGCTTGAAAATCATTTTGGCAACTTTCTTGGAAATTACACATCAAATGGTGGAATAAATGTACAGACAGTGGGTTAATGTATTAAACTGTGGTGAAAAAAAGTCTGCAGAACTGATCACTGTCAGTGGTCAGTTCAGCAGCTTTTTTCCCTGCAGTTTAATACATTAATCCCCTCCGCCAATTGCTACCCACTGCCCTCCATTGCTGATCAACATCCCCTTTATCATAAAATATGATTTCCTTCATAGTGGTCCCTCTCCCCTACCCCAGTTTCTGATCCACTGGTGGAATGTCCATGATAGTCAGACTTTCACTTCCACAAAAGCTTGGAAATCATTTTGGCAACATTCACATTTTTTCCAGTCTCATTACTCAATGGAACTCTTTCTGACTCACCCTCATTTGCACAAGCCTGCCCATCTCCATAATGTTATTCATTTCAGGGGGAAGGCATCTGCCTATATTACTTTTATTTTGATCAGTTTTATTCTGAACTTTTCATTTCATTTTATTAGGGTTGTAACTATTAAGCAATGCTCTTTTGAAATGGAGACCCTTCATGCACAACATACATACAATCAAACAAAAGTTTTACAATTACATAGTAAATACAATCACAAATACAATGGAAAACCAAATAGTCACATGAGTAACCACAACAGTATTTTTCCGGTGCTAAATTAGAATCCAAAAAACATTGTTTTACTGCCTTTGTTAAAGATTTAGAGTCAAGAAGTCAGAATTTGTATGGCAATTGATTCCAGTAAAAATAGACCATTTGACTGTAAAAGTAAATTGACCTTTGTGTTTTGTTTGTGGGTACTGTTAATTGCTGGAAAACAGATTTTCTTAAAAATGAATTTAACATCATGTCATGTAATTTAACTTTTAAATAATCAGGGACCTTTCCTTGAACACTTTTAATATGCTGAGACAGATTTGTGCAAATGTCATCTATCTGCAAGGGAAATCCACCCTAAAGACAGTGATGTGTCTCTTTGGATCACCTCTAAATTAACCTAACTAGTCAATTATACAAGGTGTCTAATTTTTGTAATCTATTTTTAGTAATCATAAAGGACATCTCTGTATTCAAACAACAGGAAAACCTGTACTTGAACTATTCTTTGTAAAGTGCAACAGTGTAAGCAGTTTTGATTGTAATACAGAAGCCCCACCCTCTTACTAATCTGAGAAATAGATTTTTCCAATTGATCATTGCCTGTACCTTATGAATTTAGCCAGAAACCTAAATATCTGTAGGAGTCAGCCTGCTCCAATCAGACCCCTTCAGCGTCCAGAACAGACAGACCCCCACACATCCTAATCTTCATCGGAGTCAAAACAATACACTTTGACTTTCCTGTATTCAATTTGAGTTTAGAGTTCTTAAAATAATCCTGTAATCCATCAGAGCTATTTTGCAGCTTACTTTGTACTTCCATCAGAGAAGCAGCAGAGACATATGAAATTGTGTCATCAGCATTAAATGGTATGTTGTGTCTGAGACAGTATTTCAAAATCCTTTTAGATAGACCAAAAAAAGTAATGGTCTAAGGACTGATCCCTGTGGTACTCCTCTAACTACTGGTAGTAATGAAAACATCATCGATAACAGTTTTTTTGTTTCCTGTGTTGCAGGTATGAGCAAAACCATTTCAGGGCTTCTCAATTAGCCCCTCCTTCTGCTAACTTAAATAATAACATTTGGTGGCCAACCATGCTGAAGGCCTTGGAAAGGTCAACAAAGATGGCCCAAGCCATCTGGCCTGAGTCAATAACTTTGTTGAGGTCATCTAAGACCCTCGCCATGGAGACCACTGTACTATTTTGTTCACATAATCCTGAGTGATAGCTATCCAGTAGGTTGTTTTTTTTTTGAAGATGATCCATTAATTGCTTTGCTAAGAGCCTTTCAAACAACTTAAAGACCTGTGACAATAAAGAAATAGGATGGCAATTTGTTAGCTGACCTGGGCTGCCCCACCCCTTAAAAATGGCGACAACCCTGGCCAGCTTCCAATCTTGTGGAATCACAATGTCAATGACCAATTAAATAAATATGCAAGTGGCACTGCAATTTGAACAGTCGAATATTTTAAGAGTGAAGGCATTAATCCATCAGGTCCACTACTTTTGTTTGTTTTGCACCCCAACAAAAGATCTAATACTTCATGTGTCTCACTCTCCCTAAAAACAAAAAGGGGGATACTTTCTTTTCCTCCTATATCCTTGGGGATATGTAAATTCAAGTCTGGATTACCAAATAAATTTCCTGATTCCACAAAATACCAATTAAATGCATCAGCTATGGACTCCCCATTAAAGCCATCAGTTGTCTCTAGGAAATGAACATTGACTGACTTCATAGATTGATCATTTAGTTACTTCATAATTGACCAAAATTTATTTGGATCACCTGCTGCTTCAGTAGTTTTAAAACTGTAAAATTCTATTTTTGTGTCTCTCATTGTAGTTACATAAACATTTGTCTTCCTATAGACTCCCAGTCTTTGGGTAACCTAATCTTATGTGTTCTTTCCCATGCTTTATTGTTTGCCTTTTTCAATTTCCACAGTGAGGGGGAAAACCAAAAGGCAGTTTAATTTTTAATCTTCTTTGATCTAAGCACTAAATGGTGGTATAAACCAGCATTAATTCTGAGACAAAATAGTTCTATCTCAAATCAAAGTCCAGAATCAACTTTAATCTTTCTCAATTTATATTGTCTAAATTGGCTTTAAATGCTAGATAATCAAATTTTTTAAATAAACAGTATTTAATGTATTTTGGTTGATTAGGAACCTTGTTCTTCCTCTTCCACCATATACCATATTATGATCACTGATCATATCAGCCATAACACCTGCTTCTATATAGTTATGAGGGGAATTTGTCATAATCTGATCAAGCAAAGATGAATCAGCAGATTTCTTGATATTAAGATGGGTGGGATAGTTAATAAAATGTTCCATACCTAAGTTTAAGATCATGGTTTTTGTATAATAGGTTATTTTTATGTTCAACCAATCTTCATTAAATCCCCAATTAACAGTAACTCATGTGTCACAGAATAGGGAGATAAAGCGTTAGTTAAAGTCAACATATTGGCTCTGGGTAATTTTGGGCTATCCTGTGATGTGGGTGAAGCAAATTAAGTGACTCAAATATGAGTGACTCAATTGGTGCACCCGACACAATAGCAAGTGTGGAGGGATAGCGATAGGATGGGATAGCAAGTCTGGAGCAACACAATAGTGAGGGCAAACAAAGGGGGAGCTTCACAGTTATGCTGGCAAAATAGAATAATGAAGCCTTCTGCTGCTGAGCTGTCCACCTGGCATGGCGAATAGGGTCACCGCCTAGAATGCTGATGGTCCTGCGTTTGGGGCTCCTTGTAGGCAAATATTGTTTTAACCATTTTGACTGTTAGAAATGATTTTTTTTTAATCGGGGTTCCCCAGATCGATGGTGCTCCAGCTGTGGTATCCCCCTGGCATACTGTTGCCCCCCCCAAGTGTATTCCTTTTTCCCCTAGTGTCCACCTCCCCAGAGCTTATAATATTAGTTTGGGAGGGTTGCCCCCTGCATTAAGTGTTAATTTTAACATCCTCCTCTTGAATCCCAGTTGCGTTATCGTATTGACAGTCATTGAGGCAGGTTCAGTGCAGATTTTGCAATCGGTGTAATGTATTCACTCTTATGTGAGTCACTGTAGAGTTTTTACCCTTATGACATGGAACCATTTTGGTGGTCTATATCCTCCAAATAACAATAATGGTTTGCCAAATTAAGTCTAACTTCAACTGCCAGAATTCACAACAATCATTCCCAATATTTAGTGAGAGCTGTTTAGGTGAAACTTTATTTTGAAAATAAACTATGACCACTCCTCCCCTTCTGTTCCTATCAGCCCAAATCAAATTGTATCCCTGAATAGCTACAGCTGAGTTCTTTATCCTGTTATTTAGCCAGGACTCCATAAACACCATGGAATCTGGTTCATATTCAACAGCAAAGTCTCTTATTGGATCTGTTTTTGGTAAAATACTTCTTATATTGGAATGCACACTCAAAATGCCCTTTCTGTTCTTTGGTACATGGCTAGATGGACTAGGATTGGGACTGATGTCACCATACTGTGATAAGCTCAGAGTAATGTATAACCTACTAAAAACTCCTACCCCCTTAATTGTTATTCCTAAAGGAACAATACATTCCAGAAGTAACACTTTCTTACCATTTTTCTCAAGTAACTGTAAAATCTGATTCCTCATGAGGGCTATAAAAAGATAAAAGAGGGGATTTTCCATGGTATATACTTCACAGAACATGGAAATATCTTTCTTACATAACATAATAGAAAAGGCTATGTATCTTTGCTTAACGTTTTATACCCAAATACCATAGAAACATAGAATTTGAGGCAGATAAGGACTGCTTGGCCCACCCAGTCTGCCCATTTCCCTACCTAATGGATAAGCTGCAGATCCTACTTAACCAGCAGCCTACTTCTTCCTACCCTCACCCCCTAGAATTGCCTTATGACTGTCCCATGCATTCCTGAAATCACCACTGTTTTTGACTCCACATCCTCCTCAGGAAGGCTGTTCCATGCATACACAGCCCTTTCCATGAAAAAATACTTCCTCACATTACTTCTGAGCTGTCCCCTCTCAATCTTCAAACTGTGCCCCCTTGTTCTTGCACACCTCTTTTTCTGAAAGATGCTACCCTCTTGGACTTTGTTGATTCATTCAGATACTTGAAAGTTTCTATCATGTCTCCCCTCACCCTCCTTTCCTCGAGGTTATACATATTAAGCTCCTTAAGACTCTCTTCATATGTTTTCTGGTGCAGACCGTGTACCATTTTAGTTGCCCTCCTCTGGACTGCATACATCCTGTCTATGTCTTTGCAGAGATTGGGTCTCCAGAACTGCACGCAGTACTCCAGATGGGGTCACACCAGCTGTCTGTACAGAGGGATAACAACTTCCTGTTTTCTACTGGTGATGTCTCTCCCTATGCATCCAAGTATCCCCCCTGCCCTCCTTACTGCCCTCTCACATTGCTTGCCCACCTTCAGGTCATCTGATATGACTACCCCCAGGTCCCTTTCCATTTTTGTTGCTGTTAGTATCTCACCCCCCATTGTGTACTCTTCCCCTGGGGTTTTATTCCCCAGGTGCATTGCTTTGCACTTCTTAGCATTGCATCTAAGCTGCCATACATTTGACCATTCCTCCAGTCTTGCCAAATCCCTTCTCATCCTTTCCACCCCACCTTGTGTATCAGCTCTGTTGCAGGTTTTTTTGTCGTCTGCAAAGAGACATACTTTTTCTTCCAATCCCTCTGCAATGTTGCTTATAAAGACATTAAAGAGGACCAGTCCTAGTATTAAGCCCTGAGGTACAACTAGTAACCCCCCTTTCTTCAGATCAGACTCCATTTATTGTTATACTCTGTGTCCTATTCTCCAGTTATGACTCCTCAAGTCAGCCCTCCCACAATCTAGCCTCCCAATTAAAAACTGACTAATTAGTAAAGCAAGAAGGGTCCCATTCTAATTGTGCATGCTGTAGTACTATTGAGGCTAATACATTTTTGTAATCTATCTTTAGTAGATAATATTAATTAGGCTAATTATTAGCAGGACACCTAATAAGTGCCCCAAATCTTACTTAAAATGAACTCCCTATTAGCGTACAAGCAATGCTAAAAATTACAACCAGACATTACTATCAAAAATGAAAAAAAAATAAAAGACTGCCCTAATTGAGCTCAAATCAAATAAGCATACAGCACTGTCAACAAAGTAATAATTCACTAATGAACTGAACTGCACTAACTTGGGCTACCTAGATCCACTCCAGAAAATCAAATCCCACTATTAATCAGTTCAGGTCCATATAAAAATAAAACAACTACAGGTGGGTGGGTGAGCAAGTTCTGTAGTGCAGTAGGTTGTAATTGTTCTATAGTGCTACAGTTGTGGCTGTATCTGGAATCCTTCTCCATCATGGATCATAGCACAGGTTAGGTGGCTGAAGATTCTTCGCTCCAAGGAGTGAAGCTGGGATAGGCTGAACATCCTTTGCTTTGAGGAACAGCACAGTTTGAGTCACAAGTAGGTTGATACTAAAGTGCAATTTAGTGGCTCCCTTTTAAATTGTCCATGCTCTGCCCTTGAAATATGCCTCACTGCTCACCACCAACACCCAACTACTGCCACCAGCTGGGAAAGGAGGAAAGGTAGGCACAGAAGTCACAGTTTTGGGCACAAGTTGTTTTATAGTGCAGCAGGGCAAGTTCTGTAGTACAGCAGGTTGTAACTGTTCTGTAGTGCTGTAGTTGTGGCTGTAGCTTGAATCCTTTTCCCTCATGGAGCACAGCACAGGTTAGGTCTATGGCTGAAGATTCTTCACTCTGAGGAGCAGCACAGTTGGAGCCTGACTGAATATTCTTTGCTCTGAGGAGCAGCACAGTTCAAGCCACAAGCAGGCTGATACTGAAGTGCAATTTATTGGCTCCATTTTAAACTGTCTGTGCTACACCCTGAAATACACCTCACTGCTTATCCCCAACATTTGACTACTGCCACCAGCCAGTAGAGGAGGAAATGTAGGAGCAGAAATCACAATGTTGGGTGGCAGTTGTTCTGTAGTGCAGTAGGGCAAGTTCTGAAGGGCAGCAGGTTGTAATTGTTCTATAGTGCTGCAGTTATGGCTGTAGCTGGAATCCTTCTCCCTTGTGAAGCACAACACAGATTAGGTCTGTGGCTGAAGATTCTTCACTCCAAGGAGCAGCACAGTTTGAGCCACAAGCAGGTTGATACTGAAGTGCAGTTAAGTGGCTCCCTTTTAAAATGCAGCAATCAGTGTCCAAGGGGTTCATAATCCCTTTCCCCTCATTGTTATGAACCCCGCCAGCTTGTTTCAATACACTCTTTGGAGACCACATACCCAATCCCTCTGCCTGCTGACTCTGGGCTTCTTTTTATGGTTGTGTTGTTTCTGGTGCTTTACTTTTTGCTGCAGGCTGTCTGACACCACTCTCTGACAAGTGTGAAGAGGGAGTCTGCATTCTGAGAGGTTTCCTTTGAATGTTTCAAAGCTCAGCCCACTTAGCGGAGTTTGATGTGGTAGCTTCCATCTGCTTCTGGGCTGACACAGCAGCAACCCAGGAGGCTTAGCAACAAAACAGTTTTTCCCTTTCTGTACTTGGTTTCTTCTTCAGCCATCAGGGTAAGCAGTTTCTGCTTTTTTCCTTGCAAAGGTCTTTTTTAAACATGTTCTTACTGGCTTAGCTCATCATTTTCCTGCATTAAAGAGATGCTACCCTTGCCCTCAGTCTGCATATCCTTTATATCTTCTTCATCTAAGGAGAATTCCATTTCATTTCCAATGTCAAACATAGTTGCATCTGAGACCTCATACATTACAGTGGCAGGGGGGTTGAGGTTGGACCCGTACAATATCTTCAACTGCTCCTTCCTTGTCTCTAGTGTTGGCCATCTTAGCACAGTACTAAAACACGCAACAGCCCCACTTACCCCTCAGAAAGCGTAGGGGAATTTTTTCAGTGTCCTGGCCAAATTTCCCCCATTCACTAAAAATACCATCAACAGATTAGCCTTGTTCAATATGTCAGTTGCAGCTTATTACCCCCTCCCCAGGATGAAGCTGAAAATAGGCAGAATTGCCTAGCCCTCCCCTTCTCAGACAATGAAAACTAACTAAATAAATAAAACCTGATTCACTATCTAGGAGTGTTAAGCACATATTATCTGCATAGGTCAAACTTTTAAGGTAGCACATGCAGAAAATATGAATACCTGCAAAGCTGGGATTCTGCTGAATTTCCTGTAATACATGGTCTAAGGAAAGGATGTGTAAGAGTGGAATGAGGGGACATCCTTTTCCAACTCCTATCCATATTACTATGTTCTTGCCCAACTAACCATTGACAATAAGGTGTAGTGGAGAATTGTTGGTATAGAATATTAATCCACTGTATGAACCATTGAAGAACACCATAATGGCTCAGAATGCAATGCTAAGTGTGGGACACTTTGATGTATGCTTATTCTTGTTCCAAAACTACTGTAACAGTGAGCCCTATATCTGATCTTTAGCCCCTTGTTCAAAGAGCTCTCATAACAAAATCAAATTGGTGGAGAGAGATCTGGATGAAATAGCACATGACTGTGAAGGGTTAATATTATATCCACTACTTTTAATAGTCTGTTAGCAAGCATTTGAGCAAATTTTTTCACATCTGTGTTTAATAAACGGATGGGTCTCCAATTCAACAATTTGTTTTTGTTGCCTTTTTTAAAGAGAAATATAAAAATGGCTTGTGATATTAACTCCGGTAATGGACATTCAGTGAGGAGTTCTTTATACAGTTCTGCTAAAACAGGTTAAATTGTTTTATAAATGTTTCATAAAATTCTGATAGAAGACAATCAGACCCAGGAGCAGAGTTATTTTTTAAGTTTTTAGTTGCGGACTGTACTTTCATGGCAGTTTTGGGAGATTCAACTTAATTTTCTCTGTCTTTCTATATGGAATCTTCTGGGCTACAGGAGTACCTTCTATCTCTGTCAAGAGATGGATGCCTGTTTATAGAAATCCCTCAGGGCCTTTTGTCAACCTCATTGTCTAAGGCTCTGTGGACAGTGGGGCATTTGGGAGAATCAGCATCCAGATTTGGAAGTTCTGGGGATGAACAGTCTAAATTGAGGGGGAATGTTTAAGAGGGATGTGTGGAACTACTTCTCACAGAAATGTTGGTGGATACGTGGTACAGGCTGTCAGAAGATGTGGTGGGAGTGAAGACAGTGTGGAGTTTCTTTTTTTTTTCTTTTTGGGGGTCAGACATATCAAAGTCATTTCAGTAGACTTTCAGATCTCTACCAATACCTGTAGGTAAGTGGTACTGAGACACCAAAGAAATATGACACATCATCACCCCACCCGCCCTTCCTACACCTACACCAATGATTCTACCTAACTCATCTACCCTTCCCCTTTATATCCTAAATTGGGTTGCATATAGGGTTAAAAAGACAAAATCTATACAGAATATTTCTATTTAAAAGTAAAACCTATATTTAACTTGCTAAATTCCAATAAACATGCAAATAGGTCTAATTGGGAGCTTATTTATATTTGATTTGTTTGCAACAATTGTATTATAGGTTCCCAAATCCTGCAAAATTGTGTCCCCTGTCCCTTACTGCAATAATGAATACATTCCAAATTCATACATTCTAAGACCAGATTTTTCCATAACACATAAGCAGGAGGGTCTACATTTTTCCAATTCATAGAAATATACCTCCTAGCGTTCAGTAATGCAATATGTAATGTCTTCCATAAACGACCAGAAGGCAATTCTTGTAGTGAACTTGTACTTAGCATACAAAGTTTCACCTCATTCTGGACATTTAGATCTGGTATATTGTTAAGTGTTTGAAAAACCTTATCCCAAAATTTAACTATTTTGGGACAGGAGACTATCACGTGTTCCAGGGTCCCTACTTCCCCAGAGCCCCCATTACACAAAGGGGAAACTTCCAAATTACATTTATTCAAAACACATGGGGTATAATATAATCAATGAAAAATATTACAGTGAACCTGAGCCCACAAGGAAGGGGCATGTCCTGGACGTGGTTCTGGCAGATGAGGATCTGGTAAGGGACCTGGTTACAGATGATCCCCTGACTGGGAGCAACTGCAATACTGTCTGGTTTCAAATACACATGGGAGGAGGGGGGAGATCTAGGACACTGGCAGTGTACTTCAGGGGGGCTCCGAAAGGGAGGGGGTTGGACCCAGATGAGTGGAGATTGCTCATTTGAATTGAATATATTTTAAAAAGCCAATATGGGGTATAGAGAAGCCCTCCTGAAAGACCAGGAATGAAACAAACTCTCTGTTGTCTGGCAGAGCTACACAGGAAGTGCTCCAAAGTTGTGGGCAGAAGGCTGCTGGTATGGAACAATGGTCGATTGACATGTTAGGGTTACACAGAATAGGTTGACCAGGAGCCTTCATCCCATCTTTGCCAAAATATGAGCATAATTGCCGGGATGCTTCAGTGACCAAAATAATGGCGTGGTCTTCAAAATAATAGGTAAAGAAGATAAGCATATAAAGAGCAGACTCTGTAACTATATACCGGACTGCTGACATAATCCTTTTTCAATAGCCAGCCAGAGCAGTATATACTGTAAGTTTGTTTGGGTTACCATACGACACCACTGAAAAACTCTAGAGGTATGAAAGGCACAGTAATAAAAGAAAAAATAAGGTAGATGCAGGCCTCTGTGATCTTTCAGGATAGTTAATAGTTATATTTTTCTTAAAGTGACAATGTTCTGTCACTTTTTTATTCTTAATATTAAATTACCCATGTTATCCCAGTTGTTTTAATCCCTATTCTGTTAAAAAAAAAAACACTTTTTGGTTGTTAGTAGTTTTTTCAGATCACACTGCTGATCCCTGATTCTTTAGGGGTAGATGTTGCATGCTGTTGCTGATAGTTAGTAATATATTTACCCCTTTCACACCTAGTGTATGTGTATGTGTGTGTGTGTGTGTGTGTGTGTTGTGTTAGTTTATTTATTCAGCCCATCCCTAGGAGGTGAGAGGTGCTCCTTCACTGGCCATATTGTAGAAATCCTTAACACTTTACCTTTTTACCTTAAGGTTTGGGACTGGCTTTGTGATAGAATGTTTTAATATTTTTAATATTTAGTATTTACTGATCTTAAAACTTATTTTGCTGTGCTTATTGTGAGGTGCTCAGAGGCCTTGGTACTGAGTGCCCTATAAATAAAATTGTCTTGCCTTGCCTTTATTAATCCCTCAAAATTCAACAAGTTAGATACAAGGGAGTTGGTATACTCTGAGAAAATAGCAAAAGTCATGGACAATCAAGGTAAATCACTATAGCAGCCATGGGTAAAGTAAGTAATTAAAAAAGAATGTAGAGGTGACATATTAAGGTAAGGTGGAAATGGGTGTACAAGGAGCAGCGGTCGGGGTGAAAATGCAGCCAATAAACCACAGCAAGTACAGGAACATTTCTACAGCAGGTGAGAGTACATAGTGATGCTAGTTCAAAAGGAGCTTGAATTTCAACAGAGGGTTCTGCTGCTTCCACTGAGTGTGCCCAGCACATTACCATGACACTTCCCTCATGCCTTCCATGAACCGCTGCTGGCACAGACAGACCACCACCTCCACCACCCCCATTCTTCACTTTCCTCTGCTTTTCCTCCTACTCGGCACAGTAATTTGCCATGAGATGATTCCTCTGGCTCCAGTGCCTATGTGAGTCCTCTGTTTGCCCAGGGAGGCATGTTTATTGTGTACTGTAGGTTGCAAGTGACCACACTAACCCTAACCCTAATGTCCCATAGGATAACACTGCAACTTTAACAAGCCATACCTCCATCAGTCTTTGGGGTTAAGGGACACTCTATATATCCAAATAAGGGTCTCAATGTGTACTACAATAGTAACACATAATACTCCTGGAAAGATGTATGGGGTGTGTACAATACACCATCATCACCTCCCAACTTAACCATGGTGCCACATCCACAATTTAAGCCTAATAATAATTAAAAATGCACCACATATGCACCTCCTCATGGACTATGACCATACCAAGTGTCAGACAAATTTGACAACAATTGACAGAGTTATACCTAAAAAAAAAGGAGTGCTGGGTGGAAGTCATTTTGACTCAACTTCACCTTTGTGTACCCCAAGGAGAAGTTACAGGAGAAGTTGCAAGGCAAAGTTACCAATGGTGCATGTCATATTAAACAGAAATCTTTGTGAAATTATCTGCAGAGGCAAATTTGGTGACTTCGCCTTAACTTTGCCTGTAAATTAAAATGTCACAACATTTTTAATCAGGAACATTCAAATGGGAAAAAAAGAAGGATCTGGCTTTTCCTTGGATTTGATACTAAAAGTATCTGCCACAAAAACTGAAGCTGTTTGCAGTAATTCAGCTGGAGATGTACTGTAACTGCTCTGCCTTCCTTAGTATATAATGACTGAAAAGGTCTATGTGTCATTCTTGATTGACAATCACAGTAAGGGCCAAAGGTTTGCTGTTTATGCTGAGTGCCAAATCTCATCTGCTGCAGTGTTTGGGCTCTGTCATACTAGTTTTTACACATCTCTTTCTCAAGACTAATCTGGGAACTGTAATCTGCATGTTCTGTTTCAGTTTTTGATACTAGTTTTTGAAGCTGAGCCTGTAAACATAAATATTTCACATATTCCATATTTGCCTGATCTGCAAATTTTTGAACGAAGTTAGTAAAATCAGTTTTACTGTCCTCCTATCAAAGGGCAAGGTTATCATACATGCAGAGTCTTCCAGGGAGATTCCAATGTTTTAACCATATAAGAACTCTGGAGTATCATGTTATTCAAGCACTATGGCCACTTTCCATGTGTGGAGCACCACCCCAAGTTATCTTGCATCGTACAGCCTTATGATTGGACACTTCCTTACTCCATGTTCTTGCCGCTCATACTGAGACCACATGAAATGCAGAAATATAATCAGTTCTTGTGGAGTATGGCCCTCTATAATAAGTGTTAACACCAGTTTGGTGTTTACATCTGTATGCATCTAAGAGATGTGCACTATTAGTAACAGACTTAAGACAGTCTGAGTCACTGCACATTTTGTCAGTTTGCAGATCTCTGTCCAACAGTGCCATTCCACAATTAAAATCTCCACCCCATATCACTATGCAAGAAGTATACAGAAATGGTTGACTGTCTAAAAAAAAAGTGCAGGGCAGAGGGCTTTGTTCTGAGGGGGCATATGTTGCAGTTATCATTAGCCGTGTTCTGTGTGACATCAAATAACGAGGCCCTCCCTTGTGTATATCTCCTTTAAATTCTCTGGTCTAGTAGCCATTCAAAGCAAGGCTGCTAAGTCCATTAACCAATTCCAGCAGAGAAAAAAGAAAAAGCTGACTCCAATTCGCACAAAAGATCAGTCAAAAAGTGAATATTTAAATATCTGCATCATCGCCTTGAAGCTCTGTGGCCCTGAACATGTTCTCATAAACAAATGCAACTCTTTTCATACATATACACTCAGCGTATAGCTGAGCCACATCAGGTTTAAAATAAAAAAGAAGCAGAAAAAAGAAGTAAAGGAGAGACACAGTGATGCATTTAGGTAAATACCTTAAATAGCATGGGGTACTTTAATTAATCCTTGTGTCTACCTCTCAACAGTTTCAGTACTTTCTAGCAAGTCCCCAGGTTATCAAAAAATGAAAAAAAAGAAGAGGAGAGACGCTAAAGCACCATTATGATATCTTGATCAAAGAAACTCCATGTCACACCATTCACATCAATCAAAAAAGAAAAGTCAACTTCTACCTGTATTTCCACAAATACTGTTATTAAAGGGGTTACCCACAACAGCGTTTTCACTTTCCCCAGTTCAAGAGAGGTCTAAACATCTTACAAATCAATCCAGGAGCTCCAACATGCCATTTCTTACAGCGTCCAGCGTATTCACCTTGTAGCTAGATGTCCCAGAACATGCTCTCCTCAGCAGTTCAAAAAGGAAAAAAGGAGAAAGAGGCAACAAGATGTGTAATTAAATATAATAGCTTGAATTTTTAACATGGGAGTTTTAGTTTACCTTCTCGTTTATCTCTCAGCGGTCTCAGTAGACCAAAGCATAACCCCATACTATCTGAAAGGAGGAAGACACTAAAACTCCAATGTGGCATCTAAGTCAATATAGCCCCAAATCATATTTGCCAAAACAGACAATTGCTACCTGTATTGCAGCCAATGCAGTCCTTAACAGGGTCAGCTGAAGCAGTGTTTCACATTCCCCAACTTCAGGAAGTTTCAGAAAGTCTTACGATTCAGCCCAGGAGCTCAGACATGCAGCTCCTCATAGTGCCATGTTAGTTATGTAACTGACATGTATCCATCCTGGAATTATATTTTATAAGGTTGAATAACACTCAGCTCTTCTAAATTGAGGGAGGATGTTTAAGAGGGATGTGTGGAACTGCTTTTCACAGAAAGGTTGGTGGATGCATGGTACAGGCTGCCAGAAGAGGTGGTGGGAGTGAAGACAGTGTGGAGTTTCAATCATGCCTGGGTTAGGCACATGGGCATAGTAAGTAGACTAAAGGAAGGAGGAAGGGATACCGGAAACCAAATAGGGTGCAGTAATAGGCAAGAAAGTAACAGGGCAAACTAAATGGGCCTACTGATCCTTTTCTGCTGACAAATTCCATGATTCTATGATTTGTCATTCTCTGCTGCACTTAGCACAGTGAAATTAGAATTGGAGCAGTTTTGTGACAGTGGGGTAGTGTGTGGGGGGATGAGATTAACCCTGTCAGAGTTCAAGTTGTCAGGGGGACTTGCTACATTATTTTTCATCTCAGAAGGTTTTGTTCTTTGATTATTATGCAGAGTACTCCTTTCACACTCGATGAAACTGTGCCTTGTACCCCCCCCATAGTTTCTCCCAGAACATCATTTTCATCAATAACAGGTGATTGTCTCAGTGAGGATTGTGTGTTGAGTGTCACCACACTGTGATGCAGGTGTCATGTTATCACTGTTATGATGTAGTTTTACACTTCTTTACAGGGGATAGCAAAACTGGCTCAGCAGAGTGTGAGAGAGGAAGAACAGTACTTGATACTCCCCCTGCCCTTTAATCATACTCTGACTTATAGTAATATTCAGTTTTCTCTTGCTGCACTTTAACTGATTCATTTCTGTTTGTCGTTCAGTTGGGTGGCTCCATTTGATCTCTGGATTATTCAGCCATGTCAGTAGGTTCATGGTTGTACTCCTTCCCAGGTGGTGATTCAGAGAATTGCAGTTTACTGTTCTTGGGGGGGGGGGGTCTGGTTGTGCTGAGCTTTCATGAGTGGGGGGGTAAAGTGCCAGTGACAGGGAAATTATTTTTTTTTCTAAAGGATGCCCAAACTGTTCTGAATGGGATAATTCATGGGAGAAGAAATAAAAGGAGTTGCAGCTGCCATAATTTCTGCATCACTTGGGGCAGTCCCAGGGTCCCAACCAGTGCCATTGGGTGACTTTCTATCCTACAGCTTATAGTGCTGCCTTCAGTGACCATTTTGAGTATTAGCTGGGGGAGTAGGTGACAGACATCCCCTGCACATACCCAGCTGTGCTGCTATAGAAGGCCTTTGATCTTCTGACGCTGTTAGAGTGGTACCTTGCAACATCCATGGGACAACAGCCAGTCATGTTTTTTAGGTTTGTACCACCTTTTGCATACTGGACTCTGGCAAATTTTTCCATCATCTTTGGCTAACAGTTCCGGCAGATGTTCCTTTGTAGCAGACATTTCAGCAACTAACAAAGCATCAGCATCCTGGGTTACAGGACCACTTCCAGTGTCCATGTCAAAATCACTGCTGTTGGTTATCATTTCAGGCATTGAAACCATGGCTTTCATTATTTCAGGTGAGATGTCCATCTCCATGTCTTCTTCTTCCAAAACATTTATTTTAACAGCAGTAACTTTGCCTGAGGCAATATGGAGCACAGAGAACAGAGCAGCTTGTCCACCTCCTTCCTCCATACTAACCAGGTTGGTCATCTTGCAGGCTAGCAAGATGACTAAAGGTTCCCCCACTAAATGTTATGGGAATTGTTTATTTATAAATAAAACACATAGCAGAATAGCACTCTTACAGTTTCACTATAGTAGTTCTACTGTAGTGTATATAGAATAAATAAAAACAAAGTGAAACAGTGCAACAAGAAACATTTCTACTAACAATTTGTTCTAGAAAGATGTGCATACAGTATGTCTACCACCCTATTCATGCATTTCATATTTCTATATTAAAAAAGGCACTTATTCCATAATGCTTTCAGCTTGATTTTTGAACACTTTCTTTCATCCTGTGAATAAACTTTATGTAATGTGACAGATTTTTTAAACAATTTCCATATAAGAGATGTTTTTGTTGTAGTACCCAAGCACATCTAGCTTGCTGAAGATAGTATTTATGGGCTGCACAAATGATCAATAATGTGCCAGTATTACGCAGTTTCCAAGTAGAAAAGAACACATCCAGTATCAATTCAAGGTAGCTGGGAGAGCCAAACAAAGGCTCTTTCCACACTGCAGCCAAATGCCTTCAAAAGGCATGTGCGTATGGGCATTCCATAAACAGATGTTCTTGGGTTTCCAGGGTAGTTATGCATGTCATCCTTGGAAAGTACTGCTCACTAATCTGGTTATGCGTATGAGTTACTCACACCTAGTCATCCATGGTGACTAAGCCATAGCACATCTCAGACAAAGGGGGGTATCAGGTAAGTTTTGGTTCATCAATTGACTCAAAACTGACTGCATGTCAGTTCCAGGACACAAGAGATATACCACCTCATCTCCAAAAGCAGCATCCAAGATAAACTGCTACAGTTGTCATTGACTGGAGGTCACAATTTGTGTATATGGCACTGCCCATTATTTAATCTTCTGAAAAGAGATTTACGTAGTCTGGAATAAACATAATCTTGGGGAGATCTCTACTGGTTATACTGGTTTAACGGGACAAAAGAAGGCTATTACAGCCCATCGAGATTGTCCCCAACAACAGTAGGTCAGTCATCTTCCTCATTTGTTAACCAACTATCCAAATTGTTTTTAAATGTATCAGATGTTTTTAAATTTACTATAAATTCAGGAAGCTGATTCCACTTCTGTGGTACCATAACATTAAATAAATTATCTCTTTTATTAGTATTAACCCTTTCAACAATTAATTGTTTATTATGTAGTCTACCGACTATACGTTTTTTCGCATATGCTAATCCACAAAGTTTAATTTGCAATGGACATTTTAATATATTAAATAAAAATAGCAAATCACCTCTTAATTGTCTTTGTTTTAAGGAGTGTAAACTTGTTTTAATTAAACATGAGTTATATGAATCATCTTTAAGTCTAGGAATCATCTTTGTTAATCTTCTCTGTACTTTCTCCAGTCTATAAATGTCCCTTTTGAGGTATGGACTCCAATAAGGGGATCCATAATCCAAATGTGGTCTAATATATGATCTATATAAGGTGACTAAACATTGTTCTGATTTATTGTCAAATGTTTTTTTAATCTGTTTAATCTGTTTCAACAACACGTTAGCTGAATTTGCAACTCTATTACAATGGGAGTCTGCTGATAATTTATTATTAGTTAAAATCCCCAGATCTCTTTCAGATTTGGAGTGTTTCTCTCAAGTTATTATTTTGCTATACCAAAAGATAAGGCAGCATCCATTCCACAACCCCTATGGTTCAAACTGTCTTAATATGTCTCACTACTTTGCCTATGTTGCTATATAAGAAGGAACTATAATGAAACACCAAGGGTTAAATTATCCCTAAGCCTCCCATTGATATAGGTCACCCCTCTATACAGGTGTGACCACTTCGGCACTGTTGACTGCTCTGACAGCAATGCCACCTACATAATCTCTCTCTTCAGGAGGTTTAGACAACTACCCCATAGGCCTTCAGAAAAAAAAGACAAAGTCTGGCCTCCAGTTTTGATGGAGAGGGAAGATATAACTAAGGTATATAAAAAAGGCAAAATTAGAGGTTTTTATAAAAAGAAATTAGTTTCAACTTACAAATTCTCTTATATTTCCACATATTCACTTTCTGTTCCACTGTTCTTATATAGGGTTCCCAGGTTTTCTTGTCCAGATTTCCCTGTCCAAATATAATCCCTCAAATTTGTATGGCTTGTGTTCAGATCAGAACCAATGCTATGTGTTGTGGACAGTGGTCTACAGAAGTTCCCAATGGAAAGCTGACACTTTTAGCAAAATTAACATGGGATCCAGATACTGATGCAAAAACTCCCAAATGTTCTAAAATAGCTATACCTGACTCTTCATTCTTAACACAATATTACAATGTCATCTGCATACACTACAATCTGTCTGGGTTGCCTCAGGATGTATAGGCATGCCCTCAACCTCTTGGTTTCAGTTGATATGTCTCAACAGTGGATCCAAGCTGAATATATATATATATATATATATAGAGAGAGAGAGAGAGAGAGAGTGAGTGAGCAGTGGACTAAAAGGGCATCCCTGTTCCCTTGTTCCCTGCCCCTCATACTTGAATATTTGACAGATAATAAACAAAGCAAACTATATACCAAGTACCATATAGAACTATTACCAATCAAAGTTTTAACAACTAGATATAGCAAGGCGAAAGATTTTTCATCCTTCTGCTGCTGTGAACGTAATAGATTAGAGATGGAAAATCTAAAATACGTCATCTTTGAGTGTTAATGGTATTCAAGCCCTAGAACCAAATGGTTATATTCAATAATGAAAAATATACAATCAAGTGATGAAGACTTCTTATTGAACATTTTTTTACTACTAATGATGAAATAATTATAAAAAATGTTGCTACCTATTTAATAGCCATTTATAAGATACGACTGAGACACGGAGTGTGATGGCACCAGGAATCTGACTTACAGACTGATTTAGTCTAACAAGAAAAACTAGGATATGTTAATTGATAATTTACACTGCAGGGGGTTACTATTGTACATCATAAGCAGTGTTGTGTGAAACATAGTTATAAAATTATTGTTTAGAATTTGTAGTTATTAGGAAGCATCAAAAAAAATTATGAAAACTACCTTATAACATGTCTTATATTTAATGACAACTTACACACCTATAAGGATACTGGTTAAAGTGTAAATTAATAGTATTCAACTGTTTAGACTGATGTATTTATTGTAATCACAAATATGGATAGGAATGGTATTTTATGTGATATTTTGTAAAGTGATATATGTATTATATATTGTAAAGGTCTTTTGACCGATCAATAAACTACTTTAACTAACTAGCATACTTGAATATGGTGTCCCAAACAGACATTAATATTTGGAATGACATCCACTGTGCTGTATAAACATGCAATCCACCTAATGAATGTTTCCAGAATGCCAAAGGCTCAAAGTGAATCAACTATCTATTGATATGCAAGCCTGTCAAAGACCTTTTCTTGGTCTACACTAAGGATGCATCCATTTAAGGAGCCTGAGGCACCCTTAACAAAAATCTCACACAGCAAAGGAAGATTACCTTCTACCCTTCTTGTCTTTACTGAACATGTTTGATATGGGGTTACGAGGAGTTCAGCAACTTGACACAGCCAGCCTGCCAAACTCTTGGCTAAACTTTTATAATCAAAGTTTAACAGGCTTAAGGGGTGCTAATTCCCTAAATCTGCCTTGTCTGCGTTTTTGTAACTATAAATCAGCATTGCTGTAAACATTGAATCAGTATGCAATCCATTTGCTAATGTACAGTTGAATAGATCACCAAATAGTGAGGCAAGTAAACTTTATATAAAATTATGAACTAAGGCCATCCCGTCCTGGAGCAGTGTTATTTTTGAGGGACACAATTGCTTTCTCTACTTCTGTTAAAGTAATGACGGCCACCAAAATTTCCCTATCTCTATCCAAGAGATCAGGAATAGTGATGTGCAAAGTTGGAAAACTCTGCTCCATGAATTAATTTGCAAATGTGCCTAATTTCACAAAGTTAATCTGCCTTTCGAAGTCCAAATTTGCAGTAGACTGATAACTTCATCAGTGAAGTTTGGTGCAGACGTGAATCCATGCTGCCTTGGGTCCTGTGTCCCACTGGCCTCTAGGTACTCAACAATTCTTTCCTTCAAATGTGATTCCATCATTTTCCCTATCACTGAGGTCAAGCTAACAGGTCTGTAGTTTCCTGCCTCTGCCTTGCTCCCACTTTTGTGAATGGGAATCACATCCACCCTCCTCCGTTCCTCAGGTAACTCACTATCCTCCCATGATTTGTTAAAAAGGGTAGTCAGTGATGTCACTATGTCTCCCCTTAGTTCTTTTAGAATTCTGGGGTGAATTCAATAAGGCCCCATTGCTTTGACCACCTTGAGTTTTAAGAGTTCTTTCATGACCCTTTCTTCTGTGTATGGACTGATGTCGACCCCCCTGCCCAGAGTGCTTCTATTGTTTAGGTACCTCCCCTCTTCTTCTTCTGTTGTGAATACTGAGCAAAAGTATTCATTCAGTATCTCTGCTTTTTCACTGTCACCTCTGCCCACATCCCTTCCCCTTTATTAAGCTTCAATATCCCTCCCTTGGTCTTCCTTTGCTCCCTGATGTTCCTATAAAAAGTTTTACCCCCCGTCTTAACCAAGTTGGCCATCTTTTCCTCGGTTTGGGCCTCCGCTGTTCTGACTGTCTTCCCCACTTCCTTCTGCTTTAACTGATATGTGTCTAAGTCCTGCTCCTTCTGTGGTTCCTGGAGTGACTTCAAAAAGATTGTCTAAATAAACAGCCAGCATTTATCCCATATTGCCTTGCCTACCTGTCTCTTTCCATGTATGCTACACAGTTTCTGATTCTGTGGAGTTGGGTTGGTGCTCCGGTACCATTCACATTCTCTCCACTATTGCTGGACAAGATGTTTTTCCACAGTTGGAACTCCTGGTGATACTGCTGCACTTTTCCGTCCTTCTCATTTGGAACCTACTCGTCTGTCTTCTACTGATTCTATTCTGTTTCTAACAAAGCACATTCAGGTGACCATAGTGCTTTCCTCTGCTGAAGTTTGCCAGTCGCTGTTTTGGGTGCTGAGTCCTCTCTGGTTCCCCAGCATTTTTTTTTTACCAGGAAATGCTTCATTTTGCACAGGGGAGTGTGACATTGTCACATCTGCCAGTGTCACCACTGACACATCAGCTTCTCTTGTCTTCTGAATGCTGAGGAGGTGGTCTCTCTCTTGGCCATACCTGGCCTCTACCTCAGCCATCATGTTCATCAATTTCTTTTTCTTTCCCTCCAAGGCAGCACATAACTTTTTCTCCTCCTGGCACAAGAATTCATCCTGTAGGTCAGTTTTCATTTTAATATTTGTATCGAACACATTGTTTCCATATCACAGTTTATAGGCATAGTAACCATATTAGGTAGAATGGCAGGGACAGAGGTTAGCTCTCTACTACACCATTATCTTCTCCACCTCCTTCTGGGCCAGCCTTCTTGGCTGGGTGCCTAAATAGTTAGCAGCTCCCCCTATAGAAGATGGGGTTTTGCTACCTACCCAACTGAAATAAAAAAAATATACTGAAGAGCTATGTTTCAATAGTGACAGAAGGTGGGAACACACAACTTATATACAAAAGCTTAGGAACCAGGAATATTAAGAAGACTCTTTTTTCTTTGATTATTTCCAATTTTTCCATACCATAACCTGGGCTGTAACAGACTGTGCCCTAGGTTCTCAGTTCTGAAGTACAAGGGCTTCAGTTAACTCAATTTTTGGACTATTTGACTCCCAAAAATAAGGCAATAACTTCCAAAATGAAGAGGTAGGAAGTCATTGCCTTCCAGAAGTGAAACCAAAAATGAGGTGACTTTCAAAATTGCAGGCTTGGAAGTCAGAAATGATGGCTTTTTCTAATAGAAACTGTATTCTATCACTAATATATTAACACCAATAAATTTGCCCTTCCTATAATATTGGCTTCTGGAAGTATTTTGACTTCCAAAAAATTGGAATGACTTCCAAATTTTGACTCATCAAAGTTTTAGACTTCCGCTGAAAATAAATTAACTGAACTCCCGTGAAGGACCATTTCTCCTTCACCAAAAGTGAGTCCCAAAATGTCCACCCTTTCACCAGCTACTTTAATTCTTGCTATCTGAGATTACTCCCCTCATCTACCGTAGATTCCTGTTCTATTCCAGTACTTTTTGACAAATTAATCTATGAAGCAGATGCTTTTGAAAAATTCTACAATACCATGGTCAGAGGGTCTGAAGCTGCTTTGTCATGTATGAAAACACAAACATCAGCCATATAGGTAGGGAGTTGGCTGATCAGATTATCTTTTTTAACTTTCTTTTATTTAAACATTTTTATGTAATACAATCAAGAAATAAAAACAAAACCAAGGGAACACTTGACAACACTGCTAGGTTCATAATAAGATGCAGTAAATGCATATTTATCAAAAATCCTATGCTCCCATTACTTCAATGAACCCCCCACCCACTAGCTGGTCATCTGGTCCTTTGTGGCTAAAGCTTAAATAACAGGATCTACAGGGAAACATGTGGAAAAGATTAATTAATTACTAAGTTATTGTAAACCTGTCATTCTCAGGGTTCTCAAATTAACTGGTAAAGTATGTCTCTCTATTGTGTACTCTAAATTATTAATTTGTAAAATCTACCCCATCTATTCTCAAATATTGTGAGCTTGTTATGAAGTAAATATATTAGTCTTATAATATTTGCTGTCCATTTCTTCAGGCCCAAGGCGTTCTGATCCAACCAATGTTTGGCTATGAGTTGCTTTGTAGAGATAGCTATCAATGTTAAATTTGCCATATCTGAGGTGTTTTTAACTGTTTCAAGATTACCTAAAATACATGTTTCAAAATTCAACACATTTTGTAAGGATAGTTTAACCCCAAAGTTGTTCATTACCTTATTCCAAATATTTTGTGCATCTGGGCAAGACCAAAATAGTTGATCCCTCCACTAGCCCACATTTTAGACATTTATTTGAGTCCCGTATCCCAAATCGGTATAGTTTTTGTGGAGTCAGGTATGTATTTGTAAAATCTTAAATTGAATTAGTCTCAGATTATCTAAGTGGATATATTTGTAAACGTTGGCCCAGAGAAGTGTCCAATTCTGTGAATTATTTTTGGACTCTGTAATCCAATAAAATGGGGTTATGGGATCTGATGAAGATTCCAAATCTAATAGCAGTAGATAGAGATTAGCTATCGGATGAGGTTTTAACATTTTTTTGTTTAATATCTCTTAAAATATCATCGGGGTCTGTGGTCTATAAGCTGACACCCAAATGAGCCTTTAAGGCTATTCTTTCTAATAATTGCTCTTGTGAGCATTTTTTCCTAAGATTTTCCTTGATTAATAAGACCTTAGGTGTGATTAATGTCACATTTTGTACAAAAGAGCTAACTTTAAGGTATTTGGATTCTGGAAACCATTTGAGAGGAATTGGTCTGTTGTTTATTCTGAAGTTAAGGTTACCGAAGAAAGGCTGTCTAATAATCTTTTGTAAGTTTATATCCAAGTAAGTTAAAATCTGTTGATGGACTCTGAGAGGAGTTCCAATACCTGAGTTTTTGAAATTTGAAGGTAGGACACTAGGTTTACAATACAGAATAGCTTCTGGAGAGAGATTATGTTTTTCCATTAAGGCCCATTCCAGTTCCACCCTAATAGGGTTATGGTTCTCATGCTCAATTGTTGTGAGCAACCATTTAAAATATTTGTTAATATGAGAGGCCATCTAGTACATAGTGATCTTTGGCAGTTTAACTCCTCCTTGGTTTCTTAAAAGAAAATGTTTTTTTAAAGCTATTCTACAGTAGGTGACTTACCTCCCAATAAAACGTTTGCAATTTCAGAGTGAAGTTTCTTAAACCAATTTAAGAGAATGAATATATTCAACATGTTTATTGGGTAGAAGACTCTACAAAAAAAGTTCTTTTTAATTATACTCACTCTCCCCCAAAAAGACAATGGGAGGTTGTTCCATCTTTTCATATCTTGCTTAACTGCAAATAGTACATTGTCCAAACTTAATTTCAATAATTGTGATTGGTCTGGGGTTAAGAATATACCCAAATATTTTAATTTAGTAGGAGCCCAAATAATACCCAGCTGTGTAATTTCACTTTTAGAAACAATATTGTTGAGAGGTAGAACTTCTGTTTTTTCAAGATTGAGTTTATAATTTGAGAATTTACTGTATTCTTGTATGATATCCAAGGTCACAACAATAAACTTTTCAGGGTTTGAGAGATGAAGTAGAATGTAGTCTGCAAAAGCCGAGATTTTTTGTTGTAATCTGCCTATAGTGACCCCTGAAACTAGCTTACTTGTATTCAGGAAAAAACAGTAGTGGTTCTAAATAAAAACTGAAAAGAAAAGGGGAAAGAGGGCACCCTAGATGTGTTCCACAGTGTAATGAAATGGGGTCAGATAGAATACAATGCAATAAATTTTTATTTCAGGGGACGAATAAAGAGTTCTTAGCCAACTAACAAAGGATATAGGGAAACCAAATCTGTACAATGTTTGAAAAAGAAATTCATGATGAACCCTGTCAAATGCTTTCTCCGTGTCCAGGGACACCAGTGCTATTGGGGCACCAGAGTCCCTGGACATGGAGAAAACATAGAAATGCTTCCTTATGTGATCCACGGCCTGCCTTTGAGAGATAAAGCCCACTTTATCCCTAGAAATCAGTGGGGTCCAATTTTTTTTAATCCTTTGGGCTAGGATAGAGGCCAACATTTTGATATAATTAATCAAAGAGATAGATCTAAAGTTAGCAACCCTATCTCTTGACTTTCCAGGTTTCAGTAATAGAATCAGGAGCATTCTAGGAGTGTTTTTTTATGTTAGACCCTTGTCTAAAATAGATTTGTACAGTTCTTGTAAGAGCGGAACCAAAGAGGACTTAAAAGATTTATAAAAATATGCGGTGAGCCCATCTGGGCTGGGAGATTTATTTAAAGTAAGTTTTTCAATCATCTCTTCAGTTTTACCTTGTTCTATCTGCTTACAAAGGTCTTCAGCTTGATTTTCCATTATTCTTGGACAGGTAGAATTGTCCAGGAAGCTTTGTATTGCAGTAATAGAGGGCTGGTTAGGCACTGGGCCATAAAATTGTGAATAAAACTTATAAAATTTGGATATTATTCAATTCAGAGCAGTTTTAACTTCATTAGTATCTAATGAATAAATTGACTCTATATACCTTGATTGCTCCTGCTGTTTAATTTTATTAGCTAAAAGCTTGCTAATTTTATCTCCCAGCTCAATGTATTTAGCTTTACTTTTGATTATGTTAAATTCTGACATTCCTTTAGTCAAGGAGAATGGTTAATTTTTACATTTTTACAAGTCTAATTTTTCTTGGTCAGACTGTTAAAATCTATTTTTTTTTAAGAATTAATGTTTTCAGATATAAGCTTAATTTTTTCTGTTTTGGCTTCTTTTGTTTTGATCCAAACCTAATAAATTTGCTCTTTATAGAACATTTGAAGGCTGCCCATATAATATCAAAGTGATCAACAGAATTCAAATTGTCTTTCCAAAAATTCTCAAAAGACTGAGTAATGTATTTAATAATATATTCTTGCCTTAATAAAGAATTATTCAGTCTCCAGATAGTTTGTCTTGGATACATCTGTGGTAACATGATATGCAGGTCAATTAATGAATGATCGGAGAGGATTCTTCCAAAAATGTATTTTTAACTTCTCTTATCCAGTTTTTAGAAATTAAGAAAAGGTCAATTCTAGAGTATGAATTATGAAATGGGAAAAAAATGAATATCTTTTGACTCCTGGATTTTAAATCCTCCAGGGGTCAGCCAAAGTGCAGATTTCTAACAGTTCAGTGAGCTCTCAAATATAAGACTGGAGAGAAATATTACTAGTACTAGACCTGTTTAAGTCGCAGTTCACTGGACTAGTCCAGTCTCTTCTCAAAAGCAATGTGAATGATATAAAAGGAGTCAATGCTGTAAGTAGGCCTGAAAGAAATGAGGAAGTGTTACTATTGGGACCATAAATCAAAGTGATGACTAAATGAGTTTGATTAAAGTGTCCTGAAACTATTACATATCTGCCTTCCTGATCCTGCATTATATGAGTTGGGGCAAATCCCAAAGAGCTGGCTATTAAAATAGTTACTCCTCCTTTAGATGTATATTTTCCTGCTCCATAGACTTGTGAGAAACTATATTTTTAAGCAGGTTTATTTCTGAGTTTAGCAAATGTGTCTCTTGTAATAGGATTATTTTGTAACCTTTGCATTTTAAGAGGTTAAGGATTTGCATTCATTTAACCCTGAAATGAATGCTTTTTACATTCCACAATGCAACTTTAAGGATTAAAGACATGATAATCTATAGCTTGAGGTAACAAGCAATAAAATTGGTTCAAAGTAGTTTTATTTCCCAGTAGGTCCTTATTATTTTACTTGCCAGATAACTAGCTAATCCCAAAAAATAAAATCACTTATATAGCTCCGCAACAAAATCCCTTCCAAAAGATTCTAGTATAAAACAAAATTAAATATGAAAGTTGTAAGTCTGGAGATAAGAAGGAAGGTTAGACACATCTTCAACCATTTCCCAGTCCCTAAGACTGCCCTCCACAAATCTAAAGATATGGTGAGGAACAATGCGATGGCCCCAATATCCAACCCACTGTAAAAAGTAGTCAGTAGCCACTAAAGCTTATATTTTCAAATTCCTAGGTGTAAATTATGATATTGATGCTAAAGATATTAAACCAACACTACCAACTAATGATTTCCCCAATGTACAAAACAAAGCCGTAAGTATAACTTGTTGTCATTACCATTTATAGAAAGAAAATTAATGTTTAATAAAAGCAAATCAGTTCCCTTTTTGAGAAGTCTTACTCTTACCTACTATATCAAAGCCTAAGGTGTTGTTTTCTATAACTTCTTCAAAGCTGAATCCAGCTTCATATCTCATTAATTAAAGGAGATAGTCATAAAATTAGCTAGACTGCAACATTATAGCTAACAACGTTATAGCTGACCCCAGAGACCAAAACAAGCCAGTAAGCCTAAATAAGACCCTTCTTCCAGCAATAATTTTTTTTTCAAATTTAATAAGCTTTATTATGTTTTCACTTTTACATATTATAAACAAAACAATCTTGTACAAGAGTTAAGAAGCAGTAATGCACATGACAGATCCTGTATATTCTCATGCTTCTATGGAAATCAAAAATGAAGTATTTTGAGACAAAATACATATGTTTTTCCTTAAACAATGATTATACCTATACTTTATTATAAATATCAGATGATGTTTGAAACAATCAATTATAACATCCAAAATTTAAAATAAAAAACAAAGAATACCCCCTACTACCCACCCCTTCCCATCCGTTTAGCCACTATGAATTTGTAATAAACAATGATATGGATATTTATCGTAACCTCTACAGAGCTTAAATTAATACAATAATACAGTCAGTACAGTAATCCTGAGAATAATTAAATGGACAATAGAGTATGCAAGGGGGCCCATATCTGCTGGTATTTATTACTACATTTGGAAATGCTCACCAGGAGGTGTTCTGCTTGTAAAGCAAAAAGCATTTCTTGAAGCCATTCATTCTATATATGTAGGGATTTGTTGATCTAACCAGTGAAGTAATATTATTTTTTTTTAGCACAAAGGGATATCAAAGACATGTGTTTCCATTGGTTCCCTAATAGAACATCCCTTAAGTCTCCAATAATACAAATTTCTGGTTGAAAAGCATTTTGGAATCCCAGAAGGAGATCAAGTCTAGAACGGATACATTCCCAGAAGGGGGATACTTTAGTACATTCCCAAAGAATGTGGAGCAATGTACCCCGTTGACACCCACATCTGGTACACATATCCGACTGGAGTTTCCCCATTTTTTTAAGTTTTACAGGTGTGTAATATAGGTCTTGTAAAACATAATACTGAAGTAACCTGTAACGGTCCCACCTGACATCCTTATACAATCTGTTCCAGATTTGCATCCAGTGACGGGCGACCGTAGTTGATGGGGGAATAGTCTTGTCCCATACATAATGAGGAGTATCATCTAAGTCCCCATATCAAGCATGAAGCTCCTTATAATAAAAAGAGATATAATGAGCAGTAGGCCTCGTTGAAATTGTACTTAGGACCAGTCCAATCATATATTGATCCCAGAGACCATTACCAAGGTGCTGTATTAAAGCTTGGGAAATTTGGATGTATTTAAAACAAAAAGAGGTTGGTAAATTGTATTTTGCTCTTATATCTGAGAAGGAAACAATTTATAGTTCTCTGTTAGGTCTATCACTTTTTTCCCCGCACCATCCGGCCAGAAGGATTGATTAATAACTTTACCTCCAATTCTAAAATTGGGATTACCCAGAATGGGTTGGGAGGAGTCTTTCTCCAGTGAATGGCCTAAGGTCTTGTTAAGTTGCATGTGAGTTCGGAGAGATGCCATGATGGGTGTGGATTTCAGCTGATTGGGGACCTTGTTAAAGGGGAAGATAAAGTAGTCCCTTTAGGTCTACACCTGTTAATGCACAAAGTGACTTTTCTATTTGGAGCCACAATGGAGAGTAAGGGTAAAAACCAGGATCTGATATAGGCCTCAGCCAATGTGAAACAACCAAGCAGTTAATCGAGAAATAATAAAGGTAAATATTGGGAACCTGTGGCCCTCCTTGTTCTTTGGATCACTGTAATTTAGAGATTGCCCTATGGGGGGGGGTATTTTTCCAAATGAATTTGGAGATAATACCATGGACCTGGCTAAACCAAGATTTAGGGAGAAATCGGTTAAGCATTTGAAGGGGAGTATAACAGTCAAGGCAGGATATTTATTTTAACTATATTAATACATCCCCAAAGGGAAATGGGGAGTAAAGCCCAGTGGTTCAAATCTGTCCTCATCTGTGTAATTAACTGGTCCAGATTATGTTGTTTCATTTTGGAATGAGACTGAGATAGGTATATGCCCAGATATTTTATTCTATCTCTTACCCAAGATGTTGAATATTCACTTTTAGGGTCTGATTATTTAAGGGCATTACCTCTGTTTTAGTCGACTTCGATTTATAGTTGGATAATCTATCAAAATCCTGAATGATGCTTAGGGCAGCAGGTATGGATTTAGATGGGTGGATAATATGCAGCATAATATCATCGGCATACACCGATAATTTGTATTGGGAATGGTTCATTGGAATACCAAAAATTAGTGTAGATTTGTTAATCTTCCTAATAAGAGGTTCTAAATATAAATTAAACAAATATGGAGAAAAGGGACATCCCTGTTGTGTACCCTGTTGCAGTAAAAAAGATGGGGAAAGAACTCCATTACATAGTATATGAGCCGATGGTTGTAAATAGAGGGCATTTATCCACTGTATAAATTGTGCCAGAATACGATATCGTGGAAGTAGATTAAACAGGTAGTCCAAGGACACCTGATCAAAGGCTTTTTCTGCATCCAAGGACACCAAAACTGTTGGAATATGGGAGTCCCTGGATGCAGAAATAAGATGAGAAAGTTTGCGCAGATGATCCGCTGATAAGCGTCCAGCCACAAAGCCTACCTGTTCAGGACTTAATAGAGTCTGCCAGACCTGAGCCATCCTATTAGCAAGTATTTTTGCTAAAATCTTCAGGTCTACATTTATTAGTGATATGGGGCAGTAATTTGGTAACATTGTTGGGTCCTTGCCCAGTTTAGGGAGCACCACAATAGTAGCAGCAGTGAGACTGTGATCCGAGAGGCCTTGCATATAAATGTAATTATAAGTGTTAAGCAATATTGTACCTAGTTGAGTTTTGAAAGATTTGTAAAAATTTGATGTGTAACCATCAGGGCCCGGTGCTTTGTCTAGTGGGCGTGCATCAATGGCCTCATAAACCTTTATTAAAGTCAATGGGGCTTGAAGAATGGCTATTTGAGGTTGGGACAGGTATGGAAGGTCTATTTCCAGGAGAAAATGATCTAGATCAAATCTATTAAAAGGTAAAGGAGAATGTGAGTAAAGAGATTGATAATATAATTTAAAACAGGAGGCAATGTCTCTGAGGGAAGTATAGATATTACCAAAAGCATCTCGAATAGTTGATACAATTCTATCAGCTGTTTGTGCTCTGAGCCGTAGCGCTAATAGCTTCCCAGCCTCTTCCCCTTGATCAAAGTAGGTGACTTTTGATCTAAAAAGCAGATGTTCAGTTTTGTCACTAAGAAGAATATTATACTAAAAACGCAGACTTTCTAATTTTTCGAATTCCGTTATATTTGAATAGGATGACAAGGATTTTTCTAAGGTTCTGATTTGCTGTAATAATACAGAAGTTTCTTGAGAGATTTTCCTTTTTCCTGATGGAGGCCAGGCAGATAATCTCTCCTCTTAGTGAACATTTCAAGGCTCCCCATAACATATTAAGTTTTGGCATGGAGAAAGCATTCTCCTCATAGAATTTCTCTATAAAGTTTTGCAAGTGTTCTACCAATTGCTGGGATTTCAGTAACTGAGGGTTGACTCTCCAAATCTTATCATAGCCCTTTGAAGCAGGTAGAGACCACTGTAAAAGAGTTGGGTGATGATCAGAGATCACTTTAGCTAAATAAGTACAAGTTTGAACCCTGGCTATACACTAAGTCCCCAACAAAAAGTAGTCAATCCATGAGAATGTGTTGTGTGGCAGGGAATGAAATGAGTAATCTCTTGATAAGGGAAAAAGGGCCCTCCAGGGGTCTACAAGACCTATGGTGTCCATAAAATCCTTCAGGGCCATTTGTGCAAGAGTAGGGGGAGAGCATCGGGGATTAGACCTGTCTAATGTATTACAAAGAACTAAGTTCCAATCTCCACTAAGTAATATAGGGAGAGAGGACCAAGAGGCTAAGCTAGTCATAAGTGTGATAAAGAATTGTGGGTCCTCCATGACAGGGCCATAAACTGATCCTAATATTAATTCCGTATGACCCAAAATGACTCTTAAAAGTATATATCTGCCTTGAGGGTCACTGATCGATTGGAGCAGCATAAAAGGTACACGGCGTGCTACCAGCACTGCGACTCCACACTTCCAGGTATCAAGGCCTACCACCAATACTTCCCCTACCTATGTTCTTCGTAAACAAGGTGTTTGTGAAGTGGGCAGATGGGTCTCCTGAAGAAAGGCCACATCAATACTGAGTTTATGGAGATGTAACAGTATCTTGGCTCTTTTGGTGGGGGACTGGGCACCTTTAACATTCCAAGAACAAAATTTTAAAAATGCTGCCATGACCCCTCAAAATGTCAAGATTTGCTCTGCAAGAATAAAATAATCTCCAAGTGATAAATACCATTTTCCAAAACAACTATTTTGTGTAATTCCAGTGGCGACCAGTGTAGTTCCCTTTCCTTCCCCCCCTTTACAGCTAGTTCTGGTTCCCAATCAACCGTGTCCTCCCACAACCCGTATCCCACCCAGTAACATGTTACAGATAATGAAAGTTGGAATATAAAAAAAAACAATAGAAAGGAAAAAGTAACCCCAACGTATCCTCTCCCCAATTTTTACCCCAATTCCTTCTTCTACAACAATATAGTCGATACCCTTAATGGGCTGAGTTATTGCTGAGACCATTGCCTTTGGCAGCCCCTGAAACTTAGACATTGCAACCAATAACATCCAAAGCATTACACATAATGCATTTGTAGAAGTGCCCCCCCCATGCTAGTACGCGTTGCCCTGAGTAAACTGCAGGGTAAACCAAGATCCAGTGCCTCCTGACCCAAATCCCAACCAGTTAACAGCTTAAAATATTATAATGACAGGTTCATATTAGTAATAGCCATAATATAGCAGCCAGTGCCCACGAATGCAGTAGGTAAAACAACAAGATTTATAAATGAAGAAATACAAATCTTCAGCTCTGGAAGCAACTATTTGCTTATCATGGCTGTCATATACATATTTAAAACATAAACCCATCTATTGGAGTTTAAAAGGACTCCAAACTCTCAAAATTATTTTTGAAAATCAGGTAACGCTCCTAACCTATACGGTAGGAATTTACTACTCTTTTGCAACCACTTCAATATAGAAAACTAAGAATGATAGGATATGTAGCATTCAAAAAGGGCATAGATTAAATTAGCTGTCTCTGCTAATAGCCCGGTTTACCAGCCGGTGACATTCTGTGTTGAAACCTTGTCTTGGAGTGGGTCTGTAGAAGTCAATGTGTCAGTTATCAATCGCCTTCAGACCTAAAAAAAAAAAAAATGTCTCTAATGCAGGATGAATACAAAGTTCTCACATATTCATTAATATGGTCACTGTCACCCTCCTGTGGTCAAACAACGGTATCTGCTGAGTTTTTCCAGAGCGGGCCGAGACACTCTCCTATTCCAAGACCTGGAAAGGAAGCAAAAGAAAACCCCGGGCAAGTCTCTTCATGGGGCATCAGCAAGCAGAGAATAGATCTGGATACAGTGAGCCTGTAGAGCAGGAGTAGCTTGTTGCGCTGTGTCAAAGGAATGCTAGATGCCAGTGTGGTGAACAGCGAAACGAGATGGATACCATACCTTGTACTTGATCTCTGCTGCTATTAATTTAGATACCAGGGGATGGTACTCCAATCTTCTTTGCCTCACCGAGGCTGGTAAATCTTGTGTCAGTCTCAACTGTTGACCCTCCCATAAAACTTGCTGCACTTTTCTGACCTGCTCAAGAATATGGGATTTATCGAGATAATTAAGGAATTTTATTATAAGTGTTCTCGGGGGTTTTCCAACTGCAGGTTTTGGATGGAGCGAATGATGAGCCCTCTCTATTGTGTAAGTGGTATTATTGGGAGTGGGTCCAGCAATTTACGTAAGCATTTTTTGTAGGAATATGATGGGTGAGGATCCCTCCGCATCTTCTGGAAGGCCGAGGATTATAATATTGTTTCTGCGACTTCGGCCTTCCAAATCTTCCAATTTGGCTTCCATTTTGTGCACTCGTAGCCTAAGGCTCACCACTTCAGGTTCTATTTTGCCCTTCCAGCTCTCCAGGGATGTAGTGTGAGCTGTAACATCTGAAATGGCCCTATTGGTATCTGAGAGCTCCCCTCTGAGTGACTTAATTTCTGCCGTGATATCTTGCAATGTAGTTTTGAAAGGCTGAAGTTCTTCCATGAATTTCTGCTCCGATAACGGAGTTAAGGCTTGCTGGGTTACAATAGGTGCCATGGATTTCGTAGAGCCACTGGTTTGGCTTTCAGGTCATTTCAGACCCTTCTCCGGGGTCTGCTGGGGGTGTGTGGTATGGTAGAGCCTGGCGCATTTCAGCCTCCATGGCAATATTAGGCCCCGAACTGAACGTCGGAAATTAGAAGGCTTACACGTAATTATCAACCCCACAACTTGTGATCAGCACACCGGAGATCTATCAGGAACCCAATCCATCGTAGGTGAGCTGGAAGTCGAGTGTAGATTATTTTATTCATGTAGTGAGAGTTGGAGCAGGAGCTAGTCCCTAGAGCTGCTAGTCTCATCGAGGCATCACGTGATGTCTTCCAGCAATAATTTGGTTTTGGGGCAAATATTAAATAATGTTCTGTGATGAGTGTGGCCAAAATTGAAAGTAACCACAGATTCCATGTTATATGAGGTAGAGTTGGTGAGAACCCCAGAATGAGGAGGGGAGCCACTGGAATGTACTTCCCCTGAGTTAAGATCTTTCCACAGCATATCCATTGGTAGTAGTTCCAAGGCTTAACCCTCGCATGGCCACAGACTAATATATCAGTCCAAAATTCCTATATGTTCTAATTCTGATGGCAGCCTAAGGGTTAAAGGTTATACATTTCATTAAGAGAGATGTCTGATTTTGGCGGCTACCCCAATAAAATAATCTTTACGAATTCATATTCAGCTCTGTACATTTTTAAGATACTCTTCCAGTAAAGACGGCCATCAGCCAATATGTCAAAATCCTAATATAAGAATTGGGAGGAAAATGATCTTAGAATCCTGGCTACCCCAGTTGAAGGGTTAAAGATTTTTTACAGGGAGATAGATGTTTTCCAGTGGCAGATATAATCATTAAGTATCACATAGGTCCCAACCAAATATTTAAAGTGTATCAGGTTAAACATTTATTAGAGCAACTCAGGGATAAATTTAGAGTTGAACAAACAACGGGGACTTTTTTTTTAGTCTTAAGCCCAGATGGCTTGGGAGCCACATGCAGTATCCAACTTATATAAGACCCTGTTTAATCAAGCATATGTGGATCTTGATAATAAGCCCCAATATTGGTTATACCAATTTGGGACACAAGGCAGGAAATGGGATGAAATCTGGCAACATAACCACCGATACATTACCCAAGATAGACTAAGGGTATTGCAGTTTCAATCTTTAAATAATTTGTTTTGGACCCCTTCTAAATTATATAGAATTGGATGCAGGTCCGACCTTTTATGTCTCCAATGCCAACAGGAAGAAGGAACTTTATATCATATTTTTTGGGAATGTCCTCTGATAAAAGAACTATGGGATAAGATTAAAAGTAAAGCAGACCCATTGCTAGGAATTGATCATCATTTTGTTCCTGAAGTGTCTGCTAGGTGATTATTCCAGTGTCAAAGTTAGAGTCAGGAGGTATTATATGGCCATGATTTCATCTTCACTTAAAAAGGTAGTACTGAAACACTGGTTAGACGACATCCCAATTACCTACACCGAATGGTTACAGGAGATGTTATTTAATTTGAATATGGAGAAATTTGGGGCCAAGAGAAGGGACTGTCATTCAAGGTATGTGTCGATTTGGGAACATTTTCATATGTTATATTTGCTTCATTCTAGGTCTCCTAACTGAGTATAACAACAGTAGCATATGGATATCCTCATAAGAACTACTCACTGAATACTAACCTCCAGGGAGGGAGGAGGGCGGGAAAGAAAATGGGGGACGGAGGGGAGAGGAGAGTAAGAAATGTTTCTTTTCCTCCTTTTATCTCATATAAAGTTGAAATGTAATGTTTTCTTGAAATGTTTCTTGCTCTGTAAGTATATAAAATCAATAAACTTGAATTTTAAAAAAGAGAAATGTCTGATTAAGAGACAAAAAATATATTGAAATTTCAGGAGAAGAGTTGTGAATGATGGCTACAAATACACCCAGTTCAATTCTCAACCCTATTTGATCAGAATCGTGGGCAATTTGTGTACTGTTAGGCAGATGGGAGTTCTCATCACTGGAAGTCTTGGACGAGCAGATTGGAAGAGTCAGTAGGAAGGGGGACACCATAGTGGTGAGGGACTTCAACCTCCCTGGGGTGGACTGGAACACCCCAACCACCATGTGTACAAAGGAGCAGAGATTACTAGATGCACTTCAGGACTGCTTCCTGGTGCAACTGGTCTGTGAGCCGACTAGGAAGGGTAGGACTCTGGACCTGGTATTAACAAATGGGGAGGTTGTAAGGGATCTGGGAGTGGTGGACCCTCTGGCTGGGAGCGACAGTCATACAATGTGGTTGATTTTAAGGGAGTGGACTTTAACAGGATGGGGGGAAATTTGGGTTGAACATCTGGTGGGAATTCAGACATACATGAGTGCCAGCCAAAAATGGAATATCATTAAGAGAGGGCTGGCAGAGGTTACTGAGACCTGCACCAGGACATGCAGCAAGAAGGGGAGAGCAAAGAATGAAGCAGGCTGACTCGGGAGGTAATGGAAGGGGTAAAGGCCAAGAGAAAAGCATTCCAGAGGCTTAGAAAATTGGGAGGGCAAGGGGACAAAGATACGTACACAAAGAAGTCTAGGGAGGTTACCAGGCTAGTCAGAGTGGCCAAGGCTTCCAGAGAGCTGAGACTGGCACAGGGAATCAAGGTAAGGGAAAAGGACTTCTTCAGATACATTGGCAAGAGAAGAAGAAACAAAGACCAGATTGTGAGGATTAAGAAATATAAGGAGTGGGTGGAGAAGGGGGAGAACCAGACAGAGGCACTGAATGAGTACTTCTGCTCTGTGTTCACAAAGGAAAGAGAGGGGCAGATACCCCATGGGAAGGGTGAAGTGGGTGGGGGGAGAGGGCAACTGATATCAGAAACACAGAGGACAGGCTGCTGGAGAGACTAAGGGCACTGAGGGTGGACAAGACACCGGGGCTGGATGGCATTCACCCTAGGGTACTTAGGGAGCTAGTGGAGATCCTGGCGGGCCACTTGCAAACCTGTTCAGTACATCACTGGGCACAGGATGCATGCCGCAGAACTGGAGGATGGCCCATGTGGTGCCCATTTATAAAAGTCACCTGAAAGATGATCCAGGCAGCTATAGACTGGTGAGTCTCACTTCAATTGTGGGGAAACTCATGCAGTCAATCCTAAAATAGAGGCTGGTGACCTTTCTGGAAGACAATGGGCTCCAAGATGGCTATTAGTACAGTTTTGTATCGGGCACATCCTGCCAGATTAACCTAATCGAGTACTATGACTGGGTTACCAGGGAAATGTACAGGGGCCCTGCAGTGGACATCCTATGGTCGTCCTATATTTTTACTTCAGCAAGGCCTTTGACTTGGTGCCACATGGGAGGCTGGGGGGAAAACTGAAATACATTGGGGTGAGGACAAAAATGGTCAACTGTACTACCAACTGGCTGAGGGATAGGCAGCAAAGGGTAGTAGTGGTGGGAGAACTCTCATCACCAAGGGATGTTACAAGTGGGGGGCCCCAGGGTTCAGTACTGGAACTGGTGCTGTTCAGGATATTCATAGCCGATATCTCAAATGGGATCCAGAGTAGGATCAGTCTGTTCACAGACAATTCTAAGACTGGTGCAGTGGTAGATGACATAGAGGGGTGAAGGGGGCTGCAGGAATGCCTGACCAAACTACAGGAATGGTCAGAGACTTGACAGTTGGGGTACAAAGCCAAGAAGTGCAAAGTACTGCACTTCAGAGTAAAGAACCAGGGGAGGAAATATCAGTTGGGAGGGGTACCATTGGAAAGCACAGTGGAGGAAAAGGATCTAGGGGTACTAATAATGGGGAGTATGAACCATTTAGCTCAGAGCAGGGAGGTGGCTGCAAAGGCAATAAGATGCTGGGGTGCATAGTGAGGGGAATCTCCTCCAGGTACAGAGAAGTGATCCTGCCCCTGTACAGGTCACTGGTCAGACCACACCTGGAATACTGAATGCAGTACTGGCGTCCATTCCTGAAGAGGGACATCAGACTGCTGGAGGGGGTGTAGCATAGGGAACTGAAGATGATACAGGGACTTGAGGGAAAATCCTACGAGGAGAGGCTGGAAGAGCTGCAAATGTATTCCAGGAAGAGAGGAGGGATGGGGGGGTATGATCAAAACCTTTAAGTACCTAAAGGGTATTAACAGGATCAATACAGAAGGGATTCTTCAGAACAGAAGGGAGAGGGACATAAGTGGGCATCTGTTGAGATTGGAGGGGGGAGATTCAGGAGAGAAATCAGGAAGCACTTTTTCACAGAAAGGGTGGTAGATAAGTGGAACACTCTGCCTGAGGAGGTGGTATCATGTAGAATGGTGGGAGGATTTAAGAGAGGGTGGGACAGAGTGAGGGGGCTGGGTATGAGGAGGGAGGTGGGGCAGCTACAAGTTGAGGGGCTAGCTGCACAGTCAAGCAGATTTGATAGACTGTGAGGCCTGTTTCTGCTGGCATTTCATATGTTCATATGTGTAAGCTAAAATGTTAACTGGGGGAATATCATCCTTTATTATTAAAATCTTTATGCTATCATGGCCCTGTATTGCCCAAAGTAAGGGATCTACACCAAAAATATAAAGAATGTAACTCAGGGGGTACCTTTGTCGTACCCCCTGAAGATCGGACCTCTGATCCAGCCACCTGTTAATAAAGGGAGTAACACTCCTCTGTGCATATAATACCTTCAGCCAAGATACAAATGTGTCCAGAATACCATACAGTTCCAGTACTCTAAACAAATATTCAAGAGCTAACTGTTTGAATGTCTTCTCTTGATCAAGAGATGGGGCATACCCAGAAAGTGAACATGTGTTACTTCTTTCAGACACCTAATGAAATAATACTAAGGTATCATGAATTGACCTTCCAGGCAAAGCACACCCTTGAAATGGTGTTATAAGAACTTCCATTACATGCACAATATGATATTTCAATATTTACAGTAGATAAGATTTTCTGATCTACATTTAATAAACAGATGGGAAGCCAATTGGCCAAGAATGCTATATCCCCCTTTCCATATACATCCATCTAGCTAATCTATCTTATCTATCTTAGCTAGCTTGCTGTCTGTCTGTCCGTCTGTCTGTCTATCTATCTAGCTATTATTAATTTATTTGAAGAGTTTCACCAGAAAAGGCATGCTGAGCTGCAATAGCTCATTTCCAGATGTGCCCTGAAGGGAAGGGGGGGGAGGGAGTACAATAGTTTTAAAATACAGAGAATAGTAAAATATAGGATAAAGTAAATATAGGAAACAAATATACAAGAAAATATACAGGCAAAATACAGATAATTACATAAATGTACACACAAATCCATAACCACACAGGAGAGGGAATTCAGGAAATACACAGTTAAACCACCTGCATGCCAAACAGGCTTAAATCAATCTATCTATCTCTCTATCTATCTATCTATCTATCTATCTATCTATCTATCATAAAGTATGCTAATTTTTTCCCATAGGGAAACTAGGTTGTAATTTCGCCATTATAACCAGCTGGTTATAATGGTGAACACGTCCCCAGTTTCCCTAACTCAGCACATGCACCAGCCAGGATCTTCCTCTCCTGGGTGCCATCATGCTTTCATCACCGCTCCATAGTTCACTGCACTCTGACTCAACAGTGGTAAGTTAATTAAAAAAACAAGCAGTTTTTTGTAAAGTGGCTGACTTAAAAAAAATGGTAGCTGACTAAAAAAGGAAAAAAAAAGAAAACATTTTTGTCATGAGATGTGGACCACACTGAAACTCGACCGGTCCATCGCTATCTTTGTTTTATATAATTGCAGTGGCAAGAAAACCGAGCACCAGCAATTATATAAAATAAAACCTCAGTAGGGGGTGTAAAACTCATATTTTACACACACCCTCAGTGTGGGATGCCTAAAATAAGCCCCTCAAGCTTCGCTCTCAGGGTTATGTGGCATTCCACCTCGAGGGGTGTAAAATTCTCGTTATGATCCCCTACCAAGCCATTATTTATTCCCTCACACCTCTCTCTCTCTATATATATATATATATTATTGTAGCTTTTGTCATAGAAACTGGCAATTTGCCTGATGTCAGCATTTAATTATACATTTCCACGATTGCGGGACCTAATGTAGTACAGACATTTTTATAGAACTCAGTGGGTATTTATCACTTGAACATGTTAGGTTTGTATATTCCTAAAGGTTGCATCAAGAACATTCAATCTACATGCTCTGTTTTTCTGTGGCAGGGTAATATGATTAGAAGAGCCTATGGGAAGTTACGTAGGTCACGAGGGCTCGGAGGCTTACAACTTCTGGATTTTTATAATTATTATTTAGCTATACATTCAGCACATTATTTTTATGAACTGAACTTGACAGGTTTGATGGGCTTCTCCCTAGCTGGCCTACTATTGAACGTGCCCTGGTTGAGAAACATGGGTTGTCCTTATTTTCTTTGCTTTATCTCTCCAGGACACACTTACCAAGGGGCCTTAGGGAAACATTTATAGAATGGGACATTCAGGCCCACGCGCAGTTATACAAGAGTTTGAAGGTTACTTGTCATAAGGGTATTAACCAGCCTTTCTATGGGAATTATAACCTTAGGATTTCAGACTGCCCACTAAGTGCTAATTGATTTTAGGCTCTGTCTGTTAATTCACTTATGGACCTCACAGATAGTGGGTTTGTTCTCTTAGTGACAGATATTATTCAAAGTTTCTCTCAATCTTAAGGAGTACTTTAAGGGAGTACAATTTAGACACTGTGTATCCATTATTTACCCCCGCCTCGGAAATGATTCTGTGTGAGAGGTGATGAAAACATTCCAGTTACTTGTTCTTAAGAATAGACCAATATCTAAAATATATAAGGAAATCTGCCTGCAGTCCTGGGAAGGGATCTCTCCAGTGTTGTATTATAGGAAATCTGTTTTGGAAATACAATAGTAAGATGGTGGAGGGTTTTTGCTAGACATCTACAGATTAGTCAATCAAGACAGACTTAGATTTTTGCAATTTAATATTCTTCATGACCTGTATTATTCTCCAACCAAATTATATAGAATGGGTATGGCTGCTTCCCCAATCTGTGACCGCTGTGGTTTAGACATAGATACACTTTACCATAAACTATGGTCTTGCCCTCCAGTCAAAACATTTTGGTCTGTTGTACAATGGGAAACCTCTACATTTCTTTTATTTGCCAGAATTTTTTTACTAAAGAGGTTTGTCTGCTTGGAGATTATTCATCTATCCCGACCATCAGGTTGAAGAGGAGGATGACAATAATCACCTTAGTTACTAAGTTGATATTAGTGTAGCACTGGTGAGGTGAAGGTGAGTTTTCATATACAGAGTGGCTCCAAGAATTCTTAACAGCGTTGAATGCAGAACGAATGGTGGCTTATGCTACTGATACCTTGAGCGACTTCCAGGATTGCTGGGGTGCCTTTTATTTCCTATTAAAAGGGGGGGCCCCTGTTAAGTAACCCTCCCAATGGTCAGCTTGTATCCTAGTAGGTAAGTGCAAGTTGTGACAATGGAGATTAGCTTCTTGACATCTGAGTTACGGAGGCCATTTTCTTAAGGGGGTCCTGGTACCTGAGGCATGTCTGAGAGGGGGGATGGACTGGGAAAGTTGGGGGGGCTGGTTTATTGTTGTGAGTTATGTTGTGTTTAATCAATTTTTAATATTTATGTTGCTCTGGATTTGGTTATTTGTACTGGTTATTATTTTAAACATTAATAATGGTTACTGAGTTAAAAGAACTTAATAGCAATCCATCCATTCCAGGAGGTTTATTTCCTTTCATAGAGTAAATGACTGATTCTACTTCTTTTAAAACAACAGAAGAAGTTGTCACCTGTCCCAAATGTGCCTCCAGCTTTGGATGCTGAATTGTACCTAAGAATTGGTTAATGTCACTGTTACGTGTCTGAGGAAAGGCAAAAGAGTCTCTACAAAATATTAGAGAATACGTAACATCTCCGCAATTTTTGAACATTTAATCCCTTGTGAATTCAATAAACATGTGATAGGCTTATTCTCAACCCTTTTCTGGTATCCTTTAAAAATATCAAAAGATTGCCCCAGTGGTGTAGAGGGTTAAGGCGCTGGATGCCTTATCTCCTCCCATGCCGGTGACCCAGATTCAGGAACGAGCCTGAGTCACTGGGAGCTGGCTGGGGCCGGGGGGCAGGAGTTGGATTGAGCTGCCACGAGACAGGTCTTCTCTCCCAGGGAAGGACGTGGGCTTCCCTGGCTCTTAGCTGCCACCTGGTGGAGGCTAGGTGGCAGTGTCAAGCCAAGAGGGAGCCAGACATTAGTCCGGGTGGGAGGAAGGGACCATCAACAAAGCCATGGAGCACATGAGCACCTCCACACATGTGCATGACCATGTTCTCAGGCCCCAGGATAATGAGGGAAGGGTAGAAAACAGAAAATGGGTCACCGTGCTTGCTCAATTAAGCCCTGAGGAACAGGATTGAAATCCTCTGCAGGAGGACCACTTTTTGCCTGCCCCGAGCCCCAGTGATAAAAAGCTATATAGAAAAAACATTAAAAGACTGAGCACAGCCTTTTGTCCCCTATTGAAGTTCCTGTTTTAAAGATGTTGCTCTGTCATACTGGTATTCCATCACTTTTTGTTTTATTTTCTTAATTTGGCACTATACTGTCCCACTTTCTTACTTGATAAATTTATCAACCTGTGCAACTGTGCACAAACACAGAGGTATTTTTTGATACCTAATAGAGGCCCTTTTAGATGTATAAGATGAAAAGGCTGAACAAAGAACTTATTTTTTTGTTCTCCAATCAGGCTACCCAAGACTCATGTACATCATATACTGACAGTCTAGCTCTCAACAAATTGTTTATATGATATGAACATATGAAAATACCTGCAGAAGCATGTCTTAGGGTCTTATCGAGTAAATTCGATTATGCAGCTAGCCCTCAACTTGCAGCTGTCCCACCTTCCCCCCACCTCTTCATCACAATCCCCCCACCATGTCCCTACCCCTCTTAGAGCTGCCCACAGTTCTACAGGATACCACCTCCTCGGGCAGAGCATTTCACCTGTCTACCACCTGTTCAGTGAAAAAATGTCTCCTTATTTCCCTCTTGAATCTTCCCCCTCCAATCTCAGCTGATGCCCTCTTGTATCCCTCCCTCTTCTAAGCTGGAAAATCCCTTCTGTATTAGTCTTATTTATCCCCTTAAGGTATTTAAAGGTTTCAAACATAACCCACCATCCCTCCTCTCCTCCAGGGAGTACATGTTCAGCTCACCCAATCTGTCCCTATAGGACTTTCACTCCAATTTCTGAATAATCTTGGTCACCCTATGTTGCACCCCCTCCACCAATTTGATGTCCTTCTTCAGGAACAGGTGCCAGTACTGCACACAGTACTCCAGGTGCATCCTGACCAGACATCTGTACAAGGCAAGTATCACCTCCCTATTTCCAGATGAGATTCCCCTCGCTATACACTCCAGCATCCTATTGGCTTTTGCTGCCGCCTTCCTGCACTGAGCTGAGTTGTTCATGCTGCCCATTATAAGCAACCCCAGATCCTTTTCCCACATGGTGCTTTCCAGCTGCAAACCTCCCAGCTGATAGCTCCTCCCTTGGTTCCTAGCTCTGAAATGCAGTACCTTGCACTTCTTGGCGTTGAACCCCAGCGGCCATGTTTCTGACCACTCCTGTAGTTTGGTCAGGTCCTCCTGCAGCCCCTTCCACCCTTCAGTGTCATCTACCACAGCTCCCATCTTCGTATAGGCAGTGAACAGACTGATCCTACTCTGGAACCCATGTGAGATATCAGCTATGTATATCCCAAACAGCACTGGTCCCAGTATCGATGTGGCACCCCGCTCATCACTTCCTTCGGTGATGAGAGTCCTCCACCACCACCACCACCACCCCCCTCTGCTGCCTTCCATTCAGCCAGTTGATGATCCATTTGACCATCTCTGTTCCCACCCCTGTGTATTCCAGCTTCCCCCCAGCCTCCCATGTGGCACGAAATCAAAGGCATTGCTGAAATCCAGATACAGGACATCCACCACATGGCCCCAGTTCAGCTCCCTAGTTACCCAGTCATAATACTCAACGAGATTTGTCTGGCACAATCTGCTTGAGACAAACCCATGTTGTTGGCCATCCTGGAGACCACTGTCCTCCAAAAAGGTCACTAGCCTCTCTTTTAGGATTGTCTCCATGAGCTTCCCCACACCCTAACATTGATGTGAGGCTCACTGGCCTGTAGTTGCCTGGATCATCCGTAGAGCCACTTTTGTGAATGGATACAACATGGGCCATCCTTCAGTCTTGTGGTATACATCCTGTGTCCATGTAGGTATTGAGCAGGTCAGCCAGTGGTCCTGCCAGGATCCCCACCAGCTTCCTGAGTTCCCTAGGGTGAATGCCATCTGGTCCCAGTGCCTTGTCCACCCTCAGTGCCCTTAATTCTTCCAGAACCCCATCCTCTGTAATCCTTACTTCAGTCACCCGCTCCCCCCCACTACCCACTCCACCCATCCCTTGGGGTATCAACCACCCTTTCTCCTTCATGAACACAGAGCAGAAGTATTTATTTAATGCCTCTGCCTGATCCACCCCATTTTCCACCCACTCTGTGTTCTTCCTAACCCTTACAATCTGGTCCTTGTTCTTCCTTCTTTCTCTAATGTATCTGAAGAAGTCCTTTTCTCCTTCCTTAATAGCCTGCACCAGTCTCAGCTCTCTTGAAGCCTTGGCTACTCTGACTGGCCTGGTAACCTCCCTGGACTTCTTCATATACTTATCCTTGTCAACCCCTCTTCCCAATGTCTTGAGTTTCTGAAATGCCTTCCTCTTTTCTCTCACCCTATCCATAACCTCACGGGTCAACCAACAGGACTTCTTTGCCCTTCCCTTCTTACTGTGTGTCTTTGTACAAGTCTCAGTGGCCTCTGTCAGACCTTTTTTAATAATATCCCATTTTTGACTAGTATCCATGTCTGCTTGAATTCCCTCCAGATACCTACCCCAAATTTCCCCCCATCCTTTTAAAGTCTGCCCCTTTAAAGTCAATCACCCTGGTCCCCGGACCCCCTGTTTCCCTACCCATATTGAGCATGAACCACACTGAGTGGTGGTCATTCCTAGCCAGAGGATCCTCCACCCAGAGTTCTTTTACAGCCTCTCCATTTGAAAGTACCAGGTCCAGTGTCCTCTTCAATCTAGTCAGCTCATGTACCAACTGTACCAGCAAGCTGTCCTGAAATGCATCTAATATGACCTGCTCCCTTGCAGTTGTGGTGGTTGGAGTGCTCCAGTCCACCCCAGGTAGGTTGAAGTCCCCCCACCACCACCACTGTGTTCCCCTTCCTACAGACCCTTCTGATTTGCTCAGCTAGCTCTCTATCCAGGTCATCTCCTTGTGCTGGTGGTCTGTATACTACTCCCATCCTCAGTGTCCTACCTTTCAAGTCCTGAAACTGTATCCATAGGGCCTCTGTTCTGCCTTCCTTCCCTTCCTCCCTTATGCACCTTATCCCTTCCCGTACATAGAATGCTATCCCCCTTCCCCCATAGTCCCATCCTTCCTGAATACTCTCCAGTATACCCTGGGATCATCATATCCCAGTGCTGGTACTGGGTGGCCCACATTTACATGATGGCCGCAATGTCCACCTTCCTCACTGCCAGAAGAGTCTGCAGCTCAGCTGACTTATTACCTAGGATCCTCAAATTCAGTGTGACCACTCTCCACCCTGTTTCCTTCCTTATCATTCCCTGGTTTCCCCCTCTACTCTGCCCCATGCCTTTACCCCGACTCCTACCCTGTTAACATGGGGGGTAAGCTCATCTGACTCCCCTCTCTGGGATCCCTGCCTACCAGCTGTCCATTTGCCACCCCCTCGCCTAGTTTAAACCCACCTTTGCTGCAATGTACCCCTCTATCCCCTGCTTTAATACTCCTTTCCCCTCCCCGCTCAAGTGTAGCCTGTCCCCTGTGTATAGATCATTATTGTCGCAGGTTCTGCCCTAGCCACCCACTAACCCATACCCCTTGATCAACACCATTCCCCCAGCCATGTGTTGAACTCTCTAATCCTCCTTTTCCTCACCGTACTCGCACAGGGCACTGGAAGCACCTCTGGGAATGCCATTGATTCCCTCAGCTCCTCACACAACCTTTCCAGCTCCTCGAACCTCTCCCTCACAACTTCCACTGTCTCCCCCACCAGGTAATTCATACCCACATGCACCATAAGATGTAGTTTCCTCCTACCCCTTCTTGCACACTTCAGAATTGATTGCCCCACCTTGCCCGCCATTAACAAAGGTATGGACTCTACCCATATATGACTATGCTTTTCCCCATTACTGCCCCATCTTATCCCTTTTAGTATAAAATTTCCCAGCACTACTAGTCCCCATCATTATTCCTTGTCCCTGCCCCCACCCTATTACAAAGGTACCTATCTCTAGAGACCACCACATTTGTAGTTCTGCCCTTCCCCTCTATGGCTCCCCTCACCCCTGATCTGTCACCCATCTCCCTCACTGTTCCTTCTTTATCCTCCACGTCCCTCCCAACCTCCCTGGACACCCCTTCTGCCCTTTTTGTTCTCCCTACCAGCATTGCTCCTCTCCCCCTTCCCCTCTTCTCCCTTCAACCATCCTTCCAGCTGTGCTCCTCTCCCCTTTACTTATGTCTCCCTCCTCTGACTGACTACTGTTCCCTGTGCATTCCCCTCTCTGTCCCTCTCCTGCCCCCTCCTGGAGATCCTGCCCCCCCTGCTCCTCCTCCTCCATCAATGTTGCCAGCACCTTACCTGATAGGGTCTCCCCCTTTTCAATTGTTCTACAGTCTTCCTCATGATGTCTAACTCCCACTTCCTATGAAATAGAAGTATTCATCCTCCAGATACCCTTCCGTTTTTTTGGGAACCCCTCCTCCAAAAGTGTACTCTGAAGTAATAAGTGATCTGATGTTTCCACACCCAATGTATTAGAGGAGACTACTTTAAAGAAATAGGAAAAGTAAAGACAGACAAGGCAATGGGGCCAGATGGGATTCACCCTAGAGTGTAGAAGGAACTCAGGGAAGTCCGAGCTGGTCTGCTGACAACCCTTTTCAACCAATCACTAGAGATGGGGGAGGTATCTGGGGACTGGAGGAGGGCAGAGGTGGTCCCTCTGCACAAGGCTGAAAGTAGGGAGGAGGCAGGCAATTATAGACTTGTAAGCCTGACCTCAGTGGTGGGGAAGCTGATGGAGTCCCTGCTTAAGGGCAGGGTAGTGAAGTTCCTGGAGTCAAGCGGTGCAAAAAACCCAAGGCAACATGGATTTACTGAGGGCAGGTCCTGTCAGACTAATCTTATTGATTTCTTTGACTGAGTGACCAGGGTGGTGGATCAGAGAGGGGTGGTGATGTGGCCTACCTGGATTTCGGTAAGGCCTGCAACACTGTTCCTCATAGAAGGTTGCTTAACATATTGGGGAATCTGGGTGTGGGCTCTAAAGTGGTTAAATGGGTTGGTAACTGGCCAAAAGGCAGGATCCAAAGGGTGGTAATAAATGGCATAAAATCAGTAGGGGGGAGGTGACCAGTGGGATTCCACAGGGATCGGTGCTGGGTCCAGTCCTATTCAATGTCTTCATAAGTGACATTATAGGAGGGACTGGAGGGGAAATATGCCTGTTCACAGATGACACCAAGATCTGTAACAGAGTCAACACACAGGAGAGGCTAGATAAAATGAGAAACAACCTAGTACTACTTGAGGAATGGTCAAGGGTTTGGCAATTGGGTTTCAATGCTAAGAAGTGCAAGATAATGTACCTGGGACACAAAAACCCAAGAGAGGAAAACAGAATTGGGGGCAGGTTCTAGCCACCACAAGTCAGGAGAAAGACCTGGGGGTTATCATATCCAATAACCTGAAGTCAGCCAAACAATACAAAAAAGCAGTGGGGAAGGCAAACAGAATGATGGGGTGAATAGGAAGGGGCAGAACCAGTAGGAGGAGTGAAGTGGTGATGCCACTGTATAGATCACTGGTGAGGTCTCATCTGGAATACTGTGTCCAATTCTGGAGACCGCATCTCAGGAAGAACATAGACAGAATGGAAGCAGTCCAGAGAAGAGCAACAAAAATGAAACATGGACTGCATTACAAGCTTTATGAGAAATGACTCAAGGAACTAAACATCTATTCACTGGAAGAGAGAATGGAGAGAGAGAGAGGTATGATAGAAACTTTCAAATACCTTAGAGGAATAAACAGGGTACAGGAGGGAAACATATTTCAGAGACGAACGTGCACAAGGACAAGGGGGCATAACATGAGGCTGGAGGGAGGGAGGCTTACAGGGGATGCTTGGAAGTATTTTTTTTCACACAGAGGGTGGTGGATCCATGGCACAGCCTACCAGCAGAGGTGGTGGAAGCAAAAACAGTATGGGGATTCAAAAGTGCATGGTATAAGCATAAAGGCACCCTGTTGTACAGCAGAGCAGGGGAAAGGCAATCCAGATAAGCGTAGGGATTGCCAAACCGAATAGGGAAATTGGCAGACTAGGTGGGCTCTATGGTCTTTATCTGCTGACAGATTCTAAGTTTCTATGTTTCTAAATTTAGATACAAAAATGAAGTCTATTCTGGAAGTAACGGAGCCTCTGTAACATGTATGTCCCCCGTCTTGTGCACTTTTCAGAAAGAATCTTGTAAATTAGCTGCAGCAACCTTGTCTATCAAAGTATTCGAATCATAGTACACTTTCTTGTTTTTACTTAACTCAGCAGCCTGCAGGACAGGGTCATTAAAGTCCCTCCCAGGATAACTGTTTGTGCAGTAAATAGATACAGGCATATCTTCTGGAACAAATCCACCCAGCCTGCTTTAGATTGTGGAGCACATACATATAGAATAAAACATGGGGGGGGGGCACATAATGAGAATGTAATGCACACTGGAGTTGTGGGATGCTACATAAACCCTCTGGGTTTATCAAAGCATCCCACACCGAGGCTGTGCATTAAATTCTCATTATGCACTCCCTCCCCCCTACCAGGTGTTGTTTTATGTAATTGCTGGGAGTAGTTTTTTCTCCAGCCAATTTTCATTGAATAAAAGACTGTCTTTTAAGCACGGTGTTGTGTCTTGTTTTTATTGATCAGAACATGAGACAGCTTAAAACAAGAAACTGAATGCACAGTGGGATACAGTTTGAACATTTGCATGTATGTGCATAAATAACTTTTTTTTTTTAACAGAGATAAGACCTAGTTGTTTCAACACAGAGTGTAGAGATGGCAGCTTCTCAAAATAACAATAAAATGTAGATTTACTGTTGGAGAACAGTTCGAAATGATGGGAAACATTGTTGAAAACTTTAACTTTTGGTTTTTAGTTTGAACTACTGTATTTTTAGTTGTGCAGGTCATTGTTGTCATGGAGATATTATAATTAGTTGCAGAGGTCAGAGCTCACGGCGGTTTCTGTGGTGATGATTAAAGACAAAGAAAGAGACTGTCCAGAAGTCCTTGATATTCATATGGAAGGTTAGTGAGGGTCAGAATTTTACTGTTTGTGTTTTTATTACTCATAGGAGCAGTTTTGTCAATTGTTTGATGTCTATCGAAGTGTTTTTGTGATTGCCAAAGCTGATTGACTAGCACACAGTAAGTGAGCGCATGCTGGGTCAAGGAGAAGCTATTGTGTGTTCACTGTTATAACCCATGGGTTATAACAGTGAATTATAACCAGCTTCCCCTATGAGAAAAAATTACCCCCAGTTATTACAGTACACTAAAAATCTTAAAGGACTGCTCACCCCTGTCCAGGTCCAATATTAAAGCCCTGCCCAGGAATAATATCCACAGGATGGAATAAGTGCCATGAAATTCCAGTCAGAAGTACATGTACTCCATCAAATAGCTCATCACATAGAGACCAGAATGAATGACCTAGTGTCCATAATGACTGTTGCCGAGAGCTTTAAAATTGAGTTTTCATTCTAATATCTTGCAACAGTATGATGTTCCCCAGCTGCTATTTTTATTAATTCCAAGGTCATCGTACTTTTTATAAGCTTGAATACTATTAGAATTTAGCATCACAACCTCAAGAAATGTCATAATACAACAGAAAAGGAAAAAAAACTATTATAATGAATTTCCTCTAATTTTCAAAGACTGAGATCAAGTACAGTTCTTCCTTTTCTTCAACGATGATGTCTGTTCCTGAGAATGCTCAGGATTAGAAGGATTAGAAGGGAGAATGATGTGAGTGGACTGAAGAGGCCTCACCATCCCCCTCCTCCTCATTCGAGTTCCCACACATCTTCCCTCTGCCAAGATTTGTAAATCTATTTGACACAAGAACTGGCACATTTATCACATTCTTATGTTTTTTACTGTACCCCTTTTCTTTTTGGGAACTACAGTCATAGGTACACAATCCCATGAAGGTTGATCCAACTATGGGGAGGAGGTCGAGGGGGCCCAGCAGTGTCCCTCACCTCCTCCTGGCTATCCATCAGCATATTTTCCTGGATCACCAGAACCTCTCATATCTCAGTGTTCTTATTTACATCATCCTGAGGACAGGCAACATCCTGAGATGCTGTTATACCTGATGACTGTACTGGCAATCACTCAACTGGTAGATCATGGTCCCCAAAGGGAGGAGCAGGATTAAGTGTACCTTCGGTAGTCACACCCATCTCTTCCTTTAATTCTCCTAGGGGAAGACCAGGGGTTAGAAACCTAGAGGCTCAGTCAGGGACATGTCCCTGCCAGCAAGGAGGTTTAGACTGTTATGCCTTCCCAGTCAGGTACCCTTAGTCAAAGCCATCTTCCCTATTATGGGAGGCCCAGGGACCATTACAAAAGGAGTGGCCCCACTCCTCACATAAGTTACATTTAAAGGATTGTCAAATCTGGAGCTATGATGACTATACATTAAGCACAGATTACACCTTTTTTTAGTCACAAGCATTACTTAACAGTGCCAGCAAACCACATTTAAAACATGCCGGAGGCTTCCCTTGATAGAAACAGACCCTTTGATCTTTATCTATGAAAAAGCTACTTGGAAGATGAATAAGACCTGCTCCCCTGTATTTCAACTTTGCTTGGAAATGTCACCCCCCTACCAAATTTTTGTCCTCATCCAAGATGGGTGAGGGTATGACTCATTTTAGCTTAGCCAATGTTGGATGTCCGATACATTAACCCCCTTGTGTCGAAACAGGATTGACACTACTTTCACCACTGGTTTAGTCAGCAGAATGACCACAAAGACTGCCCAGAGAGGGTGTCTTTTAAGTCTGTATACTTTGCCCAAAATTTACCCAAGGACCCCACAGTCTTGAAACTCACATCATAATCTCGTCTTGGGAAATATGGATAAATGTGTATAGTTCTGCAGCTGAGAAAGACATTGATTCTTTGAACAGTTTCCAAATAACATGTATGTGCTGGTGGGTACTCACCACCTCCTATGTACTGGAGTCATACCACATTCTCCTCTGTCCTGGTGCCACAGTGGGAGAAAACAAATCAGCGAATTAGGCAACTGTTTCCTCAGCATCCTGAGGAGCTGCCTCTGGCAGTGTAGGCTTATTTGTTTTGAATTTTGTCTTTCTGGAGGGTAAAGAGGGCTAAAAGGCAAATCTTTGAGTGTGTAGCAGAGGAGCATTGTGGATGCTTCTCAGAGGGCTTGGAGGGGTGACCACCTGAGAATTCACTGCTACTGAATCAGAGTTTAGATGGAGAGTCACCTCTCATTTTACAAGGTTGAGGAAGCTGGCCCAAAGCATCTGAAAAAAGATGCTAAGAATTTTTGTTTCCATTTGGACTGGTGGTGGGAAAACATAACTGGAATATAAAAGAGTAGGCAATAGAAACTGCCAAATAATAAAGACCCATTTCCCCTTTTAGTCTCCACGATTTTCATCCAGTAACCTTTTTATCACAGATTTTTAATTTCTCATTCTAGTTTAGTTTGGCCATATCTCCTTTATAGAGGTGGGCAAATTAGCAAATTCTGAATTTACGGAATTCACTTGAAATTTCGTTCCTTTTTTAGAATTTTCCAAAATTCTTTAATTGGCCATAACCTGGTCTGTGCTAAAGCTAGGCATCTGACATGTGGCATGCCTACTGAATGGGGTAGGCTCTAAATGCTTGCCAAGTTTCCTAACATGTGGATGAAGGATGGTGAAGTTATAGGAGCTCAAATTCCAGCAATTTAATATACATGTGAACATTTCTAAAAATATTTCTATGCTTAGAACTTAGACATCTTTAGAGATAGATAATTGAAAACGTAGATTCATACTTTCTTGAAAGATTCATAAAACCTGCTAAACAGAGATTGTAAGATTTAGCTATGACCTGCCTCCCGATATGACTTCCAGGGGCTTGCTTCTGAACCCAGGTCATCTGCACGGCAGCATAACGTTCTGATGCTGGACCATAGTGATTACCTTAAAGCCAAATATTTATGGTCAATGAACTTAACAACACTGGTGATATTCTGTTCTCCAGCTTTAAACTTATAGGGGCCTGAAGTTTAGCAGTCTATGTTAATGCAAAATGTAATTTTAAAATTTTTGAAAGTTCAGAGGCTTATATCTCACTCACCTTTAAAGCTAGAAATCTGAGACTTGTCACACATATGTATGGGTAATGTCACCATGCCAAATTTGGTACAATTTGCACAGATGCTTTTAGTTTACATAGCCAACTGTAATTTTTAAATTTCTGAACGTTTGGAGACTTATGACTCTATTATTTTTAAAGATACAGATCTGAAACCTGGTACACTTCTGTATGGACACTAAAAAAGCCAACGTTCCAAATGGTGCAGTTTGAACACATACTTCTTGAAGTAGATGGAAACAACCAAAATTAAAATTTTCGCAAAAAAATTTAGACATTTTCATCGGACTTCTGTGAAATTTCATGGAAGCAATATCAGCCTTTCACCAGAATTCATCTGGCAGAAGAATAAATGTTTCCATCTCTACTCCTTTACCAAATTTAATCCCAAAACTATAAATCAGAGTCTTACTTTGTGTAATCCCAGCCACTGAATGTCAAGAAAGAGGGTTTGGGCCTGAAGCAATCCTCACATTTTTCTATAAGTTTAGCCTGGAGCCAGATACCTCAGAGAAATAATTGAATATGTTTAATGCCAACTGTCCAGATACAGAGTCATCTGGAAAGAAATGAACACTGTCTGCATAAACCATAATTTTCACAGGATCCTGTTCCAGAGGTGCCTTAATCCCTTTTATCTTGGGGTCTAACTGAATCTTTCTTAATACTGGGTCTAGGGCAAAACTATATATAGAAACATAGAATTTGATGGCAGATAAGGACAGCTTGGCCCACCTAGTCTACCCATTTTCCTACCTGATGTATAAACTGCAGATCCTAGTTAACCAACAGCCTACTTCCTCCTACCCCCCCACCTAGAACTGCCTTATGTCTGTCCCATGCATTCTTGAATTCCCCCACTGCTCTTGACTCCACGACCTCCTCAGGAAGGCTGTTCCATGCATCCACAACCCTCTCCATGAAAAAATAGTTCCTCACATTACCTCTGAGCTGTCCCCCCTCTATCTTCAAATTGTACAAAAGGGGACTTAAGGGGCACCCCTATTAAACTCATACCTTTACTGGAATTGATTTCCTAAAAATTGACCTTTTATGAAAGAGGATATTGAAGATGCCAAATACAACAGACTTTAACCAGATACAAAACCCACAGCTATTCCATAAAGTTGTAGCACTGGAAACAAATACTCAAAGGACACTTGATCAAAAGCTTTCATCTGATCCAGAGAAAGAAGGAAGCAAGATATGTTGTTAGAGCTAGTGTACTCAGTCAGTTCTCAATACCACACAATGCATCCATAATTTTCCTAGTGGGGATGGAGCATGTCTGAACAGGTAAGATTAAAGAGGTAGCCACTTGAACTAATATGTTGTATATAATGTTAGTGAGAATTTTAAAATCTGAATTTAATAAGATCAGGCACCAGTTATTTATATCCATCTTATCTCATTTTTTTAAAACAAACAAATCAAATTTTTTTCTGTAAATGAAGACATTAACTTTTTTGAAAGTATATGGTTAAATAGCACCAGCATGAATTTTGCTACATAATAACATATTTTTGTTGTCGTATTGGTCCTTGTAACAAAAGATCCAGAAAAAAAAGATGAGTTGATACCTTTTATTGGGCCAGCATAGATACTTAAAAACAGAAACATATAAAAACATAGAAAAATATAAAAAACAGATGCTTACTCTTTCGGACTACACACAGTCCTTCACCAGAAGCTAATACCAGTTGTTTTAGAAGAATACATTCTTTTAATGACCAGATCCTACATAAAAAAAAGTTATAAAGAATCCCATTGTCCTAAAATGTGCATTTAAAAGTCAACTTAAAACCATTTAGAGAATATAGGCTGACTGCTATCAAGGAAAGGCATTTCAAGGTCAAATCTCCCATACTTGATCACTCCCTATCCAATGGGACTCAGTTCCTTATGTATACACAAACACACTCGTGCATACTTTAAAATGAAACTCAAGTATGTTTTATGAATTATTTCAAGAAGGGAGTTGCCTGGAGATGCCACATTCCTTAGACCTGACAACACCCCAAGGAGTTCCTCTTTAGCAATGGGCTTATATAGTTCCTCACACTCTTTCACTCATGGTGAGTCTGGAAACTTGGTCAGGAAGTGATTCACTAGGACTGAGGTAGATGTATAGACACCAAAAGTAGCCCGTACATGAGTCTCAGTCAAAGAGAGTAGCCCTGAAAGGTCAGAGGTCTCATTTCCTGAGCTATCTGTTAGTTCATTAATTAAAGATTAATCTGTTCTCTCTCTCTGCAAGTAACAAAAGGGTCTCCTATGGGTGACTTTTGGGTATCGTATTTTAATTCTGCATCTAAACTATCTGCTCTATCAAACTGATAGTTATGCACTTCTAGTTTCAAATGTTGTATTTGTTCTGACAAATCCCCTTTACCAGTGGCAGCTGCTGTCAACACTTTATGATGTTGATTTCTCATGTCTAAATACTTTAAGTATTTTTGTCCTGTACTGCTGCCGACCAAAAGGCTGAAACCATCTCCTGATATAATTTGTTCTTCTCCTCCCACCATTCTAAAGGGTCATCAAAACAGCACAAGGCTGATTCCCTGGCTTGAAATGTCTTCATGCCTGTCTGAACCTTATAATCCAACAAAACTGAGGAATTTAACCTCTGTCTATTACTGGATTTATCTTGTTTATTTCCAAAAGCAACCAAAACCAGACAGTAACAGGCTAGTCTGAGAATTCCATTTGTGTTTTCTTACATTCTTTAATCATAAAATGGGAGAAAAGGAACCAAAAATCTATTCTGGTAGCTAATTGTTTCTCAAAAAATGTGCCACCCCCAAACTGTGATTGGCATCTAAAACCATCAATAAGACTAGCTGTGGTCACCATATTCTTTAAAGCTGTGGAATCACAATATGCTTTTTTTTCCTATTACTTGCTTCATAGCAAATATGATCCACAGTTGAAGTCACCTTCTAATAAAATTGTCCAGGCAGTAAAAAGATAAGGAAGAATACCAGCCCGGTGGTGCTGAGGGTTGAGGCACTGGATGCCACATCTCGCACCACACCGGTGACCTGGGTTTGGTAATGGACTTAGGTCACTCAGGGGTCAGCAGAGGGAGGAAGAATTGAGCATCCGAAGACAGGGGGACAGTGTGGCATGGTGTAGACTGACATCCAGCAGTGGCTGGGTGTCAGTACAAAAGTGTTATCCAGAAGAGGGGAGGGCACATGTCCTGGGTATATGCTTGCTTCTGCGGAGGTGGGGGCAGCTGCCTCACCCATTGCATGGTTTTGGTGCTCAGGGAAGAAAAGCAGAAAAGGTTGGGGGCTGACGGGGTCCATGATGACCCAACACATTCAGGTTGGAGAATGAGTCCCTCTGAGGGAGGGCCAGAGCTACCCATCGGCAATGCAGAGGAGCGATAAAGTATAAATAAAAATAAAGATAAGGAAGAATAGCCTTAAAAAGGCAGTACCTGACCTGTCTTTGGCTGTGGTACATATACAGTAATACATGTTAGGCTATGCCCAGCCCATTTCATATTCATCAGCAAGGCTCTACCCAAGCTAATAATAACCAGTTTATCAATTGAAAATGTGTCCCCTTAAACAATATCCCCTACCCCATCAGTCTTATCCTCCCCAAAGGACCAAAAAGACAGTTTCACAACCAGTCCTTTTTCCACTGGTTCATATCATAAGAAGTGGCCATCCAAGCTTCCTGCAAAAAACAAATTTGAAAACTGTCTTACTGAAATAAAGAAAAAATAGCTGCCTTCTGATGATGGTTCCTTAAACTATGAACATTTAAGGAGGTGATTTTCAGATGGCCCACTAATCAACAATTAGATAATCCATCAAGTAGCTCCATCTCTCTTAGCCAACTTCCTCTGCTGTCTCATTTGCATTTTGGCAGCAGAGATTTTTACATCTGATATTAACCTAGAAAGAAGACGTTGAAAAGAATGTATTAGAATCCTCCTCTACTAAATCAGAATCACCCAGTTTCTATTATCTTGCAACACTTCAGATTTGTTAGACAAAATGACTGTGTCACAATCTAGTGACTGTTTTGCCAATTGTGAGCTTTGTCTAGGGGCAATAGGTACCACCTCCACTGGAGGGGGCATTCATGATTTTTCCATTGCTGGACTCTGGACAGTCACTGTTTCTAGAGAAGTACTGGGTACTCCAGGATCCCCATCAGGCTCTGGTGCAATGGGTACTGTTGCTAGTTGCAGGGCAACCTCCTGAGGGTGAGAAGTACTTACATCACTACTTATCTCCTGAGCAGCTGGGTTTCAACTGCTTGCCCCTCCATTACTGAAGAGTCACTGGTTTGAAGCAGATCAGGCCTGTTTTCTCTCTGTGGATGCATCTGCAGTCCCAGATGCTGTGCTTTTTTCAAAAGGGTATCCTGTACATACCCATCATTTGGATTTTATGCAGCCCAGGGACAGTTGTGAAAGGAATGACCTTTCTCTTCGCAGAGATTACATCTAACCCAGTTTCTGCACTGTATACGAATGTGTCCAAATTCCCCATAAAGTCTGCAATGCAACTGATTACAAGCACTGGGTAAATGTGTCCTGTCTGCATGCTTATAGTAAACTTTTGGTTGCCCTGCATGAAAACATACCCCCTTGCCCCCCCCCAAGAATAAACTGCTGGAAAGGTGAGCAACACCTTTATCAGTCTGCACCACTTTAACTTAGAATCTCCATCCACCAGTCCAAATAAATTCTGTATCCATAATGGGTACTGGGGCCCCCGTACATCACATCGCTGCAGCAACCAGAAGTGACTATCACCCACATGCACTCCCTCATTTTGAAACATGATTGTGATAGTTTTGATAGCTGGTTTAGTATTGGGAATAGCAAGAAACAGAAGCCATAACAGTATTTTTAGTTGATTATATTTAAGCCAAAACCAGCGTAAACCCTGAGGTGTTTTGAAACATAAGTCAAAATTGTCCTCTCATGAAATATGTATCAGGCCATATATCTTTAATCCAAAAAATCTAATTGCATTTTTTAACTAACTGCCTGGTGACAAACACCCTATATGGGTGTTCCAACATCTCACCTCTAAAGCTGAGGCAAATTGCATATTTCCTGGGAGCAGGTTCTGTTCTGTCCTGAGAAAGACTAGCATAGGAAGGACTAGAAGCTGATCTAGGGCCTGAATTATCATTAATACCCTGGGTATCCCTGTCAGACCCTGAGGTATCAGTCCCTGGAGAGGGGACTACTGTCCTGGAAGTAGGACTCCCAGGCTCCGATCCTCTGGAAGTAGAAGGATGCACATCTTTCCCTATTTGCTCCTCTTAGAGGGATAGAAGAATATAATCTGTTGGGCTAGATGCTCTAGCCTCTTGTTGTCTTGAATTCTTCAATGCCTGTTCATTCCCAGGAGGGACAGGGGTCACCTTGGGAGGAGGGGTGATGAGCTGGCTCTTTTGAACCACTGCCTGCAACAGACAATACCATTGGCACTGTATCCCTTATCTCTATACCAGTGCCTTTCTCCACCTGCAATTGTATTCTATCCCTTCCCCCATGTCCCACTCCCTCTGGTACCTGAGTTTCTTTAGCAGTCAGCAACTGGATCTTCTGCTGACACTGCTGCTCTCCTCCTGTCTGCCATATTTCTTCTGCCAATACCAGGTACATATTCCTTTCAGAGCACCAGATATAGATGGTGCAGCTAGTTGTTACACCTGCTCAATTTACTTGCTCCCTTGCTGTTTTCCTATGGCCAAAAATCAACTACCCAACTGTGGATGTTTGCAGCTGCTCTGCAGTACCTGTAGCTGCAACACAGTTCTGGTTCATCCCCATAGGTGCAGACAGTCTCTGGGTCAGGAAATGGTTCCATAATCTGTTTCAAGTACGAACACTTTGGGAACCACACACGCCAGCTCTCTAGCTGGCTGATACAGGCTGATACAAAAGCATCTCTTGCTCTAAAAGGAGAGTCAGGAAATTACTGCTGGAAGGGCAAACTGGTAATGCTGAAGAAATTCACCCAAGTGCAGTCTGTGAGACGGGGCAGTTCAGGGAGAGTTACTAGTACTAGTACCAAGCAGTACTAATCTAACCTGCACCACTGGGTCCATCTCTGCAAGATCAGAATTCACAGTCTGGGACTTTGGGTCTGCAGGCACCATTGTTTCACAAGAATCTGTGGTATCCCTTGTTTTATTCAGCTAATTGTTACTGCTGGATTGACTGTCAAGCACTGCACCATCTGTCTCAGGCTACTCTTCTCCAATTCTGGACACAGTTCATGAGGGCCTATCCATTTCTCTAAGGTAGATTTTCTTTTATTATAACATTCCTCATCACCAGCTAACATCTGCAATAAGTATTGTTTTCTTTCTTCCAATCATAATTTAAGCTGTTGTTCAGCTAGGGAAATATCTTCAGGTGCGGTTTCTGTTACTGCTGTCTCAATGTCCATATTTTCAGAAAGTTGCCACCCATCTGGAAAGCATCCTCTTGAGAGATACAGACATGGGATGAGTATAAAACCCTGACCTGCAGCACACAATACTCTTCCACTCTACCAGGATCCACCATCTTGGACAGACCAAGAGTGCCCTCTGTCCAAGAGTAGGGCATTTTTATTTCTGAACTTCAAAAAACAACAGAAATATGACTACAAAAAATGTTAACTTCACATTAATTTTAACATACAAATCATAAGCAGGAGAAACAAAAAAAAGGGATTTCATTCATACATGTTCTTGAACACAAAAAAGAAATTGTACTAGAAAACTAAAGTATCCCCCTAATTTGAAGAAAACCCTCCCTACTCCACTCTATAGAAACTTTGGGGGAGTTTTTAAAACAAATAATACCAAACATGTGGTGTTTTTACACAGAATACTGTATAACTTGTAGAAACAAACAAAAAAGACAACTCAGAGTAGATATTTATAGTCAGACACAGAACTTTTCCTTCATTTCACATGTCAAGGCCCAAATATAACTTCTAAAGGAATGAGTATTCATAACTCCTTTGGGGAAATGCAAAGGGACCTCAAAACAAGTTTCAGGGAAATCTATCCCAAAAGGCTTGAAATTGAAACTAGAATACATAGTATATTCATACTCTTTATGCTTTTGGATGTCATCTACAAACATATTCATTAACTGTTGAGGAGACAGATACTGTTGCTGTAAGGAAAATCTGCACCTGCTCTGCCAAATCCAATATTTAATGACCCCCAAAAACAAACTACTATTATTACAGGACGCCCAGTGATTAGATACAAGTTCCAGTACAAAATATCATAGTTTAAATACTGGAAGGGAAGACAATTCCAAGTTGTACATATTATTTCCCATACCTCTACAACATAAGGGCACTCAAAATACAGATGAGACATATTCTTTAAAGTGGTGCCACACCCTGGCCTGGGGCAGTAACGTTCATTTATCTCCTTATGTTTTAAGTTATTTTTAACATTTAGTTTTTCATCTCCTCCTAACCATACCACATCCTAGATTTTAATAGGTAATCTTTTTTCAGAGATCATTTGACTAAACAAAAGTTTTTCTTGAGAATTTCTATCCTCAAAGAGATCAACATAAAAATGTGTCCATAATTAAGTTATATAAACCTTTCCTGGTTAGGTGAACAAAGGAAGATTTCTTAATTTGCCACACATCTTTAACATATCTAAACTGTATTTCAGATAAATTGGAAATTTATGTGTTTTAAAAAAAATTGAAATACTAGAGTCTTCTCCCCACTTGGAAAATAACCCTTGAATTTGGTCCTGAACTAAGAACAACCAATTGGGACATAGTCCTTTCAAAATTGGGACAAAATTAGTAAAAAAGAGAATACTAAAATAAAAACTAATGGGATTAATCATACCTAAACCCCCTTTATTAACAGGGAGGTAGGTTATACTTCTTTTGACAGGATTAAGACAGCTTCCCCACATTACTGAAAAACAAAACACCCTAAAAGTACACTTTCTAATTGTTTTGGTATGGGAAACACATGACTTATGTAGAGGAAAAAAGAACAAGGTGATTTGTGATCATATAATTTTTTTTTTTACTTTTCATTCATAGAGTTTACGATGTTACAGCACAATTGTATCTCATAGACAATAAAAAAAATGGGGTACACAAACCCCAACAGTGCTCGGAACTACAGATCAACTATCTCTTTTAAATAAGACTAATTAAGCCAAATATCATATCCATGCACTGGATAGGTTGCCAAAAAAAAACATTCAAGGAGAAAAGTCCAAACTGTACTTCTTGTAGACTTATGATCCTCTCACCACGAATTGAATACAAGAACAGTATATATGCCAAGGAGCCAGCTCTCTTGAAGGACTTGACAGTGGAGGGAGAAAACAGACTATAAAATTGCAACCAGGAACATAAACTAGACAGTCAGGTCTCAATTAAGTTGCATAATAACCCTTCAGTACTTTGCATGGAATGGCAACCTGCTCTGGAGGGTGACAATATTAAAAGAATATATTATCAGTTCACAAACTGAGAAGTGTTCACTGCACTAAAATTGGCATGTTACAGCATTGACTTACAGGAGACATACAACATTTTTATAGTGGAGCAGTATAATACCAAAACAAAACACTCTCATTGATCACGGGGGTCCCACAACAGTAGTAATGAATCTCCTTAAGTATAGTAATTAGTGGAGAAAATTTGTTATTTAGGCTGATCACAGTCACCCCAATATGCAATCACAGTCTTAAACATTGAAACCTTGTAGATACATAGCCAGACATGGAATCATCCTTCCTCATCCGAGGTATCCACCACGGGCTTTAAACTGGCAATCAGCTTTTCAGCAAACACTGATGCAGCCGAGGGTTCCACAAAAGCGTATGTTTTCGAGGTATGTTTAATTAGGAGCCTTATGGTGAAATTCCACTGAGCTTCGATACCATTTTGCAGTAGGTCTTTTTTTAATAAACTGTAGCTCCTTCTTGCGGTTTTGGGTTTGCACAGCAAGGTCGGGAAAAAAAGAGATCCGGTTACCTTCCTATATGATCTCCCCTTGAGAACGAGAAGTCTGCAACAAAGCAATCCTGGCTTCTGGTGAGGAGAGAGTTACAATTGCTGTATGTGGCTGCTGTGCATCTTCCTTGGAACGTCATTGCTGTGGGACAGAGAATGCCTTCACAATTTGAATCCCTGCATCTGAAGACAGTAATGGTAAGTCCATAAAAAGTAATCTTTGCACTGCAGAATAGAGATCTGTCGCAGCGGCAAACTTTATTGGGAACCCCACAATTCAAATATTTAACTGTCTCTGCATATTTTTAAGAGACTCCACCTTAGATTTCAAGAAGTTAAGATCCTTAATGAAGGCCCCGTTGCATTCTGATTGATGGCCTCTGCTCTCCTTTAGTTCTTGTATTGCAACTGAATTATCTTGTATTAATCGGTCATTTTCAGATAGTTTAGCTTCAACCGCTGCCATACACCTATTCATCTCCTCCCCCCTGTAACTTGAATTTTACTAAGCATTGACAGTAGCTGCATTGTAGGGAGTTCAGGAGAGATCACATTTTTTGAAGTAGCAGGAGGCCCAGAACTTGTTGCGCCTGGAGCCGACAGATAGACATCTAGACTTGGCAAGGTGCGTTTTGAGTCTTTTTTGGGGCTCCTATTGAAGCAGACCCACTCCGATATCTTTAGGATGAGAGAACCACACAAGTAGTTGAGTTGATTAGTGTTTTTTGGTCCTTGTTTTAGGAGTCTTTGTAAGAGTTGATTCAGGATGCTGCCACCATATTGCTGCTCCACAGCGTCCCCCCTATATAAATGTGTTTTAACTTTTTCATTTTCCATTTGTTCCATAATTGAATCTGAGATTTAATTTGTTCAATTTTTTGTTTCCCAGTTAAACTCAGCAATATCCCCAGGGCCAAAGTACATGCCCAACAATTTTTGGGGTGTAAAAACAACTGGTGTATCTCTTATTTTCATTTCTTTATTCACCGTGTCCCCTGTGATTAAACATAAGCTTTGAGAACAGTTTACTTCTGCTCCAGTATGGAAGGAATAAGTTTCTAAAATGTCTAGGGCTTGTTCGCAATCTACTTGGTTATGAGCAACAACCACTAGGTCGTCAGCATAAGCGCATACTTTCACTGGGGATAGATTTGGAGCCTAGATACCTCTAATGGTGCTAAAATCTAACCTCCTAATAATTGGGTCTAAAGTTGTAATGTACAACATGGGGCTTAACAGACAGCCTTGTCTAACCCCTAGGTGTATTTTCCTAGTTTTTCCTACCCATCCATGTAACAATGGTGCTGCTGATGCAGATGTATAATAACTTTGAAGCCAGGCAGCGAATTGTTTTGCGATCCCATAAGCCATAAGACAGGACCATAAAAACTCATGAGATACATTGTCGAAGGCTTGGACTTGGTCTAAGCTAAGAATATATGCTGGGGTTTGTGATGTATAACTAGAGTTCATTGTTTCTCTAAATAACAATAAATTATCAGTGATTTTGTGCCCTGGAAATGTGCATGATTGAGAGGGGTGAATAACCTCTGTCATAGCATCGACTAGTCTAGAATTCAGAATTTTAGCTAAAATCTTCAGGTCTACATTTAATAGTGTGATAGGTCTCCAATTGGCTAACAAAGATTCCCCTTTTTTAAAAAGGAAAAATAATATACCCATATTCATTTCTGCAGGAATTTCTAACGTTTGTAATAAATGGTTGAATACTTAAACTAATTCCATAGAGAAATGTGGCCATACCCATTTATAAAATTCTTGGGGTAACCCATCTGCACCAGAAACATTTTTTAATTTAAGGGAAGAAATAGCAGTATTCACCTCTAGAGCAGAAATAGGCTGAACTAATAGTGCTTGTTGTAAGGGTGAGATTTGGGGTAGGGAAAG